>OZ010786.1:13196731-14531750 GCA_963932465.1 Maratus speciosus
ATGTTATAATTTTACATTGCCTAGTTTAAAAATTAAAATTTTTCAGAAAATTCTTAACGATGTGACTTAAATTTGATGTAGAAGTAGAAACAAAATTATTAACGTGTCATGGAAAGAATTGTTTCCATTTTCAGATTCTGCATAACATTCAAGTATTGCGGTTTTTTTCCGGATGGTTTTCAATATGAAGACTAGTGTATTTTTAGATAGGTCAATTAATGATATTGAAAAAATTGTCGATATAACAGATTTAACCATTTTTATACATTTAACGGTTGAGACAGGTTACGGCTTAACGTAACAATGTGCCATTCTTTAGAAAAGGGCTATGTGGGGAGGTATGACCCAGTCAATGTGAGGGAGGGTTCTCCAGATGTTCAAGGCTCCCGTAACATATTCACGACGGGAAACGGGAATTCTCGTTTTCATTCAAAAAACATCATTGACTAAGGGCGTGACTTCTACCTTACAGAAAATGCATTTATACATAGATGCCAACATCTCTTAATTATTCCAGAGTCTGATCGAACACAAACATGTTTCCCAACGGAAATTTTATTTAATAAACGATTTTAAAATGAAATATATAAAGTACTTTGTTGAAAGAAGACACATTTTCTTATAAACACTTTCCGGATTTAAACTTGTTTGTATTGGATCAGACTCCGGAAAAATTAAGAGATGTTGGCATCTATGATTTATATCATGTTGTCCACATTTTTTAGAGTCTAAGACATTTTATATTAAATTCGTACATTGAAAGATATTTACCGATGCATAAAGTTGGGAAATCTATCTAGAACACCAATTTACAAAAGACTTTCAGAACAGGGAGGAGCTTCTACTGTTTTAAAATTCGGAATTGATAAAAAATGCCCATCGGCAATGTGTTAATTAAAGGGTTTTGGAAATCTTTTTATTATACACTGTGCATAATGGAATATTAATGGTTAGATATAAAAATGAATGTAAATTTATTCTGCAAAACTACAGTAAAATGGGGTGATGGAAAAGGAAACGCTTAAAACTGATTAAAGAAAGATGTGAAAAATTGCTATAATATCCACTGCACGAAAAAAAAATTAAATATAGATGGGAAAGTGAATAGGAACTTTTTTCAATTTAAATATTACTTACAATAGGTAAATAGAAACAGTGGAGAAGACTATAAAGTATAAAAGCAGCAGTCTTAACCGTTTCAGAGGCAGGTTTAGTAGTATGTTTATTAAACCACTTAATTTTAATTCATACACCCCCAAATGAACCAAATATTTTACACCCCCAAATGAACCCTACTCTCTGGAGTTTCATGTTAATCTGATTTTCGCAGATTCTTTCATCAAAATTAAACATCAGCCAATCACAAACATTGTATAGAAAGGCAAATTCATCCAACATAATGAAATTTAAATATCGCTTTTTGCAGGAATTTGCAACCAAAATTTGAAAATACTGAAATTTATTTAAATGAAAAAAATATTCTTACACCAATTCACAAAAAACATTCCATATGGTAGAACTTCAACAAAATATTAGCATAAATATATGTGAAGATTAGAATACAAAAAAATGGGAAGGCCAAAACCCCCACCCCCACTAATAAGCGACATGTTCTGCTTAAATTTAAAAAAAGGGTTGGGGGGGGGGATCTGTTTATATGATACATAAGCAACAGTTTTTATAAAGACCATCTTGTAATCTCCATGTCACTGATTCAACCAGGTTGTTAGCAATATTAATATTTCTTTGAATAATTTGTCAAGCGTATGAACGTAGAAAGAATTCAGATTAGCTTAAGATAGCGAGGCAGTGAAATACGGTTTACGCTTTTATTTAAATCATTAGACAGACTTACATTCTATGTTGACATTAAGTTAAGCACCGTAATTCCAGCTCAAATATTTCAATACCATTAGTAAAATACTTTTTTTTTTAAATTATACTTTTCTGCATATCATAGGGAAACCCTTAAACCAGCACCTTGACGTTTTTTAAATATAATTTCAAAACTACTTGGAAGAAAATAATTTGGGATACGCATAAAACAGAACATAATAAATATAAATCCATCAAAAAATTTGTTAGTTGCAATTCATAATTTTTTCGGATAGTAGTTTCATACTTCATAATTCATATTAAAAAAAAAAAAAAAAAAAAAAAAAAAAAAAAATCAATGTATTTTTGTTTGGGTTTTTTTCAGTATTATAACCACACAAAAAATCATTACATTAGGAATATAATTTCAGGAGATATTATTAAAGATATGGAAATGTAATATAACATTCGAAGATCTAAATTATTTAAAATATTGTAATTCAAATGACTCGAAATTTTTTATCTAGATATAGTTTGAACCGAAGATTTAAAATATCTTCAAAAATGGGTGGCGCCGTTGGAAAAAAATAAAGTTTTGGGCTCCTTTTTGATTTGAAGATAGACCTTTAGGCAAATTTTGTATACGTAATATAAAAGAAGACTTTGTTTCTAATCGTTTGATACTTGTGACTTTCTCCTACGATAATCTGTGGCAGAATTAGAAGGGGATGTTTACTTTTTTTTTTCCATGACTGTACCTTTTGAACTGCAACTAGGTAAATCGCATCCGGTTTTATCCAAGTTATGATACCAGTTCTTATATTAAAAGAATGATGATGGAAAAACAAGGTGTAAAAAGGAACCAACAAAAGCAAGGAACAGCTTCGTGGTGAGAAAAGAAAATCTTAAAAAATTTATTTGTAAAAACTGGCAAACATTAAATCTTAAATTAAACTTACCAACAAATAATCAATACTAATAGCAGTATACACGTACCATAATGACCGCTTCTTCTTGTCTGTATTGAAAGCTACTCAAATCGTGTTAAAAGCGTGGTAAAAACTGGAAATAGATTTTATAATTTTAATCTGCTTTTCATTACCGTTTTCGTCCAATTTTGTTTAGTGTATATAAAGTTATGAAATACATTAGCCATATGTATTAGAAATATCTAAAATTGATTAAAAATGCAAATTGTGAAATTATTTATTTAAAAAATGTGACATAGAAGAACAATTAATAGCCATTAAGCTAGTAAAATAACTTTCCATAATGCTTTAAACTCAATTAAGTAAATAATTAGACATCTTTTGTTATGAATGAAAATCAAGAAACATACATAAGATTTTATTTAATTAATTGTTCAGTAAAGACGCAGTTTCAAAAATTCATTTCGGCTCATAAATATCTTGTTATGAAGTGAAATAATATAACAAAATGTTTTAATGTAATTTCAAACTGTCTGTTAAGTACTTGTCAGAATAGGCTAACTCCTTCATTAATGAAAGCTATCTTTCATTAAAATATTTTATGACTTATTCACCTGTCGTTTCTGATTTAAAAAATACATTTAAAATATTCAGTGAAAGAACTATACATTTAAAGCTAACTTTTTTACCGATTACTAAAAGTGAAATTTAATGAATTAAAAGAAATACAAGGTAAATGTATGTTAATTATATTCAGATTATTCAATTAGTATTCAAAATCAATAATATGTAGAAATACACTGATCAAAAGAAAAATATTCCTAAATCTAAAATATTATAACTACGAACGAAAATGTACAATAATCTTTTCCGAGTTACCTACGACTCTGAGAAACACTCTTTATTATTAGAAAACTTCAGAAACTAATATATTTTCGCGATTTAAAGAAGCATTTATAAAAAAAAAAAAAAAAAAAAAAAAAAAAAAAAAAAAAAAGTTTATTTTTCGGAAACGTTTCCGAGTAACTTTTACAGTGTATAAGTAAGTTTTGTCAAACCGTTTTTTAAGGATGCTATTTACCGAACTAAACACTTTTAACTACGTTAGTGAATTTATATAAAGGTATTAAGAGTATCAGAAGCTCAGTAGCAAAGTTGTCAGTACGCCTGCCTGCCACGCTACAGGTCGAGAATTCTGCTCCTGTCTGGGCAAGGTTCACTCAACCTTTCATTCCTTCGGGGTCGACAAAATGAGTACCAAGCTTGCTTGGGAACTAAACACCGAGGGTCTCGCGTTAGGTTGACCACATGGCCGTGGCATATGCTCCATAGCACCTCGGGGCCCAGGGTCAAGCAAACAGATTTGGGCACTGTAGGCCTGTAGACACTGCCGTACAGCTGCAGGTTTAGTTTTATTTATTATTATTAAGAGTAACAAAGTAACGTTAATATTAACGTTAGAGTTAATGATATTAATTTATTATATTTGTCGATAATACATCATTGCCGAACCTTTGAATGATTTATTTAAGAATTGATAGTATGCAAAAAATCTATTTACCTGGGTTAAAAAAAGGGATTAATATGTTGACACAATCCACATAGGCTATTGTATATAAGAGTACAGCAAAATTAGGTGAGGGGGACGGAGCAAAACACAATCTAAAATTTCAATTACTGTGAGAATAAATTTAAATTTAGAAACTTATTTTTTGGGACTAGAAACTTAAATTTGGAGTGGTGGTTACGTTTAAGATGGTTTCCAGAAAAGTTAGAAATGTAAAAGGTTGAAATGGGTGGAAAATATTTTAAAACGTTCTTATTACGATTAATATTAACGGTAATAACTGTTAACACTAGAAAAGTGAAACTTTACATAACCATGAAATTTAAAATGTAAACACTATCAACTGACAAATTTCAAGAAATTACGAAATACGAAAAGGTACAAAAACAAAACAGTTCTAAAACTACAATTTCAGGTTTACTGCTGGTGGAAAAAAAAATATTTTTTTGCATGATTATGACATTTAAGATATAAATGCTGTCTAAGAACTGTTACTAAAAAAATCGAAATTTTGAAAGGTGAAATGAACAAATAACGTTCTAAAAATATCTAAACGTCTCTAAACTAAATTATAATATATTTGAAATTTTTAAGCCTAGAAACTTGAAATATGCAATAAAACCTGATTTATGTTTTCCGAAAACAGTCAGGGACATCATTTAATTTAAATGGGACGCCGCGTTATCAAAATACTACTTTTCAGCATGTATTTTATAAGTCTAAACAATTAAATATGCCAATAAAAAATATAGTTACATTAAACATTTTAATTTCTGCTTTTTTTAACGATACAAAAGATAAAAGGCGATTAAGCTGTGTAAACAGCGCCTTTTTGCTTTTATAAAGACACTTAGAAATGAATGTAATGCTTGCGTCTGTTTTAAAATTCATTCTAAGATTTTTGTCGCTTTTTCTCGGAGTTCGTTGAAACTTTTATTAAAGTACACAAGTTTAATTGCCTTTGCAAAGTGGTTACTTTGAAAGCAAACATATTTTTAACTAACAGCAGTAATTAAGATTCTACTGGAAAGTGAGCAAAAATAAAATATTTCACAATAATTTTACTTAAAAAAAGGATTGTTTTTTTATTAATCTCTGAAGTCATTTTAAATTGTGTCAGTGATAGTTTTCAAGTTAAAAATATTACTTGAATACTATTACTTTAAATTTTATAACTCTGTTATCTAATCTTTTGTACACAAAATCACAAAATGAATATAAAATGACCAACCCTAGTACATTTTGTTTATCAATGTGAATTATTATCAACACTATAAATTTATTTTGTTTATTTCACTTAGATTCTTCTTCTGTTCTTCTACATATACTGTTTTAAAACTTAAATTAATTTTTTCATCGATATTCATTTTTAGTCGTTATAATATTTTTAAAAAAAATTTTAAAGGATTTTTTTTAGGTTATTTAAGAAAAAAAAAAGAAAGAATAACCACATTAATCATAATTAAATTAATTATTGGAAAAAATATTCTAAAATAATTAAATCTTACAATTACATGGAAGAAAATTTTAAAATTTAAATAGCGAAAAAAATTGTAGATATTATTCAACGGTAATTGTTATATTAAAAAGATTAACTTTCGTTTTGCAATGCACAGTTATTTAAATGATACAAAAGAAAAGACCAAAATTATTATATGCATTCATACTGTCTTTTCCTTTAAACTCAACTTAAATATTTTAATGGCTTTGATTAATTAGTTACTCAAATGATCTTCAGAAAATAGTGTGTAATATCTATGCTATATGTAAAAGATTTCTAAGTATTAAGTAACTGGCGAAAAATCATTAAAATTTGATTCGAATAGAAACGATCTTTGTACTTTCTGTGATTTCTAGTTACTTTAGAGAAGAATGGTGAACTTTGAAATTAGCCTCAAATTATTTATTGAAAGAACCGCAATTTCTTTTGTGAGAAATAGAGTTTTAGAAGAAAAATTACTTTTTAGTTGAAGAATTAATTTTACGCATACTTTTAAGAGAACTGAAATATTAAAGTTAATTGAACTGAAATTCTATACATCGCTTAAGAAAAGAAGATAAATATGTTATTGATAGCAACATTTTAAAATTACAATGTTTATATACTTTAGTGTAATATATTTTATCCAATAGATATTTTTACATGTGTTTAGAGTTGCAATTACTTAAAATCAACTCCTCTTAATTATCCTCTTTAAACTAAAACGTTAAGCTGTGAATAAAATTCAAGTGTGTTATTATTTATAAACTGTAAATGTAATCAGGTCTATTTAGATAATATTTTGTACTAATATAGTAATTTAATGAATCTTTCGATGATTATAAAATGATAAATTAATAAACTAACAGCATATAAAAATTATGCATGGATTTTTTTTTATGTATATCGTATTATTTTTCATATTACAGAGAGGACGCTCTTCATTGATTATAGTTTTAAAGATATATATTTTGCACGGACTAGCGGGATCGGTAACAGTGACCGTTTAATTTTTCAGAATATTTTATTTGATTTCAGAGCATTTTACATAGGAGAATCACGAACTTTGCAAGGGTAACTGAGGTTCAACTGCTAATAAATATATAAATGAAAAACTTTTTTCTAACATGAAAACCATACAACAATTTTAAATAAATAAATCTATTTAAAAAAATTAAGTAACATGTCTATTATTTAAAATACTTTAAAAATGATACTAGGCATAGGCCAACCTACCTAAGTGGCATATATTTCGAAAACAACAATAAATACGTAAAATGTTTTCGATTTATTAATAATCATCTGAAACCCACAATCTAGGGCCAATCGATTCTATTATCAGAGAAATTACATAATCATTTTCTGTCTTTCCTTCTAGATATAAAAGCAATACTGAAATTTGTAACTTTTTTCAAAATCTGATTTGTGATTAAAAATGTTTCATGTCGCACAAATAAAAGTTAAAATCTCAAATAAAACCCTGTCTGATATTATACGTACGGAATGGAACTAATGTGAAACAGATATGGGGCTAAAGTGAGAAACCATTATTTGTAATTTATTGTAAACACTAAGAAAATGAGAGGACTTCAATTATTTTTCTCCGCATCTAATTTTTAGCTGTGTCGCTATTATTTCTATTTTTTAACCATTTATAAGTGGTTGTTGTTTTCGGTCAAGGATGGGGTCAAACGATGCTCGCATTTTATTTTTTTTAACGAAATTCAACGATATTCTTTACTGTTAGAAGAACTTTTATTTGAAAAGGTAATAGAAAGGCATAAAATCGTTAAAAATTGTTTGAATAGGTAATCGAAAGGCATAAAATAGTTAAAAACTGAAAAAGTTACAAAATGGGTAGGCGCAAATTATCAGATATGGAAAAATCCAAAGCCAAAGTGCGACGCCAAAATGAAAATCGTCTTTCAAAGCAAAAATCGAGGTCTTCAATTCATTATGTAGGCCACGAAAGTCGAGGTCTTCAACTGATTATGTAGCCCATGAAAATCGAGGTCTTCAACTGATTATGTAGCCCATGAAAATCAATTACAGAATAAAAGACGAATGCGAAAAAGGAAACAATCTAATGTTTAATCGATTGATAGTAGAAGGTCATGTCTCGAGAGTCTCCATTTCACCTTCCACGGCGTTTTACAATCGGTCGATTCTAACCGGGAAAAAATGAGCTCAACGTAGGTAATTTGTCGCAATCTGTGGATGATTCGGTGGAACTGCTTTCGATTTGTAAGCTGTTTCTCTTCTCGAAACGGGACTTGGAGAGTTTATCAATGAAGGTTTTGGTAGTCTGAAGTTTGATCTTTGCAATCTGCTGTTGAAGAGGATGCGACGGAATTTGGTGGACGAAATTTAGATTTTTCGGTTAAATTTTGTTACGAAGGTGATTTGTCATGATCTGTGGATGATTCGGTGGAACTGCTTTCGATTTTTATTTATTCGATTATTAAAAAAATTCCAAATGTTCGTTGCAATCTATTAAATTACAATTTTTTATTTTTTTATTTTACTGAATTTTGGGATTCCCTTCTTTCGTCCACGATAATACTTCTTAAAACCAGCTATAATAAAATCATTTCTGAATTCATTAATTTACAATTTAGGTCATGAAACTATATATGTAAATTATCAGAAACACATATAACTATATTTTTATGAATTTTTGGAAGTAAACTTGAAATGGTATAACACCCGTTATTGAAAAATAATACAAAAGAAAAAATATATATATAATCTGGAATCTTGAATAAGCCCTGATTTTTGATTTAGTTTCCGCAGGACAACATTGCCATATATTATATACATGACTAATATGTATAATATATAGTAGTATGTATATAACCGTGGAAAGCGGCCTCTTTCCGTCCCCGGTCCTTTAACCTTTTTTTTTTTTTTACTTATTCGGACACTTTTGCGGAAGCCAGATTCATAGGTCCCCAGAAACGTCCCGAGTATAAGAGCGTCTAGCGGAAGCCTGGTTAAAAATAAAAAAACAAAAATTGAAACCGGACAGATTTAAAAGGGAAATTACATAAATTAAAGACACCGAAAAGCGGAAAGTGAGGGCTCGTGGCTCTGAAGCTACCGAAAGACCGCTGATGCGTCGAGCTTATAATAGAACTAATTTCTTTTGTCCAGTCTATTAATTTATCTAATGCTACAATCATCGCTGAGTATATTAAAATGCACTTTCAAGATGCATATTACAGTTTAAAATGTTTTAAATAAACAGTTACCATAAAAGTTTGTGCTGATAAATTATTTTGCGCAGCCTTGCATAAATTACATAGAATTAATGCACACTACGTAATATACACACGTTGTATACTAAATTCCATTAAGCTTAAAAATCCTTACTACAGCGCTCCACCAGTGGCCACGAGGTTCAGCTATCGAAGCTGGTAGAGGGGAGCTGCTGGGTTCGAACCTAATCGCGCCCGTCGACCTAATCGTTCGGAGTTTTCGTGGTTTTCTTCGACCCTTGGATTTTCCATGTGTAAATACGGGTTAGGCTCCCTTAGAAACACCCCCTCGGAGGGCACCCCCCCCGGGCCTATATACCTCGAATAGATAATCGGCCGTCCAAAATCAACCAACCATACTACAGGTGAAACATCCTTACTACATTCTTAGACGTTATCGCTTATAGATGTCATACGCCGGAATTATTCAGAGTGTCAGTGTAAATGAACATTAATTACTATACACACCATATTCTGCACTTCCAGAAATACTTTCTTCAATTCACGAGAATACTCCTGGCAGCACTGCTATCGCTATATATCCGAGAACTGAAGAATCGCCGCTGTGACAAGAAATAAAATATCCGCCAATTGGAGGGATTTCCGTTCAAGCACAGGGAGTTTCCGTAATATGGCATAACATAATTTAGGACAATAAGAGGAACCATAATTTCCACAGCAAAGATTTTAACTTCTTTATACATTAGATAAGTCATTATATCAATCATTAAAAACACATAAAACTTGAACTATTACCTTTCTGTTGTTTTCACTTGCTTCCCTATTTAAACAAACTAATTTATAGTAAGTATCCTTTTAATTGAATAGTTAATGTCAGCAAAATAAAAAAGTTCCTTTTTTAATATTCTCTTGAAATATTGGTATGCAGTAGTCAAATATAAATATTTATTGGTGGTATTTGCAATAAAATCTGTAGTGCTTATTCATCATCATCATTGTCATGCAGATAAGACAATTCTTGACTGTTGGCGCTTCCGCATTAGAGCATTTTATCGATCAACTTTTTTTTCCAAATAGGATTTTTTATTTTTACAATTCCTTTATTTTCAGTTTAGTCTTCCCAATTGCTATTTCTATAATAATATATTTATTAAAAAGCAGAAAAACCAACGTTTAAAATGCACAAATAATACATGAAGAGCAGCAAACAGCTGTTTCAAATCTACTAGCAAGATTCTTCTTCAGTGCAAGATAGGGGAAAAGAATAGCGTGTTAGAAAAAGCAAGGCTGAGAAAAATGATAGAGACGCACTGGCTTATATGCCCTATGTGGGTAGCGAAAGCGCCAAAAACAACCAATGAGAAAGAAGCAGTGGAAACGAGGGTGGAAATCATTAATTTAATTTCCCCCTTTTTTGGTTTATTTTCCCCTCCTTCTCCAGTAGTTGTCGCTACTTGTCCACCCAGTCGTTTCCACTGCTTCTCTCCCATTAGTTGTTTTGGACGCTTCCGCTACCCGCATAGGGTATATAAGTGAGCGCGTCTCTGTCTATCATTTTGCTCAGCCTTGCCTTTTTTAACACGCTGTTCCTTTTTCCCTATCTTGCACTGAAGAAGAATCTCGCAAGTAGATTCGAAACTGCTGTTTGCTGCTCTTCATGTATTATTTGTGCATTTTAAACGTTGGTTTTTCTGATTTTTAATATTGATGCACAAAGGTATTATTTGCTATTTTTAAATAATATCTATACTTGAGCAATCCTTCTGCATCTCAAAAATCTCATTCGTAGTTTGTGATATTTGCATCTACTTTTGAACTAATTTCTATTTCTTCTTCCTTTCCTTTTCTGCAGAAGCAGTCTTAATTAGTTTCTGTGAAAAGTAATATCATTAAAGAAATTTGAGAAATTAATTGTTCTTTGCTCACATGAGTTGTGATAGGGGTCATTCCACACAAAATGAGCAAAAATATAAAAAAAAAAGTCGTGGTTGCATAATAACCGATTTTAATAAAATTTATTGCGTTTATTCAATTATTATTCAAATAGAGTATTTCAAACTATTTCGACAAAAAAAAATAAAATATTTTGGAATTTCTGGACATTTAAAAAACTTGTGACATAGAATGGCATGTGTACAATCGTTCAAAGTTGCAAGTTTGAAGTTCCTTATCTTGAAAATTATTTAACATAAATTAAATCTTTTTTGTAATATTGTAATCTCTAAAAAATTATCTTTATATTTGATTAGTAATAATAATTTGGTAACGTCATGATTAATCTTAAATTTGTTGTAAAAATTGAAAATTTCTCAATTTTGAGAAAATTAAAAACATTATAAAAATTAAAGGAATTCAAAAACATCTGTGAAATTGATGCTTGATGTAGTGTTCTATATTAAAATCGAAATGCTAAAGTTTTTATGTTGCCATGTATTTCCTTCACCTGCAAAAAAATTGAGAAACTTTTAAAAAAAGGTAAAAATCGTAATTTTTCCTCTTATTGATAGGCAAAAAAAGTAATGAAGGAAGGGTCAGACATTATAGTTATTAAACAGACATTGAGATCAATAAGTCCATGATATGCTAAAAAAATTTCAAGATTGCCTTTTGATTCCTAACGTCACGAATTTGGGTTAAAAAAGTATTATTTGCTGCATTCCAAAAGCTTTCCTTTTTGAATCCTCAGGTGCTTCCAAACCCCGGAATGAGCCTCAGGGCCCTCCACCAGGGTTTCAAATTCTTTTTATTTTTATAAGCATTGTTTCTAAATTTAAATTATGTTGCTTTTTTCAATTTTGTTGGAGGTTTCGCGTGGCGGTAAAACGATCCACGCCGGTACTCCGTAAGCACCGCGTTGACTTGACTCCCGCGTTTTGTACAATATTGAACGATTTCAATGGGAAAAATGTAGTGCTGCCATCTATGGATTTAGAGGATAAATACAGTGAAACCTCACTGTGCGACCACCTCCATTAAGCGACCACCTCTCTGAACGATCGTTTTTTCATGGAAAGAAATTTATTCCCAGTACTAATTTTACCCCCATTGAGAGACCGTCCCAGTTGAACCCCCTCCATGAGCGACCAATTTCTTTATAGAAAATGAAACAAATTCCCTTTTTTCCTAGTCGTTTTAAGACGGTTTTATTAGAAAAAAAATTCCGGAGAGCGCATTATTCATCAAACTTCTAAACTAAGTTTAGATTTTATTATTATTATTATTAAGGTAATTTTTAAGTGTTTGTGCCGTCTTTAGGCAATGAATTTAACTCTGATAACAAATTAAGAATGACGGTCAATAAACTCCCCTGCCCTATTCTGTCAGGAAACTCCCAAAGAAATAGATAAATTAATGAAATCGTCATTATTTGTTCCCGTCCAATGTATGTTTATGCATTTATTTACTGAACTTCAAAAGGACTTGGAAATATAAGTTATAAAATATAAAACCCTAAAATCAAAGCAAACGTCAATGTATTCATTTTTTTAAACTCTGCAGTAATAAGTTATGTAATTAACTTTTGTTTTGGTACTTAATTTTTTATATTTTTTCCTGATGTGCAAAATAAATTTTAGTAACATTAATTGTTACCTTTTTTCAACAATAAAGATCAAGATTTAAACATAACCTCCATTAAGAGACCACCTCTCGGAGCGACCAATTCTTATTGCAACGGAATGTGGTCGCTTTAGGGAGGTTTTACTGTATATAATTTTTTGTTCAACGCAAAAATTTTGTTTTTTACTGTAGTTTAAAATAAATATATTAATAGTCAAAAATAAACTGAAAGCAAGAATAAAAGTTTCTATGTTTAAAATATACACTTTTATCAATAATATCAAATAATTTAAACATCTTAAAAGATATTTCCTTTACGTACAAACAGGCAATAGAAATATTGCATTTTACCATCAACATTTTTTTACTATTTATTTTTTTTCTCATTAAGGAATAAAAAGGCAAGAATGAAAGTTTTGATATTTAAAATATATACTTTTTGCTACAACGTCAATGAATTTTAAACTTGTCAGAGCTGTCCTTCGTGTACAAAGGAGCAATAGCAATATTGCATTTTTCCGTTAGAAATGTTCAAAAATATTTTTTTTTCTCATTAAGGAATAAAAATACAATTACTAACTTACGCTAATCTGTTACTTATTATTCATTCTTAATTATAATTATTTTTTAATCAAAATTGATATTTCAAGAATGTAGGCAATTTCTCGATTTTGCATTAACTTTTACTGTAAATTTGAATATTTAAATAAACAATCCTGAAATCTATTATTTTCATTTACTCAAAAATTTATATGATCTACTTATATGCTGATTTTTATTAAAATCTGTGACATGTCAGCCACAGCTGATTGGCTCATTTTGCATGGAATGACTTATAGGATAGGCTGAATGTGAAATATGGTTTGCATTGACATAGTTTTACGCAATGAAAGCGATCAATTTATTTTACAATTTTTGGATAGGTTTACTACGTTGAAAAGGGGGGGTAAGTATTAACAGTATTTTTTGTAAATTCTACTCCCTTCCCCCTTTCAACGTAGTAAACCTAGCTCCTTTATCTGTATCCCTTATTATAAGAACATTTCTGAAAAAAATTCTGGCATTCTAAAATCATTCAATATTGGGGTTTCTTTTAAACCTATTAATAAATTGAGTTCCTTTTTCCATAAGCATAAATTTCAATATGATAAGTCTAAATTACCCGGTGTTGTTTATATTATTCTTTGTAAAGATTGCAATAGTGTTTATATTGGTGAAACTGGTAGATCATTGGAAATTCGCCTAAAAGAACATACTGGTGCTTTAAAAAAGAGTAATTTGAATTCAAAAATTGTCCAGCATTCACTTCAAACGAATCACATTCCGCTCATTGCGAACGCCAGTATTTTGAAATCTGGTTGCAACAACTACCATGGTAGATTGCTCCTTGAGGCTTGGTTCACTGAATTGCGGTCGCATGCTTTGAATGATGCTCGTTCTGCCCCTAGTGATTATTGTTTGTTTTTAAAATAGCTAACTGTAACTGTTCTTGATTTGTTCTGACGTTTGAAATGCAATGGATATTTTTTGTACTGATGATGCCTTGCGTGGCGCTTGGCGAAACGTTTACATATTGTATTTTTAATTGTTTTTTATTGTCTTTATAAATTTTATTTTTTAACTGTGCTCAAGTCTGTCTTAGTTTATTTTATTTGGTGTTTTAAATGTAGCATGCTCGGGTATCGAACCCGAGGAACAACGAGCCAATGCCGTACCAAGTGTGCTACAACTAACGTATTCCTTTTGTTACAAAGTAAGTATTTCAGTTGATTTATAATATTAGACCCCCTGTTTCTCAAGAACTAAGCAGCGTTGTATAAAATCTGTTGAACCTGAGACTAAGGGGTCTCTACCCTACAACATATATTAAAATAATCAAAACCTCTGATTACCTAGGTTTGCCCTCTCCTTGTAAGTGCTGTACATCAACATTTTTGAAGTAGGGCAGAAATTTTTTTTCTTGGATTAGGTAATGTTTATCTTTTCAGATTTTTTCTTCTTAACATGTTGACTGCCGCGCTACAAGTATACTCGTAGCTTTAATATTCGTGGCTTTAATTTATTACTTTCTCACCATTATTTTAAAATAAAAAAAATTGCCTTTATTATTGGCAGAAATTTCGCTGTATTAGTAAAGCGAAATTTACCTTTCCGAATTTGTGGTGGCAAACGACTTTCAAGAAGAAATTTTAAAATTCTTAATTTTTGGGGCAGTGAACGTGTTAAATTTTTTGTTTATTCGTAATCGATTTAAACCTTAACGTGAAAATCCCGACCACAAACAGAAACGCGCCGCCTGTTAGATTGCTAAATTAAAACGATTGGTATAAAAATTTAAAAAGATAATAACTCTTAATAATTTACCAAACAGTGAACTTAAACACGTAATCTTTTATATTAATGCATTAACCGGAACAATTTTTTAACATAACAGCACAAAAATAAGTTTTGAATGTCGGGACAGAAAATATTTGAAAATAACAAATTATTTTTCAAAATATTACATTTTTGACATAATAATTAAATAAATGTTAATATTTTTATATGTTTGGTGCAAATATGAATTGGAAAATTATTAAGCAGTAAAATTAACGAAACATTTAATAGTCAATATTGCAGCATATTCCAAATATTTCTAATTTGTATGGATTTTCTGACAATGTGGAGTCACTTTCGTGATTAGATTTTATCTATTCATCATCCGAAATACTTTCGACATCGCTTATGTCACATCCAACTTCGTCAAACCATCGCAAAACAGTTTCTACAAAGTATTTATCACCATAGTGTACCAGCTTTGACGGCCCCTCCATTTATACATCCCAGAGCAATACATAAACGGAAATACGCTGTCTACTCAGACTGCAGTGAAAATAAAATAATTTTTCTTTCAATAACTAAAAATGAGCAGGTGTTGCAAATAGGTGGGGGAGGCAGAGGACCAATAGCTTAAGGATTAGATTGCGTGATAAGGTTGGGGAAGCGTTCATTTTTGTGTAAAGTGCAGATATGTAGACGCAACCACCTCACACACGTTTTCTGTTAAGGTTTAAGTAAAATGAAGAATTCCTTACAAAATACTTACAAAGCCAATTTAATTACCATATGGATACCTTTTTGTGTGTCTCACATTGGCCAAATTATTTTTAGGTGTCTCATAGTAGCCCCTATTTAGTATTATAATATATAGTGACTTATTTAATTAATTAAAAAATAAGTCTTCTAAAATGTTTAAGTTTGGACAATCAACAAAGATGATCGAAAATCCTGTTTATTAAAAGTGCATCATTTAATGATGCGATGAAAATTCGATGAAGAGTGAATGAAATGAAAATTTTACAAAACAGAATTATTTCTCTTTTATTTTAAAAGAAATTGCAGCTATGCTTAAGGCAAAAGCCTAATTAACAATCCCTTTGATCTCCTTTATAAGGATAATGGCACTTGATGGATATTAAACATAACGGGGAAAATGCGAAAAAAATGAGACTAAGATTAAAGCCCTTTTAAATGCATTTACATAAGAATAGACTTTTGATATGAATCTAAAATAAAGCTGTTGTTTGATTACGCATTTGGTGCAGGAAAGATGTAATTGTTAAAAACTGAAAATTAGACAAATTGCATAGAAATTTGTTTTCTAACAAGCACATTAGCATTATTAAGAGCGACTTATTAAGTTATGTATGTTCTTGAAATGTGTTCTTTCATTATACTGAAGATTTTAAGATTATTTTATATTTTACAACATTCTGTTGTTTTTTCTTTTCTTTTTTTACGCTATTAGATATTTCATAACTTTTAAAGACCAGTAAACAATTGATGATTATTTAAAATATAATTCTTAAAATAATTTTTCTTTTCTTTTTAAACCGATTTTAATACACATTTGGCTATATATGTGTCCATAGATTTAGTTTTTGTACTCATGACTATTTCAAAATTCTTTCTATATATTTTTTCTTATATTCTTTCTTATATTAATTCCTTGTCTGAAGGCGGAACTACCACTAGCTAAAATTCTTCTTTCTGGGCATTTTTTATTTTATTATGGATTTACATCGCTAATTCATTACATTTTGCTTGGCGTCTTAAGTTTTGTTGTCTTCTAACATTTTACTAAATACTGCCCGGTTCTGCTAAAAACCTTTTAGCCCCCGATATGCAATTTCTTTCTCCCAGCAATTAAAATGTCATCTCCAAAAAATAACATTCCGTTCTATAAGACAGCCTTTAAAAAAATCAGGAATATCCTGGTACTGTTAAATACTCTACAGCATTTTTTTTTCTAAGCATCGCACATTTTCAAGTTTTATACCGTTGCATTGGTGAAAAATGTACTTTTAAATGCAATCTGTTTGAAAATTGAATCTCAATTTATTTTTAAACTATTTTTTTTTGTAGTTTTTAGCACTATTTGTTTAATTTTAGCAACGTAAGTACTCCATTTCTGTAGAAAGTAAAGAAAAATAGTTGAAAAATAGCAATTATATCTTTTTGCTGCCATTTTTCCATGACTACTGAGATTTAAGTAATTAAAATTACGGCTATTTTGATAAAAATGTAAACGAATGTTTTTTTCATAAAATATTGAGCTATTATAAACTGTATTTAATTTTAAGTATCTATATTAATATTACAAAAAAATGAAGGCATATGAATTATTAGATGAGACGATTTCTTTTATTAAATTTCTTGAAGAACGACACATGGATTTTTTTTTTGTGTGTGTGCGTATTATTCAGCGATAGTGATGTCATATGAATACTTTACAGTAGATGTTGTTTAAGATAGGATCGTAAATGAGCAATTCTTCAGCGGATGCGAATAACGTCATTTTATGTAAAATAAAAGCGTGCATTTTAAGCGTCAAAACTGAAATATGTTTTGTATTATCTATATTTATAAACATTTTTTTTTCTTTTTATCGGCGGCGACACTAAATTCTGGAAAATGCAGAATTCCTGTTTTCTAGTTTTCTGTTTCTTTCACGCATTTCTATATATTATGAATGTTAATAGATACGTCAAATTTTATTGAAATTAACATAAATCCCATTCTAAATGATAAGGTCTATGAATATTTTAAAAGTTATATGTGACTTTTTAGTTTTAGAACATATGCTATAGAATTTTCCGATTTTTTTGTACAGCCTCAAAGTATTGCAAGACGCAGATGTTCAGTAGAACATGAAATGACCAAAATGGTCTTTTTTCAAACTTTAAAATATCGGAAATGCTCTGGATCAGTAAAAAATCTGTTTGCAGTATTTCTATAGGTAAAAAAGTATTGTTTTTATATTTTTCATTCGTGGAATGGCAAATATATTTTTAACAATATCTCTTCGGCTTAATTATGCATGTTGTTAATGTTTGTGAGTTTTTTCTCTTTTAATCTGTCTCAGTTTTTTTAAATCATTTAAAAATACAGTAAAACCCCCCTAAAGCGACCACGTTCCGTTCCAATAAAATTGTTCGCTCCAAGAGGTGGTCACTTAATGGAGGTCATGTTTAAATCTAGATTTTAATTGATGAAGAAAGGTAAATTAATGTTACTAAAATTTATTTTTCACATTAGGAAAAAATATGAAAATTTAAGTATCAAAACAAAAGTTAATGACATAAGTTTTTTAAACTATAGAGTTTAAAAAATAAATACATTTATGTTTACTTTTCTTTTACGGCTTTACCTTTTATAACTTTTATTTCCAAGTCCTTTCGAAGTTCAATAAATAAATGCAAATTTTTTTGGACGGGAACAAATAAGGACGATTTCATTAATTTATCTATTTCTTTGAGAGTTTCTTGACAGAATAGGGCAGGGGAGTTTATTGACCGTCAATCGTAATTTGTCATCAGAGTTAAATTCATTGCCTAAAAAGGCACAAAGTGGTTTAAACACTTAAAAGCTACCGGAATAAAAAGAATTCTAATCTTAGTTTAGAAGTTTGGTGAATAATGCACTTCCCGGAATTATTTTTCTAAAAAAACGTTCAAGCGACCAGCAAAAAACTGAATTTATTTCATTTTCTTCAAAGAAATGGGTCGCTCATGGAAGGAGTTCAACCGGGATAGTCTCTGAATGGAGATAAAATTAGTATTGAGCCTATGGGAATACATATCGTTCCATGAAAAAATGGTAGTTCAGGGAGGTTTCACTGTATATATGACTTAATTGCTGCACAATTATGGCATATTAATAATAATAACTTAAACAGATAACACATTGAAAGATTTAATTCAACGTTTATTTATCACTGCTTTAATAATTCATTAGTTATTTCTCAAAAGTGAGTATTTAAATTACAATGCAGCTTTCTAACCTAAATATAAAGTCATAAGAGAAATTTTATTTTTAAATTTGAAATATTTTTCAGTAACGTAATGTGCTAACGAATTTGCATATAATTTAAAGGATTTGTTAGCATGTTGATCGACTAAATTAGCCTGACTGTATTTCATTTCTGGATAGTAATATATTACAAAATTAATGGTTTCTTGAAACCTATTACCAAATTTGCTATAAGGAACGGCGTACGTAATAACTGAAGATAACAGCAAATTCAGTATCTACTTAAAAATAGATTTTATTATCTTTCAATATTAAAAAATCATGTATCATGACATTCAAATAAATGAAATAAGCTTTTAAGGTTGTTAAAGGTTTTTATTTGTAGGTTATTTAAACTTCATTCCAGGGAATGAAGAAAATATATAGATAAGCCAATTTCATAAATGTTTTTTCTGATTTCATTATCTGAACTAAAATTATAATTTAACATTCTTACTAAAGTTATGATTTAGAACTTTTTCCGTCAAGCAATTTTGTCTATATATTTTTACATATTGTTAAGAAAAAGTTAAAAAGAAAAAGATGTAAAAAATAAAATGAATACGCTCATTTCAAAATGAATATTACCATCATGCATTCAGAAAATTGTAGAAAACATATTCATGTATAAAAAAACACTCTCTTAGCAACATTTTAACAACAACAACAAAATGACTGAAGTATCAAACTGAATTATCATTTTTATCTTTTATCTTTGAACTATAAAGATTAAAAAAAATAACTATAGCCATAATTGCGGTAAAAATGTTGCGATAAAATGAAAACTGCTTCTCTATTTAATCTGATATTTAGATTAGTCAGCTTTTACATAACTGCAAAAATTCGTTTAAAAATTGTTTTTTTTTTTTTGTTGTTGTTGTTATTTTATGATCTTATTTCACTCTTCTAAGTTCACACGTTTTCCTAAACATTTTAGTAAATTTAATTACATTTACCTTTATCATCGTGTTATTTATTCCTACTAAGTTAATTAACAGATTTTGTTGATTGTTAGATTATTTGTGCTGATTCAAGAAAGATAGAACAATAAAAATTAGAAATAAAAGCGTTTTAATACTTTCGATCTTCTTTCTTAAACATCAGTTACGTTCGTGTTTCAATGAACCCAAGATATAGTTTAAATATACAGTGAAATATTATGTGAGTGAGAATAAAACAAATTCATTTCATCAAATACTGAAAAAGCATTGCTCATTAAAGCACGCAGGCATAATTTCCTTTACGCTTCTATAAAAAGAAAATGTGTTAATTAGTGATGCATAATTTCCTTTAACGCATTATAATTATTATTTTTGTTTTTAAATAAGACATTTTTAAAGCAAAAATAGTGTTAACAATGGATGAAAGAAGAATAATGAAAAGTAACTTTAGAAATTTTTTGAGAAATTGAATTTATGGGTAGCCAATTTATTTAACTATTCAAATAAAGTTGTTTTTTTTTTTTTTTTTTTTTTTTTTTTTTTTTTTTTTTTTTTTTTTTTTTTTCAAAATTGCTGATATTTTCACGGGAGCATTACTTTTTCGAACGCGTTGCTAACTCTTTTCTTTAACATTGTGATAAAATCTAGAACTGTACAGTACAACAATAATACATACGTAATTTTTGAAGAAAGAAAATTCATTGCAATATATAGGGTAGACTGGGGCACGTTTACGCAGTGCACTTTTTTCGAAACGAGTTACGACTGGTGCGCCATCAGCCATGACAGATTGAATCTGCTCCCTAGCGGGTATTCTCGCACGTTTTTGAGCATCAGTCGAGCTTCGGTCTAGCATACGGAAAAGATAATCTGTTTTCTGTCAATATGAGTAAATTTTATGTTGAACTTACTGAAACTTATTGTGAACTAATAATAGTTAGTTAAGGTTAAACAAATATATGAACATTAGCAGAATTTTGTTTTCTTTTAGAACTGTATTTGAATGAACAGAAATGTTATTAAATTTCGTTGAACGTTAACAATAAATCCAAACATGGCAACTGGGCACGTTTACGCATTGACATCGGGGCACCTTTCACAACTGAAACCACACTGTTAAAAATTTGCAGCATTCTGGCAGGTCATTTGACCGTTTTTTCCGAAAACGGTTACACAACCGTAATTTTTACACTATTCTGACCATATTATTGGCCATTTTATGGTCAGAATATAGTTAAATTATGGTTATGAAACCGTTTTTCCAAGAAACGGTCGAATGACCATCCAGAATGCTGCAAAATGTTTAACAGTGCATTCGAAAAGGCAGGACTAAGGCTTGGATCCAAGAAAGGGAAGAAAAGAGGTAGACCGAAATCTTAAATAATACTCTGGTTAAAGAAACCCTCAGACAAGAGCAGTTAGAAGTGAAAAGAAAAAAAAATGGTGGCACAACAAAAAAAAAAAGAAAAAATTACCTAAAGATTTACTAGTTTCTATGGAAGCAGAACAAGAAGACAGCAAGGAAAAAGTATGAAACCAAAAAACTGCAAAAGAGAAAAAGATGGTGCACTCTTAAAAAAAAAAAAAAAAAAAAAAAAAAAAAAAAAAAAAAAAAAAAAAATATTAATGAATCTGATGACGAAAATGAAAACTGTGTGTGAATTTATTGTTTGAACTCATACAACCAATCCAAAAAAAGATAGTTTCTGTTTTTAATTAGCAATAAGTTATTTTCAGTTCTGTCTATAGAATGTTCTTTAATTAATTCTCTTTATTTATTTTTTTAAACAGTGTTTTAAGCTATAGATATTACATTTCAATTTGACGAAATATTTATTTCGCTTACTCCTTGGTATAACTTATAATATCCATAAACGTGCCCCACTTGATGCTTAAACTTGCCCCGCGAACTGGGCAAGTTTACGTAAAAAACTTGGGCCGTAAAAACATTTTTTTCATTTATTTTATTTTTTATTTTTTTTTTTTAACGGTTAAAAACACAAATAGGGCAACAACTGAATACACAGATTTCGACTTTATTAACTACTTTATAAAACAACAATGTCTAAAATTTCCTAAGTTAAAAAATATAATTAAGTATATTCATTGAAAACAAAAACCGCGTAAACTTGCCCCGGTCTACCCTACTTCCTTAAAATTTTTAATTTTGAATGATATTGTTAATTTTTTTTATATTTAATACTAAGTATTTAAGTATTTATACTGTTGTTCAAGTTCTTAGTGAAAAAGTTTGCATATATGTCTATAAATAGGTCTGTATATTTTTAAATATTCGGCGTATTAGAAAAAAATTCAGTAATAAAATGTTCCACGTGACTAAAAGACAGAAAATCTTACTTTGAGATATTTTTTAATTGATTTTACTTTGACATATTTTAAAATAACTTCAAAAGCTAAGAATAATTCGATGAATAATTTTATTAAAAATGTATTAATAAAATGATATAAAAATATAAATTGTCTACCCAAAATATGATGAAAGGTTTAGAAAGTTGTGTGAATAAATATGATGTATAAACGTATTCAAAAGGATAACACGAAAACAATTAACTAAAAAATAACTATTAAAATACCGTTTCTCAAAGAGCCGAAGGCGAATGTAACTATTATCACTTAGTAAAATGACAACACGTACCCTTAAATTGCGTTATTCGCAGTAAAAACTTAATACCTTTTATGCTCTATTAACTATATCTACATTACTGAATTCTTCCGACTTTTGGCAAAGGTTTAGCTTAGTGCGTTTTACTCAAATAATTTAGTTATTTGGTGAAAAAAAAAATTACACTGAATACATTTCGAAGGATTAAGTATGCTTCATGTGATGCGATTCTCTGTAATCACTACATGATTTAAAAACAGTAATCTCTATCACATTATGAACTTTAACCCTTTATCTACTGACGGTATTTATAAGTAACATTAAAATAACTTGTTATAAAATTCATTTAATACATAGATTAGTTGTAATACAGTTTAGACTGAATTAACTTTATCTTGTTCCAAAAGCATTATTGGTTACATTAAACAAAAATATTTTTAAAAGGACTATTCTTTTGCCTTTGAATCTTTTCAGCTTTCTTAGCGTAGGGGAGGGGGGGGGGGATTTTTCAATTCGGAAATATTTCCATGTTTCTATTGAAAGAACATTTGTACATTTACTAATTCTACAAAATACCAAGAAAAATATTTAAAATAAAACATTTGAGTGGGGCTATAGATATTGCACAAAATCACTATAAATTCAAATTTAATTTATCCTTCTAAATCCTCCAATCCTTCTAAAATCCTTCTAAAATTTATTAAATGATTATGTCAATCTTCTAATATAGTTTTAAAAATTCACGAAAAATCATTAGATAAAGGGTTAAAATACGAATGAAAATTAAAATTTGTCAATTTACCTAAGTATTCGCTTTTAATTTTGCTAAAAATATAATACTTTTCCTAACTTTTTCTGAATGTGTTTTGCAATCTCAAACGGTACTTCTAAAATAGGACATATATCTAATGTAGCCATGCTGGTAATGAAAAACACAATAGTATGATAAACAACAAATAAATTAATGTAATATCAATTAATTAAATATGTTATTAAAAATGTGGTTTTAAGTTGCACTTTTGACTGTTTTTTTGTTGTAACTGAGTGAAATAGAGCCAAGGCCATGATTTGAACTATAGACCTTCGGCTTAAGCTGCCAATTCTCTGCCAATTGTGTTACCCTGAAGAAATCTGACGGCACAGTTACACAGACAAACTTTAATAAGGGTATATGGTCTGTTATCTGAAACACCTTACCAGGATAAATCGCAAGTAGAATGCTGTTTAGGATAATAGACTAGATTTCTTATCAAAAATATTATCTGGGGAAAATGTACCCGTCAGACTTTTACATAAATACTCGTATTAACACCATTTGATTCGTTGCGTCATTAGTAAATTTTAAATCTTTGTAATGTTTCTTTTTATTTACACATTATTTAAAAATAACAAAACAATATTTAAAATTAAGATCTCGGATATAGATTATGCGGTCGCATTAAGTTACATATAGAAAATCCTTTCTGCGTACTGGTCCGCTTATTAAAATATTCTATATCCCTCTCACACTACGTTGATTAAAATAGATTTATCGGAGATCCCATTTGATATCGCATTATATCGGCTCCTCCAAGAGCCTCACACATCTTTATATACTCTCTATCCGAGAACTCTACTCGGTG
The DNA here is from genome assembly GCA_963932465.1 of Maratus speciosus. Taxonomy (NCBI): domain Eukaryota; kingdom Metazoa; phylum Arthropoda; class Arachnida; order Araneae; family Salticidae; genus Maratus; species Maratus speciosus. The sequence goes on from OZ010786.1 coordinate 13,220,815, forward strand.
AAAAAGTGACCACACACTTCCAGGTCCACGCATGAACTGATTCGTCTCAGCTATCTCACTCATCTCCCAAAACAGTCTATCCGGGGTTTCCCGTCTGTCACGAGGACCCATTCCCTTCATCGAATCTCAAATGTTAGATTCCCGTGACGTCTATTATCTCGTTAGATAGTCGGTGGAAGTCTTTTGTCTGCCTTATATCAGGTATGCATTTGAATAGCCAGGATAACTGCTATTCATTGACACAAAATGATTTTTTATTCAATGCTATCTAACTATAATATCTGAGATTAACTTCAAGATAAGAAATAAATGTAACCTTAAGACTCCCAGTACATAGAAAATGACATGAATACATTATATACGTAAAAAGATAGTATCATGTAACAGTAATTCGAAATAGTATCTGCTCATCAGATCCTGACAGATTAAAGATAAAAAGTATTCTTTAAGTTATTCAGAAAAGTTTATATAACATTACTGAATAAGTCAATAATGGCGAAATAATAACCTTTCATTTAGACCAAGTTTTAGAAGACAAAATATAGTTTTAATAAAATATGTCTTTTTAAGAAATCTTTTCTTTCTTTTTTCATTAGTTGAGACGAAAAACTGTCCCGATCCAAGAACAGTAGGCTTTAAAAATTATTGAACATCACAGACACTGAAAATATTCAGTTTTTGAGATCCACGAAAACCATACAATAAAATTTTCCATAAATATACGATTGTATACAATATGGAAACAACATTCCTTACTCAACTGTATCGTGAATATATCTTGAAAGATTTCGTTTGATAAAAACAGTTTTTTTTTTTTTTGGACCATGAACAAAATACAGTTTAACCTTTGTAGAAAAATATTTATTTTTACATATTAAAAAAAAGGGGGGAGATGACAGAATTGGCCTTTCTATTGGAATAATCTAGTCTTTGAGAAATTTTATTAACGTAAATTTCCATTGTTTCAAAATATGTTTCAATTAATTAAATATTTTTTAAATGTACGATAGAAAATTTAAAATGCTTCTTTTCTTATATTACGCAGTATTATAAGACTTTTACATAAATATTCGTATTAACACAATTTGACTCGTTGCGTCATTAGTAAATTTTAAATCTTCGTAATTTTTGCTTTTATTTCAGCTTTTTATGTTTTTATTTTATTATTTTGTTTATATTAATAAAAAATCATTAAACATTTTTCTGTCCTTTTCAAATTAATTTCTTGTAACCTTTTTTCTTATTTTTTATAGCAATGGATGTCTTATTCAGTAGTGGCCAAAATTGTGGACATTTTTTGAAATTTTCATGTTTTATAACTTTGTGCGCTTATAGAATATATTAATGTTCACTTAAATACAAATGTTTATAGATCAAAAGTCTAAAATTCAAATATTTAGTCTATCATACAAAGACAATTAGTCATGAAAGCTGAAGCGTATTGTAATAAAAGCTACCTATCCAATTACAATGACTGTTTTTAGAACAAATGAAATGTCAGTAACTAAACTGTAGTATGTTTCGATTTGTAAAAGCGGTATTTTGCTAGAATAAATTTTGCAGAAGGGTGAATAGTGTAACTAAATAGAATAATGTTTCTATTTTTTATGTTTCTATTTTTGTAAATAATGAAAATAATTTAAAATAGTATCATCAACAAAAGGGACTGAATGGACACCTACAAAAAGAAGCAGAATTGTCATGTTGAGAGAAAATGGTCTCTCTTATGAAGAAGTTACAAGACAGGTTGGTAGACCAGTCATTTTATCTGGCGTACGAAAGTTTTGCTTAGTTATGAAGAAACAAAATTAGTGACAAATAATGCGAGATCAGGCAGAACAAAATGCACAAATGCTTCTGACGATAGAAAGATAAAAAGGGTATGCCTCAATGGTAGAATTTCATCAGATGCAGTTAGGTGTAAAATGAATGCAAATGGATGGTATTTCAGTAATTTCAAGAACAATAAGGAGAAGATTAGCAGGTTTTGGACTGATAGGCAGAATTCCGAGAGAAAAACCATTTTTAAATATTCAGCAACGCAAGAAACGAGTTCAGTCTGCAGAAGAAACCATTAATTGCTCAGAAATTCAGTGGAAGCAAATAATCTGGAGCGATGAAAGTAAAATATCACTCCTTGGTAGTGATGGGCGAATATATGTGAGACGTAAAGTTCGGGAAGAGCTGCATACTGATTGTATTGAAGCAACTACAAAGAACCCAACAAATGTCATGATTTGGGCCTGTTTGTCTGTAGATGATGTGGGCCACATTCAAGTGATTGGTAGCATTCTGAATGCAAAAAAAATACATCGAAACTGCTCTCCAAAATTGATACGTTCCATCAGGGATCTCTTCCCCAATAAAGCACCATTTATCATTCAGCAGGATTCAGATCCATACCATACGGCAAAAATATGCAAAGAATGGTTTAAAAATAGAAGCATACAAGTATTAGCCTGGCCAGGAAACAGCCCTGATCTGAATCCTATAGAAAATTTCTGGCGACGTTTGAAAATCCTTGTACAATAAAGGCGTCCATCTAATAAAACGCAACTTATTGAAGCAATAATTTGTCTTGAAATCATGTGATTAAAAAAAATATAAACTACGAACAGTAGTTCTCTCAATGAAAAGACGCTGTGAAGCTGTAATAAAAAAACAAAGGTTATCCTACTAAACATTGAATGAGTAAGTGCAGCTTTAAAATACAAGGAAATGTAAGATAGATCTTATTTTTGTAAGCGTAACATTTTGTAATGCAGATATTTCAATTATTTTTTATATTATATTCTACATTACATTTCCTTGAGTTTGATACATAAACATTTGTATTTAAGTGACATTTATTATATTCTTCAAGCACACAAACTTATAAAACACGAAAATTTCAAAAAATGTCCACGATTTTGTCTACTACTGATTAAAATACTTAATTTATGCATCGTAAGATGTTACTTATTTTAGACATTCACAAAGAACACATTTGTATTTCAAGAAACCTATCTAGCTAAAGTTTTTTTTGTTAAAGATTGAACAATATATTTATATATATCTACATGTATCGAATCATACGGCATTGGAATATATTTTCTTGAAAATGATGAAAATTTGATGGTTATCTGCTAGTAAATGCTCCATATCTATCCATATCTTCTGTGATTTTTCATTACGATTTATTCAACACATACAATTGTTAAAAACATAATGAAATCTAAAAAGAACAATCTTTTTCCAAATTATTTTTAAGTGAAATATTATGCAGTAATACAACTGAAACGTATTGTGATAAAGAAAGAGAGAGAGTGAGAGTTAGTGATGATATTCAATGAGAAATAAAGAGAGAAAACAATCGGTCGAAGAGAAAACAGAGGAGAAAGCAAACTGTCAGGCATTGGCTCGACATTTATAGCAAGAAAGGCGAACAAAAGGAAAATAAATAAAATCTAAATAAGTAGAATAATCTTTTTTTCGAGTCTAAGTGAAAGATTTATAAATGAATAATTACTCTTATCTTTTATAGAAACTACATCAAACATAACAGTTTAATAAAATGTATGATGCGGATTTTTTTCTAAAAAACGTGTTTAAAAGAGTCTTTTGACCCTGAAAGTTTTCAAACTGCTTCAGAGTCTCCGTGATTTTATTTATGCTTCATCTTCACTTTCTGGAAAAATCCTTCCTAGCAATAGTCAAAGCTCGGTATTTTAAAATTCGAGGTGTGGGAAAAACATAAGAAACACAAAACAATTTTGTAGAAGACACTTTTAAAGTATAATTTTTTATATATATATAATATGGATCAAATTATAAAATATATCAAAAAAAGGATTTTTATATTTAATGTGCATTCATCTCGATAGTTTTTATTGTTTATCTTACAAGTAATTTTGTATATATAGTGGCTTTATATAACGGGAGACGAATAATTTTAATGAATAAAGTTAGGAATTTTTTTTATCAAATTAATTTATGAAGAAAAGTAAAAGGAAATAATGATAAAAAGTAAACGAAAATTTAATGTAACATAATTTCTTGTGATTATTTTATTTCTCTTTATTGACTCAAATTTCTTTCTTTATGAGTGAATGATGCTTGACAAAACAGCAAACAAATAACAAAAAACATAATAGATTCTTTTTTTCTTACCTCGTTACCTCTTGGAAAAATCTTTTAATTCGATATTCATTATTTGTGGTCTGGGAAGATGAAACGGATACTTAGTTCAAAGGAAGGCTGTTATTTATTTTATTAATTACGAAGAAAAAACTGTAAAAGTTTTCTTTTGTAAAAAAAAAAAAAAAAAAAAAAAAAAAAAAAAAAAAAAAAAAAAAAAAAAAAAAATTGTTGTTTGTTTGAAATAAAAACCTAGCTTGTTAAAGGGAAGATGTAAAACACAAATATATGAAGAGCCTTCGTGAATGAATTTACATTACCAAAAAAATTTAATCAGTTTTATTACCTAAGAAAATAATCCTTTTTATCTCCTACAAAAATTAAAATTTATTTTTTCTACATTGCATTGTAATATACTGAGAAATGAGATACTATAGTTCTTAGACGTGTTTTGAATCACTTTATGAGGCTGATTTCCAAAAAATAAATTAGTTTGAGGCGAAAAAAATATAATGCCATGTTATATGCGGACGTAGAATAAAAATATTATTTGCTTCACTATTTTATTTTAAAACATTTCATGTTATTTCAACTTCGATCCAGAATTTTATAAAATGCACCTTAAAATGTTTTATTAAAATTCGTCCCTTCTGAAACATAGAGTGTGACTGATCTTATTTTAAAGCTGTCTAAATACAAAACTGTTTGTTAGAAAAATGAGAAAATTTTGAAGAGGATATAATGAAGGGATGATAATTGGTTTCAGCGGAAACAAATTAGCTCAAAATTTCACCACCACAGGACATAATTTAATGACTTATACACTTAGCAAACATTTATGATAATTTACAAATTTTATTACAACATGACATGTTCTTAAGTTATGCATGAAAATCACTTAAAATCATCCAAACTAAGTTAAAAATTGCTAAATGTGATAAATAATGCACTTAAAAGGCATATACCGGGTGTCCCAAAAAAGACTGATGGATTTTAAAATTCAATAACTTCAAAACGATGATAGATATTAAAACAATTCTTGCAAGAGGGTTATGTATGATGTCAGGAGTTTTTACACTGTGATTCTTGATTTTATTTCGAATTTTAAACAATAGATGGCGCTGAGAGCAATAGGCGCTCAGTACAGAGTCGATTTTTGGTACTTTGGGCTCTATTCAATGCATTTTAATCTCTTTTTTTTTTTCCATGGAAGAAGAGAGAGGCCGAAAAATCCAGTCTGGATTTAGCGGTTACTGCTTGTAGCGCCATCTGTAGATGCTATTTGTAACTAAAACTCAGAGTCGCAACATAAAAACTCCTAACATCTTACATAACACTCCTGCAAAAAATTTTTTAATATCTGACACCGTTTCCAAGTTATTGAATTTTAAAATCCATCACTCAATTTTGGGACACCCGGTAAATGCCTTTATTCAGATCGACTTATAGCTCAAACGGTAACATTGTCAAGATCTTGTTGAGGAAAAATGTTTTCGCAAAATAAATAAATAAATAAATAAATAAAAACAAGAAACTGCATTGCAATTATTCTCATTTCGTAAAAAGATTGATTCCTCTATTGATTCCCGGATAATGGATGGTAAATAAAATATTGAAGGATTCATTAATAAACTATTTTTAAAATCAATCTTTAAACGTTCTTTACTACATAATCTGACCAAAGTTGTAGTTTTCTTGTTGTATTCGATGTTTGCTACATGTTCTAACATGTTGTAACATATATAAAATATCATAAGACGAAACGCAATTTTTCAGCTTGATTTAACATAAAATATAATTAGAAATTAACTCTTTTAATTAAAAGAGATAATTTGTACGAAAATAGAAATTAAATGTGTTAATTTGTACGAAAATAGATCCAACACCGAAAGATGAATTAGCTGGTATATAGCATTCATTTTAGAACTGACAGCAATAGACTAATGGAGTACATCGGAATGACCAAAAGAAATGTCAAAGAAAGAATAAAAGAACATAAAGCAGACATAAAATTTTGTCTTCCATCAACAGCGCTCTCTCGTTTAAGTTTTAATCAGAATATGGCAATAGATTTTGATCAGGCAAAAATCATATTCCCAACATCCAATTATTACGCATCCACTACAAGAGAATCAATAGAAATTCTACGTAAAAACAATCAAGTATGTAACGACGTCCTATCGTACGATCCCATTTTGTGGTTAAATATCCTGAAAATCTGAGCAAAGTGACGTATTAAAATTTAAAGTACAAAAGTTAAATATTTTCTTTTACCCATCGAAAGTGACGTATGAGAAACAGGGTGATGTCATAAAATAAATGGAACTGCAATTAATAATAATAATATATATTTCCTCTAATTAAATTCAATCCAAGAAACTGCTACTGTTACTCCTACTTTCAATTCTAGTAAATATTAGCTCCCTCATTTTCAAAACAAAGTGCCGTATTTGTATAAAAAAACGACATTTAGTTATTAAAATATTTTCTGATGGTGAGAATGGAAGGCTTGAAAGTACTAAGAAGTTTTAAATAAAATGTATATTTTAAACTTGTAACATCTTTTTATTACTTTAGTGAACTTTTAAGTAAGACTGTGGACCTTTTTTTTAATGTTCACATTATATATTTTATAATTTAAATTGAATCAACATTTTTTTTTTTTTTTTTTTTTTTTTTTTTTTTACTAAATTAGAAAAATTGAATTCACTTCTCAGCAGAACTTGCCATCAGCCGCCAGTTTCGTAATCCGTAACCTCCCCAATCTCCAGACATCAGTTCATGTGAATTTTGCCTTTGGGGGCATTTGAAACACTTGGTAAGTCGTAAAAATCCAAAAGCTTTATCTGATATTAGAGATAGCATCGAACGATCTGTTCTTTGCATTTCCCAGACCTACTGCCTGTGAACTGTGGAACAACATGCTGTCTTAAGTTTATAGATGCGCTGATGAATTTGCGCATGAAAAATATGGGTGTTGCCATTCGACATTTTCGAAATTGTTTAATTGTATCCGTAACCGTGAGAGTTCTATTGTTTTAAATCATCACGATCTCGAGCGCATACCTTCAAATAGGTATATTTAAAATTTCTTTTCTATTGGTTGAGCGGTTAGGCCGCTAGGGGTTCATATATCGAGGAAATTTTTTATGACCACCCTTTATCTTTCATTATAATCAATGTGCTTTAACAGAAAAACAGACAATAGAATGTTGCCGTAAGTCAGCTGATGCGGATAAATTTTTCTTTGTTACCCTGTATACTGATACGCATGTGAAAATATTAAATACTTTGAATGTGATAGTTTTTAAAACACCTGTAGTGTGTTCAATTGATAATTTAAAAAATTGGAGCAGGTTAATGTATTTTATACTTTAATATTCTCTCTGCATAAGAAAATAAGTCCTGTTGAACAGGGTTTTTGTTAACCGGAAAAATGAATAGAAGAAAAAGCAATTTATCATACCAGCTGCTTTTCAGAATATAAAGTATAGCAGCTACATTTTTCATCCAGCTGTTTACTGAACATACATGCAGAATACGAAAGAGCTTCTAAAACTCCTGTAAAGCTATTAATGTAAAAAATATATAGGACACATATCTTATAAATAAGATAAAGATTGTCTAAATATACAAATATTTATTTATTCTTATTTTTACTTTAAAATGTCATTCTCAAAGTATTTTAGTTACATACGTCTGATTAATGTTATGATGCTATTTATTTCTCCGCATTAATATTAAAAAAAAAATAATCATAAATATAATTTATTGGTGTATTTTATAATGTCCCTGTTTCTAGCTAATTTAACAAATAACTGTGTTAATGATATTTTGTAAGAGAGATTCTATCGGGAAAAGACTGGTATATTGAATCTGCAACAATGTTTGAATAATCCACGCATCCCCGAGTTTTATTATATTATTATTATGTGATTTTTATCTATAATAACGCTGTTCATTGCTTAATACTTACTTTAATATATTTAAATACATTTCCTTATAACACCCTTTTTTCGTAATTATAACATTAACTTGTAACCCACTCAATTAATATTATTCTTCTCCAACGTCTCATAAAAACGATCTTTAACAATCAACAGAATCCGAAATACTCAATTTAAGAGACTTTTGAAAAACAACATAAATATTAATCCACTGTGTTTCTAACGTGAATTATCTATCCATTTCAGAAGTATACATGCATATAAATTTAAGTTCGAATTCTTTAATTACTATGATCTATAAATTTAATTGCTTTCAGAATACATTTAGAGTAGTTTTCTCAAAGTGACCCATTGGAAAATATTCACCATCTGTCGATCATAAAATGTTAATGACCTTAATCTTTAGAAATTCGTTTGGTAGAACTTGTACTTCTTCAAAATGCATGCATGAAATGATGCCTTAAACACAATATCTGAAAAAGACCATCTTAATGTAAATTAATGGAAACTAAAAATGTGCTTTCAATTTTATATAATAAATGTTTTAAATTAGATGATTGTATTTAAAAATCTAAGTAAATTGTTAATTTTTATTAATTGGCACAAAATGAAAAATTTCATAAACTAAAATAAGTAGACTTTTAATTTTTCTGTATTGTACATAAACTTTTTTTTAATTGAAAGTCCAACATAATTGCGTTTTTTTTTAAAAAAAATTAAACTTATTTTTTAGCAATGATTAACACAACTTTGCTTAATGTAAAAATATTATGGTTTCTTTTTTAACATTTTCCAACAAAGTTGAAAAGTGTTCATGACTTCGGTTTGTTTGTCCGTCTGTCCGCGCTCTAACTCCCGTAAATATACTCGGATTGTCCTGAAATTTTTGGTGGTTATTGACGTTTACCATAGCACGTTCCCTATTTCAAATGAAGTTTGTAACATGTTTAGTTGATTTACAGGGACAGTCAAAAGTTTTCCGTTACATTAGGGCCTATGCGAATAAATCGTTTAAAATAATTTTTAATGATGTTACACGCATCCAAACATACCAAAATTGATATGCATTTATGGAGTGCACTAAAACATGTATTCTGTTTAATATGCGGTGCAAAGTATAGTTATTATTCTTTTAGAGGGACACACAAAGAATTCCGTTACATAATGATATTGGGATGGAGGGGGGAATAGTTTGCGGCGTATTTTAATTATGTTAAACTATTTCACATATAATAAAATTTATAGACGTCGCTGAGGTTTACTATAAGTTATTTATTGTATGTTACGAAGTGCATAGCATTTACAGGGCCACACAAAAGTTTTCAGATTGTATATTGTATCAGGAGTACATTAGCGGTGATTGCTTTAAATGCATTTTTAAGTATGATATGCGCATTTATGTTCCACTATATTTATGCACACTATATGATGTGTATAAATTCTATAATTCATATACAGGGCTACACAAAATAATGCGTAAAGGTTACTGGGTATTAGCTCAAACTGGTTAAAGGTGGTTTTTAAATGAGTCATACATTTTTACGCTGAACTGCATTTAGTTTATTAAAAAAAGGTTGTAGAATATAGATAACATGATATATAGGGTCACGAAAAGAATTGGATACATATCGACAATGGATGATGATTTCTGGAAATGTGGCTTCAGTAGTTTTAAGAGTGTTTTAGTTTGAATTAAATTTTAGCTAAATAGTGGCGTGTAATAAAGGTACTAGGTAAATTACAGGGCTGTATTCAAGTATTTTTTTTTTCAATTAATTGTATAAATTGCTGAAAGAGAAATTTTAACCCGTTATACGTTTTCTTGCTAAACTAAATTTCCCCATTATATGGAATATATATCAACATACAGATCATATACAGGGCTGTTCAAAAGAATTGGAATACATATTTGGCTATGAACGGTAACTATTGGAATCAGATTTTTAAATGTTTACTTAGTTATCATATTTACCTAATTTCCCTAAGTAACAAAGTTTCATTAAAGCTTTCAGGGAGTGTTGGAAGCTGTTTCATAATCTATGCTGTACGCATGATTTTTCTTACTTGTTATTATCTATAAGTAGTCATAGAATATGGTTCAGATAATAGAATATGGTGATTTATACATATTTTGGGGATATTTAAATGGTAGGAAAGTAAGTAGCTCCATTTTAGCCTTTTAAATCCTTTGAATAATATTATTAAATATTTAAAAATTATAATATATAGTATTTTTTAACTTTGTTTGCATCAGTTTGTAAATTATACTTTCATAAGCTTAAATACATTACATAACCAAAAGTTATTATCTTGATAATAGTACACAAGCTTCTAATACATATTTCTCTATACAAAAAATATTTTGAAACCGAAAAAAAAAAAAAAAAAATCAAAATTCAGTCGGAAAAGGCCCTTTTTTGAGATATTTCAAATTTATTCTTCCCATTTTTGATAAAAATTCCCGAAAAAGGCTGTTTGTGGTATCGATAACAATGTACATATTTTTCACTGTTTGTGATGCCCAACGTATCTTCACATGAATATTTTTACCCAGTTTAAAAATTGTGGATATTTAAAATATTATTATATATATATGCGTGTCTGTGTAATAAAAAAAATATTGTAAATATAAAAATGTGGATATAAATATTGGTGTTGTAAAAAAATAAGGGGATTTCCTGAAAAAACACATCGCTAAAAATTCAAATATTTTCTCCATTTTGTTTGAAAATTAATTTATGCAAACAAAACGTCTTAACAATAAAAAAAAATAATTATTAAATATAAACGCAGTAAATATAGGTCATAAAATTGAATCGAAATCAACTCTTCCCATCAGAAATACATAAATACCAGAGCATTAAGGCAAGGCAGTTTTTTTTTTTTCGAATTCCTATGATTTCTTAGAATGATCGTAAAGCAATACTCCATCCTGGATTAAATGTCGAATTCATCCATTCCATTTCATGGTTTTTTAAACAAAATATTTTTTTAATGTATTTTTTCAAAGTTCTGAAACAATTTTACTGCGCCTTCCTCGTCATGATGTAACTGCCAAATTTGTAAAATCCATCTAATAGTCAGTAGAGATTGTAAGTAATAACTTAATAATAAATATTTTCGATCATAAAAATAGAAAGTTAAGTTATATTTTTATATTACGGTCAGATAATAATAATAATCAAATGATTCACGTTCAATAAATACTAAGTCATAAAATTTGGCACGGTTTAATAAAAATTCTTTACGTCATCAGGGTTCAAATAAATGTCGCATTAGCATATACATTTTTGGCATGATGTTGCTATAAGGGAAAAGTTCCAAAAATACCCATTTATAATTTTCACAAAATAGATATTTTACATACTTGTATATTAATCAAGGGTAATTTGTTTTGACTAATAAAATAATTACAGTTAGTTTACAATCATATACTCTACACAACCCCAATTTTAACAAAATAATTACTTCAGTTTTGTAAATTATGTAAATCGTATTTTGAGCAAATGGAGCAATATTTTTAAAAAGTAGATTAATCGTTAATCTTTATTTTTTGCATTTTAGAAATCAAAATCAGTATACCTACAGAGCAGAGTGTCTTTCTGTTTTCATTAATATTTAACATAAAATGTATTAGATATATCGATGAATTTATATAATTTACTCGACAAAAATAAACATTCTTAACATAAAAACTTAATTATTCTTAAACTTATCCTATACCATCTCTTCAGGCATTATAAAGAAAGTAGCAGTCACAGTATAGACATTTTTTCATTATCTGTTACATAAAATTTCAGTTATATAAAAAACCATGACACAGTTAATTATTCTTTTAGAAAACCATTGTGTGCGTTTATTCGGAGGAATTGTGATTTGTAAAAATAGCTTCAATGAATAATAACGTGAAAAATAATATTTTTGTAAAATTAGTAAGGTTTTATGCATGCTATGCATGTAGCCTTTTTTAATAAAGTTAATCTCTAGATGCATTAACTACGAAAATTTTGTGTTTATATAATCAAAGAGACTGACATGCTAAGCAAAAGAGTAAGTATTTAAAATAACTAGGGTATGGTACCCGGGCTTCCCGGGTTAAAGAATATAGGTGAAAAAAATTTTTTAATTAAAAACTAATAATATTTTTATGTGCAATAAATTTTTTAGATTGACCACTTACATTAAAAAAGCATTTTTCATATGGAAAATACGAATTACATAATCAAATACATTTTTGAAATTTATGAAAAGCGATATTTTATTATTAGCCGCATGCTAAGAGTTATTTGCCAATATTTTACTACTTATGGCATCCTTTTATATTCTGATAATTTCAGAGCTTATACATGTCTGGTAAATTTGTGTTTTATTTATGTTATTTTATTTATTTATTCATAGGGAAGTTTTTTTTAAATGGAAATTAGCCGTAAAAAAATGATGAACTCTTTATTTTGTTTTTAGGGCAAACGGATTAATCTTTCGCAATCGAGCTCCGCGCGATATAGATAAATTAAAAAAAAAATATTTCATGCTTTAAAATTGTTTTTAAAACCATAGACAATCAGTAAACTGAGATGAACTTTGCAAACAAATTCCATTTGAAAAAAAATCCTATTTGGTGATCTAAAAATTTAAATTGTACGATTACAAATATGTTAGATTTGTAATATTTCAATATTATTCTTTTATTTGTTTATAAAAGAAGTATTAATTTCGTTAATTCAAAAATAGGTTAGTTTGGTGTTTTTTTTAAATATTATTCTTTTATTTGCTTATAAAGGAAGTATCAATTTCATTATGAAAAAATAGTCAGAAACAAATGCTGAAAAATGTTTGTTGCTTTATATGCAAAATGTTTATTATTTTATGTATTGAAACCGGCACGTGATAAGGTAAACTTTAAAAATTCATGCTTAAAATTATTTTAGAAAATATAATACATCAGTCAATGAATACAGTTTTTAAACAAATTGCATATGAAAGTACATTTATTTCCCTATGCGACAAAAATTGAAAATGTACGATGGTCAGAAGATTGAAAAATTGCTGTAGCGAAAATTTCAAGACCGAAATTTGATCGTGAAGTATTGCCATTCGCAAAATGACGTCAGCGTTACGCACATATACGTTTGTTCTTTATAATATAGATACATAATCAGTAAAATATAATAACGATAAGTTATTAGGATGTGGTTATCAATTGAGACTCTTATGCTTGGATTTCCGGAATGAAAACAGCAATTTTCACCTTCTCAAAATTTCCATACGCACCTCTCATATCCATATTCATCATTCTTAAAAAAATTGTATTTTGTTTGATCTTTAAAAATCATTTAAACTCAAAACTTGAAGTCATGATTGTCAGCAACATCTTTTATGTGAAAAGACACATTCTTTATTTAAGATTCTAATCTCAATTTTGGAGAGTAAAAATTTCCGTAATTTATGTTTTTTTAGACGCATTTGTGTTGAAGGGCTTAGTTGTATCTAAGAAAATGATCGTTTTCCTTTAAATATGACTTCATTTTCACTTAAATAAGCATTTTGCCTAGTGTCTGAAACTTAGTATCAGTACACATGCAGAAGGAAAAACAATATAGAAAAATTATGAGGAAAAATGCGCGTTTTCAAAAGTAGTATGTCATTTTCCGTTATTATGCCCCTAATATAATATTCTGATCCTAATGGGATTTTGCGCCACTAAACCCTATAACACAGTTATGAATTTTTATCAGAAAACAGCATGAATAAAGTTTAAAATACCTCGTTATTTCTCTCTTGTCTGCAGCAATGAAAGCTATCTAATTTTCATCATTTTGAAGAAATTTCATAAAATGCTTTTAAAATTAAAATATAGAAGTTGAGATATTTAAAAAAAAAAAGATTGTGCGAACACATCTACAAAGGAAGAATTTTCGGTTAAAAACAATATAACGTAAAATTGGTTCAGCAGAAAGATCAGGGCAGATGACTAAAAAACACACTTGTGTTTTAAATATATAGTTTATATAAAATTAGGAAAAATTAAATTAACACTAGAACGGCGGGAAAATCTTACCTACTGGAACGGCGGAAGGGGTCATTTTGACCCCTCGATGAAACTATTGAAATAACAACGCTAAAATATTTTTAAAAGCCATACATTGGCAAAAATATGTAATTTACGCGTATTTCATAATTTATATTTAATATTATTCGATAATTTATTGAATTTTTAAAGTACTGTATATGTAACGCCCACAGGGCGATTAATTGGATCATACTACGACTACTCAAAAAACTCATTAATTTGATATAAAAATCGATTTAAAATTAATGTTTTCACAAATTAAAAGTAATGTTAACTAAAATAAAACACAATTTATAAAATAATACATATTTATATTTTCATCTACTTACTCGCCGAATGATTCACTCTCTAAATCCATAAATGAGAAATATGTTCTGTTGTTTCCGTTATTTCATTATAAGCGTAGCTGAATGGTTAATATGTTAAGCATTCTGTTTCAATTTTATTTAATGCTTATAATACTCCAAATTGTACGCACGTATTAGGAATTAATTCAGTTGTATCAAAAAAAAAAAAAAATAGCAATTTTTCCAGTACATTTTCCGCACACAGCTTTGAAACATGGTGCGCAAAATTCTTGAGATTTGTTTCCATTGCATGTCTGTACTTGATATTTTTTCTCTTGATATCTGTTTTATTTTCGAGTTTTTTTCTGAAGACTCAGGAAAGATCTTTGGGAGATTTGAAACCATAAGATCCATTCTGAACACATCTCCTAAATTTAATAGAAAATCTCTTCTGCTGATAGGCTTGCCTGTTACACTTCTGGATAAAGCTGCATGATCCAAAATATTGAAAAAGATATGTACAGGCCATCCTCTAGAAGCCGATTTCACGGAGTATTTTCGGCACATCTGATCATCGATATCCACACCATACTTCGTTGCGTTGTAATATTCTATTGAATCGGGCAACTTCTTGAGACCGTCTTCAGTTTTTACAGTAGAATGTAATGAGCTAAGTAGAAAAACACTTTTTTTTTCTTTTGGCTTGATAGATGGTAAGTGTCATATTATCACATTCCACTATCTTCAATGAATAAAGAGTACTGCGCATATTTTTCAATGATATAGGAATTTCTCTTCTGTTCTTTTTCATTGTGCAACCAAAGTTGTATTTTTAGCTTTTAACATTTCTGCTAATTTGATATTAGTAAAATAGCTATCTGTCGTAATATTCCTCCCTTCGTTTAGATGGGGATCTGTTAATTTCATGACAACATTTTCCGATAAACGTAATTAAGGATTGGCTGCTTCATCCTTTTCTAGATAAATAAATTCATTCAAGAGGTATTTAGTATCAACGTCAACAGATCAACCAAAATTTTATTCCAAATTTATCCGATTTATTTGGCGTATATTGCGTAAATTTATATCTATCCTGAGATGGGAACAATTGTTCATCAACTGTAATATTTTGTCCTGGTCGGTAGCATGTTTTGCAATTTTCAATAAATTTATTCCACATTTTAGATGCAAGAGCAAATTTAACAGTCTGTAGTCTGCTAGATCATGTTGTCTTTTCATCAAACCTAAAAAATCTTTTTCTTTCTTTGAATCTATCTCTTGAGGTAGTTTCTTTGCAAAATAGTATTCCTCATGCCTTGGACGACAATGAATATAAATCTAAACCCTTTTTTTTATTGCTCCTCGAACATATAGTATAGCAACAAAAGCAGCTTCGAGTAAAAAGAGTATTTTATTAAAGGGGTCAAAATGACCCCCATCCGCCGTTCTAGGAATACAAGCCCATATTTCAAAAACTAACAAGTCTAGAAAGCTGAATTTTTCTTTAGAAATATATGTTATCTATTTAGGAAAAGTCAAAAAATTTCAAACGATTTCGCCCAAGCAAACAAAAGTAATCAACGGACGAAAGCACTCAGGTGTCAAAATGACCCCTACCGCCGTTCTAGTGTTAAGCAAATTATGTTATTTTGATAAAATTATATTAGAATGTCCTAAAGAATAGCATTAAAATTTTATTATTCGAGAGAATTTTCGACAAAAACTTCAGGAACACCATATTATTTTAAACAACGAATTATTTGTTTGCTTGTCTAACTCGGCGAAGCAAATACATCCAGGCGAGAATCATCAATTTCTGTAATATAAATCGCTATTAGTTGCATGTCACCTCTCTTTTATAAAAACACTCTACATTTTTGTAAAACATTGCGTTTATCAGTGTGTGCTTCCGATTACATTATTTTCAAAAGAGAAGCATTTTCAACTGTGAAGAATTTCAAAGCAGCTGGGCTGTGAAAATGACGCACTTCTACAAAACGTAATTCATGTTTAAGAATTAAAATACACGCTTTTTTATAAAATGACGTCCTTTGCATCCGCTAAAGCAATCTTCTTTTACAACGCAGTCTTAAACTTCGTCTGTAGAAAAGTGTGCGTATGACGTCATTATCACGGAATAACAGGCAATATTCTTGAAATAGCCCATATTTTATTTTCAACTATTTTTTCAGGTTTTATTTGAAAATGGCAACAAAAAGATACAGTATCTTCTATTTTCAACTATTTTCCGTTTACTTTCAATGACTTTCAATAGAAATGAGGTACTTTTGTTGCCACAATAAGAAAAATGGTATTAAAAACTACAAAAAAATTAATATCTCAAAAATAAATTAACATACAGCTTTCAAACAAATTGCATTTGAAAGAGCATTTTTTTCCTTATACGACGGTGTAAAAATTTAAAATGTGCGATGTTTAGAAGTTTAAAAATTTGCAGTAAAGAAAATTGCAAAACTAAAATTTCATTTCAAATTTCAAAGTGTTGCCATTCGCAAAATGACGTATGCGTTACGCACAGATATGTTTGTCCTTTATAATATAGATTGTCCATTTTTCACACAAATAATACAATGTTTTAATATGCCAAATTACATAAATCTCGCGTACGCTATACAAACGGCATTAAATAATTTCTAAATTTTTAAGTAATACTCATATCAGATTAGAAAATCATTTTTCTTTATGACACTAGGGGGCTCTGGCCCCTACGAGCTACGCTCGCTAACCCCCGTTCAGGCACACCGAAATCCAAAAAGCACGCTAATTTGATCGGCTTTTAAAATATTGAATTAAAATTAAAAGAAAAAAACAGTTGCGATCTCTCTGTAAACGGGTTTCCATTCGTTTTCCTTGGATTGGGTATTTTTAAGAACAAATCTGCTGCTGTTAAGAGATACAATGGCTGTTTTCGTATTTAATTAAAAAATTAGTTAAACATTTGAAAATAAGCTAATGTAAAATGAATTAAGTAAACAGTGTCATTGTCTCCCGGTATTTTTTAACAGCGCTATAAGATAGTTCTTTTAAATAATTCATTTTAAATGTATTGTTTCAAATCTTACGTAATTTACTCCAAAGTTTTATTTCTCTTATTAATATTCACGTGAAAATACTTTTGTTGTTAGAAGGAAATATTATTTGCGCTGTCTTCGAATTCACGATAATAGTTTAAAAGATTATCTCAAAATATCTCGCGCAAATACATTTTTTAATTTAAATTGTTTTGCCATATTTTTTGGCCATTTTAAATATGACGTAATTTCCTCCATTTACGAGTTTTAACGCATAATAATGATTTTTTTATTTTAAGATTTTGTTTCTCTTTTAAAATTCAAGTGTAAATATGGTTCTTATGAAGTAATTTTCCTGCTTTTAACATGTAATCATTTAATTCTAATTTTAAAGGGGTTTTTTTTCTGTTTATAATAGTCACGTGTAAATAAATTTTAATTTGAAGTAAACATTATTGTTTGCGCTGTTTATACAATTAGCAACAGTTTAAATTAATACCATTTTCTAAAATTTGTAAAAAATATCTCTCGAAATGCTGAAAATTTGAATTTAAAACAGAAATAAAATCTCAAAAAATGAGTCAAATAAAAAAAAATAAATGCAATCTGCACACCGGGAACTTATAACGTATAAAATGATCTAAAAATGATGTGTTCTCATGTACAGAGTTTGCTCCAATAAAACTTTTTTCATGGAACGATTTTTTCCAAATTTAGCATTAAATATCTCTTAAAATAATTCTTCGATTTGAAAACTGTCTGTATCAGCGTGTTTATCAAACATTTCTCTATAATACTACCGATTTTCATATTTTTGTATGCAACAGTTTTTTTTTTTTTAATATTAACGAAGAAAGGCCATGCTTAAGCATTCAAATTGAATGCCGATCTACCGGGAATATCTACGCAGATTTTCATTGGTCCATTTCCAAATCAAAACTTTTTTTATATACTAAAGGGCTCTGCCCCCTACGAGTTATGCTCGTCAACCCCCCGTTCAGACACCGCAGACACTAATAGCACGCTAATTTGATCGGCTTTAAAAAGATTTTGGAAGAGCGAATTATAATTTGAATCTGACAATTATAATCTGACGTAAATTTTCACCAAACTTTTCTTTCTGTTTTTAATATTCAGGTAAAAATACTTTTGTTAGAAATGAAATATTATGATCATCTTAAAATATCAAATAAATGTCTCGCGCAATTTTTAAATTTAAACAGTTTTTCAATATTTTTTTTGTTCATTTTACGTAATAAGTGTAATATGACGTAAATGTGACGTAAATTCTCCTATTTAAGAATGCTAACGCATGTTAATATGTTTATTATTTTAGAGTATTCTTTCTCTCTAAAATTCACGCGTAAGTATAGTTTTTATGACGTAATTTTCAATGAGTTCCTGCTTTTTATATTTTCTGTTTATAATAGTCACGTGTAAAATAAATTTTCAATTTGAAGCAAACATTATTGTTTGTGCTGTTTATACAGTTGGCAACAGTTTAAATTAATGCAATTTTCTAAAATATGTAAAAAATATCCCTCGAAATGCCGAAAATTTGAATTTAAATTAGAAATAAAACCTCAAAAAATGATTCCAATTAAAAAATTAAATGCAGTCTGCACACCGAGAAATTCTGCCGCATAAAAGGCTCTAAAAATTATTAAATTCCTATGTACATTTTTGCTCCTATAAAACTTTTTTAATGGAACGATTTTGTTCAACTTTGGCATTAAATATCTCTTAAAATAATTCTTCGATTTGAAAACTGTCTGCATGAGCATGTTTATCAAACATTTCTCTATAATACTACCGATTCTCATTTTTTTTTATGCAACAGTTTTTTAATATTAACGAAGAAAGGCCATGCTTAAGCATTCAAATTGAATTCCGGTCTGTCGGGAATATCTACGCAGATTTTCATTGGTCCATTTCCAAATCAAAACTTTTTTTTTTTTTTATATAGAAGGATAGAAGGATTTGGATAATTATGTAATTCAAAAATGTATTTAACTTGACTCATTTAGAGATAAATTAAAAATTTATATGGTGGAAGTGTTTTCTTGATGGGAGAAAATGTTGCTTCCTTAAAATATATTTCCATTTGAAAATTGATAATTATACATGAGCTGTTTCTCAAGCCTTAACAATTATGCTTCAATTGTAATTAATAATTTGGCATAATAATGAAGTGTCAGGTGTTCATTTTATAAAAATGATTTCTGTTAGGTGTTTATAAGGATCATTTAAATATATTTACTATGCGAATAAATTAATAGAATTAATATAGAGGAGACTAGGGAGGATTGACCCATGTTTTACAAAATGATTTTCAATTTTTTAAATATTGAACCTAGAATAAAGTTTTATATATCATTTTATTCATTATACAATCAGTTATCAAAAGTAAATTGCTACATAAGTTTAACATATAACAAACTTGAAAAATGACTGATTTTAATCATGAGAAAATAATGGATTAAGACTGCCCACATATGGGAGGGTTGGCCCACTATACGGGAGGCGTGGACCACTTTGTTTTATATTGAAATATTTGTAAAGAGAAATAAAATCAGTTTAATAAAAAACAAAAGAACTTTCTGCTACATACTTTAATTATTATAAATACTTTTTCAATATATGATGCTTAAAGAAACCTGATTATATGAAATTAGATGTCACAGGATGAAAATTCCGTTTTAAACATGATTTTGTCTGAGCAGGTATAATTGTACAGCATGGGAGATGAAATTTTAACATGTAAGGCAGTATTCCGTTAGCGACAGGCTCCATTTTCATAGGTTTTCATTATTAATATGTCCGAAATTGTAAGACACTTTCCCGCATTTTTTTTTTGTCTCCTTGTCCTACTTTTTCTGACACTCGACCTGGAAAGACTAATTGTCAAATAGTTTGACTCCATCTCACTGTATTCATTTTGGTGAAATTTGTCTAAATACCTTCCTAAAGTTTTTCGATCTGTGCTATGTTCTTTTGCAGCCGCATAAGCACTTAAGGGAAGACAAGATTGGATGCAATCCTATAGGAAGTATGCGAGCTTTAAGGCCCGTTTCCACGGAAACTACCCGACCGATTTTGATGACATTTGGAATCCATTTTCACTGGATTATGCTCAGGACTTATGGTAGATATGGTAGATATGTGTTTTTTCAGCTGCTTAAACTTTGTATTTTAGATCAACGGTAATTTTTCAGATTTTTTTTCTCATTAATTAACTAATTAATATACCTAATAATTTAACTAATTATTTTTTTAAACTGTCTTCTACTTATGAACTCATATTTGTACTCTACCACCAAAATATTTTTATCGAAATCGCTCGAGTACTTTAGGAGTTAATGTGTTTTTTTAGCTGAAAAGTACAATTTTTGGAGAGCTAAAAAACACACTTCTAACTCGTGTGAAGTTCTTGAACAGTTTTATCAAACATATGAATTAAACTATATATAAACACTTGGATAAAATTTGGTTACATATAATAAATACGTATAAAATGTTAAAGTAAAATTAATGTGAGTGGACGTGGCGTCCAAGCCATGTCTTCCCTTAAATTTTAAGACTACTGCTTTCATTAGCTATATTTTTTCCAGACTTTTCCACTGTTTCTATTTACCTACTGTAGGTGTTATTTAAATGGAAGAAAGTTCCTATTAACTTTCCCACTTACATTTCATTAAATGTTTTCTTACAGTAGATATTATAGCAAATTTTCACTCTATTTATTCAGTTTTAAACATTTTCTTTTCCATCACCCCATTTTACCGTAGCTTTACAGAATAAATTTTTGTATGTAACCATTAACTTTTCATTATGCACAGTATATAATAATAAGATTTTCAAAACCACTGAATTATGTGAACCTTGACATTTGGTCAACACTCCCAAACATTGATTGGGTCAACCATCCCCACACATCCCTTTTCTGAAGAATAGCACATTGTTATATTAAACCTAACTTACTGTACAATCCTTATGCTTCGAATGACTGCTCAATATTTCTGCATTAATTAAAACCTACATACATTACACTATGATATATTTTATCTTAAAAAAGCTTACAAAATATTTCTAAAAAACACAACTTTTTGGTTGAAAACACCTCACAAATGATTTTTCCATACATATTTCGGTTATCTGTATGAAACAAAGAGAACTAACTGTTTGAGCATTCCAGTAGCTTTGATTGACACCTATTGGTAAAACTCTGAAATTCTTTTAAATATGAAAACTGAGGGGTGGGTCAAGCCTCCCCTATGGTCAACTCTCCCTAGTCTCCCCTAAACAGAGTGGAAACTTGCTGTTTAAAATTACGCACGGATTTTGATACTTGAAAACTAGGGCATTTTTAGGTACGTTCGTAATTATGTAAATACATAGCACCTATAGTCGTCGTTCGGTCCGTCTCTATCTCTGTGCCCGCCCGCAGATAACAGAGCAAAAACCACCCAACCGAATGGTCTGAAATTTTAAATATATAATTGTTGCAAAATTTTGTCAAGCCATTTCAAATTTTATGAAAATCGGATGTATAGTTTAATTACAGGGCAGTCAAAAGTACTCCGTTACATTACAGAGTATGGGAAAAATATTTCAAGTGCATTTTAATGATGTGATAGCCTTTCGAACAGAATGAAATTGATATACACTTATGAAGTGCACTAAAATATACATTCAGTACAATATGCGGTGTAAAAAACTATTTATGAAATTAGTTATAATAAGATCGCGCCTCATTTGTCACGTTTGACTTGCAATTTACAACTTTTTTTTTTCACATACTAGAGCGGGAGAAGGTTGCAGAGACCATCCCCTCATCATGTTGACGGCTGAAATTCCAGGATTAGACAGAAATCGATTAGCATATTAAAATGCAACTGGTCTGCCAAGTCATATCTTGGTGAAAACCACATGTAAACCCGATTTTAGTAGTTGATCGGAGGTTTATCATTGCGTTTTCTTCATCTAAAAGGTACAAAAATGTAGAGAAACGGGAGCTGGAAAAAACAGCGGTAAACCTACTAGTCAACCAATAAAATTGGGTTTCCAGGGGTTTAACAGCAAGATATGACTCGGTAGACCAGTTGCATTTTAATATGCAAATCAAATTTGAACTAAGCCAGGAATTTCAACTGTCAACTCGATGAGACGATGGCTTGAGGAAACGCCTCCCGGTTTACTTCCAGGGGGTTTTACCCGGTGAAAATTAAAACCCTTAATTTCCAAATATGAAAATCCTTGCATAATTCTGAATAGCAATTTTACACTCTGTTTATATTAATTGTATTAATTTATTTCCATAGTAAGTACAATTAAATGAATTCTTACAAACACATGACAGATATAATTTTTATAAAATAAACACCTGACACTTTATTATTATGCCAAATTATTAATTATAATTGTAGTATAATTGTTAAGGCATGAGAAACAGCTCATGAAGAAATATGAGTTTGCAAATTTAAATATATTTAACGGAAGAAACCCCTTCTCCCATCTAGAAAACACTTCCACGATATGAATTTTTATTTTATCTTTAAATTAATCAAGTCTAAAAAAAAGTTTCTATAAAATCATTTACTGAATATGAATTCCTAAATGATTAAAGAATCTGTTGGTATTCAAAATAAATTTATTTAATTTTTTTCTTATTTAATGCGGTGTGTCTTACCTATATATCTTTATATCTTACATGTTTTTGGCAAAAAAAGATTAAATAAGTTTAAATACAAAGTATATTGTGTTCAGTTGAGAATTTATGTGTAGTATACAGCAGTTATATAATCGGAATATGGAGATTTCAAAAGTAATTTTCGAAAAATAAATTTAGAAATTACAGTCTATGATTTTTTTTATTGAAATCGTTTTCTAAAATCGTCCAATTTGAGAATCCAAAATTACATAACTTAGAACATCATCACAGGACTCATTTCACCAAGTACTGTTTTAGTCATGCTTAAAGAACTACCTTCATTGTAATCTTTTTTAATCGATTAAAAATGAATTTAACATTATGAGTTTTAAAGGTTAAACATGCACCGTCGATCTACGAATTACTTTCTGTTTAGTATCCGACTATAAAATTTATACAAAAATTCTGAATTTGATGGCAAAATTATTTGTTCGTACTAAACATTTTGAACTTTAATAGCACTTCTATGTGTAAATAATCCACTAAGAAAAATCTAACTTCAGGTTTCAATAGAAGACGTCATTACTAACTAATCGATTGGTATATGTCAAATTTTTGTATGATAATTTAAAGTGGTGTAACTTTTTTTTTTTTTTTTTTTTTTTTTTTTACATTCACTGTACAGTCGTGGGGAAAAAAAGTAAACACCCTCTACTAACTCTTCACCGAATTATTGTAGAAGAAAGTTACTAACACCGAACGATTGGAAATAAAGTCTAATTTTAAATGATTCACATAAAATTTGCTTAGAGGGGCATCTACATATTAAAACGAACCCGAACATCATTTTTTTCATTAGCAATACCCAAATTTAACAAGATATTGCAAATCCCCAGTTAAAACTTCGTATAGACACCAAATTTCAAGTCATTTGAATGATAACTTTTTCAATTATGAACATTCAAAATTTTGAGCTTCTAATGTTAAATTACATTTTCATATTTTAATTAATATATCCTGAAATTATACTCCTAATGTGCTAATTCTTTGTGTAGCAATAATACTAAAATACACAAACATAAATACATTGATTTTGCAATTTTTATAATTTTACGATATGAATTATGAATTATGAAATTAATATTCGAAAAATTATGAATTGCAACCTACAATTCTTTTGGTGGATTTAGATTTATTAAGTCCTGCTTTATGGATATCCAAAATTTCACATTTTTCTTCCCAGTAATTTTCAAATTATGCTTAAAAAAGGGAAAAAATGATGGTTTAAGGGGTCTTGCTATCCACTATCAGAATTATCCTCAAATGCACGTTTCGCAAGCTTTATAGTATTACAGGAGTTGTATCTACCTGTTTAAATCAAGCCTACAAAGACAGAAATTTCCTTTTTATCTCAGCCTTCCGAAAATATGTCGATTCTTCAGCGTTCTTTTTTCTTATAGAACTTTGTGCAACTTTTAAACAGATGCATGGCTTCTGTCTGCAAGCCAATTGCTAGTTTGGAAATGGCTTGGTATACATTTATGTATCGATGTATATCAATACAAATCAATACGGGTAATCATGCTTTACACTAGCTCATCGACTTTATCTACCAGTCACAACGTAATCTTTCTCATTTCAATGCACAATTTATGTACACTAATTTCATTGGAAAGATCCTAAGCGTGAGTCTTTATATATGCACCAACATTTCATATTCGCCTTGTTCTGGTAGCTTCCATTATGCAAAAGTAAAAAGTTACCCACTGTAGTCATTCGAAAGGAAAGCAAATCCGAAAATTTTCGGTATATTTTCATCGATCATGACCACCAGACCCCGAATTCATCCTCCTTTCAAATGTTGAAATCTATCTATATATACAGGGTGGTTATAATTAAACTTCCCCTATAAACAGCATCCTATAGCGCAAACAGGTGAGCGGAATGCAGTGAACTTTGGTATATAGACTATACACGAGATGTACTCACGAATTTCGAAAAAAAAAATTAGTTCCAAAATGTCCACCAGATGGCGCTTTTTCCGGAAAAAACATTAATTTTAACACAATAAACGACCAAAACGGAATACAAAAACAATATTAACAGTCTAGAACAAGAATTATGAGTAATAAAATGTAAAACCAGCTGTTTTGGCCGTTTATTGTGTTAAATTTAAAGTCCGGAAAAGCGCCATCTGGTGGACATTTTGGAACTGTTTTTTTTTTTTCAAAATTCCGTGAGCGCATCTCGTGTATAGTCTAAATACCAAATTTCATTGCCTTCCATTCACCCGTTTGCGCTGTAGGATGCTGTTTATAGGAGAAATTTAATTATAACCACCCTGTATATATGAGCGTATATGTGTGATTTTAGTCAGGCGAATTCAGTCATATTTATACAACGTTATGGATACAACTAAACATGTGTATTAGGCTTCACACGATCTCGACCGAGTTCGTTGGCCCGCTTGGTTCGGAATCTTGTTTTAAAATCGGTCAATTAAGTATTTTAAACTCAAAAATATACAAAAATATATAAATCAAATTGAGTTTTTTCCTAATTTTTGGACCTTGATGCAAGGATTGTGGAATATTTTATTTTATTTTATTTTATTTTATTTATTTATTTATTTATTTATTTTGGCCTGTATCTTATGAAATGCCCAAGATATAGCAGTTTGAAATTCTAGGGAGGCTGACATTTTGAAACAAGACAACACATTAAAGTAACCGGAAATTAATTTATGAGTTTCAATGAATATTTAATACGTTATTTATCACATTCCTAACTAAGCGTAGATGTCCTGGCCGGGAATTGAACCCGGAACTCCTGGAATAGCGCTCCAAGTGTTCTATCATTTAAGCTACGAGGACGGTACCCAGCTTCACATTTCTCACTCACATGTGTTGATAAGGCTACAACTGCAGCACAAAATGAAATAGTCTTCATGAACACACATTCCTGCCCTATCTTAAGCTGCAATCGCAGCCTTACCAACACATGTTAGTGAGAGAGGCTAAGCTGGGTATCGTCCGCGTAGCTGAAAGGGTAGAGCACTTGGAGCCCTATTCCAAGGATTCCGGGTTCGATTTCTGGCATGGACATTTTTCACTCTGTTGGTTCTACGCTTACTTAGCAATGCGATAAACACGAATTAAATATATGATATTTTCGATTTTAATTTCACTGCTGAAAACTAATTGAAAAAAATTAATTAAAAATTATTTATCTGTTTTAATCAACGTGTTTTCTCGCGAATTGTCTTTCATTGTTACATTAGTATTTAGTAACCTGTCTTCAAATTGTACAACATAAAACTATATATCCATATCTGCTAGAGTCAAATTCATGTCATACTGCGAAAATTTGTGAACAGTTGCCAAATTTTGCGAACAAAAATAAGTTGCCATCAATGAAGCCAACTTGGTTATAGCTAATTAATTTCGAGAAGTTCTAATTAAAATTCAGTATGCAAAAAATTTGGTTTCTCTAATCGGGTTTTTTGTATTTTAACTTCATGTTTTTAACTGAAAAAAACTAAAATCTTAAAACCAAGAAATAGGGAAGCTACTTTTTCCTCCCGATACAGACCTCGAGGATTTTATTATTGATACTGTAGTAACATTTTTCTTTTAGTAATCATTCAATATTTTTGTGAAGTTTTTAGATTTAAATTACATTCATTTATTTTATAGATGACAAATCTATTTCGAATGCGTAGTACATTGTCAGTAATATTGTATTGCACTGAATAAATTTTACCTTCATGGTTAAGCAAAGCATTTACATGTTTCAATAGTTAAAATTTGTAAATATATTTTGTTAAGTATATATATAAGTATATTTAAGAATATAATAATGTTTAAGTGTAGAAGACAATTCATATTATTCTTTATATTTAGATATTACGATAAAATTGTGTTTATTTTGGGTAGTAATTAAGTATCAGAATTATAATTTATTCTAGCGTAAATTGTGATTAAAACATTTTGTTTACAAATTTTAGTTATTATCTAAAAAATCATTATTTACACAATTTGATTTTCTGTGTTTTGAGTTTTCTTTCTAATTTACATATTTAAACATAAAAAATCTATTAAAAAGTAATTTTTGTTTCTAATTTATTTAAAATATCGTTGAATATTTAACACATGAAAGTCGATGGATTCTAAATTTGGCTAAAATCTATTTCTCAAGTGAAAATTGATTGAACGTAGGGATTTTTATTTTGTGTAAAAAGCTTAGAATATTGCAAGTTAATTAAATTCCCTCCGGTGAGATAAAAATTTTTAATGTATTTTGTTGTTCGTAAATAATTTTCTACAAGCTTAATTATTTAAACAATATACCAAATTTAATTTTAGTTATGCTAATTTCTTTTTTTCCTCCTGTTTCTTTTGTTTTCAGTTAACAGATATAATAATTAAATTCACCTTTTCAAATTCTTTATTTTTATCTAAAATTTTTAAATGAAGATTTTTTTTTTTAGACACGTTGTATAAACAAGTAACATAAAAATTTTGAAAAAAATCACCAAGTTCTGAAAAAAATAACTAAAAATATTCTAAAAATGCAAGAGCTCTTTCGAAAAAAAATGTATAATAAAAACTTCGAAACCATTCAATTTGATTTTTTAAGTGAAAAAATGTAGCAATTCCAAAAACACATGTCTATTTGTAATTACTCTCACCTGATTATTATATGCAGTAGGACTGAATGATAGAAAAAGCATAAATATAATTTTTTTAAACATTTTTTTCGATTTTTTTTTAAATCTTCTCAGATCACGAAATCATAGGGTTAATCAATAGGAAAGGTTAAATGCAATATGATTCATTAATTAATATTAACATAACACATTAACATATTAACATTAAATTTTAGTTATTTTTGAATGAAGTTTATTATGTAAACTAAACATATTGCATATAAAACAGAATTGTGTACTTCAAAAGAAAATTTGAAAAACGCAGTTAAAACTAAAAAACAACATTTTATCCCTGTCAGGGGCAATGTACTTGTATTTGTAAAGTGTTGAAATAATTGAATGACACCAGTATTTACAAGAAAATATATTTGTAAACAAGTAAAAGTATATTTTCGAGTGCTTAATAAAATGAAATTTTCATGCAAAGATTTTGGGTGCCAATGTAGAAATTAGGGATTAAAATTAGGTGATGTCACAGCGGCATCACTGCCCTTCAAAGGGTTAATGTCATAATCTATTACAGTAGAATATTCAAACTCTTTATGAGTTTCCCATCAGTACAAATATCAAGCGGAAACCAAAGCCGTTGTTCAAATTCATGCATTTAAAATATTAAATCACCAGAGTGTATTCGACATAGTAGGACTGCATATTCTCGTGGAACAGCGCATTCTTCACTTAGGGAAGATGTTGAGAAATAATTTTGTATACCAATTTTCTAGAAAAATTCTACTTTTAAAATTATAGCTGTTAGATTTAATTATTTTAATAGCTTCGAAAACTGGGATTTAGCTGGAATCTACTGAATGATTGAAAAGTTTCAATTGTAAATTGTTGGATTTCTAATCGCGTTTATGCTCATCTACGCGCATACTGCACGATCGTCCAGTTTTACCACTATAGACAGAGTCAAAATCTTTATATGAGGCAATATCAGTACTTAAATTTTAATTCTGAAAACCCGGTCTCCCTTAAAATATCTGATGATATAAGTTTAGAAAAGAGCAAGCAGCTATATAGCAAAGGCATTGAGAAAAATATATTTTTTTTTTTTTTTTTTTTTTTTTTTACCGATTTGAAATATACTGGTACCCTATATAATGTCTAAAAAAATTGTCTTTCAGAGCAATCTATATCCCCCTACAGAAACCACAGGTATTCTACTTGTTATAGCCCTACATGTCCATGCCATATTGCACAAATGCGACAGAAAAACATCTAATTTATTCAAATCAATTAATATTGCTACAGCTTTTAAACCTCAGAATGTTATTAAGTATATATATGCAAATTCAAATCTGAAATTGCTTCACCCTCCCACCCGTATAGAATATTTATATAACTTACAGTATTCCGTGTAAAATTGTGTATCTGTTTACATTGGTAAAGTTGGACAATTATGCATAAATTCAGTTAGAAGATGATAAACGCAGTTAAAAATCTAGAAATTAACAATCGAAACATCTTAATCCTTCAATTGGTACCAATCATATCCCAGATAAAAAAAAATATATATTAAAACAATTAAATCTGAATTTAATATTTTTAAAAGTAGAATTTTTCTTGAAGGTTAATTTAGAAGATTACACAAATCTCTCCTAAATGATGCATGTACAAATCCATCAGAATTTGTGGTCATTCTTTGGCATATGTATACTCCATCACGGTTTAAAATTTTGTATGCATTATTTTGACTGTGATCATGTGTAAAGAATACCTTTGGTTTTCAGTTGACATTTGTACTGATCAGGAGGTTGTATAGAACTTGATATGTCTGCTGCAAATGATTTTATTATGTTATATTACAATATGTTGTTTTTCAGTTCTATTACATGATTGATTTTAAATGTGTTTTTAATTATATTATACTAAAAACAATTCAACTAACATACATACCGTATCAAAATCTATTACACGTATAAGCGTATCGTATCCGGACAAATTTTTTCTTGATCTAACACTTCGACATGACAGCGATAATTATCAAAGAAGGTCGCTCAGACTGATCAAATACTTCTTATGCGAAGATACAGTCTCTGTGCCACCGAATAAACTATGTGTCAATTTATCTTCCCCTATGCATCCCATCTCGGCTGATAAATATGATTTACTGCTGCCTGAGTCAATTAATATTCTTATATATTTCATCTTATTATTACTACACTAGTGAGACTAGATTAGTAACTTCAAAAAATTTTATATTACATTATTTAATAATTAATATGAAAACACAAATTCAAAATATTACTTACAAATATATGTTTTATTCTACTTTTTTTTTCAAAATTTTCACGTACGATGTCTTTAATATCTATTTAACATTCCATTCCCATGAGGTTTCTCGCAAGTATACCTTAAATGCATCAGTAAAGAAAAGCTTTCATATTTATTTATTTATATTCCTTTTATGTCTCCAGAAAAATTATTTTTTATGATTCCTCTTATACTAACTAGGAAAGATATTTTAAACTACATAAAACATGCAATTTTTCAATCGCTGAAAATGAATATTTGGAACTAAAAATATATATATTAAAATAACGCTCAATCTTTGACAATCAGAAAGTAACAGCAACATATGAATTCTTTCTATCGTTATAATAATTCCTATCTGATGTATTAGAATTTGTTTTTGGTATGGTCAATATTTGGAAAGTAATATCGTTAATGAAGACATCGTAACAGAAATGCGGCGTTAAATAATATATCTTAAATTACA
Source organism: Maratus speciosus (assembly GCA_963932465.1). Taxonomy (NCBI): domain Eukaryota; kingdom Metazoa; phylum Arthropoda; class Arachnida; order Araneae; family Salticidae; genus Maratus; species Maratus speciosus. The sequence goes on from OZ010786.1 coordinate 13,251,344, forward strand.
TTTTCGTCAAAACGTTATTTTTTTTTACTTTATTTTTAATACGAGTATCCTAATGTTCAGAGCAATGTTTAAAAATATCCTCTGCGTTTAATTTTATGAATACTTATTATCACAAAATTTTTAGTTACGATGGACGTATCAATCATTTAACTTTATATTCATTTAGTGAGATTAATTAATATAACAAATACTTCTTACACGAAAAGGTTTACTGATTGTTGCGAATCACATTAATATAGTTTAAATAACTAACATAAAATATTGACACACACATTACCATAAAATAAATTAAAAAATAACATAATATTAACATAAAATAACACACACACACACATATATGTTTATCTTGAAAATTATAAGATAATTTTTCCCGTTTGCATACCAATTATCAGATATTATTTCATATTTTAAAAAACAACTTCACTATACGTAAGATATACAAGTCTGTTTTTATAAAAAAATATATATTATAACCCAGGGATGGCGAACCTATGGCACGCGTGCCAAACCTATAGCACGCGTGCAGAACTTGGCACATAAGAAAACTTCTGTGGCACGCGAAAAAAACTTATAGACTACATTCAGTTTATGGAGAACAATCCTTTTTTTTTACAAAATGTATAGTTTTCAGCAACATGTATATAATTTACTTTAAAATAATCCTTTATTTTGAATGAATTCAGGTATTCTAAACTTCAATGAAAGAATCTTGTAGCGTCATTTTCTTGACAAATCATTCAACATATAGTGATTTTCCAAATTATTTTAATTCTTTATTAAATTTCAAAGGCTTTAATTTTGAAAATTGAATTTTAAGAGATAGTTTGCATATTAATATATACCCAATTGTCAAGCTTTCTACTTCAGATTAGGTTTATGTTATTTAGGTTTAAGTTTTAAGTTATTTTAGGTTTTATTATATTTAGTTTTTAATTTCGAAAATTGAATTAATTGTTAATGTAAATAATTATGTATCTACTGAATCTGCTTCTACCTAAAGAACTAAAAATGGCGTGCTTCGGAAGTACACAGTAAAAGAAAAACTCATTTATTGATTATTAATGCTGAATTTGATGCGACATGACTATATTATTGAGTAAATGGAACGTAATAAATAAGTTAGAAATCGAATTTAGTATAACTGTAAAAATATTTAAGTAAAAATTATATAAAAATTAATTATTGGATTTTATTAACGTTAAAATGTTCCTGGCACGTTAGAATGGTGGTACATATTAATTTTGACATTTTTGGCACGCATATTCAAAAAGGTTCGCCATCGCTGTTATAGCCTGTATACATAAAACTTTACAGATGTAACATTTAGAAAGGTGGTGGCATTGTATATTATATGTGAAATCATGAATCTGTCAGGCTAGCTCAGTTTCAAATCACACAGAAATTTCACATAATTCCAAAATAACACTGTCTCGAGGCATAACTTTTTAAATATTTTTTATTTAATCTTGATAAGACGAAACATCACAAATAGAACGGCACATAACACATAAAATAATAACACGGATATAACTTTTTACATTTTAGCACATCTCAAACAGAACACAACTACAGTCAACGCTGTAACAGAACATACTCCAACTCACAGCATTTCTCATTCGGCAAAGCTCACGGAAAACGGTCACGTGACTGCCGGTAGAGTCTATTTGTTTTAAAACGGGTGGCGCGCGTTACATCCTCCCCCTCTGTTTCCGATTTACGTCTCGGAGAGGAAACAGGATGCTTTTTGGGTCTTCCTCTTTTCCTTAAGGGTGCAACTGGAATAGTTTCAGTTTCTTGAAATGGTGACAAAGCGGAAACATGGTAAGACCCAATTCGCTCAGTAGGATTGTCCAGGCTAGCAATGTCATATGTCACTAGTGACTTTTGAGTCAAAACTATGTATGGCCCATCTCTCTTAGGCATAAATTTTGCTGTTTTATTTTTACTTGCTTTGCTCACAGGATGTAGGTTAATCCATACTTTATCACCAGGTGCGAAATACACTCGTCTACGATTTTTATCGTAATATTTCTTCCGCTGATCTTGTTTCATTTCAACACGCTCTTTCACACTTTTTGAAATATTTGCAAGACGTTTAAGATATGGGGTTATTTCCGGAACAAAATTGTCATTTTCCACAACAGCTCTAAAATCGTTCACCACATCATCGATTGTTCTTAATTCTCGACCAAATTGCAGATAGGCGGCAGTTTGGCCAGTTGTATCAGATTTGGCAGAGTTCATAGCAAATCTAATAAAAGGAAGTTTATCAATCCAGGAACTGTGTTCATCCCCAACAAGGATTGCTATTCGATGTTTCAAGTCTCTATTTTTGCGTTCGACTGGATTGGCCTGAGGATGGTACAAAGGTGTCAATGATTGGTCTATTCCAAGAATGTAACAAACTTGTTGTAGAACAGCGCTCACAAACTGAGGGCCGTTATCACTTATGAGTCTTCTTGGGATACCATAACGAAGAAAGATCTCTTCAATCAGAGTAGTCGCACATTCTTGTGCAGTAGCAGTTGTTAAGGCAAATAGTTCGACCCATTTAGTGGCACAATCTTCTACTATAAAAATCCATCGATGCCCATCTTTACTAGGAGGCAATGGTCCAAAGAGATCAATGCTGAGGGTCTCAAACCGCTGAGCATAAGCAGGTGTTCGTAATAAACCAGCTGGTTTCTGATTTGTTGTTTTATAACGGGCGCACTCTGGGCACTTTTTCACATATTCAGAAATTTATGCTCTCATGCCTGTCCAATAATATCTTTTAGCAATTCTCTGATAAGTTCCTGCTTCACCATAATGTCCGGCTTAAGGATCATCATGATGAAGTTTCAAAATATTTTGTCTTTCTTGTACTGGAACGACCAATTGCGCTTCTTCGGCATCTGATTCGGGAGCATACCTATAAAGCACACCTTGATTCATCAGGAATCCTCTATCAGTCCAAATGGCGAAATCTTCGCTTTTCTGTTCGTCTTCAAAAGAATCTATGATATTTTTAAGGTTTTCATCTTGCAACTGTGCTTCTCTGATATCTTTTGGACTTCTTGTTGGCATGTCTATGCTGACAAAATTGCATGTTTCACAGAAAGCAGATGGGTGATTACAGGCGTGACAGCATGTCAGCCACAACATTTGATTTTCCAGGTTCATATTCTATTTTCAATAAGAACGATTGTAACTGTAGTGCCCAACGGGCTAATCTCCCCGATGGTGACTTAAGGCTCAAAAGCCATTTTAAAGGTTGGTGATCCGTTGCTACAACCACTTCTTGGCCTTCCACATAGCCACGAAATTTTTCTAAGGCCCAGACAACAGCCAAAGCCTCGCGTTCTGTAGTGGAATAATTCCTTTCTGCACTTGTAAGAAGACGGCTAGCATATTCTATGGGGTGCTCAGAGGTCTTGTCAGTACCCTGTAAAAGTACAGCACCAAGAGCGTAGTTACTAGCGTCAGTTCGCAGAATAAATGGTTTGGTCCCATCAGCTTGCTTCAGCACTGGAGATGTCATGAGACACTCTTTTAGAGTTTCAAAGGCTACTTGCTCTTCTTTTCCCCATTTCCAGGTTGCTTTCTTTTTCGTAAGGTTGCTAAGGGGTCTTGAGATATCAGCAAAATTTGATATAAATCTTCGGTACCAAGAGCAGGTTTGTAGGAAAGACTGGATCTCTTTAACATTTTTGGGTGGAGGTATCGCTTTGATTGCCGATACCTTGTCTGAATCTACTTCTAGACCATTTGGGGTTATCCAGTGTCCTAAATACTTGACTTTCTCACAGGAGAAATGACATTTTTCACGTTTGGCATCTAACTTAAGTTCAATGAGTCTCTCGAACACAGCTGTAAGATCTGAGAGATGTTTTTCAAACGTTTCTGACAAAACGATGATGTCGTCTAGATACGATAAAGCAAGGACATCTTTAAGACCACTTCTAAATTGATCTATCAATCTTTGAAACGTGTCAGGAGCATTTTTGATCCCAAAAGGCATCTTTAAAAAACGATAAGTCCCAAAAGGGCAGACAAATGCAGTTTTATCTTGATCTGGCGGGTAGACTCGAACTTGGTGATACCCAGAACGAAGATCTAAAGTTGACATGTAAGAAGTATGCTTGGCTTCATGTAAAAGGTCGTCCATTCGAGGTAATGGATATTTATCTGCTACTGCAACTGCATTTAATTTCCTATAATCTATGCATAATCTTATACTGCCATCCGGCTTTGGTACGAGAACCACCGGCGAAGCATAAGGTGATTCACATTCTTCTATGATACCTTGAGCTAGAAGATTATCTATTTCCTTCTTAAGAATTGCTTTCTTAGCAGGAGTCATCCGATAAGGTGGTACAGCAACAGGAGCACTATCACCTGTGTTGATACGATGTTCTACAAACGGCGTTGCCTCTCCCCCTGGTTTAAAACATCTTTCATACCTTTTCAGAAGATCATTAAGTTTGTCCCTTTCATCGGAATTTAGATTTTTACCTTCATCTTCACGTAAAGCGTACGGATTGACTTCGACCGCACCAGCTGACGTATTATTGTCTTCTTCATATTCATCCACAAAATAAAACTTTTCCTGAGGTTTATCACTGAAATACCATGTTTTGTTAGCAGTATCTAACACTATGTTAGCATTCTGTAAGAAATCCATACCTAAAAGAGTTCTATTACCCTTGGCATCTGGTAATACGATGAACTCCGTTTCGAAGATTCGGCCTTCAATCTCTACGGGCACAGTGGCAGACAAAGTGTCTCTAACCACCGTAATTCCGTCAGCTAACGTTACTTCAGGGGTATGAGGGTTCAATGCAACACCAGTTTTTAAAAATAATTGATACATACGTTCTCCCGCAATAGAACGATTCGCTCCCGTATCTGCACAGACTAGCACCTTCTTATTGCAGATCGTGATAGGCACATTTGGAGCTGAAACTGCTGATGTATTTAAACTATATAGCTCAAGAAGATGTGCTTGAACAGTTTGTTTTTTAACCGTAGGGGAACAATCTGGGCATTTCTTCTTTATAAATCCCAATTTACCACAACCATAGCAAACAAAATCGGATTCTATGCGTCGATTAGCAAACTTAGGGGAAGATCTGTCTTCTTTTGGAGGCTTACTCTGTTTCCAATTATTTTCTCGACGAGAAAACTCTTTTTTCTCTTGGGGTACAACCGGATCTCTTTTAGGAAACGTAGATCTTATAATATCATACGCATCTAATTTTTCGGCAAGGTCGACTGGCGAATTTATATTTTCCCAATCATCTAACATATGTTGTTTGCATTCAACAGGCACGCGCCTTTTCATTTGATCAGCTATGATAAGATCCTGAAGATCTTCAAAAGACGTTACAGTTAATTCTTTAAGCCAGTTTTCAAAATAAGCTCGAAGTTCGAAATAATAATCTCGCCAAGTTATTTCTTTGGACTTACGATGAGTAAAGAACAGCTGCCTAAACTTTTCGGCACTAATTTTAAACCTTTTTAGAAGTAAATCTTTAACATGTGAAAAATTTGAAGCGTTTTCTTCTGATTCACGAGCGATAAGCGTAGAGATAGAAGATGGTACAACACTGAGTAAATACGAAACCCATAGATGCTCTGGTACCTTCGAGAGCTTTAGCTGACGTTCCAGGAGCACCAAATACAAGGTTACATCATCAGTTTCTGGCCTGAATGTAGGCAACAGCTTTTGGATATCTATCTTACTCTCCGGGTGAGACATTACCCCTGCTGCATTACCACCTACCGCTCCACTGGAAACACTTTGGCTCTGAGCCTGTAACTTGAGCTTCTCAAGCTCAAAATTCATCTCAAGCTTTTTTAACTCTAACTCTTCCGCTCTATGCTTTTCTTCTAATTCTAATTTGCGCTGTTCTAACTCAGCTGCTTTTTGTTTTTACTCTAAGTCCCGTCTGCGATGTTCTTCCTCGCGAGTCGAAATTTGGTTTCTGACTAATGAATTTACAAAATCAACTTCGTACGAGGGGGAGGATTTAATTTTTTCACGCAGTGTGACAACTGTCATAGAGGGTTGAACATCTAAATTCATTTCTAACGCAACCTGATATAAATCCTCTTTACGAGCTTTATTAAGTTCAGACATTTTAAACTTTAGCAAACAACAAAACGAGTACCCCACAAATGCCGAAAATTCGTTTAAATTATTCCCCAAACGTGTGAGCTTTGCCGTTACAACTCATATAAAGAAGACTTTAATAAAGCAAAACAGTAAGGTTTAACATTAGCAAAACTCATGACTACAAAACAAAAAAAAAACTTTAAATCCCTGCAGGTATAAATAAACTGGATTGTCATAACGCGACATTTAATCAAAACAATATTTTAACCAATATAAAGCCATTTACTGAATAGTTAACACTTTCAAACAATATTCTAAATAATATAAAACACATAATTGAATAATAAAATTTCAACCAATATTATTATTATATTACGAAGACTTCTTAATATCGGTTTCATTCAATATCACTTTAAAAGAAAATAAAGTTTCTTTTATAAACAAACAATAAATGCAAAAACTTACTCATTCCGTTTTGGAAATTAATCACATTCAAGGCTTTTTCATCAATAAATCAGCAACTCAAAATTAAATACTTACGTTTAGCATTTAAATAATAACAAACACTTAAATAAAAATAGTAATCATTTCTCTTACGAAACCAATAAAAAAAATAATAAAAATAAGCACATATCTTTATGAGAATTGCGATAAAATTATGAATCAGTTTAACAACTTCTAATTTGACTGACAACAGTTTATTTTCCTCTTTTAAAAAGAAAAGAAAAAAAAAATCAACGAAAACGTAAATGAATATTTCTTTCGCTTTCTCTCGCACTCACTCTTTTTTTTTTTTATGAATCAAAATATTTTACTTAAAGCAAAGTAAAAATTAAACATACATGAACAGAATCAAAGTAAAAATTTCAGAATAATGGGTGAGGGAGGTGGGAAGGGAAAATATGCAATACAAACATGACAGTAAAATAATAGAATGAACCAAAATTTAATAATGTCAAAAATATTTAGAATTTTTAGAACATGAACAATGTTACGAAGTCAAGAATCTGAAGAATGCATTCTTTTTTAATAAAAATATTATGGATCCATTCTATTTAAAACGCTTACTTGGTAAAAATATTTTGTAGAACAAACAAATCTTGTAGAATAAACCACTATAGGCACAAACACTTTAGGCACCGTTCTAAGAACAAATGAAGTGAAAGGTTTTTTAAAAAACACTCATATCGCAGCATTTTTCTTTGTCGTAAACAAAACAATTTGCAGAATAGCTTTTGAAAATAACAACACATATCACATCGTGTAAAGCTGATGCATGAAAATGGCAAAGGTAACGAAACAAAAATTAATCTATAGACCATGGCGAACATACCTCACAAGCTTACGACGACGAATTATTCTGTAGAATTATAGGAACATATTTTTATACGCAACGACCGGTCGTGCCATTTTTTTTTCTCTGCTAGTTGAAAACCGCACTTCTTGAATAAAAATATATTACTATATCACTTGACTTGAAGAATGATGAAATAATATTGCGAACACTTTTGAAAAATTTGGATGTGAACATTTTTCTTCGAATTCGTGGCCCGAGTTGGGTAGCCAATTGTCAGGCTAGCTCAGTTTCAAATCACACAGAAATTTCACATAATTCCAAAATAACACTGTCTCGGGGCATAACTTTTTAAATATTTTTTATTTAATCTTGATAAGACGACACATCACAAATAGAACGGCACATAACACATAAAATAATAACACGGATATAACTTTTTACATTTTAGCACATCTCAAACAGAACACAACTACAGTCAACGCTGTAACAGAACATACTGCAACTCACAGCATTTCTCATTCGGCAAAGCTCACGGAAAACGGTCACGTGACTGCCGGTAGAGTCTATTTGTTTTAAAACGGGTGGCGCGCGTTACAAATCTATTTTTTTATGTTACGTCTATAAAGTTTTATATATAACAGGCAGAATATACACTGGCCTCCAAAAGTTAAGGTACAGGGACTAAATGCGTTTTATTGCACACGTTTTGTCGAATATCTACAAAACTTATTGGCGAATTGTTCTTGAACTTCTGGGATGAAAAGAACATGTTTCATTTCATATTTCTCGGTGAAGATTTAGTCGGGGTCCAATTAGGGGGCTAATAATAAATTTAATAATAAAATAATATTTGCGATCACCTATGTAACAGGAAAGACTGGAAATACTTTGTCACTATGGTAAATAATTATTTGAGTCCTGTTCAACATTTGTATGCATTTGTGTAAGCATAGCACTCATATTCGTCAAGATGTTAACGTTTTTGTGAAAAACTCAAACTTTTTTTTTTATAGCATACAGAGTTTTCAACCAAATTTAACACAACTTTCCAAAAATCTGACAAAGAACAGTAGAAACAGTATACTGGAATTAAAACATGAATATATTGATTATTTGATGAGATTTGGGCATTTTTATGAGATAAATTTTAACTGCGCATGCGCAGCAGATTTCAAAATTTTTATTTCAGAATTTGGTAGTCAGCTATTTAGGGCAACGTATATAAAAAGTCTAGTCAAATATTGCGAAAATTCACAAAGATGGGGTCGATATAGTGAGTTGCTTCCTAAAAATAGCTTTATTACAAGGGATTTTACACAACTTTTCAATCAGCTCACTACATCTTCCTAAGTTTTCACAACATTTGACTGGACTTTTTATAGAAGTTGCCCCAAAATACTGAGTACCAAATTATGAAATAAAAATTTCAAAATCTTCCGCGCATGCGCAGTTAAAAATTATCTCATAAAAATGACCATATCTTATCAAATATTCAATATATTCATGTTTTAATTGCAGTATACTGTTTCTACTGTTTTTTGTCAGGTTTTTGGAAAGTTGTGTTAAATTTGGTTGAAAACTCTGTATGCTATAAAAAAAAAAAGTTTGAGTTTTTCACAAAAACGTTAACATCTTCACGAATATGAGTGCTATGCTTACACAAATGCAAACAAACGTTGAACAGGACCCAAATAGTCATTTACCACAGTGACAAACCATTTCCAGCCTTTCCTGTTACATAGGTGATCGCAAATATTATTTTATTATTAAATTTATTATTAGCCCCTAATTTACCCCCGACTAAATCTTCACCGAGAAATATGAAATGAAACATGTTCTTTTCATCCCAGAAGTTCAAGAACAATTCGCCAATAAGTTTTGTAGATATTCGACAAAACTTGTGCAATCGAACGCATTTAGTCCGTGTACCTTAACTTTTGGAGGCCAGTGATAATATAATTTTATTAATTATATTTTTATAAAAACAGAACTGTATATCAGATAGAGAAGTTGTTTTCTAAACTGTAAAATATTGTCTGATAAATGATATGTAAATAGAAAAATTATTAAAAGCAGACATTAGAATGATCTACTAACATTATCTATGTTTTTATAAATTACAAGATATTTCTAAAATTAGACATTTATAACATGTAGAAGGTTTAAAATTATATTTGTCCAGAAAAAATTATTTATAATTTCCCTTATATTAAGCTAAAAACTAATTTATTAACGACATAAAATGTTCTTTTTTTACTGTATTTAAGTTATCAAGTGAAGTGAAACCTTACAGTTATTTCAGCAATTAGTCTTAATTATTATTATATTTTAAAAAGAGTTTCTAATAACGATTCCCTGTATCAGAAATACTGAACTACAAAATATGACAAAAATTGCATTTTCTCCAGAAAACTTTACATTAGGTATTGTATCACAAATCTGAATATTAATAAAATATTCCTACTTTTTTCAGAAATATTTAAAATAAATATATGCTTTTAACCATGAATTTATGCTTTTTTTTTCCTTGGAAAATTTCAGATACGACGGCTTTATGGTCCATTTATCTTTCAAATCCCATGATAATTTTTGTATATATACTCCGGATATTTTGAAAAGGAGAGAGTTTTGCATTTTCTTTTTCGGAATATATTTCTGAATACAGTATGTATTGAAAACCAACGCCTAACTAAATATACCTTGTGCGATATTTTTTTAAAAGTAATCATGAATCTAATGAACACATATAGATGTATTTATACACATATAAGGTAATTCGGGGGAAGATGCCACAAATAAGGATGGTTTGCTTAGATGAGCCAAATTGAAATGATAAGGTAAATAAAAAATATACCACCATGCTCTTTAATATTTAATTGGTTATGTACACTCATTAATTCCTTTTCCAGTGTTTAAATGATTGAGAAATTTAATGTTAAATAAACTCGTGCAATTATGGCATGTTCCCCCATATATACGGGGAAAATGCCACCTGTCATGGGGGAAGATACCACACCACAGAAAATAAGAAAAATAGGACTAATATTGAAACATTACCCGTGAATTAGCAATAATTATGGTTAAACAAACAAATATGTAAATTGAAATCATTTTTTTTAAACTTACTTTGACAAAACTAAGAATGGCACAAGCCTTCACAACATTTCATTTAGTGCAAATGATCACCATTGCAATCTTCATGCAACCATTTCTTGTATTTGATGCATTGAACCCAACAAAACTTGAGATCTTTTTTTAGCGTACAAGAATCCTTTACATACAGCACAAAAATCATCATCATTATCCTCATCAAAACTATCATCACTGGCATGCAGAGGAATTTTTTCACTTGAGGAAAACGCGCTTACACGTCTCTTTTACATCTGCTTTTTCGGTGGTTTCTTTCTATTTATTTTACCTTTTCTCTACATTTTCTTTTATCTTTTCCCGCATAGTTTTTCTTCTCTCTGATGCACTTAAGATATCTGCTGCTTGTTTCTTACGCCAGATGGTTTAGGTTTTCTGCCTTGAGGAATATGCATGATTGCTTCTAGACAATAAATCCCCTTTTCTGTGTTGGTGCAGGTAACTGCTTGTGACAATCCACTGCCACTAGATCTGCTGTTGGAAGCAACTACTAGTATAGGTTCATATGATCTGTTGGTGGAATCAACTGCTGATGTAGGCCTATTGTCACATGCGCCGCTTGTGGAAGCAGCAGCTCTATCATTAATGGAACTCTCAGAGATATCAAACGCATGTTCTGGGATTGCTTGTGAGTTATAGGGATTAATCCCAGTAACTCAAAACCCAGAGGGGCCATTTCCTACTATGACTGCCTTGCTCCAAGCTGTATTTAGAATAGATCAGAACTGAAGTCTTGAGAGTTTACGATGTGGCTTGCTGTGGATCCTGGCGTTCAAGGGTATTCGTCGATATGTTTTTAATGATTTGAAAAATAAGTGATCAAGTGTCTGTAAACTGGGTAACGTGATTTGAAAGACAGAAAAGAATTAATTAATTTTTGTCTTCATTTCAGTTTATTTCTGAACCATGTTGCGTCTTCTCCCAAGTATAGAGGGAAGATGCCAAACACACATATTTCCGTATTGATGCAAGATTTTGACCGCTTCTGCTTGCCTTGTGCGTGTTACAGAATATGGAACTCACTTATATTACTAATATATCATTTAAAATAAAACATATGTTTATAAACTTTAAATATAAGCAACAGAATATTATAAGTGCTTTACTCGCCCGGATAAATGTTTCTAAGATCCAAAAATAACGGCGATTAAAGGCGACAAATTACGGTAAATTTACAAGCCACGTGTACACTGGGACAAGACTCTTCACACAAGCCGATCATATTGCATCCGTTGACACATAAAAGTACTAGGTATAACGGCTTTCCCGTTATATATGCATTATTCCTCCTCTCCACTTAAAAATCAACTTTTAACCCTACTGGTTCATTATAAATTGTCATTATTCTCCCCCCCCCCCCTCCAAATAAAATATTTAGTTTAAATTTGACATTTTATAGTTAATTTCATATGGATTTAGTCATTCTCAACCCCCCCCCCCCCCCCTTCATGCCACTGTAAGTTTCTCTTTTACTTTTTAAAGTTCTTTTTAAATGCAGACATCATTTATCTCGGTTCCTTTTTCTCTCTTTCATATTCACACGGATAAAAAAAGATCTTAACCGCAGCTATTTTCCATCAACATAAAATAAAAGAATAAAATACAAGTGAATGCCTTTTTTCGCTTCGCAGCCGACGATAAGTAATGCATATTTTCCCAGCCTCTGGGCTTGCATTAGTATTCAATTCTCACCCTTGTACGTTGTCGGATACAAACCATATGCCCCTTTGCTGACTAATTTGCAGCTGTCGTTATATCTGTAACGTGCATATAAAATCACGTGTTCCTATTTCTTTAAGCCTCCCTGCTTACCGCTGGAATGTTATTTAGTGTAACCCTAAAGAGCCCGCCATAGCATAATTTTTAACTCAATGTAAAACTCCATGATTATTTTGTCTATCCAATTTGTTTTCGCCAAACATCTTACATATGGTTAAATAATGTTCGCCAATCTGTAAGTACTATTGGTAACAAATTCTGTCTCACTCTTGCTCCTGACGTCGAGCCATGTAAACCAAAATCTAGCCCTGCTGTGGGGCGTCTGCCCATTCGGCAGTTATTGAAACTCTCCTCGTACTTCTGTATTTTCACGGACCCTTCCTTAAGAGTTCTTTACAATAAATGTAAGTCTCCTAAAATATTGTGTTGGAGTTTCTTTTATTCATTCATGAATCTGGGAATCCAAATCTCCTTTACATAAATTGATGCCGTTTGCCCAGGTCTCCAACAATAATAATAATAATAAAAAATACGGGGAGAAGTTTCATTCCGTTTTCTGCCTTTTCACCAGCGACGCGAAAGGACGTCCGTATTATTTTTTCCCACGCGAGTTCCGGCTGCCTCTTCCGACTCAGTTTTCGGACGTCGATGTCAACTTCAGGGGATTTCTCTTGCCTGCTCTCGCCACCCCAATGGATTTGGAGAGTGCCTCTTTCTTCCGGACTTTACACTGGCCTAACGAGAAGCAAGCCTGTGCCGTTCGGGCCTTCGAACTCCTGCCGCACCTCCTTCGGATATGACTTTCGCCGCCTTTGATGACTTCCCCTGATCCAATTCCTTTGCGTCATCCAATACGTTGCTCTACTCTTCCTTTCCGTGTGACCGCTTTGTGTAAAAATTGAGTTTCTGACAACGCCCTGTTCCATTTGTGAAATAATTTTTTGTACGATCATCCCTCAAAAGGAATTATCTGAGCCACCAGCACTCGTAAAAAAAATTGCGTTGTGGTGTGTGTATATTTAAAAATTAACACCCCAGTGCTCTTCTATGCCTTGGGGTCGCCTATTCACCCGTTTCCAGTGTTTGTGAAATATGTCGTTGTGTTCATCTGCTCCACCGGTGTTGTTTTTTTTTTTTACGCTGTGTTCAACTTCAAAGATGCAAGACCAATATTTGTGAAAAGCATTTCATTTAAAAAAAAAAGGCTGTGCAGTGATCACATGTATTACAAAAATAATCCTACCCCACGAGTTCATCTCTGTGTGTTATTCTGTCATAAAAAAAAGATTTTTTTTTTCTGCATTAGAAATGAGATTTGTGAAGCAATCATCAAACGATATTTGTGCCAGCAAACTGTAAAGTGACGTACACAAAAAATATTTTTTTCGTCCCAGTGTTCACTCGGTTTGTGTTTTATATACTACAGTGCACCGATCGTATTCTTTTAAAAAATATTATCTTGTGAACTAGTGCTATTTAAAGTAAATCATAACAAATCTGCATCTACATCATTACTGATGAGATTACTTTCAAAATATGTCTTCAAAAAAGGTCTTCAAAAATTTATTAGGTGCTCTTGCAAAAAAACATGCAATAGCAATTAGTCAGAACAGAATAATCAAAGTATGAAAACAGAACGTTCATTATATCTACTGGTTTTCAAAATTTGCCCGTTTCAGTTTGTTCTTGAAATCATTTTAATTAAAAAAAAAAAAAAAAAAAGAAGACGTTGTTTTTTTCATTTCGCTCTGTTTTCATGCTTAAAATGAATGCTCTCTACAAAAAAAAAGTGACATACCTACTTGATCGAATTCAATGAAATCACTTGTGTCACAATACTTTTCTACAAAAAAAAAAAGAAACACAGTTTGCATGTAAGTATGAACAGGGAATGTTTTTATATTAAATTATTTACTGTAAATTGTTTTAGTTTTTTTTATTTTCTTTCTTTTCAATTTCAGTAAATTACCAGTTTCTTTTCATGTTTTTTTTGTTCCCTATTCATACTTGTACTTTCATAACAATTGCAGTGTCATAAATTTATTTTGTGCTGTCAGCTTGAACGGAGAAATTACTTCTAAGCTAATTTTAAAATATAATTATTAGTGATAGCATTCTTAGCTCATTTTTTTTCTCCTTCCAGGCTGAGTTTGTTTCTAAAGAAAAAAAAATAATAATAAGTGCATTTTGTTGTTGAAATGAAAATTTTATAGTACTTTTATTAATATCTCATTTATTATAATTTTGTGTTTAAATTATGACAGTATTCTCATTTCTCTTTTTCCATGAAATTGCATATGCATGCTATATTTCAATCTGTTTTTTTTTCTTAAGGTATTTTTTTATGCATTTAAAATCGAGAATTTAACCCTTTAGCCCCACTGGCATACTTTGAAAGTACACTTGTTCTGCCGATAGACAACAAAAAAAAAATTCTCTGCTCCAAGTTTTGCAGTATTTGATATTTTTATATAAATATGTGCATATTACGTTCACAACATTTTCACTTGTGTGTGATATTTGCACACTTACTCTCAGAATATGTTGCTTGACTCTGATCTTGTTTTTTTTTTTTTTTTTTTTTTTTTTTTTTTTTTTTTTTTTTTTTTTTTTTTTTTGTATTCTGAACCAGATTTACAATTTAGTTACCTGTTTTTTTTAATTTTATTGAATTTTGGACACTTTAATCCAACTGGATGTACACAGAAAAATTTTGCGGTTGATACACTCATATTATTTTTTTCTACACTCCCCCTTCCCTTCATTTTTCCTTTTGTGTATAATTTATTTATGAAACTTATTGTGTTTTATTTTATATGCATGCATTTCATTTCTGATAACTAGAGTTTTTGCATACTTACACCTTTTTGAAATACTCGTATTATTTATTTTGCATTATTTGGGTTGTTCCCTCAAAAAAAAAAAAAAAAGAATTCCTTTTTTTTTTTCCATTTTGGCTGTCAAAAAAAAGTAAACAACAGAAATTAAATAAACACGAGATAAAAGAAAAAGGTTTTGGAGATAACAGACACTTCACCAGTTTATTTTTAAAATGGCAGCAAATGATTAAAATTCCGTTAGTGATTTAAAGCACTCCATTTTTGTATCTCCATGGGTAGATTATTTCGAGGAGATATTATTAAGATATTCGGATTCCATTAATATGGAAGCCACATCTATTCAAAATTCACTTAAGACCGAAAATGCTGCAACCTTGTCTGAAAATATTATAGATTTCCTTCAAATCATTAAATTCAATTTTCACGTCCTTAAACTAAACTTTAATATTCTGAAAGAAGATTCTTCCAAATTAAAACGGGATAGAGATAATTTATTTCTTGTAAATCAGAAACTTGTAGAGAGATTACATGAAATCACAGCCCAACAGAAAAGTAAGGCGAAGCGTACTAAAGGTAGTAAGACTATGGGTGATCAGGTGATAGATGTCAACAACAAACTCCCCCCATCTGCCCTACATAAATCAACTCAAACTGTCCCCTCTTATATGTGTAAACAAGAAAAGTTACCACACCTAGAAAATGATAAAAAAGACACATATCTTAGCCCCGACCTGCACACTCAAGGTAAGCACAATGAAATATTTACAGATATTAGCGATTCCTCTCTAAAGTCCTTATCCCCTGCTAAACTTAATGAACCTAAGCCTATTTGCGTCATTATTTGTAACCTCCCTGAAAATTTAAATATTCCTGATATCTTGTTTGGTATTTCAGATTTAATCCATATACCTGAACCTGATTTACACTTTGTTAAAAAGTACAAACTCCTACATATCAAGTCCTTTAATTGGATCTTTGAGCTTGCACCACAGGATGCTAGACAATTGTTAATGCATAGAGAAATTATGATACAATCAAAACCGTACCCTGTTAAACCATATATAAATGTTAGACGCTGTTTCAAGTGTCAAGTATACAATGATCATCTTGCAATTTCGTGTTATAATGACATTAGATGCTCTGTGTGTGCCTTGCCACAGATTGACTCTCAGTGTAGAAATCCTCCAAAATGCATTAATTGCATTAGAAATAACGATAGCAACAACACTAACTTTGACATTTTCCACAATGCCTATGCACCTACTGTCAATCATTAAAAAAATTCATCAAGCTAATGCGAGAAAAAGTGTACAACTGCAATACATTCCCATAAACATCTCATGCAGCTTCCTTTTAGGAAACAAAAAAAAAATGTAACATACATTTTACATTTTTCGTTTTTATTTAACACACATTACTGTGAAGGAGTTACTATCAACAGCATTCCTTTTAAAGTTTTTTCATTTTCTTATACATTTACATACATATGTCAGTTTTCGGCAGTATTACTCAGATTTAATTGAAGTTTATTCAGTTACATTAAATTTTCTTTTCTCTCATTTTTATTAGATAAACACAAGTGTACAGTAGTTTGCTTGTTCATTTGATTGTTGAGCGCGCAAATAGTCAAATGAATGACGAAATGGAACGTAAGTGAAAATTTTTCTGATGCGTGTCATCAGACATGGTGATTTTCACATTTTAGGATGTTTTTTTTTTTTTTTCTGAATGTGTACACAGTAATTCAACTTTAAACATTCATCATTACACTAGATACATTTTTAGATTTATTTTTTTTAGAAATTTGGATATAATTTCACTTGTTAATCTTAGTTTGGTTTATTCGGTTACATTTTATCACACAAGTTCCTGCTTACATTTTATCCTTTTTCCCTTTCCTTTACTTAAAAGCACAATTTTTTGGTTTGTTTGTTTAACTTTAGGCGAAGCATTTTTGTACTTGTGATACAATGCTCTTGGTTCCATATGTACACAATGAGTTTGTGTTCATAGTTCATACAACTGAGTTCATAGTTTAGTTAGTTCATAGTTTACACAACTGAGTTCACATTTCATTGAGTTCACAGAAAAAACACTTTACAAGAGTTCATAGCATTGTCAATTCTTTGTGTACTTCAGGGACCAATTGCACTATCATTTTTCTTTCATGACAATACTTAGTTCATAGAATTTTTCCTTACGCATATAAGTTCATAGTTTGTTTTCTTTCTTGTGATTTGTTTTGCTTATTAGTTCATACCAATTTTTGTTTTGGTAGACACTTTAGTTAATTGTAATAATATTTTTTTTGTTAGACACATGAGTTCATAGTATGTTTCATTTTTTTACACACATTTGAGTTCATCGTATTACTTTTACACTTTAAGTCAATGAAATACTTGCTCACTTTAGTTCTTTGCAATATTATTTTTTTTTTGTTAGACACATGAGTTCATAGTATGTTTCATTTTTTTTACACACATTTGAGTTCATCGTATTACTTTTACACTTTGAGTCAGTGAAATACTTGCTCACACTTTGTTCATTGAGGTACTTAGATTGCTGTGTTCACAAACATACATCTAAGTCGTTGAAATTTTCCCTTTTTCACTGACATACACTGTTTTAGTTCATTGTGAAATACTTTTCTTTGCTTCGTTCATTGATATACACATTTTTTCTTTGGCTCATAGAGATACACTTATAATTTAGTTCATTGATATTTTGTTTGGTTAAAAAAAAAAAAAAAAAAAAAAAAAAAAAAAAAAAACATTATACACAATTGAAAACATTTTGTTTCTAGGTTTCAACTTTACACATTAGGCTATTTCCTTTTTATGTCTCATTATACCAGGAACTACTTTTGACTTCACATGATATTCACAATTTAAACATTTATTAAAAAGTTAAGTTTTAACAGATTCTTAATTTTTCCTTTATTATTATATTTCTTTTATGCCATGACATTTCATGTCACCATCACTTTGTTTCTCAACAAAGAATGCCCAGTTTACAGGATGCTACCCCTTCACATGCATTTTCTTTAAATTTCAAACTTATGATATTTTTATTGTTTTCATCAAATTTGTTTTGGTTTTCTACATGTACATAATTACACGTTTTCTTTTAAATTTGGAGATTAAATAAAATCTCTGGTTAAGCTTCACTTAGACAATAAACACGTCTAAGATATTATGTCGTTCTTGTAATAACATAACTTCACAATAACAACAACAAAAAAAAAATGTTTGCAGCATTAGTAACCTAGTGCAGTTACACTAAAGGTTAAAACATTATCAAAGGTTATACAATACACATACAGTTCATATCCTGCTCGATACATTGTAAGGAATACAAAGTTAGAATTTACTTAAAAAAAAAACAATTGCGGTTGTTATACTTACCCGATCATGTCACCTGTCTCTCCACACACTCGGATTGTCCTTTTACCTTTGATATGTGAGATAGTTATCTCAGTTTTTTTTATTATTTTTAATTTATCCCCTCTGAAGTTTTGTTCCCATTCAAAATTTTGCCCTAAGGGTCCAAACTTCATTGTGTAGAGAGACAAAACCCTCGAATTGTTGTTTCAATTCAACAAACATAATTTTTTTATATGATACATTGACGCATGCTCCTTTGAAGATCAATGTGATCTTTGGGGAGCAGGGACCTAGGTATCACTTGGTGTCTGGGTCTCATAACTCCCTCCCCCCTTAGGGCTGATGTTCTAAACTGACGCCATCACACTTGTTCCTTGACAAGAATAAGGGCTACACCCATTCATAGGCATGCTACATGCATCCCGTTCTTTTGTAGTCTTGTGCGGTGTGCACGAAAACCAATTTTCTACCTATTTTTTTTTTATATTACTTCATTTAGCTTTTATTTACAGACATACATATGTCTTTTATTTGCTATTTCATTTTAAAGTAGTATCTGTATCTTTTGTTGCTTGCATTTATATTATATTATTTTTATTTTGAGAAGATATTATAACAAGTTACTAAAAAAAATTTACTTCTCTTATTTTGGTCATGAAAAATGCTGGTACCAGCTTCTTAATCAAATACTAAAAAGCTATTTAAAAAGGATCCTGTTAAATACAAAAAATATTATTTGCTCTTTCTTGGTGACTGTTAGAACTATTGAATACCAAGAAAAGAATTTAAAAAAAAAGGCGCCATTTATCATGACCTGAAAGTTTTGCTTTATGCAAACATTTAAAGAATTGCAAGCACACAGTTAATTTATATATATACACTGCTCAAAACAATTAAAGGATATTGCAGTTTTAGGTGGATTTTGTATCTGGTAAACTGTTTAGCTGATTGATACATGGTCGACAGACATAGTAGGTTATATGAGAATAAATTACACATGTTTGGCAGAAAAAAATGCATTTTATTGCGCATTTGTGTACTAAAAGGAAAAAACACAATTTGTGCATATGAGAAAAAAAGAATAAGAAAAGGTGTTTCCTTCAAAGAAAATCATTTTCAGTAGGGGGTATGGTTTCCACGGGCAGCCAGCAACGTTGAACACCTTTGAGGCATGGACTCAATGAGGCTATTAATGACGAGTTGGGGCATTCTGCCCCACTCTTCCAGAAGAGCTCTTTCCAGTTCTTGGAGAGTTTGTGGGGGTTGTTGGCGGCCAGAAACTCGTCTTCCTAGAGCGTCCCAAACGTGCTCGATTGGATTCATGTCTGGAGAACACGCTGGCCATTCCATTCGAACGATTCCTTCCTCGAAAAAGAAATCCTCCACCAGGTTTGCACGATGTGGCCTGCAGTTATCGTCCATTAAAATGAAGTTATCTCCGATTGCTGCAGCGTAAGGGACTACAATAGGTCTGAGGATCTCATCCCTATATCGGCGACCAGTCAGAGCTCCATCTCGAATGATGTAGAGGTCAGTGCGCCCGTCAATAGAGATGCCACCATACACCAACACTCCTCCACCACCAAATCTGACACTTTCGTGCACGAACGCAGGATTATTCCTACTGCCACGGTCCCTCCAGATGAAAATACGCCTATTATCCGGCTGCACAGAAAAACGGGACTCGTCAGAAAACAGAATATTGCTCCATTCATTTCTCCTCCAGTTGACATGCTCGGTTGCCCACTCCCTGCGGTCGCGACGATGCCTTGATGTTAATCTAACACATACCATCGGTCGGCGAGCATACAGACCTACAGCATGGAGCCGGTTTCGGACAGTCTGAGTTGAAATCGTGGTGCCTGTAGCCGAGCGAAGGTGTTGTTGGAGAAGAGTAGCGTTCATGGTTCGGTGTCTCCGAGCTGTTAACGCTAAATACCGATCTTTATTGGGCGTTGTTGCCCATCTACGACCTTGCCCTGGTCTTCGGCCTGCACATCCACTCTCCAAAAAACGGTTCCAGATCCTGGAAATGACACTTTGTGACACTCCAATGGCTTGCGCTACTTCGGCTTGAGTTTGGCCCCCTTCTAACCTACCAACAATTCTCAAAGCTTCTGAATCTGTCAAATGACTTCGCTGAGATATCGTACTCATCGAAACTAAGCAATCACTGAATGCCGATTATCCTTGTCTTCATTCTCTTTTATCCAGTTGAAAGTCAAATTTCATTCGCTGCCGCTGAAGCGACGTTTTTGACGTCGAACTCAAAATTTGCATACGCCACAGTTTGAAAACCAGAAAAATTTGCATTTGTGATTCTCTTCTTCTATTTTCGGCAAAAAAAATTTCGTTTATATCTTTATTTTATATAAAACTTCAAATATCCTTTAATTGTTTTGAGCAGTGTATATATATATATGGAGACTTATCATTGTATTATATTATATCTGTTTTAAATACTTATATGTATGGGGTAGACAAAATAATCGTCAATTTAAAAAAAAAACTGTTCTACAAGTTTCACAGTTTTTTTTTTTTTGGTGGTAATGGGTGATGTATATAGCGGCTTTCCTGTTATATATGCATTATTCCTCCTCTCCCCTTAAAAATAAACTTTTAACCGTACTGGTTCATTATAAATTGTCATTACTCCCCCTGCCCTCCAAATAAAATATTTAGTTTAAATTTGACATTTTATAGTTAATTTCATATGGATTTAGTCATTCTCCCCCCACCCCCCCCCCCCTTCATGCCACTGTAAGTTTCTCTTTTACTTTTTAAAGTTCTTTTTAAATGCAGACATCATTTATCTCGGTTCCTTTTTCTCTCTTTCAAATTCACACGGATAGAAAAAGATCTTAACCGCAGCTATTTTCCATCGATATAAAATAAAAGAATAAAATACAAGTGAATGCCCTTTTTCGCTTCGCAGCCGACGATAAGTAATGCATATTTTCCCAGCCTCTGGGCTTGCATTAGTATTCAATTCTCACCCTTGTACGTTGTCGGATACAAACCATATGCCCCTTTGCTGACTAATTTGCAGCTGTCGTTATATCTGTAACGTGCATATAAAATCACGTGTTCCTATTTCTTTAAGCCTCCCTGCTTACCGCTGGAATGTTATTTAGTGAGCCCGCCATAAAAAGCGGGCCCTAAAGAGCCCGCCATAGCATAACTTTTAACTCAATGTAAAACTCCATGATTGTTTTGTCTATCCAATTTGTTTTCGCCAAACATCTTACATATGGTTAAATAATGTTCGCCAATCTGTAAGTACTATTGGTAACAAATTCTGTCTCACTCTTGCTCCTGACGTCGAGCCATGTAAACCAAAATCTAGCCCTGCTGTGGGGCGTCTGCCCATTCAGCAGTTATTGAAACTCTCCCCGTACTTCTGTATTTTCACGGCCCCTTCCTTAAGAGTTCTTTACAATAAATGTAAGTCTCCTAAAGTATTGTGTTGGAGTTTCTTTTATTCATTCATGAATCTGGGAATCCAAATCTCTTTTACACTAGGAACAAACTTGCGTCTCCCCCCGAATTACCTTACATGTTATATATCTATATGTTACGATATTTCGTAACACTGACGAAAACAAAGACAATAACATCCCTCTCCTACTGCATTATAAGACTCCTCAGAAAACACTCGCAATGTTCCATATTCAGGGATTTAAATCAGCCCAACTCCTACCAATTAATAGATACCAATAAGTAGATAATAATTGCAGTCTATATACTGGATTAGCACGCTTCCAGTCGGTAATCTGTTAGCATTGGATAAAAAATTATGGCATTTCCCCAGTAAGAGAAGAACATCTTTATTCATATTTGGAAAGCATTATTATTAGAACAGTTGAGTAGAATACAAAATTAAAAACTTTCATTATACCATTCATCCGTTGAATATTTCCAAATTTTAGCTAATTTAAGTTAATACAGTTAGTCATCGTGAACTACATTCTAAATTTGTTATCAACGTCAATCTATCTATATTATAAAGGACAAACATATCTGTGCGTAACGCATACGTCATTTTGCGAATGGCAACAGTTTGAAATTTGAAATAAAATTTTGGTTTTGCAATTTCCTCTAATGCAAATTTTTAAACTTCTAAACATCGCACATTTTAAATTTTTGCATCGTCGTATAAAGAAAAAAATACTCTTTTAAATGCAATTTGTTTGAAAGCTGTATCTCAATTTAATGTTGAGATATTAATTTTTTTATAGTTATTGATACATTTTTTGTAATTCTGGCAACTGAAGATATCTATTTCAATTGAAAGTCGTGGAGGGTTAAAAGTAAAGGGAAATAATCACGGAGGAAAGAAAATAATATATGTACCTTTTTGTTGCCATTTTCTCATAAAAACCGAAAAAAAATGAAATTAAAATGCGTGCTATGTCAGCGATTTTTTAAATTTCTAAATATCGCACATTTTCAATTTTTAAATCGTCAAATAGAGAACAAATTCTACTTTCAAATGCAATCTGTTTGAAAATTGTATTTTAATTGACTGAGTTATTGAGGTTTTAAAAATAACTAGCCGCCCGTGGCGACCACTTTGGTCTCCCTTAAATGTATGCTAGGCACTGTACCATATTACTTTTATTCATTATTTAATTTACTTGCTCAATCTTTCGCCAAATTGGAAGATTCTAATAGATAAATCGAGAACTCGGGCACAGGTGATTGATAAGTCGCTAAACATTATACCCATATTCATAACTTTCACTTAAAAAAAAAAAAAAAAAAAAAAAAAAAAAAAAAAAACCTTTAAAAAAAGAAAAAGAAAAGGAAAATAATAAATAATACCATAAAACATTTAATTTCAACATCAGAGCATTATTTTAATTTACCCATCGGAAAATAAAAAATGCTGCTGGCGAGTTAAAAAATGTTATTGGCGAGAATTGCGCCCAGCTAACATAAAAGTACGAACTCATTGCGATCATGGCAACTTTTATTTAGTTTTATTCGAAAAAAATAATTTATTAAATAGGTTGCCAGAAAATGCGTTGCCAATTTTTTTTTTCTCGCCATGGACCTTTCTCTATTTAGCCAAGTACCTATACTGAAAAAGTACCTTCATTTATTTACTTATTTATTGCATTTTAAATGAGATGAATAAAAGATGGCACAGGTGTCATATACGCACTACGCTGACGCGATTTTTTTCTGACGCCAATGTCATATACGCACCGGGGTACTTAACTGCCGCCAAAGTGTCGTTATTTTGCTTGATATGGTAACGCGGATGTTGTTTTTTATTTATTAGTAAATTGTTTATTTACTTTTATTTTATTTTTTTTAATTATATAAATTGTTTTGTTCTATAGTTATTAATAAAACTTTTTATTAATTTATTGTTATTCCATTTTTAAAAATATAACACAATAACCAATGAGATGCGTTCCATTCGGGCTTTGCCATTAAACAATTAACAAATAATCGCGATTTCTGTGCCATGTACGATAGCGTAATATATATAGATTTTCAAGCATAAATTATTTTTCAATTTATCTCTATCACGTGCAGCTCGATTACGAAAGGTTAATCCGCTTGCCCTTAAAACAATGTAAAAAGTTCAGCATTTGTTTCCGTCTAATGTTCCATAAAAAGAATCAAAACTTCCTGTATAGAAAATGAATAAAATAATGTAAATAAGAAACAAATTTAACAGACATGTGATTGAACCACGCGCTAAAAGCCCCGAAATGATCAGACAGACTAACGTAAGTCACAAAATCTTGGATTAATAACTCCTGGCATGCGGTGACATATGAAACTATCGCTTTTAATAAATTTTAAAACTTTATTTGATTACATAATTGATATTTTTCATGTAAAAATTCTTTTTGATGTTAGTGGGCAATCTAAAATATAAAGGTATATATAAATATTTAACAAACATACATACAATAAATACAATAAGCCCAACTGGAGTGAAAAATCAGCCAGAGCCAGGAATCGAACCCGCTCTAACCACTGAGCTACTCCGGCCGATACCTGAGTATGCAATTTCTCACTAATAAACCATGTTGGGGAAGTCACCAGCCATCTATACGACAGCCTTGGATGACCGGACAACGATGAATAGATTTTACTATTACATCGATCTACGAAATATAATAATAAACACACATACTACAATATATATTAAACACACATTCACACATAAATAACGCCTGCATTCAACAGTTAAAGGTATATATAAATATTTTACAGGCATACATACAATAAATACAATAAACCCAACTGGAGTGAAAAATTAGCCAGAGCCAGGAATCGAACCCGGGACCACAGTATACAAGACTGCTAACGACTGAGCTACTCCGGCCGATGCCTGGGTCTGCAATTTCTCACTAATAAACCATGTTGGGGAAGTCACCAGCCATCAGCAGCAGTCTTGTATACTGTGGTCGCTGGTTCGGTTCCTGGCTCTGGCTAATTTTTCACTCCAGTTGGGTTTATTGTATTTATTGTATGTATGCCTGTAAAATATTTATATATACCTTTAACTGTTGAATGCAGGCGTTATTTATGTGTGAATGTGTGTTTAATATATATTGTAGTATGTGTGTTTATTAATATAAAATATACATTATACGTAAATATTAATTAGAGTTAAAAAAATGGTTTTCATCTATAATTTGTAACCCGAGGAGCTCGGGTTCGATCCCCTAGTTATTTAAAAAAAAAATACTTCCAAGCGACAGGCATTATTTGAAAAATAAACTGATGACACAGAAATCTGATCGCTTGACTCATGTTTCGGTATTAAATAATTTGTCAAAGTTAAATAATTAAGAAAGCTAATACCTTTGTTAGGCCTTTATTAAACATTTTGTATAATCAGTATTACGCACTGTTTTTTATACAGAAAATCAGCAGCGGTCAAAACTTAATGTCATCATTTTAAAGTAAATGTATTGTACTGTATAGACGTGTTTTCGAAATTTATAAAATCGAATGAATAACAAAGTTTAACCCATTTGTGCTTGAATTTTTGTTTTCTCAAATTTTTTGGTAAAATCACTTTAAAATGTTGCAAAATGAAGTGGAAAAATACTAAAAAAAATTAAGCTTAATTTTTTTTGTATTTATTTGATAAATGTAAAAGAACTAAATATGAGTATTTCTAGTAGAATAATATGCATAATTATATATTTTGCCTATATTTATATTTAAAATGTTTTTAAATTGTATATTATGTACTATAATTAGTATTTTAATGAACTACAAAAAATATATTTATTTCTTTGCAGAGACTAATAACGTTATAACTATTATTAATAATAAAATAAGAATAATCGTATTGCAGACTTAATAACAATTTATTTCATAAATATCTTCGAAAGGAGATTGTATAAATAACTGTCTCCTAAATTTCTAACAAAAATATGTGCCCATTTGTGCCTAGAACCCTATATTTTGTACATTACAAAAATGCATAAAAAATAGACTTGAACATTTAATTTCGCAATTTAAAAAAAAAACGTATTTCAAAAAATTCCACAAGCTAAGATTATAACTTGCGATTTTGGGTCCATGATAGAAAAAATACAAATAAACTTACTTTTTACATTTCGCCCTCTTGAAAAATTAAAAATCTATAAACTCCGAAAAAAGTCTAAATTTAAGCAAATAAATATCCACCTTGTGCTGTCATCTCTCGGTTATAGATAAAGACAATTATAAATAATGATTTCATGCAATTTTCATGTTATAAAGAAGAAGAAAATTATACAAATGCATTAAAATCTGAAACTTCCCAAAAATGGGACGCTAGGCCTAAATGGGTTAAGAATTGAAAATGGGTAAAATAAAGTTTTTCAGAAATGAAAAAAAAAAAAAAAAAAAAAAAAACTTTTTAAGTAGTAAAGTAGTACAGTTACCCTTCAATAACCACCACATTTTTACTCAAACTTAAAACCCCTTTTAAGTTATCTATAGTTCTAGAAAACAATATAAATCTACCCAGAATTTTCGCAGAGGTGAAATTGTTTTAGATATATTTCCTTCTTAAAATGTGTAAATATTCAATTTATATTTGTTTTAATTCAAAAGAATGTTTATTTTTGTTTAGTTTATAACAAAAAAAAAAAAAAAAATGCAATATTAAATAACTAAGAATGTTTAATACTTTTCTATATAGTTCTAAAGTATTTAAGTTTTCGGCTTAAGTTTGTCTGTCTCGCTGGTTTGTCATGTGCTAACTCTCATAAGTATACCCGGACTGCAATTTAACTTTTATATGTTAACGCTGTTATTTTACCATGTTTTGAAATTAAGTTTGTTGAACATGACGATGCTTACTTTAGAATTGCGTCATCTGAAAATAAAATATATGCCGAGTTGTATAAATAAATAAATATACAGTCGAACCTCTATTTAACAAAGTCGCTAAATCCCGGAAAAAGTTCGTGATATGGAAAATTCGTTAAATAGAGATTCACTTTTTAAAAAAGTCCTTCCGGCCAGTGCCGGGAGGAAGAGGTAGCTTTCATAATCCTTATTTTAAAAAAGCCAACTTATATCATGCAAACACACGAAGCTCAATTTAGTGGAAACAGAATATAGGAGATTCAATACTAATTTTTATCAATATAATGAATGAGAATTTCGCGAAATTAGTCAGCTTTATCCAAGCTGCTTTTCTTTAAAGTAACTTATATTTGGCTGCCAAATTCGGCAATTTTTTAAAGTGCCTGTCATTTTAAGACAACATGGTGGATGAGGCTAAGCAGTGAACTTGGTCGAGACCTTAGTAATTGCTGTGCACATGCTCACTCACATTGTAATCGATTAATATATAGGAGTGCTGTCGCATGCAAAAAATCAGATTTTTTCAAAATGTCACCCACAATAGAAATTGAAACTGCTATATCTGAGTCATTTTTTAAGGTAAAGACAAACAAAAAATGCTCCTGAATCCTTATATCAAGATCAAATACTTAAGAAAGAAACCTTTTTCAATTTCTAATTTTTTTGCACCTCACTTTAAATATCTATATATTTTTTAATTTAATGGCCGCCATTTTGAAACAAGATGGCTGATGAACCTGGCCAGCGAACTTGGTCGAGGTGTTGATGTATACTATCCACATGCCTTCTTACATCGAAATAGGCGAATACGTGTGTTATCGCGTGACAAATACAAGATCGTTTCAAAATGTTAGCCATGCTAGAAATTCAAAGTGCTATAAATCAACCATTTTTTAAGATATCAACAAAAGAACAAATTTTCAGAAACAAAAACTGCTCCGGAATCTTTGTATCAAGGCCAAACACATAAAAAAAATCTTTTTCATTTTCCAATTTTTTAATACCTCATTTTGAATTTTAAATTTAATTTTTTTTAAATGGCAACCCTTTTGAAAGAAGATGGCGAATGAAGCTGGCCAACGAACTCGGTCGAGACATTAGTATGTACTATGTACAGACCAAGTTACATCCAAATCGGTTCATAAATACGCCTATTATCGCGTGACAAAAATCAGGTCGTTTTAAAATGTCAGCCACAAGAGAAATTCAAAATGCTATTACTCAGCCATTTTTTTTAGATATAGACGAAAGAAAAACTGTTCCGGAATCTTTGTATTAAGGTCAAACACATACAAAAAAATTTTTTTCATTTTCCAATTTTTTGGTATCTCATTTAATTTTTTGTTATTTTTTTATTTTTTTTAAATGGCCGCCATTTTGAAACAAGATGGCGGATGAAGCTGGCCAACGAACTCGGTCGAGATATTTGTATGTACTATGTACACACCAAGGTACATCCAAGTCGGTTCATAAATACGCCTGTTATTACGTGAGAAAAATCAGGACGTTTCAAAATGTCAGCCACACTAGAAATTCAAAATGCTATAACTCAGACATTTCTTAAGATATAGACGAAACAAAAACTGCTCCCGAATCTTTTTATCAAGGTCAAACACATAAGAAGAAAATATTTTTTCAATTTTCAATTTTTGGTATCGCATTTAATTTTTTTTATTTTTTAATTTTTTTAAATGGCCGCCATTTTTAAACAAGATAGCGGGTGAAGCTGGCCAACGAACCCGGTCGAGACATTGGTATGTACTATGTATAAACGAAGTTACATCCAAATCGGTTCATAAATACGCCTTTTATCGCGTGACAAAATTCGGGACGTTTCAAAATGCTAGCCACGCTAGAAATTCAAAATGCTATAAATCAGCCATTTTTTAAGATATAGACGAAACGAAAACTGCTCCGAAATCTTTGTATAAAGGTCAAATACATAAGAAAAAAATATTTTTCCATTTTCAATTTTTTGGTACCACATTTCAAATTTTAAATTTTTAAAAAAAATTTAAATGGCCGCCATTTTGAAACAAAATGGCGGATGAAGCTGGCCAACGAACTCGGTCGAGAGATTGGTATGTACTATGTACACACCGAATTACATCCAAATCGGTTCATAAATACGCCTTTTATCGCGTGACAAAATTCAGGACATTTCAAAATGTCAGCCACGCTAGAAATTCAAAATGCTATAACTCAGCCATTTTTTAAGATATAGACGAAACAAAAACTGCTCCGGAATCTTTGTATAAAGGTCAAATACATAAGAAAAAAATATTTTTCCATTTTTAATTTTTTGGTACCACATTTCAAGTTTAAAATTTTTTTTTAAATTTTAAATGGCCGCCATTTTGAAACAAAACGGCGGGTGAAGCTGGCCAACGAACTCGGTCGAGACATTGGTATGTACTATGTACACACCGAATTACATCGAAATCGGTTCATAATTACGGGAGTTACAGTGTGACATAGGTCATATATATATATATATATATATATATATATATATATATATATATATATCAATTTTGAACGGAGGGTGGTTTCGGGGTCTGGGGGTCATGATCGATGAAAATATACCAAAATTTTTTGATATCGTTTTCCTCCGAACGGCTGCAATAGGTAGCTTTTTTGTAAAGAAAGCTACCTAATACTTTAAACTACATAAAACAGATTTTAAATTCATAAACACTAAATATTTTTACTAAAAGTAATTAATCACTTTTTTTATAAATTATATCGATTTGTTTTATTTATTTTGCCCACCAATATCCATCATCAATTCATTTTCTCTATGTGTTTAAATCTTTGAAATCTGCAAGGAAAACAAAACATTGTCCGGGAATGCAGTGTACTTTCTGTTTAAAGTAAATAGTTTTGCATTAAAATTAACGAATTTTAATGACATTATCGTATTTATTATTATACTAACAAATAATTTTAACCATACATTAACATATGCGTCCTTAAATTTAATTTCTGAAAAACTCTGTTAATTCTGCCTTAGTTTTGTTCTTTTAAAAAGTGCCTTCTCTCATAATACGTCTCGCATCTTTGCAATGCACCAGAAACCCCTTCATGCGTATTTTCTTCTAACTATAATCCGCGTCGAATTGTTTCATGTGATTTTAGCATTTCATCATACGAAGTTTTGTTAATTCCTGCATCATAATCATTTCCACCATCATCATATTCGTCTTCATTGCATGATTTTATTTTTCGCACTGTCGAAAATATCCAACTCGGATGGTGTTTCCGAGGTCTCAGTTTCAGAATTAAGATAAATACAGTCATCAATCAGCACATCATGTTTAATTTCTTCTTTTTTTCTCATCTATATCCACATTTTTTAAAGTTTCTCTAAGGGATTATCGTCTTCGTCCTCCGTACTTACTGAATTCTGACTGCTGACAAAGAAGGTGCCTTGTAAAACCAGTTCAAGGCCATTGAACATCATAAAATGTGTTTAAAGAAAGAATAAGTTTGAAATGTCCTGAAATATTTTGAGAAATGGGAAGAAAAAAAAATTAGATCACAAGAAAAAGTTCGTTAAATGGAGAATGCACTTCGCTATTTGGAGGTTATTTTACGAAGAAATTTGCAAAATGTTCTTGGTTACAAGGAAAAATTCGCAAAATAGAGAAATTCGCAAAATAGAGGCTCGTTAAATAGAGGTCCGACTGAATCAATCAGATCATATTAGGAAAAAGAATGTTTAATACTATCTGTGAATCAAAAATTAAACTTTATCTCTATACTTCCTTTATAAATTGTCTTTGAAATTTGTAAACACAGGGTTTAAATTTTTACTTATAAAAGCGATTGAAGTTATGCATGTAGTTTACAATATGCTCTCATTAAAAGTTTTGGCTAGACTTAAATGTTTAAAACATCAAAAACACTGAAATTATTGGATTTTAAAACGGCCAACAATATCCAATTAAAAAAAAAAAAACTTTTCAAAATAACAGACATTACATTACATTACAAGATAAAAACACTAAAAACAATATAAAAGGACGTTTCGGATTCATTCTGAATCCCTCATCAGCTAATTCCTAACCTAAAAGTCATACTAGATTTTAAAGTTCAACAAGTAGAAAAACATTACATCAAGTTGCCAAAAAATTATAGTTAAGACAAAACTGAATATTCTATTGGTAGAGATGCAGCCTCGTTAATTGCTAAATCAGCAGTTCTCGTGTACCAAGCTTCCAAAAACATACGACTTGCATAAATGCTTTAAAATCTAGTATGACTTTTACGTTAGGAATTAGCTGATGAGGGATTCAGAATGAATCTGAAACGTCCTTTTATATTGTTTTTAGTGTTTTTATCTTGTAATGTAATGTAATGTCTGTTATTTTGAAAGTTTTTATAAATATGAATGAATTCAGGACAAGGACGTAGTCCTTTTGTTTATATCAATATATATATATATATATATCCAATTTCATGCGTAAAATCTTAAATTATCAGTTGAGAAATCATTCCATACACATAATAAAAACACAAATCCATACACAAATAAATCCTAGATATTATTTGAACAGCATTTCAGTTTTCTTTTCCGTTTTAGTTCAAATGGGAGATAGTTTCAATCAAAGCTGAATATATTTTTAAAACAATTGCAGAGTTTTATGTACAATCTATGATACACAAAGCTCCCATATGTCTATTCAGTAAATATCATACCATATTTGAAAAATATGATAAAATATCTCTCCGTCTGACATGAATATCTCTAGAATAAATTTCTTTTATATACACAATTATTCCCTTTTCTGTTTTGAGAGTCAAACAAAAATGTTAGTTTTGTATGTATGATAAATTATTTAATTAATCAGAATATTATGAAATGCTTGTATTCAAATATGAAATGTTTCATTTAATCCTCCGAGAATATAATCTGTTCATCTGAATATTTTCTAAATACATGCATATAAAAACTTTTTTTAGTTTAATTTTATTTTATAGTATTTTTTCGTATTGTACATTCAGTCGATAAAAGATATATTTAAGTTATCAATTAACTGTATTGCTCTTCATGACGTGATTTGTAGAAACGAGAAGTTAACAGGAGAAAAGGAAGAAATATTCTGCAAGTTGAATTCGATTGGCAGAATATGATTTCGTCACAGAAACTTATACAGGGTGTCCGGTCTCAACGGTGTCCAATGGCTAATTCCTAAACCGTTAGTCATACACATATAGTTCCAATTAGAAAATTACTTTAAATCAGATGAAGAAATATTTTAAAAGCGATTTGGGTCAATAAAAACATTTCTTAAAAAATTACGAAATTTAAATTTTTATACGGTCCCCCGGTCCTATAAGTTATATTTAGTAAAATTTCCCTATTTCACTGACAAGTAAGACAAAAAAAGTCCCATTCATATGACACTAAAATTGTGCGAGTTATGAAACTTTAAAAATGCATGACTTATGCCACTTTTCTGCTCTGAAAACAAATGAGTTCGGCTTGGCTTTGAGGGGTCACATTCCAAGTGCTTAAAGTATTCGAAGATCTCATTTCATGTGTATTTACGCTTTGAAAAAAATCGTACAAGTATTACGATTAAGTTAACTTTTATTAAGTTTCAGATTGGCTGAAATAACATATGTTTTATTTTGTCAGGATTTTAGACTGTTTCTTTTATGATTTCTTTTAATAAAATTATGTTATTTTTATAAGTTTTTATGTTACTTTAACGATCTTATGTATGTTTTTCCAGTTCAAAATTTGTATTCGAACTTTAACCCACTTTCAAATATCCGAGCGAGATTACATTTTACATACTGGCGCAAATCCGATAGCAGTCTAATATTATTATGATTTTCGGTGGTTACCATTTATACTTATTTTATAGGTTAACACAAAAAATTTCGGATAGATTACTGCCAAGAAGTTTATGAAAAAGTGTTAGATTAGATAATACAAGACGGAGATACAGTAAACTCTCTGTAAGGCGGACTCCGTGTAAGGCGGAAATCTGTCTAGCTCGGAAAGATTTTCAAGTCCCTTCGAATCCATAGACATAGAGTAAAATTTGTCTAAGGCGGAATATTGTCTACTACGGAAAATTTTCTCGGTCTCGATCGATTCCGCCTTAGACAGAGTTTACTTTAGTTGGGTTTTTTAACTTTTATGTATTTTTTAGTACTGAATCCGAAAATTGCCTTAATTTTTAACCATCATGTCAGGATATTTCGCAAATCATAAATTGTCGAATTTAAAGAATAACAAAAATCGGATACTATAAAGTAGAGGAGATGGTTGTATTTTTTAACTTTTGATAATTGATTTTTAAATACTTTTTAGTACTAAATCAGAAAATGACTTTCATTTTTAACCATCACGTGAGAATTTTTTTGCAAATGTGTAAGTTAAAATATAGCGAAAATCTCATACTATAAAACATATGTAAAACTTTTTTTTATTTTATTTGATTCAATAATTTATTCGATATTTTTGCTTATCTTGGGATTCTTACAGCTGGGTGGTGCGATGAGATGGGGGAGGAGATTAAATTTTAACTTTGAACTTTTTAACTTTGAAATTTATAATTTGCGAAAAATTTTGATGTGATGGCTAAAAATGACGGTCAATTCCGGATTCAGCGGTACAGAATACATAAAAATCAATTATCAAAAGCTAAAAAAATGAAATAACCCAACTTTTGCAGACTAGTGTAATCTAATAATATTTTAAAATACGTATCATTTTGTAAAGAATTGAAGCTGTTAATGTAGCATCAATTTATTTAACAAAAATTCTGTTTTTTTTTTCCTTTCTTCTTAAATGTGTATTACAAATTGTATATTTTGCATTAATGTGTCAGAATGACTAAAGATTTCAAATTTGTACTGCAACGTTAATTTTACTCTCAACCATTTTTTTTATATATTTGACGAAATTATATTTCAACTAAATTTGTGAATGACCCCCAATTTGCAGCAAAAAATCTGCTCCAACTTTAAACAGGTATCACTCGGCCAATTTTAATCGTAGAACAACGGGACTTTTTTTGTATTACTTGTCAGTGTAAAAGGAAAATTTTACTAAATATAACTTATAGGACCAGGGGACCGTATAAAAATTTAAATTTCGTAATTTTTTAAGAAATGTTTTTACTGACCCAAATTGCCTTTAAAATACTTCTTTACCTGATTTAAAACATTTTTGTAATTGGAACTATATGTCTATGACTAACGGTTTAGGAATTAGCCATTGGACACCGTTGAGACCGGACACCCTGTATAAACATAATGGAATACTTTTCGCTGTTAAGAGTCAGTTTTAATAAATATATTGCTTTTCTTAAGATACCATCGTAATTTTCAGAAACTTTGTACTGTTTTTTAGATAAAATGAAACAAAACCTGTGTAAAGTATAACGTGTTTGTAAGTTTGCTTTCGAAATTTAAAGTACTCAGAACTTCGTAATCCTAGAAAGAGATCATTATGATAATTAAATTCTGAGATAATTAAATTAGAATACCAATCAAGAATATATATATATATATATTATCACACCTAAAATCATTTAATTTTGGATATTTTGTCTATGTACAGTCGTGGAAAAAAAAAAAAAAGTCAACGCCCCCTACTAACTCTGCAAAAAATTATCATAGAAGAATGTTACCGGTACCACACGATTGGTAATGAGTCTACTTTTAAATGGTGTATATAAGTTCCTGCTTTTTGTACATAATTATTTAATTCTAATTCCAAATGTTTTTTTTCTGTTTATAATAGTCACGTGTAAATAAATTTTTAATTTATTTACAAGTATAAATATTTTTTTTTAAGCAAACATTATTGTTTCCACTGTTTATACAGTTGGCAACAGTTTAAATTAATATCACTTTCTAAAATCTGTAAAAAATATCTCTAGAAATGCTGAAAATTTGAATTTAAAATTGAAATAAAACCTCAAAAAATTAGTCAAATTAAAAAAAGAAAAACAGTCTGCACACCGGGAACTTCAAACGTATAAAATGATCTAAAAATGATTAAATTCCTATGAATAGTTTTTGCTCCTATAAAACTTTTTTAGTGGAACGATTTTGTCCAACTTTAGCATTAAATATCTCTTAAAATAATTCTTCGATTTGAAAACTGTCTGCCTCAGCGTGTTTATCAAGCATTTCTGTATCATACTACCGATATGCATCATTTTTCTTAATATTAACGAAGAAAGACCTCCTGTCACAAAAAATTCAAAACCGGCGGCGGCGGCGGCGGTGACAGCGGTAGTTACTTTTTTTTAGAATAGAGAGATTGTATTAATTTAAACTGTTGCCAACTGTATAAAAAGCGCAACCAATAATTTTTGCTTCAAATTAAAAATTTATTTTACACGTGACTATTATAAACAAAAAATTTAAAAAGCAGGAACTCATTGAAAATTACGTCATAAAAACTATAGTTACACGTGAATTTTAAATGAGAAAGAATATTGTAAAATAATAAATTCAGTAACATGCGTTAGAAGTCCTAAATAGGAGAATTTACGTCATATTACACTTATTACGTAAAATGAACAAAAAATAATATTGCAAAACAGTTTTAATTTAAAAATTGCGCGAGACATTTACTTGACATTTTAAGATGATCATAATATTTCATTTCTAATAAAAGTATTTTGACGTGAATATTAAAAAGAGAAAGAAAAGTTTGGTGAAAATTACGTCAGATTATAATTGTCAGATTCAAATTATAATTCAATCTTCCGAAATCTTTTTAAAGGTGGTCAAATTAGCGTGCTGTTAGAGTCTGCGGTGTCTGAACGGGGGTTGACGAGCGTAGCTCGTAGGGGGCAGAGCCCCCTAGTATATATATATTAAACAAAAACATAATTTGAAGAACAAATTTAAAAAAACAAAATTTATTTCCTACATTGTTTAAGCCCGAGAAGGGACAGATATTAAGTTATTTCATTCAATTAGTTCTATATTTAATTTAATTTTTTTGTAACAAATTAGTTAAGCTAATTGAAGATTAGAAAATAAAAATAAAATTCATAGAATATGATACTTAAAACACCCTAAAAAATTAGATTCCGTTCAAATGAAATCGAAATAAATATTAGACATTTTTTCAAGTTTTGTATTTTGCATGCATCTTATCATTTTATGCACAATTCCCATAAACATAATACAAAATCTGCAATGCAAATATTTTTAATTAAAAATAGAAGAAGTTTAAGATTTATTTCGATTTCATTTGAACGGAATCTATTTTTTAGGGTGTTTTAAGTATCATATTGTATGATTTTTTTTAAAAAAATCTTCAATTGGCTTAACTAATTTGTTACAAAAATTTAACATTAAATATAGAACTAATTGAATGAAATAACTTAATATCTGTCCCTTCTCGGGCTTAAACAATGTAGGAAATAAATTTTGTTTTTTTAATTTGTTCTTCAAATTATGTTTTTGTTTAATATGGTCAAGTTTTTCAATAACTACTGCACTCAGACGAACGCATTTCAAAATTAATAGAGAGTATCGTCATCAGGCTTTGAAGTATGCGTTATTGCATCACAATGTGGGATGCAGTTTACCAATGTGTAATTCAAAATGTTTCACCACTGTAGTAAAGCAGGTTGCGGTAGGTTTGACAAAAACTTCCAATCTGAACATAAAAAATCTATAATCAAATCATGAAAAATTAATTTCACTTAAATTTAGATACCCTATTTCCCACTGATGAACGCTATGAATGTAAATTGTGTTGAATCCTTACTGCTAATATTTAACAACATTATAGCTGTGATACAGTAAAAAATAAAAAATAAAAGTTTTACTTAAATTTTTAGACCTTAATCTCTCCCAAGGCGTGATGTAAACACATCAGAAAATTATTACCCAAGTTTAACTTGGTGTATAAATAAATCTCATCTCGAAAAAAAAAAACACATTTTAAAATTTAAGTTATGTAATTCCTCACTAAGCTCGCTGCCTGCGTAAAAATAGCTATCCATTAGAAACTTTTTACTAAAATATAAACTTGACCAAAGCAAAAACTTATTCCTAAAATATCCTTTTTATTTCCACTATGACGCCATATTCACCTTTTTTATTTTTGTATTTCACGTGAAAATCTTTCACCTAAAAAGGAATAAATTATTATTACGGCTTTTGAAATTTTTACAACAATGAAGTAAAAATGTTACATTTTCTATGAAAAAATGTCCGTTGATTTTCAATGAAAAAAGCGAAAATTGGAATTAAGAAAAATAATTGAATAATGTAAACAAAAATTGGCCCATGTTTCTTTCTGGGTTATAATTCACCCATATGCAAAGGCATTTTAATATTCGTTTTGACCCTGACGTCAGGCAAACGTTTTTACACTTTAAATTTATAATAACATTAGAATTAGTAAAGAATAAAAAATGAGTGGCATCAGGGACAAAAAGGTGGAAAGAAAAAATGAAAAAGTTATGTTCTCCATAGGCTTTTCCATGTTAAATTGACATTGAAAAGTGACACTGGAAATAAATAAGTATTGCGCTGCCGCGCAATACTTAAATATATATACATACATTGCAATTTTCTAAATAAACCTGTATTTATTACCTTGTGAAACACATTTGAAACAATCAGAGTAACGTTTCATACATTTTTAAGGTTATATTTAAACTGTCAAAGACTCTTGGAATTAAACTTTTTTTTTTTTTTTTTTGTTCTTGAATTAATCAATATTTTTTTATTCTTCTAAAAAATACAAAATTAATTGCTTACCTGCCCACCCTCTTTTATAAATGATCGAAGTTAATGTAAGTGATACATCCGATTTACTCTGCCTTCTAATTAAAGTAAAATAATATAGATACATACTGCATACCGTTTGCACAGTTCTACAATGCAATTTAGGATGGATTAGTATGAAAAATAATTTCTTTTTTTATGATGTCAGATATTCATATTTAAATTTGTTATTTGAAATATACAAATTAAATAACCTTACGCATCAATTTTAGAATGCCGTTTCTATATTTCTATTTAAAAATGAATTTTATTTGCAACCTTCGCAGTCTTGTTGAATTTCGTGGAACCATTATGTCTGATAAACTGTGCAATTAAGTAATTAAATGTAGTATAATACGAAATATTAAATTTTATCTGTACATGAATAAAACAAAAATGTAATTAAAAGCACGTAATCTCAATTGCTTCTAATTTAATTAGCACTACCACTAATTGAAATACACATTATATTTTGGTATTCGGAAATATGATCAACCTCCAGAATCATACTTAAAAAATATACTTTTGGAGAATAAAAGCTTAAAATTTTATTCTAACTACTTAATTTACATTTAATTTATTTGTAGTTTGAGATCCATAATTTCGTTAGTAATTAAGCTTAATTAAGAATTCATTATCAAAATAAATGCGAAATGCATATTTTCTCCTCAATTTAGGTTTTTATATTTGAATAAATCATTGAAGCATATTCATGTATATTCTACTTTATTATTTCTATTCACCCACTAAAAGTAGATGAACTTCAAACAATTCAAATGATTTAAATGCGTATTTTAAAAAATAAATTCTTAAAAAAAAAAAAAAAAAAAAAAAAAAAAAAAAAAAAACCTGTCAGTTGCCTAGAAATTTGTTTTAAACAAAATAGAAGCATTTAAATTATTCAACTCGTAATTAAAACGGAACAATAACTTGGCTATTTATAAACTTTAGCGCATTAAATCATTAAAATGATAATTACCGTATTTGAAATACGTTGAAAATCCTGTTTAATTGTTTTTAAACACTTAAATGATGAGGATTAAAAGGAAGTAATGTAGAATGATTCTGTACAAGAGCATACCAAAACAATTTTGTTTAATGAATCATTTAAAATCACAAGTGTAATTCTCCCTTCAAACAATTAACTTGCAAATCAAACTGATTTCTTACTTTAATTTAAGGAAAGTTGTTATAATATTATTTAAAAATGTGCTATGTATATAGGGTTTCTGGAGTCAAATGATAGATTTTTAAATTTTCGATACTCAATATTTATTTATAAGTTCAAAACACTC
Organism: Maratus speciosus; assembly: GCA_963932465.1. NCBI lineage: Eukaryota > Metazoa > Arthropoda > Arachnida > Araneae > Salticidae > Maratus > Maratus speciosus. The sequence continues at coordinate 13,290,223 of OZ010786.1, forward strand.
AAAAACAGTCATAAAAAAGTGTACGATAAAAGCAATGAAAGGCAAATTAAACTTATGTGTCAATTATTCATCATACCATTTACCATTTCTAATAACAACGGTTTCTACGGTAAATACAAATCAACATCAAAAAAGTAATTTAAGTATTTCACTTACATAATACTCAAAATATATTTATGGTGGGAAAAATTATTCTCGTAAAAAGTATAAGGAAAATTACAGATGTATCAATGATTTATGTCCTTTAATAAAATACTTAATTGCAGAAAAAAATCATTATGTGTTTCACATTGTCTAGGTTTTACACATTATGTTTTGAAAAGAAGACTTAAATTAATAAATTGAATACAGTTTCTATTTTGATAATTAATAATAGACTGGGAGACATGGCTGCACAGACATTCACCTCGTGAAATTGAAGCTGAAATTTCAAGATTAAACAGATCTCGATTAGCCAATTAAAATGCAACTGGTCTGCCAAGTCAGATCTTGGCGGAAACAACCATCAAACAACCATAGGTTTTTCATTGTGTTTTCCTGCACCCAATGGTATGGAAACATGGAGGACTGGGAGCAGGAAAAGACAATGGTAAACCTACGAGTCACGAGTCAACCGCTAAAACCGCGTTTTTAGGAGTTTTCCTCCAAGATATGATTTTACAGACCAGTTGCATTTCAATATGCGAATCGAGTTTTTGCTAATTCTCCAACGCGATGAGAGGATTATCTGTGCTACCAACTCATGGTGTATCAGATAATAAATACTATTTTTGTAATCCACGCTGTAAATTAAAATGTCTGAAATTCAAACGCTTAAGTGTCTGAAACGGAGTGTTCAGTTTTCAGACATTTTAAAATGTCTGAATTTTTTCAGACACTTTTCGTGTCTGAATTTCAGACACTTCAAACGTCTTAATAGCATCCATTTTTTTTTGTAAGCATCATACGTAGCCATGTTTGACCACGTTGAATCCTGGAAAAATATTTGGCTGGGGTCCTGCCCCCCCCCCCCCCTCAACAACCTGATTTTTCTGGTGCTCCCAATTTTGGTACGCAATTTTTGTTAAGCTGATAATTTAAATCTTTTACGACATTTTACTGATTATAATCAATATTTTGAACTTCAGGAGTAGAACAAGATTAAAACAAAAAATATTTATCTAAATATTAAATTTTTTTAATTTGTTTTATTTTTAATCTTATTTTACTTTAAAAGTTCAAAATATTGATTATAATCAGTGGAATTTCGAAACAGATTTAAAATATAAACTTTACAAATATTGCACATCAAATTTGTGGGCACTAAAATCGTAGGGGGGCGGGGCACGGCCCAGTATGTCCATTCTTTAATCAAGAAGTTTTTTTGCAAAAAATGCAACCCTGCATTATTGTTATCTTAATTGAGATGTCCGGTATTCGGGAGTATCCGTTGTGGAGGTTAATGGACATTCCCGAATAGCTATTCTGAAACATCTATTTAGCGAATACTTTTTTAATCCGCATGGCATACATATTTGTATATTTTTACCTCACAAAAGCAGACATTTCCGATTATCGGACAAATTCAGCGGCAAGGGCTATTGAGGGCTTTTAAAGTACATGGATAAATATATATAATTCTTATAATCTTGTCCTACTCTACTTCATATAATTTAAAAATAGATTTTTTAAAAATTTATATTGCCACATAGGCAATTTTACATATATATCAGATGATAATCTTAACAGCTATTTAACTATGAATAAATAAATAAATATTCTACTTTACCCTTTGCACTCGAGGGCTCCGGAGCGGAGCCATTTAAAATTTGTCTTCAAACTTGAGGGCTCCGCTACGGAGACAATGCAAATAATTTTGTGATACCTGTCTAGAAAAGCCAAGATTACATGGTATCACAAAATTATTTGCATTGTCTCCGTAGCGGAGACCTCGAGTTTGAAGACAAATTTTAAATGGCTCCGCTCCGGAGTCCTCGAGTGCAAAGGGTTAATATTGAGAAAAAAATTACTTCGGTATTTTGTTTATTTATATTTTGTGTTTTTTAATCTTGTCCTACTCTAAAAGTTCAAAACTTTCATTATAATCAGTGCAAGATTTAAGGTATCAACTTTACGAAAATTTCATACAAAATCCCCCCCCCCCCCTCCCCGAAAAAAAATAAAAATCCTTATCATTTAAAAATTAGATTTTTTAAAAATTTATATTGCCACATCGGCTTATTGTTATCATTCCTATGAGGTACTAAACAAGACATCTTTAAAGCAAAATAAAGCCAAAAAAAAAAAAAAAAGTTAGCACATGATATCACTATGATACAAACTTGCGATGCTTATCAGTAAAGTCCAATTGGAAAATGACCTTTGAATCCACGCATGCAGCGAAATCTAAATAAACAAATGATTTCCTTTTTCCTGACTGGCTTACTTCTATGTTTCCAAATCAAAAGTTTTCACGCATTAAAAGATTTAATAGCTTTAGAAATATATTTAAGAAATATTTGAGATAAACATTCATTTTCAATTATATATAAATTTCATGAAAATCAATTGATTTTTTTTTCCAAAAGTGAAAGTTTATAAATATATTTTTTTAATTTCAGCTGAATATTGTTCAATGGAAAAAAAAAAAAAAAAAGGCAATCCCGAAAATCCCGGAATTTTCCAGTAAAAATTCCGGGATTTTCGGGGTTAAAATTAAAGCGGGATCCCGGGATCTCAATCCGGGATTTTAATCCCTAGCTAGGAAGTAAGAAAACTTTAGGAGATCTTTCAAAGTTTTTTTTTCTATTTCCTTGTGGTCGTGTATGAGATAAGCATTAGCCATTGAAATTGAAACTAAGAACTGCCATATTGAAAACAAAACAAAACAAGAGAATGAACTTAACTTTTAAATATGTCTGTTTTTTAGTGATGTTATTACTTTAAATTTGAGAAAAAAGATGAGAATAAATAATACATAATTTGTAATAAAAGACAACGTCATAAATTTAAAAATATATACTTCTAGAATTAGTGTTTTTTTTTGTTTCTTTTTTTGCAAAAAGATTCAAAACTAATTAAATTTCATGTAAGATTTTGTTTAGTACAATAAATAAAATCATAAAAGACAATAATTTTAGTACTATAAAGAAATTATAACACTTACTTCAATCGCTGTTTGCAAGAGGTAAGAAATATTCCTCGATTTGAAATTTTAAAACTACCACAACCACAGTGAGGGAGAAAGACTTTCATCAGTTTAAAAGGTAATCCCATAATACATCCGACTAGCCATATTTAAAGAATGAGATGTTTCATCCTAAAAACAGGACCCGCCAGACAAAAGTTTCTTTTTTTTTTGCCAGCTTCGACAGGACGAAGATGAATAACACAATATTATTGATATAAATTGATACGAGTTAACACTAAGCCCATTGCACACGCTTTGTAGAATTTCCGGGTGTAATCTTCAACCGTCGTCTACTTCTGTTCTGTGTCTATCCCGCCCTTGTATCGACGACAGCTTCTAAGAGACATTTGATGTCGAGCACACACGTCAGATGTATGTATTCAATAAATAAATAATCCAAGTTAATACGAATTAAAATCACAGTACTTCACATTTCGCAAAAAACGAATTAAAATACACGCGTACATAAAAACAAACTTTGTTTGAATTACAACGTATACCACTTCGAACGAAGACATCTAAAACGCATGCGCAACTGGGAGTGCTACTGCCCCCTGGTGGTTATTGCGTCGGAAGAATCAAAACGTCTTAAATTAAGACACGTTTAAAGCAATGAAGTGTCATAAAATAAGACGTTTGCGGATATTTTAGACATTATTCTCAGTTCGTTTACACCATGGTCATAGTAAGACACTTATGTATCTTAAATTAAGACATCTATAATGTCTGAATTTTCAGATTAAGACACTTAAGTGTCTAAAATTCTTTTTCAGTCACATGTGTGTCTAAATTTAAGACGCTTCTATTTGCAGTGCATATGTTTATAAAGATGCTAATATCTTTTGTGTAGATTAATTAAAATAAAACTGAAATTTGTATCAATATACAAAGCTTAGCTTGCCCAAAAAATAAAAACAAAAATTTAAATAAGAAATTGAATAAAATAAAATTAAAAAAAAGATTTAATAATAATAATAAAATTGAAACTTAAACTTGTAAAACTGCTTAGAATTTACTCCGTTTTTAATATGTAATATATTTAGTTCTTGAATAACAGAAAATAATTGTACTCTTTCTTAGAATATAAACTACGCAACGTTGGACTAGTAATGCATTTCAATGTTGTCCAAAATAATCGAAATGTTAGCAACATTTACCATATTACAGCTAACAGGCGAAATGATTTTCCATGTTATAGCCAATGCAAACAGTACAGTCCTACAGTTTCTTCTCTAAATTGAGGTATAATAACTATTTAAAATACATTTTTTATTAACTTAAAATGCATAATATGTTATTTATATCGATACATGTTAAAAGAAAGCTTTGTTATTTTAGAATATTAATGAAAGTTATAAAAATAATTTCAATCTATTATTAGTAGTCATTTAATAGTTGTAGCCTATAATTGACGACAATATGCTCATTAATTTATTTTTTATTCATATCAGTACTAGATTAATTTTAACACAATTGTTCTAATAGGTAAATAAATCATATCAGTACATCCTTTTAAAAAATAATGTATAATAGTTCTCGGGTGCAATATTGATAATCTAAAAATATAAATTCTCTTAATTTCAGAAGTCCCTCTAAATTTATGCACGGAATAATATCTCGTAGTTTCAATAAAAATAATAAGAAAAGTTAAAAATTACATTTTGCAGCTATTAAAAATACAGAATTCCACATTCTTTATTAAATATAACATTTCGTAAAGTTCAGAACAAATATTTAACCATAAAAATTCTATGAGATAAATGTGAGTGATATAAAGAGAGACATTCATGCGAAAAAAAGAGATAAGTTCTTAAAAGAATTTATAATAAAAGTAATTTTTTTATAATTTTAAACATTAATTATGCCGAATTATTCAGGGTAAGTCATTATAAAATCACATTTGATATTTTCTATTTAAAGAGATCAGACGCTTTTTCGAATTTGACTTTTTTATTTTTCAAATGCAAATTTATTTATCACATTATTTTTCTTGTCTTGAAAGAAATACTTTTACTTATAGAAAAATGAAAATAAATCTGACAGACCGTAAAAATAATGGAAGATTTATTTTTCTAATCTAGAAATATTATATCTGACCTTATATAAGTAAACTCTCCGAGATTATGAAATTAAAATTCTTTTACTTTTTTTTAAATATCAGTTTGTTTAACGAAAAGATACATTGCTACTTGAATAATACAGATTAAATATGTTTATAATTTGCTTTTACAGTAGAGTGCCGATTATTGGAACTCCAATTAACCGAACTTCCAATTATCCGAACAGCCTATTTCTCTCTCTCTGTTTTTACTTTTTAACCGAACTTCTATTTATCCGAACAGTCTATTTCTCTCAAATTTTTTTTTAATGATGCTGAGCTTGTGGATGAGATTTAAGATGAAAACGAAATTAAAGAAATGAAAACGAATATTCTAAAAATGACACTGGTCCATCACATAACAAAGCACTTGAATGTTTGGAAACAGCTATGAAATATCTTGAACGGCAGAAGAGCTCTGATCCTACTCAACTAACGTATTTTAGAAGAATTCGAGATATGGCAGCATTGTAAAGAACGTCTTCTTTAAAGCAAGCAGCAATCGACAGCTTTTTTGCTTAAATTATAATCTCTGGAGTTCAAGAAAGGATAAAAGAAAATTTTAAATGATAAAAAAGTAAAAAACAGTTTTTAAACACGCTAGCACTAACTGGTGCTGCCAGTCCTAAGCCTGGATAAAGTGTGAATGTTTTAGTATAGTCAGGAACATCCCTTAAATTGTCTGTCCATTTATCCGAACTTTTGTATATCCGAACTAGGATCGGTCCCGACTTGTTCGGATAATCGGCGCTCTAGTGTATATTGTAAATTATTAAAAACAATACAATATTTAAATTAATGATAAGAAATATATATATTAATAAATACCATTTTGTTTCTTAAAACACAATTAAAAAACGGATTTTTCATAAAGGGGAGACTGGGAAGGAGGTGACATATTTAAACAATAGTCTTTGTTTCATGAAGATAATTGAAATATGTAAAGAAAAATTAAGTATGAAGTTTTTTAAGCTTAAAAAGTATATTTTTTAGAATTTTTTTAAAGATTTTTTCAGATAAAATATATCATAGAAATTTAAGTAAACATGTTTTAAATAATGTAGAAATATTGAGCTTTCATTTCAGGTATAGGGATTGTACCGAAAATTAAATTTTGCAGTAGGATAAAAAATAACAGTGAAGATAAAAAATATATTAGAAAACATATAATTATTTAGATAAAATTAATATATATGTTTTTTTTTTTTTTTTTTTTTTTTTTTTTAAACAATATTATTAACGCTCTTTATATTGCGTAAGTTGCCCGAAAATATGTTAGCAAACTTTCTTCTCTCTCCAAAGATGTTTTCTCCATCTCGTCATGGCTCCAATATTGGAAAAGACCACATAAACGAATACTTAACTAAATATTGATGCTACAGAATTGTATTTCAAATGAGGCTTTGTAGATATTAATGGCGAACTCACAGAATATTACTTCGAAAATCAGCTGTTTTAATTTCACAACTATCTGTTACGTCAGTTTGTGTTATAAAGCAAATACCAGAGTGTTAGTGGTGACATAGAAGTTTTGAGGGATTGCATCATTTCCTACAGTCTTCCATTTTATTTAAAAAAAAAAAAAAAATCATCTTTTTCGTGTTCGCTGTTATTACATGTCAACAACAATAACAAGTTAAATCTATTATAAAGGAAAAGTATGCCCGTGAGTAATGCTGACTTCATATTAAATTTGATAATAACTGAGCAATAAATTTCGCTTATCCAGCAATTATTTTGCTCTTCTATGAATTTTTTTAACATATTTATCGCGTAAAGCTCGATTGCAAAAGATAAACTCGTTTACATCCACAACAATGTACATAGTTCAGATTCTGTTTTTGGCAAATATTCCGCAACATAATTAACTCTTTATCAATAAATATAGAAAATAATATAAAGAAAACATTTATTTAACATATATGAAATCAAACTAAATGCTTAAACACAGAAATAATCTGAATCATAAAATACGTATAAGTAGCAAAATCTTTTGCGAATTTTTCAACTATTAGCTTGTGGCGTTCAGCTAATAAGCATCGACGTTAATAAAATTAAAATCTATATAATAACAAGTTATTTATAATATAAATAAAAACATATATTTATTTTACTTAAATAGGTGTCACAAAAGTAAGTAAAATAAATGTATGTTTTTATTTATATCATAAGAAAGGGTGAAGTAAAATTTGTTTGAGTTTTTACGAAGACTTACAACGGTTTTTGAAGTTATTTATATTTTTCACACAGAAAACGTTTGGGCTGCTGTTAGTAAACAATCCAAAAATATATTAATTATGACACAAAAATAAATTGAGATTTAATTTAAAAAAATGGTTTTTATGCACGTTCAGTAATCAAGGCATCCCGGATTGCATACCTTATTATTATCTAACGGTGCATCAATTTAAAAATTCAAAATTGGTGGTATGCTGTATTCTGAGACGAAATTTGCTTAAGACAGAAGCATTTATTTCACCTTGCTTAAATTCAGATTTCTTTGATATTGTCTTTTTTAATAGACTATTATTAAGAGTACACATCTGATAATATTTCTTAAAATCTCACTTACTCTTACAAGGAAGGTCTCCATACTGGGCATACTCAGAATATGTTGAAAAAAATGCTAGTGAAAGTACTCATGTATGCAATAAAGGATCAGTTAAAATTAGCGGCAGAATTACAGTAGAAAATCTGTAAAAAAATAAAATACTTTCGTATAATTGGCGTGAAAAGACGAAAGCGGCACGCAATTTCACGAGCAGCACTTTTCCTCGCCAAAAGCAAACGATTTTAATGAATCTGGAAATTGTTTGTTAATTGATTTTGAGAATATGCAGTATTTAATGAATTTAAACGTAAACCATGAAAGAATTTATTATTATTATTATTATTACATTTTGTATTATACTTGTTGCTTGTTGCCGATTTGAACGAAATTTTGCCATTGTTCTATTCTCCAATCCACAATTTTAAAAATTTAAACAGCTTTATCGGTTATAAAAATAACTTTTAACGCCAGATGAATAATGCTGACGTAATACATTTCCATACCGAAGAAGTTGTTTCCATAGCAACTAAGTTGAATCGACAGTGCTCGATGGGGCATATTTTTGAGTTTGGAACAATTTTAATCAATTTAAATTTTGCTTTAAATCGTAAAATATGATTGTTAAAATTCGTTATTAGTACATATAAATATATATGACAAAACTATAGTTAAAAGAAACTAAAAATGACAAAGATAAAGTTATTTAAATTAAATTTATTTAAACAAATTCAACATAAAAAGTTTTTTCCTTAAAGAATATTCGACAAGAGTATTTTTTTTTATTATTTAATGTCTTCGCCAAACGGTGATAAGTCGCCAAATAAGCGAAATTTTCATTATTTTTTTACGGACGTTGTACCGAGGTTCCGCCAAAAATTTTTTAATAAACATATATACCCATGGGAGAAGAACATTCTGTATTTTGTTCAGATTTTTCTGAGTATGCCCGTATGGAGACCTTCCTTGTTAGTCCGAAGATATTCGTGGAATTGAGTTATTTGATTGAAATTCAGTTTTATACAACACGAAAATAATTTTATCTTTAACAAGTAAAAATTATATTGCTCTAGAAAAGGACAATTAAGGTTAATAGTTCCTTAAGGCAGACTTTGATAAAGTAAGTAAATAAATAAATAAATAAATAAATAAAACTTATTAGTACGCAATCAAAATTTTAACAATATTCTTTCAAGAAATAATGTCAGAAATTCTGATGCTTCAAGCATTTAGAGCAAATATAACTAGTATGTTGTGGCCATCACAATACTTTCTTCTACCTCATACATGTCAATACTTCAAAATTCACTATCTCAGTGCCAAATTAAATGGCAATCTGTATTCATCATGAGAATTCTAAAAATATGAAATTCCGTGCATTAGTTCTCGATGTATGACTGTCGCTGAAATCGTGTAAATCCAACAAAATGCAGCATAGAAGCGCCACCTATTGGGTTATTTACACCAGAACCTAATTATCACCAAATTATGTCAACGTCTAACTGAATATGAAGTTTGAGGAAAATTCGTGCATTAGTTCTTGAGATAGAGGTATTGCGCAAATCATCACAAATGCAGCATACAAGCGCCACCTGTTGAGCGATTTGCAACAACACATAATCAGCCACAATATTAATCAAGTTATACTTAAATATGAAGTCTGATGATAATTCGTGCATTAGTTCTTGAGATAGTGCTAGTGAGGAAATAGTTCAAAATGCAGCACATCAGCGCCACCTATTAGGCGATTTACACCCACACGTAGTCATCATCATTTCATATGAAGGACTAATTAAATCCGAAGTTTGATGAAAATGGGTGCATTAGTTCTTGAGATAGAGCTACTGCGAAAATAGTGTAAATCCTTCAAAATGCAACATAGCAGCACCACCTGTTGGGCGATTTAAACCAAAACGTTAACAGCATCCATTCCTGTCAAGGACTAACGAAATCTGAAGTTTTATAAAAATCCGTGCATTATTTCTTGAGATAGAGCTTTTGCGGTAATCCTGCAAAATGCTACATAGCAGCGCCACCTGCGAGGCGATTTACACCAAAAACTAATGAGCACCAATCTATATCAGGGACTATCTGAATATAAATTTTTATTAAATTCCGTTCATTAGTTCTTGAGATAGAGCGCCAACAAAATTTGTGTCACATACATACAGACAGACATTTTGTAAAAACATGTTTTTTGGGATCTCTGACACCTATAACGTGTAAATCCGTCAAAAACTGGAATTCAAAAATTTTCATGAAACCAATACTTTCTTCTTGTAAAGATAGAAGAAAGTAAAAATATACAAAATATCGTTTCCTCTTTTATTTGCAGACGCACCAGTTGGACAGAAAACGCTCCTGGCCGAAGGCATTTGTGGATCTGTGAAATTAAATTTGAAGCGTCTGAAAATTCCAGTGAATATGCAGAAAAAATACATGTACCTCGAAGTTATTTTAGTTTTTGCTGTATTTCATTTTGACACCATTGCCTCAGGTTATAGGAGAGAAATCTAGCCAAAGATGTAAAAAGATACATATTTCACTGAAGCTGTTGATAAATTTAATAAACATAAAATATAGTTAAAGGTATATGTAGGATTGCAACATATGCAATGCAATTTTATTAATGTACAATGCAATTTTAGAAAAGTCAAGGAGATGAGTTAATAATGTTATTTTGGTTATAAAAAACAGTTAAATGTGACGTTCTATATATTTAGTTTAATGTCTGTATTTAATATTTTAAAATTTATATTACAAATTTATTATCAAACATTATTATATACGGTTTTTTGGCGACGACTAAATTCATGATTTCCATTGTTATGTCATTAGAAAAGTTAAAGCAATATGTTATAATTGGTAATAATATATGATAAATACGAATATATTTTTTATTCTATTAAAGCACATATAGTTTTTTTAACGTTAAAATCAGTTCAAGTATCGTGAATATACGTACTTAAAAATTATAATAACATATTTTAAAAGACTACATGTTAAAAAGCATGTATTTTTTTATAATAAGGAACAAAAACACGCACACACATATGTATATAAATAAATATATGCATATAAATAAACATATGTACATACATAAATAAAATGTATTACATGTGTATATATATATAATCTTATATTATAATACGAGCAAAAATTGTGTGTGTGTATGTAAATTTTATCTTAAAACCGGCTCTTACGATTTTGACTAAGTTTGTAATTTACTTTTTTCGGTCTTGAGAAGAGCATTGGGCTAGGTCATGTGTTCGAGGAAATTCGATTAGTGTGTCATTTTGGGTCATAATGGTTCAGGGTCAAGCTAATTAAACATAAAAAATGGCTCAATCAAGTTTGACTAAATTTTGAGCACGAGAAAACTACTGGGCTTGGTCACATGTTCGAGAAATTTTGATTAGTGGGTCATTTTTGGGTCACTTCGTGTCAAGCTAATTTTATCTAAAACATGCCTGGAACGATTTTGACTAAATTTTGTAATTTTCTGTTTTCAATTACGAGAAGACCAATGGGCTAAGTCACATGTTAGAGAAAATTCGATTAGTGGGTCATTTTTGTGTCACTGTTGGTCAAGCTAAGTTTATATAGAAAACGGCTCTAACGATATTGACAAAAATTTGCTTTCTATCGTTTTCGGGCACGAGAACACCATTGGGCTAGGTCGCTTATTCAAGAAAATTCTATTAGTGGGTCATTTTGGGTCACAATGGGTCAGGTGTCAAGCTAATTGAATCTAAAAAAATGGCTCAAAACATTTTGACAAAATTTTGTAATATACCGCTTCTGGGCATGAGATGACCATTGGGCTAAGTCATATGTTCGAGAAACATCGATTAGTGGGTCATTTTGTGTCACTGTGGGTCAAGCTAATTGTATCTAAAAAACGAATCAAACGATTTAGGCAAAATTTTGTATTATACCGTTTCTGAAAATGAGAAGACCATTGGGCTAAGTCACATGTTCGAGAAAATTCGATTAGTGTGTCCTTTATGGGTCTCTGCGGGTCAAAATGATTGTATCTAAAAAAAACGACTCAAAATTTTGATAAAATTTTGTATTACAGCGTTTCTGGGCATGAGAAGACGTTTTAGTTAAGTCGCATATTCGAGAAAATTCTTTTAGTGGGTCATTTTTGGATCACTGTAAGTCAAGCTAAAAAATCAAGTATCTAAAAAAAAGCTTAAAACATTTTGACAAAGTTTTGTATTATATCGTTCCTGAGTATAAGAAGACCATTGGTCTAAGTCACATGTTCGAGAAAATTCGATTAGTGGGTTATTTTTGGGTCACGTGGGTCAAGCTAGATGTATCTAAAAAAAGGCCAAAGGATTTTGACAAAAATTTTTATTACATCGTTTCTCAGCACGAGAAGACCATTGGGATAGATCACATGTTCAGTAAATTTAGATTAGTGGGTCCCTTTTGGGTTACCGTGGGTCAAGCTAATTTTATCTATAAAACGACTTTAACGATTTTGACTAAATTTTGTATATTTTGGGTCACTATGTCTCAGGTCATGCCAATTGTATCTAAACAGCAAGAATGAATACAAAGCTAATTTTGACCGAGATTAGCTCTGTCATCCCTGCTAGTATCTATATTATAAAGGACAAACATCTCTGTGCGTAACGCATACATCATTTTGCGAATGGCAACACTTTGAAATTTGAAATAAAATTTTGGTTTTGCAATTTTTTCTACTGCAAATTTTTAAACTTCTAAACATCGCACATTTTAAATTTTTACACCGTCATATAAGGGAAAAAAATGTTCTGCTATTTGTTTGAAAGCTGTATCTCAATTTATTTTTGAGATATTAATTTTTTTGTAGATTTTAATAACATTTTTCTTATCGTGGTAACAAAAGTACCCCATTTCTATTGAAGTCATTGAAAGTAAACGGAAAATAGTCCAAAATAGGCAATACTATATCTTTTTGTTGCCATTTTCTCATAAAACCAGAAAAAAAAAGATGAAATTAAAATATGGGCTACGTCAAGATTATTGTCTGTTATTCCGTGATAATGACGTCATATGTATACTTTTCTATACACGAAGTTTACAACTGAATTGTAAAAGTGGATTGCGTTAGCAAATACAAATAACGTCCTTTTATTAAAAAAAAAAAAAAAAAAAAAAACGTGTATTTTAATTCTTAAACCTGAATTATGTTTTGTAGAGGTGCGTCATTTTCACAGCCCAGCTGCTCTGAAATTCTTCACAAGTGAAAATGCTTCACTTTTGAAAATAATGTAATCGAAATCACACACTGATAAAACGCAATGTTATATAAAAATTTAGAGTGTCTTTATAAAAGAGAGGTGGCATGCAAATAATAGCGATTTATATTACAGAAATTAATGATTCTGGCCTCGATGGATTTGCTTCGCCGAGTTAGAGAAGCAAACAAGTAATTCGTGGTTTAAAATAATATTATGTTCCTGAAGTTTTTGTTTAAAATTGTCTCGAATAATAAAATTTTAATGCTATTCTTTAGGACATTCTACTATAATTTTATCAAAATAACAAAATTTGTTTAATTTAATTTTTCCTAATTTTATATAATCTATATATTTAAAACACAAGTGTGTTTTATATGAATATCTTTCTTTCTTTCCGTTTTCTTTTTTTAAGGAAAAGAAAGGCAAACTTTTCTTTCTGACACACACACACATATATTCTTGACAATAGTCAATAGATATAACAAACAATGTAGATCAGCTCATTTTATTTAATTGACAATTACATTAAAAATATTTTAGCTTAAATATTTTAAATATAAAATTATTACTATTATTATTTTAAATATTGTTCAGCGTTACAATTTATTTAATTATAAAGTATTCAAATAATAATAATTTAATAAAATAAAAATCATAACTTCTCCTTCTAATAAAATATGTCCTTATTGAAATAACGTATCGCGAAAAATATTACAAAAATTATTTTGCCGGGCATTGGGGTTCGAACCTGCTATCAACTACAAAATGTTGGCGCTTTAAACTGCTGCTTTAGACCGTTCAACCACCGAGAACTCGTTCTCAATCCCTCTAAATTTAACAGGGTTGACGCATGTGCGGATGTCCCGAAATGGGTCTACTTAAAATTTTACCTTTGCGTTTTAATATATATTATGATTTTATATTTTTTGAAGGTTTTAAAAAACTGAAGAACGATAGATGTTATACAACATAGGCAATTGTTCGACTTATAATACGGCATCAGAATGCTTAAGCCTAACATGGTCGAAATAAAATGGCTGATTTTAAAGAAAGATTAGCAAGATCCGGATGAGTTCTCTCCGGAAGCGTTAAACACATTGCTCCCTTATATATATATATATATATATATATATATATATATATATATATATGTTATATACGTATGTATATTATATATAAAGTAGGCGCCCCTTTTCTGGCCCCAAAATTATTTTTACTTTTAAGTGCATTTAAATACATATATGTATTTTCTACGTTTTTGTGAATGTGAATGAAAGCATGTCTTTAAAAAAAAAAAAAAAAAAAAAAAAAAAAAAAAAAAAAAAACATTCATTTTATTTATTTTTTTAATTTTTTGTCATACAGCTCTTTTTTAGCCTTATCTTAAATTTATTTGAGTCTTAAATTTTTAGTCTTATAGTGCTTTATAGATATTTTAAAATTTAATATTTAAACTTTTCGCCCCCCCCCCCCTCCCTGCATATAGTACAAACTATGGTGCAGATAGTGCAAAATAATAGGGAATTTGAGACTTTTCCACTATAGGGGCTTTGACGTTTAAAAAAAAAAAGCTTGACGGGACTCGGGCATCAGAAATCTAAATGTATATTATGATTTTTATGTACAAATTACCTCTGTTTCTGCATAAAATTAGATAAATGGCTTATTTATATTAAATAAATTGTATAAATATTGAAAAAAAAAATGCGTGTGTATTGAAATGAAACAGTGAATAGGTTGCCTGAATATATGTTGCCAAATTTCCTTATTTGCCAAGGCAGCATTCTCTATTTCGCAAAGGCCCCTATACTGGAAAAGTACCGAGAATTAAATTTCTGAATCCGGCAATGTAAAGCACATTAAAATCCGATAGTAAGGAGCTCAAATAGAACAGCGCCGTCTAGTGGCGGTTATTTTATTAGTCGCATCGCGATGAAGATGTAAAAATGTACATTTTCGTATATTACTCTTAAATTCTCACTCATAGATTTTGAATAAAACCTTAAATGCGCTGAGTTTAAATTAAATTGTGGTGAGCTCGCTTATAAAGATCTCAATGGGAATTTCACTAAATTAGCCACCTATCGCCAAGTTGGCTTCATATATGGCAACTTATTTTTGTCGCCAAATTTGGCGGTATTTCGCTAAATCTGGCGATACTTTGCCAAGTTCTTCAAAATTTGACGTTATTGTAGTAACCCTGTATTAGTACTTTTCAACAATTACTCATTGTTGAAGCTGATATCAATTTCTCCATAGGAAGCCCAACGTGGCCGCGATTAATGAGGAGGTCCAACCGGAATTGTGAGGGATACACAGAGACTTGGATTTTATATAAATAGATATATACACTGGACATCAAAATTAAAGAATAATGAGAAAAAATATGCTCACAAAGTTAATGTTGCAACCAATGTCCAATGCTGCAATAATTTATGTTAATTAAATGCCATTGAATACAAAATTGCACTTCCGCGCATACGTTAGCCTCGGAAATATGCACATTAGGTGATTGACAATGTGGTAAACAATGGACGTATGTTGGAATTCTGGCCTGTAGTGTTGTTTAAAGGGAATGTGGTGTCTGAGAGTGATCAGTATTCATTAGTTATGGCTCAAGGCATCATTTAAGTGAAGGTCAAAAGTGGCGAATAATTGGTAGAATCGAGGGTGGTCAGACACAATTGGAGTTGGCTGAAAATTTGAATATCCCACAAAGTGTCATATGAAGAGTTTCGAGCCCATTTTTAAGCCTTGGATCCGTTGATAGACAGCCTGGTCAAGGGAGGCAAAAGAGCAACTATTGCACCCGAACGCCGTTTTTTGTTATTTTCGGTTCGAAGAACCCGCAAAGCGACTACAAGAGATTTGGCTTCAGACCTTCAAGCTGACTTAGGAACTCGAATTAGCCGTTCTACTGCTGCACAAAGTCTTAATGAGGACGGACTGTATGCGAGAAGACCAATAGTTTGTGTCCCACTCACTTCAGCTTCCAAAAGGGCTCGTTTAAACTGCTGCCGTCGTCATGCTCCATGGAGACAAGAAGACTGGGCTTGATAACTGTTTACTGATGAGTCCAGGTATAGTCTGAACACTGATTCTAGTGTTTGAATCGTTTTGATCTGGAGAGAGGAAGGGACAGACAACTTGTCTTCCCTTGCCCGTGAAATATCCCAATCGAGCCCAGTCTTCTTGGCTAGATTGAACATGACGACGGCAGCAGTTGAAACGGGTCCCTTTGGAAGCTGGAGTGGGTGGGACACAAACTATTGGTTTTCTCACATACAGTCCATCCTCGTTATGTCTACGTGCAGCAGTAGAACTGGTAATTAGAGTTCATGTGGCAGCCTGAATGTCTGAAACCAAATCTCTTGTAGTCACTTCGCGGTATCTTCGAGCCAAGAATGACAGAAAACGGTCTTCGGATGCAGTTGTTGTCTCCCTTAACCAGGCTGTCTATCAACGGATCCAGTGCTTAAAAACCGGCTCGTAGCTCTTGATATAACACTTTGAGAGATCTTGAAGTCTTAGGAGACATCTATTTGAGTTACACCTCCCTCGATTCAACCAATTATTCGCCACTTTTGACCTTCACTTAAATGATGCCTTTGAGCCATATTAATACTGATCACTATCAGACACCGCATTTACTTTAAACAACACTACAGACCAGAATTCGAATATACGTCCATTGCGCAGCACATCGACAATCACCTAATTTGCATATTTCCGACGCTAACGTATGCGCGGAAGTGCAATTTTTATTCAATAATATTTAATTAACATAAATAATTGCAGTATTGGGCGGCAACATTAACTTAGTGATCGTATTTTTACTCCTTATCCTTTAATTTTTATGATCAGTGTATATATATGTAGGATGAATTATCATAGTTTATAAACCAGTGGCGATCGCCTTGTAAATTGTTTAAATTCATGACCCTCTGATTGGGGAATATTAATGCCGAATCAGCTTCTGTTAAAGGATCTAATGGCTATTTTCGAGTTTTGTTAAATAATGCCAGTTAAACATTTGAAAATAACCTAATATAAATCGAACGATGCAAACAGATACTTTGAATCCCGGTATTTTTTAACAACGTTATAAGAAAATGTTTTGAATAACTCATTATCGTTTTAAATCTGACATAATTTTTACTAAAGTTTTCTTTCACCTATTTTATATTCATGTGCATTTTTTTTTTTTTTTTTTTTTGGAAAAGGAATATTATTATTTGTGTTGTCTTACAATTGGCAACAATAGTTAAAAAGTTCAACTCAAACACTGAAATAAATGTCTCGTGTAAATATATTTTTAAATTTAAGGGGGTTCGGGACACAAAAATCTTCAAATTTTGCAAAAAGATTTTATTTCATAAAAAAGAAATTCTGTTTTTTCCTGCTTAAAATGACATTTAAATCATGTTTCTATCTGAATTAGAACAAAAAATGTTATTTTTTTCGTTTTGGTTTGTTTTCAAAATCTACCTTTCAAGCAATGGCTGTCATGGAAACGACTTCTTGTAAAAATACGTTTTCTTCATGATAGGTTTTTTTACCATTTCTCGTATTTAAATTCTTATAACTCAAGAACCGTTAAAGATAAAGGGTTGAAACTTGGAAGATATATTTTTAAATTGTTTTACTTTAATTTTGATATTTGAAAAAAATATTTACTTTTGAAAATATGATTTAAAAAAATTTTCACTACTTTTTTTTAAATTTTTTCGTTAAATATTTTTAATTTTTTTTATAAATTAATATTTTTAAAAATGCTGAATCAAAATTAAAACTCATATATTTCTGTTTATTTAAATGAAAAAATAATGAAATTCTATAAATAATATTTCGAGTTATAACGATTTTAATTTATCCCACTTTTTTAATATAGTTGGAATTTAAATTCTTTTTAAAAAAATTATGAGAAGTTTTGTCATGTGATTTTGTTTACAAATGATAATGTTAACCATCACAGAAAAATTCAGAATTTTAACTCAATAAATAAAAATTATTTTTAAATGTGTCCCGGACCACTTTAAATTGTTTCGGGATATTATTATTTATCCATTTTAAATATGAATTTATTTCCGGCATTTGCTGCTTTTAACGCATATTAATTAATTTATTGTTTTAAAGTTTTTTTCTTTTGATATTCACTTGTAAATACAGTTTTTATAGCGCAATTTTCATAATTTTCCTACATTAGAAATCAAATAATTCTTATTTTAAAGATTCTTTTTATGTTCTTATTAGTCAAGTATAAATAAATTTTTAATTGAAAGGAAATGTTATTCTCAGCGCTGTTTTTTCAGATGACAACAATTTAAAATAACAAGCTTTTCTGAAATATGAAAAAAATATCTTTCGAAATGATGGAAATTTGAAAAAAATATTAGAACTAACTCTCAAAAAATTAGTCAAATTAAAAATAATAATAATAATAATGCATTCTTCAGACCGCAAACTTGTAATGCCTGTACTTAGAAAAAATATTAAATTATCTTTTTAATATTCACGTGCAAATACTATTTTTTATGGTGTAATTTCAACATTTTCCTGCTGTAAAAATCAATTATTTCTTATTTTAATGGGTTTTTTTCTGTTTTTAATAGTGACCTAAAAATAAATTTTTTATTGAAATGAAATGTTATTTCTAACGCTGCTTTTTCAGGTGGCAACAATTTAAAATAACAATCTTTTCTAAACTATGAAAAATATATCTCTTAAAATGATGCAAATTTGAAAACAAATTTAGAATAAAACCTCAAAAAATTAGCCAAATTAAAAAAAAATAATAATAATAATGCATTCGGCAGACCGCAAACTTATAATGTATGTACTTAGAAAAAAATATATTAAATTCCTATGTATAGTTTTGCTCCTATAAAACTTTATTAATGAAACGATTTTGACCAAATTAAACATTAAATAACTCTGAAAATAATTATTCGATTTAAAATCTGAATACTTCAGCGCATTTATCAAGCATTTATTTATAATACTGCCCATTTTCATATTTTTGTATGTAGCAGTTTTCTTAATATTAGTGAAGAAACCCCTCCTGTCACAAAAAAAATCATTTACGTCGGCAGCGATGACAGCGTTAGGTAATTTTTCTTTCTTTTTTAATAGATAGACAATAAAGCAATTTTTAATTTATTTTGAATCACGATATCTTTTTGTGTTGTTATATTTTAAAAATAGCAAAATTTATCTATCGCAGAAAATTGAAGTACTTCAACATATGCTTATTAAAAAATGAGACTAAAGATAATTTCACTACAGATATTTAAATAATTAATATTTTTACTGACGAGTCTCTATCATTTATCATACAAAGGAATATTCATATGTTATTTAAAAAAAAAAAAAACAGTAACGTATTTTGAAATTACAGTGGATAAAAAAATTAATCTATTTCGTTAATTTAGTACCAGTGACAGAGAGAATCCCGATAGTTAAGTCATATTTGTACAACTTTCATAGACATTTCCACATTCGATTGACAATTTAATCATATAATATATTTATTGGATGACTAACATTTTAATGTTTTATCACAGTGGCAGGGAGGTTTAATTTAAGCGACTTTTGATGGAAAATATGCTTCGAGTAAAGTTCATTGCATTAAACTATTAAGAAAAAATGTTATCATTATCTTCATTTAAAATAAATGGGACTTTTTGTGATATTCATAATTAACGATATGTAGAAAATCAACGATGCATATTATCTTTTATAAAACTAAAATCAACAAAAATAAGTTTGCATAACGATAAATAAATAAATTATGGTTTATATTATAATATCTCACAAAGGAAGAAAACGCTCATTTTTTTTTCCCTCAATATATTAAAAAGAACTACATATCATTTTACTTAGATGCCCGATTGCTTCCGTTTTAAAATTTATTACAAAATAAAGCAAATTGAATCACAAAACATAAGTTTAACGGCATCTTAGTTACGGTTTTAAAGGTTTGTGTGACGGAAATTTTTGGAAAAATATCAAAAACCAAAACCATGACGCATTATCTACTGAATTGCCCCCCCCCCCCAAAAAAAAAAAAAAAAAAAAAAAAAAAACTGGGAAGAAATAAAATATAATAAGAGATAATGTAAAATTTCTAAACTAATGGCTGTTTTCTTATTTTTAATTAACTAATGGCTGTTTCTTTTTTTTAAGATTATATATATATATTACACAAAGCCAAATGACGAAATTACCAGAGAGAGTATTCATTTTATTTATATTTTTTACCTATGATTGAAAGCGAGATATATACATTTTATCCTAAGCGGCGATAAAGGAAGAAGTTATAACTTCATATTCAGGGTTCATGCGGGTCCTTTAATTTACAGACTAAGAAATTTTTCGGTACCAGTATTTTCTTATAGGAAGTCTCTGCTTAAATAAGTCAATATTTCGCACGTTTAAACTAGATTTAATTTCTTATAAAAAAATAAATACTGATATTTGACCTTGAAAATAACGGTACCCATACGAACCATGGTGCTGTGTTCCACTGGAAACAAATCGGAAGGAACTTTTTTTAATGTTATTAATTGTACAAATAAGCTTAAAAATCTGCATATAGACAACATCAAATGATTATTTTACTACGCTACACAAACTAAGTTTGTTTTAATTTTTTTTGTGATAAAGTTACACTTTTCTGGAAGTTAATTCTGCAGAATAAAAATCGATTATACAGATTAAGCTAAATAATGCTATAAAAAGTGATAAAATATCTTTATTTAGATTGACAATAGTTTCATCGCAAAAACGGTGGCATTTTCAAAATCATTCATGATAGAAATACTTTCACAAAATTTAAAAACAATAACTTAGTGAACAGTGCCACGAGACATCATGCATAATGAAAAATAGTGCAAACATAAAATAAAATAAAATGAAATCGAATATTTGTGAGAGTGGATTAATTTTTACTATTGTTACTAAAATTGCATATCATCTCTTTCCAAATTTTAGGTAAATCAACGGACACTGAATCATTGCAAGTATTCTCCCTGCGTAAAAATATTACGCACATCATATATAGATATATCTGAGAGAATATTTGCAATGAGTTATGCATTTTTGATACACAAATAATGATAAATAATAATTATAAAATGTTCTATTGTAATGATGAAATGTTATACAGGGTCACGCAAAGAATTGTATACTTGGTCTATAGATGACAGTTTCTGTAAATATGATTTCAATAGTTTTAAGGGTGTTTTAATTTGAATTAAATTTTAGCTAAATAGTGGCGTGTAATAAAGGTACTAAGTAAACTACAGGGCTGTACAAAAGTATTCAAGTATGCTTTCATCTATTAGTAAAAAATTGTTGAAAGAGAAATTTTAACGTGTTATGCGTTTTATTGCTAAACAAAATTTTCATACTATATAGTATATATAGCAACATACATATCAAATACAGGACTGTTCGAAAGAATTGGAATATATATTTAGCTATGGATGACAACTGTTGAAATCCATTTTTTAAATGTTTATTTATCTTATTTACCTTATTTCCCTAAATAACGAAGTTTTGTTAAAGCTTTCAGGGAGTGTTGGAAAGTGTTTCATAATCTATGTCGTACGCATGATTTTTCTTTCCTGTTTAAATATATTCTCGGAAATTAATAATTTTAAGTTCTTTTTTCACTGTACTCTGCTTAAAATCTCTCTCGCTTTTTCTTTTTTAGTTGCCAAAATATTAATGAAATATATTTATAGTTTTAAAAATTGTTTAAATCTTTGCAAAACTGTAGAATTATTAGTAACATTTCAACATTCAGATAAAATTAAGTGTATATATTAGAAGTATTTTGTAAAAACAAAACATAAATGTCCTTTATAAACAGCACACAGGAAAATGAAGTTAAAAATATAATTTCCCGAGTAGACATTTTAAAAATAGTAATGTGCTACACGACCATAGGTTTAAAATTAGCGATTGGAGTTTATGATTTCACTGACCAACCTTCTTAAACTTTCATTTGTAAGGGTAGTATCATGCGTGTATTAAAAAAATGTAAATATTCTCATGATTTAGAATTTCTATTTATAAAATATTCTTATTTCGTATAAATTAAAAGATTATAAGGCACATCCTTTTAAAAATGTACCCTTCAAATTTTGCCAACGAACGTCTAATAAGTTTTAAGATAACATGCTTTAAAACTTTCAGAATTGTTTATATCAAAATTACCCGACACATTATATTACATATGTTTTATTTTGATTGTAAATTGCTGTGAAAATTTCGATCAAGTTGAAGCAGCCTTAAATTAATACTTCTTTTATAAAACTGAAATTTACAACATACATTTTTGTTTATCTTTATATGCTTTCATATATGATATTTTTGTCATGGAATTGTGATATTTAAACAAAAATAAATTTTAATAATCCCAATGAAGGACATGTAATTCACAGTAGTATTTCTAAATTCGAAGAAAAATTGTAGTTATACAGTTAGAGATGCAGTAACTTGAAAAAAAAGGGGTTGAAATCCAAGTGAAAACAGCAATAGAAATACATATATCGCAGAGTATATGTGTATTTCAAAATTTTAATTGCCTTATTTCATATCTTTAATTTAAAGCCAATAAGGATGTAAAATGCAAGAAAAATAGGTAGATCCATTGGAATCCATAAGATACATTTCAAACGATTCATTTAATAGTTAATAAAGTGAAATGAAATTTACGAAGACTTTCTGTCTTTCATTCGGGGAAAAAAAAAAAAAAAAAAAAAAAAAAAAAAAAAAAAAAACAGTCTATTCGTTTCCAGAGAAAAATTATTCTTTTTTAAACTTTGCAGTGCATTTCTCAGAAATGACTTCTGACAAATTGCGTTTTATTATAATATTTACTAATATAACATTTGTATTTTGAATGTTAAAGAAAGCATGTTTTGCATGTTGAAAATTTATGTACTGTGAAACATCCTACAACAGTCACTCCAAACAACGGTAAACTTCGAATACCGATCATGTTTTAGTGTTACCGAATCTCTTCCATAGAAATAACATTACAGTAAACACCCCCGAACAACAATTTCCCAACAACGGCCACTCCATAGCAATTTTTTTTTTTTTTTTTTTTTCTTATTTGACATCCTTACATTTTCTCTATTGATCTCAAGCGGTTGCTAGCAAAACCCCGTTCATAAATAGGTGTTGCCGTAATGAAATTTATGGTGTGAAGCTCAGTGTTTGAGCAAGCTGTAGTTATTTATACTCTTTGAGAATTCTGTGTGATGTTTCTTGTCTATGCGTAGCACGTGTTTTTCACCAAAAGAATGAGTTCAAAGTCAAATTTTGTAACTTTAAGCGATAAGTTGAAAGTTATCCAGGACAGGAAAAAAGGTGTAAGTGCACGAAAATTAGCTGAAATGAACAATTGCGGAAGGACCTATAGACATTCTGAAAAAAAAAAAAAAAAAAGTAGCTTTTATTTAGAAAATACGCTTCAAGGTGTAAATTTGGAACCTAAAACTAAGCGTCGGGGAACTGGTTATGATAAGATCGACAAGTTGTTTTCGGAATGGCTTTCCAACTATCGAGAGAAAATCTCCCAATTTCTGGACCAATGTTCCAAGAAAATGCCCCAGAAATTGCAGAGAAGCTGGGAAATTAAAAATTTTGAGCTCACTCAAAATGATAATGAATTCTTCAACAAATATGTGTAAATGATTATGCATTTAGAGAATGCGATATGCTTTAAAAATCAAAACAACTACGAATAAGTTATTTCTTTAGTGTAAAATAATAGTAATTTTTAACTGTAAAAATAAAATAATTTTTGTCAGTTATTTTGATTTTAATGTAATGTAATTTTTAGTTTCTAAAATGTAGAACTTCTAAATAACGGCAACCTCCGAAGCACGGTCACTTTATCGACTCCCAGTGGTGGCCGCTGTTCACAGGTTTTACTGTATATATATCATAATTTTTCGAAAGAATGTTTTTAGAATACATGATTGTAAAATACGTTTTTCTAAAAACGGTATAACTTCTTCAAATATTGTTTAAGATGTTATTAAATATATGTTGTATCGTTCATTTGTATTTCTTCATTCCAGTAAGTTTTCGATTGTAGATACTGCAATAGTCTTGTAGATTCTTAAAATTATAAAAATAGTCATGATTCAATGACATATTATGGTGCAAAAATGCTATAGACATATTATTTAGTAAAATCTTATCGTATAAATTATTTAGTAATCTAATTTAGTAAAAGTATGAAGATTTATAACAAATAACGCAAAAAACTTCTAATTTAACTTATGTTTATAAAGCAATCACCACACAAAAATTCATAGCTGCAATGTGCGCTGATAATCCTTGAAGTTTCTGCATGGAATTTTGATTTATCCTGCTTACGGGAAAAAAGAAAAATCAATTTTATAAATAAAAGTATAATGCAGGATAACTATTCATTATAGTAGAATAGAAAAAGATAATTAAAAAATTAGGAGTTCTAATTATCACCTTATATTTTAAGTCTAGAAGTAATTTTAGTAAAATTACTCTTTTATTTTCAAGCTTAATTTATTTTATGGATGAACATCGTAACTTAAATATAGCTTCATTAATTAAGATAAACGTATCAAGTCAAAAAAAAAAAACACTAACAGATTGAGAGTTTATTTATTTTTAATTACATATGAATTTTTAACTGGGGTAATTAATTGCCTACTATTACAATTTTTTTTTTGTAGCTCTAGTATTCCATAGATAACTGCAATAAACACAGACAAACCATAATATAATTATTACGTTAAAATAGAATGTTAAAATGGATCCTTCTAAGGTTGGTTGATAGTTCGGTTGACTTAGATTTTATGTCACAAAGTCCATAAACGACCATGTTGCTTCAAAATGAAGTTAAGTCATAAGCTGTAATTCGTGAACCTTTGGAAATTCTTTTAAGGAACCAAGAAATTTGTAACGATAATGTTTCTTTTCTGATTCCGGAAATCTGGCTTAGTAATTTGAAAAAACTATGAAGTTCCCATGTTTTTCCACCCCTTCATTCTTTTTTACCTTGAATAACGGATGGCGCCACTGAATTGTTTTTAAAGGATTTTAGATGCTTCCGCTCAGCTTTTCCCCGTTTGAATTTAATTTTTAAAGATGTAGCATGTTGATTGCTTCCTGCCTATTTGCATTTTAGAAAATTTTACTCCTTATGATGGTTTTAAAGAGTAAACCGAAACGTTGAGATTTACTTTATTCATGAATTTATCATCTTTCAATTTATGAATGAAGTGTACGTTAAATAGCATTATCTATTTTGTTTGGTATAAAGTTAAGCCTTTTAGAACGTCAAATAAATAATAATTTTTAAGAATAAAATGTAAAATAGTAAAAATACATGGGATAAATATAAAGCATATAAAATAACATTCATTTGAAAATACAGTATTTACCCGAATGTATTTCAATACAATATGCCCCCTTCATAAAGTCAAATTATAATATTGATGATAAGAAAGATGAAATAGAGTGTAATAAAAAATTAAATATAGAAAATTAGAAAGAATTGCTTAAAAGGATGAAATAAAATTAGGAAAAGTCTAATATGTACCATGATATACTGTTCGGGAGAACATCAAGATGTTTTTATCCAAACATCAATCATTTTCAGTTTTTACAAAGTAAATGGCATTATGTTCAAAACACAAAACTGAAAAAAAATGAGAAACACATTAGAAAACTTGTATCCAATTCTCAACACAAAGAAGAAAATAATTCATTTCTTAGACAACAATTCAAAAACTTACAAAAGGCTAAGAAACCACAAATGAAATGTCGACGCTTATTTTGAATTCTGAATCGATTTAGAATAAAGAACATTCTTTGCATAGCTAAGATTGGATAAAATACACTGTTTAGTGTTTTTCTTTACAAACCTTTCTCGTTAGCACTTCTTTAGAAGTTTTAAAGAAAAAAACCGAATGATCAAGATGCAAAAAAGAAATTTATAGCTAATGGCGCGTTTTTAGAGAGTATCGTTGTTATTATTACAGGTTGGAAATTGCGTTCATTTATTATTTGTTAGTTATTATATGAGCTTTATATTTGTGTTTTTTCTGTGTGATTTTTGTACTTCATACGGTATGTTAAAAGAACTTTTTCTAATTTATTTAGCAAAAGCTTTATTTAATTTTATTTAAAAAAAAATCGTTATTTTATAAGAAATACCACCACGTCTTTTGCATAATATCATTTTTTTTTTTTTTTTTTTTTACATTTCAAAGGGGGAAATTATGTTTTTTGTCTAAATATTTTTATATTATGCTATTTATTTAGTGACAACTTAGCACCAAGTATATGTGTATATTTATATATATATAATTACCATTGTGCTTTTGATTTAAAATGCTATTTGTCATTTGTACTATGCTGAAAAATATATCTAGATCTTTATTTATTTCGGCATTCTGTCAAGAAGAATGTTTCCATGTGCATTATTTATTAAATGATTTACATAATAGTTAAGTGATATACTAAATTAATTTAATAATTTTTCTTGTTTTCATCCATGAAATAAAAAAGTCCAACATCACTCTGTTTCTCTAGTTCCAAACAGTAAAATACAACAATTATTTAAGTATATTTTCTAACATAAAAAAAAAATTAAGATTCGTCAAGTTGCAGAATGTATGGTTTGAAATGAAAATAGATGTTATTGTACCGTCATTGGAATATTTTGAGTTAGTGAGCTCAAATCAACCATTATTTATATTGGGAAAGTTTTGGTGATGACCAGTGTTATCATTGAAGTACATACTTAAATGTTGAGGCGAGACCAATTTGTAAAAAGTGTGAGATATTCTATTCTGCAACACATCGATTGGCATGATTTCACCCAAAATCGAACTAATTGTTATTGGGTAGGATATAATTTTGTTACATATTGGATTCGTTCAAAGTCCTGCCTCACGTCGTAGAACAGAATTTATTAAATGACAAGTATAATCAGTATAATCATTCATGTATTTTTACTTTCTTCTATCTTCAATAGAAGAAAGTATTGTAATCGGAATTTTTTTCGACTTCCGTTTTTCGACGGATTTACACGTTTTAGGGGTCAGAGATCCTAAAACACATGTTTATAGCAAATAAATGTCTGTCCGTGTGTCCGTATGTCGCCATTGTACCATCAAAAATTGTATGAAGTTATGCATAGAATTGAACCAAATTTTATTTTAAAGTTCTTGGCTATGGCAAGCAGGTCCTCCATTAATTTGGGAGAAATCCGCAGCTAGAGGGAGCTGTAATGGAAATTTTTGTGCGATTTTTGTGCATTTTGAATGTTGTACCATCGAAAGGTGTATGAAGTTATGCATAGAACCAAATTTATTGTATATGTTTTTAGCCATGGCAAGAAGGTCCTCCTTGAATTTGGAAAAATTCCGACGGTAGGGGGCGCTGTAATAGAGATTTTTGTGCAATTTTCCATATTGTACTATCGAAAAGTGCATGAAGATATGCATAATTCTAATAAAAATACTAATAAAACTACTTATAAAGAATTATTCGTATTTGTAGCAAATATTAATATACATGAGATAGAAGAAAGTTTTGGGATTGGCACATCCAACTAGTTTTTAAATGCGTGAGACAAAGATCTGATTTTGCATGTCGGAAAACCATGTTTACGCAAACCCAATGCGTATCGCGTCGATTATATATTTTGTGTTATTGTTTCTCTATTTTACTGCATCTCAGTTTCAAATTAGAATCAAGAGTCGGGTCGCGTAAGCAAATTTTGCATGGACGTGTGCTCGGATACGTCGGTTGACGTGTATTTTTGCCTGCAGCGCAGATTTCGATTGGAATCCTACATCATGTAGGACAACAATATCTTGATGCACCCTAATAAAGCCGCTGTATATTTACTTTCTTCTGTCTTTACAAGAAGAAAGTAATGGATTCATTAAAATTTTCGAATTCCGGTTTTTGACAGATTTACACGTTTTAGGAGTCAGAGATTCCAAAAAACACGTGTTTACAAAATGTCTGTCTGTGTGTCCGTATGTGACACAAATTTCGTGGGCGCTCTATCTCACGAACTAATGCACGGAATTTAATAAAAATTTATATTCAGGTAGTCCCTGGTATAGATTGATGCTGATTGGTTTATGGTGTAAATCGCCCCGCAGTTGGCGCTGCTATGTTGCATTTTGCAGGATTACCGCAATAGCTCTATCTCAAGAACTACTGCACGGATTTTTATAAAACTTCAGATCAAGTTACTCCTTGATATAAGTTGGTGCTGTTTACGTTTTGGTGCAAATCGCCAAAAAGGTGGCGCTGCTATGCTTCATTTTTTAGGATTTGCGCATTAGCTCCATCTCAAGAACTAATGCACGAATTTCCCTCAAATTTCATATTCAATTAGATGTTGACATAAGTTGATGATGATTAAGTTATGGTGTAAATCACCCTATAAGTGGCGCTGCTATGCTGCAATTTACTGTATTTACACGATTTCAGCGATAGTCATATCTCAAGAACTTATGCACGGAATTTAATCTTTTTAGAATACTTATGATGAGCATAGATTGCCATTTAATTTTGGCAAAGTGATAACGAATTTTGAAGTACTGACATGTATGAGATAGAAGAAAGTTTAGGAATTGGTACATCCAACAAGTGTTTTCTATTTTCCTGCGGATAAAATTCGGATTAGCATTTCATAACATTAATATCTTAACTCTAGGCTACAAATTCTAATACTATTCCAATGTAGTGGGAAAAATATCATGAAGGAAAAAAAAAAAAACTATCGATAATCTTAAACTTGATGTGATTAGGGGTAAAATATGGTTAGAAACTCAATGCAGGGTTATACTCTGAAAGCCATCTTTATAAAAACTGAAACAGATACGGCAAACACGATCCGGGTTGGAATGGAAAAATTTATTTTTCCGATCCGATGCAGACTTTAATTACGAATATAATATTCAAAGAATGAAAAAAAGCTTACTCAATACTGTCGCATTGGCTTCCGGAAAATCTGCTTATCCGTCTCATTGCAAAATTGCCACAAATGTCTCACTTAACAAAACTGGTCACACTGTGACTTCGCAAAGCGACCACAGTGTGATTTCTCATCCATATCACTATTACTACATGTAATGCCACATCGACGGTTATGGTGTGACGTCATAATGTTATACTTACACTGTAAAAAAAAAACGACACTTTTTACAGTACAAAGTACTGTTCATCTCGCGCACAAACTCGATCACAGTGAATGTGCTGCATCTTTCTTTGGTTCCCTGACTATATTAAAATGGAAAATACAGTAGTTGCGTAAAATTAACAGTACAATGTGCTGGCAATTTGGACGCCAGCAGTTTGTGCTGTAAAAAAAATACGTCCAAATTGCCAGCACACTGCACTGTTAATTTTACGCAACTACTGTATTTTCCATTTTAATATAGTCAGGAAACCAAAGAAAGATACAACACATTCACTGTGATCGAGTTTGTTCTGGCAAATTTACAGTGTTTTTTTTTTTTTACAGTGTACAGTGATGGGACAGTGTCGCAGCAGTTAGGCGATTGCCACCACTAAATTTTAATAGTATTCTTCGCCTTGAAAAATCTCAGAAATACTGTCCCGAAATTAGACGTTGAATAATAATAAAATTTTGCGGTATCAATTTGTAAATGATCCATCTTTATTTATCCAACTCCATTTTGACTTGAATATATCTAGGAGTTTAAAAACCCCTTTCAATTGTAACTCTTTCCATCCTAACCTCTGTACATCTATAATGTGTATAATAGTTTGAAATAATAGCCTCTTATTTGAAAAGCAATTCATTTAATATAAAACACAATCCATTATATACAACATTTACTTTTAATGACTCGCGGCAAGCCACGCAACAACCTTTTTTATTTTCCACTTCGACTATAGAAGCTAAATCAACATTCACTACATAGAGGGGAAAGGGAAACAGAGCAGGTTGCGCCATCTATTGGGCACAAATTAATACAGAATCAAACATCCAGCCCCCCGATGAACACTGTTCATACAATTAAAAGATTCATACAATATACATATAAAATTCAATTAACAAAAAACAATATAATTCAATGCAGATTAATTATTAAATACTTAACCTTTAACATTTAAACAACGAGAAAAGTTTAAACTCACCATTACAGCAATATGTTATCTTACTTATAAATTCTTTGCTTCTAATTTAAATTTCTTTAATGTCCTTAAATAGAAGTCCTAACTGTGATAATGAAAGAAAGAAATCAGTTTATAAAGTAACAGTTCAATGTCTTATTAAACACTAATCTTCATTTTCAATAGGTACTATTGCAATTTTAGTAATTGATCTTTTGAGTTCGCCATTTACAGTTTTCAATTTTACTACACGAACCCTACCATCGGTACTAGGGTAAACTTCGATCACTCTTCCAAGTTTCCAATGAAGGGGAGACAAATTATCTTCTTTTATGATTACTAAATCATTAACTTTAATGTCTCTTTTTTTTTTAATTTTCCACTTGTATCGCTGTTGTAGTTGACATAAGTATTCTTTTGACCAACGCTTCCATAATGACTGATACAATTGTTGAGTTAATTGCCATCTTTTTAACGAAGTTATTTTTTGATTAGTTAAATCCATTTCTCGTAGAGCTGTTAAAGAAGTTCCAATCAAAAAATGCCCCGGAGATAAAGCGCTAATATCATTAGGATCATCTGAAACAGCAGTTATAGGCCTTGAGTTTAAAGACGCTTCAACTCGACAAAGTAAGGTTAAAAATTCTTCATGCGTCAAAAGTTGCTTACCTACAGTTTTTCGTAGATGTTGTTTCATAGATTTCACCGCTGTCTCCCAGAGACCACCGTGATGAGGAGCTCCCGGAGGGTTAAATTGCCATTGTATGTTTTCAGATAAAATCCAGTCACGCAGTTTGGTGTTATACTTGGTAGAAATTATTTTTCTTAGGATTTTATCAGCACCAACAATTTTTGTACCGCAGTCACTATTTATTTCCCCAGGCGTCCCTCTTCTAGAGGAGAATCTCTGCAAAGCAGCTAAAATTGCCTCACATGTGAGATCACTCACCAATTCCAAATGAACAGCCTTTGTGGCCATACATACGAAAACACACACATAACATTTTGTAGGTCTTATTCCTCTACTACTTCTCATTTTTTAAGGAATGGACCTGCATAATCTGCTCCAACTTTTGAAAATGTTCTGCAAGGATCAACTCTGCTAGCTGGCAAATCAGCCATTATTTGAGATGTTCTATTGGCTCTAACTCTGCAGCATTTTATACATTTCCAAATAATTTTCTTTATTTCAGCCTTTGCATTTACAATCCAATAATTCTGTCTTATTGCAGATAATAACAGTTGAGCTCCTCCGTGTAAATATTTTTCATGGTAATGCTGTATAATCAATTTTGTAATATGATTATTTTTTGGCAATATAATAGGATGTTTGCAGTTTTCTGAAACCTCAGCATTCTTAAGTCTTCCACCAACTCTCAATATTTTCCCTTCATATAAGAATGGATTCAAAGGAAGAATTTTACTGTGACACTTAATAGGCCTCTGCTTTTCTAAGCATTGTATTTCATATGAGAATTCTACAGCCTGTATTGCTTTTATAATTAACTCAGTAGCAAACCTTATTTCTTTTGTAGTCAAAATTCCAACCTCTTGATTCGTAGAAAGTAAATTATTTTTAAATCTTAGGCACCAAGCCATGATTCTTTGCAATTTTGTCCATGAAGAGAATTTAGTTAAAATATTCAAATTTTCATCTGCATTGACTGTGTTCACAAGAATAAAATCATTATCTCTTTTATTCTCTTCCTCTACAATATTCTCATTTCCCACTTGATTTTTTGGCCAGTAAATTTTATCTTTTATTAACCAAGATGGTCCACTTTTCCAATTTTCGTTGTCAAGCAATTCTTTTGCAGAGCATTCTCGGGTCAATAAATCAGCAGGATTACTCCCACCATCACAATGTCTCCAATCTTGAGGAATTGTTAATTCCTGTATTTCTGAGACACGATTACAAACAAATTGTTTCCACTGTAAAAAAAATCACTGTAAATTTGCCAGCACAAACTCGATCACAGTTGAATGTACTGTATCTTCTTTGGTTTCCTGATTATTTAAACATGAAACATACAGTAGTTGCGTAAAATTAAATGTACAATGTACTGGCAATTTGGACGCATTTGGACGACAGCACAAACTATTGGCGTCCAAATTGCCAGTACATCGTGCTGTTAATTTTACGCAACTACTGTATTTTCCATGTTTAAATAGTCAGGAAACCAAAGAAAGATACAGTAAATTCAGCTGTGATCGAGTTTGTGCGCGAGATGAACAGTAGTTTGTACTGTAAAAATGTCGTTTTTTCTTACAGTGTAATACATACTAAAATTATAAACTATAAAGCTAACATATGAGTTTTCCATTCTCTAAAAATTTTATATAGTTTATGTGTTATTTGCAAAATATTATGTAAATACACATAATAGTCTATAATTTTATAATAAATAGTTGTATAAAGAAATATTGTATAAAAGAACAAAATTACATTGATAAAAAATAAATTACATTAAACGTTACTAAAAATATTTAAATAATAATAATAAAGAAACATTTATATGACTGATAAAACTAAAGTTTGAAGAGGTATATATTTAATGACATTTAGTCAAAGTGCTAATTAATTTTGTTATGGTATAATAGCCGGAAAGCCTGGTTTACCCAGAAGTATTGTAAATGCTAATAGCGTGTTTATTAGAACACAAACTAGCCGAACTTTGCTCATCTAAACGCTTCCATATTGTCAATTATTTTTATCAGTTTTTTTAAAATTTTTTAGTGAAAAACAAAATTTTTTTCCACCGTCCTAGGACGGGCATTTACATTCATTTAAAGAAGTTGAAAAATGAGCAGCTAATTTTATCTCAATATTTTTTAACGTAACATCTTTTTCGAGTAAAAAACAGTTTGTACAGTTATTAAAAATAGGCATTAGCCATGTTTGATTCTTTTTTGTATTAAAATAATTTAAAAACTACATAGATATATAAAAAAATTAAGGTTACGAAACACTAAAAGGCATTTATAAAACTTATCCTTGAATAAAAATAGCTTTCGTCTTTTGCTTACAAGTTTTATTGGCAGATTTAAAACACACTGAGACTTTTGTTTCTTTAAAATTTAATTATTTTTCGAGGGACGGGGGGGGGGGGGGAATAAAAATGCAGTTTCAAAGTGTTATTAAAAAAATATTACTTATTATTAGTATTATTTCAATAGTTGCAGCACAGGAGACTTTTTTTTTTTTAAACTCACAGTTTTATTGCATATTTGTTAATTTTTTGTTTTATTGAAGAATCTTAATTTTGTTATGGTATAATAGCTGGAAAGCCTGGTTTACACAGAAGTAAATGCTAATACTGTGTTTATTAGAACACAAACTAGCCGAACTTTGCTCATCTAAACGCTTCCATATTGTCAATTATTTTAATCAGTTTTTTTCAAATTTTAAGTGAAAAATACAACTTTTACCCACCGTCCTAGGACAGCATTTACACTGGTCTTATATAAAAATAGTTTTAATTTATGCTTTTTTTCATGAAAATAAATTTATTTTTTTCCCGACTGCCAAGAAGGGTTATGTGTTTCACGCGTATCTGGGTATGTGGATTTTTTATACCCCCGCAACATCCCAACGGCTGGATGGATTTTAATGAAGGAGGTCTCTATCGATTCGTCTTAACTGTCCGATGGTTATAGGCTAGGTTTTGTTTTTATAAATTCAAAATGGCGGCCGTAAAATACAAACTGGCGGTAGAGACGAAAAAAATTTTTTACGCACCATATTGAGTGACATATCATTGGATAGGTCTTTCAAAATGAAGACGATGTTTCATTGAATTATTTATAGTCAGAACCTCTGTTCAAATATTACACAACCTGGAAGTTGTGTAGGTAGGATCTCTAGCTTTACTGGAACTCTAACCATCGTAGACATCTATAGACCTCATCAAAATAGTGTTTATAGATAGGAACTAACAATTAAACACAACTTAAAAGTCATCAATACAAGTAAAAAGAAATAGTTAAATAATATAAAAAATAGTTTCCCATTGATGAGAAATAATTAATTAGTTCGTTTTTTACACAGTCGGGTTTTTTGATTTTTTAAATTTAATTCTTTATTTGGTATTATGATTTGCACATGTTAAGCATATTAAAACAGGTAAACTTTCATTTTTACATTGTTTTACATACCAGAACTTCAAGTTCACGGAGGTGAGAGTACTCAATAACCACACTTGATTCTTGAAAACAAAATCTACCTTCTTATTTCTCAATTAAAAACTCAGAATTTCTTTATAGCTGTAATTAAACAAGATGGGAAACTTGTATCAAAGTAAATAAAATGTGATGCCAGTTCCGCCATCTATCCGTGAAAAATGGCATTTTATGTTTGGGTAATGGAAGTGACAATTTATTGTGTGACAGACATAATTCCTCTAGTAAGACAAACTAAATCACAATATAAAAAAATTTAAATATACTTAAATATTTAGTATTTGATGTAGTTGTGGAAGGAATAATAAATATGTAAATATATTTTTTAAATTAAACAAGTTATTAAACAACATTAACAGCCACACAAGGTGTGTGACATGCCACGGAGGTGAGAAATTACATACTGTGACCAAAAAATAATAATAAATTAAAAATTATTATAAAAAAAAGGTGAGTACTGATATAAATAGACATAATTTTATTGCACTTAATAAAATATAGTTAAATGAATCATTCTTTAATAATTTTACTATAAAAGGTATGTGACGAAAATGTTTCACCTTTTGAAGAATGACCCACATATTTAAATTTAAATGTCATCTTATATTAATAATGAAATTAATTTAAATTTTTTATAAAATATTTAATTATGGCAATAGATTTGAGTATATTTTCTATTCCAAGTATAATTATTTATTTCATTCATACCTCAAAATTTTCTGCAAGGAGTTATATATTCAGTGCTTAGTAGGTGGTATTTATAAACATTAATCGTTGATGTTGAGATAGTCTGTAATTGTCTAGCATATAATTAGTTTCCTATTTATTATTCATCCAGTAATTTTGATGTCAATTCTAGTCTCAAATAAATTAGTCATGCTTTATAGTAATTTGGAAGAATTCAACTCAACAGTAACAAATACGTTTCTAACACTTTAGATTCTAGAGAATATTGATTTTAATAAAATCTCGGGACAAATAGCTAAATTTTGTTCCATGTTGTATTTTAATTATATAAATTGAAATATCTGTACAGCAATTAAACATGTATAATGATTATTGAGACATGCATCTTCATTTATTGATAAATGCATTTTATATCATTCAATTTCTTTATTGTGTCCTAATTTAACAGGCTTGATTCAATTCATTCATACCTCAAAACTTTTTCGCAAGAAATTACAGCTCATATTCAAAATATTAGAATAATTGAGAAAAAGTAAAAAGAAAAAATATTTTTCATTTATTTATTTTTGATACTAAGTAAATGCAATTCAATTTCTTATAAATTAAATCTGGAGTGATTAGATAAGATTTTTAACATTTACAAAATATAAAATACAGTAGAATAAATTAGGTATACAGCTTTCTGAAACATATCAAAATATTAGAATAAAATTTAGATTGGTTCAAAATATTAGAATATTTTATTTTACGCAACAATATTATCTTATGAATATGAAGTAAATGGTAGTTAATATTTTGTAGCTTCCCCTTTAACTTTCATAACAGCGTACAATCGATCTTGCATACTATATACAAGGTGTTTACAAACATTTCATTCAATATTACCCTAAATAGACTTTATACATGCCACTAACTCAGTTTTTTTTTTCTTTTTAAGGAGGATTTTTTTTGGAGATTTTTCTTCCTCATACACTATAAGTTTTCGATGGGGTTAAGGTCTGGTGAGGTTGGTGTCCGAGGAAGTACCTTAATGTTGCTTTGGCGGAACCAATTCTTAGTTGACACCGAGGTATGCGGTGACGCTAAATCTTGTTGAAAGATGAAATCATCTTTAAATAAATCTTCTGATGACGGAATCATGTAATATTCCAAAATTTCTTGATATATCTCAGAGTTAACCTTTCCGTAGACGATACATAACATTCCAGGTCCTTCTGCACTCATGCAACCCCAAACCCTGTCACTAGCAGCAAATTTTACGGAATGTTTAAGGCATTCTTTATCGAATGCTTCTTGCTTCATTCTCCAAACTTGAATACCTTTATCATCTTATGAAACACAAAACATACTTTTATCACTAAATAATATAGTTTTCCAATCACCTTTGCTCCATAAACGTCTTGATTTATACCAATTCAATCTTATACGCTTTTGTTTTGCAGTCATGAGAGGTTTTGTTTTCGGTACACGGGATTCAAACTAAAATTTATGGAGACGTCTTAATGTTGTCGATGTAGAAACTTCAACTCCTTCTTCTGTCTATTTTCGGTGCAAGAATCGAACACTTTTAAAACGGTTTTTCTTAACAATACGCTTCTGTTTCCTGTCATCCCTAGAATATATTTTTGGTTTTCGGCTACCATTTCGGCGATTATTTTGAAAATTTTAAATTTTTGAATATTGTGTTAGTATTTTACTAACGATTGATTTCGAAAAATGTAAATAATTCGCTATATAACATTCATATTTACCTTTTCGATACAAATCAACCATACGAAGTTTAATAGATTCAGGAATATCCCTCACACGGCCCATTTTAAGACGAAAAAGCAAACAAACTGCTAAAAGAACACTGATTGTAAATACAATTGTCTGAATTTAATCATTGATGCCACCATGTATGAATTAGAGATAATTAAAACAGAATTAATGTGAAATATTCTAATATTTGGAACCACTTGATTAAATATTCTAAAATTTTGACTTTTCAAAATATTTTTTTTCAAATATTCTTTTCAAAAATGATATTAATTTTAAGATAATAAATAAGTTCAATGATTAATAAGTTCTTAATAAAAATATCGTTTGTATATTTGTATTAAAAGACATCAAATCTCCAAAAGATATTTTCAATTTGAAATAAAATAAATTATTCTAATATTTTGAATATGAGCTATAATATATTTAGTGTTTAATAGATGCTATTTATAAACATTAATCTTTGATGTTGCGATAGTCTGTAATTGTCTAGCATATAATTAGTTTCCTATTTATTATTCATCCAGTAATTTTGATGTCAATTCTAGGCTCAAATAAAGTAATCATGTGTTATAGTAATTTGTAAGAATTCAGTTCAACGGCAACAAATACGTTTCTAGCACTTTAAATTCTATAAAATATTGATTTTAATAAAATCTGGGGATAAATAGCTAAATTTTGTTCCATGTTATATTTGAATATTAAAAAAAAATGAAATTTCTGTAAAAGAATTACATATGTATAATGATTATTCAGGAATGTGTCTTCATTTATTGATAAATGCATTTTATATCATTCAACTTCTTTATTGCGTCTTAATATAAAAGGCTTGATTCGATTTAGAAATAGATTAAAATAGCTGAAACTAAGGATATAGTTAGTTTTAAAATAATAAAAAACTAAACAATGTGTTCTTACACACTATGTCTTACTGTGGAAACATTTTCATTTTAATACGCTGTTATTATTTAAACACAATTTAAAAGATTTTTGAACAGAAAATCGAATAGGAGAAGAGGATTTATGCACGTGAATTCCCAAGGCAAAATTGTACCGTAAATACAATAATTGAAAAGATTTGGTGAATATGGTATTATGTAGCAAAATTAATTTCGAGATAATTGAAGTGAGAGGTTTATTTATTTTATTTTATTTTTTTTTTTTGTACATTCTATTGACTTTCTATTTAGAAGTAATGTGTTAAAAAAAATACATTTGGTAATAAAGTTTCCGGTAAAACCTATTAACATCTAATTTCCAATATTAAAAAATCATTATTGCCAAAACGTCGGTGAAGGCTTACTGTGGAGATTCGAGATGTCTTTGGTTTCCTTTTTTGTTTGTTTGTTTGTTTGCTTGCTTGTTAGTCTGTCTGTTCCGTGATAACTGCCGTAAAAAACAACCGATCCGCTTGAAATTAAGTAAGCATTTTGGTGAGATACCCGGGATTAGCTGTATAGTTTTTGGTTAAATTTCGTTCATTCATTTGTGAAATATCAAACATTTTGTTTTGCACTATAATGCTTTTCTATGGCAATTCAGGCGATTTTCAAAATTTCATTTGTTGAAAGAAAATGGCTCATTTGACTTCATTATTATATTACACATACATAGTATTATACATACATATTATACATACATAGTATTTAAATGGTAAATTATGAATGCTAAAAATTACAACTAGTAAATCTGCAGATCAGGAGCCTCAACGTCATCTTTGCAAGTCATTGTTTTTTAACACTCATTGCGTAATATGCAACTTCCTACAATTCGCTTTTTAAAGTTTTCAAATTACATAAATATTTATAAGCATACAAGATACTTCGTAAAGTTTCAGAAATTAAAAGTGTTAAACAAGTGGTTATACACTGATGTTCTGAAATTCTGATGAGCTACTTATTCTGGTAACTTTTTAAATCAAAAATTGCATTTCTTCAGGGGGGCAGAGCCACCTTAAGCCCCCGTAGTCTATTTAAATTTACATTCGTAATTTTTTATTGATTGAGCGGATTGTTGTAGTATATCTTAGATATTTTTACGCTGTGATTTATAAGGATAAGCTGAAGTTTTTTTTTTTTTATAAATTAATAAAATTTAAATTTAAAATAAAATATTCATGTTAACCGTACACAGACAATAAATCTTGCCAAAAATGTAACCCTAAAATCCGCTACAGTCGGCACAAAACAACGACGTGCTTTAAAAGAAAGAAAAAAAAAAAAAAAAAAAAAGAATAATATTTTCAGTAATAAAGTTTTTAATTTCATAATACAATGAAATGCTACCTTAGAATGCTTATTGCTTAAATATAAGCACATCATTTTCATTTTACAGAAAAAATGCACGTATAAAGTCAAAGAATTCGGTCCCTGTTCCAACTGCTTGTTTTGTTTGGGCCGAATGAGGGAATTTAAATCTGAGCGATAACGCACATCGTATTGCAAACTATTTTTACGGCATACTGCATCTCCATCTATCTCTTTCCTAATAATAGTTAATTTTATTTTACCCAAGATCTTTTTATTCCAGCATCTTTGTTTTCTATAAAATGACGTCTAATTCACCTGCTATGCATACTTACTCAAAACTTTTCATCTTGTTATATTAAGAAATACTCGAGAGTTTTCTTTTTATTTCCAATATGCCGCCATAATAATTTTTCTATTCTTAATTTTATTTTTCATTTTCCTGTTTCACGACAAAACATTTCAATTGAAAATTGTTTAAAAGAAAATATTATTCCGGGTTTTGATTTTCTTGGCAACGATTAAAGAATCATTGATAAATTTTATGGAAAAATGTCACATTATTCTCTATGAAAATAATGAACTTTTGTATTTTTAAGCAAAATATTTGAATAAAATAAATAAAATATTGCCTATTTTTATTTCTGGGGCTAAAATTCATCTATATGCAAAGATACAAAATCATTAATTCATCCGTTTTGACGTTGGCTTTACTCAAACATTATACACGCAATTATACTAATATTATTAGGAACATATACGTTGCTAGGCAACAGATGAAAGAAAAGGAAAAAAATGAAATATGGATTATGTCAAATTGATAAAACAAAATCCTTTACATTATTGGAAAACATGCATAAAATTCCCCCCAACATTATAAACCTAATTAAAAAAATCTCGCAAATATAATGACAAAATTTCAAACTAATTGGAATAATTTAATAACCTTATTTAAAAATTTCAGCATCAAAAATTTACCATTTAAATCCATTTTTCATATGAGCCATTTCTTTCAACAAATGAAAATCTGACTTGCCATAGAAAAGCATTATAGAGCAAAATAAAATGTTCCATATTTCCCGAACGAATGAACCAAATTTAACCAAACACTATACAGCTAAGTCCGGATACCTCATCAACATGCCCAATGAATTTCAAGCCGATCGGATGCTTTTTGCGGCAGTTATCGTGGAACAGACAGACAGACTAACAGACTGACTAACAGACAGACTAACAGAAACCAAAACTTTCCGTGTCTCCACAGTAAGACTTCACTGACGTTTCGGCAAATAAGGGTTTTAAAATATTCCAATTAGTTTGAAGTTTAATATTTTTGCATATAGGAGGATTTTAACCCAGAAATAAAAGTAGGCAATATTTTATTTATTTTATTCAAATATTTAGCTTAAAAATACAAAAGTTATTATTTTCATAGAGAATAAATTGACATTTCCCATAAAATTTACAAATATTTCTCTAATCGTTGTAAGAAAATCAAAACCCGGAATAATATTTTGTGTTAAACGATTTTCTATTGAAAGATTTTCATGTGAAAAAGGAAAATGAAAAAAAAAAAATAATAATAATAAAAGTAAATATGGTGTCATACTGGAAATAAAAAGAAAATTCTCAAGTATTTCTTAATATAACAAGGTGAAATGTTTTGAGTAAGTTCGAATAGTAGGTGAATTAGACGTCATTTGTCGGAAACAAAGATGCTGGAATAAAATGATCTTGGGTAAAATAAAATTAATTATTATTCACGGAGGAAAGAGATAGATGGAGAGGCAGTATGCCGTAAAAACAGTTTGCAATAGGAAGCGCGTTATCGCTCAGATTTAAATGCCCTCATTCGGCCCAAACAAAACAAGCACGTGGAACAGGGACCGAATTCTTTGACTTCAAAGTTGCATTTTTTCTCTAAATGAAAATGATCTGATTATATTTAAGCATTCTAAAGTAGCATTTCATTGTATTATGAATTAAAAACTGTATTACAATTTTTTTTTTCCAAAAGCATGTCGTTGTGTTTGCGCCGAATCTAGCGGATTTTACGGTTACATTTTTAGCGTCATTTCAAGATTTATCATCTACGTACGTTTAACATGAATATTTCATTTTTAATTTATTATTAAAAAAAAAAAAACTTTTACTTATCCTTATAAATTATAGCGTAAAAAAAATCTAAGATATACTATAATCATCCGCACAATCAATAAAAAATTACGAATGTAAATTTAAAAGACTACGGGGGGTTCAGGGGGGCAGAGACCCCCTGAAGAAATGCAATTTATACTTAAAAAAGTTACCAGAATAACTCATCAGAATTTCAGAATATCATTGTACAACCACTTGTTTAACACTTTTCATTTCTGAAACTTTACGAAGTATTTTTTTTCTCATAAATATTTATGTAAGTTGAATATTACGCAAAGAGTGTTAAAAAACAATGGCTTGCAAAGATGACGTTGAGACTCCTTATCTGCCGATTTACTAGTTATAATTATTTGAATTATTAAATACTAGTAAAACCGACGTCATTGTTCCATTAATTAGTTGAAAAATGCTAAGTGGTATTTGTGCGCTTATTTTCATTAGAAAAACTTACACTGCACGAAATATCTAAAAAATTACTAATTAAGTTGAAGTTTGACTATACTTCCTTATTTCACTGCATTAGGCGAAAATGAGACTTAAATCTACCAGAAGAACTAAAACTAGTTCTAAATAAATGATAATTTAGAATGGATTTTGTAGCTTTTGCGCGCATTTCAGTTTTCATTTGAATTTTTTGAAACATTTTTTTACACGCATTTAGATTTTAAAAGTAACCATCATGCCATATTCCAAGCTTCTAGTCCAACTGTCTACCAACCCACGGGTGGCAGTGGTACCAACATAAAATATTCCCTATGTCGGAACAGGGACTGTCACCGTCAATTTATCAACATAAATTTTGAAATCGGTTTGGTATTTCTCGAGATTCCACAGAAATCGTAATTTAGAAAGATGTTCGAATGCTTTTCGCTCACTTTACCCCTTTAAATTTTGAATCTTTTAGAAGATGTTCTTAGAGTTCAATTACATCTTATTAGTATCTATCAGGCCAGATTTTAAATTTATATCTTTAATAATTCAATAAAATCTTAATTTAGAACATTTTAGAACGCTTTCCCCTTTTTTCACCCTTTTAAATTTCGAATTTTTTTTCAGTTGTTCTAAGAGAACATATCTATCCTTAATAATTTAAAAGAATAGTAGTTTAGAACATTTTTAGAACGTTTTTCGCTTACTTCACACTTTTAAATTTCGATTTTTTTTCCTTAGAGAGCATTTACACCTTATAAAAAACTACCAGGCCACATTTCAAGGTCTTATCTTTCTATAAAAATAGAAATTTAGAAATGTTTTAGAACGCTTATAGATGATTTCTCCTGTTTAAATTTGGAATTTTTAACCCTTATGGCAATGACCGGGTACCCGGGTACCATTTTTATCTTTTCATCTCGTTTTCAGAGTGTTAATATCAAAAGAAACTAAAATGAATTTAGATCCCCTTTATTTCTAGTATTCACTGTCCATTACTATAATCACTTTTAAAATTCGGTATTTTTTTTTATTACAATTTTGGGGCATTAAACATTTTTTTAACTGTCATCAATGACCAGGTAACCGGGTGCCCATGCAAATTTTATGTGTAAAAATACAGAAATTGATAGATTATTTAGATTTATATCAATAAAACTTTAAATTAATTTGAAAATAAGAGTTAGGCATATTTTTTAAGGTAAAAAATATTTTACTTAAGTGAAATTTTGTGGACAAGCTGTACAATAGCAAAAGGTGTACGAATGTACATCACATACTGGCTTTCCACATTGTTTACATGATTTTTTGGTTTTCCTGTGCCATTTTTGAGGCTCTATCAAGCACATCTGACATCAACTGCTGTTATCCTTCTTGCTTTATTTCACTTGAAGCTTTTTAGACTGCGTTCTGAATGTGTAGCAACTTCAAATACGGACAAAGATTTTTTCAGCACACTTTCAATTCCCGATTTGGTCAAAAATTGTCTAATAGCCTATGCATTTTGCGATTGATCTCGAACTGCTGGAAGTCTCAAAATCTCACCTAATTCCAGCAAAAACAGGCGACGATAGTCTGTTTTATTTATAGCCATACCATTATTTTCAGTCTGTATAATGTAAGTTGCAAGTACCGCTATATCCCCAACATAGAACAATAATACTAGTGGTCATATTGTTCTACGCCTATGTTCTGTATATTGCCCCAATAATTTATCCATTATATCCACTCTCTATATATTTTTAATTATAAAACTGAAGCATTTCGTGTTTAATTTTCGGTCCTGTGATTGTTTTGTCATGATGCATAGTAGACATTAGAATGACAGTTTTGTTCCTTTTTGAAACATACTAACAAATTCTTACGTCATCATAAAATCCAAGTATCGTAGATAAAACTTACGCAATTTACATGGCTTCATTTCTTGTGGAATATGGAATATGTTTGATTCTTTTTCAAGTACCAACCATTAGGAGCTTCCAGTATAATAAATGCTTGGCCAAAGAAAGAGAAGAAAAAGTTGTCCATGGTGATGTTTCGTCCAGAATCCTTGAATGGAGAGGTGAAGTTTTTCACAATTCTTTCATCTTGGTTTATTTCACGGTCTGTACCTGTTTTCCGGTGCATAGTTGGCCGTTGAGATGTTAATAATTATTTGCATCACATACCCGCCATATTTTGATCTCATATTTAGCCGGTTTAAACGGAATATATTAGCTGAATCTTGTTCTTCCTTGATGCCTAAATAACTGCTCATCAATAGTTAAGTCTTCCGTCAGTTTGTATTTTTTCAATAGGTTAGGTTTTAGCATAGCCCACAAATAACGAAATGTTGCAGCTTTAACATTTTGAAGACATTCCACTCCTGTGTTTTGTTTGTCAAAACGAATAAATCTAAGAAAGTGCCAAAATCGGTCTACACTCACAATTGCTCAATAATACGGATATGAGTTTGCTCTCTATGTTTCTAATGTGTGATTTTTGATTGAATTGTTGACACACGAAGCAATTAATATTTATAAAAATACATTACTCTTCTCTAAAGGCGGGGAAGTTACACTGTATGAAATATATGTTTTTTTTGGTCCGCGTATGTTAAAATCTCAACAGGTACCCGGGTACCCCAGTCATTGGTTAGAAGGGCAAATTTTGGTCATTGATATAAGGGTTAAGAAACTGTTCTTAGGGAATATGTTCATCGTATAAGTGCCTACCATGCAAAATTTCAAGTTTTAGCCCATTCAATATCAAGAAAATGAACTATATAATGTTTTTTCTCCCCTACATACCCTTTCGGTAGTTGTACCGACATAAAAACAGTACAGGAACTAAAACCAACAATTTGTCACAATTATTGTTGAAATTGATTTGGTATTTCCTAAGATTCCATAGAAGTCGTAATTTAGAAAGCTTTTAGTAATCGATCTTAACTATCATTTATACCTTATAAGTATCTTCAACTACAAATTTCATGTTTCTATCTTTGACAAATGCATAGAAATCGTAATTTAAAATGCATTTCACGCATTGCCATACCTTTAAATTTCGATTTTTTTCCCCTTAGAGAGCACTTATAAGTAACTATTATGCGACATTTCAAGTTTCTAGCCCTTTCAATATCACAAAAATTGCAATTTATAGCTTTTTTGTTCCTGAAAAATCCTGGTGGTA
Organism: Maratus speciosus; assembly: GCA_963932465.1. NCBI lineage: Eukaryota > Metazoa > Arthropoda > Arachnida > Araneae > Salticidae > Maratus > Maratus speciosus. Next base: position 13,335,080 of record OZ010786.1, read on the forward strand.
ATGTCACCAACATAAAGTATAGCCTATGTTGGAGCAGGGACTGTCACCATCAATTTGCAACCACTACTTTTCAAATCCGTTTGGTATTTTCTGAGATATCTTAGAAATCGTAACTTAGAACATCTTTAAAACTCATTCCGCTCTTTTAAATTTTGAATTTTTTAGAATATGTTTTTAGACAACATTTATGTCTTATAATTATCATACTCCTAGAAAACGTGCTTTTTCCGTTAATTCTATCCGGAAAATTGAAAAAGAGGGAGAAATTGCATTTGTTCTTTGCACGCATGCATATTGCCTGTAATACAAACGTTCGAATTTATTTTTTAAATGAAAAACCGAAATTTCAATAAATAAAAGTTTCTAAGTATTTTAAAACAAACAAAAGAAAATAATGCTTTCGAATTAATAATGTAACATTCATTTAAACGTATTCGCAGTAAACGTTTTAGAGAATAAAAAAAAATAGTCGCATGTAAAATATATTCTAAACAAACACATTTAAAAAATATATAGTAGCTCAATCAAGTTTAAAAAAATCGATTAGTACTTGTTAGTTATCCCGTAGAATTAAATGCCAATGATGGTTGATCGTAAATGGCACATTCACTTGACAACACGTGTTTACGTCATCAAGTTAGTTTCATTTCGACGTTTTATTTATATTTTTATTAATATTATACTAATTTATTTGTTCTTTCGTTATTTAAAATAAAAATTATGCCAATTTGTATATTTAGGCGAGTGGTTTGGTGATTTATATAATTTGGCGAAATTGGTCGACGGGATGACAAACAAGTACCAATCGATTTTATTCAAAAAAGCAAACTTTTCTTGTCTAATTTAATAAAAAAAATATTGGATGCGTGCAAAAGTTCTATGTTTTGAGAAAATGTAAATGTCAAGTGGAATACAGTCCATTCAGCTTACGTTTAGAGGACAGGAAAGTGAATAATAACACCTGCAGGAGTACAGTAGGTATAGGCATTTGTCAGAAGAACTAATGCGGAACGGGAAATAACGTAGCAAGTAAGCAAGACAACGTCCCACATTGTTTACGGTACGAGTATGATAAAGTCCTTACAGCAGCCGGAGCTTGCCACAGCATTTGTCATGTGTATGGGGAAGATGCCGTGGATGATACGCTATATGGCCAAAGGTGACCGGTCACTTGTGATTTTAGGCGTTTTGTTAAATATCTAGAAAAATACATGAAGAATTAACCTGAAACTGCAGGTGTGTAAACACTATAGTATAGGTCATATATTTCCGCGAATATTTTTTCTCGAAAACCCATAGGGGACCGTCAACAAATTGAAAAAGAACGAATATCTTTTAAGGCTGTTTTTAACTGCTCTGCGCAACAAGCGCAAAATGTTTTGACACATTTACAAATTCATTTTTTGCGGAAAGATATAAAATCGGAAAGCCTGGCCATGGAAGAGATTTGGAATTGAACTGTTTTCTCCATTTTTTGATCAATCAATTACCTATTGAGTTATAAACGTTTTTGATCACATGACAAACACAATTTTCGCCCTTCACGGACTGGTTTTTCTGCTTTCTACGAGAACTTCGGTTCAAAACGTCAACTTTGACACGATTTTCTGAAAGATCTATTGCGTTTGCAAAAAAACGAGAAAAATAGCTCGATTACATAGTTTCTGATCAACAACACCTGCTATTTACATGCATTTTCGAACAAAAATAAATTAAAACTTATGTCAGAAATTTGCACTTTTGGATTTGAGAACAGCCTTGTTCAAACTTGAGATTATTAATAAGTGGCTTATTGTAATATACTCTGTTCATTTTTATGAGGATAACATGTATACTCTTAAAGAAATTAAGATTTTTATAAAAACAGTTCAAAATTTCGCCACGTTTTTTGCTTACAATTTGCAGAGTTCTTAATATAAACAAAACCTTTCAAAATATAATGTACATAATGTGTCAGCTAATTATATAGAGCAACTTCTGTGAAAGTCTCAAAATCATAGCTTGTAAATTCTGAAAATTATCGTCGATAGAATAAGCTCGAAATCCGTTGTTCCCAAAAAGAAGCAAAAAGATGAGGGGTTGTATCAAATATCTGTTGATTATTGCCAAGATAGCGTACACAATATTCCACGTACTACTACACTGGTTATCAAAAATTAAGGAAAAGTCACAAAATGCTAATTTTCAATTACGCGACTACTCAAAAAAGGAATAATATAATTCGAGTAAATACTATCTCTACAACACAGCTAGCCCATATAACATCTGATTCATGTCACAGATGGTCACAAGTGTCACAGTTACTACGGTGAAGCAAAAAAATAGGAAATTCCATGCATCTCATTATGAGTCTCAAATGATCACTATATGTGACTCGACTGAGAAGTCAATGTGACTGCTGCTTTGTGACGAGTCACCAGGTGACTTTCCAATGTAGTTAAACTGTCACTCTCATGCGGCTGTCATTTTTAGACTCAATTTCATAGTCATCATTAACGTTGCATTATAATAAGTCACCAAATAATATCATATTATAGTCACTCGGAGCCTTTTTCCAAAAGAGCACAATGGTGACTTCACAGTAGTCTCTCTGACACCTGAAAGTCTTCATGTGACTTTAATGTGACATTATTTGATAACTTATCACAATGCAGCGTTCACGATGACTTTGAAATTGATTCTACAAATGACAGTCACATGAGAGTCACAATGTGACTACATAGTAAAGTCACATGGTGACTCGTCACAAAGCGGTAGTCACAGTGGCGTCTCAGTGGAGTCACATATAGTGATCATTTGAGACTCATAATGAGATGTATGGAATTTCCTATTTTTTTGCTTCACCGTAGTGACTGTGACACGTGTGACCATGTGTGACATGAATGAGATGTTATATGGACTAGCTGTGTTGTAGAGATAGTAATTACTCGAATTATATTATTTCCTTTTGAGTGTTCGCGTATTTGAAAATTAGCATTTTGTGACTTTTCCTTAATTTTTGATAACCAGTGTATTTTGGATACAACCCCTTATTTTTTTGCTTCTTTTGCGAACAACGAATTTTGAGCTTTTTCTATCGACGATAATTTTCAGAATTTTTAAGTTATGATTTTGACACTTTCACAAAAGTTGCTCTTTATACTTAGCTAATACATTATGTACATTATATTTTGATTGCATTCGCGCATGCGCAGTGAAACATTTTTTGGTATACCTGCTCATTTTTCAACCAATTGTTATTATTTTTTAATTTTGAATGCAGATTATTGTGTACAATGTTGTTTGTCATATTTTCTGAAAATAACTTTTTTTTTTATATTTAGAACTCTACAAATTATAAGCAAAAAACTTGACAAAATTTGGGACTGTCTTTATAAAAACATTAACTTGTCTACGAGTATACATGCTATCTTCATAAAAATGAACACAGTATATTACAATAATCCACTTATTAATAATCTCGAGTTTGAACGCTTTTGTTAGAGTACAGGACTATCCAAAAGATATTCGTTATTTTTCAATTTGTTGTCGGTCCCCTATGGAGTTTCGGGAAAAAGTCTTAGCGGAAATGTATGACCTATACTATACTGTTTACACACCTGCCGTTTCAGGTTAATTCCTCATCTATTTTTCTAGATATTTAAAAAAACGTCTAAAATCGCAAGTAACCAGTCACCTTTGACCATATAGTGTAGCACCTGCTACCGTTGGTTTAGGAAATTCCGGGATGGAGAGAGAAGCTCTAAAGACATGCCCGTTTTGGACGTCCGTCAGTGCTTTCTGACGAGGATATGGATACAGCCACAGCAAATTCTCCACATCCAGTGGTCGGAGAGTTAGCGGAAACGTTCTCGGTTCACAGGACAACAGTCAAAAGACGGATGCATGCGCTTGGTTTCATCACCAAATTCAATCAATGGGTACCACACCTGCTTACAGTAAGTCTTCGATAAGAGAGGATCAGCACCTGTGTTTCCTTACTTTACTTTAACAGTAGGGAACCAGTTTTGAACCGAATTGTAACGGGTGCTGACAAGTGAGTACTGTACAGTAATATGAAGCGTGAAAGGACCATATGCCGATGTTTCAGAGGGTACTCCATCGATCTAATCAGGAGGACTCCGTTCCAAAAATGTTTTGTTCAGTATATGGCTTAATGCCAGGGGAATAACCAACTAGGAGGCCCTCGCATCAAACCAGATGATCAAAGCAGACTTCTACTGCCAACAATTAGATAAACTGTGAGCAAAACTCACGTCTAAGTGGCCAGCATGCATCAATCGCTGAGGGGTTTTCTTTCAACACGATAAATCCAGCCCTCATGTTGCTTTAAGAACTCGCCAGAAATTACTGGGCCTTAGTTGGTAACTTTTATCTCAGCCGACGTATAGCCCCAAACTTGCACCTTCGAGTTATCACATTTTTTTATCGTTACACAACGCCTTTCCTCACCGAAATTTCAATGATGTGAGTCCTTTAAAATGGGCATTACAACAGTATTTTGACTGTAAAACAGAGGAGTTTTATCGGCGTGGGATTAACTTACTGCCAGAAAGAGGGCAAGAGGTCATACATAATGAGGCGGTCATGCGTTAATTCAATAGTGCTTTACTTTTTGTGTTCTCCGCCTTTACGGTTTCGCTAAAAAAAGGGTAGAACTTTTGTACTCACCCGATAATATTAATTATTTACGTCTAACAATCAAATGGATTAAAAATATGTCTATATTAATCATTTCTTATTAAAGATATATCTAATATGTAATAGTTTTTATCCTCTCATATTCTAAATGTGTTAAAACACCAACTTTTATTTCATAACCCAGAAATATCATTTGAATTAAATTTAAATTTCTGAGATTTCTGAACAAGAAATTTTTCAAGCCTTACCAATTACCCATTTGAAGAAAACACGTATAATCCTTTTAAACTAGTCATCTACCAAGTGCTCGCTGGCCGAGTGGTTAAAACGTTCGATTCGAATCGGGCGCACTCAGGTTCAAAAGTAAGTGGATGAATGGAGGAAAAAGAGTTTTTTTTTTTTTTTAAACTCTATTTTTCAGATGACAGAAATTTTCAATCCTATAACGAAAAAAAAAAGGGACAAAATTTCCTTCAATTCTCGGATATATACCAGTAGCAGTGCTACCAGTAACATTTCCGTAAATTGAAGAAAGTATTTCTGAAAGAATATGCAATTGCATATAATCCAGACTCTACTAATTAGAATCTTAGTATTTTAGATATATCTTATTATAAAATATCTGATAACATCTCCATTTTAAAATAAAGCAACTTTCTAGACAAAGTTACATAACATGTTCTTCCACTAAATTATTCAACTGTCAGCCCTCTAGCAAGTGCATATTAATTTTTTGACGAAAATACAGAGATAAAAAAATTGGCCTTTTGTATATTTATGATATTTCAGTATTATTATGTTTTTTTTTTACAATTGATTCTGAAACTGTTTTTATTTTTAAGTGAAAAATAAAAAGATTTTACACAACATCACACTGTTTAAAACTAAACCTTCGTTTTTGTTTACATGAGGAGCTGATGAAATATGTAATAAAACAATTTCTTTCCTGAAAGCAATCGAAAACAACAAATTCAAATATTTGGGAGAAGTATTTTTAACTAGAGGTAAATAATTTACTCATTGTGAATTTTCTTTTATCATTGAAATTAATGTTTTACTCAAATGACGTATAAGAAATATATTTTACCAGCTTCTTTGTTAATTGTTCTAAATTAAGTAGTATATTAAGTTAAAGGACCTAGATGAAAGAGTGTTTTCGAAGCATTATATAGAGATACATAAGCGGAAGCAATTTTGCTAAATTTGTTTCAGAGATCCAGAAATGTGGAAAAATTTAAGGTAAAATTTTTATCAATACTATATACTTAAATACTTTAAATACTTAAATACTTTAAATGGGCTGGGCACATTGCAAGGAGACAAGGCAATAGATGGAGCACAAACACCCCACAGTGGTATCCCAGATATGTAAAACGGTCAAGAAGAAGACCTTAAGTAAGATGTTGTGATGAAATCAGAAAAGTAGCAGAAAAGTAGCAAATGGATTAAAAATATGTCTATATTAATCATTTCTTATTAAAGATATATCTAATATGTAATAGTTTTTATCCTCTCATATTCTAAAAGTGTTAAAACACCAACTTTTATTTCATAACACCGAAATATCATTTCAATTAAATTTAAATTTCTGAGATTTCTGAACAAGAAATTTTACAAGCCTTACCAATTACCCATTTGAAGAAAACACGTATAATCCTTCTAAATAATGGTGTGTTTGGTGGAAAATGTGTATAAATTGGATGACTAAAGCACTAGACAGAAAACATTGGAAAAATCTGGAGGAGACTTTCATCCAGCAGTGGATTGAAAACGGTTGTTGTTGATGATGATGATACATATCGTTATGATGATGTAATCGTGACATATCATTAATTTTCTCCCAATTTAAATTTTAAATCTTCTTTTACAGATTTTAATAATTAAAATTTATTTTCTCTTTTTAAAATATATTAATGTTTTTAACAATTTTGCAGTTAGTAAATGTAATTAGCGGTCAGTAAATTAGTAAATATATAACACTTTAGAGCTGTTTTGGAAGTCAAATAAAAGGGACTTTGTTGAAACTTCTTCACAGTAATTGCATACTTTTCTGTCCGTAAACATATAAATAAAAAGAAAATCTTTTACCGTTTGTAATTCTTCACACACTAATATATATTTTTTTTCTTGTTGACATATGTAGCCTATAAAAGTAATTATTTCAACGAAAAACATGTTTGTGTTTACGTTAAAAAGACGTCTAACATGCATGATTGTCTCTGTTTCGGTTCTCAATATAAACCTTCCTAATGTCCATCGCTTTGCATCGTAATATACTCGTTAAAACATCTTTTTCGTCAAATAACAATTTGCTTTGTCGCATTGGAATAAAAACTTTACATTAACTTATTTATATTTTGGGTTATAATATTGCGTAGGGGATCCGTTTTTGACTTGGTGCACATGAAGTTGAATATCACAACTGTTAATCACTCTTCTTATGATCATCGTGTAGTTCAATTGTTCTTATCTCTGATCTCGGGATGACCCTCGCGGCAATAATGTTTACTCTCTTATCTTTAAATTAAAACTACGCACTTTATTTCCCATCAATTGGACTCTTTTTTATCGAATCTCTATTAATTCCTGAATTATTAATAATCTTACGCAATGTACTCTCTTTACCGGCGACATTTCTGTGAAAAAAGTATTAATTTAATGTAAGTTATCCATTATTCAAGTTCACCAATTTTAAAATAATAAATTTTCGTCGTAGAAACTTGGTGCCAAGGATCAGAACAGTTTCATTATCATGTGATTTATGGCTATCTTCATTAAAATAATCTCAATAATAACTGAACTACCACAGAAAATAATTACGATGCTCAGGTGTAAGTACGGTTTGCTTTCGACCATCAGCTATTGCGCGTTGAGATACATAATATGTTGGCTCCGTAGAAAGTAGCAGAAATATAACTGACGAACATTTATTAAACGGCACGTCACGATACTTTACATGGAATAACATCGAACAACATTACATCAGAATGAATTCGAACCCGAATGAAACTGGAAGTTGTAGTCCTTGTATTAGTCCAAGTTAAAGTTAATCTTAGACACCCTCTCACGGCATGGTCAATACATAACGCTATACTACTGAACGAGAAACAGGAACTTTTTTACATCGCTCCTATCACTTTTTTTCAGTTATTATGGGAAAATGGCAACGAAAAGACATAAAAGTCTACTATTTTTCCTTTACTTTCTGCAGAAATGGACTACTTCAGATGCCAAAATTAAAACGAAATTCGTTAAAAATTACAAAAAAAAAAATAATAATATATCAAAAATAAATTGAGATGAAGTTTTCAAACAAATTTCATTTAAAAATCATTTTTTCCCCAATACGATGGTATAAATATTGAAAATGTGCGATGCTTAGAAGTTTAAAATTTGCAGTAGAGATTATACCGTACAATGATATTTCTGCTTTGTTTTACAGCTGGCTTATATAACGTAACGTTATTTTTTAGAGATGGCAGTTTAATTGTGGTCCGAATGAATTAGCATATTGGGGGTTAAAGAGCTTCGAGCTGCATAATGATCAGCAGCTACGAATTTCTTTGGAATGTAACCCGACCAGAGTGGAAAGAAGTTTAATTTAAGACAGATTCGAAACTAAACATTAATACTTTATGAAATATATAGGTACTGTTTTAATATATTTCACAAACTAAAATAAAAAGAAAAGGTTTAAAGATACAGTTCATCGGTAATTAAATTTCGATTAAGTTTATAAAAACATTAAAAAATGCAATTAAAGAAACTTGTATGCATACAGAAGATATTTTAATTAAATTCGGTAATAACACTTCCAAAACTGCCTTTCAATACGTGTCAGTAATATACAGTCTATTAGATATTAAATTAAATCACGTCTTTAAATCATCATTAAGTGTCATAAAACGTAGTGTAAATATGTAATATTTAAACTGAACGTTAATTAAAAAAATATTTATTTTAATATATCGGTTTTAGTACCATATAAATGACTCAACTATAATTCGCAGATTTATCCTGTAAAAATTGCAGAAAAACATGACCTTAAATTTCCAACGTCTAATCATTAAAGAAAGAAACAAAAACCTTCAATATAATACCATGGTCTAAGAAATATGCTTTAAAATTTACAAATTACTTAATTAAAAATATATATACATTGTGGGGGGTGACAAACTCTCTAGCGAAATATGGACAATGCATTTACAAATTAACTTAAGGAAATTATTTCTAATATTTGTATTTTAAATGTCATGAAATCTTACTCCAAACGTGCCAAAAAAGTTATAACAAATCCTCAAAATAGCTTAACGCTAACACACTCAATAACGAGTAAATTACTTTGAGCTAGCGAGACATTTTGGAAATATGCCAAATTCGCACTTAAGAATTTAAATACAAAAATTCGTCTTCATTAACTGCATTTTAGCGATCAATGAAATGGTTATTGAAAATAATTTTTTTAAGTTATCATTAAGTTTTTAAAATAATCTTTGTTAAATATTTTAAAACTCAGATGATATTAAAGGATTAAAAAATATATGGTAAATTTTGTATTAATAATCTAATTAGGTGTACTAAAAACATTTATATAGATAGAAGAAGAAAATATGAAAGATAATAGTACAAACATTGTAGTAAACTAGTCAAAATTACTTATGGGCATAATGAACAATTACTTAAAGAACTGTTGGCAACTTTTTTTCATCTTTTAATCAATTGCAAGCAGATATTTTAAAAAGAAAAAAAATAAAGCATAGTTAACAACCTTTGTATTTTTTTGTTTAGGAATGCTTCGAGGAACATTGAAAAAAAGATTTTGTTATTTCTCTGTAGCTCTTTATTTTCAATAAAATTTGAAAGTTCTTCTTTTTTATACAAAATTTCTGGTAGTAATCGATTTAAAAAATATGAAGATTGATAACTATGTTGTTGCGTAATTTATTAAAATATCTAAATTACAGTAGAACTCTAATTATTCGAACTCCTACTATCCGAATTGCTGATTATCCGAATCGCTTTCAGAATTTCAGAAAAAAAAGACGGATACGTACTGCGATTCGCAAAATAATGATTCTATCTACGCATCGGTTCGTTGTTTTGTTTTTGAATGCGTTTCGTCTTTCACCATGGCTTCTAAAAGAGAACGTGTTGTGTTATCTTTAGCGGATAAACTAAACATTATAGAGCAGTCAGATAAAGGAGTTACGGGTAAACGGCTGAGAAGTACGGTGTTAGACAACCAACAATTTAAGACATTAAAAGAAGCAAATCTACACTTTTAAACTTCGTGCCAGTACTTGAAAACGAAATGGAAGCCAATGGTCCAGTCAGTTACAGAAACCATGAAACGGCATTACAGAAGACAACTTTTAAAGAAACTTTTGGTAGAGGACAAAGACGAAGAAGGTGTGTTGGCTAACGACAAAAAATAAATAAATTTGAAAGATTGCGTTTACATGGTGACGTCAGACCCTGGTTTTCAAATTCTAAATGATGATGAACTTAGTGAAAGTGTGAGAGAAGAAAGTGTCGAGGAAGAAGATGACCTTAATGTCGAAGTTGAAGCAGACACGGGAACATCAGCGTGTAAAGCATTTGCCGTCACTGAAACTACGTTGAAGTGGATGGAGCATCAGCCCGAGTGTGACCACATGCAACTTCTCACTATCAAGCCGATGCGCGACTTGGCGACGTGAAAATGGATGAAGACTGTCAAACAGCTTACTTTGACCGATATGTTCAGCGAGCAATGACTTTCATTTACAGTACGGTACATAGAAACTGTACTAACGTACAGCCCTTGTAAGTACGCTTAACATGTAAAAGTGTTGCCTTATCATTTAATTAATTAAAAGATCTTTTTCTATAAAAATAGTTTTATTTTCTCCCATTTTTAACATACATACTGCAATTAATTATTATAGACCTTTTTTCGGAAAAATTCCAATTATCCGAATTTTTGATTATCCGAACGGAATCCAGTCCCAATTGATTCGGATAATTCGGGCTCTACTGTATTCATTCTGACCATCACTTAACTAAACAGATAGGAAACAGAAGTATTTTTAATTCATCTTTTAACATCCTCCAAATTATTTACCATTGTTTGTAGAAAGCATCATTTTAGCACACATATAAAATTTTTCTTTTTAAAAATTTTTCTATGCTCTTGCTGATTACTCCTGTCTATATCGATATACGCTTTGTCAAATAACTAATACTCGTTTTCATATAAAATAATCCCTGATATACAAATTTATTTACCAATAAATAAATTTCAACACAAGATTTATAGGTTTGATAAAACTTAATTTATAGCAAATAAAAAATAGCGAATCTCTTAAAACTGATATAATTTATTGTAACATGCATGAAATGGAAAACTATGAAAATAACAAAAGAACGAAAAATAAAGCAACGTTTAGATCTATAAAGCTAAAGTGAATCAGTTGTTTAGGAAATGACATCTGCTTAAGATGATGTTATACACTGATCTTCTATACACAGGATTTATTAAAATTACTATGCCTTTTATTTAGAAAACTTTGCAAATTAAAGGAGAGGAGTAATCATTGAAATACCCATAATTTTTCTGCACAAATAAATGCTTGTGTTGAGGCACTAAATTGAAGTAAAAGAAAAATAGTATCTACGCTAATCATTGTTACATAATAATATCAATTACCTCAGAAATAACTTATAATGGACATATCACAGTGGATTCATAGACACATTAATATGCATGAATGTATAGCTACATATACGTTGATACATGTGAAGTGCTACAAGAAAAAAAACTGTAATGTAAATGCTTACATAAAGTAGGAATATTCATATAAGGTTTCCATTGTTTTTCTAAATTTTAAGGCACACGACAAATAAGCATATATGCATTCTCAACTAAATATGTATTTTCCATAATTTCCAATAGCTTAAATTGTATTATAATATTTTTCAAATTGCAAAGTTTGAAACTACAATTTTGGGCATTTAAATTTAAACTTTTAAGCATTGCTATCACTATTCATTATATCTCTTAAACCCTTAGCACCAGATACATTTTAGTGGTGGTATGCTAAATTCCAAATATATTACATTTCGTCAAGAAGTAGTTTATGTCATTATTTTTAATTACATGTGCATTATATGTAATGTCAGAAGATGAAGTAAAGGTTAAATTATAATATGCAAGCATAATTAAGGCTTTAAATAAACAACTATTACACATGTAAAGTTTCTATGTTTTTCGAATTATTGTTACATTAGATTAAAGCACAGAATTTTAGAATAAAAACAAAAATAATCTATGTTTGTTTATGCTATAAAGACTGTACAAAACTAATCACAATAGCAATTAGCCACGTAAAAATCGAAATGCTTAGAACATTGCAGCCCAGTCTTAAAATGAGGAGGGATTATTAATTGTTTTTAGTTGTGTGCTTGTGTATTGCCACACTTTTAACGTAAGTAAAATTAAAAAAAAATAGAATTTTAAAACACAAACAATATGAATTAGGAATATTTTTTGACGATTTAAAATATAGTGCAAAAATATTGTTGACTTGGTTGATTCCACTGCATTTCTGACTGGTCACGTTTTGCTTCTCATGCACTTCTTCATATTCCCATATCAGATATGCTTCCAGGAGTCAAAACAGCCTCCAAAAGGAAAACAAAATCACGTGTATAAGTTCCACAAACACAGGACGGTGAGCATGTGCTCATTTTTTAAACAAGAACAGTTTTTAAAATAAAATATCCCCTATTATTTTATTACTATATTATTGCAAAGAGCTGTGAAAAATTCCATTCGATAAGGAATTTGGTTTACTTTCCAAATATTAAGGGGACAAGGGACTTTAAAATCCTTAAAAATATTTTTTGTAAATTTCACCTAAATATTATTCAAGGGTACATTATATGCATTATGGCATGCATTTATCACAAAAAAAAATTTAAAAAAAAATTAAAAAAGAATTTGAGAAAAAATGGAATTTTACGCGTTGTCTTACAAATCTTCAAAATGCCCCCATTGTCTTCCATATCAATGAAAATCCCCGATATTTTTTATAAAAGTTTGTTTTATACATATAAATAAAATAGAGCATCAAATTTTAAATATTTGAATTTAAAGGTTAAAAAAAATAATAAAAATGTTGAAATTTTTTCGAAAAAATTTCAAAAATTTTCAAATTTTCAATTCTTTTTTAACTTTTAAATTCAAATATATAAAATTTGATGCTCTATTTTATTTATATATATAAATCAAACTTTTATAAAAATATTGGGAATTTTCATTGATATGGAACACGCAGGGGGCATTTTGAAGATTTCTAAGACGGCGTAAAATTCCCCTTTTTTCACAAATATATATATATATATATATATATATATATATATAATTTTTTTTTGTGATAAATGCATGCCATAATGCATATAATGTACCCTTGAATAATATTTAAAGTGAAATTTACAAAAAAAAAAAATATTTTAAGGTCCTTGTCTCTTTAATGCGGTTTTCAATAAGGAATAATCTACATATTAAAATTTGTATCAAAGTTGATTTATCAAAATGAACATCAACGTTTGACACCTACTTTGAGTTTCTTGGATCAAGTTGAATTGAAATTACAGACAACAGTAGCCTTAAAAGATTCAAAATGCTGATGTTCCATAAAATGACATCTAATTAAATGATATATCCGTAGTAAACAGTTTAAACTTTTAAAAAAAGTTATGAGTTTAATAATTAGAGACTAGTTTTAAAAAGCGGTTAAAAGTCGGTTATTAGTAATAACAGGCAATACCAGGATGCGCTTCTGGTACTTGGTGTCATTTGCTGAGACACCGCCAGTACCACCCATATTATTTTTGCTGCACCGCAGTTAATATTATTTCGTTTTTCTTTATTTTCGTCGATAGATGTGTTGGATAATACCTAATTTAATTTAAAATAATCATTTAAAATAGATAGAGAAAGTCATAACTTATAAAATCAGTTCATCTGGTTACCATGATGTATATAAAATAGATTGGATAAAATCAATGATGTACTAATATAAGATTCTGTTTTAAATGTTTTTTTTTTTTTTTTTTTTTCATTTTAATATTCTGTTAGTTATAAATTTCCTAACTTATTATTATTTCTGGTAATTTACATTACAAAGAAATATATATTTTTTTTAAATAAAAATGTGATTGGATCTAAATCACTCTGCCTCGTCTGGCTACTATGGGAAATTTTAATTAAAAGAGGGACATATAATATTTATTTTCGCATTTAATACATTTCATATTGCAGATTCTAGCAGATTTATCTATTAAAATAAAATAAAAATTATTAATTGTTTAAAATGTATTGTGTACGATAATTATTATTTAGTAATTACAGGTTTTGTGCATAAATTTTGTAAAAAAAAAGTGATACATTTAAATTTTTCGGGACATTTCTTATATAATATAAACAAACGACGCCACGACCAAAACGAAACGTGGGGACGTGGTTTATTTAAACAATATGATCATTTCATTCAAAGATGATCGAGGTACCGTGAGTTGTGAAAACTTTTCCTTGGAGTTAATTGTGAATGGAAGTTTTCAACTCATATTGAAATCCTGAATCTGAGATTTCTAGACCAGTGACGGCGGTTCGACAGCTGCACAACGGAGTATTTGACTCAAAACCTGGCCAAAAATGCAAAAATTAAAATTTCCTTTGTAAAAATCATACTTTATAATAGCTGCCATATTTACGAGTCTATCTATGTCTATTTCAGGAACTTGAGTCATTTCCGGTGTCTCCTAGCCTCAGTTGAAGATAAAGTTTCTTTGTGAGAAAACATGATTTTTTGTTGCTTTTTGACATTGTTGTTACTTTTAAATGTAACTTTTTTGTGGCCGAATGAATTGTTGAACTGAAGTTGACTAAGGTTTACGTGTCTATGAAAGGTCAGAGTTTAGTGTTAAACTAAGTGTTAATTTAAATAGTTTAGGTCTTATTATAAGAAAAACATTAATTTTGAACAGGGTTATTTTTAAAGCATTTTTGGCTCTAATTTAAACATATCAAAATATATTTAAAGGTGTATCTGGCTTTGTCGGACCATTTTTGAACTATAATCGTATTGGTTACACTTTTGAATGCAAATTTCATAAAAAATTGTTCCGCATGTTGTTACACTTTTTACATATTTTTTTCGGTGGGGGGGGGGGTCTCATTTTTTGCGGCCACCGAATTCAAGAGATAAAAACAATATTTTTACTATCGTATTACAAGTTTTTAGCTTAAAGGATATTACCTGAGAGCTTTTTCATCTGCAGATTCTACCCGTATGTATCTAAGTACGTATGTAGGTACGTGCATACGTACACAACTCGTTACCTTTTGATAGAAATTTCAGATAGGCTTCGAATTGAGTACACTGATTTATTGAAACAAGTTTCCGAAATTAATTTCGGCTCATAGGCGGAAAATAAGGGGAGCATGGAAGAAGTCTGGAGAAGACATAAAACTGACTGAAAGCTTGCAAGTACACTGGTGATCAAAATTAAAGGATAATGAGAAAAAATATGCTCACTAAGTTAATGTTGCAACCAATGCCCAATGCTGCAATCATTTATGTTAATTAAATACTATTGAACTCAAAATTGATCATCCGCGCATACGTTCGCGTCGGAAGTATGCAAATTAGATGATTGATAATGTGGTGCGCAATGGAAATATGTTGGAATGCTGGTCTGTAGTGTTGTATAAAGTGAATGTGGTGTCTGAGTGTGATCAGTATTCATTAGCTATGGCTCAGAGGCATCATTTATGTTAAGGTCAAAAGTGGCGAATAATTGGTAGAATCGAGGATGATAAAAAACAAATGGATGTCGCCCAAGATTTGAATATCCCTCAAAGTGACATAGCAAGAGTTTCTAGCCGCTTTTTAAGCACTGGATACGTTGATAGATAGCCTGTTCAAGGATGACCAAGAGCAACAACTGCATCCGGAGGCCGTGTTTTGTCATTGTCGCTCAAAGAAACCACGAAGCGACTACAAGAGACTTGATTTGAGACATTCAGGCGGCCACAGGATCTTGAATTAGTAGTTCTACTGCTGCACGAAGGTTTAACAAGGATGGGCTGTATGCGAGAATACCAACAGTTTGTGTCCCTGTCATTCCAGATTCCAAAGGGGCCCGTTTAAACTGTTGCCCTCGTCAAATTCAATGGAGGCAAGAATACTGGGCTCAAGTATTGTTTACTGGTGAATCCAGATATTGTCTGAACACTGATTCTAGACGTTGTTTGATCTGAAGAGATGAAGGAAAACGCAACTTGCCCTTCCCTTGTCCGGGAAATATCCCGTTTCAGTCCTGTTTTCTTGGCTCTATTGAACATGATGACAGCAACGGTTTAAACGGGCCCTTTGGAATTTGGAGTGAGTGGGACACAAACTTTTGGATTCCTCGCATACAGTCCATCCTCGTTGAGTCTTCTTGCAGCAGTAGAATGGCTAATTCTCGTTCTTGTGGCAGCCTGAAGATCTGAAACCAAATATCTTGTAGTCGCTTCGCGATTTCTTCGAGCCACAATGACAAAAAACGGTCTTCGGATGCAGTTGTTGCTCTTGCTTTCTCTTGACCAGGCTGTCTATAAACGTCTCCACTGCTTAAAAAGCGACACGAAGATCTTGATATAACGTTTTGAGGGAAATTCAAATCTTGGGCAACCTCCATTTGTTTTTGACCTTCCTCGATATTACCAATTATTCGCCACTTTTGAGCTTAACTTAAATGATGCCTTTGAGCCATAACTAATGAATATTGATCACACTCAGACACCACATTCATATTAAACAACACTACAGACCATAATTCCAACATACTTTCATTTCACACCTCATTGTCAGTCATCTAATTTGCATATTTTCGAAGCTAACGTATGCGCAAGTGCAATTTTCAGTTCAATGGTATTAATAGTATTTAATTAACATAAATAATTTCAGAATTGGGCATTGGTTGCAACGTTAACTTAGTGAGCATATTTTTTCTAATTACTCTTTAAGCTTGATGACCAGTGTATAATTTTGAGTCATAACAAGTAGGCATCGCGTTAACAAGGAAAAGTTTTAAACGTAATGCTGGTGAAAGAGTAAGACAGTATGTGAACCGTTACAATTGGCGCCCTATGACAATGCACAAGGTTTTCATTCATAGTGCCACTGTAATTAAAAAAGACCGTTTTATTAAAAAACCTCACTAGTCCGTTGGTCAGCTATTCGAAGAAGCTTCCGAGGCAAGAAACCAACTTTAGATTGTACCGTACAAAGTACTCAAGAAAGTGCAATAGAGAAATTTGCAACAGAGACGTACCGAAATGTCTTCTTTTAAGCAGTGATTCTTTTATAAACTGCTCAAGACAAAGACCAAGGGAAACGAGCATGGCATGCAGTAGCGAGACCCAAGAACTTCTTCTTCCAGCTAAGTCTTATTGTAGTCCTGATAAAAGACAAGAAGAGACTTCTGAAGGAAGATGAAAAGCAGAGTTCTGAAGAATCAGATTGAAACTGGGGATCTATTAAACGCACCCAAAACTTAGTATAGCTATAATGTAGAGACTCCACTTTACTAAATGTATTACTAAATGTAACTTTATCAAATGTAAATTAAATGTAATAATTATTATTAAATATAAATTAAATGTTATAAGTGTTATTAAATATAAATAATAAATTTTATGTATAGTGAAATTAAATGCATTTAATTAAACAATACTAAAAACTAAAACAATCTATCAACAATTACTTTTCTCTTATAAACAGTAAATACTTAAGGCTGCTAATCACTCAACTTCTAAATTCCCTTCGCTAATGTCAAGTCTGTAGGCATGTGATGTATTCATATTTTTTCAATATCTCTCTTCGGGAATTAATATATATATATATATATTTTGTACTCTTCTTAGAAGAGTCTTTTTCCTTTTCTTCGGGGTCAAAATATTAATGAAATATATACGTAACTTTATGTGATGTGTTAAAATCTTGCTTACATTTCGTCAGCTTTATATAAGATATCTACCCTATATGTATAAAATCCTAATGAAACGAATTTATGAAACGGAAGTATGAAACGGAAGTATGAAACGGAAGTATGAATCGACTGATTAAACAACTGAATATGTTTCACGGCGATTTCTTCTAAAATATGAAATACTTTGCGATGAAATTAACACCAAAAATCAATATTGATCCGCAGATCTCAAAACTGGCATTAGAATTTTTAAATTCGAATTAGTTTTCGAAATATTAATTTTTTTCTAATTTTAAATAATTTTCTCTAATGATGCAACTCAAATTTTAATCATAACAGATATTTGTTTTCATATTTCAGAAAATGTTACTATTAATTTAAATAATTTGGCGACAAGTTTGGCCTCTTTTAAATGTATGCTAAGAAATGTATAATGTTACTTTTATTCATAATTCAATTTACTTTAACAATATTTCGCCAAATTGAAAGATTCTGATATAGAAATCACGAACTCGGTATTTTTATGATAGCGAGACGCAGGTGATAAATCGACAAATGTGCAATAATCGCCAAAAATGGGATTATTTTGATTGACACGGTAACCCGGCTAACAAGCCCAGTGGTGTAGTGGTCAGCACGCCTGTCTGCCGCACCGCAGGTCGAGAGTTCGACTCCCGACTGGGCAAGGTTCACTCAGCCTTTCATCCCTTCGGGGTTGATAAAATGAGTACCAAGCTTGCTTGGGAACTAAACACCGAGGGTCTCGCGTTAGGTTGACCACCTGGCCGGAACGCATGCTGCATAGTACCTCGGGGCCCAGGGTCAAGAAAACAGAGATGGGCACTGTCGGCCCAGATCCTTCTTGGATTGTATAGCCACAGAGTTTAGTTTTTAGTTTAGTTTAGGTAACCCGGCTATTGTTGTTTATTTATTAATAAATCTTTATTTACTTTTATTTATTTTTTAAAATTATATAAATTATTTTGTTCTATAGTTATCAATTATTTTTTTGTTATTTCCTTTTGAAAATAACAGAAAGTACCGTAATTTCCGGTGTATAGCCCGCGGATCAAACAATCGTGTTTCGACCCAGAAATTTTTAAAAATAAAATGTAACTTTTTAGATCACAGTAAATATTGGTCTTCAAATACTGAATAAAATTTCTGGGTCCAAACTGAATTGTTTGATCTGCGGGCTATACACCCGAAATTACGGTAATTAAAAAACGGTACTACTTAGTTATTCCGTCAACAAATTTCGTCAAATTATATAAATAGCCTTACCCTCGCCAAATTATACAAATTGACATCATTTTTATTTTAAATAACGAAAGAACAAATAAATTAGTACAACATTAGTATAACAAACAAAAGGTGGGCACAGATGCCATATACCAATATGGCATCTGTGCCCCATTGGCGCTCTTTTTTCTGACGCCAATGTCATATACGTAACGGCTACATACCTGGCGCCAAAGTGTCGTTATTTTGCTTGATATGGTTACCTGGATGTTGTTGTTTATGTTTTTGATGTTTTCACCAAATTGGCGTCGGAAAAAGATCGTGCCAATATGAACGTCGAAATAAAAATCACTTGATGACGTAAACACGTGTAACTTGCTTAAAGTCAAGTGAATGTGACATTTACGATCAACCATTATTGGCATTTAATCTTATAATTTGGCGATAGATTTTTGGTCGACGGGATAACTAAGTAGTACCAAAAATACATATGTAACTGGTATTCGAAAGCGAGGTTTTTGCCAAATTTTCGTTAAAAAAAAAAATCACGCCAAACCTGCGGCGGGTTTATGACATCTGGCCAAATATTAACTAATGCAAATAACAAACCATTACATTTAATTTTAACTTCAAATCAATGTTTTAATTTATCCCTCGAAAAATAAAAAAAAAATGCTAACTGGCGAGTTGAAAAAAAGCTATTGACGAGATTGGCACCCGGCTAGCGTAACTGTACCAAGAATTCTTTGCGCCCATGACAACTTTTATGTAGTTTTATTCGAAAAAAAAATTGATTTTTTAATCAAAATAGAAAACTTTCGGCACAGATGTCATATACGACCCCATATTGGCGCGATTTATTTTCTGACGCCAATGTAATATACGTAACGGGTACTTAATTGGCGCCAAAGTATCGTTATTTTGCTTGATATGGTAAGCGGGATGTTGTTGTTTATGCTGCTGATGGCTTCCCGAAATTGGCGTCGGCAAAAAATCATGCCAATATACGTATGTGACATATGTGTCAAACTTTCATATGATAGGCGAGTATGGCCACCCAGGGAAACCCAGCAAATCATATGATAGGCGAAGTGATCAGACCGTATTTGTTCATGGCAGTTGATGACCTTGAACTATTATAATTTAGATCAAATATTGACGATAGAATAATATTTGGCGACTTATCACCTGTGCCTGGCTAACATTAAAGTACCAAAATGGCACCTAGATTATAGAAAGCGAAGTGGTCCGCCAGGAACTGTTGATGATAGTCACATGACTTAGGTTGTTGTTATAGAGATTGTTTTAAAATACAAAGACTGTGTATATGTAATTCATTTTACTTTATCTTCTTTTCAAATGTTTAACTGATCTGTTTAATCAAAAACGAAAATAACCATTGGATGTCTTAACAGCAGCTGATTTGGCCTTAAATTTTTGCAATCAAAGGGAATTGAATGGAAACCCGTTTACAGGGAGATCTGCACAGCTTTTTTCAGTATAATTCAATATTCTCTAATATTTATAAAACCCTTCAGATTAGCGGGTTTTTAGATTCTGTGTTGTCTGAACGGGGGTTGGAGAGCGTAGCTTGCAGGGGGCGGAGCCCCTTACTTAATTATATTATTATATGATTATAAGATGTAAAATATTAAATTAAGCATGGGTTTTAGAAACATATTGAGAACTAAGAAAAAATAAATATCTTTTAAGAACAATAAAAAGAAAAAATGAGTTAAAAATATTAATTTACCGAGGACATATTTTAAATATGCAAATGCATCACATGCACACAGATTTAACATTAGGCAAGGAAATTCGGTAATTCAGTGACTAGCAGCCTTAAGTAAATTTTGTATAATATATTTAATTTTTAAATAAATGAATACATTTATGTGAATATACAGTTAATGTAATATATTAATTAATAGCAATTTATTAATAGCAAATCAACAGCGGTGGTTTAAATTCATAACACTTGAAAAATATTTTAGGCCAGGATTTTTGGGTGAAATACTCCAATGTAAGCTGGTTGAATGTAAGAATATTCATCAAGACGATCATAAGTTGTACTTCAATATTTAATATGTGATTTATCATATTGCTATCTAAGCGTAGAACCAGCAGAGTGTAAATATCCAGGCAGGGAATCGAACACATAACCCTTGGAATAGCGCTCCAAGCACTCATATATGAGTGAGGGATGCTAAGCTGGGTATCCTCTTTGTAGCTTAAATGGTCGAGTTTTTGATGCGCTATTCAAAGGGTTCCGGGTTCGATTCCCGTCTTGGAAAATTTTCCCTCTGTGATAGCAATGTGATAAATCACGTATTAAATTCAATAATTTCAAGCGTAATTTCACTGCTGAAAATTAATGAAAAATTATATATAAGTTGTGCTTGGAGAGAAAAAAATTACCTTAGTTTTGAAATCTTGCAAAAGTTTGGAAGACACCTCATTGATTCCTAAAGTACTTTTGAGTAATTAACGTTATTTTGTCAAGTCTTATATCACATTTAAATGATCATTCGAAAGCCATTTATAAGTCTCATTAGTGGTAGATATAATGTCCAATGTCTAGTAATCTTAACTACGAGTATAATCCTTTTCAATGCTCAAGTAGTTAAGCTCTGTCAGAAACATTAGTTTGCAGCATAATTTATCTAACCAACTGCCAGAAATGGTGCCTTTATTCATCCTCCTTTACCATATTTATGTGTTTAAATAAGACAAAGATTATTATCAAAAATAAATGCTCTTTATATGCTATTAAACATGCAGTTGTCTAAAACCGGAATTATGGTAACATTTTCGTTAAAAACAAATGATATTTTTCGTTATAAATTTTTATTTAAAATTTGAAGAATTGAATAAATTTATTACCTTGGGCTACTATTCTGATGAAGTGAAAGATATTTATATAAAAATTTTTCTGAAAATTCACAATTATTATTTATTAATTCCTTAAATTTTGTTCCAATGATACTTTGCCCAATCATTGAAAACGTTCTACAGCAATATAATCACAGTCATTGTAAATTATTTTCACTTTTAAATTGCTATCATTTAAAATTTAAAGATTACAAAAATAGATTTCTCACGCGATTGAAAATCGCATCTTGAAAAATGCTTTTCACCATCTTGAAAGCATTTCTAGATCGTATAAAAACGCATTACTATTCCTATGATATCGAAGCACGATTGTGAATGCCAGATTTTAAAAGTAGAAACTGGATTAAAGAAGCTAATTCCATGCAAATATTATTCTCTAGATATTTTGTTGTACGTAAAACTTGAAAAATGCATTTTGTCTTATATAAAGAATTTTTAAGCGTTACTTATCTATTCTAATATTATAAAGAAGTAAAAAATTGTTTATATGTTAGAGGTAATCTCTGGAGCTACCGAACCGATTTCAAAAGTAATAGTATCAAAATAATGGTGTTATTCCAACTTAGAACGTAGGCTATATTTAAGTCAGTGCCACTTACCCAAAGGGGGTGCAGGAGCAAAAAATGTTCTAAAAATGCGATTTTTGCGTTACTGGAGGGCCTAGAAATATGAAATTTGAAATATTAGCTACTTATTAGATATAAATGATGTCTAAGAAGAGTTCTTAAACAATTCGAAATTTAAAAGGGGTGAAAACGCACAAAAAACGTTCTAAATGGTGGTTTCTACACAATCTCAGGAAATACCAAACCGATTTAAAAAATAATGGTGTCAAAATGATTTTGACAACGCTTGCTCCAAGATAGGCTATATTTTGTGTCGGTGCCACTACCCCAAAAGGGGTGCAGGAGAAAAAAAAAGTTCTAAAAATGCGATCTTTGCGTTACGAAATGGCCTAAAAATATGAAATTGGAAATAATAGCTACTTATTAGATATAAAGAATTTCTAAGAACAGTTCTTAGGCAATTCAAAATTTAAAGGGGGTTAAAATGCACGAAAAGCGTTCGAAAAAACGTTCTAAATGATGGTTTCTACACAATCTCAGGAAATACCAAACCGATAAAAAAAAAAATAATGGCGTCAAAATGATGGTGACAACGCTTGCTACAAGATAGGCCATACTCTATGTCGGTGCCACTACCCCAAAGGGGGTGCAGGAGCAAAAAACTTTCTAAAAAGGCGATTTTTGCGTTACTGAAGGGCCTAGAATTATGAAATTTGAAATATTAGCTACTTATTAGATATAAAGGATTTCTAAGAACAGTTCTTAAGCAATTCAACATTTAAAAGGAGTGAAAATGCGCGAAAAACGTTCTAAAAAACCTTCTAAATGGTGGTTTCTACACAATCTTAGGAAATACCAAACCGATTTAAAAAATAATGATGTCAAAATGATGATGACAACGCTTGCTCCAAGATGGGCTATACTGTACGTCGGTGCCTCTACCCCAAATGGGGTGAAGGAGCAAAAAACGTTCTAAAAATGCGATTTTTGCGTTACTGAAGGACTTAGAAATATGAAATTTGACATATTAGCTACTCATTAGATATAAAGGCTTTCTAAGAACACTTTTTAAGCAATTCGAAATTTAAATGGGGTGAAAATGCACAACAAGTGTTCTGAAAAACGTTCTAAATGGTGGTTTCTACATAATCTCAGGAAATACCAAACCGATTTAAAAAATAATGGGGTCAAAATGATGGTGACAACGTTTGCTCTAAGACAGGCTATATTATATGTCGGTGCCACTACACCAAAGGGTGTGCAGGAGCAAAAAATGTTCTAAAAATGCGATTTTTGCGTTACTAAAGGGCCTAGAAATATGAAATTTGAAACATTAGCTACTTATTAGATATAAAGGGTGTCTAATAACAGTTCTTAAGCAATTCAAAATTTAAAAGGGGTGAAAATGCGCGGAAAGCGTTCTAAAAACGTTCTAAATGGTTGTTTCTATACAATCTCAGGAAATATTAAACACATTTTAAAATAATGGCATCAAAATGATGGTGTCAAGCCTTGCTCCAACATAAGCTGTGTTTTATTTCTTTACCACTACCCCAAAGGGGGTGCAGGATAAAAAAAAAACGTACTAAATTGCGGTTTTTGCGTTACCGTTGGGCCTAGAATCATGAAATTTGGATTGGTAGTTAGTTATAAGATATCAGTAATCTCTAAGGACATTGCCTAAAAATATCGAAATATAAAAGTGGGTCAAAATGCGCAAAAAGCGTTGTAAAAAACGTTCTAAATTGCGATTTCTATGCAATCTCAGCAAGTACTGAATCAATTTCAAATATAATGGTGTAAAAATGATGGTGACATCTCTTGCTCCAAGATAGGCTATGTTTTATATCTGTTTCCACTACCCCAAAGAAGATGCAGGAGTAAAAATGTTCTAAAAATGCGATTTTTAAATTATGGAAGAACCTAGACTCATGAAATTTTGCATGGTATATATTTATTAGATATAAATGATCTCTAAGAACATTTCTTTAAAAATTTGAAATTTTAAAGGGGTGAAAAGCGTTCTAAAAACGTTCTAAATGCCGATTTCTCAGCAATGTCTCAGGAAGAATCAAACTGATTTCAAAAGTAATGGTAGGAAATTGATGCTGACAGCCTGTGCTCTAAAATAGACGCTATTTCATGTCGGTTCTCACCATCACCTAGATGTTGCAGGAACAAAAAGAAAACGGTCTAAATTTCGATTTTTGTGATCGGTAGCAACTTGAAATTAGCCAAGGTACATATTTATTAGATATAAATGATCTTTATGAACAGTTTAAAAAAAAATGGAAATTTAAAAAGGGGTGAAAATGCGCGAAAAGCGTTCTAAAATCGTTCTAAATTGCGATTTCTACTCAATCTCAGGAAATACCAAAGCTATTTGAAATGCAATGGTTGCAAATCAATGCTGACAGTCCCTGCTCCAACATAAGCTATATTTTATGTTGCTGTCACTACCATCTGGTGGTTGCAAGAGCAAAACAGGTTCAAATTTGCGTTTTTTGCACAACTGAGGGGTCTAACACTTTGAAATATGGCATGGTATTTACTTACAAGATGCAACTGCTTACTAAGAACAGTCGAAAGAAAATTCCAAATTTAAAAAGATTAAGTGAGCGAAAAGCGTTCTAAATTACAATTTTTCTACAATCTTATCAAATACCAAACCAAGTTAAAAAATAATGGTGGCAAATTGTTATCGATAGAACCTGCTGAAACATAAGCTTTATTTTATATATGTGCCCCTACCACCAGAGGGTTGCATGATAAAAAAAAAAAAAAAACTTTCTAAATTGCGATTTCTGTGATACCGAAAAGGCTAGAATCTTTAAATATGGCATGGTAGTTACTTATAAAATATAAATGCCCTCGAAGTACTGTCGAAAATAAGTTCGAATTAACAAAGGGTGAAGCGAAGGGGAGGGGCGAAAAGCATTCTAAAAATGTCCTAAATTACGATTTCAATGCAATTTCAGTGAATATAAAAATAATAGTTGCGAATCAATGGTAACAGTCTCTGATCCTACACAGGCTGTATTTTATGCCGATGATTCTAACCGATGGGGTTCACAGGAACAACAAAACGTACTGAAAAAGGCCTTTAAAAGCTTCCTAAATTACGTTGTGGAATATTAGGAAATAACAAACCGATTTCAAAATTAATGTTGGCAAATTAATGGTCACAGTTCCAATTTCAACATAGCCCTTTATGTTGAGAGAGGTGGTACGACTTTGACATGATAGTTAATTTTAAGATGTAAGAAGATGGTTTCTAAAAAATTCAAAACTTCAAATGAATATTGAAATAACCGTATTAATTGAGCATAAAAATTTCAAAATATTTTATAAATTATCATTTTTTTAGTTTTATTTTTTTCTATTAATTTAAGTCTCATTTCTGTCTAATGCAGTGTAATAATGATGTTTAGTCAAACTGTGTTCTAAATTAGGTCAAACTGTGTTTTAAATGTAATTTTTGAATTATTCATAAAAGTAATAAGTACGTTTTAATAAAAAAAAAAACCTTTTAATAAAATAAAATATTACCTTTTAATAAAATAAAAATTTAGTTAGTACCTTATAATAAAAATTAGACAAATAATTATCACTTGGCATATTTCAAATATTACGCGAGCAAAGCCGCGGGGTTTGCTAGCAGGTAATATTGAAGAAGAAATTGCGTCGCTATACTTTCGAAATTAATCTTTGCTGTACAGCAATATTGACTAGTAATATGATATGTAAAAATATAGATATATTTTTTTTAATTGATTTTTTTTAATACGTATTCCCTATTGAAATCTAAAGACACGGACCCTTATTATCTCGTTATGTTGTTAAAATATTTTGTATAAATTCGCTTTCACTTTAAGTTACATTATTTTCAAACGAATATATAAAATATACTTTTCAATAATAATTGAACGATTCGATTATAAACAACGTAAAATGTTTCTTTCGATTTTTTACTGTTGATCTTATTTTTTTTTTCTTTATGATCTGTTTGCAATTTACTATGCAGTGATGTCTAAAGCTGAAAATCAACTATAATAAATATTTTGATTCATTTTTCACTAATAATATGAACATATAAACTATATTCTTACTACACTGTTGAAAATATGTCCCTCGATTCAACCGTTTTTAAAGATGATGATTACATGGCTATATTATTAAGCGCAGTAGACCATATTATTGACAATATTATGGTCAGAATAATGTTAATTTATGTAGCTGTTATGTAGCTGTTTTCTACAATTTATGGTGGAATTGCTGGACACTTGACTGAAGATTTTTAATAGTGTATGTAACTTTCATAAATAGTCAGTCTGCACAATCGGCACTTGTGCATTTATATGTATCTTACCCGTAAGAAAATTCAAGAACTTAAAACAAGTAAATTTCACAGGAGAGACAAAAGAATTTTCGCATTTTTTTTACTAAAACATGAAAATATAGCTCCTAACTCTGCATTCAGTTGTAAAACCGTTCATAAAAGCATAAAACATTTAAAAATTTCGACGTAAAAGATGTAAGGGTATTAAGATTTATCTCCACAATCCTAAGTTGTTACATTTTTCTTGCGTTACAATTTGTCAAATTCCATGTACACCTGAAATTAGTACATAGCATAATATGGATTCAGCTTAATCCCAATGTTTTAATTTTTATCCATTATAAATCATTAATAAATTTAACAGTTTCTATCAAAACAAGAATAAACAGCAGATTCATAAAAAGGTTTCCAGTTATTTAAATTAACCCTTAATTGTTTTTAGCAGTCTCGCAGACTGCTCTTTATTTCTTTTGTCACAGTTTAACTTCTAATTTTTGCGTTGACTATTAGATACTAGTGAAATTTTGTTTTCTCACACGCTCTATTATAAACGCTTGAGACTTCTGAGTGATGTAGTTTTTATACATCTTTCGATCACGCGGTCTCAAAAATACCTCAGTGTAAAGATGCGACAACATGTTTCAGAGATGTTAAGAGGGCATGAGTTCCAATCGATCGTGGTGTACCTAGGAACACAACACTGCACACCACAACACTGCAACACTGCATTATCCTATTCAAGAAAAACTCCCGCGAGTGAAAAATAAGAGATATTTAAGAAAAGTAGGTGGTGGAAGAGAAGTCCTAATTAAAGATATTACATTAATACATGGAAATTATTCCAGAGAGAAACATTCGCCTTGCGTACAATATTTCAAATGAAAATCAAATTTCAAAGTAATTGCTTAAGAAGCGCAAAGGCCAACATAGGGAAAAAGATTCCATGCTGGGACTCGAACCCGCGCCATCAGTATAACGCACTGACGTCCTACCGACTAAACCAAATGGAACGTTACGCAGCGTGGAAAATTTCTCACTATTAGTAATCTAATTAACTTTCTCACTAATAGTGAGAAATTGTACAGGCTGGGTATCGTTCCATGTGGTTTAGTCGGTAGAACGTCAGTGCGCTATACTGATGGCACGGTTTCGAGAACCGGCATGGAATCTTTTTCACTATGTTGGCCTTTGAGCCTCTTAACCAATTACTTTGAAATTTGATTTTCATTTGAAATAAAGATATTACGCGCAGTTAACAAAAACTATTGATATAAAAACATAAATTATGTGCTGAACTTATGATGCGATAGTCGCACAAGGAAAGGGGGAAGGAGACTTCCTATACATTTTAATCGCGAAAATTTTCTGGAAGAAATGGAAATAGATATTCGTTTGGAAATTAAGTCATTTTCAATGAACATTTAAAAAAATAAACTTAGTGTTTTGGCAGAAAAGGGTTTTTGACTAAACAACTGCTAGCAATTTTGCGAAAATCAATACATACTGTGTTACATCAGCAATAGAGGATCCCAATTAGCCCTTTATGCAACGACGGTACTTTAAAGTACATTAAAGTAATTTGTTATAAAATTCATTTAATACATCGAATAGTAGCCAAACAGTTTAGAATGAATTATATATACTTTATTTTGTTCCAAAAACATTATTGGTTGCACAACCTAAAAGTATTTTTAAAGGGATGATTTCTTTTTCATTTGATTTTTTTCAGCTTTCTTGACGTTGAAAGATTGAGGGGAGGGGGGACAGGTTTCAGTTCGGAAAATATTTGTATATTTCTATTGTCTGAGCATTATATTTGTAATTTTCATAATTCTACAATTCCATGACATTTCTTTGACATCTACAAACACTTTACCTGCAGAATTTAAGCTCAACAGTTTTCAAATCGGTTGTGAATAACAGTATGTCACTAGCACTGCTATTATCCAGCGGTATCCTATGACCGCAGATCGTGGTTTTCAATTTATGTCTATCTTTGCTGTAGTTTACTATAATGTGTAGTAGTTTAGTATATAGTATGTTAACGTGTTCAAGCCTCAACAAGCAAAAATATTCACGGAGGTATAACTACTAATCCACAGTATGAATCGCTGTACAGCGGGTCCTATGATCGCGGCAGGAAGATTTTATATCCTGTCCAAACTCTGTCTTTGTCGTAGTTTATTTTCAGGTATAGTAGTTTAATATATAGTTGGTTTAGTGGCGGAGTCTTTATTTAAGGTCAATACTTTCAATGTAGTGTATGGCTTCTCATCTACGGTGTGTGTCGTTGTGCGGCTTGTCTGTGCAATCATCCATTGATAACCTATGCTCGCTGCTCCCGCTTTTGAATTCATGTCTTTTTGTGATTTTAGCAGTTTTAAGAGTGTTTTCGTTTGAATTAAAGGGTCTAGCCGGATAAGCATAGCGAAATGGCTCCCATGGTCTATGTTTGAAATAACACGTGTGGTAATAAGTTTCACCATGGGAATACAATATAGAGTGTTTTTAGCCCCTGACCTTGAACTCTCCTTGAGATAATCGGCGAAGTATGCGCCGGCGCTACTATTTTTCAAATATGTTTTTTTCAAAATGTACAAAAGTTAAAAGAATGAAATCAATACCAATTATTTGAAAATATCTTAGTTCACATTATATATTTTTTTATCTTTTTTACAAATGTTAACACAGAAAAATAAACAAAAATATATTTTGAAAAATATTAAGCTATTAATTTTATATTTACAC
Source organism: Maratus speciosus (assembly GCA_963932465.1). Taxonomy (NCBI): domain Eukaryota; kingdom Metazoa; phylum Arthropoda; class Arachnida; order Araneae; family Salticidae; genus Maratus; species Maratus speciosus. Next base: position 13,364,528 of record OZ010786.1, read on the forward strand.
CAACCAAAAAATTACAGAAACATGCTCAAAGTATGTACTTTTAAGAAAAAAAAATCGTTAACATCGAAGGTGCGTTTTTTGAGTTTTAACAATAATAATGCTACCAACTTTCTAAAATATTCATAACTTTCGCTGTTTGTATTTACAGAAATACGCTGCTATCAATGCATTGTTTGATTCATGACATTTCCTCTCGGGCAGGATGCACGACGAGCCAAAATAAAAGAATGTTTCCATGCCTACCTCCTCCCTATAGATTTGTTTCGTATTTGTAAATATTCTGTTATTTTGGCGAACTGCGCTCCTTTAAATGTAATTATATCAAGAACTGACAAACCAAATGGTGACATTTGTCTATCATTATTTTCACATAGAGGAAGGCTATGAGGCTGTACAGTGTACATATGTAACGTAATTATTAAGGGGTGAGTGTGTTTGTGTGTATGTGTGTGTATGGGGGGGGGGTCTGGTCAGAAGATATCTGTAGGGGGAGGGGATTTGTCATTTTATATTGTTATCATTTTTGATCAAACCAAAATTTACTTTCTTGGCATGTTTTTTTTTTTTTTGTTTTTTTTTTTTTTTTTTTTTTTTTTGTTTTCTTTTTTTACATCTGTTATCTTAATTTTTTAAGTCAGTTTTCTTCTTTTTATGAAAATATAAAGTTCTTAATAAAAACATTGAATGATTAAAAAACATTTCATTACAAAATATGGAATAACGAACGTTCACCATTAATATGCTCCTGCCATATCCGTATATATTTCGTTGTTAGAGAAACTAGATTCAAAATTATACTTGTAATTTTTGCTAGTAAATGATAATATTATACAGTAGTAATGTTTGTGTGTTTGCGGAATGTAATCTCAGAAACTACCTAGCCTATTTAATAAATAATGGTTTGAAAATGCTGGTGACAATCTCTGCTCCACCAAAGATTATATTTTATGTCGGTATAACAAGAGTTCCAATCCTGTTAGGTAATTTATGTATTTTTTTCGGACAAAGTTTGAATATTTTTCAGACAAGTCACGTATTGTCAATTGAATATAGCATCTCATTTTCTATTCTTGTCACGAGTTATTGTTAAATCGATGTTCTCACTAACATCGCTCAGACTAATCACTCTGAGGGAAGTCCTAATTTATTATATAATATGTTTAACCACGAATTCGATGTTCAGGAGCAACAATTTCAAAGGCCATATAAATAGCAACCGACAGGGTCTGCCGGGTGGAGAGGCCTACCGTAAGGCATAGACACAAAAATAGCAACCGACAGTATGGATCGCTATTTGGCGGGTCCCAAATATATTTAAGATACATAGACCGGTAATTCCCATTGAAAAGCATGCGAAATCATGGTAGCCATCTGAAGTAAATTGAAACACCTTAACCGCGAGGTTTTTACGTCAGTTGTGGTTATTTACCATTAAGTGCTGGGGCTAGAATGAGCATAAAAATTAATTTTTATCAGTATATATAAAGTTTATGGCATATTGTTTTACATGAAGCTATTTTATATTTAAATATGCGTTATAAATATTGAATTTTCAGAAATAAAGTTAAAAAAGGCGATTTATTAATACTTTTATGGATGGTATGTTTAAAAAAGAGTATCTAGTTTTAACATGTCTTATAAACCTAAATAAAGGCGAAATTTATATGGAACCAGATTGTTAAATATTATAATTCCACTTTTTTTTAAGTTTGACTTACAAAAGTAACTGGAAAGGAAGTTCAGTTTAAAGGTAGCAACTGTAACATAATATAGTAATTTACAAAATTTTAAATTACTTGTAAAGAAATTTACTTTTTCTGAACTAATTTTTATGCAAAGAGGTAATTAAAAAAATGCATATTAACGAAAATAACACTATATTTTTATCCTTGGAGGATGTTTTTTTAAATACTTACTTCCTATACGAAAAAACCAAAAAAAATGATGAATAATAAGGTTTTTATAAGGTTCTTTTTTTTTTTTTTTTAAGGCCTAAATGAAATAGGCTAGACTGATACTTAATGAACCGCAATGAAAAAATACGCTAATAAAAGCATTTTCTTAGGTAAATTAAAATATAAAACATATAAACTGCCGTACAACAGCTGTGATCAAAAATCCCCAGCTAAACTGACAGTTTGCCGGTCTATGTAACTTAAAAGTATTTGGGCGGGTCATAAGATCGAGATTAGCGAGTAATACTTCATGTCCTAAATCTCTCTTTGTCGTACTTTATTTTAATGTGTAGTAGTTTGTTATATACTGGGTTTATCAACGAAATCAAGATTTAAGAGCAAAATTTTTTATGGAGTGTATGACTTCCCACCTACAGCGTGCTTAGTTCGATAAGCGTAGCTTTAACGAATTATGTGTTTTGTTAAAAAAAAAAAAAAGTGCAGTGTGAAATTAAACATTTTCTCTTATAGTGTCCTTTTTTAAGAACATTTTATCTTCGTTCTGTATTACTCATTTTAATGCTCTCTGTGCATATTTAAAAGAAAAGCAAGATATGAAATTAACTTGTCATTACATATTTCCTATTAATCTTGTGCTCGTTCTATAAACAGGATTTTAATAAAAATAGCGACATGAATTATTTTCCAATAGATATTAATATAAAAATTGGAAAACATGTTACAAGTAATAACAAAAAAAAATAATTTTGCTTCATTTTAAGAATTTTTCCCTTCTTTTACGATTTGTTTCTATTTAATAAAATTGTTTCGTGAATTCTTCTCCATCTAAATTTGAGAATTGCGTGACTTGCACAATTAAATGAGCGGTTAAACACAAAATTATTCAATTTTCTTTTTACCTTATAATTAATATTTAATTGTGTTTATTTAATTAAATTTTTTTTTATCATTTTTAAATTCTTTTATTTATGAATATTTGAAAGTAAGATTGGCACATGTTTGAAATTTGGTAAAAATGAGAAACATCATGCCCATATGAAAAAAAAACCCTTTAAATGATTGATTGAAGTACGTATTTACTTTTAAAAAGTTTAATTAATAATAATGTTAAGATTTTAAATTCTTCAAAGCAATTTCAACGGAATAAATCAATGTGTTCATTTAATGTGCTAAGGGCTACTTGAAGCACACGACGCCTCTTTCAACGGACAGCATCAGTACTTGTAATAATAATGTTACAAATAATAATGTTAATACAAGAGTAAATTCTTCTTGTTTACTGCCAAAAAGTATATTTTTAGGAATTTCAGAACCAGAAATGAGGTGATGAAAAATTTTAAGTAAAAGGGGATCAGATTTTGTAGTTTAAGCAAAGTTAAAGTCAAATTCATCAATTACATCATTTGAATTTAATTGTTGAGGTAAAACTTCACTAAGTAAAGGGAGAAGTGAGAGAGCATCAACTTTTCCGTGTTCTGTACTTTACTTAAAACGGATATCATATTGAAAAGCTTCTAAATAAATTGCATATCGTTACATTCTAACAGCTGATAAAACAGGAATACTTTTAGAAGGTAAAAAAATAGGAACTAAAGGTTTTCTGTCAGTAAATAACGTAAATTTGTTACCATACAAATATTGAAAAAATCTCTTCACACAAAAATAATTGCTAATGTCCCTTTATCAACTAGACTATACAGTTTCTCTACATTTATAGTCCAGGCAAAAGGGGATATTACCTGGCAAAATTAAAGGAAGTTCTGGAAATAGGCTTACTTTATGTTTTGGGGGTCGCTGAATCCGAATTTGTAACTTACCACCAAAATTTTCACAGGCAACCCCCCCCCCCAAAAAAAAAAAAAAAAGTTGCGCAACTCCACTTAACCACTCACACGTTCACACGTTTACATTTGCCCTCCCATCTCCACTCCGAACTTTTTCTATAAGGTTTACTTTAACTTTTTTGGGTCGCTGAATCCGAATTTTTAACTTGCCCCCAACGCCCCCCCCCCATCCCCCAAATAGTTGTTTTTAACTTAAATTTCTTACTCTTTTGGGGGAAAAGCATTACGAAATTCACAAACTGGACATAATTTGCAACAAATAGGACTTATGACATTATGACGTTGGATGAACAGGGAGGGAGAGGAGTGCCTCTGAACATGCACTGCGGTGCTACGCGCACTAAGATATTAAGTCCAGGCAATAGGGGAGTTTACCTGGCAAAATTAATACTAGTTCTAGATTTCGACTCACTTTATATTTCTTGGGACGATGAATCCGAATTTCTAACGTTCCACCAAGATTTCACCCAGCAACCCCCCAAAATTTGATTTTTTGAAAAAATTTGGTTTTTGAGAAAATCGCGCAGGGAATGTTCCGAGGCAGCCCCCTCTCTCCCCGTTTATCCTACGTCATAATGTCATATATCCTATTTGTTGCAAATTTTGTATAATTTCTGAATTTCGTAATGCTTTTCTCCTAAAACAATAAGAAATTTAAGTTAAAACAACTATTTTGGGGGGTTTCGGGGCGGGGGGGGGATTTTCGGGGTAAGTTAAAAATTCGGATTCAGCGACCCAAAAAACGTAAAGTAAATCTTATAGAGAAAGTTCGGAGGGGAGGTGGGAGGACGAATGTAAACGTGTGAGTGGTTAAGTGGAATTGAGCAACTTAGTCCACGCAGCACCGCGGCGCATGTTCCGAGGCAGATCCTCCCTTCCCCTTCATCCTAACTCATAATGTCATAGATATAATTTGTTGCAAATTTTGTCTACTTTCTGAATTTTTAGATACTTTTCCCCTAAATCAATAAAAAAATGATTTTTTTAATATAAACCTTTTTTTTGGGGGGGGGGGGGGCATTTTACCAAAATTTGGGGGGGATTACCTGTAGAAATTTTGGTGGGAAGTTGCAAATTCGGATTCAGCGACCCAAAAAACATAAAGTAAGCCTATTTCCAGAACTTCCATTAATTTGGCTAGGTGTAGTCCCTATACGGTCTCTATTGCCTGGAATAATTAATCAAAGTTCTTTAAACAAACCCTTCAGTGTTATCTGACATCACATGCGAAAGAACTGCAGAGATACGATAAGGAGAAGCATCAGTAGCTAAAGCTATAGATAATTTAGGATTATAGTGAGATCTTAGCTTATAGATCTCTACTTGTTATGTTCGAGTTCAATTCTATAAATATGAGAGTGGCAGTCATTACTTACAATGTCTGAAACGTGAATTCGAGCACCCTCTCACAGCGAAAAACTTGAATATCAGCGCCGGTGTGAACGTGTTAAAGGACGTGCGATCGTAGTTAAGTGTGGTACAAACTTAGCATAATATGTAACTAAGCCTAAAAAAGCTTTAATCTGAGATACAATTACTGGTCTTGGAGCATTTAAAATTGGCTCAATCTATCTTGTGTTTTATGAATGCTATGTTTATTTACTTTATACTCACAATAAGTAATCTCAGTTGCTATAAAGGATGACGTTTTACTTTATTTATCATAATATTATATAATCTTTGTCTATCTAATACCTTCTCTAATCGTTTGAAAAGAATTTGATCTGTTTCACCAGTAACACCAATATCATCTATAAAAATTGTAACTCCCTCAATTCCACTTAAAATATGTTCAGTTTTTCTTTGCCATATAGCGGGAGAAAAGATAAGACCCATGTGTAACTTAAGGAACTGGAATAATTCTTTTGGTGTATTGGTAAACAATTCTTGTGACTTTTCATCTACCGGTAACTGAAGATATGGTTGATTTCAATTTTTGCAAAATGTGCAATACCATCCAATGTACGTAACATATCTTCTATATTAGGTAAAATATACTTTTCAACTTTCAGAAATTTATTTAATGTTACTTTAAAGTCGCCGTATAAACAAATATTCCCATTAGGCTTAACTACTGGAACTATAGGAGTTGTCCACTTGCTATATGTAACTGGTTTAATAATACCTTTGTCTTGTAACTTTTGTAATTTTTCATTCATTGCTGTACGTAGTGCATAAGTGATAGTCCTAACTTTGCAAAATATGGGTGTAGCATCTTTTTCAAGATAAAGTTCTGCCGTCAATACTTTCAATTTCCCAGCGTTATCACTAAACAGATCAGCAAAATCACGTAACAAAGCTTGTAATTTATCAGAATAATTTACTATTTCATTTACATAATCATATTTTAAATTATGTGGAAAAATATCAAATTAATATACGCAGTCTCTGTCAAATAATAATGAGAAATAATGTTCTTTTATCAAATACAACTTTACATTTTTTTTGTTTTATTTTCATAAGTAACACTTACATCAACATAAGCTACATGTTTAACAATTTCACCAGTTTCAGTTTTTAAATGAACATCTGTAGGAAACATTTTATAATCAGGAACATTTCTGCGAAATATTTTCAAAGAAACTGCAGAATTTCTAGTTCCAGTATCTAATTCCATATCAACACTTGCCTTTTTTTTCAATTATCATAGACAATTTAATAGGATTTGATCCTTTATCATATTTCACAGTTAAAACAGTTATTGCATTTAAAGTATTAACATGCTTTTGAAAATTTCTACTTTTCAAAACTACACACTTTGCTTAAGTAGCCCTTTTTTTACACAGGGTGCAAGTAACATTTATAAATCTACATACATTTGCTAAATGTGAGGAATTTGCATACCTGTTACACATTAGCTTATTTTTATTCACGTCAGAATGACGTGATTTTCATGATTGTTGATATTCTGTTTTTGAGAACAATTTTGTAATTTTATTCGCTGTAGATTTTTAGTACTTGAAACTTTATTTATATTGAAATTTTAATGCTGTTTTTCAGAAATTTCAATATCTATATTGTAAATGGTAAAATTTTCGCAACAGCTTTTTCGAAAGTTAAGTCATCAACTTGAGTAATAAATATATTTTGAATGGTTTCATTTTTCAGACCGCAAAGAAACTGCTCAATTAGGTTTTTATTTAAAGCATCACCTGTAATTGAACAAAAGGTCGTATTCTTTTTAAATCTAGCAGCAAAATCTTGAATTGATTCATTTTAATTTAAAAACATTTTCTAAATTAAGTACGTTCAATAAGTTTGTTGGGGGCGGGGCTAAAGTGTTTATGCAAAATATCAACAATTTCAGCATATTTTACAGATTTGCAATCTCTAGGTATAGATAAATCACATAATAAACCATACAATTTCAGTCCCATACTAGATAAAATAGCCGGAACTTTTTTTCCATCTTTGATATCATGTAAAACGAAATTTTGTTCCGTCCTCTTTAGGTAGGTTGTGAATGTTTCGATTGCAACATCAAACTCTTTAAACGTGGCACACATATTTATTTATAACATGCATCAAAAGAGAAAGTGTAAATGTAAATGTAAGTTGAAGTTGTCACTTGTCACACCCGTAATCGTACTAGAATATGAGGATGTATCCGCAGCACATTTAAGTATTAGGAGCAACAGTAGTACTTGAAGTTGGAACCTGAGCCATTTTCATTCGGCTCAATTATTTTTTGTCGAATTTTACCGGTAAATGTTCTTGTTTTAAAATCTAAAGTCGCAATTTATGTGTCCTTCTAACTAATTACTTAATAACTATCAAAAATATAAACAAGTTGGAAATTGCTCGTCAAACGTGGCAAATGAGGTGCGTTCGTACTATAACTAGTTTTATAATTATGTTTTGCACCCCATATTGTACTGAATGTATATTTATTTGCGCTTCATAAGTGCATAGTCTGTAACATCATTAAAATGCACTTACAATAATTTTTTCCCCATTCCCCGTAATGTAACGGAAAACTTTTGGGTGTCCCTGTAATTAAACTATACATCCGATTTTCATAAAATTGGAAATAGCTCAACAAAATTTTGCAGCAATTATATATTAAAAATTTCAGACCATTCGGAAGGCTGTAAAATCATTAAAATGCATTTGCTATATTTTTTTCCCATTGGCCGTAATGTAACGGAAAACTTTTGGGTGTCCCTGTAATTAAACTATACATCCGATTTTCATAAAATTAGAAATGGCTCGACAAAATTTTGCAGCAATTATATATTAAAAATTTCAGACCATTCAGAAGTCTATAACATCATTAAAATTCACTTGCAATAATTTTCCCCATTGGCCGTAATGTAAAGAAAAACTTTTGACTGTCCCTGTAATTAAACTATACATCCGATTTTCATAAAATTGGAAATGGCTCGACAAAATTTTGCAGCAATTATATATTAAAAATTTCAGATCATTCGGTCGGGTAGTTTTTGCTCTGTTATATGCGGACGGACAGACAGACGGACGGAGAGACGGACGGGCAGACGGACAGACAGACAGACTGAACGACGACTATAGGTGCTACGTATTTATATAATTACGAACGCACCTAATGAAGGGGTTGCACAAATACATATTTAACATTTAATTAACACTTAACAATACAACCCACGTCACATCACAGAACAGAATTTTCTATTTACTTTTTAAAAGTAATCTTCATGAATTCGTGAGGGAAATTACGGTGCCGCCATCTATACCTTCTGAATGGAAACATAAAATATGACACTCTCATAGGTACCTTCTGTAATAACAGCCCCACCAGTTGCTGAGAGGTTCTGCTGTCGAAGCTGGTAGACGGGAGTTGCTGGGTACGAACCCAATCGCGACCGTCGGCCTAACCGTTTGGAGTTTTCGTGGTTTTCTTCAAACCTTGGATTTCCTTACGTAAATACGGGTTAGGTTCCCTTAAAAAGACCCCCAACAGAGGACATTCCCCCCCCCCCCCCCCCTTAGGGCCTATATCCCTCGTGTTGATAATTGGCCGTCATAAACACAACAAGCAAACTTCTGTAATAACACTTTACAACAGTGGTTTTGTCCTAGAACTAAAATTAGTTGATTCTACATCAGTTTTTGGCGCTGATTCAGAATATGCTTTTTGTTTATCTCTAGTTGGTCCAGGTTTTGAGAAATTTGCATATTTATATTTATGCAAATTTCAGCTTTTTGTGCTATTTTATGCAAATTTTAGATACAATATATGTCACATCTAATTACGTTTTCTAGATAATTCTACTTGACTATTTGCTTAAGATAAATGTCACGATTTGCATATTCTTAACATTTATTTATCACATTATTAAGCCTAATTTGAATATTTTTCAATAGTGTTATTATCACAGAATTGACGTAATGTTTTTCTAGACTAGATTTTTATGCTGATTTCAAATCTGTAGTCTGTTTTCTTATGTCATGTCTACTTTTTGAGTAAGATGAATTTCTACTTTTGCACTGCATTTAACAGAGGTTTGATATAAGATGCTTTTTAGGGGTGTGTAATTCATTGACAAGAAGTTGAACAGGGTCAGATTCATATCAGAGACATAAACAAAAATTTATATAATCGAAAAAAAAAATAAGTAGTACAATCTATCCTAACTAATTGAAGTTAATCATACAAAGTGTCATAAAAAGCTATTTCTGGCTTTTTTGACCAAAAACTAAAATTTCACTTTTTTCAAAAACTAGACGTGATAGAAGAAAACAGATACAAGATTTGAAATCAGCTCAAAAGACTGGTTTAGAAACATATTAGTGTACTCGTGCGGCAGAAATATTTGAACGTCAAGAAACATTATTAGAAAAACATGAAATATATATAAATTAGGTACAATATTTCACAATCACATGTCAGTATAATCTCAGAAACAACGTTTTTGTGACGTAAATTAGGTAGTAATCATAACATAAAACAAAAAACCCTGTTTGATAATGCTTTATACCTTAAATTTGCATAAATTGAAATATGCAAATATCTCTCAAACTTGACGTTCTGGAGTAAATCTAAAACTAGATTTGGAATCAGCACAAAAAACCGCATAAAAACAACTAATTTCATTTTAGGACAGAGCAAAAGTTTAAATTTGTTGACCAGTGTAATTAAAAGCGACAACCGACCAATATTTTTTTAGTTATACTTGAAGAAATATTTTAATAGCCATCGTAGATATATATGCCCGGAAAGTAATATTGCGCTGCGTATTTGCCTTCTAAAGAAAAAGACAAATGAATCTTAATTTATATAAATTATAGTATAACCAAGAACAATAGTTGACATAAACCTCTACCTGGATTTCGAAAAGCGTTCTTTTTCATTAAAATCAGAAACCAATATGTTATCAAGATTTAAAGAATCATTTATAAAAACAAAGTTTGAATTGCTGTTGGGAAAAGTTTCCGAGAAGTTTTATAGTGTGAAAATTGGCTTTCTTAAACAGGAATATAGTTTTTAGGATGCAATTAATTACCAATTAAATATTTTCAGCTGCGTAATTGAATTTATACATGTATGAGTAAACAGGTAAAATAAATTTAATTTCATAACTTAATGCTGTTAATTTATTATATATGTCTGTACAATACATTTGTTGAACATGAAGATGTTCACCGTAGAGTTTATAGCGAAAGAAAAACCTTCATTCCGGTTAGAGAAAACGGATTGATACCCTATAAAAAGTACTTGAAAACATTTTCAAAAATAAGTGATTACAAAAGAAACTTTGTTTTTATAAAATCGCCTTTAAATATCAAAACTATATTGATATCTGTGGTAAAAGGACATATAAAGAAAGTACAAGGTGTCCATAATTAAACGACCATACTGAAAGATAAAACTATTTTTCATAAAGTTGTTAAATTTTGTGAAAGACATAATAAAGAGATGGAAATTTATTTAAGTATGGAAAAAAAAGTTCAAAATTTCGCTACCAGAGGGCGATGTTCAATAAATTACGCATTTAGCATTACGATTGTTTAGGAAATTTATTTATTAAGTTAACTTGATTCTAAAAACAGCATTTCACGACATGTTCCTAGAATTTCCCAGAACATACTGCGGTCAACTGTGGAACATGCTATCTTACGATTCCAGATGGTATCTGAAAATGATGACCGTCATGCGGAACATGTTTGGTTATAACAAAATTTGTCAAACTAGCGTAAATGTATGTTAAATGTGTAATTCGTTAAAAATCGGCCTCCTAATTTTTTTTTTCGCTCAAACATATTCCCATACCTTTATTATGTCTTCCACAAAATTTCACAACATTCGGAAGAATAGTTTCATCACTTTAAAATAGAGTCCCTTAATTATGGACACCATGTAAATAAAATTTCTATACTATCATAATGTTAAATATGTAATTTATTAAAAATCGTCCTCTGGTGACGAAATTTTGTTTTTTTTTTTCTTTTTAACCACTTGGAAAAATGGTTATTGCCCTCGTCAGGGTAGGAAATCAAAAGGTTTCTCTAAAAATCTGAAGGTTTGTATTGGTTTAATCATTTTATTCGTTTTCTGATTGGTCTATACAGTACTCTGTATTTCTCTTTATTTTCAACAGAGATGGACAACAGTGTGTTAACACTATGACAAAAAAGTAATAAAAATTTAAAAAAATATATAATAACTCAGAAACAAATTGAGATACAGCTTTCAAACAAATTGCATTTAAAAGCACATTTTTTTTCTCTATACGACGATATAAAAAGTAATAGTGTGGGATGTTTAGAAGTTTAAGAAATAAATTTCATTTAAAATTGACAGTCAGATTTCTTGGAAATCTGACAATGGAAAAGCCTTTTCCCGAACAGCCAATGAAATGCTTGGATAATACGTAAGTTTCAAGTGAATAATAAGTATGAATCGCAGGCGATTTCTGTCGCTTGCAATTTTTACGTGTAATAACACTATTAATGTTTAATTCATGGCGTACGTAATATATGATCAACTCCGTGCGTTTTTTATGTCTTAAATTTTAGTCTTTGAAAAAATCCTTTTCCAAATGGTCGTTGTAATTTGTTAAATTGCATTTTATTTTTGCTTAAACAAATTCCTATTCCTTTATTATGTCTTTCACAAAATTTCACAACTTTATGAACACTAGATTTGTCTGCAGACAAAGCTTTTTTAAATCGCTAGTAACTTCGAAGTGATTCTTGTATATTTTCGTTCATGGTTATATTACTTTTTATTTTACATTTGAAATATCTGTCATTATAACTACAGTGTGTTGTAATCTTTTTTCAATTGCTGGAGCTTATGGATATTTTTTATCTTGAAATCTATAACGGAAACATTGAGAATATACAACAGATATTAAAGTCACACAATCGCAATATATTCCATAGAAAAGCTCTTAAATTACTCTGAAAATGGTTATTGCAGGCTACAAAGCATTTCCTGGAATACTTTTCTCAACGAAATCTTTACAGAAAAAAGATTTTTATGGAGCAAACATAGTTAGACTAGCTATTCCTCTTTTAAAATTCACTATCCCTGTTCACACATTCCAGAAATGGTCATGTCTTTTTCTACTTCGGCTAAATATTACTTTCGAAACGACTAAAAGCATTTTCTATTTGCGCCATTCAAACAGAGAGCAAAAAGTGATTCTGGATAGCTAAATTGTTCTAAAGAAAAATGAATAGGCATAATTTGGCATCCTATCTGGTTATTTCGGTAAATTTTATCTCACGATACAAAACGGAAAGTTGTTTATGAATTATGATGGTTTAAATTTTGAAACTTCTAATGCTAAACTCATTTGTAATCATTGCAAAAAACATTCCATTCCTGGTTGTAATTTAAACATAACTCAAAAACTCCTGAGCGGAACGAGATGTAATTTTTGAAGCTTTATCTAGTGATCATAAAACGCATTTTGAAATCATTGTCTGTTAAAACATTTATAGTTTGCAAGTCTTATTTTTTTTTCTCTCGGATACTAATTAAAAAAATATATACCGTATATCCTGGCATGTAGCGCTCGAATTTTGACCCGAGAACATTGATTAAAAAATTACAGTTGCGCGTTATATGTCGGTTATAAAAAAATACAAAAAAAAAGACGTAAAGGTTCATAAGACTTCTAATTTAAAGAAAATGATATTTAGTTACACAAAACATTTTTTCTCTATCAGATTACATCAAAGGTAACAGCTACTAAAATTTACAGAATCTTTATTTAATTTTTCGCTATATATCTGATGAAGGTTTCTCTTCAAAGAAGATACTCTTTATAATGCGAATATACCTAAAGATACAGTAATAGTGGATGGATGTATAGATGTCACTTATACGCTTGAAGTTACGGAATAAAGTTTAATTAAATTTCGAAGTATATGAATTGTAATATATAAAAAAAAAAAAAAAAATCAGCTATAATCCATTTCTAGAAGCTTCCAATACCTGAATCCAAATGAGAGATCTTTCAGCCAAGTAGGTTTTTAATTACGTTAAAAAAATATACGCATTGCAATTCGTTTTCAAGAGATAATATATTTAAGATTAGGACCACAAAATTTTAAAACCTCATAATTTCTAAATTATTTGTTCGAAAGATTTGTGTTTAGGTATCCCAAGGTAACATTTACAGAAATGCAAAATATTAGATCAAAGCTTTGTTGAGTATTACTTTTTTAGCATAAATTGAAATATTTACCAGTCACATCACTCTTTCCATTGAGTTCTGGGAAAATGTGAGTCATAAACATTCATGAGGTGTTTGCTTTTTTTCTGCTTTGTCAGACAGTACATAGAGCACTGCATTTATTAACCCGACTGCAAACATTTTCACAGTCTCCTAATGTGTGAGTTATTCAACTTTGTTGCAGGTAGATTTTCTTCCAGACTTTTTTTTTTCGTTTTCTTTTTCGAGATATTCATTATTTTCCCTGAAATTTTGTGTTCTAGTACGATTATATTTCTTTTAATTTTCACGATATTCATGAATTTGTTTAAATTTTGTACTCTGATATAAGTTTTTTCATTTTCTTTTTCGAGATATTCATTATTTACATATTATTATTAGCATAAAAATACCCGTAAACATGTTTGCACTAAACACATACCAAGCCGAAGTGGATCAAGTATATAATTTTTACTATACAGGTCCATTATTATACAGGTACTAGGGGGCTTTGCCCCCTGCAAGCTACGCCCGCCATCCCCTATTCAGACACCGAAGAATCTAAAAGCACGCAAATTTTATCGGTTTTAAAAATATTAGAGAAGATTGAATTAAAATGAAAAAACATATAGTGATCTCCCTGTAAACGGGTTTCCATTCACTTCCCTTTGATTGCGAAAATGTAAGGCCGAATTAGTTGCTGTTAAGACATCCAATGGTTGTTTTCGTGTTTGGTTAAAGAGGATCAGTTAAACATTTGAAAAGAAGTTAAAATAAAATGAATTAATTAAACAGAGTCTTTGCCTCCCGGTATTTTTTAACAGTGTTATAAAACGATTGACACAATACAATTTACTACTTTAACCACTTCAAGAGCGGTGGTTCATTTTTGGACCACTAAAATTTAATTCTTAAATGCCACATTGGTACCAGAGTATTGGAAAGGATTTTTTTCTTTTATTAAGTAAGTGAACAAAAGTATTTTCGTATTTCGAATTTTTTTTTTTTTTCAATTCTGGTACCATTCATTGATTTCAACATTTTACGAATAGAAGTACCTTGCCCCTGAAAAGGTTAAACGCATATTAATGTTTTTTTTTTTTTTTTTTTTTTTTAAGTTTCCTTTCTCTTTTAATATTCACGTGTAAATACAATTTTCAAGACATGATTTTCAATATTTTCCTGATTTTAACACTTACTCGTTTAATAGTAATTTTTAAGGGTTTTTTTCTGATTTTAATAGTCACGTGTAAATAATTTTTTAATCGTTAGGAAATATTATTCTTTACTCTGTTTTTAGAATTGAAAACAATCTCTATAATAATAGCCTGAGTCATGTGACTATTATCAACAGTTCCGGGCAGATCCTTTCTCTTTTTATATTCCAGGCAGCCATTTTGTTACTTTAATGCTAGCCAAAATTATTCTATCGCCATCATTTCACCTATATTATAATAGTCCAAGTCATGCAACTGCCATGAACAATTACGGGCTGATCCCTTCGCTTTTCATAAGAAAGGTTTCCATTTTGATTAAAAAATCAAGGTTATTTTTACGAATAAAACTACATAAAAGTTGCCATGATCAAAAAAAATTTCTTGGTACTTTTATGTTAGCGCAGTGCAATTCCCGCCAATAGCTTTCTTTTAACTCACCAGTTAGCCTTCTTTCTATTTTTCGTGTGGTAAATTAAAACGGTGCTACTTGGTTATCCCATAGACCAAAAATCTGTTGCCAAACTATAAGATTAAATGCCTATAATGGTTGATCGTAAATGACACATTTACTTGACTTTAAGGAAGTTACACTTGTTTACGCCATCAAGTGCTTTTTATTTCGACGTTTTATTTCTATTTTTATTAATGTTATACTCATTTATTTGTTCTTTCGTATTTTAAAATAAAAAAAAAAATTGTGAATTTGTATAATTTGGCGAATGGTTTGACGATTTATATAATTTTGCGAAATTAGTCGACGGGAAAAGTAGAACAATTAAAACATTGCTTTTAAGTTGAAAATAAATGTCATGATCTGTTGCATTGTCATATACGCAACGGGTTTGGCGTGATTTTCTTTACGACAATTCGGCGAAAACCTCGCTTTTGAATACCAGTTACATATGAATTTTTAAATTATTTTCTATTATTTTTAAAATTAAATAACAATAAGTAAAAGAAAATTTTAATTAATAACTATAGAACAGAACAATTTATAACATTTTTTGTAAATAAAAAAAATCAAATAAACATTCAATAATAAATAAGCAACAATAGCCGGGTTATTATGTCAGGCAAATATACATGATTACATACGTATACATACGTGATTTATTTATTTTATTTTTTTATTTTTTTTTTAATTTATTTATTTTTTTTTTTTTACGACAATGTGGTGAAAACCTCATTTTCGAATGCCAGTTACATATGTATTTTTAGATTATTTTCTATTATTTTTAAAATGAAATAACGATAACTAAAAAAAAAGTTTAATAACTATAGAACAAAACAATTTATAACATTTTTTTAAATAAAAAGTTAATAAATGTAAATAAACATTTTTTAATAAATAAGTAACAATAGCCGGGCTACTATATCAGGTAAAATAACGACATTTTGGTGCCAATTAGGTACCGCGGTGCGTATATGACATACGCCTAATATTTTTCTTTTCGTTTCGTTTAAAAACAGAAAGAAGTGAAAGCCATTAATTTCAAATGTTTCAGTTTTAAATTAAAGTTTTGTATTAAATAAAATGATAGCAAAATAATAAAAAAAAGCATTGTAATAGCATAGATTTAAGGGAGGCCAAGCTGGGTTCCAAATTAGTTTAAAATACTAACCTTTTCTAAATCATGAAAAAAAAAAATATCTGTTATGATTAAAATTTGAGTTGCCATGATTAGAAAAAAGTATTTAAAATTAGAAAAAAAATTAATATTTCGAAAACTAATTCGAATTTAAAAATTCTAATACAAATTTTGAGATCTGCTGATCAATACGGATTTTTGATGTTAATTTCAGCGAAAAGTGTTCCATATTTTAGGAGAAATCAGCGTTAAACATAATCAGTTGTAATCATTTGTTTCAAAGAATCGTTTCATAAATTCGTTTCATTTCAGTCGTTTTATATATCCATTTCATAAATTCGTTTCATTAGGATTTTATATATATAGGGTAGATATATGCAGGATATCCCACTCGGTCCGTTTTTTGAACACCACTTTTATTTAAAGAGAAATAAAATATAAGAGTTTATAAATTTTGGTACTATTTGGTTATCCCATCGACCAAAAATCTATCGCTAAACTATAAAATTAAAGGCCAATAATGGTTGATCGTAAATGTCACATTCAGTAGACTTTAAACAAGTTACACGTCTTTACGTCATCAAGTGATTTTTATTTCGATGTTTTATTTGTATTTTTATTATTTTTATACTAATTTACTTGTTCTTTCATTATTTAAAATAAAAATTATGTCAATTTGTATAATTTGGCGAGTGGGTTAGGGATTTATATAATATGGTGAAATTGGTCGACGGGATAACTAAGTTGTACCTAAGTTTTATATAAACATACCAGAAATAGCGATTTTCTTGTAATTGCTACAGAAAACTACCACGAATTTCTTTCTAAAAAATTATTTGTTTTCAAAAAACGGACCAGTGGTTGGCCTGATTATATTTACGTCTGAACTTTAAGAGTTGTTTGCTATAAACCTATTTTCTTTAGTGAAAGGATTGTTTTTTTTTTTAATTTAATACATTTTACACAAATTTTTGAAATTTAAATAGAACATTGCAGCTTCTTTAAACAAACTATTTACAGCATCATTACTTCCTAACTTTGTTGAATAAAATAAATACTTGGAAGATTATTTAGAATATATTTAAAAAAATTAAAATTCTTTCCATGCATAATTTTAGTGCATTGCTTAACGTGGCAACTCTCATTTCAGTTTACACAGAAACCTACCACGAATTTCTTTATAAAAAATTATTGGTTTTGAAAAATTGGACCAGTGGGCGGCCTGATTATATTTACGTATGAACATTAAATGTAGTTTGCTATAAACCTATTTTTTTTTTTTTTTTTTTGTAGTGAAAAGATTGTTTTAAAAAAATTTTTAATACGTTTTACACACATTTTTGAAATTTAAATAGAACATTGCAGCATCTTTAAATAAAATATTTACAGCATCATAACTTCCTAACTTTCTTGTATAAAATAAGTACTTGGAAGATTATTTAGAATATATTTTTTAATTTTTTAATTTTTTCCATGCATAATTATAGTCCATTGCTTAACGTGGCACCGCTCATTTCAGTTTACACAGAAACCTACCACGAATTTCTTTCTAAAAAAATTATTGTTTTTTCAAAAAACAGAGCAGTGGGCGCCCTGATTATATTTACGTCAGAACTTTTAGAGTAGTTTGCTATATACCTATTTTTTTTTTAGTGAAAGGATTATTTAAAAAAACTATAATACCTTTTAGACACATTTTTGAAATTTAAATAGAACATTGCAGCTTCTTCAAGCAAAATATTTAGAGCATCATTACTTCCTAACTTTGTTGAATAAAATAAATACTTGGAAGCTTATTTAGAATATATTTTAAAAAATTAAAATAATTTCCATGCATAATTTTAGTGCATTTCTTAACGTGGCAACTCTCATTTCAGCTTATATTTTCAAACAAAATTAATGTTCTACACAAGAACAAAAATTTTTTGAAAAGATTAAATAGTACATATATATTTTTCTGCATTGAAAATAGTACAGATATTTGCAATTTGGAACTTACAAAAGTTTGAAACTTGAAATAATAAGCACTAAAAAACCATTAATTAAAAACAGTTTTACATAATTATAACATCTCAAACGGCGAACGATCGAAAGAATAATAAACGAAAAAGGTATTTATCTATTCTGAAACATCTGTTGCCACGCATGAAAAAGTAACGTTATGACTGACTTTAAAAAAAAAAAAAAAAAAAAAAAAAAAAAAACAAGTAAAAAAAAATCATGCGTACAGCATAGATTATGAAACACTTTCCAAGACTCCCTGAAAGATTTAACGAAACTTCGTTACTTAGGGAAATAAAGTAAATAAGATAACTAAGTAAACATTTAAAAATCTGATTTCAGTAGTTACCGCCCATAGCCAAATATGTATTCCAAATATTTTGAACAGCCCTGTATTCGATCTGTATGTTGATATATATACTATATAATGGGAAAATTTAGTTTAGCAAGAAAATGCATAACAGGTTGAAATTCATCTTTCAGCAATTTATACTAATAGATGGAAACATACTTGAATACTTTTGTACAGCCCTGTAGTTCACCTAGTACCTTTATTACATGCCACTATTTAGCTAAAATTTAATTAAAATTAAAACACGCTTAAAACTACTGAAATTGCATTTCCAGAAATTATCACCCATACGGCCACGTATCCAACTCTTTGCGTGACTCTGTATATCATTTTATCTATATCCTACAAATATTTCTTAGTACACTAAATTCAGTTCAGCGTAAAAATGCATAACTCTTTTAAAACCCACCTTTAAGCAATTCATGCTCATACTCAGTAACTTTTACGAATTCAATTCTGTAGCTCTGTATATGAGCTATAGCATTTATACGCACTTTATTGTATGCATAATAGGGTGGGCTGATTTTTCTTTTCTTTTTGATACGCTATACCACGAAAAACTTGTGTCGAGAATGGCTTAGTAAAATGCAATAAAAAAATAAGTAAATTTTTACGTTTGGCGTTTGCGCATCAGGCCTAAAATTAGAGAAAAAAACGCGATTTTGATAATAGTTCTAATAAATGGAATTAAATCAAATAACTTATATAACAAGCAGCTATAGACATATTTTAGTAGAAAAGAGTATAGGAATGATAGATAAATGAAAAAATAAATACATTTTGCAACACATTGGCAGCGGATTATGTTTTAAAAAAATGCTCTTTTTTAAATGACAAATTTTCATTGAAATAAAAACTACTTTTCTGATTGTACAATTACCTGTTCTGATTACCTTTATCTGATTGTATCTGAGTGTAATTTCACTTTGTAATAAAATATAGTCCATTACTTGTCTTTACTGTCTTTTGGCAGTTTGAAATAAGATTTGCTTGAAAAACCAGGCATTGAAGATCTCGAGAAAAGTGTCGTTCTTATAAAACCATCTCTGGACCCGAAGACTTTTTGTGACGCCTAGGTTACCAGCTTCACGCACCGTTCTACTGTTTGGGTGTGACATGGGAATTGGTGAAAGTTCCACTGGGCTGGGTCACTGTTTCACCTGATTCGACCTAAATCTCTTCGCTGGTGACTCCTCTCAGAAAAAGTGGTGGTGAAAGTGTAGTAGAGTTCCAGTGAATCATTTCGATGTAGTCTGTAGCTAGAAGAATGATTTTGGATGTTTGAAAACATCTGATTGACTTTCTTTTAGAAGCTACGTTTCTAGCCTGTATAATTCTTCTGAAACATAACTCTCGTAAATGATCCCTTTTATCTAATATCATACTCAAAAGCAAGTTTTCTTGATTGGCAAAAAATGCGTTTCTCTCAATTATTGGGTCAATGACCTTCAGCAAGTTTTCAGAGAGGAATTTTGGCGATTTTATAACTTTCAATACATTTTCTGGCCCATTTGTGAAGTATTTACTTTTTTTTATTCTTAACCATACAGTTACATAAGACTTTAGGAGAAAAGAAACTATAAACTTGTGTTCGTCTATTGGATTTTCAATACTTGAATACAACTGGAGAATTCTGTTAGCCGTCGTTAACCACTCTGAGTGGAAAGTGTGCCAGGCTCAGAACAGATAAATCTTCAGGACAGCTGCCTGCTTTTATAGTACAACTAAGTAGGTACTGTTGATCTTTGCTTAAAATCTGCCGGTCAGTTCTGGAAATTCACACTCAACACCGTCAAAATTTACCACTGGGAGTTTCTCACATTTCCTCAGCTGCGTGCCAATCGGACTAATGGTTTTGGGCCAATCGTTTCACCATCCAAAGTTTGAAACAAATACCGGAATGGAAATACATTGAAATGTAAGAGGCACACACCACCACCCCTCCCCACTTTAGTGGTCTTTTAACTTCTTCACTTGTGTGAATAACACCGGTTTTCCACCCCGTATTAGTAACAGTGCCATCACATCCAATCACACTTTTTTTTGTTTCCTTTACGTCCACACTTCCAATTTTACCAATACCGTACATTCTTTGGAAGTACAAGAATTTTAGTTCAATGATGGGTATCTTTTTTGCTTTTTCACTGTTGCAAATAATAGAGACAGAATACTCAAAAACCCCAGGGACCATTTTATAATTGCAGTCTAATGTTATTTTCACTTACACGCAGAGACATGAAACCGTAACAAATATATATTTTTTAAATCTTCAACTCTCTTTTTCAACTTTTACTTTCCCTTATCACGCTTAAAGGACTCCATATGATTAAGATAACTGTCATGATATTCATTTATTAACTGAACAATACTGTAAGGCGTTACTGTCAGTATTGAAGCTTTATAAAACACAGATTTTACTTGTGGTGTCTCAATAATCGAAACGTGAGAAAAATTAACTGACGTGTTGTTTGATTTCAAGGCTAAGTTTTAATTTTCATGGAAGCAACACTTGAGAACGTCTTCATAAGTTGGAAGTTTATTCACAGGTAACTCACAGGTATTTGGGTGGCCAAATAACGGGCAGTTAAAGTCACTACGAGTAATTTCCTTGGAAACAGCCATAACACAGTGGTGTATGCAGTGTTCAATATGTACACAGTACAAAGGTACACAGTGTTCAATAAATCGAATCACTTGTTAAGCGGTCATTAATTAAATCAGTCTTTAAGAAACGCGATTGAAACACACAAGAAGAACACACTGCTAATCATTGCCGGCAAAATTCTAGTGATCAACACACAGGAACAGTTTTGTCATAAAGCACAGGCATGCGTATCGCATAGTGCATTGTGAAGCGTCAGTACAAGTAGTATTGACGTGCTCCCATTCGGAGCAGGACTCGTCGCGCTGGACTGCTACCAGAGTAGAAGGACTCATAATGCAGCTTGAATGCGTCAATTTAAGGATATTTTAATTGCTTTGCGCTACCCTAAATGAAGCAATTTTGTTTCTTTTTGTTATTATAATGTGCTTTTTGATCTTCCTTTTAAAGCCTTTTTACCATAGCAGTTTTTTATCTTTTTCGTTTATAGCTTTAAAAAATCGAAAAAAAACTACTGCTTTTTCAATAAATTTTAAATATTCAAGTGCGATGCGCTACCGCCAAACGTAAAAAAATTATTTGATTTGTTTTTGCATTTTACTAAGCTACCCTAAAGCCAAGCTTTCCGCGGTATAGCGAATCAAAAAACAAAAAAGAAGTTTTTTCGGCCCACCCTAATGCATAAATATAGCGAACAAGTAGGCAAGTGTGATCACAGATCACACAGAGGGTTTCGTTTAATATTCGTTTCAAAACACTTTATCATTTGAAAAATCTGTTAGTTCCACATTTCGCAACAAGGGGCGCACTCCATTCTAAACAAACCTCTATCCGAACGAAACTCCATTTTATATACTATCCGTAGATATATTAGTCGAAGGGATTGGGCCGATAGCACACGAGATAAGTAGGCGACCCAGGCAGTAAAAAGTGGAACTAAAATATGTAAGGCTATGGTGCATAATATGAAAGAATGGTCAAAGGGGTGTCGGCAAAAGTTGGAAAAGTGCCCCCTGCGTGAAAAGGGCGAAAGTTAGAAAAATTGCTTAAAATACACAATTTAGAGCCCGAAGGAGTAAATAATATAAGACTTTTTGAAGATTTTATGATTTGCCGTGTGGTCTGAGGTATGCAGCTTTACGTGTGCAAAAAATTCATGTCTCCAACTTAATTAGGGGCTCTCTTAGAATGAATTACTTAAAATACATATGTGGTAGCTCAAAGGGCTAAACGTAAGACTTTTTCAGGATTTTATGATTTGTCGCCTGGCCTCAGGTGTTCTTCTATAATTATGCAAAATTTCAAATCTCAAATTTAATAAGGGGCTCAGTTAGAAAGAATTGATTAAAATACGCATGTGGGAGCCCAAAGGGTTAAATATACGATTTTTTCAAAATTGTATTATTTACCGTATGATATGTGGTGTCAAGCTATAAGTATGCAAAATTTCACGCCTCCAACCTAAATAGGGGCTCACTCAGGAGGAATTTTTTAAAATACGCATGTGGGAGCTCAAAGGATTAAATGTACGGCTTTTTCAAAATTTTATGGTTTGTTATTTGATGCGAGGTGTTCAGCTATAAGTATGCAAAATTTCACGCCTCCAACCTAATTAGGGGCTCACTTAGAAAGAATTGTTTAAAATACACATGTAGGAGCCCAAAGGATTAAATGTACGACTTTGTCAAAATTTTATGATTTGTCGTATGATGTGTGGTGTTCAGCTATAAGTATGCGAAATATGAAATCTCCAACATGTATAGTTTCTGAGAACGGGCTATGTGACAGATGGATAGACGGACAGACAGACAGACAGAGGAGCGAGACGAATAGGGTTTCGTATGATAAACAAAACTCTAAAAAAGCGCATATCATAATTAAAAATGCATTTCGACCAATCATTACTAATATACAGTAATTCGGATACAATTTAGTATCTGAAATCTTTTCAAATACACTGCAAAAAATTTTCCCTATACCATTATGAACGGAATTCATTTGTGTAGCCCTGTAAATGAACAATAACTATTCTTTGCACCGCATATTCAACAGAATGCATATTTTAGTGGGCTTCATAAATGAATATCAATTTTACTATGTTTGAAAGACTGTAACACCATTAAAAATCATTTGAAACGATTTTTTCCCATTGGCCGTAATGTAACGGAAAACTTTTGACTGCCCTGTAAATGAACTAAACATGCTACAAACTTCATTTGCAATATTGAACGTGCTATGGTAGAGGTCACTAACATCCAAAAATTTCAGAACGATCCGAGCATATTTACGAGAGTTAGAGCGTGGACAAACGGCCAGACAAACCGAAGTCATAAACACTTTTCAACTTTGTTGGGAAGTTTTAAAAAGGGTTCAATTGACGAGGATTTTAAAAAAAAATATATTTTTTTTTTATGAATCTCAACCACAAGCACAAATCTTTCAAATTTTCGAATGCATTGTAATACGGCAGAAGACAATTAAGAAATAGTTCAATCTGAATTCAGTAAATGCTTGGCATTTCAAGAAGTTTAAATTATTTTTTTATCGTGAAATTGACAAATTTTCTATGCATTGTTTATGTGTATTATTCATATAGTAGAACTCACTCTTTTTGAACAAAACGGTACAAAATAAACATCACAAATAAACAGCGTTTTTTCGTTACAACACAAACCAGTATATTTCAAATGAGAAAAAAGAACCTTCAAATCTAATCAGAAAAGCGCCTTATCAGAATAAACCAATATACCAAATTTGAAGCAACTCGGATAATTCTGCATGAAAAGTCTATTTAGCTAAATTAAGGGTGGGAGATTTGCCCCCGTCGCCCCCCCCCCCTTTATATCTATCCAATGAACCCCCAAAACTAATCAGGGAAGCGCCTTATCACAATAAACTGGCATAACAATTTTGATGAAAATCGGGTAATTCTGCATGAAAAACCCATTTATCGAAATTAAGGGGATTTGTTCACGTTCCTCCACTTTATACTTAACCAGAGAAACCCCAAACCTAATAAGGGAAGCGCCTTATCAGAATAAACTTTTACACCAAATCTGAAGCAAATCGGATAATTCTGCATAAAACCCCCATTTATATAATTTAAAGCGTCCCCCCCCCCTCGCTTTATATTTAACCAAATAACACCCAAAACTAATCAAGGAAGCACCTTATCACATCGAACATAAAAAAATGAATCAAATCAGATATTTCTATCAATAGTTATCGCTTTATTTAGATACATATATACATACTTACATACAGAACCTGCGGGCACATGAGCTCTCACACTTTGATAGACTGGGAGCTAAAAAACAACTAGAAATCATCCGGTAACCTTTTCGTGGAGTGGACAAATGGCATTAAATTTAGAATTATTTCTGATTAATGATCTCGTATTCTAAGCACTGTACAAATCCTTTCAATTTATACGAAATGAAACGTAATACGGTACAAAACTATCAATTCTACGATATTATCAATAGATATTCTCGTGAAAACTAGTATTAAGCCCTATTTGTCACTGATTAACTGAATTCTCTTAAATTGTCACTAGGTGCCACTAATTCCTTTTCGGCGAAGATTGATTCGCAATTCATGGACTGAAGTATAAAGAGGAAAGTAGATGAACGATAGTTAATTTCAGTCTTTCACACGTTCTCATTTGAAACATCAACGATCAATGTAGATTTAATTTTTTTCATTTTTAACATTAGATTTCTAAGTAAGTCACTCTAGAATTAGTTAAATTAAAATTTACGTAATTAATTTTACTTGAAATACTTTTTTCGGAATGTACTATCATCATTTCCATTAAGTTCAGATTAATTAGAAAGGCAAAAGCGTTTAATTTATTAATCTAAAATCATTTTATTTTTTTAACAGAAATGCTTATAGTGCAATTAAAATAAGTAGGGAAAAGCAAGCTCTAAATATATGTAACGTCTTTTTGTGTCTTTTCTAATAAAATTATATCCATATTACTTATTGACTAATTTTATATTTAAAAACAAACAATATAATTATTGATAGTATGTTAGAAATTAAATTCTATTTCCTTAAAATTTACCGGAACAGATTTTAAAATATATTTTTATGAAAATAAAAAATTAGATTGTACAAAAAAAAAAAAATCTTGATTTTTAAATATGCAAAAATAATTCAGCAACAAATCATTCGCGGAATTTGCTCTTGAAAAATAATCATACCTTCAATAATTTATATAAAAATTATTTTAAATTTGCACTAAATGTCTGAAATTGCAAATTATAGTAGTGGACTACAATTTTTCAGGCTATTTAGTCCAATTTCTTTCAATAACAACAACAGTAACGACAACAAAACAAAGATGGTAATATGTGTATAATTACACTGACAATTACGCACCATACGTAACGTAAAAAGTGTTGCATAACGTTTAAACATTTCAAAGTTCTAGCATTATTTTTGAAAATAAATTTTTACCTTATCAGTTCAATGTAACTATGAACAGATTATTAAAATTTGAGAAAAAAATCTATAACATCACTTAGTAACACAATATTTAATAACTTATTTTTTTGTAATTTATAATTATCTGTAATTTTGCAAATATATTTTTTTAGTCGATAATTTTTTCTGAGTAAGCCTATTGTATAGACACATTTTAAGTTTCATGAAACACATATTTTTAACTTAAGTTTTTATAATAAATCATACTTTAAATAAACATAAATACGTATTTTAACACTAAATTTAAATTACATGTGTTTTTCAGACATCATAATAATTAATCTCAAGTTGAAACGAAAAAATAAATATAAAAACAAAATAGTGCACGCGCATGATATTTTTTATTGTGATACATTTTAAACCTTGTTCAAGGTTATTAAAATTTAAAAAAAAATTCTAAAAAAACACTTAAAATGTGATTAGGGGACTGTCTGAAACTGAACTATGTAATAAAAAAAAAAATTAAATAACCCCTTTAGGCTGGGGGACGTGGGACGTTTTTCCTCCATCAGAGCTCTAGGTCATTCATTTCAACATGCAAATACAAGAAATGACACCGCAAAGTCATTCTAGATTTACTATAAATGCTAAAATTTTAACATATTTTAAACAGTTACATTGTTTAGACAAATTCTAAGGCTATTAAAATATTAAAAAATATATATTAAATGAAAAAATTCAAAATTTTAAAATCATAATATAAAAATACAAACTAATCAAAAATATATCATATTTATAGATGAAACAGATGTTAAAAATATTTAATTTTTGTTTAAAAATATTTAAAACATAATAAACTCGTCAATCTGCTGAATTAAACACAAATTTAGATTCCTTGGATTTAAATTATAAGCATCTAAATTTCTTCTGATACACTGTCTAGAATGTAATTTGTAGTGCTGCCATCTAGTGACAAATCACATTTTTCTATTCCTTAGAGCTCTGGTGGTAGAAAATTCGCCCATTACTTATTTCTATCCCTTGTAATTATTTAAATTTTCAGTTTAGTAATCTGCATGTAATTATTATTAAATGTTTGATATGTCCAAGAGAAAAAAAGTTATCTCCTTTGAAAAATATTTCTTTATAATGCTTGAAAAATACAAAATTTCTAAACCGTCAGTTCTCTTAAAATTGGAAAAAATGAAAAAAAAAGACCATTTTCAACATTTAATATCTTAAATTGTATTTGATTTTAACTGGAACACAATTTTAATTGGAATAAAATATATAAGTATACTCCTTCATTTCGTGTATTTAACAAATTGTAAGATCCAGAATTACCATTTACAGGGGGCTTCAAACTGCTAGACATTTGACGAGCAAAAAATCGGCATAACAGCTTACGTGCACGATTACGAAATAAGTATTGCAACTAGAATGAAAATTTTGGTGCCTACTTATACTTCAGATTGTAATAATTACCCTGAACTTAAATAAATTTGTATTTAAAGCGTTTTTATATTTTTAATACAAAGTTGTATTTCGCTAATGAAAAATTAAGAAAATTTCAACAGGATGGTCACCTAAAAAGATATTGTTTTGACCAATAAAAAGGAAATTTTAGGTTCAGTTTATACAGACTAACATGAAACACATGTTTTGAAATTTTCATGAAAAAATATTCATAAGTTTTTGGAGATATCGTGCGCGTTATGCCCAAAAACGTCATTTGGAGAAAAATGGCTTCAAAGTTTCCGAAACGACGTTTCAGCTACTGAACGTGTATAAATGTAAAAGCCATAACTTCAGTTCTAATAGGAATTTCAAGGAAACAATTATATCAAAATGTTCAGAAAAGGTAGGAGTTTAACATCTAAAAAAATTAAAATTTCGAAAATTATAAAGCTTTAAGAGTCCTGAGACCACATAAGATCGCATTAAAACAACTAGATATTTTTAGAGAGTAATGCGGCCATCTAGATTTGAAAAAGATAAGAAAAATCTGCAAAACCGTGTTTTTACTTTCAAAATCGAGTCGTTTTGAAGGAAAGTAAAAGATTTTGATTTTATGTGGGTGGAAATTCACCCGGCAGAGCTCAAAAGAGACATAGTGGTACAAGTACTTAATTTTAAAACTTGAATTGAATGGAGAATATCTAATCCTATAAAACTATTAGTAGGAAGAATACACTGGCAATAATTGTCATATATCTAACATTGTTATTTCTCCTAAACTGTAAAAAAAAAAAAAAAAAGAAAAAGAAAAAAAAAATTCAAGGAGTTTCGCAGGTAGTAAAACTTTTCCCTGCCCTGGGCTTGGGGGTTACACCTAACCATAAGCCAAAAGCGGGTTCCCAGGGTGGGTGCTTACTTACTTACTTAGTAGGAAGAATAATAAATATAACAGTTTTAGAAAACTGT
This sequence comes from Maratus speciosus, assembly GCA_963932465.1. NCBI lineage: Eukaryota > Metazoa > Arthropoda > Arachnida > Araneae > Salticidae > Maratus > Maratus speciosus. The sequence goes on from OZ010786.1 coordinate 13,392,548, forward strand.
ATGTAGTTAGATCCATGGATGCAAGTGCTGCGCCAAAAATGGCTGATTTTCACCACTAAATTTTAAGAGTATTTTCGCTTTATTAAGTCTCAGAAATTCTGTCACTAAATAAGGCGAGGAATACTATAAAAATTTAGTGGTAGCAATCAGTCATTTGTGGCGCAGTGCTTGCATCCGTGAGTTAGATCCCATAAAATAATTTGTTGCATTATAATTTTTTTTAAAACGCTTATGGTAAATCTTTTGTTTTTCAACGTTTTAGAAAATGTAACACACATCATTATGATTTTAAAAACATCAGTTAATATCAGTGTGTGAAAACATTTTCCCTAAAGCTTAAATTTTATTCAGTATTTCAGAACACCCCAAAACACATTTTACTAGACATAAATTACCAACAGTAATAATTATATAACATATAACTTGTACCTAACGATAAAAGAAGAAAAATATTTACATTGTTAAAAATAGTATACGTTATTAATAATTGCATTGTTACATATTATCTAAGTTTTTATATTCAATGGTAAAACTACAGAAAACATATATCCTGTTAAAGAAACTATTCTTTTTCCAGCATAAGCTTATATTTCTAGAGAAAATCAGAGCACAATAGAAACAGAAAAATGTAGAGTATGGGGCGAAATAAGCATGGAAAGCAGACGCGACAGTTTAAGAAGAATTATTTTATTTTATTTTATTTTACTTTATTTTTTAAGTTTAGCTGGAGAAAAATCACAAAAATTGAAATGATTAAAATATAATAAATAACAAATAAGATTTATAAATAATACATCATGTTGTAAGACTTTAATTACAGATGAAACTTGTCAACTTCAATTTTGAATAACCAATACATTTAAAATCGCAGGAGAAATTGGCTTAGTTCTATATATTGTTGTTTCTTTGTTATTTTGAGCTTGACAATAAAAGTTATGAAGTATATCTTTTAAAAGTGAATCATTGTAGTTAGTTACAAGTTTTAAACTCGATAAATAAAACTCCATCTTCTAATTTTACCATAATCTATGTTTCAAATACATTAGACAATTATAACTTTAAAGATTTTTTGAGCTGCTTTCCTTTAAAGTGCACGTCATTCGAATTTATCAAAATATACTCAGTGATTGAAACTTCCGATTAGAGATGGAAAGACATCTAGTGGCTTGCATTTTATACTCGAACAGCATATCATCTTTCTTACGAAAAAATAATAAGAAATATAAGGTGTGATTTTTTAGAGAAATCCAGCCTAGAGAAATCCAGATTTATTATTTTGGTGTAACATAAACTTATTTGAAGAAATTTAAATAAGCTGCTTTGCAATAGATTCAATAAAATTGATATCATCTGAAAATTTCCCTTAACTTGATAAAAAACACACAAAAAATCCTTTAAGGGGGATCGGGACACATTTTAATATAATTTTTATTTATTGAGTTAAAATTTTGATTTTTTTTGTGATGGTTAACCATATCATTTTTAAATAAAATCACATGATAAAACTGATTTTTTTAAACAAAATTAAAATTTAAAATTTATTAAAAAAGTGTGATAATTTAAAATCGTTTGAACTCAAAATATTATTTGTGGAATTTCATTTTTTTTCTCATTTAAATAAACAGAAATATATAAGTTTTAATTTTGATTAAGTCATTTTTTTAATATTAATTTAAATAAAAATTTTAAATATTTTAAATAAAGATGTAACTTATTTTTTAAAAACCCCATTTTCAAAAGTAAATGTTTTTATGAAATTTGCTGAATCAAAATTAAGGTAAAACAATTGAAAAAGACATGTTCCAAGTTTGACTTATAAGAATTTAAATACGAAAATAGTGAAAAAACCCATAATGAAGTAAAACACATTTTCATATAAAGTCGTTTATATGACAACAATTGCTGTAAAGCAAGATTTTGATAAGAAACCAAAACGAAAAAAATAATATTTCCTGTTCTAATTAAGATAGAAACATGATTTAAACGTCATTTTAAGCAAACAAAAACAGAGAAATGTTTAATGCAATATTTTTGTTTAGAATATTTGCAGATTTTTTGCATTCCGGACCCCTTAATGAGCTGGATTTCTCTAAAAATTACATCTTATATTTCTTATTATTTTTTCGTAAGAATGACGATATGCTGTTCGAGTATAAAATGTAAGCCACTAGATGTATTTCCATCTCTAATTGGAAGTTTCAATCACTGAGTTATTTTGAGAAATTCGAATGACGCGTACTTTAAAGGAAAGCAGCTAAAAAAATCTTTAAAGCTATATTGTCTAATGTATCTGAAACATAGATTATGGTAAAATTAGAAGATGAAGTTTTATTTATCGAGTTTAAAACTTGTAACTAACTACAATGATTTACTTTTAAAACATTTACTTCATAATTTTTATTGTCAAACTCAAAATAACAAAGAAACAACAATATATAGAACTAAGCTAATTTCTCCTGCGATTTTAAATGTATTGGTTATTCAAAATTGAAGTTGACAAGTTTAATCTGTAATTAAAGTCTTACAACATGTCTTAATGTTTTCCGATCTATTCTAAGTTTTATCGTATATATCTTCTTTAACATTTATGTTTTTTATTATAACCTAGCTTGAAAATACAAATTGTTATGTATTGGTGATTTTCTAATCATTCCTCTCATCTCATATTTTGAACGGCAAAAATCTATCAAATGGTTATACATTGGTGATTTTCTAATCATGCCTTTCATCTCATATTATGAACCTAAAAAATTAAAATCAACCATTAGCGATTTCTCTACATCATGGTTAACAATTCAAGAAAGATTAATCTTAATGACATGCAATGTAATTACGTTTTACCATCATTTCTCTGTCTCACTTCCTGCTCTCTCAAAAAATGATAAATTCTTAGAGAAGTAAAACCATGACGATCATTAATCTTGAAAAGAAATGATCTTTATTTGATCTTGCGGATGATTTCCTGGCTGCTTTTCTTTACAAAATTGTTCTTCTTTTAAATCTATTCAAAGATTTCGGAGAAATTTTGGTACTCTGTGCATAATTAAGAATTCCATTGATTAAATATTTTCTAAATAAAAATAAAACAAAAATCAGGTAAAGGCGGGAATAATTGATGAAATTTAAAATTTAAATGTTTTGTCACGTCCCAGGACTCTGCAAAAGATAATGTGTAATATTTTTAAAATGTAAATATTTTTCATGAATTATTATCGTCTGAGTTTAGACAAAATTCTTCGAAAAATTCATAATATTTTCACTATGTAGTAACGGTGAAAGTACTATAAACTATTTTTTCCCATCATATTTAGCAAATGCAGAAACTTTAATTTTATTGGCATGCAATGTAATTATACTTTACCTAAATTTTATTAGTACATTTCCTATCCTTCCTAGAAACAATGAACATTCCAAAAAAATAAAAATATTTAGAAACATGAATCCAGAATTTAATTATCATTATGTGGTCTTATATTCTATTTAATTTAGAAAAATAAATTTTTCTGTAAAAAATAATATTTTCCAAAATCATGGACCAGTCTTTAACATTTCCTAAATCACTGATTAGAAATATATATATATGGTTATTTATTTTCTGCAATAATATTTCTTTAAAAAAATGAAAAAAAAAATAATAAATCTCAAATTTTTAAAGCATGAAAATACGTTTTCATAAATAAAGTACAGAAACATAGAAGAATGTGGGTTTTATATTCCATTTAAAGTTTTTTTTTTTTTTTTTTTTTTTTTTTAATAAGCCTTTTCTAAAATGACTGTTGACATTTTCAGCTTAACTCATTAGCATTCTTCTCAATATAATATTATTTTACTTACCCATCATACGTATTATAGGATAAGTCTTGTAATCGTTTTAAAAATCGAAAAAAAATTTTGACGGATTTACACGTTTCAGACACTGGAGATTCCGAAAAACATATTTTTAGAAAAAAAAAAGTCCTTCCGGCCAGTGCCGGGAGGAAGAGGTAGCTTTCATAATCCTTATTTAAAAAAAGCCAACTTATATCATGCAAACACACGAAGCTCAATTTAGTGGAAACCGAATATAGGAGATTCAATACTAATTTTTATCAATATAATGAATGAGAATTTCGCAAAATTAGTCCCCTTTATCCAAGCTGCTTTTCATTAAAGTAACTTATATTTGGCTGCCAAATTCGGCAATTTCTTAAAGTGCCTGTCATTTTAAGACAACATGGTGGATGAGGCTAAGCAGTGAACTTGGTCGAGACCTTAGTAATTGCTGTGCACATGCTCACTCACATCGGAATCGGTTAATATATAGGAGTGCTGTCGCATGCAAAAAATCAGATTTTTCAAAATGTCACCCATAATAGAAATTGAAACTGCTATATCTGAGCCATTTTTTAAGGTAAAGACAAACAAAAAATGCTCCTGAATCCTTATATCAAGATCAAATACTTAAGAAAGAAACCTTTTTCAATTTCTAATTTTTTTGCACCTCACTTTAAATATATATATATATTTTAATTTAATGGCCGCCATTTTGAAACAAGATGGCTGATGAATCTGGCCAGCGAACTTGGTCGAGGTGTTGATGTATACTATCCACATGCCTTCTTACATCGAAATAGGCGAATACGTGTGTTATCGCGTGACAAATACAAGATCGTTTCAAAATGTTAGCCATGCTAGAAATTCAAAGTGCTATAAATCAACCATTTTTTAAGATATCAACAAAAGAACAAATTTTCAGAAACAAAAACTGCTCCGGAATCTTTGTATCAAGGCCAAACACATAAAAAAAATCTTTTTCATTTTCCAATTTTTTAATACCTCATTTTGAATTTTAAATTTAAATTTTTTTAAATGGCAACCCTTTTGAAACAAGATGGCGAATGAAGCTGGCCAACGAACTCGGTCGAGACATTGGTATGTACTATGTACAGACCAAGTTACATCCAAATAGGTTCATAAATACGCCTGTTATCGCGTGACAAAAATCAGGTCGTCTTAAAATGTCAGCCACAAGAGAAATTCAAAATGCTATTACTCAGCCATTTTTTTTAGATATAGACGAAAGCAAAACTGTTCAGGAATCTTTGTATTAAGCTCAAACACATAAAAAAAAATCTTTTTCATTTTCCAATTTTTTGGTATCTCATTTAAATTTTTTTATTTTTTAATTTTTTTAAATGGCCGCCATTTTGAAACAAGATGGCAGATGAAGCTGGCCAACGAACTCGGTCGAGATATTAGTATGTACTATGTACACACCAAGGTACATCCAAGTCGGTTCATAAATACGCCTGTTATTACGTGAGAAAAATCAGGACGTTTCAAAATGTCAGCCACGCTAGAAATTCAAAATGCTATAACTCAGCCATTTCTTAAGATATAGACGAAACAAAAACTGCTCCCGAATCTTTTTATCAAGGTCAAACACATAAGAAGAAAATATTTTTTCAATTTTCAATTTTTGGTACCACATTTCAAATTTAAATTTTTCTTAAAAATTTAAATGGCCGCCATTTTTAAACAAGATGGCGGGTGAAGCTGGCCAACGAACCCGGTCGAGACATTGGTATGTACTATGTATAAACGAAGTTACATCCAAATCGGTTCATAAATACGCCTTTTATCGCGTGACAAAATTCAGGACGTTTCAAAATGTCAGCTACGCTAGAAATTCAAAATGCTATAACTCAGCCATTTTTTAAGATATAGACGAAACAAAAACTTCTCCGAAATCTTTGTATAAAGGTCAAATACATAAGAAAAAACTATTTTTCCATTTTCAATTTTTTGGTACCACATTTCAAATTTTAAATTTTTAAAAAAATTTTAAATGGCCGCCATTTTGAAACAAAATGGCGGATGAAGCTGGCCAACGAACTCGGTCGAGAGATTGGTATGTACTATGTACACACTGAATTACATCCAAATCGGTTCATAAATACGCCTTTTATCGCGTGACAAAATTCAGGACGTTTCAAAATGTCAGCCACGCTAGAAATTCAAAATGCTATAACTCAGCCATTTTTTAAGATATAGACGAAACAAAAACTGCTCCGGAATCTTTGTATAAAGGTCAAATACATAAGAAAAAAATATTTTTCCATTTTTAATTTTTTGGTACCACATTTCAAGTTTTAAATTTTTTAAAAAATTTTAAATGGCCGCCATTTTGGAAACAAAACGGCGGATGAAGCTGGCCAACGAACTCGGTCGAGACATTGGTATGTACTATGTACACACCGAATTACATCGAAATCTGTTCATAATTACGGGAGTTACAGTGTGACATAGGTCAGATATATATATATATATATATATATCAATTTTGAACGGAGAGTGGTTTCGGGGTCTGGGGGTCATGATCGATGAAAATATACCAAAATTTTTTGAAATCGTTTTCCTCCGAACGGCTGCAATAGGTAGCTTTTTTGTAAAGAAAGCTACCTAAAATGTCCGTCCGTCTGTATGTGTGTGTGTCTGTAAACGCTCTATCTCCCGAACAAATTGAGATAGAGACTTAAAATTGGATGTGTACTTAGAAAATAATAATGGAAAGAAGCCTATTGAATATCAATAACCTCGGTTAACCGGAACTATTTTTTTGGACTCTTGAAATATTCGTTCTGATAAAAGGTATACAAATATTTTCGAAATTGCTTATTTGAAGGAGTGAATATAAAAGGCAATAAAAAACATAAATTTTGCATCATGAATGAACTCGATCGAATAATTAGTTGCCGAGATATCTGTAATTCTATTTTTCCCACTCTTCGATTTTTCATAACCCTGTATTTCATTCAAATTTCAATTCAAAGATATATTTTAATTGGAAATGAGACGCTTAATCCGACACAGTAAACTGTTAGTTAATAGAATTATAATTTTTCTAGTTATAATGATGTTTCTTTTACGCAATTTGGTACGACTAGATTATCCCGCCGACCAAAAAACTATCGCCAAACTATAACCCCAGCAGCAAGAGATATCGTCTAAATTTCGGCCTAATACCAGAATTGTCGGCAAATGATGAGTAGTCTAATGGAGAGCTTCACATAATATCGTCTGAACAAAATCTAGCGATTTATCTAGACAATATCGTTAGAAAACGTCGGCAGGAAATCGTATTATTACTACAAGTCAATTAATCGGGCTTTATTCTTATGCATGTAATCGACCGGCAATCGGAAAGTAATGAAAAGCGAATCTTTTTACTGAGGTGTTATTGTTTGTTTTCTCTGTATAGATACCCCCTGCAGTGATGATAGGGGATGTGTGTCACGTGAATAAACTGTTCAATGCCCTACAATATCTTATCTCCATCCCGCTCAAAATACGTTTTCACGTTTCAAGGACATCATTTCTAAATGGACAATCGGAGGAATATAAGGGAAAAAATACTTTCCAAGAAATGTTCTTTGGTGAGAATACATTATAAAATTATTTAAAAACAACGTTTAAACACACAATAAAACAAGTTGATTTGATCATACGTATACGTTTCGTGAGTACTAGGACTCACATCCTCAGTGTAAAAAACTTTAAAAACAATATCCCCCAACTACATGAACGGTGAAAACCCAAATGTCAAAACAAAATACCAAAAGACCATCAAGTTCTTACAGCAATGAAATTAATGCGGAAGTGAAGTGTCGTGACACAACAAATCCACCCAGAAAGTTGAGATGTATGGTGTACTAGATAAATCATTAACCAAGGAGTCTTTAAATTTATGGATATGAAGAGCCTCAAAAAAGTCTAAATCGAGAGGAGTAATGCATTTCTTGATAATGGTAGCTGAGTCAAAATTAAAATTATGTCCCTCCCCCCAGCAATGAGAGGCGGTAGTGGATTTCTGTAATTCTTTTTTCTTTACATAGTTTCTGTGTTCATTGATTCTGTAACGGAGTTTTCGTTTAGTTTGTCCAATGTAGGACAAACCACATTGGCATTGAATGTTGTAAACTCCCCAATAATTATGAGGAGGAATTTAGTCCTTAAGTTGCGAAAAAGTTAATTTATTAACCGGTTTAAAAACCACAAAAATCACAATGTCTCAAGATATTAGCTATCTTAAAGCTAATGCTATTATAAAATGGTAAAATGATAAGGTTAGAGATGGAAACCGCAGTAACAGGAGAATCAAGATTATCAACACATTTATTAAGACTATGATAAATTAAATTATTGATATAAGATAAACCAAAACCTCGATCAATAGCCACAGATCTAATGCAATTTAATTCTGTAATAAGTGAATTATTACCTGAACAAATTAAGCGAGCGCTATTAATCAAATAAAGAAAAGCCGAAGCTTTTTGGGAGGGGGGTGAGATGAATTGAAATGGGGGGGGGGCAGTGTGACAGCAAAAGGTTTACGGTAAACGCAAGTGTCAAAGGTGTTAATCTGACGTGTAACCAACACATCGTTGGTTACACGTCCATAACGTGTAGATAGATAGATAAAAAACAATCAATTCAAGTACAAAATATGCACCTGATTGCAGTCCGAATGTCCTCATTTAACGCTAACTTTTGCTCTTTAAACGATTCGATAAGAAATTAGCCTTTTGAAAAGTCAATAAATATTTATTTATGAAATTAAAAAATATGAAAAGCTGACATTTAATTATTTTATTAGCTGTTTAACCCGTTCAACCTACGGGTGTTCATGAATTTAATTCTAAAACCAAAATTAAAAATGAAAATCGGTACAACCAAATTTAAGTTTATGAATATAAAAAAGTGTTATATCTGTTAAAAATCAGTAATTACACAACCAATATGAAATATGTACGTACACAAAAAAATCAGGTTTGTATTAAAAAATCAATAAATGTAAGTATTTACACAAACAAATTATAGTTGGGAATATAAAAATCAGTTATAAAGTCAATACTTACACAACCAAACAACAGTTTGTAAGAAAAAATGAAATTTACATCATGACTGTAAAAAAAATGGAAAAAAAAATATTTTAAAATGAAAAATCTTTGCACTGTTTTACACGTCACCAATGAGGTAAATTGTGGTAGACTCGTTTTTTTAGTGAGTATTTACACAACCAAATTAAAGTTTAGGAAATCAGTTATAAAGCAGATATTTACACAACCAAACAAAAATTTGTAAGAAAGAATGAAATGTACATCGTCATTGCAAAAAAAAACCTCAAAAAAATGAAAAAATTGAAAAAATGTCCTTCATATAAAAAAAAGTAACGCTTTGGAAATGAACCAATGAAAATCTGCGTAGAAACCGCGAAACGCATTTGATTGGTCAGCGCTTTCTCACGCTATAAGGAGGGTTGCTAAGGGGGAGGGGACCCGGCTCTGTCGCAAGTTTTACGCAAACTTGGCGATAGATCGCCAAATTTGGCGTCCAAAATTAGTCGCCAAAAGTGACGCCAACTTGGATTATTCCCAATATTTCGCCAAATTTCCATAGACTCCCATTGAAATCCAATAAGGTTTACTTGTTTGCAGAAAATCAACAAATTGAGATATTTCAATGAAATAAAAACTAATATTAGCTTATGTATAGAGATTAATTAAACTATTTACATTACTTTTAAACACAAACACCAACTATTTACAGTATTCGTAACACTATATATATAATTTTTATTTAATTTTTAATTATTCAAATAAATTATAAATTTTACATTTGTTTAATGATTTTATATTTAATAATTCTTATATTTATGAAACTCTGTAAGCTCTATGATTATGTGCTTCGGGATAAGGAAATAAAATTGTCTGGAGTAGGGGAGAAGGACGTTTTTACCAAGTGGTATATAAAAATTGAATGCATAAAAAATGTGGAATCACGAAGCGATCGAGAATGGAAACGCGAAACAATTACGTCTGGGGTTGGCTATAAAATAGGGATTGCTTGGCGATTACGCGGGGTGTTGGTGAGCGTAGCGAGCAGGGCGGCGGAGCCCACCTAGTCTTTTAAAATAAAAAATCTTTGCAATGTTTTCGATGTCATCCATGAGGTAAAGTGCAGTAGACTCGTTATTGTTTGCTTGTTTGTTTTTTTACTATACAGCAAAATAGTTGCGACTTAAGATAAAACTTCACGGAAGACAATGTTTTGTGTAAATGCCTTATCAGACTGTGAAAAATTTCCTTGTTCTGCGCCGTCTTTTACCCAAACACGTGCACATCCTCTAGAAGTTGCTCTTGAAAAGGCTACATACTACATCCCATGTGAAAAATATAAATGAGGCAAATACATTCCAGCTTTTTACAAGGTTTGACTCTAAGATTTATTGATTGTCATAGCAAAGGCAATCCTAAGTGGAAACTGACGGCGCGTAACTGGAAAGGTAAACTAGTATTCGACGGTGTAAGCAGGATCATCGGTACGAAAACAAGGGTGCCTCTTTTATGCCCTGTCAAAACTTCTGCATCTGTAACATTTTGCGACAACGTTCTGACTATTAATCGTGTTCCATTGCAGACACCACTGGACAGTTTCATGTTTCTAAGCAACATAACAATAACGCTAAATTTAAGATTTAACTGATGTGGTGGCATTCCAGAAGATGTTAAACTATTTATGAAATCCATTTGCAAATTGTTTTGTTCTTCTTCATCATCACAAAGTATTCTATCAGCACTAAAATAAGTTTTGACTTCGCCAGGTACTTTTCGTAAAACCTTCTCACTAAATGTCAAAGAATCCTCATTCTTAGGACACAAAATGGCTCTTTCCGAAAGATGATCAAGATCAGTTTCAGACGAACCAAAAATATCCTCAACTATAGAATACTGCACTAAACATTCTGGGGGTATTTCAATAATATCTTCTCCGAGTTCATAATCATTAGTCAATCGACCATCCCCCAGTCGAATGAGCCATTCTACAAAATCAAGTTCCTCCGGCTCCGTTCGAATATCTGTAACCAGATTGAACTGTCAAAATGTTGGTCAAAGAGAAGAATTCTTGATACAACTTTTAAAAATGAGTGTTTTGTTTGCATGTATAACTACAGGTAAAATCTGCATCCAGTCACCTCCAAGAATAAACACTTTGCCCCAAAATGGGACATCATTGCCATCCAAATCTCGCAGAAGTCTATCAACAGCATTCAAATCATGAATAGGTGCAATGGTACATTCATCCCATATAATGAGCTTAGCCATTTTCAGTAATCTTCTTTCAGATGTATTTTCCCGAAATTTTGAAGCTGAATTATCCAATATGGGGACTGGTATTTTATACTGAGAATGTGCAGTGCTTCCAGCTTGCAAGAGTATCGATTCGATGCCTGACCATACAACGGGAATAGCAGTATGTCCCATTCCTCTGACGTAATGCAGCAAAGTATTGAATAGGAACGTTTTTCCTGATCCCGCAAAAGCATAGACAAAACAAATTCTTAGCGACAGTAGCATAATCATTTTGAATACTTTCAATGACAGCATCAAAAATTATACGTTGTTTCAGATTTAGCATGTTTAACAATCTTTTCCCCCTCTGCTCTTTCTTCTTGTAAATCATAAACATCGCATTCCACAGAGTTCTCTAGGTTTGACGATTCAGGAAATTCAAGGTTCTGTATTGGCACGTTGGGTGTGCGTAGATGATTGGCTATGTCTTGAAGGGCTTTGTCTCTACTCTCCTGTAGTGTCAGATGGCGAGCAAAATCTTCTGAGAGTTCTGAATTAAACTGTTCCCATAATTGAATCGGTAAATTTGGATTGTCAAAGGCACATATGAACGAAAACTGTTGTCTCAGTTTGGGTGGAATTTCAAAACCACATGCTTCAGCTAAACAATGTTGCAATTCATCATCATCTTCTAATAAATTTCTAGCACGACATGCCCCCTTGAATTATTCAGCATACGAAGATGGAATCGCTCAATATCCTTAGGGCTTACAGAATACATTCTGATACTATGAAATCACCAAATGAACACGCCTTTGCCACACATTGCCTTTCCATACAAAGTGCTTTTTAATTTCTGTATAGAGATAGTTGTTTGCTGAAGGATCAGAACTGTTAAGCAAGCAGAACCAAGCAGTCAGCATGGTGTCTATATTTCTTGCTCTTTCAAAAGCTTCATCTTTCTCCGCTTCCCTTAAATACACAGATTGCATGTCTTGTGGATGCACCAGTAATCTAATAATAACATGCGACTTGTCGTGCATGGACTTCTCAAGAAGTCGCCACATTGCCTCTGGTGCCGAATCATATCGTTCATTTAAGCGTGGCGTACGTAATAAGTATATCTCGAAAAATATTAATAATTTTTCCCATTGGCCGTAATGTAAAGGAAAAATTTTGACTGTCCCCGTAATTAAACTATGCATCCGATTTTCATAAAATTTGAAATAAATCGACAAAATTTTACAATAATTATATATTTAAAATTTTAGACCATTCGGAAGGTTGTAACACTATTACAATGCACTTGCAATAATTTTTTCCCATTGGTCGGACAAATTTTGACTGTCACTGTAATTAAACTATACATCCGATTTTCATGAAATTTGAAGTAACTCGACAAAATGTTGCAACAATCATATATTTAAAATTTCAAACCATTCGGTTGGGTAGTTTTTGCTCTGTTATATGTGGACGGACAGAGAGACAGACAGACGGACTGAACGACGACTAGATGTGCAACGTATTTATTTATTTACGAACGCACCTAAAAAAGGTAAAAATTCGTCAAAAATAACAAATAAAATAGAAAAAAATCTATTTAAAATGGTCGAATTTTTTGCCATAATCGTTCATGGGCCCCCTACCAGCAACTCGTGTGCCAAATTTCGTAGCCCTACGCCCTTTGTTATTAAAAAAAAATGTAGGGCAGTTTAGTTATTTGCATAAACGTCAAAGAAAATAATTATTTCTTGCGCTTCACTTTGTACACATTTAACGAATAATTTACATATTTTACAAATCTTCTTATATTTACTCTTTAAAATTTATTATATATAATAAATCGTATTGCACAACTTAAAATAATTACGCATTTTACCTAATGAAGATATCTCTTTAGAAAATACATATTTTTTCAGAAACAAATATTTTTGAGTAATTGCAGCCAAATCCTTTTCCTAATATGTATGTATATATTTACTTTGCCACTAAATATAAATTTATAATGAAGAATATTTTAAAGTGTAAAACAATTTTAAAATGAAAAAAAAGTATTTTCTATATATATATATATATATGTGTGTGTTTAATTAAAATTTTTATCTTCAAACAGTAGTAAACAGTTTTTAGTAAAACTATGTTTACATGCATTACTGAAAAGCAAATATATTTTGTCTTTGGATTTAGTTTCAGCTTAAACTTCTTAAAATCAAGACTGTTTGAAAAGGAAAGTCTTTAAATTTGCCTTCAAAGCAAAATTCAATGGACCGTTTTCTAGGGTTTTTAGCTTTTTAAACTTATTGACTTTTTAGAACACATGGTCTGCTGTTTGTATTTTTAAAAAAACGAAAAACTCTTTACCGATTTCATTTATTTTTCAAAAGGACATACCTTTACAAAGATATTTCTTTCTAATCGTTAAATACAGTTATTTGTGTTAACAAAATAAAATGCAGTTTGTTAATAAGAAGTTTATTTTTAAAACCGGATAAAAAAATAATTATTATCAGTGTAATTAGGACACCAGCTTGATGATTGCACGGCAATATGAATAAAAATTCCTGGTTAAAAATTCCGATTTATTTTGTGTAAAAATAGCCTAATAACGTAGAATTAGACTTCTAAGTCGTCTGAAAAGTATGGAAAATAAATAATTGTACACCTCAATCGATCATAAAAGGTATTTGCTACAGACTTGAATTTGACAATTATCAAAACATGAGAAATAAAGCTACAGCTTAAAAAGTGATTGTTACAGATAACAATCTGTATTTAGTTGAACAAACAGCGTAAACTAAATTCACGTAATGCAAAATAAATAACTAAATAAAACATATTAAAGAAATATATATTTACAAGCCCCGAAAATGGTCTATAAGGAATGCTATCAAAAGAAAATTAAAATGAAACTAATCATATACCTGCACAAAACAATTAGGGGGCGCATGGTTTTAACAAAATTATGCAAATATTTGCACCGACATAACGTAAAATAAAACGTCCATAATTTAAAACGCAGTAGAAAACAGATGAAGAAAATTTCACATGCAAATTTAAGATTATGACGTCAGAAACGAGAAAAATGAGTTAAGCGCAGAAATCGGGATTATGCAGAAACGCCTGTTTCACACTCTCAGTTGTAAATTCAATTCCTCAGCTTGTGTTTTGAAAAAGGATGACTTGAAAATGTCACAACAATATGATTTACAGAAATCATATGCTTGGGATGTTATCGGGAAAGTTGAATCTGGGGAAACACAATGAAGTGTAACGGACGCTGTTGGAGTCGCAAGAAGTATCAATTCAATGCTGTGGAATCGATTCCAAGACACATGAAAGGATAGACATTGACAAGGGCCAGGTCGGTCATGCGCTACCTCAAAAATCGATGTCAGATATATCGTGTTAACAGCTCGTCGAGACGAAAAGGGCAATGCTTCTCAGTTTCAGGCACAGTTGTTCTTAGCTACAGGACGAAGGGTATCCATCCAAACTGTCCGAAATAGAATTCACCAGGGTGGTCTCTATGCACGTCAGTCAATGGTCTGTATTCCGTTGACCTCAAGCAATTGTGCGGCATAAATACGGTGGCCACTGAAAATCAAGTTTGGAAGCTATGTTATTGGAGACAAATTCTATTTACAGAGGAGTCCTCCCGATTCAGTCTGGATGTGACATACGATGTGTTTTGACATGGAGAGAAAGGGGCATGCAAAATAATCCCACATCCGTTCGTGTAAAATCCCATTACAGACGAGGTGGGTTGAGGGTTAATTCTATGGCCTGGAATTAGGATAGGTGGACGTATGGGCCTGCATATCATTCGGAATGGTACTTTGACGGTCAAAAGTTATACTGACGAGATACTGAGACCTCATGTCGTGTTTTATGTTTCAGTTATTGGTGATTCCTTTTTTTCCATGCGTGATAGTGCCACACCGCATACAGCTCGTCTTGTGGAGAACATTCTTAAAGTCGAAACAATACAGCATAAGGAATAGCTAACATGCTCTCCTGACCTGAATCTGATCGAGCATGTTTGAAACACACTCTGAAATCGTATTGCAGCAAAATTGAGGCCTTATTTTATTGCCTGGGACTTGGAGATTGAAATTCTTGAGGAAAGGAACAGTACTTCCTGAAAACTTATCGATAATGTCATCGAATCCATGGAAAACAGGTATGCGACAGTTTTACCTTTTCAAAGGCACCACACACTATATTAAATACCTTGCATCATTCCTAAACAGTACTTTCTTTTGTCATTTACATGTAAATAAATTGTAAATCGTTTAAAATGTACCGTTTTAATATATGGCGTAATTTTCCATATTAAATGCATTTCTCATATCATAATTTATTTATTTATTTATTCTCTTTTAAGTTTCATGGGTACATATATCATTTAGCTTAAGAGTATTTGAAAATATTATTTTAGCTTTTAAAATATGACCTAATGTTCACCATCAAAAGTTTTTCACCTGTAATAACTTGTAATGAAATATTGCGATATTTAATGTTTGAGACTTTTACATGCGAATAACGTAATTATCACCTTTGAATGCGTTTCGCGTGTGTTAATTTCATTTTAAAGTTTTCGTACATTTTAATATTTACGTGTAAAGATTTTGACATAACTTTCCTTTTAACACGTGATCAATTAATTCTTATTTTAAAATTTTCTTTTCGTTTTTTGAGATCATTGATGTCATTTCTTCTTTAAAATGAAAAAAAAAATTCTTACGTTTATGGAATTTGAAAGTGATAGACGTTTTTCGTTTTCTAAAATAAACAGATTCCCTGTGATCGAAATGTGATTTTTTTTCTGAAAAACATAAATTGATCAAAATATTGTCTTCACTGTTGATAGAAATAAAAGTTAATATCAATTTCAGTTCAAAAATGACAAAAAAGAAATCTAATACTCTCTGTGTTTTTCCTTTTCTTGAATTTTTCAACAGAAATGGAGTTATCTATGTGCCATTATAATAGAAATATCATTAAAATTATAAAATAAAAGTAATATCTCAAAAACTAATTCAAATTTTAAAATTTTAAGACCATTTTGAAACATGTGGGTTAATACGAATAATTTGAGTTCATTTCACCGCCACATGTTCCATACTTCAGGAGAATTAGCTGTGAAGCATAATAAGTTGTTTGATAAAATCGTTTAATTAGGATTTTACACACACACACACACACACACACATATATATATATATATATATATATATATATTACGAAAAATAACTTTTCGCGCTTCATTAAATTTATTCCATAAAAATTTCATTTTAAAATTATTCTACAATCCTAGTTTATTAAATCATTCCTATCTTAAATAATATTCCATTCATTCAGTTTGCTTAAATTCATTTCTGTTTAAAATGCATATTTTGTATTTTGTTTCCTTTCAAAATCTACTGTAAAAGACATTATTTATAGTTATAATTTGCTTTCAATGTCTTTCCTTTTTTCAATCGCAATTTGCCGATATGAATTTGGCATCTGTTTGAACATTTTTTTTATTTATTCTAAAAGTCATTTGGTGCTCTTTTTGAAGCGAAACCGCATAATTTAAAAATTTTTAAGCCTGTAAATAAAGTTCGATTTACGCTATTATTGGTCCCTCGCCATATCTGCAGTGTCGTAAAAGCTCTTCCGCACTGGAGTATAAAATAGAAAATGTGACTTTAAAAGCTCAGATTTCGTTGTTTTTGTTGTCTTATAAAACTATGTAAGCCGGACATTAGTATTTATATCGCCTTATCCTAAAATGTGTCTTATACAGAAGTAACTACACTGAAAAAAGAGATGTAATAATACAGATGTAAAGTTATAGAAATCTGTATGCTAACTAAAATGTTATCTGTACACTATACAGAAAAAGATGTAAATCTACAAAACTAGTCTTTCTAAAGCTATAGATGTGTGTAGCTTTACAAAAAAATCTATTAAAATTACAGTAATCTTACTAAAATTTTACCTTTAACCCGGGTTTCAGTTATATAAAAAGTTCTATTCATTCCAGTTTCCTAAACAATTTCTAGTAACCTTACAGATTTTTTTGATTTACAGTGCAAACATGTATTTGTTACATGAATTTTTGTTGTTGCCGTTACATAAAAAGTTCTGCGAATCCCAGTTTCCTAGAAAATTTTTAGTACTAACTTTACAGAATTTGTTTTACAGTGTACTAGTGTAGATGTGGTGGAATATTGCAACAAGCTGTGATTTGTGGTGGATGCTTCACAACTGTATTCTACTAGAATGAATCAATAATTTGTTTTTTGTTATGGAGAACTGTTCTTTTTTTCTCGGGAAATCTCCTGTGTATTTCGACCAAACGTCAACAGGTATAAACGGTGACTGGATAATAGCAACGACTGCATAAGCTATATTTAATATTGAGATCTCAGAGATATCCACTAACAATTTGGTCCTTTACCTTTCCTAAATAAGGAATGATACGAAAGCTTTATTTTAAAACTTCATGAAAGTGTTTTACAGAGTAATCTCTGCTTTATTTACTGCAAACTTCCTGACATGTTACCAAATTATCGTAACATATAAATATGCAGGTAGATATATAATATCGAATCTGTATTAGTGAAGACTGAAAGGACGATCCATTGTTTGGTTTCTCTCTTACTCAAAATCGACAAGTGTTGGTCACTTCCTTAATGAAGGTTCTCAATTAATACAGGTACAAACCGTATTCTTTTTACTCAGTGATAAAATATCATAACAATATTATAGTATTAACTTATTTATTTTGCTAAGGAGCAAAATTTTTGAACAAATAAAGAAGTAGAGAGCAATTTAAAAACTAGCTTTCACATGCCAGAAGAGTTAAGGAAATTTTATTTTACAGATTCATTCGTTTAGTCTGTTTTGGGTATGGATTTTGGAAAGACAATCTCTTATATAGGGTGATCCTAAAGTCAAACATGTAAGAAAAAATCATCCGTCAAGCATAGATTATGAAACACTTTCCAACACATTCAGAATAATGTAACAAAACTGCACTGTTTAAAAAATTAAAATATTAAGCATGGAACATATGGAAACGCATAATACATTTCAGAACCCACTTTCAGCTGTTCCCATCCACAATCGGAAAATTATGCGAATTGCAGCCCTGCATATGATTTATAGATTTGAATCTATTAGCTACATGCAAGCCAAAATTTAGTTCACTTAAGAGCTACATATACTTCAGTTGAAAATTTACCTTCAGTAATTTACTCTAATAAGGAGAACGGTACGTGAATACTTTTGTGCATCCCTGTATTTGAGGTATAGAATTTATATATAACGGGTAAGATGCAAAACATTAATTAAATTTAAAAGCACATACCGAATTTTAAACCATGCACTCCAGCAATTATTACCCAAAGACAGTACTGTACTGTAACCGATTTCTTTTGCGTGTCCCTGTAAATGAATAAAAAATGCTATGAATGTCCTGTTATAACGTGTTCGTAACGAAATTCAGTGATTTATATCAGTTTCAATACATTTGAAATAGCATAATGTCATTGCAAACGCTTTTTCCCCATATACCATAATGTAATGGAATACTTTTGAGTCGCCCTGTAAATGAACGATTAATCCTACATACTTCATATACAATACCAAACATGCTTTGGTGACTCTAAATAACCTTTATCAATTTCATGAAAATCCGAGTATATTTATGGGGGTTATTCCCCATATACCATAATGTAATGGAATACTTTTGAGTGCCCCTGTAAATGAACGATTAATCCTACATACTTCATATACAATACCAAACATGCTTTGGTGACCCTAAATAACCTTTATAAATTTCATGAAAATCCGAGTATATTTACGGGAGTTAAGCGTGGACAGACAGACAGACGGCCAGACAAACCGAATGCATAAACTCTTTTCAACTTTGTTGGAAAGTGTTAAAAAGAAGTTCAATTTTATTAAATAAAAAGGTGTAAGCTGTAGCAGGACGCGCTTTTCGCATAAGTACACAGACAAACAGGGGATTATATGATAGAAACAAAGTTATTGCCAGAAAAAAAATAGAATTGTTACCAACAATGGTTAGTAGTGGTGGTACAAGGATAATACAAAACCGCACAATTTCACCTTAATAAAAATATACATGTTTTAAAAATTCTTATAAATATGCAATGTTTGAAAAATTTCGCATGTTTTTTTTTAATGTCACAGCCTTAGAAAATGAGAGTTATCAGAAAGCGATAAAGACTGCTTTTGGCGATAGATAACATATTATGTGACTCGATGAATTATGCTGTCTATTTCTGGTGTTCGATATTTGATTTATACATTTAATAAATATATCACAATGCATTCAAAAAAATATTTCAACATTATTCTTCGTACGTCAGAAAAACATAAATGACTCATATCTTAATGCATTGTCATTTTAATGTTTTCCGTTTTTTCTTAATTACTTATTTCCATGTCTATATAAAATATTTTAAAGTTATTAAAATAATAATAATAATAATAATAATGTAAACATAAAATAAAAGAATATCGAATTAAATATTTAAAATGTGAGTAAAAAATAAAAAAGGTAAAGAAGGATTTTTTACAACAAAGGACTTTAGTTACGGATGCTTAAAAGAAAAAAAAACAGTCCATTAAATATGTCACTACAGAAAAGAAATTACGTATGAAACAGACAATGGTACTCTTATTTTTACACAGTCATTTTTAAATCATCAAAGTTTATTTTAACATGTTTTTTTTATGAAATATTTTATGAAGCTCATTTTTATCTTATTAATGAAATTTCCATTAAATGAAAATTTAAAAGGAAATAAATGTGTAAATTTTAATGGAGCAAAAGTAAACAAATGCTGATGTTTTTTGTTTTTCAGCTACATATTTTGTTTTTATCATATGTAATACGTTCATTCGTAATACTAAAAATAAATAAGCATTCATATGTACATGTACATAATTTCAGAATTAATAGGCAGCTCGTAAAAGCCGGTTAGATAATTCTCTTTGTACAGTTTCTGAACATAAAAAATTAAAAAACTTATATACTTTTGATAATTTAATATTTTTAATAAAGATAACCTAATATGTTTCTGAATACTTTTCAAATTCATTCCCTATAATAAGTTTAATGAATAAAAAACTTCACAGACGTCCATCACTTTTGTAGAAAGAAAAAAAATAATATTTCAAATACTGTAATGTTTATTTTTATCTAAGGTAGTTCCTATGTTATACTTGCACATATGTGATCTACGTCTGTGCAATTATTTGTAAAGAAAATTAACACTAGAACTACCAAGACCGCCATGTTGACGGTTTTCAAATTTCATGTAAGAATTTTATATAATTTATGCATCGTTCTGTAATTTTATGATGCGACTTTTAATGAAATATAAGAATAGTTAAATATCCCTATTCAAATTCAACTCACCCACTTTAATTTCCATAATCAGTATGGCCTATACCTACTTATACCGAGACCTGTCAAAATGACGGCTTAGGCAGGGCTGCCACAGGCGACTATTTTCTAATTCTACCTCGCACCAACTTTTCAAAACAAAAATCTTTGATATACCTTTTAACATTTGCAAGACAAATATACCACAAAATTTATTTTCTTGAAGTAGTGGTGCGAATAGAATAGAAAAATAATCGCCTGTGCAGCCCTGCTTTGGAAATTTCAAAGTTAAATGATCCAAAGTGTTCGGCAGCTGTTATAACGATATCTATTTTGCTCCGATTACGATTCAGTTTAGAACTGAACGGTCTGGCTGGTAAATGTAATCAGGACTCAATTATTATCAGTTTTACTACTAACATGATAAAGTTCTTGGTGAAAAGTGCAATCTATACTAAGTTTAATCTGTAAAAAGTCCAATCTCGGTAAATATTACTGTAGGAAGGCTAATTGCTTTCCATTAAGTCATGCACAGCTTGATTTCCGACAGCCAATATCACTCACTATTAGAAGCACCCTACAAACCGTCAGAATACCATAAGGCATGGGTTATACCCAAAGTCGTTGCTTATCAAATGTGCTATACTATAAATGCAAATATAAACTGTTTTTGATTGTTTTTTTATTAATATTTAATGAATCTATTTATATAAAATCCAAGTCTCTGTGTGTCCCTCACTATTCCGGTAGGACCGCCTCATTGAAATGAGTAATTGTTGAAAAATATTAATGCAGGGTTACCACAGTAGCGTCAAATGTTTGCCAACTTGGCGATAGCTGGCTAATTTGGCGAAATTACCATTTAAAACCATTAATCTTTCATAATGGAGGTAATTGAAATTTAATTTAAACTCCACTCTTTTAAGATATTTTTTCGAAATCTATGGGTGAGAATTTAAAGTACATCTTTACATCTTCCTCCCGATGCTACTAATAAAATAACCGCCAATAGACAACGGTGTACTGTGTGAGCTCCTAACTGCGCGATTTTAATGTGCTTTACGTACTTTTCCAGTATAGGTGCCTTGGCGAAAAAGGAAATTTGGTAACATATTTTCCGGGAACCTATTCACTGTTTCATTTTATATACACACGCATTTTTTTCGATATTTATACGATAACATAAAAAAGCCGTTTCTCTAATTTTATACAGAAACAGATGTAATTTGTACATAAAAACATCAATAATATACATATAAAACAAACAAAAACGCTCATCAAATTTGTTTTCATAGCTGTTTATATGATTTGACAACAAATCTCGATATTTTTCCGTTATATGGACACCATGCCAAAATGTATGCTAATGAGCCAATTATTTCAAAATGATAAAAGATATTTGTAATTTTATGCCAGCAGTTTAATATGAGTTTTATTTTATTGCTTTATTTTATAGCAGTTATTTGTTCACTTATTTTAAGTATATATTTGTGATTTGATGAAATAGTTCGTAAAAGTCTGGAATTTTCAAATGTTACATTTTTTAAATGCTCACTTTAGTATCGACAATGGTTTTTCTTTTATTTTTCAAATGCTTCAATTCACGATTTTGCGCCAACTACTACGCTTGGCGACAAAAGTGTCCGCATAACGGAAAAGTACCCAAATCTCACTTTCTGATTCCCAAACTACACCAAGCTTTTTTAAAAAAAATGCCAAAGGCTCTACAGTGGAAAAGTACCAAACTGTCTATTATTTTGCGCTATCCGTGTTATAGTTTGTACTATATGCAAGGGGAGTGGAGCGAAGAGTTTAAACATTAGATATTAAAGTTCGGCACAGATGCCATATATGCTTCATATTGGCGAGATTTTTTTTCTGGTGCCCAAATTACACCAAGCTTTTTTTAAAAAATGCCAAAGGCCCTACAGTGGTAAAGTACCAAACTGTCTATTATTTTGCGCTACCCGTGTTATAGTTTGTACTATATGCAAGGGGAGTGGAGCGAAGAGTTTAAACATTAGATATTAAAGTTTCGGCACAGATGTCATATATTGGCGCGATTTTTTTCTGACGCCAATGTCATATACACAACGGGTACTTAACTGGCGCCAAAGTGTCGTAATTTTGCTTGATATGGTAATCCGGATGTTGTTGTTTATGCTGTTGATATTTTCGCCAAATTGGCGTCGGAAAAAAATTGCGCCAATATATGATAACGTATATGACAACTGTGCCAAAGTTTCTATAAGGTTTCTATAAGTTTCTATAAAGCAGTATAAGCAATATAATTAAGAATAAAATAAATGCAAAATAAGACTAAAGAAGAAAGAAAAATCATGCGTTAAGCATAGAATATGAAACACTTTCCAACACATCCTGAATGCTTTAACAAAACTTCGTTATTTAGGGAAATAAGGTAAATAAGATAACGTTACTTCTTAGATATACCGTCGACCAATTTCGCCAAATTATATAAATCGCCAAATCAATAGTGAAACATTAATAAAAATACAAATAAAACGTCGAATTAATGGTTTTATTGGCCATTATTGGCATTTAATTAATTAATTAATGGCAACCATTATTGGCAATTAATCTTACAATTTGGTGACAGTAATGAAGTCGACGGGATAACTAAGAAGTACCAAGATAACTAAGTAAACATTTTAGAAAACGCATAAAAAAATTAAAAAATTGATTTCAGTAGTTACCGTCCATAGCCAATAGTACCGTTAATGCATGCCACTATTTAGCTAAAATTTAATTTAAACTACTCTTAAAACTACTGAAATCACATTTCCAGACATTATCATCCATAGACGGTTATGTATCCAATTCTTTAGGTAACCATGTATATCATTTTATCTATATTCCACAAACATTTCTTAGGAAACTAAATGCATTTCAGCGTAAAAATGCATAACTCCTTTAAAAACCACCTCTCATACTCAGTAACCCTTTACGAATTCTTTTGTGTAGCCCTGCATATGAACTGTAGCATTTATACACACAGTATAGTATGCATAAATGTAGTGAAACATAAAAGCGCATATCATAATTAAAAATTCATTTCTAGCAATCATTGTTTATGTACAATATTTCGGAGAAAAGTTTCTTGGCGAGAAAAAAGTTTTCCAAGGTATTTTCTGGCAACCTATTTACTGCTTCATATTCACAAGCAATTTTTTCCATATGTACACAATTTGGCACAGATGTCATATGCCCCATATGATGCCCCATATTGGCGCGATTTTTTTCCGACGCCAATTTGGCGAAAACATCAACAGCATAAACAACATTCGGGTTACCATTACAAGCAAAATAACAACACTTTGGCGCCAGTTAAGTACCCGGTACGTATATGACATCGGCGTCAAAAAAAAACCGCGCTAATATGGGCGTATATATCATCTATGCCGACAATTTAATATAAAAAAAGCTATTTACCCATTTTTATAAAGAAACAGAAGTAATTTTTGCACAGATGTCATATACGCATGGGGGTTGGCGTGATTTTTCTATGACGCCAATTTGGCAGAAATCTCGCTTTCGAATACCAGTTACTTATATATTTTTCAAAAATGTACTATCATTTTGAAAAGGAAATAACTATAAATAAATAAAAGTTTGAATAATAACTATAGAACAAAGCAGTTTATATAATTAAAAGACAGAAAATAAAAGTAAATAAACAATTTATTAATAAATAAAAAACAATAGCCGGGTTACCATAGCAGGCAAAATAACACCATTTTGGCGCCAGTTAGGTATCCCGGTTCATATCTGAAATCTGTGCCGTAATTTGTATATAAAAAAATTATATATATTTAGAAACGATTTTTTATGCATATAAGTGCATATATAAACAAAGATAAAAGTTCATTAGATTTGTTTTCATAGCTGTTTATATATTTTCGCAACATATCTCACTTTCTGATGCCCGAATCGCGCCAAGCTTTTTTTAAAAATGCGCTATAATGGAAAAGTACTTAAATAAATAATTACCAGAAATAACAAATTATACAAACTAAAACTTTTTATTTCCAGATCAAATCATTGTTTTTAATTTCGATTAAAAATACATATATCCTTGGATAACTTCAATTGAAATTAGTTTCACAGCTTAATATCTCATTCCATAAACCTAAACAAACACAAGTGAGTCATTCATCGTGAAACGTCAAAAATATTAAATCATTGAGGCAATCATTCACAAAGTAAGTTCTCCAACAATCAATGGGCAATATTCTAATGACGTCATAGTAGGTAAAATGGTAGCGGTATCGTTTGTTTATGGTTTTTAATCACAAATATTTAATTTTGAAATGTCTCTTAGTTACATTATTTTATTGTTATATTTATGAGCTCAGAACAAAAGCCTATTTTTTCATTATTTAGTTATTAAAGACGGAAAAAAATCATAAATGCATGATTTGAAAATTTTAAATAATTTTCTTTCTTAATACTAAAAAATAACATCGGGAAGTAACAGCGGGTTTAAGTTAAATAAGTTTAACTGTTTAATTCTGTGGTAATATTCAAAATAACTGTATTTATTAGATTTCAGTACTCAACATCAGGGCCCGATTTAACTTTGAAGTTAGAGGAATTACGATGTCATTTCAGGACCTTTCTTTTGGAGAAGATTTTCTAAATTCCATATATACATGGAAAATCTTCAGTGTTAGAAATATTATTCCTAGGACTGACATAACACGAGAACGGCCTGCAATTTTACACGAGTTTTTGAAAGCTACTTTATATCAGAAATTTTACTAAAAACTGGTTACTTTTTTGTTATAGCGGCCCACACTATTAGGATTATGACAAGATGGGCCAATTTCGCCACCGTCGTAACCAAGATCGTGAAGCACACACATATAATACCATATAGTACCATTTCATGAAATCGTATAGGATAATTTAATATTTTTTAACCTTACTTCAAGTGTGTTATTTATTTATTTTTAAGGCTCAACAATCTAAATTGTCCTATATATGAATTTAAAAAAATGTAAACAAAGATTGAATAGACATGACCGCAAAAAGCCTCAAATCTGCATAACACTTGGAACCAAACTGTGCAGATTACTGTATACGGTTTTTCATAAATGTGTTTTCTTAAAATGTGTTATTTTCATCTATCACTGCGGAACAAGCGAGAAAACTCATATTCTTGCACATGAGTTGTATATATCTTTATATCTAAATTTCCGTCATTTTTGACGGGCTACCTTTCTAGTTATTATATTAAATGTTGTTTTTGTTAAATTATATTCCTTTATTTGCATTACCTAAGTCAAAAGTTACAATGAAATCCATGATCAAAAATCTGTCAATTTGACGGGTGCGTTAAAACTAGGTATATATTTAACATCGGTAATTCTAGTGTTAATATATAAAATGAATTAGTAAGTTATCATGTCTTATTTATTTAACTAATTACATTATTATTGTTTAATATGAATACCTATATATATATAAAAAAAATCTACTAAAAATTTAAAACGCAAATCGTGTAAAATCTCTATAGTCTCGTTTACACATTATCACGTTTATACGTTGTAGTCCAGGCAATAGGGAATTTTACCTAGCAAAATTAATGGTAGTACTGGAAATCAGATTTCTAGATGTTTTTTGGTCTTGCTGAATCCGAATTTGTAACTTCCCACCAAAATTTCCCCCGGCAACCTCCCCAAATTTTGGTAAAAAGCCCGCCAAAAAAGGTTTTTATTAAACAAATTAAATTTTTTATTGTTTTAGAGAAAAAGTATCTAGAAATTCAGAAAGTAGACAAAATTTCCAACAAATTAGATATATGACATTATGACTTAGCATGAAGGGGAAGTGGGGATCTGCCTCGGAACATGCGCGCGCTGCTGCGCAAACTATGTTGCGCAATTCCACTTAACCACTCACACGTTTACATTCGCCCTCCCATCTCCCCTCCGAACATTCTGTATAAGGTTTACTTTAAGATTTTTGGGCCGCTGAATCCGAATTTTTAACTTTCTCCCAAAAATTCCCCACCCCCAAATAGTTGTTTTTAACTTAAATTTCTTATTGTTTTAATAGAAAAGCATTACGAAATTCAGAAACTAGACGAAATTTGCAACAAATAGGATACATGACATTATGAATTAGGATGAACGGGGAAGGTGAGGGCTGCCTCGGAACATGCACTGCGGCGCTACGTGCACTAAATGATGAAGTCCAGGCAATAGGGGATTTTATCTGGCAAAATTAATGGTAGTACTGGAAATTGGCTTTCTAGATGTTTTTTGGGTCGCTGAATCCGAATTTGTAACTTCCACCCAAAATTGCATCTAGCAACTGCCCAAAAAAATTGATTTTTTGAAAAAATTTGGTTTTTAAGAAAAGCGCGCAGGGAATGTTCCGAGGCTACCCCCTCTCTCCCCGTTTATCCTACATCATAATGTCATATATCCTATTTGTTGCAAATTTTGTCTAGTTTCTGAATTTCGTAATGCTTTCCCCCTAAAATAATAAGAAATTTAAGTTAAAAGCAACTATTTGGGGGGGGGGGGGTCGGGGGGGGGAATTTGGGGGGTAAGTTAAAAATTCGGATTCAGCAACCCAAAAAACTTAAAGTAAACCTTATAGAGAAAGTTCGGAGGGAAGATGGAAGGGCTTATGTAAACGTGTGAGTGGTTAAGTGGAATTGCGCAACTTAGTTCACGCAGCACTGCGGCGCATGTTCCGAGGCAGATCCCCCCTTCTCCTTCATCCTAAGTCATAATGTCATATATCTAATTTATTGCAAATGTTGTCTACTTTCTGAATTTCTAGTTACTTTTCCTCTAAAACAATAAAAAAAAATTAATAAAAACCTTTTTGGGGGGGCTTTTTACTAAAATTTGGGGGCGGTTCCGGGGTAAATTTTGGTGGGAAGTTACAAATTCGGATTCAGCGACCCAAAAAACATCTAGAAAGCCGATTTCCAGTACTACTATTAATTTTGCTAGGTAGAGTCCCTATACAGTCTCTATTGCCTGCACTATTGATTAGGTATTTTAAACCAATAGAAAACAAATTTTTTATCCTTATTCCAAAGATATTCAAATAAAATAACAGAAATTATAATTATTTTATTTATGAATGCTGTTTCCTCCGTGCATCATAATTGATAGTGAGAGGGCGCTGCAAGCGCTCTGGACTGAAAGGAGCGCGGGCGAGAATTCCCCGCCAGATGAGAAGATGAAGTTGAGTAAGATGTGTTCTTAAGACGTAAGGCAGTGTATCAACCGCTGCCAGTCCCTTTGGAATAAATAATAAATGTTTTCGTTAAGTTTTGTAAATGTGGACAATCCATCCAATACGCAACGCACTTCATTTAGTATTTTTAAGTATTTTCTACAGTCCATTTTGAAGCTATCGCCGACAAAGTTTTTGTCCCTTCGAGGCGCAGCGCTCATTTAGAACACTGTTTATAGAACCAACGCCCTTGGATTACTGGAATTACCTTGTTATAGAGTTTGTAGATATAATGTCTGTTGCTACTCCAGCGATTTCAGGAACCGTGGTCCTGAATCGAAAACGTGGAAATATACGCGGCCAGGTAACGAGAATATCAAATGCATTGAAATCGAAACTCGGCCCTAAAGAACTGGATCTGAAATTAAATTCTCTTCAAATGTTAAAAAAGAAGACTGATGGATTAAGGAACGAAGCCTACTCTATAGCATCTGATGAGAATTTAGGGGATTTTGAAAATTCCTTGACCGAAATCGAAGAACAGTTAGAAGGTATACAGACAGAAGCTATATAACAGTTAGAAGCTAAGTAAGTCTTCTTGATTTAATAAAGCCTAGTATTTCTAATGTCGAAAGTCAAAATATTAGTAATGATAGAAGCAGTTCTAATGAGGCAAAAATCAAATTGCCGTCAATTAATCTACCCCAATTTTCTGGTCGTTACACAGAGTTGATGAATTTTAAGTTACAATTCACCTTTTTAATTGATAATAACGTTGAGCTAAATGATGCGCAAAAGCTGTACTATTTACAATCAGCCTTAACTGGCCCTGTGAAACAATTACAAAATATTGATGATTCTTATACTTCTTTATTCGAAGCTTTAAGAAAACGATTTGAAAACAAAAGATTATTGGTGAATAGTCACATTTCAGAGTTATTGAGTAATAACAAAATAAAGATAGAAAACGCGAAAGAAATACCCAATCTGGTAGATAATTTATTGAGCCACTTAAGGGCCTTGAAACAGTTAGGACTGGAACATAACAATTTATCGGAATCCATTCTAATGTATTTCGTTTTACAAAGAATAGATGATGAGTCAAGAAAAGCTTTTGAAATGTCTCTTAATTCTAATGAATTGCCTCAATGGAATATTTTATTGATTTTTTACTGAAAAGAGCACAAGCGTTAGAAAATGTACAAAAAAAACAACATCGTTACGAAACATAGGTTTGAAATTACCCATAAGCAAAAAAGTTTTGTTTTACAGAATGACAAACTTAGCTGCACATTTTGTAAACAACCACATTTGATTTTTCGATATCAAAAATATTTAGATTTATCGGTTCAAGAAAGATTGAATCAAATACGAAAATTACAGTTATGCTATAATTGTTTATCCTCTCACAACGTTAATAGGTGTAACAAATTAAATAATAGATGCAAAACTTGTTTTTCTAATCACCATACCACACTTCATGGAGCTAATTTTTCAAAATCTTATTCTGAAAATAAACCAAGTAATTTTATTATGAATCAACCTCAGATCAAAAATGAAGAAAAAATAAATACTAATTCAGTGGAAATTATTTCAAGTGCAAAGACCTTGAGCTGTCAAAATAATAATGATCAGAATTCTGACTCTGGCGCCAGCTATAATGCATTAATTTCGACAGCTGTGGTTTATTTGAAAGGAAGCAATGATTCTTTTTTTTTCCTTTTGTTGCAATATTAGATACAGCCAGTAACATATCTCTAATTACTTTTTCCGCAGCAGACATGTTGGGACTAGAGAAACATAAAGTAAAGTCAGTGATTTCCGGATTTAATGATGCAATCTGTAAAATTAAAAACAGAATACATGTCGAAATTTCAAACAAAGATAGAAGATTTAAAAAATTCTCGAGCATGTTTTTAGTTCCTAAGATAAAAGATTTAACCCCTATGTGTACCGCAGAGACTTCAAATCTGCACCTACCACAGAATTAGATATATGCGAACCCAGGATGTTTTGAATCTCAGCGAATTCATGTGTTATTGGGGGCAGATGTATATTATGAATTGTTATTAGCTGGTCAAATAAAAATTCCTGACACTTCTATAATTTTACAAAACTCTCATTTAGGATGGATTGCAGGTGGAGTTATAATTGATAAAAGTGAAACTAAATATAATTGACATTTATTAGAAAATCAAGATATATTAAATTTGAAGGCCTTTTGGGATAGAGACATTGGGAATTAGGGATGATCCAGGTAATGTAAAAAATGAAGATACCCTTGAGAGATTTCGAGAAAAAGTGCGGTTTACAAATAACAGATATGAAATCTGTCTCCCATGGAAACGGAAGTGGGAAAAATTAGACAATAATTACAAGATAGCTGGAACACGGCTCGCTACTCTCGTAAAAAGAATGAAACGCGACACAAGTTTATATGAAAATTATCGTAAAATTTTGGATGAATACTTAGAAATGAAAATTATTGAAATTGTTCTTGAGTCAGAAGAAAATTCTAACAACCCGATTTTTTATTTACCCCCACCACACGGTATTCAAACAAGACAGTATATACACGAAATGTCGCATCGTTTTTGATGCGAGTTCCCATGAAGCAGGACAGTTATCACTAAATGACAGTTTGGACGCAGGCAGTAACCTAAATCCTAACATTTTCCATTTATTGATTTTTTTAGATTAAATAAAACTACTGTTTTTGTCGACATAGAGAAGACATTTTTACAAATTTCGATCTACAAAAAAGTAGGGACGTTTTAAGATTCCTGTTTATAGATAACAATCCTGTCAACGGTGATGAGTTTAAAGTTATTATGTACAGATTCCTACGCCTAACATTTGGTTTGAACTCAATCCCATTTTTATTATCAGCCAACACCATCAAACAACATCTTAGTAAAATAAAGAAGGAATATCCGGTAGCAACCGAAATCCTCAACAGTTGTATTTACATGGATGACCTGATAGTCGGTACTGACACTGTACAAGATGCACGGAACATTTCACAACAATCACACAGAATTGTGAAGGAAGCTAGTATGACGTTCCGAAAATGGATATCGAACAACGAATTAGTAATGGAATCGTGGGAGAAGAATGGGTTTAGTACTTTACCTCAGGCCTTTGAGGAAAATAAAACACATAAGGTATCAGGACTGTTGTGGCAACCTAAACAGGACATGTTGATGATGGAAAGCGATAATTTATTAGAACTTTTGTGCAAGGCAAAAAATACAAAGAGGTTCGTTCTGCAAGTAGCAGGCAGAATTTTTTACCCCTTGGGTCTCATATCGCCATTTACTATAAGAATTAAACGGTTGTTTCAAGAACTATGGAGTAGAAATCTAACATGGAATGAAGAATTGCCCCCCGATATTTCAATGCTGTGGGAACAATGGTGTTCCGAGTTACCCCAATTAGCACAACTAAAAATTCCTAGAAATGTGTTACAGTTCCCTGAAGACTCTGAATATAAATTAATACTGCACACCTTTGCCGATGCCAGTCCCAGGGCATACGGTGCTGTCTTATATCTACAAACATATCCCAAGACCCAATCTTCCATTAATTTGCTTACATCAAAAAGCAGAGTGGCACCCTTGAAAAAGGTGTCATTACCCCGGCTAGAACTTTTAGGTGCGTTACTAGCAGCGCGTTTAACTTGTGAGGTGAAGAAGGTGCTAGATCGCAAGGGACCATCTTCTATGTTTCTATGGACAGACTCGCAGATTGCCCTTTATTGGATAAGGGGTCTGCAAATAGGTGGAAATCATTCGTGTTCAACCGCGTAAAAGAGATCCAATCGCTGACAGACCCATCCAGGTGGTTTCACTGTGCAAGATCCGAGAATCCTGCAGACCTGCTGACAAGATGTGAAGAATCTGAAAGTCTTATTCAGAATCACAAATGGTGGACTGGTCCAGAGTTTCTGAAGGACTCATTAGATATATGTAACAACGAACAATTATTAGTAGTTCCAGATCACGAGATCTATTTAAACGAACTAAAAAGTGACTCCACGAACATTACTCATGACTTTACCACTTTGTCTATTTCTAATGAAATTTCTATGATTGAACATATTTTTTCGACTACTAATAATTTCATGAAACTAATACGCATAATTAGTTTTATTTTTAGATTTTTTTATAATTGCCGTAATCCCCAGAGAAGAAGAAGTGGAGCTTTAAGCCTTGAGGAAGTGAGGCAAGCCGAATTATTTTTAATTCGGTCAGCACAAAAGGGCGAGTTTCGAGAAGAAATAAAATATCTCGAAAAAGGTAAGCCTGTTCCACTCAAAAGTAGATTATCTTCTTTAAATATATTCCTAGGAAATGAAGGGTTAATTAGAGTTGGCGGCCGTTTATCGCATGCCGATTTGCCGCTTAACTCTAAATTTCCAATTGTGTTGCCTGCCAATCATAAGTTAACGGATATTATCCTAAATTATTTCTATTTGAAGTATTTTCATTTAGGCCCACAAGCCTTGCTTTTCTATGTTAGACAGAAGTTTTGGCCACTTAATGGCAGGAATAATTGCCGGAAAATTGTCCACAAATGTGTAACATGTTTCAAAAATAAGCCTGTTGTCAGCTCCCAGTTGATGGCCGATCTGCCAAGGGAAAGTGTGACACCAAATTTTGTATTTTCGGTGACAGGCCTGGATTACTGTGGGCCCTTTTCTATTAAATTTAAAAATCAAAGGAAGGGCGTATTGAATAAGGTTTATGCACCAAGGCAATACACCTGGACTTTGTTTCAGATCTCACAACTCAGGCTTTTATAGCTAGTCTAAAACGTTTCTTTGACAGAAGAGGGAAATGTGCAAAAATCCTATCGAATAATGCAAAAACGTTCATCGGAGCTGACATCGAGTTGAAAAAATTGCATAAACTGTTTAGTTTCCCAGATGAGGAGTTATGTAACTTTTTAACCCAGGAAGGTATCAAATGGGAATTTATTCCTCCCAAATCTCCGAATTTTGGTGGCATCTGGGAGGCAGCAGTAAAATCGTTCAAGTTTTATTTGAAAAGGGTAATAGGTGATCAAAAATTAACTCTAGAAGAATTTATAACGATACTAGCGGAAATTGAGGGAGTTTTGAACCCTCGCACCCTTACCCCACTATCCCCAGATTTTGAAAATTTTGACACCATCACATTTTCTTATCGGTAGGACAATCACTTCTATCCCCGAACCTCAAATAGACGAGATTAATGAAAATCGATTAGCCAAATGGCAGAGAATCACCAAATTTAGCCAACAAATTTGGAGACTTTGGAAACGTGACTATTTGAATAATCTCCAACAGAGAGGGAAATGGAAATTTAAAAAAGATGATGTACAGAAAGGAACTTTGGTACTAATAAAGCAAGAAAATTTACCTTCCACCAAATGGTTGGTTGGTAGAATAGTTGAAGTTTTTAAGGGAAGGGATAATATAATTCGAATAGTGAATTTACGCTTGTCAGATGGGCGAATTTTTAAAGGAAACGTCAGAGATGTTTGTATATTACCAGTTGAGTAACAAATTTCCCTTCTTTCCTTAAGCAAACTCTAAAAAAATATATATTATTCTGTATTCAATCTAGTTTTATAGTGAAATTATTCTTGTATTATTATTGTATATGTAAGTTGTTATATCTTATAATTTTTTCTTGTATGATAATTTTTGCAAATTTATATGTTAATGTATATTGAAACTTGCATTTCAGTCCCGGGGGAGTGTTTCCTCCGTGCATCATAATTGATAGTAAGAGGGAGCTGCAAGCGCTCTGGACTGATAGGAGCGCGGCCGAGAATTCCCCGCCAGATGAGTAGATGAAGTTGAGTAAGATGTGTTCTTAAGACGTAAGCGCAGTGTATCAACCGCTGCCAGTCCCTTTGGAATATTTTTGTAAATAATAAAAGTTTTCGTTAAGTTTTGTAAATGTGGACAATCCATCGATTACGCAACACACTGCATTTAGTATTTTTAAGTATTTTCTACAGTCCATTTTGAAGCTATCGCAGACAAATGCAGAAAATTAGCTAATCAAAACTTAGAGCTGAAAAAAATGTTAATTTTAAATGGACAGCTTATTATATTCCACAGTAATATACTAGTTACACGTCCTATCAATTATGTACATTAACCGTGCAAACATTGAATGACGCAAAGAATAATATATATATGTGTGTGTGTGTGTGTGTGTATGTCTGACGATTTTACGGCAAGCAGCAGGCATTGTCGAAAGATGATGGGGGGGTTTCCAGTTATAAAAAACACAGGCGTTCAGACCGACATGGTTGTTGAGAATAACAGACTCAAAGATCAGAAAAAAATGCAGTCGATTGAAAACAATTGCACTTTATTGACAGTCTCATAATTTGAGTTTAGACGGAAATGCTCCACTTTACCGATGATAAAAAAGAACCAAACTCGATCCATCAAAATTAGCTTAAAAGCTATTCCATCTCTCGCTACGAAATCCTTTTCGCTTCATTATATTATCAGACACTTATTACATTCGTAAATTCAATAAATCTCTCACACAGCTCTTAACAACTCCTCAATAAAAACGCAGCAAATCACTCCAAATAATCATTACCATAGACCAATGTAGGTGTTTTTTTAAAGTGTCAATACCAATGCAGAATGAAATCTCATCTATCTCAGTAATCTCTATCTCTCTCTACTACCTCTTTAATCTCTATCTCTCTCTACTACCTCTTCACCCACTCTATTTCTCCCCGACTGGTTGCCGCATTCAGTATTTATACTACCGCCAAAAGATTGTTCGAGAATATTCTGTAGCCTAGCCCCAGATATAATAAGTGTAAACAAACTTTAATCCCTGTTGTCGAGATTGTGCTAAAAATAACCTTTTCCCCCTCGCCAGACGATAAAAGAAAATGAATTTATGTCTGCGTAAGTTTTAATATTTGAAATATTCTGGCTGGCCCCTGGATAATTTAAATAAAAGAATAAATTGAAATAAAGAGGGGTTTTTTTTCTTTTTTTTTTAAAAAAAGACGGGATAATAATAATAGTTTAGCAGTTAAATAAAAAAAAAAATTAGGGGAATATGATATACCGGGATTTAATAGCGGAATTTAATAGGAATTTAAATAATAAAAGTTTTATTAAAGAAATATGAATAGTTAGAGCCATTTTTAGATTTACACAATTTGGAATAAATATTATTATACCGATTAAGATCTTATAGAAATTAATAGACTAGGGTTTTATTTTAACCACTTCACCGGCTGCCCCGAGATAACTCGGGGGTAAAAGCACTGTTTCCCCATACCATTCGCCGGTGAAGTGGTTAATAAGCCGGTATAATATACGGAATATTACTGAAAAAGGAAAATTTATATATATAAATAAATTTATATATAATTTTTATTTTATTTTAATAATATTTAATTTTATAATTTATAATAAATATATATATATAAATATATATATAATATTTATCAATTGTGCATAACTCTTTTCAAAACAAGTAAGGGTAACATGAGATTTCGCGCATACAAATTTACTGTAACTTTTAAAATGATTTATTGTTTAACAAAACAAATTTTTAGACCGAATTTATTATAATAAGTAAACTTCTTTAGAATACAGAGAATGAAAAAAGATTCATAAAATATATTTAATAAAAAAATCCAATGATGTAACATTAGATTTCTTTTTATGTATAAGTAATATAATAACATATAATTAAACATTAAAACGCTTACGGTTTTTTTTTTTTTTTTTTTTTTTTTTTTTTTTAACTCTGCGAAATTTAAAGTAAAATTTTGAAAAAGAAATAAAAATAACACTGACGCTTTTTATTTTTGCTTTAAAAAATAACTGATCCATAAATATAATAAACAAAACCATAATTTGAAAACGAAATTAAAAAAAAAAATCCTACATTTTGCTTAAGCATAAGAAGAGAAAAGAAGAGAAAGCTATTCAATTAGTTCTACATTTAATATTAAATTTTTGTAACAAATAAGTTAAACCACATGAAGATTAAAAAAATAATAATAAAATTCACAATATGATACTTAAAACACCCTAAAAAATTATATTCCGTTGAAATAAAATCGAAATAAATCTTAAACATCTTTCATTTTTAATTGAATATATTTGTATTGCAGATTTTTATTATGTTTATGACGATTGTGTTTAAAATGATAAGATGCACGCAAAAAAAAAAAAAAAAAAGTATAAGAGTTATTTCGATTTTATTTGAACGGAATCTAATTTTTTAGAGTGTTTTAAGTATCATATCGTATGAATTTTATTTTAACTTTTTAATCTACAATTGTGTTAACTTATTTGTTACAAAAATTTAACATTAAATATAGAACTAACTGAATGAAATATCTTAATATATGTCCATTCTCAAGCTTAAATGATGTAGGAAATAATTGTTTTTAATTAGTGTTTTTCAAATTATAGTTTTTTTAATATGCCAAGATTTTAATAACAACTGCAATCATCGAACTTATTTCAAAATTAATAGAAGGTATCATCATCAGGCTTTGAAGTATACGGTATTGTATCACAATGTGTAATGCAGTTTACCAATGTATAATTCAAAATATTTGACCAGTGCAGTAATGCAGGTTGTTGTAGTTTGAACAAAAACTTCCAATTTGAACGGAAAAAAATCTAAAATCAAAACATAAAAAAAATAATTTCACTTAAATTTAGATACCCCATTTCACACT
Organism: Maratus speciosus; assembly: GCA_963932465.1. Classification (NCBI taxonomy): domain Eukaryota; kingdom Metazoa; phylum Arthropoda; class Arachnida; order Araneae; family Salticidae; genus Maratus; species Maratus speciosus. The sequence continues at coordinate 13,429,016 of OZ010786.1, forward strand.
CAGGAACGCTATTAACCCTTTATGTACTAAATTATGAATTCATGAAAGTTCTATCTTCTAAAGCATTTTCCGTGAATTGTTTAAACTTTATTAAAAGATTTACATAATCATTTAATAAATTTTAGAAGGATTTTAGAAGGATTGATGGATTTAGAAGGATTAATTAAATTTCAATTTATAGGAATTTTGTGCAATATTTATAACTCCGCTCAAATCTTTTATTTTAAATATTTTTCTTAGTATAATGTGGAATTAAGAAAGCTACAAATATAATGTTCTTACAATAGAAATATAGAAATACTTCCGATTTAAAAAATACCCCCTCTCCCCCAACGCCAAGAAAACTGAAAAGATTCAAAGGCAAAAGAAATCATCCTTGTAAAAATATTTTTGTTATGTGTAACCAATAATTTTGGAACAAGGTAAAGTAATATATCTATAACTCATTCTAAATTGTATTACAGCTAATGGATATTTTAAATGAATTTTATAACAAGATATTTTAATGGTACTTATAAGTAACGTCAGTCGATAAAGGGTTAATACAAAAATAAATTTTGTTGAATCCTTATTGCTAATTTTAACAATATTATAGATGTGATATAGTAAAAAAAAAAAAAAAAAAAAAAAAAAATGTTACGTAAGTTTAACTTGGGATATAAATAGTTCCCATCTAGGAAAAATGTAATTTTAAAATTTAAGTTATGTAATTCCTCACAAAGTTCACTACTTACGTAAAAATAGCTATCCTTTTGAAACATTTTACTAAAACATAAACTTGTCCAAAGCAAAAACTTATTCTGAAAATGTCCTTTTTTATTTCAACTATGACGCCATATTCATCTTTTTAATTCTTAAAAATAAAACTATTTCAGTTTATTTTTTCACGTGAAAATCTTTCAAGTAAAAAAAGAGATAAATTATTATTACGACTTTTGAATTATTTACAACAATGAAGAGGAAAAGTTCAATTTTTCGGGAAAATGTCCGTTAATTCTCAATGAAAAAAAGCGAAATTTGGAATTATTAAGACAATTATTTGAATAACGTAAATAAAAATGAGTTCATGTTACTCTCTGGGTTGTAATTCACCCATATGGAAAGGCATTTTATCATCCGTTTAACCCTAACGTCAGGCAAACATTTTTACACATTAAATTTATAATATCATTAGAATTAGTAAAGAATTAAAAAAAAATTGTGGCATCAGGGACTTAGTGCGAAGAAAAAAAGTGAAAAAGTTACGAGCTCCGTAGACTTTTCTATGTTAAATTAACATTGAGAAGTGCTACTGGAAATAGATAAGTATTGCGCTGCCGTGCACCAAAATTTTATAAATTTTGGTGCAAATATTCCAAAATTTTATAAATTTTGAACATATAAACAAAATACAGACAATATTTTTGCCCCCAAAAAAACTTTTAGCAATTATTCTAATGAATTCAAAAATTTTATTATCCTTGGCTTATGCAATTTAGGAAAGGTACATTAAAAAAAAAAAAAAAAAAAAAAAAAAAAAAATTCTTGAGGAAAAAAAATCGATACTGTATGTTGATGAATTTCGTTAAAGACTTTTATTTAATAATTTATTGTATATAATGCATTTTTATGATCATATAAAAATATAGTGCAATTAAAAAAATTACTGAATTCCTTAAATTACTTTAAAAATGTAGTAATCTTTACCTTTTGACTTTTTAAAAATATAATCAAAAGTATTGTTTATATTGATTGATTTTTTTTGTACAAAACAAGGTAATAATGGGAATATGGTCGATATGTAAATATTACCTTTATTAATAAAAAAAAAATTAAGGTTCTTATTTAAATTTATACCTTTGAACAAACCGTATCATACAGTGATTGTAATTAAATAAAAATCTATAAAAAAGACTAGGATTTCCTGTTATCCCGGATAAATAGGTATCTTATTGAAAGAAAAATATTTAGTAAATAGATTTGAAAGAAAAATCTTTGAATATTGAAAACAGAATCCTTAAACAAAATTCCCCTTAATTAATTGTTCATGCAACAGGCGACTACATTTTTCAACTTTTTAAAATTATATTAGATGTAAATTACCAACTGGGCAAAAAATGTCCGGAACAGGATTCGAACCAAGGATCTCCTGGCTGAATTTACATCTAATATGATTTATTTACCAATTAGAATAACTGGCCAAATTATTAGACGCACCATAAGATTTTATAGAAAATGTTAATTATCAGGTGATACTGTACAGTTGTATTGTTTTTTACGAGATACAATGTATATTTACTATGTTATTAATCAAGTAAGTATCTGTAACACTAATAAAACATCGTCATTATAGAAAATATATGTATTTATTAACTCTTGAACAAAAATGGAGAAAATGTAATGAAAAGTTAGTATTTTGTTGATCCACCTTTGGCCGCTATGAGAGCTTTAATTCTGCGCGGCATGCAATCAATGCAAGACTGTACTGTCTTCTGCATTTGAGGATGATGATTAGCTAAGAGCTGAGTTTTGTTTGTAATCACAACTTTAGCCACTTCTCTTTTCAGGAGTTCCCACACGTTTTCAATTGGGTTCATATCGGTGCTATTACACGGCCAATCCAACAGAGGGATACATTTCTGTACTAAAAAAGCTTTAACAGACCCTGCTGTGAGGCAGAGAGCTCCATCTTGCATGAAAATGAATGGTTCCTCATTTGGAAACCATTCTTTGATCTGCGGAATCAACCGATTTTGTAAGATGTCTTTGTACTGATCTTGCCTCATTGTACCTTTTACCACATACAGACATCCTGTACCCTTGCTGCTGATGACTGACCAAATCATGTTTTTTGTAGGGTGTTTAACAGTCTGAACAACACAGTCAGGATGGAACTTTTCGCCAGGACGACGACGAACAAACTGAGCTTTATTCTGCAAAATTTCAAATGTGCTTTCATCCCTGAAGCAAACCTGTCAAAAACAGAAAAAAATACAAACATCTCTGCGGATCTTGCGTCATTGCATAGAAAATGATATTGAATGTATGACTTGTGATGAAATTATAATAACTTACCGATCTCCAGAAGTCCACATCTTTATCAGGCCACTGTTTGGCCCACTTCAGACGCTTTGCTTTTATTGCAGCTGTTAACTTGGGTTTCCTGGCGGGGCGGCAGGCCTTAAAACCTATTTCTGTTACTTCTCTGCGAACAGTGCGCTCAGAAACATTCACGTTAGCAACTTGGAGTTGCGATTTTATAATTTTTGTGGTAGCTCATCTGTTTTCCACACAAATTTTCTTTAAACATCTCTCTGACCTTGGAGTGAAAATGGGCTTTCTGCCACATCTTTCCTTTCGTTTTGGGCTCAAATCGTCCCTTGCCTCAATTTTCTTCTTTATGCGACGCACACTAGCTTCAGAAATCTTCAATCTTCGTAATATTTCGCGGTTTGAAAAACTTTTAGCATCCACGAGGGCCTTCACTTCAGCTTTTTTACGAGGTGGCAGATCACCTGTTTTACCGATGCTGAAAATGCTCCACGTGCTTATTTAAACACTGCACACACAAAAACAACTAACTACGTAGCATACAACTTTCAAACAAATAAACCAAGCGCATAACGCCACAGAAACACGTCCTCAACTGACGAACTAGCGAACGCCGGTTTGAACTGACTGCAACCGGTTTCCACTTGTTTACGTCCGCGTATCCATTGGTTCACATTGTGTTGCCATACATTAAAACTAAATACCAATAGGAAGTATATAACAAATCTCCTGAATAAAAATTCATTAAATCTATGTTTAAATATAATACAACTGCATATAAACTTCATCGAAAACATGTATTTCGTAAAAAACAACGGTGCGTCTAATAATTTGTCCAGGGACTGTAATTGTGTTAAAATTCATCTAGAGTTTTTTAAATTAAATTATTTTATGTTTAAAAATAATATTATCCATGATAAATTTCTAGCAGGGTTCCATCACAATAAATGTTATTTAGAAGTAATAGTCACAGTATAATTCGAAAATATTCACTTGTTCCAAACTTGCATATGACATACGATCAGTCCGTAGATTTTTTACAAGCAAGCTACAAACGAATTTTTATTTTTGCCATATCTTGATTTGTATGTGAAAATCTATATAACTAGAAAACAGAAATTCTGCTTTTTCAGAATTTAGTGTTGCCTCCGAGGAAAAAAAAAATGTACATATAAATAGTTCAAAGCCTATTTCAATTTTAAGACTTAAAGCACACACTTTTATTTGATCTAAAATGACGTCAGAATTCCACATTTACGATCCACTCTTAAACATCTACAGTAAAGCATGCAGAAGGATGTCACTCTCGCAAAATAATACACCAATTCAGCAAAATGCGGCCGTCATTAAAGAAACTCGACAAAAAAATCGGCTATCTAATGATTCATGGGCATTCATTTGTTTGTAACATTAATATAGACGATTTCAGTCGTGGCGTCGGTCATGACGTTTTGGTTGGAAACTGACTCCAAACAAACGGTTGCTGTGTTGTATTTTCTATTTTTTTGTGTGTGTGTTGCAACTATATCTTATATCTATATCTCACATCTAAGTGTTTTAATACTTGATATGTACTGGTAACATTTTCCACAATTTATATTTAAAAAGAAATGACGCATAGCAACCGTTTGTTTGGAGTCAGTTTCCAACAAAACGTCATGACTGAAGTCACACTGAAAGCGTCTACAGATACGTAAAATTAAATATAATTTATAATAGCTCCATGTTTTAACGAAATTATTCGTTTATCTTTTTTCAAAATAGCACGTATTTTAATCACATTTTCTTTCGGTTGTTATGAGAAAATGGTAACAAAACAATATAATAGCTATTTTTCAACTATTTTCCTTTTACTTTCTATATAAATGGAGTACTTGAGTTGCCAAAATTAAACAAATGGTGCTAAAAAGTACAAAAAAATTAATATTTCAAAAATAAATGGAGATACAGTTTTCAAAGAAATTGCATTTAAAAGTATATATATTTTTTCCAATAGGACGGTATAAAAATTGAAAATGTGCGATGCTTAGATATGAAAAAAATTGCTATAGAGCCTTTAATCGCACAATGATACATCTGCTTTGTTTATTGCTGCCTTCTGTAAGCTAACGTTATTTTTTGGAGACAAAATAAGCTGGGAAAAGAAATAGCATACCGTCCCGTAGCTAATAAAAAAATTAAAATTCATTTTGCAGAAAAAATCCATCTTAGAAATGTTTTTTACTATTATTATTACTTAAGAAAACTGTGATTTTCCGCTTTTCTCTAAGTGCAACGGTTTATAATAGATTTCATATTGTTTTAATTAATAGAGATAAACACAATTCTCTATTCGCTCATGTTTTTGTAATGGATTTCGCTGATTTTTTTTTTTTTTTTTTTTAAGTTAGCTAATATAAAACATACTGAAATATCATTTAAAAGCCAGTATTTGAAAAAGTACATCTCATAAAAGGACAGACAAAACAGTATGCATTTTTTATATGTATTATTACTGCATCCAAACACGTCCTAGAAATAATTAGACTGTTATATCGTTTCCCACCTGAATTATAACAAGACTCAAACCACATTTACAAAAACCAAGTTTCGCAACTCTAAAGTAAAAATTTAACTAAATGAATGTTTCAAGAATGGAAAAAACACGAAGGTGAGAAATAAAAGTGCACTACTTAAAATTTTAAAGCGATATTTTATCTATCATAATATTAAAATATTTATTTGCTTAAAAGACGTTAAAAAACACATTAAAAACTCTTTATTTACATGTTTCAACTCATTTTCTGAGTCGTCGTCAGAATGTATAATAGAAAATTACAAATGCATAATGAAAAATGGAAAAAAATCATTGAAAATAAACAAGTAATCATGTAACGCGCCCTATATTTTCGCGATTGCTCGTGTTCCCTCTATGTCGCGATGCCGTACTTTATCCAACCATTCAACCCATAAATTCGAAATACGAAAAGATAAAAGAGTTAGATAAAGACAAATAATAAGTTAATAATAGTTATAATAGTTATAAATAAATAATAATAGTTAGATAAACATAAAGATAAAGAGTTTTTAATGTGTTTTTATAAAGTCTTTTAAGCAAATAAATATTTTAATACTATGATATGATTAGAAATGGACGTAATTTTGGCTTACTACTTGCACGTATTTACATTTGATATTTTTTATTTAAATATCTCTCTATTTTAAAAAAAAGTAACTACCGCTGTCACCGCCGCCCCCGCCCCCGCCCCCGCCCCCGCCACCGCCGCCGCCGCCGGTTTTGATTTTTTTGTGACCGGAGGCCTTTCTTCGTTAATATTAACAAAAATAATGCATACAAAAATATGAAAATCGGTGGTTTTATACAGAAATGTTTGATAAACACGCTGATGCAGACAGTTTTCAAATCGAAGAATTCTTTTAAGAGTTATTTAATGCTAAAGTTGGAAAAAATCGTTCCACTAAAAAAGTTTTATAGCAGCAAAAACTATACATGGCAGTGTAATCATTTTTAGATCATTTTATGCGTTAGAATTTGCCGGAGTGCAGATTGCATTAATTTTTTTTATTTTGACTCATTTTTTCAGGTTTTATTTCTATTTTAAATGCAAATTTTCAGCATTTCTAGAGATATTTTTTACAGATTTCAGAAAATTGTACTAATTTAAACTGTTGCCAACTGTATAAAAAGCGCAAGCAATAATGTTTGCTTCAAATTAAAAATTTATTTACACGTGACTATTATAAACAGGAAGAAACTTTCAAATTAGAATTAAATAATTACGTATAAAAAGCAGGAACTTATTAAAAATTACGTCATAAAAAGTATACACGTGAATTTTAAAAGAGAAAGGATATTGTAAAATAATAAATTCATTAACATGCGTTAGAAGTCTTAGGAGAAATTACGTCATATTTACGTCACATTATAGTTATTACATAAAATGAACACAAAATAATATTGCAAAAAAAATTAAATTTAGAAATTGCGCTAGACATTTATTTGATATTTTGAGAATTAATTTAAAATGTCTCATTTAAAAGAACTTTCTTTTCGCTTTGTTAAAAAATACCAGGAGACAAAGACTCTCTTTACTTAATTCCTTTTATATTAGCTTATTTTGAAATGTTGTTACACGTGTATACGTCATCAAGTTATTTTTATTTCGACGTTTTATTTGTGTTTTTATTAATGTTGTATGAACTTATTTGTTCTTTCGTTATTTAAAATAAAAATTATATCAATTTGTATAATTTGGCGAGTGGTTTGGCGAAATTGGTCGACAGGATAATCAAGTAGTACCGCAGCGGATTTGGCGTTAAAATTCCCCAATCAAAGAGAAATGAATAGAAATTCGTTTATAGGGAGATCGCCACTGTTTTTTAACTTATAATTCAATCTTTCAAAATCTTTTTAAAGCCGGTCAAATTAGCATGCATTTAGAGTCTGCGGTGTCTGGACGGGGGTTGGCGAGCGTAGCTCGTAGGGGGCCGAGCCCCCTAGTTCTTTAAATTTTCCCTTTAAGTGGCAAGTCTTAACCTCTTAACTGTCACATTAACTTACAGTTTAAAAATTCAAATTGCTTACTGGCACCACTTTTTGAAAAAAAACCATTCATCTTATTTAATGACATGTAAAATGAACACGTAATATAGCTAATTACACTATTTTTTAATACTGGTGGGAATCAAACAATCTTAATAAAAGTTACAGCCCGTGAATATCACGGGAGGGAGAATCAAGGGGTTAAAATTCAGAAATATTCAGAGCTTGTTATACTATGTGTCATACGTGAGCTATACGTGAGCTATGTGACATAAGTGATATAACTTAGATGCAGATTCTTATCTTTCTCTTCTTTTATAGTCTATATTTACGACATAATGAAATCTAAAATAATATGGTTTCACCTTAAAGTTGTTTAGTTTGAAATATCTATTTTTTTTTTAACATTTTACCATTATTTTTTAATTAATATTTTTCAAATGATATTTATTCGCATATAATCTTATCCGTCAAAGTATTACATCAACCATGTAAATCATAGGCTAAATTTACGACTGAACGATTCCTTATCCAAATTACGATTACAATTAACATTACTTATAAATCATATTATTGATTTCCTTGAAATAGTGCATTAATAGCTCAGAATACAATTCAATTTTCCTCTCTAAATTTGTCTAATAATTTGGTGAAATAAATAGTAACAAAATATCAATAAAATTATTGGACATTCAATGAAATTCCCTTGAGGCGGTATGAATCAATAGTATTATTTACTTCAATATTTCCAATGCATTGTTCCGATTTGATAGAAATTAGCGTTATTAGCTAGTGCCTGTGATAATTGTTATCGTCGTCTGGTATGTTAGTATCGGTAATTTTATAATTAGCTTTAAGAAAGTATTAATAAATTTATTACACTTTCAATGAAATAACTTTCAGTAGAGATGACTTATATGTATTGTTCATTTCATACATTTTCAGCGTATTGTTTTGGTCTCGCCAAAATAAATGTCATTACACAATTCGAATTATTAATATACAAATATTATTTTCGTATTATTGGCAACTATTGTATTTAGAAAAATGTGCAAGTTTCAGTTTACGGATTAACTTTATGTGAATCAGCCACTGATAAATTTGTCTATACACAACATTGTAAGGTAAATATTAGTTCAGTTAAATGCACTAGGGGATCGTACCCGGGCTTCCCGGGTTAAAGAATAGATGAAAACATTTTTTTTTAATTGAAAACTATAATTTTTTTTATATGCAGTAATTTTTTTGCCCACTTACATTAAAAAAGCATTTTTCATATGGAAAGTACGAATTATACAATCAAATAAATTTTTTAAATTTATCAAAAGCGATATTTTTTTATTAGCCGCATGCTAAGTGTTATTTGACCAAGATTTTGCTACTTATGGCACTCTTTTATATTCTGATAATTTCAGAGCTTATACATGTCTGTTAAATTTGTGCTTTATTTATATTATTTTATTTATTTATTCATAGGGAAGATTTTTTTAATGGATATTAGCCGTCAGAAAATCATGAACTCTTTATTTTGTTTTAAGGGCAAACGGTTTAATCTTTCGTTAATCGAGCTCCGCGCGATATAGATAAATTAAAAAATATTTCATGCATTAAAATTGTTTTTAAAACCATAGACAATCAGTAAACTGAGATGAACTTTGCAAACAAATTCCATTTGAAAAGGAAAATCCTATTAGGTGATCTAAAAAATTTAATTGCACGATTACAAATATGTTAGATTTGTGTTTTTACAATATTATTTTTTTATTTGTTTATAAAAGAAGTATTAATTTTGTTAATTTGTCTTTCTCAAATATGTTAGATTGGTGGTTTTTTTTTAATATTATTCTTGTATTTCTTTATAAAGGAGGTATTAATTTCGTTATACGAAAATAGTCAGCAACAAATGCCGAAAAATGTTTGTTGTTTTATGTGCAAAATGTTTATTATTATTATGTATTGAAACCTGCATTTGATAAGATAAACTTAAAAAAAAAAAAAAAAGAACAATGCTTAAAAATTATTTTAGAAAATATAATACATCAGTCAATTAAGATACAGTTTTTAAACAAATTGCATTTGAAAGTAAATTTTTTCCTTATGCAATGGAAATTCAAAATGTACGATGGTCAGAAGATTAAAAAATTGCATTAGCGAAAATTTCAAGGCCGAAAATTGATCATAATGTGTTGCCATTCGCAAAAATGACGCCAGCGTTACGCGCAGATACGTTTGTTCTTTATAATATAGATACTTATTCAGTAAAATATAATAAAGATCAGTTATTAGGATGTGGCTATCAACTGAGTCTCTTATGCTTGGCATTCCGGAATGAAAAACAGCAATTTTTACATTATCAAAATTTGCATACATAAAAAATTGTATTTTGTTTGATCATTTAAAAACAATTCTAACTCAAAACTTGAAGTCATGATTGTCAGCAACATCTTTTATGTGAACAGACGCACCTTTTACTTGAGATTCTAATCTCAATTCTGGAGAGTAAAAATTTCCGTAATTTATGTTTTTTAGAAGCATTTGTGTTAAAATGTTTAGTTTCAGCTAAGAAAATGATCGTTTTCTTTTAAATATGACTTCGTTTTCACTTAAGTAAGCATTTCGCCTAGCGTCTGGAACTTAGTTCAGAACACATGCAGAAGGAAAAACAATATAGAAAATTTATAAAGAAAATTGCATGTTTTCAAAAGCAGTATGTCATTTTCCGTTATTATGCCCCTAATATAATATTCTGCTCCTAATGGGATTTTGCGACACTAAACCCTATACAACAAAATCCTATACAACAATTTTTATCAACAATTTTGAATTTTTATCATAAAATAGCATGAATAAAGATAAAAATACCTCGTTATTCATAAAATGCTTTTATTTCAAAAAATGCTTTTAAAATTAAAATATAAAAATGGGGCTATTAAAAAAAAAGTGCGATTACATCTACTAATGAAGAGCTTTCAGTTAAAATATATATATATATATATTAGTAAAATTAGTTCAGCTGAAACATCAGGGCAGATGACTAAAGAACACACTTGTGTTTTAAATATATAGATTATATAAAATTAGGAAAAATTAAATTAAGCGCATTGTTATTTTGATGAAATTATAGCAGAATGTCCTAAAGAGTAGCATTAAAATTTGACTATTCGAGAGAATTTTGGACAAAAACATCAGGAACATGATATTATTTTAAACCACGAATTATTTGCTTGTCTAACTTTTCGAAGCAAATCCATCCAGGCGAGAATCATCAATTTCTATAATATAAATCGCTATTATTTGCATGTCACCTCTCTTCTATAAAGACACTGTAAATTTTTTGTGAAACATTGCGTTTTATCAATGTGCGATTTCGATTAAATTATTTTCAAAGGTGAAGCATTTTCACCTGTCAACAATTTCAAAGCAGCTGGACTGTGAAAATGACGCACTGCTACATAACATAATTCAGGTTTAAGAATTAAAATACATGCTTTTTTTATAAAATGACGTCATTTGCATCCGCTAAAGCAATTCACTTTTACAATACAGTCTTAAACTTCGTCTATAGTAAAGTATGAATATGACGTCATTATCACAGAATAACAGACAATATTCTTAACATAGCCCATATTTTAATTTCAACTTTCTTTTTCAGTTTTTATGAAAAAATAGCATCAAACAGATACAGTATCTCCTATTTTCGACTATTTTCCGTTTACTTTCAATGACTTTCAGTAGAAATGGGGTACTTTTGTTGCCACAATATGAAAAATGGCATTAAAAACTTCAAAAAAAAAATAATATCTCAAAAATAAATTGAGATACAGTTTTCAAACATATTGCATTTAAAAGAGCATTTTTTTCCTTATGCGGCGGTGTAAAAAATAAAAATGTGCGATGTTTAGAAGTTTAAAAATTTGCAGTAGCGAAAATTGCAAAACCGAAATTTCATTTCAAATTTCAAAATGTTGCCTTTCGGAGAATGACGTATGCGTTACGCACAGATATGTTTGTCCTTTATAATGTAGATAGCACAGTTGGAAATTCCGATTCTGACATTAACGTCAATAAACGAAAATGTATTTGAGAATTCTTGTAGAGCACGGTATATGATCTACAGAATTTATATGCACCAAAAAATATACAAATAAACCATCAAGTGGGAATATTATTCGCGCTCAGATGTTTCCCTACAATAAACATATGAATTATTCTAGGATGAATCTGGACTTTTTGCGTACCAGTATAATCTTAGAGAAAATGCAGGGTAAGTCAAAACGAATATAGTGATTACAAACAGTTATAACTATTTAATGGAAAAGAGTTTATCGATCAGATTAATGCAGAATGTAGATGGAACTTCAAAAATTCTTTACGTAAGGCGCAGGTGCATTGAAGTAGAAGCCTACGCATGCGCGAGTTGAAACTTCGCAACGACAAGAAACCTGTTCATTGCAGGCGTCTCATTAGTAAAAATGGCGAGTCTCGTGCAGAAAACATTCTGCGTGTTAGAATATAACAAATGTCATTCTGTTTTCACCGTGCAGCAAGATGGAGTATCCCCACACTCGAGTGCAGAGGTTCGCACACTTTTAATCCAACATCTTCCAAAGCGTTGGATCGATCGAAATGGAGATGCCAACAATGTCTTCTGCTCTTGGCCACAAGATCTCCAGACCTGACACCCTGCGATTTCGTGCTTCCCATGCCCAAAACAATTCAAGAACTCAAAGTACGCATTTGTAATGCGCTTGTATCGGTGGCTGAACAAATGTTTCAGAATGTATGGCGTGAAATGAACTACAACCTAGATGTTGTTCGTTTGACCAAGGATGCCACATAGAACATCTATGACATATGTATACAAAATTTTGAAGTTCCGTCAATATTCTGTGCTAATCTTTTCGATAAATTCTTTTCCATTAAATAGTTATAGCCGTTTGTAATCGCTATATTCATTTTGACTTACCCTGTATTATTTTATTTAATTGGAACATTTTTGTGATTAAATAGGACAACATTTTCTCTAATATTCTACTGGTATGAAAAAGACCGAAATATCTTCCCAGATTGTTAACTGTATTATTAAAAAAATTGTTGCTAAAAAAATTACAAGACTTTGTAAAAAACTATACAGCGTAGGGTTGGATATAGCTGTATATACTAGAAAAGTATGAATGGGTATACCATAAAAGTTCAATGAGATATGAAGCCTAAATAAAATCAAATACTGCTATTCTGTATAACTATTTTTTTTTTAAATCTTATCTTAATCCGATTATGATTAAATTAATTCGGTACTGACAGTAAAATAGTGCATATTTAAACTTCATTTGGCATTTCATAAAACTAAACTCAGAGTAATATTAGTCTTTTCTTTTTACAATGTAGCTTAAACAAAGCCCTTGTTCAAAGAATAAATTTGGCATTGTGCAAAGCGCGCTTCGAAAGGAGGTCGCAAAATTGAAACGCCACCTTGGTCGTGCCAGGTTTTTCCAGATCGGTTTTAATTAACTTTAAAGATACGGGAGGCATATTGAGAGATCCACTCAATGAAAACAAGCCGCCAATCCTATAGTGTTTATGTGATTGATGCTAATTAAATTAGTCTGTTTGTAATAATTGGGCGTTTATTTCTTTTATACTGCTATTGGGCATTACATTACACAAATATATCATTAAAAGTTTATATCTAGTCTTTAAAAGCCGATGGTACATAGAGTACCCTGCCTCTGTCATTATGCATGTCCAAATCGTCCGTGTCTTTTAGGGTTAATATCCCGGCTAATTACCGACGATTTTTCTCAAATATCCTTATCAGAAATCCATTTATACTTCTGCTACAATAGGTACCTCCAGCGATCCTCAACACCTTTACTGGATTCCCGAAAATCGAAATTTGTGTGTAACGAAAAAACGCGATTTTCTCAAAATCTATGTCATCTAGGTTAATCTCTATAATTTTCCTGCAAGGTTTAAATTAATATCTACTAACTCATTTTTTTTTCATAATTTTAGTTTCAGTAGATTTGGAGATAGGTGGGGACACAATTTTGCCCTACAATTTCGACGATGTGTCTGAAAACATTTTGCGTAAAATTAAAACAAATGTATTTTTGAGTTCAGCGTAACGAAAACTTTCACACGATATACAACGAAAATATTTTTTTTTCAAGTAACTTAATTACCCCCTCTACATTTTCCTTAAATATATTTGTGAATGTTTAATAATCTGTATATATGTGGGTCACTAGTCTTTATTACTTCCCCCAATTTTAACTTTCCATGTTCCATAGTTTGCAAGTAAAACGACTGTGACAGACACAGGAGTAAACTTATAGTAGTTCCGTTTTTACTTTTTAAGTACGGAACTCTAAAAAATAGAAAGAGAGTAAAGTAACATATACATATTCAGAAATAGCCTCCTAAAGGAATAGATAACATCTCGGATTTCTGAATTTATTTATAACTTCATCAAAAATAAAAGGGCTGTACCCGCTTTTAAGCGCAAGTTATTTTGGATCATTAAGTGCAGAGTTGAGATTAGACGAATCTGATCAGATGGATAGTGCGCGATAAGCATAAGTATGGAATGGAGTCATTTTTTCTGAGGAGGATAATTATTGAGAGCATGCGAAGGGAGTGTTAGAGAAAATACCGTACTTTTCTCACTCAGAAAGCCTTATTGCGCATATATAAAGTTTATTACATATTAAAAAGATTTACTAATAGACGTATATTACACTTAAAAGTTAACACTTTCAAAGCATTAAATAAAATTCTTAAAGTCTAAAACCTACAAACCAACATGTGGCCATCATCAGGGTCTTCAAGAGAGAAAAATACTTACTAGTTCGTAAAATTCAAAAGTAAACATACTGAGTTGAGCACGATCCCAAAACAGCGCCAGAACAGAAATAGAATTTACCTCAAAGTTAAAAAGATCTGACGCAATCATTGACATTGATAATCCGGTTTCTTCAAGTTTTTCTCTTTTGAGATTGGGTGGTGGGACTGAAGCTGTACAGATGGCGCTGTTTTGGGAGCGTTTTTTAGTCAGTATGTTTACTTTTGAATTTTACGAACTAATAAGTATTTTTCTCTTTTCAACTGAAGTAAGACCCTGGTGATGGCCACAGGGGGGGGGGGGGTGAAACTTGTAGATTTTAGACTTTTAGGATTTTATTTAATGTTTTGTAAGTGTATTATATGGTTTTTTTAGTAAATCTTTTTAATTATGTTTGTGCTGTTAATTTCAAGACGTAATAGACCTTCATTTATTTATAAGAACGTTATTGATTATGATATCTGTGCTGATATAGTAATAAACTCAACTGAATAAATCGTAGGAGATGGAACTCTCAGGAACTTTTCAAATTCGGATTAAAAATTTCATTTGAAACAAAATCGATATTTCTCACATAGGTATTAACTAACAAATGCAATGGAAGAATAATGAAATTCTTGCACTATTTTTGTACAGCCATCCACAGCCCTAAGGATAGAAACATTAGTAAAAAAGATTTAACTGACAGCATTAGTGAAAAGATATAGTCTATTTTGTAAGGAACATCACTAACACTTAGTTTAGTAGCAAATTGTAACAGAGTTAGGAAGCGAGATGTGGTGTTCATGTTGGTAATTTTATCCACTAAAATAAAAGAATTCATTATACTGTAAAGGTTTTTGGATGTTAAGAGTGATATAGAGAGCACAAACAAGCGAGTTAAAGAAATATTGCAAGTATTAGAAATAATAGAACGGAAAGTAGGTGTAGATTTATCAATTTTAAGGAATGTATATCAAATAAAAATAGCACGGTTAGCTACACATTATGCATATTAAAGGTAATAAAAATAATGAATCACAATAGAGGATGGAATTATTTTTCGTAACATATTGAAATAAAAAAGAAAAGTGCCCAGCTAAACTGAATGGCATTGAGCTCACAGGCTATTCACACAAATTCTATATTATACTCTTATTTTAAAGAATAATGCCCCTCAAAAAAATACGTGAAGGGGAATTAGCCGCCGTTTCCCACTTTATACTTAACCAGTGAACCTCCAAATCTAATCAGGAAGCTCCTTATCATAATAAACCGGTATACCAAATTTGGAGCAAATCGAATAATCCTGCAAAAAAACCCATTTATCTAAATTAAGGGGGTGGACTAGCCCCCCTTTATCCTTAACCAATTAATCCCCAAAACGAATCAGGGAAGCTCCTTAACATAATAAACCGGTATATCAAATTTGGAGCAAAGCGAATAATTCTGCATGAAAAGCCCATTTATGTGAATTAAAAGGGGTCGACTAACCATCCTTTTCCCCCTTTATCCTTGACCAATGAACCCCCAAAACTAATCAGGTAGTTCCTTAACATAATAAACCGGTATACCAAATTCGGAGCAAATCGAATGATTCTGCATGAAAAACCCATTTATCTGAATTAAGGGGTTGGACTAACCCCGTTTTCCCCCCTTTATCCTTAACCAATGAACTCCCAAAACTAATCAGGGAAGCGCCTTATCACAATGAACCTAGAAAAAAATTTTGAAGCAAATTGGATGTTTCTATTAAGAGTTATCGCGTTACGTACATACATACATACGTACAGTGGACTAACCCCCCTTTTCCCCCTTTATCCTTAACCAATGAACCCCCAAAACTAATCAGGGAAGTTCCTTAACATAATAAACCGTTATACCAAATTCGGAGCAAATCCAATGATTCTGCATGAAAAACCCATTTATCTGAATTAAGGGGGTGGACTAACCCCCCTTTTACCACCTTCATCATTAACCAATGAACCCCCTAAATTAATCAGGGAAGTTCCTTAACATAATAAACCGGTATACCAAATTCGGAGCAAATCGAATGATTCTGCATGAAAAACCCATTTATCTGAATTAAGGGGTTGGACTAACCCCGTTTTTCCCCCTTTATCCTTAACTAATGAACTCCCAAAACTAATCAGGGAAGCGTATTATCACAATGAACCTAGAAAAAAATTTTGAAGCAAATCGGATGTTTCTATCAAGAGTTATCGCGTTACGTACATACATACATACATACATACATACATACGTACAGTGGACTAACCCCCTTTTCCCCATTTATCCTTAACCAATGAACCCCCAAAAATAATCAGGGAAGTTCCTTAACATAATAAACCGGTATACCAAATTCGGAGCAAATCGAATGATTATCCATGAAAAACCCATTTATCTGAATTAAGGGGGTGGACTAACCCCCTTTCCCCCCTTTATCCTTAACCAATGAACTCCCAAAACTAATCAGGGAAGTTCCTTAACATAATAAACCGGTATACCAAATTCGGAGCAAATCGAATGATTCTGCATGAAAAACCCATTTATCTGAATTAAGGGGTTGGACTAACCCCGTTCTTCCCCCTTTATCCTTAACCAATGAACTCCCAAAACTAATCAGGGAAGCGCCTTATCACAATGAACCTAGGAAAAAATTTTGAAGCAAATCGGATGTTTCTATCAAAAGTTATTGCGTTACGTACATACATACATACATACATACGTACATACATACATACAGAACGGGCGGGCACATTAGCTCTCAGGCTTTGATAGCCTGTGAGCTAAAAAGAGGTAATTTCAAATGTAATATATATAAAATTAGGGTTATTATAATATAAAGTACAAAAAAAAAACGATTACCCTTAAAACCTTTAAAGAACTATAAAAACAAATCAAAACAAGAATTTAAAATAAATAGAAAATATGTTATGTAAAGCATTACTTATTTTTATAAAGAAAAATCTAAAGTGTTCAGCGAATTTAAGATACGTGTAAATAGATTTTAATTAATTATCAATTCGTTCACGTAATACTTAGAATACAGATTGATTTAGTTACTAAGAGTCGCTTTTTTTAAATTCTAGATTTCAAATATAAGTTTTAATTAAATAAGAGAGAATCATACTATATAAGGATATGAATTAGCAAAAGTAATATATTAAAAACTGGTATTTTTATTTTTCATCTTTTTCAATTAATAAAGGATTTTTCATAAGATATTAATTAGCTATTTTTAAGGATATCTTTTAAATGTGATATCGGATAACAACGTGATAAAATTAAAAGAAAAATAAGGAAAACAGTAAAATACTTAATATCATATAAGTGACAAAAGGAATGGAACATTTTATATTGGTAATATTTTCTTCTGCTTCGAGAGCTTTGTCGTTTAATTTATCTTACTATCACCCAAATTATTTCAGCTGCAACTTTCGTAATTTCATGTTCTTGAAAGCCAACTTAGTTCATTCAAAACAATAATGCAAGAAACACATCATTTTGCGTTGCGCATTTCATATACGCTAGAACATTAGGAGTTACATTAGCATTCTTCTGAAATTAAGAAGGAAATCAACATGCTGCATTTTTGAAACAATGTAGAGCATTTGAACAATCATTTTAACTTTCTTTAAAATGCTGACGTGATGAAAGTTCTACATTTTATACAAAAGAATGTTAGTTACACAGAGAAAAGTAATCAAATAAGGTCACAGAACAACGTAAAACTTATGTTAATTGTTGTTTTTTCTTATTATATTTTCAATTGCTATCTTTTTCAGTTTTATTAGAACTGTAACAAATATATCTTTCAATAAAATGTGAACTTATAAAAATCTGTTTTTTAAATTTAAAATATTCCCGTTTTAAAACTACATAAAAAAATCCTAATCAAATTGTACAGTAAGACATACAAAGGCAATATAGTTGTTATTTTTCAAAGACAAATATTTCTCCTTTTAAGATATTAAAAAAATTTTTCTACATCTCGTTTCTTGAATATAAAAGACGTGAATTATCACATTGCTAACTAAGCGTAAACCGACAGAGTGAAAAATGCCCAAGCCGGGAATCGAACCCAGGTCCCCGGAATAGCGCTCCAGCGTTCTACCACTAGGCCACAAGGACGGTACGCAGCTTAGCATCTCTCACTCATATAAGTCGGTAAGACTGCTACCGCAGCTATTAGATGGAAAAGTCTTCATGAGCACACAACCTTGAAGTATAACATGAGACGAAAATAAATCCAGCATCGGTGAATAAACAATTTTAAATTAATTTTTCATCTACTTTACAGCAGAGAAGTTACGCTTGAAATTATTGAATATTAAAGACGTGAATTATCACATAGCTAACTAAACGTAAACCAACAGAGTGAAAAATATCCAAGCCGGGAATCAAACCCGGGCCCTCGGAATTGCGCTCCAGCGCTCTACTACTAAGCCACGAGGACGATACCCAGCTTGACATCTCTCACTCACATAATTCCGTAAGATTGTTACCGCAGCTATTAGATGGAAAAGTATTCATGAGCACACAACCTTGAGGTATAACATGAGACGCAAATAAACCCAGCATCGGTGAATATACAATTTTAAATTAATTTTTCCTCTGCATTTCCAGCAGTGAAACATAGATTACAGCAGTGAGATACGCTTTTCACATAATACTTCAATCTTTTCTCCTCTTGCATATCTGCCATACAAGTAAAAACTACTGTCGTGTGGCTTTTTTACGCTAAAATATTGCAAATTAGTAAATATTGTAATACGCATGTCTCCAAATACCTTATTTTATATAATTATTTATTTTATAAAACTTAACCTTTAACCCTTTAATTCCCATGATAGAATGCGTTCTAGAAAATACATAGTTCAGAGAATCTGATTTTACGCTAGAAAGTTTCAATTGTTAATTCTGCTTTATTTAAATACGGAATGTCTGTTATTAATTAAAGCAAATATTGCTATTCTAATTTTCTGGTGGGAATTAGGTAGCTATACGAATAAAAAAATCTATTAAATTCAAAACGCTGTTGTTTGCAAAGCTGCGCACTAATAGGTTAATTTATTTTATTTACTTTTTTTTGGGGGGGGAGGGGGGGTATGTACGCGTGGTGGAAGTAAATGCTTACACTTGAATTTATGCATTTGCTTCTATGTTTATATAACTGCTGCTTGTATAATTAATTATATAAACCATGTTGATATTATATATATTGGAAGATGAAACATTGTCTCCATGGTTGTATAACTAGCTGCCAACGAAAAGACAGGCTGCAACACTCCACTGATATTATTTCTTTTATTCCTACCTGGGTCACATGACAGTTAGACAACTCGTGGAAATCAGACTATCTTGATCACGTGCCGGAAAGTTGCAGAAAAGGTGGAGATATCACGGGTTCTCTGTTTTATTGTTGTGATACAAATACTGTCATACACTTAAAATGACATTGTTGCCAACATTGCTCATGTTTAGCACCAACCTTGGCTTCGAACCCAATAGTAGATGTAGCGATGACATAGCCAAATTTTGTTCCAACATCTGCTGCTACGACAGAGCTACAGACCCAATTATCTTCTTAAAGTGCCAATTGACCCTTTGTGAAACACTAGCGGCCGATATACAAATAATGGTTAATATTCAGAATTTGAACAAGTTTATACTAAGCTAGCATCCCATTATTTACACATTGTTATGAAACGTTTAATTACTTCATGTTAAAAGTAGCTTTCGATCATTTACGGAAGGGGGTTGAAATAAAGAATAAAAGAAATTAAGAAATTGTTAAGCCTGTCAATTATAATGTATCTCTCTATTCTAAAAAAAAGTAACTAATGCTGTTACCGCCGCTGTAAATGAATGTTTTATAACCGGGGTCTTTATTCGTTAATATTGGAAAACTCCTGCACACAAAACTATGAAAATAGGTAGTACTATAGATAAATGTTTGATAAACACGCTGGTGCGGGCAGTTTTTAAATCGAATAATGATTTTCAGAGATATTTAATGTTAAAGTTGATCAAAAGCGTTCCATAAAAAAAATTTTATAGGAGAAAAAACTATGCATAGAAATTTAATCATTTTTTCTAAGTATAAAACAATAGAAGCTCCCGCTGTCCAAACAGCATTTATTTTTTTAAATTTTACTGATTTTTTGAGGGTTTATTTCCATTTTAAATTCAATTTTTCAGCGTTTTAAGAAATATTTTTTACATATTTTTTGGAGAGGTTATTATTTTAAATTGTTGAAAATTGAAAAACAGCGGAAAGAGTAATATTTACTTGAAATAAAAATATTATTTGTACCAGACTATTATAAACAGAAAAAAAACCTTTCAAATTATAATTAAATTATTACGTATTACAAACAAGAAAATATTAATATTTAGGTAATATGAACTACATTTACACGTGCGTTTTAAAAGAGAAAGAAAATTTTAAAATAATAAATATATTAATGTGCGTTAAAAGCCGCGAATGGGGGAAATTACGTCATATTTAAAATAACCGAATAATAATAGTGCCAAACTCTTCAAATTAAAAAAAATATTTACACGACACATTTATTTCACATTTCTAGAACGATATTTTAAAATATTGTTCTCATTTCTAAGGCAGCACAAATAAAATTATTTTCTTTCAAGAAAGAAAAGTATTTACTCATAAATTTCAAAAGAGAAAGAAAATTATATATTAATAAATACATTAATATGCGTTAAAAGTCGTAAAATGGAGGAAATTATCTGAAATTTAAAATGGTTAAAAAAATATTTACAGTACACAATTTATTTCATATTTCTACATAATCTTTTAAACTACACTGTTAAAAATTTTGCAGCATTCTGGCAGGTCATTCGACCGTTGTTTGAAAAAAAAACGGTTTCATAACCATAATTTAACTATATTCTGACCATAAAAGGGCCAAT
Source organism: Maratus speciosus (assembly GCA_963932465.1). Lineage (NCBI taxonomy): Eukaryota > Metazoa > Arthropoda > Arachnida > Araneae > Salticidae > Maratus > Maratus speciosus. The sequence continues at coordinate 13,450,351 of OZ010786.1, forward strand.
AATATGGTCAGAATAGTGTTAAATTAACGGTTGTGTAACCGTTTTCGGATAAAACAGTCAAATGACCTGCCAGAATGCTGCAAATTTTTAACAGTGTAGGGATTATTATAAAACGAAAAAATACTTTCAAAATTAGAATTAAATTATTACGTATTAAAATTAGAAAATTATTGAACATTTTGTCATAAAAACTATATTTACACGTGAATTTTATAAAAGAAAGAAAATTGTATAATAATAAATAAATTAATATGCGTTAAAAGCCGTAAATGGAGAAAATTACGTGAAATTTAAAATGGCCAAAAAATGTATTTAAAGGTATAATTTATTTCACACTTCTAGATAATCTTTTAAGTTATTGTTGCCAATTCTAAGGCAGCGCAAATAAAAATATTTCCTTTGAAGCAAAAAAAGTAGCTTCACCTAAAAAAAAAGGAAACTTTAAAATAATAAATTTAATATGCTTTAAAAGCAGTAAATAGGCGAAATTACGTCATATTTAAAATGAACAAATACTAATATTGAAAATTAGATGAAATTTAAATATATACTTACACATTTCTTTCATATTTTGAGGTGATCATTTTAGCCATTTTGGGTGTTCTAAGGCAGGGCAAATAATGTTTCCTTTCTAACAGCAATTTATTTAATAAAAAAAAAATTGGTAAAGGTTACATTAAAACATCTTTCTTATAGCATTCTTAAAAAATACCGCGAGACAAAGACTCTGTTTACTTAATACATCTTATATTAATTTATTTTCAAATGTTTAACTGATCGTATATAATCAAACATCCGTTGCATCTCGTAACAGCAGCTGATTCAGTTTTAAAATCCCCCAATCAAAGGGAAATAAATGGAAACACGTTTACAGGTTCGTTACTGGTACATAATGCTTTTTTTAATTATAATTCAATCTTCCATAATATTTTTAAAGCTGTTCAAATTAGCGTGTTTTTAGAGTATGCGGTGTCTGAATGGTGAAAGCGCAGCTCGCAGTTGGCAGAGCACCCTAGTATTAGTAGAAAGCAACGTGTATTCAGTAATCACTTAACCATTAAGCACAAGACACTTAGATCTTTAACGAAACAAAAGATAATTTTTTTCACAAATACCTGTAGAAAAGAATAAAAGGCATTCCTTCCGTTTTGAACCTTAAAAATATTGAGTTTTAGGGCTATATAACAGTGCAAATTGTCATGCTTTCTACTTCAACGTTTCTGAAAACTAACATAAAAATTCAGAAAAATAGTACATTTTAATTTCCAAATCTCGCCTTATAATTTTGAAGCACCCTGTATAGTAAATATTATATTTATAAAGGCATATAGAAAAATGAAATACACATTGGCCTTTATTTTTTACCCGAAAAACTTTATATGCAATAATATTTAAACGTTTTCTACTAAAAAAAATATATTAAATATTCACCATTATTATCCATAAAAACCAATAACGTCGAATGTGTTCTCCAAGGGAAGAATTTGAAACAATATGAAGTATGAATAAAAGTTTTCATATTAAAGTATATTCATTATTTAATTTATCTTTCGCATTTCCATTTAAATTAGTTCTCATAATTTTGAATAGAATACGCCTGAAAAATGTCGAATCTCGCGTTTTGTCATCATTTGTTTTTAATTAATCCGAATGCTCTGAAAAAAAAAATGCATGAATATTTAAAAAAATTAAAGCACTTTATTAAACGGTATTCATTAAACATTTTGAAATAGAAATATTAGTAAATGTGCTTGATGTGTCTGTTAGTTATTTATTTAGAAGTGTATTCATCAGTCTATAACATTTGCATCTGAAAAGATAAAATAAAATAAAGTAAATGAATAAAATAACCAGTCTTTTATCTCAATTTTTACTCATTTAACGACAATGTAAGTTTTTGAACAGGAAATTCTTTTAAATATTCGCGTGTGATTATTAATAAGTTAAATATACTTATTTCAAAGAAACGAAAAAAATGCTTTTTAATATTTGCATTTAAAGAACTTTTATGAATCCAATTTTTAAATATTTACGATGTTAAGAGTATTTTCAATATTTAAATGAGATTATTTAGGCTGAAATGCAATTAAAGAAATATTTGAAAAGATGTAGAATTTAGTCTCAAAGTTACGGAAATATTTTAAATAAATAGCTCTGGATTAAACAGAAAATATCATTCATAGCTATGAATTCATTATAATATTTTAGTATCAACCGGGTGAAAAAGAATAAATACAGGGATAAAAAATGGGTATGTGGGAAAAAGTATATTCGATGTAAAATATTGCGTGTCATTTTGAAGAAGCAGAATATAATTAAGATCTTTATAGTATTTTAAAAAGTTTCAAATATTGTGTGACTATTCCTTGTCAGACTATCTGTGTTTAAATGGTCTAACATTTCCATATCTATATTATAAAGGACAAACATATCTGTGCGTAACGCATACGTCATTCTGCGAATGGCAACACTTTGAAATTTGAAATGAAATTTCGGTTTTGCAATTTTCTTTACTGCAAATTTTTAAACTTCTAAACATCGCACATTTTAAATTTTTACACCGTTGTATAAGGAAAAAAATGCTCTTTTAAATGCAATTTGTTTGAAAGCTGTAACTCAATTTAATTTTGAGATATTAATTTTTTTGTAGTTTTTAATACATTTATTGTAATTGTGGCAACGGATGCTCTTTTAAATGCAATTTGTTTGAAAGCTGTATCTCAATTTAATTTTGAGATATTAATTTTTTTGTAGTTTTTAATACATTTATTGTAATTGTGGCAACGGAAGTCCGCCATTTCTGTTGAAAGTCATGGAGGGTTTAGAGGGAAAATAATCCCCGAGTAAAGAAAATAATATATTACTGTAGCTTTTGTTGCCGTTTTCTCATAAAAACTGAAAAAAAATTGAAATTACAATGCGTGCTATGTCAGCGATTTTTTAAGTTTCCAATTCAAAGCCATTTTCAATTTTTACACCGTCAAATAGAGAAAAAAAAAAACTACTTACAAATGCAATGTGTTTGAAAATTGTATCTTAATTGACTGAGTTATTACGGTTTTTAAAATAAATAGCTGCCCGTGGCGACCAGTTTGGTCTCCCTTAAATGGAATGCTAGGCATTATATCGTGTTACTTTTATTCATAATTTAATTTACTTGCTCAATCCTTCGCCAAATCGGAAGATTCTGATAGAGAAATCAAGAACTCGGTATTTTTATGTTAGTCGGGCACAGGTGATAAATCGCCAAACATAGTACCCGTCGTATTTTTTCATATTTCTAAAGAAATATGAAATATTAAGTTAAAATATAACCCTTTCACTCATTTTAAAATGGATAAGTTTAATTTAAAACTGAAACATTTCAAATTCACGAATTTCACTTTAAAAAAAAATCTTTAAAAAAGGAAAAAGAAAAGAAAAGAATAAATACCATAAACCATTTAATTTCAACATCAAAGCATTGTTTTAATTTACACCTCGAAAAATAAAAAAATGCTGCTGGCTAGTTAAAAAATGCTATTGGCGATAATTGCGCCCAGCTAATATGAAAGTACGAACTTTTTGCAATCATAGCAACTTTTATGTAGTATTATTCGAAAAAAATATTTTGATGAAATAGGTTGCCAGAAAATACGTTGCCAAATTTCTTTTCTCACCATGGACCTTTTCTATATTTCGCCAAGTACCTATACTGGAAATGTACCTTCATTTATTTATTTATTTGTTGTATTTTAAATTAGATGAATAAAAGACAGCACAGGTGTCATATACGCACTACGTTGGCGCGACTTTTTTCTGACGCCAATGTCATATACGCACAGGGGTACTTAACTGGCGCCAAAGTGTCGTTATTTTGCTTGATATGGTAGCCCGGATGTTGTTGTTTATTTATTAATAAATTGTTTATTTACTTTTATTTTATTTTTTAAATCATATAAATTGTTTTATTCTATAGTTATTAATTAACCTTTTTTTTATTTATTGTTATTCCCTTTTAAAAAATGTTACACAATAACCAATGAGATGCGTTACATTCAGGTGTTGCCATTAAACAATTAACATATAATCGCGATTTCTGTGCCACCTACGATAGCATAAAATATATAGATTTTCAAGCATGAATTATTTTCGAAAGATTAATCTCCCTTAAAAAATGTAAAAAGTTCAGCATTTGTTTCCGTCTAATGTTGCATAACAAAATTAAAACTTCCTCTATAGAAAAATTAATAAAATAATGTAAATAAGTAAACAATTTAACAGACATGTGATTGAACCACGTGCTTAAAGCACTGAAATGATTAGAAAAACTGCCGTAAGTCGTAAAATCTTGGGCTAATGACTCCTGGCATGCGCTGACATGTGAAAGTATCGCTTTTAATAAAATTTAAAACTTTATTTGATTGCATAATTGATATTTTTCAGATAAAAATTCTTTTTGATGTTAGTGGGCAATCTAAAATATATATTACATGAAAAAAAAAAAAAAAAAAAAAAAAAAAAAAAAAAAAAAAATGGTTTTTACGTATATTCTGTAACCCGAGGAGCTCGGGTTCGATCCCCTAGTAACTTTTAATAACTAAACACGCCGACAAATAAGAATCTTTTTTATTAGCAATTAAGAACAATTTTATTTTAGTGTTACACTTTTAACCAAAAAATATTTACAATATTTAATACATGTACATTAGGGTGTCCCAAAAAAATGAATGTCGTTTTATTTTTTCGCATACCCTCTTATTTTTTTTTCCTTTTATGTCAAAACGATTGTGAATTAAGTTTCATGTAATTTGAACCACGACAACCGTGCCGACTTGCAACTAAACGTCTCTGTCAGTATTTGTGTACTTAGCGAGCGAACGCTGACACGTGTCTGTAGCGGAGCAACCAGCAGCTGCAAATGAAAAATATAAAACAAAACAAAAACAGAAAGATTTTGGAATCCTTGTGACAATGTGCAATCCGTGACGAAACAGCGATAATGCGCAATAAGTGACGAAACAGTCACAATGCACAACTCGTGAAACGTGTCAGTACTAGTTTACTCTGAACAGCGTACGTCTATGTGTCAAATGTGCTTATAATTCCAAGTTCTTTTGTTAGTAAATGTTTGTATATTTTTTAATCGTTAAACAAAACATGGTAGTGGAATTGTGCAGTTGTAAAAAAAGTGATATTTTTAATATGGAACATTAGACATCAAATAATGGGTTCAAAACTTCCGTCTAATGGACAAGTTCTCTCAGTTTTGTTTTGTAATACTCGAGAAGTGAATTGAACTGTTAATGAAAGTGCAAATCTCGCTATTTTTGGAAGTATCATCGTTTGGGAAAAAGCACACATACCTTCAAAATCGTTGTGTGAGGAAGCTTGTTAATATGTATCAAGTTTGGAGAGACTTAATCCAAAAAAATGAAAAGACGTATTCAAGCGCCGACAACAAGAAACAAGAATTTGTAACCAATTTAGACAATTTGTTCGACACTGCACTCGCTGATGTACTTCAAATAATGAAAATAGAGGAAGACAGGATTTTCTTGCAGCGCTAAATAGAGCCGAACAGACCCGGTCACTTAGGTGGAGGGAATAAAAAACGGTTCAAAAAAGAGAAAAGGGCCAGAGTGTTGCCAAGAAGGAAATTGGCGAATCAAATATGGTTCCACTTCAACATCCTCGACATCATACGAACCATTGCCAGAATATTCCTCTTCGAATTCTAATGAAAATATGTATAAAGAAGATTTCCCAACACTGATCGAAAGCTGAGAACTTGGGACAAGTAAATTAGTAATGAGGAAAGATTTTATTATTCCAAAGTTAGCTGCTGCATTAGACAGGTGTCAATTAAGATTAAGTATGCGAGATTCTGTGTTTATTCTTGAAGCTACAATTGAGGGGGAATGCACTTGTATTTAACATTGAGAAATTTCCGATAAGTAAGCCTTCAATTCAAAGAATCCGAACAGAAACACGAAAGGAACGCGAGGAAAACGTAAAAGTTTATTTCCAAAACGAGGTACCAGATGTAGTGATCTTACATTGAGATGACAAACTGTTGCCTGATTTGAGTGCTTGAAAATCGAAAGAAGAACGCTTGCTTATAGTTATTTCATATGAACTTAAAAAAACACCTCATTGCTGTGTTGAGACTTTATACTGGCAAAGAACAGGCGTGGACTATTTGGAATGCAATCTAAGATTGGAATCTCGAAAATAAAGCCCAGTTTCTCTGTTGTGATACTACGGCTTCGAATACAGATTCTTTTAATGGTGCTTGTGTGCTCCTCGAACAAAAATGTGATAGGGAAATACTTTTTTTCCGCTTGCTGCCATCATGTATACGAACTGTTATTAAAGGCTGTATTCGAAGTGAAAATTAAACAAGTGACAACAAGCACTAATATTACACTCTTTAAAAAGCTCAAAGAGAATTGGAAGAACATCTATACAACTAAAATACAGTATTGTAGCGAAAGAGTGGAATTATTACGAACCGTATCCAAACTTGAAAATTTGCATGAATTTTAACACTCTGAACATAAAACTGTTATGCTCAGCGAAGGCTATCGAGAGTTGGTCGAGCTTTGTATCATATTTTTAGGTGGATACGCAGAAAAAAAATTAAAATCAGACCTCCGGGTGCAATGTACCAAGCTAGATTGATGGCCAGAGTGATTTACTCCCTAAAACTATCGTTATTTATTTCTCATCTGAAATCAAACACCAAAGTTGGTTGGTTGATTTTTTGACGGCCGATTATCTGCGCTAGGGATATAGGCCCGAGGGGGAGTGCCCTTCGTGGGGGTCTTTCTAAGGGAACCTAATCCGTATTTACGCATGGAAAATCCACGGCTCGAAGAAAACCACGAAAACTCCGAACGATTAGGCCGACGGGCGCGATTGGGTTCGAACCCAGCACCTCCCGTCTACCAGCTTTGAGAGCAGAGCCTCTCGGCCACTGGTGGGGCATCAAACACCAAGGATAAGAAAATACTGTTAAACTTTTGCTTGTTTATCGTGACAATCTATGTTAAACCATGGCTTCAATGTATTTTGGAAGTTAAATTACACTTGCACTTTTCGAAATCTTTGAAAGTTTACGAAAATGTTAGGGAAAGTATCTCGAAAGCTGTTTTTCAGAAATGCTCCCAGCATTTATAGTATTTGACTGGTGAAATAGCAGTATTATCACTTTTTGATGATAATGTGGATGAAGAAACAAAATTAAAAATGGTGGCAAATACGCAATACATAGAAAAAATTTCTCGACCCATGAGAAAACATACATTCCATCGAAGAAAGAAGGTGGTTCATTCTATGGTGAGCTTCTGAATTGATTTTATAGTTTTTTATTTAGTTTTTCATTTATATCACGCAATTGTTACCTGTAATTTTATTTATTTTTTGCAGAAAAAAGTATCGATGATCTCATATCTGTCAAAAGCCATTCATTGTTTTCTAGACTTAAAATTGGTGAAAGGTTTGAAAAGCCCCTCTTCAAGGGAGAATAACACTTTGTTTCTAGGCGCGAAAGAGGCGATCTCAATGCTTAGATCAATGAAAAATACAGTTGAAAGAGCAGTAAAATTAATGCAAGACATTAATGGTTTAATAAAAATGGGGTAGGAACAATTTTTGTTATGCTGCGTACAAGAACACACGAAGGTCTATCCTGACTGTAAAAAGTAAACATTGAAATGAAAATAAGTTCATTAATGTTTATTTTATTGTAATATGTTAATAATTATACCTGCTTTGAAGAAAATGCTGTGATATGTACCAAAGAAACAAACCTTTTACAAACTTTACATTGTATTCCCCATAAAATATTTCATGTTCAAGTTTGACCTAAAGTCGGCAGGGATTATCGTTATCTGATTAAATTAATACGTTTTATTTATGTTACTGAGGTAAAATAGAAAAAAAAAACAGAGGGTATGCGTATTCAATTTTGAAAAAAAAAAAAAAAAAAAAAAAATTACCTTGTATCTTGGGACACTCTAATGTACATTCTTGAAATAATAGAATAAAATATTAGTTTATACTTAGTGAAGTGAATGGATCTATTTTTTCTCTGGTGGTACATGGTATGGAGGGATGGAAGTGCTGCGCCACAAATGGCTGATTGCTACCGCGAAACTTTTATTGCATTTCTCATCTTATTTAATGTGATAATTTCTAGAGATAACAAGTCGAAGAATATTATTAAAACTTAATGGTTAAAATCAGCCGTCTGAGGCGTAGCGCTTTCATCGCTGGGTTTGGTTACAGACTCAAATAGTTCTATTGATGCAATAAAATGACTCAAAAACCATCCTTCAATCTCACCCATTTTGAATCTTCACATTCAAATAATAAAGCATTGATATAATATTTTTTTTTTTTTTTTTTTTTTTTTTTTTTGGGGGGGGGGGGGGTGCCTGGAGACATGGATATTTCTGGAAATGAGAAAGCAGTCGAGCCAGGAAAACCTATTACTACTTCAATAATACATCAAATTCCATTATCAAGTGTTCAAAACGTAATAAAACGTTTTATTCTGAATAAATGAAAGTAAAATAGAGATTTATAATATAATAACAAACTACACCATATTAAAACGACAATCCGAACCTATGCTTGCCTATTGGACATTCGAGAGCACTTATAAGCAATGTTTACATCGGGAGGATTCACCTACGTGTCCTTATTTGTCGTTTTAAGTTCCTTAATATTCGCCATCATTTAACTGTCTGTCCGTACTTATATCATCTTTATAGATATTATTTTAATTATCTGACTACTCTTACAAACCTAATTGACTAAACGCCTGATGGGACACTTTTTTATTTTTTAAAGCTCGAAGAAGTTTGTTTTGAATTTTAATTTTTTGAAGTATTAACTCTTTTTTATATGACTTACCGTTTTCGCAATGGACAGTTTGCTCAAATTCACAACAAATAAATTCCCCTCTATGTTAATTACAACTTTCAATTTTACATTGACAAGGGCTAAAATAAATTAGTTCTAAGGGTATAATTAACGTATTTATTCGTCGAATTAAATATTCGAAGATTGTTTTTTTTTAACTAAACGGAATTTTCCGTAACTGTTTAAAGATAAGACTATAGCACAGAATGTTTCTATTAATTATGACACTAATTACACTCTTGAAGTTATAAATATTCTCATATTCTGAGACAAACTAATCATTCGTTAATGTCAGATGATTTGTTAATGTGTCCTGATGGTCTACATAGTATTTACATAAATAATGTTGCGTTTGGATAAATGGGATCTCTAATATTAAAGTTCTAAACAAAGCTTGCTGTTTTAAGTGATTTCATGAAAATAGGCATTTTTCAGCTTATTAAGAAATTTTTAATTATTAATATAAATGAATGAATTCTTTACAAAAAAATGCTTAACAGTCTCATACAGCTTTTTCCTTCTTAGCATAATGTTAATAAAATTAAGTGCCTTTTAAAGTTTCTTTTGCCGTTGTCACTTCATTATATCGACAATTGAGCATTAACTGCATAATCAAGTAGAATGTCTCAGTTATATACTGTTAATAGAGCATTGTTCTTTGTGCGTATAACATTATTAATCTCTCTCTCTCTCTCTCTCTCTCTCTCTCTCTCTCTCTCTATATATATATATATATACAAATATGTATGTGTATACATATATATATATACATATATATATATATATATACACGGTGTCCATAATTATGCGAACCTACTTTGAAGTTGTCTACAGACGAAACTATTGGTCAGAAAGTTGTGAAAGTGAGGAAGAACATAATAAAGGAAAAATTGTGTGAGCGAAAAAAATAGTTCACCATTTTGCCACTAGAGGGCGTTTTTTAATGAATTACTCTACCGCTCACTGAATACTAGGCCTGAGTTATGACAAAAAATGGCGGTTGTCGTATATGGGGTTTTTTCAGAGTTTGTACGGTCTGTTCAATTCGAACGCCAATATTTTTTTTTAGTTTTTAAGCTCTATTTTTCTCAGATTAAATAAGATAAAGATAAAACCGCACCCTGAAAACATTCAGGGGGCGGTGACTTAATATACATTTGCAATAGTTTATAAATTTTATTAGAACAAAACATTTTCAACAGAGCATTTTTACTAAATCAGAATTTTTTTAATTTAGGATATTACATGATTATATAAAGCAAAAATTATTCTTTCAGAATTTCCGATTAGACTTCTAAATTTCAGAATTAAAAAAAAGCCCAAACTGACGACTATGATCTGGAATCGTGTGGTAAAATTTCGTCGCCAGAAGGCGGGAAATCCTACAATTTAAGTAAGAATGTAAATCAATCGACGTCACGCAGCAGCTGCTATAAAACCTAGAAAATTTCACGGAGATTTTCTTTCAATGCACTTGATATTGGTAATCAGAATGTCGTTACGTTCACCAGACCGCGCTTTGTTAGTAAAATTGTTTTACCAAAACGATAATTGCGTATTAGTTGTTCTACGGAAATTTTGCACTTCGAAGGGAATGCGGAAAAATCCATTGATTGTTAAAAATCTTCGATTAATGGTAGCCAAATTTGTAGAAACAGGATCTTTGAACGTTCGTTCTGGACGTGGAAGAAAACGTGTTTCCGCAGGAGTAATAGAGAAGGTTGCGCTTTAAGTGGAAGAGAACAAAGTTTCAAATGTACAGTAGGGTGGAACTTACGTATAGGGTAAAAAAAAAAAAAAAAAAAAATTTGTTTTAATGTGTAATAGTGAAAACTTTTTTTTCCTTTTTGGATGTCTAAACTTTTGGCTGAAAAAGTTTTTTTTAATTAAGTTGCTTTCCGGTTCCTCAAGGAGGTCAAAATTTTGAAATTTCAGTATAAAGTAACTTAAAGTAAACAACGTAGCTGTTAGCTCATATCTACTTTTATTTAGCAAATACTATCCAGAAGTCACCACGAGGAGGTGGGTTAAATATCGACTTACACCCTCCTTACCTCAACTTTATTCAACTTTCTCAAGATTAAGCCATCTTTTGCTTAATATTTAAAGACGATTGACGCAGCTCGCGGGACAATTTTGACACACGTTTCCACTGTTTGAGTATGACAAGGAAAATCTAAAATTCAGGTGTATTCCCTGTTTGTACTTTTTTTTAAGTTCTTCATCCGATCAGTCCGTCAAAATAGGATCATTGTTTTTATAGTCTATAATTTCGATATGTTCGTATTTTTTCAAGTCGCTTTCCTACTGGTCCAGAAGTCCTTTTGTACCTGTAGTTTTTCCAGCAAGATGTTGAAATAAGTTTATAAGAAAAAAGTTCATTTGCATGTAATAATCAAATTATCCATTATAAAGTTTTTAGAGTATAGCTTCCGATGTTTTAACAACTCCAGATTTGCATCCTGCATTAAAGACGTTTCTGTTTCACCCAATAACTTTCAAACTTGAAATGTCTGTATTATTATTTTGAAAATTCACCAAACTTGCAGTGGCTATATTAATATAAGAAGAAGATGTCAATGAAATATGACCAATATATTTTTATCCTGGTTTTTGAACTGAGACCAGGTGTTCGTCTTTAATGATACACTTTTTTCCCTCTGCTTCAGTTATCATAGTGTTATCCTTTCTGACATCAAAATACCAACCATCTAAAATTAACTCATTTCGTCTATCCTGTTCTTTCAAATTCTTCCTTTCTTTTCTATTTGTCGTTTTCAAGTCCTTCTTTCAGTTACGTTTTCTTTATTATCATCAGAAATACCCATATCTTCTAAGGTGCCATTTGCAATAATATTTGCAGTTCTATCTAATACTCCGGTTCTTTCACCTTGTTGATTATCAAATTCAGGTTTAGAAAAACAACCTATTGAACTATTTCCTTCCGAACTATTTTTTACACTTGACGATCATACAATCAAAACATCATTTTTTTGTTTTAAAATAACTTTTTTCCTTGATATTTCCTTTTCCAGTCTTGCTACACATTTTTTGTAGTTTTTATATCTATTGATTCTATTGCCGTCACTCTATCTCTCTTTGGTCTTTAAGAAAGTGACGTTCTTGTTCTGATACACGATAATATTTAGTGCTTTTACACAAAGGAATGTTTTTTGCAGGATTACCTAGCATTTTGAAATTTTATATTGGATGTGGGATTATTCTTTCTTATCTTAATATTTTTCTTCAAATTTTGACATTTCTCGCGCTAGTCTCTAATCATTTTTTATGATTTGTGTATCAGAAACCGTTGGAATTTTGAAGGTCTCAGCAATACATTTTTAATTGTATCATCAACAGCTTTAGATATTTTAGAAATAGTGTGTACCAGATTCCAGCTGTCATATTTTAAGTTAAATTGAACCCAAAAATAATGTTTCATAACATCTTCATATGTTCGTCAAAGATGACAGTCTAATGTTAATTGTTTTGGTTCACCAAATACAGGACACTTCAACAATTATCTAGATTTAGGTACGTTAACAGACTTTGTCACTTTTGACACCGAATGTTTATTGAAAAATAATTAAAGAAACTGTTAACACACGTTAAATCGAACTAACTTGTTATGTGCCGCAGCCAAATAAATCAGAGACAATGAAAGCCGACGCTCACGACGCTGGCTTCTACAAAAGTCAAATAAAGTGGAGCTAACTTTTCCAAGGCCCTCAACTAAATTATTCTCTTTATTACAGGACATTAACACTTAATTATTTTAATTTTGCTAAATATAAATTTAACAATAAGCTTAAAAAATTTTTCATGCAATTATTGGCATTTTTTTCGTTTTTTAGGGAAAATCAGGTGCTTTGTGGAACTGGAAAATATCATTTTAAAATTAAAAGAAAAATATTTTCTTTTTATGGAGTTAAAAAGGAAAAAAATAATCACTATTAGAATATAAAATTCGAAACTTCGTTTTTTAGTTCCACCCTAATGTACAGCCTAGTACATCTGTCCATCACGTGGCAGAAGCATTGGATATGCCTCTTTCAACTGTCCAAAAGATCATGCGTATTATCCTTCGGTATTATCCGAAGGATAATACCGAAGTTTTCAACTTGTGCAGAAGTTCCGACAAGTTTCAACTTGTGCAGAAGTTGTTTCCACATGATTTCGAGACTCGACACCGAGCCTCACTTCAGTTTCCTGCTCGTATTGAAGTTGATTCTGGATGGCCTAGGAATATCCTCAGGACAGAAGAGGCGCATTTTCCTTTGTAATGATCAGTGAATACTCACAACTGCGGAATTTGGGAACCGGAAAATGCGCGTTTAATTTTACAGGTTCAGTTGAATTCACCAAAAGTGACGGTGTGGTGTGGGTTTTCTGCATCATTTATTATCGGCCCATATTTCTTCAAGGAATTAAGTGCTGGAGGTCCAGTAACATGCTCTATCACCGGGCAGTGATATGCATCCTTGTTAGAAAATTAAATTATTCCGGATCTGCAAGCACGTTAGTGCTTTTCCCGTACAATTTTTATGCAAGATAAAGCTCCTCCACGAATGAGACACTTTGTTAAGGACGTCCTTAAGAATCACTTCACAGAAGAACGTCTTATTATTTTGCTTAAACAAATTTCCATTTTTTAACACTTTCCAACAAAGTTGAAAAGTGTTTATGTCTTCGGTTTGTCTGTCCGTCTGGCCGTTTGTCCACGCTCTAACTCTCGTAAATATGCTCAGATCGTTCTGAAATTTTTGGATGTTAGTGAGCTCTACCATAGCACGTTCCCTATTTCAAATGAAGTTTGTAGCATGTTTGATTAATTCACAGGAACAGTCAAATTTTTCCGTTACGTTACGGTCAATGGGAAAAAATCGTTTCAAATGATTTTTAATGGTGTTATACTCTTTTAAATATAGTAAAATTATATGCATTCTGTTGAATATGCGGTGCAAAGACTATATATTGTTCATTTACAGAGACACACAAAAGAATTCCGTTCATAACGGTATAGGCGGAACTGTTTGTGGTGTATTTGAAAAGATTTCAGATAATATATTGTATCCGAATTACTGTATATTTTTAATGATTGCTTGAATTGCATTTTTAATTATGATATGCCCTTTTTTCACTATATTTATGCATAATATAAAGTTCGTATAAAGGCTTTAGTTCATATACAGGGCTGCAGAAATGAATTCGTAAAGGTTACTAAGTATGAGCATAACTTGGCAAATGGTATTTTTTTAAAGAGGTTATGCCTTTTTACGCTGAACTGAATTTACTTTACTAAGACATATTTGTAGAATATAGATAAAATTACATACAGGACCACACAAAGAGTTGGATACTTGTCCGTCTATGGGTGATAATTTCTGGAAATGTAATTTCAGTAGTTTTATGTGTGTTTTAGTTTGAATTAAATTTTAGTGAAGTAGTGGCATGAAATAAAGGTACTAAGCAAACTACAAAGTCGTACAAAAGTATTCAAGTATGTTTCCATCTATTAATATAAATTGCTGAAAGATGAATTTCAACCTGTTATGCCTTTTATTGCTAAACTAAATTTTCCCATTATATAGTATATATATCAACCTACAGATCAAATACAGGGCTGTTTAAAAGAATTGGAATAGATATTTGGCTATGGACGGTAAACTACTAAAATCAGTTTTTCAAATGTTTTATGCGTTTTATAAAATTTTTACTTAGTTATCTTATTTACCTTACTTCCCTAAATAACGAAGTTTAGTTAAAGTTTTCAGGAAGTGGTGGAAAGTGTTTATAATCTATGCATGATTTTCCTTTCTTGTTTTATTATGTCCTTCACAAAATTTCACAACTTTCTGAACAATAGCTTCATCTGTATTCAACTTTAAAGCAGAGTCGTTTAATTATGGACACCCAGTATATACACTATATGGCCAAAGGTGACCGGTCACTTGCGATTTTTGACGTTTTGTTAAATATCTAGATAAATACATAAGGAATTAACCTGAAATTGCAGGTGTGTAAACAGTATTGCATAGGTCATATATTTCTGCGAAGATTTTTTCCAGAAACCCCATAGGGGACCGTCAAAAAATTGAAGAAAAACGAATATCTTTTGGATAACCCTGCAAAAACTAATGGAGCAAAAGCGTTTAAACTCGAGATTATTAATAAGTGGCTTATTGTAATATATTGTGTTCATTTTTATGAGGATAGCATGGATACTCGTAGAGAAATTAAGGTTTTTATAAAAACAGTCCCAAATTTTTCCAAGTTTTTTGTTTATAATTTGCAGAGTTCTTAATATAAAAAAGAGTTATTTTCAGAAAAATGACGAACAAAATTGTACACAACACCCCGTAATCAGAATGAAATCAGAAATTAATAATTGGATGAAAAATGAGAAGGTTTACTAAAAAATATTTTACTGCGCATGCGCGAATGCAATCAAAATATAATGTGCATAATGTGTTAGCTAAGTGTATAGAGCAATTTTTGTAAAAGTCTCAAAAACATAGTTTGAAAAGTCTGATAATAATCGCTTATAGAATAAGCTCAAAATCCGTTGTCCAAAATGAAGCAAAAACATAAGGGGTTGTATCCATATATCCATTGATTAGTGCCAATTTAGCATACTCAATATTGCACGTAATACTGTATTTGGATACAATCCCTCATCTTTTTGCTTCATTTTGGGAACAACGGATTTTGAGCTTATTCTATAAACGATTATTATCAGACTTTTCAAACTATGTTTTTGAGACTTTTACAAAAGTTGATCTATACATTTAGCTAACACATTATGCACATTATATTTTGATTGCATTCGCGCATGCGCAGTAAAACATTTTTTAGTAAACTTGCTCATTTTTCATACAATTTTAATTATTTGTTCATTCTGATTGCGGGGTATTGTGTACAATGTTGTTCGTCATATTTTCTGAAAAGAACTTTTTTTATATATATTAAGAACTCTGCAAATTATAAGCAAAAAACTTGGCGAAATTTGGAACTGTTTTTATAAAAACCTTCATTAGTTGAAGTTTATTCCAACAGAGTGAAAAATGTCCAGACCAGGGATCGAACCTGGATATTTGGCGTGCCGTGCCAATGCCTTACCTGTTAGGCTATCCGGACCGATACCTGGCTGACATAATTCACTCTTATTAGTTGGACTTGGCTGCGAACTGCAGCGCTATTTCATTCATCCGAGCTATAACTATAGCATTTACATGATGAAACTACTTCAACACGGAAACTCCTGTATACCATGTAATTAGGTCATAATGAAGGGAACGAATATTTTTTCCAACTGGATTATATCATATTCAAAGCTGGAGTAGCACGGTTGAAGTTTATTCCAACAGAGTGAAAAATGTCCAGACCAGGGATCGAACCTGGATATTTGGCGTGCCAGGCCAATGCCTTACCTGTTAGGCTATCCGGACCGATACCTGGCTGACATAATTCACTCTTATTAGTTGGACTTGGCTGCGAACTGCAGCGCTATTTCATTCATCCGAGCTATAACTATAGCATTTACATGATGAAACTACTTCAACACGGAAACTCCTGTATACCATGTAATTAGGTCATAATGAAGGGAACGAATATTTTTTCCAACTGGCTTATATCATATTCAAAGCTGGAGTAGCACAGTTGAAGCTTTGAATATGATATAATCCAGTTGGAAATAATATTTTTCAGGAGTTTCCGTGTTGAAGTAGTTTCATCATGTAAATGCTATAGTTATAGCTCGGATGAATGAAATAGCGCTGCAGTTCGCAGCCAAGTCCAACTAATAAGAGTGAATTATGTCAGCCAGGTATCAGTCCGGATAGCCAACAGGTAAGGCATTGGCACGGCACGCCAAATATCCAGGTTCGATCCCTGGTCTGGACATTTTTCACTCTGTTGGAATAAACTTCAACTGTGCTACTCCAGCTTTGAATATGATATAATCCAGTTGGAAAAAATATTCGTTCCCTTCATTATATTCTACGCATTTTGGTGACTTTGTTTTCTTCAGATACTTATTAGCGACGAACTGTATGCCCTAAATGCGGAGTGATTTTTAGGGGTTAATACAGGTAAGTCTATATGGTAATTTTCATATATTGTATTAAAATAATATTTAAGGTTATTCTCAAGTTCACTGTTCAACAAACGCGAGACTTTCTGACTCACTGGCGGAATCAGTTTTTAACGTAAAGGTATAGAATTGACAGACCTGACTATGGAAGCTATTTAGAATCGAAATGCTTTTCCATTTTCAGATAAATAATCTATCTGTCGAGTAATAAACGATTTTGATCACGTGAAAAGGCGTTTTTCTCCAATCGCTGACTGGTTTTTCTGCTTTCGCCCGGAAATTCGGTTGAAAACGCCGAATTTTACAGTACTTTCTGAAAGATCTATTGCGTTTAGAAGAAAACGGAAAGCGTCTTTTGATGATATATTTCCTGATTAAGTTTCATACGTTGTATCATACAGCTTCATGCGTTTTTAACAAAAACGAATTAAAACTTATGTCAGAAACTTGCCCCTTTGGATTTAAGAACAGCCTTAGCAAAAGTTATGTTTAATTGAGCTGTGTTAAGGGGGTCCGGGACACATTTTCAAAAAATTTTTATTTATTGAGTTAAAATTTTGAATTTTTTTTGTGATGGTTAACCATATCATTAGTAAACAAAATCAAATATAAAACTTCTCATAGCTTTAAAAAAAAATTAAATTTAAAATTTATGAAAAAAGTGGTATAACTTAAAATCGTTATAACTCGAAATATTATTTGTAGAATTTAAATTGTTTTTCTTTTAAATAAACAGAAATATATATATTTTTTAATTTAGAGTCAGCATTTTAAAAATATTAATTAAAAAAAAAAAATTAAAAATATTTAACGAAAAAATTACAAAAAAAGTGGTGCAATTAAAAAAAAAAAAAAAATCATATTTTCAAAAGTAAATATTTTTTCAAATATGCTGGCTCAAAAGTAAAGTAAAAGAATTGAAGAAAAGATGTTCCGAGTTTCCACCCTGTATCTTTAACGGTTCTCGAGTTATAAGAATTTAAATATGAGAAATGGTGAAAAAACCTATCATGAAGAAAAACCCAATTTCACAAGAACTCTTGTCCCTGACAACCATAGCTTGAAAGGCAGATTTTGAAAACAAACCAAAAGGAAAAAATTTAAGTTTCCTGTTCTAATTAAGATAGAAACATGATTTAAACCCCATTTTAAGCAGAAAACGGCAGAGAAATTTTGATTCCAATTAAAAAAAAAAAAAAAAAAATTGAAAATTTGAAGATTTTTGTGTCCCGGACCTACTTAAGTTCGTAAACTAGTAATTTCAGCACGATCCTTCAACAGTATTTTTCGTACTTAAATATGTGTTGTAAAATGATAAAAACAGAAACATACGTGTCTTTAAAATTATTCACTTTTTAAAAAATGTCGTAAGAATAGCGTTGTACATAGGAGACAGAGAATACCATGATTACGGGATTCGAAATACTTTTATCTCATGAAAATTCTGAAAATTCTTGTATAGATTGGAAACACTTAAATTATGTTAATGCGATTAAGTAAGTTAATTTTACAAACGTTAAAGCGTTACGTAGCTTAAATGTAAAATCTGATTAAAGCATGTTGCTGCTGTATTATTCCCTGGTTTGGAGTGCTTAATTGTTTTCTTTGCACTTTTCTTAAATCTGATATTTAAATTCTGTTTTTTATCTTTTACTCATTATAATAAACATTTTTATATTTAGATTATAAAAAGATAAAAAAAAAGAAAACTGCGTTTATGTAATTGAGTTTTTATTTTTCCGTATATGTATTCTAAGCCATGTGTATTGTATATAAAATGTTATTATTTTTTTAAGTGTCAGAAAAATAAGTGGCGTAGAGACAACACAATATCACGCCCTGAGACTATCTTTGGCTTAACAAAGCCTACTTAAATCGAATTATTAGAAACATTGCACGATTTTATCCATTTATAAGTCTAATACTTTTATCATGTGATATTTTATAATAACTCGAGTTACATGTAATATTCTTGTTAACAATGTTATAAATATATTGTAAATATACTCTTTTAACCGGTGAAATCAACACTGATGCGAATTCGTCCCGATCAAAATTTAAAATTTCGGCATTATTTAAAACATGCTTTTATTAATCTATATTATTCATTAACAAAATAAGATTTTTGATATCCCATTTCAATTACTTATTAAATTTCGTAAAGGAATCGTGTGTTAATGTTCAGTATGACTATATTGCCAACAAAAGCATACAAGTTGAATTTTCGGACAGAAATTGCACAATTGTGGGGTTTACAGGTTAGTATTCACTCGCAAATTCCGCGAACTTTAAACGATGTTTTCAGCGGTAAGGGTTTAACACTTAACTGTTATTAATGGTCTCACAAACTACTTTCTTTTAAAATTGTCACTGATTAACATGAAATGTTCAGTTTAACTATAAATATTTGCGAAATTTTATTTCTTTTGGATCCTTAGTACTAATGTTAGATATTTCTGAATAAGTGATTTTAAATTATAATAACCCAGTACATAAAGTTTAGTACAGAAGCAGTATGCAATGAGTTAACCCGGCATTACACGCGCGAGAAAAACGAACGGGATTACTCGCGCTGGGTATGTCATACCCATGGCGGTTTCTTTCAATTTTTTACCATATTATCTATATAAAACATAAAACAATAGGAAAAAAGAAGGGATAATAGACTTTTAAACAGATATTAAACATGTTACTTACATTTATTTTGTACATTCGCTGCGTCTATCTATATTGAATGCACGCGCTAGAAAATCTGCTGTTTTTACTCGATCTGGGTATGTCATACCCATGGAGGTTTCTTTCAATATTTTTACCTTAAAATCTACATAAAACATAAAACACTACGGAAAAGGAAGGGGTAATAGAGTTTTAAAGATATATTAAAAATGTTATTTATATTTATTCTGAAAATTTCCTGCGTCTATCTGTACTCAGAGTCTGTACTGTGTACGATCTGTACTGTTACAGAAATGCTAGCGCTGGGTATGAGATACCCATATGTGGCGATTACGATAGATCTATATTTCGAATTATTTAACCGCTTTTCCCCCTCTAAGATTATGACCTTCGGGGCAGCTACGCAAAGACTCGTCCATTTCTGAAGGAAGTTTAGGGAGAAAAACTGCAAAAAAGCAGCACTGCGTGTGACATACCCAGCGCGAGCAAACTCGGGTTAATGAAAAGTTTTATTTATCTTTCATCATGCGATCGTTCACGGTAGGTATGCAACAAATTCTGTCACAGCAGTTAAAGGTTAAATGAATAGTTTAAGATGAATTATCATGTATAAAACGCATTGTCATATTTAGGTCTTTGAATGTCTCATTTATGTTTTGACTGGCGTAAATGCAAAAAAATCCCCCAAATGCGACAATCGTATATTGTGGAATTATACTACAGATATTGATCCCATTTCTACAACACAAGCTTGTTTTGAAGTAAAGGAACAGTATTCAATAATTTTCTGCGTAATAAAAAATATCTCTATTTAATTAATGCAGATATATCCTAAAAGCGTCAAAACTATGGGGATCGTGTCGCATTTAGGCACAATGACCTTACAACTTTTAGTATTGTGCCTAACTACTAAATTATGAAACTACTTTGTGTTAGACTAAGTTTTGAGATTTTGTTTGCTGTTTCTTCGCAAATTATACACTGATTCAAGATATATTTTATCGTGAGATAGAGATATTTGTCTTTTGTTACTGCAGAACTATCAGGAAGGCACTTTGTTTGAGCTAAATATTCGATTTTGGTAAAGTTTTTGAAAAGCGCCCCCCTCTCAGTTTTTAACGATTACAGTTTTCTTTTAATCATCTTTAGTTAATATAGATTTAGTTAATCACTGGTACTGCTTAAAATAAATTGCTGCTGTTTGTTAAACTTGGATCATGAGCTGTTTACACTATAAAGGTAATTCGAATATTTTGTTTTTACATTTATTTTAAATACGAAAACATTTAATTCTTTATATTAAATTGTATGTTTTTCCTGATAATTGTTTGCCAATCGGCTTCATATTTTCCATGCTCATTGTAATGATTGTAGTGATGCGGTTTTAGACTAAGTAGAAAAGACCAAATATTTGTGCAAACAATCTTGTTCAATCTAGTCTTAAAGAAATAAGTACAAGGCAATGAATGTTTACACGTACTTTTAGTACAAAAAAGAGCAAGAAGATCATAAAACATTTTATGAATATATATGTTAATCAAATTATATTTTCGCACTTCATTAAAAATATTCCATAACATTTTGCTATATAACATGATTCTACAATCCTAATTTATCTAATTATTTCTTATCTTAAAAAATATTCCAATCATTCTTTTACTTAAATTCCTTTCCAATTAAAATGCGTATATTAATATTTTATTTATCTTTCACAATGTATTCTAAAAAACGTTTCACGTAATTATTATTGTTTCAATGTTTTTAGCTCCCGGTATGCTATTTCTTTCTCCCAGCTTATTTTGTGTCGTCTCCAAAAAATAGCGTTACGTTGTATAAGCCAGCCGTTAAACAAAGCAGATGCATCATTGTACTGTTACATACTCTATAGTAATTTTTTTAACTTCTAAGCATCGCACATTTTCAATTTTCATACGTCGTGATAGGAAAAAATGTACTTTTAAATGCAATTCATTTGAAAACTCTATCTCCATTTATGTTTGAAGTATTAATTTTTTTGTAGCTTTTAGAGACATTTGCTTATTATTGGCAACAGAAGTACTCCATTTCTGTAGAAAGTAAAGGAAAAATAGTTCTAGAATAGTAATTACATATTTTTGTTGCCATTTTCTCATAACAAACGAAGAAATGTAATTAAAATACGCGCTATTTTGAAAAAATATAAACGAATGATTTATGTTAAAACATGGAGCTATTATAAACTATATTTAATTTTAAGTATCTTTATTAATGTTACTAACAAATGAAGGCCTATGAATCATTAGATAGCCTTGTTTTGTCGAGTTTCTTTAATGACGGCATCTTTTTGCTGCTTTTGTGTATTATATTGCGATAGTGATGTCCTATGCATGGTTTACTGTGGATGTTGTTTAAGACTAGATCGTAATGTGAAATTCTTAAGCGGATAATGACGTAATTTTACATAAAATAAAAACATGTGCTTTAAGTCTTAAAATTGAAATACGTTTTGTACTATTTATATATACATATATTTGTTTGTTTGTTTTTTTTTTCATCGGGGGCAACACTAAATTCTAAAAAAGCAGAATTCCTGTTTTCTAGTTTCATTTTTTATTTCGATCTTAAATGCCGATATGAATTCTATTAAAATTACATCTTCTATAAATTTCCAATTTTTACCTTTTTTTTTTGTTTAATTTTAATCTAAAAGCCGGATTCTCACGTTTGGGGGGAGAAATCCGATGCGATATATTTTTCGTCCGCGCTTAAGGGGACAGTAGAGTTTAAAATCTTTAAAATTATTATTTTTTTTATTTTCGTAAATTTCACCTTAAATATTATTCAAGTGTACATTATATGCATTATGGCATGCATTTATCACAAAAAAAAAAAAAAAAAAAAAAATTAAAAAAAAATTATTTTTGAGAAAAAAAAAAATGGAATTTTACGCATCGTCTTAGAAATCTTCGATATGCCCCCTGCGTCTTTCATATGAATGAAAATCCCCAATATTTTTTATAAAAGTTTGTTTGGTTTATATATAGAAATAAAATAGAGCATCGAATTTTATATATTTGAATTTAAAGGTAAAAAAACAAAAATTTCAATTTTTTTTTTTTTTTTTTTTTTTTTTTTTTTTTTTTTTTTTTTTTTGTAAATTTTATCTTAAATATTATTCAAGGGTACATTATATGCATTATGACATACATTTATCACAAAAAAAAAATATTTTTCAGAAAAAAATGGTCGTCTTAAATGAAGAAAAATTGAGAAAAAAATCGTCGTCTTACAAATGTTCGAAGTGCCCCCTGCGCGTTCCATATCAATGAAAATCCCCAATATGTTTTATAAAAGTTTGGTTTATATATAGAAATAAAATAGTTCATCGAATTTTATATATTTGAATTTAAGGGTTAAAATTTTTTTTTTTTGAAAAATTTTGAATTTTTGAATTTTTTTTAACCTTTAAATTCAAATATATAAAATTCGATGTTGTATTTTATTTATATATATAAACCAAACTTTTATAAAAGATATTGGGGATTTTCATTCATATGGAAGACGCAGGGGGCATTTCGAAGATTTCTAAATTATTTTTTTTTTTTTTTTTTGTGATAAATGCATGCCATAATGCATATAATGTACCCTTGAATAATATTTAAGGTGAAATTTACAAAAAAAAAAAATTATTTTTAAGGATTTTAAAGTCCACTGTCCCCTTAAAAAGTATAGTTCTGAGCTTATACGAACTGTCATAGGCTCATAGCTGTCATGTAATCAGTATAGCTACACTGCCGTGAAAAACTGTATTTATTAAGTTATGCTCGTATCTGGAATGTTTTAAAAGCATGATTGAGTTTAGGCTTTCGTTTTAGGTGTCACACATTCTTATATGTATCTTATATTTACTTGATCATAAAATTTACATTACTTTACATATTTTACTTTATTTTTTCATAATTAAAAAAAAATAAAAAGATGTGACACCTGAAGCGAAAGCCTAAACTCAAACATGCTTCTAAAAAATTCCAGATACCAGTATAACTTATTAAATACCTACATCATTAATTTAAGGAATCTTCCATATTCGTAGTTTCCCATAATTTTTTTGATTACAATAAATTTTAAAACAAATGAAAACAATTACTAGTCTGTTGCTAAAATTAAATAAAAATAATCGTTGCCATTTTACTATATATATTTGCAAACATTCCCTTCCCTGAGCTTCCTTTAGTGGATATTGGTAAAAGCAGGCCTTTTGATCAAGTAATTGCATATTTAAAAATTTTTGCCTGAAAAATATAAAGCTGGCTGAAAAATTCCAGATAATACGGCAATCAGTAGGCATCATTGAAAACAGGTGAAAAAACGCTCTGTATTATAAGACCCCTAAATTTGCTTGTTACATATTTGTTTTCTTAAATTGACTTCATTAAATAAATTTAATTTCTTTTCATTTAAAAAATATATACTTTGTATATCGCTCCATATGAAAGGTACCCCAATCATGGTAAATTGACATACAAATTATGGAATATAAAAGAAAAAAAAAACATTATAAAATGTTTTTGAAACTGAAAATATTAAAAATATGTCTGATCTGTGAACTTTATTGAAACACTTACGGCCAGGAGACTTCAAACTGTATTCTTAAAATAAAATAAAATGTTAAAATGTTTAATTATTAATCAGGCAGAGGATGAGGCATATCGCATATATATATATATATATATATAATTACATATATATATATATATATATATATATATATATATATATATTCAGCAATATATCGTCTCTAACTGTTTACTTTCATAGTTTTTATAATAAGTTTAATTTAGCACCCATCTTCTACAAGTAATACCGATAAAATATGTAAATATGTAAATCTTGATTTATACACGGGTTCTAATCATACATTTTCGAAGTTTGTTTTTAACAAATATTCCGTTAATTTAATAATATAGTATTTGGTCGTGAGACAAAGAGTATAAATCTGTAATATGATAGTTTTATTACATATTTTTTACAATCTTTGTAAGTTCCTGATATCACGTTACGTACTAAAATTGTATAAATATTTGCTAAATGGCGCCCGGCAATTTTAGCAAACGTTAGGTGAACATTTTAATTCGACTAAAACTGCATAGTCTCACTACAATAAGCATGAAAATTATAGGGTTCATTGGGTCACAATTATTCTTTTTTAAAATTGCACTAGAGCTGGATAGGCTCACTGCAAAAACCCTAAAACGTATTTGCTAATTGGGAAATGCAATTTAATGTTTTAAGTAGCTGTGCTTTTTTCATGAAAGAGACCTTTCCCTTAATCAGCCTACTAAGTTTTTGAATTATTTCAAATTTGATAGAGTTTTAAAACGCAATGTATCTTTAAGAATTATCATTAACAGTGTCTAAAACTTATACAAGGTGGTCCAGAACTATATATAAAATATGTAAAGGCAGGTACAGGGGACCTAAATAAGCAGATTTTGTATAGGAATGTGGTTGCGGAAATGCAGTGTTGAGTCAATAGAGGGCGCTGTTGAATGCTCTTCGTTGGTTTGAATCGTCATTTACCGCACTGATTTCGAGCATCATGTATTATTACACCAAGGCGGAGCTAGGCGACATGCAATTCATGTATGGGATTGCGCAAGGAAATGGATTGGCTGCTGAAAGGATTTAGATTGAACGATTCCCAGATAGGATTCTGCCATATCCCCGAACATTTGAGCGTCTTCATTAGGAATTGTGTGTTATTGGATCATTTTATGCTTCCAGGCGGGACAAGGGCATTGTAAGATATCGCGAAATTCTTGCACTGAAAGAAGCAGTATTACGCACAGTACATAGTCCTTCGACAAGTTCAAAAGCTCTTGGACGTACGTTCGGTGTGAACCATTTTCTTGCTTAGCCCCACATATAAAATGCATGTCGGCTAGATCCGCATTGATTTAACGATGCATGTTGCTCAAAATACGTGATGGAATGCTGATTCAAGCTAGCGAAGCGCATTCATAGCTCGAACTT
Source organism: Maratus speciosus (assembly GCA_963932465.1). Classification (NCBI taxonomy): domain Eukaryota; kingdom Metazoa; phylum Arthropoda; class Arachnida; order Araneae; family Salticidae; genus Maratus; species Maratus speciosus. The sequence goes on from OZ010786.1 coordinate 13,476,041, forward strand.
AACAGCGCCCTCTTCTGACTCAACGCTGCATTTCTGCACCCACATTCCTATACAAAACCTACTTATTTAAGTCCCCTCTACCTGCCTTTACATTTTTGACATATAGTTCTAAACCACCCTATATAGTTGCCATCGATCCAAAATATTATACATTTTTAAAGTTTACTTTTAGCTATCATTTAAAAATTTTATAGAATAATCCTCGTTTAAAAAGCAGCATTTAGATTATTCACGTGTAATTTTCAATTTTCTGTCCATTAAGGAAGATTGATGTTAGAGTTTTGCTCATAATGCAAAACACACCTCATAAATCTTCCACTCTCCAGCACTTAATTAAACAGTAATTGACACCACTTTAATTCGCATAAAATTAATGAATTTCCAGTTGACCTTAAACTCAATCTCTTGAACTTTTAGTTACAATGAAAGTATAAGTATCTTTTAACAAATATGTTACTTATCCTTAAATAGCGATAAGTGATATGCTGTCGATTACGCTATGCGAAAGTTATTTTAAATTTAAGAAAGGCTTCCATTATCATGCCTATTTGTATATGATTAATTTTTATGGCATGTAAATTTATTATTCGTATTCGATATATGATTTACCAAAAGAGCTTTAGGACGGTAAAAATGTCATATACTTTATTATTATTTCAAATTTGAATATTAAATTTATATTTGGTTGAGAATTATATTTTTTTATTCCAGGATTTTGCGTACAAGCCCCAGTAGGGAATGTAGATTATGTGAACGTCACGGTGCGATACCGGACATTTATGATTAAAAAGTTGGATATTGTTTTTAATAATTTACCTAAGTTATAATTGTTACAGATTTCCGTTTTATGCTAGTATAGGAAGTTGCAAAGTTAAAAGCTTCTAAGCTCTATAGAAGAGCGGTATTTTCTTCAGTAAACGGCTGTCTAAAGTGCACGGACGCTAAAACATTACAAAAGAATACCTAAATATAAACATTTCCACACACACACACAAAAAAAACCCAGGATTGCAAAGAAAACACTATAGGACATAGGCTGTGTTATATAAATCACAACGGTTCATGCCGCTTTATTCATACCAGTACAAGACGACTGTATATATAGTTAAAGGTCATGAATTTAATAATTATAAGGTGGATCTCAAATTCGCTGCTCAACAACGCGAAACATTCTGACACCTTTTCTGACTCATTTTAAATGCAAAATTAAATAAATGGCAGCACTTGCTGCTGATACAATTTGGAATCTAATCATGTTTTCTATTTTCTTTTTATAAATAAATACTTATTATGTTATAACCAATTCTTGTCACGTGATGACAAGTTTCCCTTTTTATCGTCCTGCCGAGTCGAGAATTCGTTTGAAAACATATACTTTGACAGTATTTTCTGAAAGATCTCTTGCCTTTATGAATATAAGGAAGAATCTATTCGATTACATTGTTTCTGAGTAAAACGCCTCCCAATTTCATTTGTTGCAGAACAACAAAAAAAAAAAAATAGAAATGTATCAGAAATTAGCTTCTTTTAATTTGCAGACAGTTTATATTTCACGGGATAATTTCAAACACGAAAAATTTACGGAATACCATGACCAATGTTTTGACATCTACAGATTTCCAATCATTTTATTCGCTGTTCTGGGCGACATTGTTACTTTACAACAAGTAAGTAACACTATAAGAGAAAAAATTTCTCTAACAATAAAAAGTAGTTTGTTTTGTCCCACTTCTTTTGAAGCCAGCCCCACCAGTGGCCGAGAGGTTCTGCTCTCGAAGCTGGTAGACAGGAAGTGCTGGGTTCGAACCCAATCGTGCCTGTCGGCATAATCGTTCGGAGTTTTCGTGGTTTTCTTCGAACCTTGTATTTCCAAGCGTTAATATGGGTTAGGTTCCCTTAGAAAGACCCCCACGAAGGGCATTCTTCCCCTTAGGGCCTATATCCCCCGTGTTGATAATTGGCCGTCATAAACACAACCCAACTCTTTTGAAGCCATAGGTCAACAGTGTGTCATCCGAGATTAAGAACAACTTTGACGACTCGTGTAATCTTAACTAAGTGATGTTTATTGATTGATTACCAATCAAATATTCTTTATTTACTTTAATTAAATAAATAATGAATTTATCATAATGAAGGGAACGAATATTTTTCCAACTGGATTAAATCATATTCACGGCTGGAGTAGCACAGTTGACGTTTATTCCAACAGAGCGAAAAATGTCCAGAGCAAGGATCGAACCTGGATACTTGACGTGCTCGCAAGTATCGCAAGTATCGCAAGTTCGCAGCCAAGTCCAACAAATAAGAGTGAATTATGTCAGCCAGGTATCGTCCGGATAACATAACAGGTAAGGCATTGGCACGGCACGCCAAGTATCCAGGTTCGATCCCTTGTCCGGACATATTTCGATCTGTTGGAATAAACGTCAACTGCGCTACTCTAGCCTTGAATAATGAATTTATCTTTTTTTTTTTTTTTTTTTTTTTTTTTTTGTTTCCACCAACGTCTTTCATAAATGAATATAAAAGTATCATAAGTGAATATAAAATAATACCTCAGTAACAGAAGCTTTTTTTTTAATTTTAGAAAGAAAAAAATTACAGGACAATTATAACTCGCTTTAAAACAAATTAATTATTTAGCGCCGTTACATAAATAATCAATATCAGCCATCTCGAAACTGATATAAAAATCATTTTCCAAGTGCTTAAACATTTAAAACGGAAAACATAAGCCGCCAGATACTTTTATAAATGTTTAATAGAAGTAATTTGTAATGTTTTCCTGAAATATCAGGCAGATAATACGTCTAGTCTATAAGTTATTTAATTCATCTTAAAAATTTAGATACATTTGCAGTGTTTCCAGTTGGACGGGGTCTCATTTATTCAGATTACTTGATTTCTACCACTTTTTAAATTACTAAAATACACCTTTTTAAATGTTTTATTAAATAAGGAGAATTTTTATACAAAATGAGCAGTGGCAATATAAACAAAATCCTACCACATATGGAACTAATGTGAGCAGTATCGGTATCGCAGTTCTGATAAATACATTTTTGCCGTAAATTATTTAATGCACATATACCGAACAAAGTATTTCACATACCGTATATGGGTAGTTCTGAAATTAAGTGGAAATTTGAGTCCCAATCAATTTTTTTGTACTTTTATGTAAATAATTGTCCAACTAAATAGATAATATATGAAAGCACATCTAAAACATGTATTAAAAAATACTTTAGAATAAATTTGAAATTTAAAACTATTTTAATAAAATTAAAATCATACTAAATGTCACCTCCATGGTATGTCCCTCCATGCCTGTTTTTATTTTACAACATGAATGTATCCCATAAGATAAACGAAAAGAACCGTAAAAAATATATTAAGTTAATAAACGGATATACTTTACTTACTTTTTAAAAGAAAATTTTGAAAATTTATATTTAAAAAAAAATTACAGACCAAGACACTTCAGTCCCCAGAATTATAGCTACTTCCATGACATATCAGTTATACATAAAAATCTATTAGATTGCAGCATAATCTGGAACTTAGAATACAAATTAACTACAGGCAGCTACTTATTCGATGGGATATTTCTGAAGCATGGGAAATTTTACTTCATCTAATTTTAACTAAGAACATTTAATTATCGTAGGATACTTTCATTGGATGTGAACTCCATGGTCTCATTAATTTTGTCAGTTTCAAAAATAGCAGAATTCTATTGATAAGTAGCTTTAAATTGCTTTATTTAATTTTGTATCTAAGAAACATTATGTTAATGTTGTGCATAGGTTAGAAAATATTAGGCCTAATATCAGATATGTCACCTCCATGCCATTTTTGTATTATGGAGATGACATTGGTCCATGGATGTGACATTTATTGATGTAAATAATATTTTAAAGGTGCTTAAAGTGTATTTTTAATTATTGAACCTATATTTTTATTGTAGGAATAATTTTATATTAATAAAAATATTTTTGAAACTGAAAATTTTTAATTTTGTGTCAGTTTGATATATTAATGTGTTTCAGTATTCAATACAAATTAAATTTTAGATTTAATTAAACTTTACTTTAAAGCCTCTTAGTAAATTTCCTGATCTCCTAAATTAAAATAATAATAGTAATAATAATAGAACTAAATTTAATTTTTCAGTTTTTCTATGCTGGACAATAAAAAAACCCCACAAAATGTTTGTTTAATATTTAATATATTTAAACAATATGGCCAAACTAGAGTAGTCTGCAATCGTATGTTTAAAGTGCTGTATTTTTTATTTATCTATTCATCTACTTATTTTTATCTAATTGCACGTTAATATTTTGAAATATTTTTTAGTTATCATGGCTCGAGCAAAAAGCAAAATTATTTCCGTAGAGAAGAAAAGAAAACTAAAGTGAGAAGCAAAGCAGAAAAGACGGGATAAAATTATAGAAAATCCAGAATTGTATGAAGAATATAAGAAAAAAGCGCAAAAGGTATTACAAGAAGGAAAAAGAAAGAAAAAGTAAAGCAATTTCTCAATTGAGTGAACGACAGAAGTGTAAACAAAGAAAGAATTGGGTACAAAAGAGAAGGAAAAGTCGAGAGAAGAAAGCAAATAAAGAAAAATTACAGCAAGTTCTTTTAAATTCTACTACACCAGAAACTGATGATGATCCAGAAATTATAATGAATCCTATTGCGAATGTTAAAGATGTGACAGAAAGAGCAGATATCAGTCTGGTAAAATATGGTCGAAAAATTGTTAACAGGAACAAAACAAAGGCATACTGAAGAATAAAACTGCTTAAAAAAGAGCGTAAAAATGTTATGAAGGTTGAAATATAAAAAAGAAAAAAATTATTATAATAAAATATATCAAAGAATCATAATTAAAGAAAAAATTTAAATTCCAGAAACCCCCCCAGGAGTGTAAAAAAAGGTAACCCCTCTGGTTAGTTTTCTTATACATAAAAATATACTCCAGTGCCAAGAAATTATTGACCCAAGCAGTGAGGGCAATTTTCAGCGGCTAACATGTTAATACAACTTTACGCCTATTGTACAGATGCTTTCTCTCACCATTGTCTTGTGACATTGAATATACGTCTAGATGTAGCTGCAGTAATTACTATAAAATGTTCAAGCGTAGTGATAAAATCTTTAGATTACCCGAAGCCGGCAGTCAATTCAAATAGTCCTCACTGACAATCAGCAACCTGGCCATGAAACCAGCCACAACTGTCGCTAAATGTTTGCATCGAAATAACGCAAGCTATGAGCATCTTTTGACGGAAGAGATGTAATCTCAAGTATAGAAGGAAACATTAAAAAAGAGTAATAATTAATTAATAAATTTCATTGACTTAAGTAAAAAAGTAAAAAACCGATTAAGCATAAGATTAAATTTAAGCTCTAGTTGGACAATCAAGACCAAGAGACAATCTGAGTAAAAGGACAGTGAAAAAGCTAAAACACACACACACAAAAAAAAATAAACAAGACACTTCCGAGAGATTTTTTTGTGTATGTTCGTGTATTACGATCTAACAGTCCTTTTATTCAAACTGAAAATATTGCAGAATGTGTTTAATTTAAGACCATGAGTAGTAGTAAACCATGAGTAACTCATATCCAGAATCATGGTATACGTATCTTTGGTATTTGCATTGGGATAGTTGTGGGAGTTTATGAATTTTGCGTAGTCCTGTAATTCTGCAATAAATTATCTAGCGTTATTATATATATATGTATATATATTAATAAAATGTTTTGTCTAAATAGTTGGTTTTCCTAAAGATGCAGGTTTAGAAATATATCTAAATTGTAGATATTCTGAGGTGTACGGAATCATATTCACTTTCTAATATTATTCTTATAGTGTATTCTCACGCTGTCCATTAGTGTTTTACAAATGATGATTCAAATTGGACAGGCATAAGTCATTATGCAGTATGATAGAACGCATGCATTATAGAGAAGGCGTTAGTTATTAATAGATAGAAAAATAAACTATTGAGAACGGGATCCAGAGCCCTTTAACGTCGGCGATATTCTACGTGATGTTTAGCATATGATAATAGTCTTTAGTAGAGGCCTATTGGTATTTGACATTAACGGACCAGAAAGCAATATTATTATTGATAGTGGTACGTTTAGGATAGGAATTTTTCTTGAAAAATAAACTGCATCATTTTTATGTTCGTTAATCTTCATGTGCCACGTGCAACAATACATGAATGGGTTTATGTGTGTTTGTATGTTTTTGAAGAATAAGAAAGTGTGTAGCGTGCAGATGAATAAATAGATGTGTCGTCGGCAGAAAATGCTATATAAGTATATATGAAACGGGGTATGTCTTTAGGAATATGTTGAACAATAGGGGTTTGCGCAGTCTCGTACTATGCCCTGGATAATTAAGAATATAGCTGAGAGAATGTTGTTTACGTAGACGTGAAAAGTGCGATTGACAAGGTAAGCGTGCATTAAATGTAAAATTCTGAAAGGAAATTTCAGACGAATAAATTTGAATATGAACCCCCCCCCCCCCCCCAAGCCAGATTTTCTCAAATTACTTTGTGATGTCTAAAAACTATGCAGTAGTGTGAATCCTGCTAAGGTTTTCACTGAGAAATTCTAAAAACGAAACATTTGGTGTTTTGTTGCAAGCAAAATTATGCGGTCATTATTAAGTTGTATTGCTTGTTGTGATCATGTGACTAGTCTCAGATGAATCATTCAGCGACATTCCTTAGAGAAATGAGTCAGGAAGTAGGAGAATAGATTATGGGGTCACAGCGATTTGTACAGGACTTAAATATAGAAAAGATAATGGAAGTTTTCAAAGTTTAGTTAAAACTGATAGAAAGAGTATATTACATTAATAATTTATATAATAATTAAATGTACACATTCCATATATCGACCACCAAAAAGTTATTTTTCAGTATAAATTTTGTTTACAATTAAGATGATTCATATACTTGATTCCTAATTTTACTGCACCAAAGAAATATGAAATATTTATTCCTAAGCAGAATGAAAATATTACATTTATAGTAAAATAACTTTAATGAGCTAACATTACACTAATTGTTTGAGAGTATAATAATTAGTAACAGATATGCCATATATTTAGCAGCAAAAACATGTTTTACGACATAAATTCTGTTTACAATTGAATTTGTACCTATACTGTATTTTTAATGTACCGCAAAAATGTAGTACTCATACATAAAGAATGAAAATGGCCAAATACTCTAAAATATACTATATTTGTAGTGAAATTTTACGGCTTTTTGACTGTGTATAGTCATTACTTATGTGGAAAACAAACAATATGATTTAAAATAGTTTTATGAAACATTTTATAGTTAATCACGTCGTTGTACTAAAGTAAAATTTTAAAATTAAAAGTGATTTCACTTGTCTTCACAATTTTTAACTCATTTGTGCTGTTTCAAAATAGCTAATGTGTGACTACCTATAAATTTAAATCTGTGTGGTGTAGTATAGTGTCTCACATAAGAGATTTTAAATGCATGAATTTTCCAAATTCGCAGTTTACCTACGCATACAAATGCATAATTATTTCCCACATCATTGCAGAAGAAAATTAGAAGCCGATATATTACTGTTAAAATGTTCCTGTGCATAGAGAAGAACAGAAAATCTGAAATTTTTAATTTAATTATGTATTTAAAAAAAACTCTAAAGTTTGGGTATTCTTAGAAAGGTTTTAACTTAATGAGTCACCTTTGAAATAAAGATTCATGAGAAAATCCCTAAGGAGCTTTTCTTTATTCTAACTGTGCTCAACTTCTAAAAGGAAGTCACGTTAGCGTATAATCTTTTTTATTAATTAAATAATTTTTTGGTTTGTCAAAGATTGTCAAAAAGGTTAAAAACTGATTTTTGCATAATGTTTCATTAATTTCCACAAAATTTTATTCTCTTTTAAAAGAAACACTGAGGAAATAAATTGTGGTTTTTATGTTTCACGTATTTTTTGACGGGAGGTATTGCGGATGAGATGTAAACATTGCAAGTATACAATTAGATTCTTTATAAATTATTCACAATACGAATTCTAACAGTATAAATCAATCAGTTATTAATTGTAAAGAATAATGCAATTTCGTTACAGGAAATAATAATATTTGTGAATTATTACTTTAACAATACATTAGAATGCACATCTTTATTTTTTTTTTCACATTTTTTTCTTAGACGAGGTTTAAAATGAAAATCGTGTTATGAATATTTGTGAATTTCCAATTAATATTTCTTCTTAGATTTAAGAATTTTAATCTTGAAATTTCTTATTTCATTTTTATTAATTAAACATCTTCTTTAAGTTTTTATAACGACCCCAGTATTTTATGCTTGTTATTTTTATATTACAATTTCAAAATGCTAAAAAAAAACGAGAAATATTAAATAAAATATTGACAGAACTTGTTTCTATTGAGTTTGTATTATCCTCCCGAGACCCCGTATCCATTAAAATGGATGTTTTGTTTTCACCTACTAATCACATCAAAAATTTCTTTGGAAGTAATTCCTAAAGCTCCAATATAAAATACCCTTCAAAGATTGCTTTTAAGTTTTTTGAATTTGGTAACGGCTTCTCGTTTGTTTGTAATATGGCGAAGTGGGTGCGTAAACGTAGTATTAGACCAGGTGTTAGTAAGATCCAATTTTTCTTTATTAATTTTATTTTTTTAAGCAAATTTTAGAGTGTATATGTTAATTTTAATGTTTCTGTAGTGCCCTAGCAAGTTTTAACTGTAGTTTGTCTATATTTATTCCTTTAAAGCTCGATTTAAAAACGTCCATTAAAATAGATTTTGGGTCTTAATTGAATAAAGTTATATAGTCAGTTTTAATATTAGTTTTGGTTTTAATCATGTACAAGATTTCCAAGTTTTTGATGTTCATTTAATCTCTCTGCAATGTTTTAATTACATTTTATAAAAATACATATATATGTAATATTTTTATAAAATATTACATATTTTTGTGTTTTATTTTAGCCAAAAGATTAACAACATTAGAAATAATAGTAAACGGGAATGACTATGGTCTTGATTTTAGTGATTCTAGTGATGAATATTTTAATATTAATAAAATTAATGAAGATTCTTCTGAAGCTGAAAACGAAGCTACTAAAGAATCAGTCAATAGTTTTGATGATGGCACAGTTAGCCAAACTAACAGAAGTGAAATAGCGAAATATCAAAAGCCCAATTTGATTTGGAAGAGATCTTTGCACTAAGTTCAAGTTATGATTTATGCACATATAAATTATTTTAAATCTGTAAATTATGACAATTATTTCGACTAACTTTTTCTTTTATCAGAAATTCATAAATTTAAAGAAAAAAATTAAAATAATACAATAAAGAATATTTTTTCCAAGCATCATGAAATCTGATTTTAATTATGTTGCCTTTTAGGTTCGCTCAAGAATTCCATATCTTCCTGATATTTTCCAACAGCTAGAACAAGAAACAAAAGTGCACATAAACTTTAAAGCACATCATTATTTTAGACATTACATTGATAAAATTATGTTTTTAAAAGAAAAATAAACTTATATGTCAAAGTTGAAATCTGTTTTTGTGTGTTACGACTGAAAGAAATTGTTTCAAAGATTTATATTTGTCTTAATTATGCGTAAAATAATTCAGTATTGTTCATTAAATTTATAATAAATATATATATGCTTCAATTTATTGTTAATTTAGTGCTTTTCAGTATCACTTTACATGTGAAAAGTTGAAATGAACTGTGTTTACATTTCCTCATATTTAAGACCTGAACATCCATTAAAGTGGATGTGGTCCTTACCAAAATTAGAAAACAAAATAAATTAAAAATCTTTAAAAATAATATATTTTTTTACCCTTATGATGAAAATAAAGTAGTAAAGAAGAATATAAAGTGTTTCAAATTTTATTGGGTCTCAGGAGCTTATACGAGGAATTAAAGGCTACACTAATAAGCTGTGCCTCTACAAGATAGGCTCGCCCACCGATGTCGAAGATACCACAGGCTTTAAAAACACGCTCATTTATGCTGTTTTAAAAATAATCCCCTATTACGGATGACTGGATGATATTATAACGTCCAGTGACAATCTTCTGTATTCGTACCTCCTTTTACTTACGTTTGACTAAAGGTTTTTTTCTGAAATTAAGGCCGACTAAACACTGTCGTGACAGTTAAAGGCTTGTTTCATGATTGATTAAAAAAAGATCAATTAAACATTTGAAAATTGATTTGTATAAATTTGTTAAATAAGAAATTTCGCCTCCTCAAGCACTTTTTTAACGATGATGTAAAAAAGCTTTTTAACAAGTATGTTTTCTATTTTTCATTTTAAATATGACGTAATTTTCCTTATAAAATGCTTTTCGCATGTATTAATTTTATTATTTTAAAGTCTTCTGTTTTGTTTTTTGTATATTGAAGCTAAATATATTTTGCATTTGAAAAGTGTTTGTAAATTTTATTATTTAGACATTTTAAAATCTATAACATGGTAAAATATGGTTACTTCAAAATTGTAACAAAATATCTATACAGTTAAAAATATTTTTAATAAAAAAACTTAAAATATTAGACAAAAAAAATGCAGTCACAATGTTGTCCAATATCTGCCTTCAAAAAATGGTTAACTGCTTTGCATAGTTTTCGATCATACAACACTCATGTAGCTAAACTATCTTGACCGAATTCAATATTATATAACACTTAAAATAAATCTTCGATTTTAAAAATGTCTGTTTCAACATGTTATCATACATGTCTCTGAATAATTAAAATTTTTCATGTTTTTAAATGCAAAAGCTTTCAATGTAAGCAAGGAAAGAACTCTGACTACATGAAATTCAAATACAGCGACAGCATCAGCATTAGTTATTATTTTTTTAATATAGAGAAGCAGTGTATTTTTACTATTTCAATGATCGATTTTTATATTTAATTTAGAAGAACTTCCATAAGTTTAATTTGGTTTTAGGATTACTTCCATTTTAGTTTAAGGATGCCCATCCTTTTAGGACCATATTGAAACTAATAGAACTCAGTGTGTTCTGTAGCACTATCTAACTGTGAGAATAAGGCAAAATTTTACTGGATGAATTAACGAGACGGGGGGGGGGGGGGCGGGATTAAAATAATAAACAGTGTCATATATGACTGTAGTGGTAGCATTTGGAACTTTCTTTTTCGAAACATCCTTTGACTCACATCCTTTTTTATCATCCCATTCTCACAATTAGATCACACTACAATCACGCTGAGTGCTGTCAGTTTAATTAACCCCACATTCATTTATCCGGTTGAAGTAGAGGAAGACGGGGAAAGATGACGAATTCAATTTCTCAAAGTTCATCAAAAATGCTAGCACGTCACGGCCTCTAAAACTTTCCCCTGGAATTGGGACACGCGCAACACTACGAGAAAAATGCGCATTCCCACTTTGATTGAAGTTATGAGCATTAGTTCGTTTTCAGTGTGTTTTCCAAACTGTTTGACCATCACAAGGCATCACCATTCTACTTTAATTTTTCAGCTTCACAAGGCCAACAAATTTATAGGCGATGAATTTATTTTGCAACAGTCTTGGTTACTGGTGAAAAGGGTAATTTGCATCATCTTTGTAAAAATCTGGTAAATTATATTCGGTTATAATTGTTTTTAACCAAATCTTATACACATTAATCCCTCGCATGGCGAAAACATTAATGTAAATTTTCTTGCACTATAATAAATCGAAAGATTGTATACGGGACATTTCAATCTAGTATATCTGAATAAATAATGCATCGAACTTTGAAAAATTTACTTCGAATTCAGCTGGGTTTATATGAAAACTTCTGAGAGTAAATCCCCCCATTCAATGAATCTACCGTTTAGATATTTAAATTTAAAATATGTGAAAGACATACTTTAAAGTGAAACCTTTTATCAGAATGATTGTTTTATTATTTACTTTGAGTATGTATTTCTAACTTTGTTAAATGATCCACTTTCGTTAATTAGAAGTCGTTTACAAAAACATGACTCAGTAAAAGGGTGTTTACTGCAAAGGGTGTTAAAAATTTACTGCATTTTGAAAATGATAATAGTTACAATAAACATGTTCGTTGCACCCACGCAACTAATTTCTATTTTTTATTTTTATTTTATTTTATTTTATTTTTTTTTTTGTACGGTGTGCGAACAGCATGCAGTCCACATTACTGAAGACATGTTCTTTGCTCCCAAGCAAGTCAATTCTAAATACTATTTTTATGATTAAAGTTCTTTTTTTGGGGGGGGAGGGGTGCGAGCAGTACGCGGTCCATATTAGAGACATGATTTTAGCTCCCAAGCAAGTCACTTCTAAATACTATTTTTGTGAGTAAAGTTTTTTTTTGGGGGGATGCGAATAGCAAGCGGTCCACATTACGGAAGACATGATTTTTGCACCCAAGCAAGTCACTTCTAAATATTATTTTTGCGATTAATGTTTTTTTAGGGATCCGATCAGCGTGCGGACCTCATTACGGAAGCCATCGTTGAACAGTCCGTGATCTTATATTAACACCACAAACGTTTAAAATCCAACTTAGAAATCAACAGTACTAGTATGACGATTTTCGAGATGTATATGGTTCAGATATACATTGTCAAATTTTGCAGTTTCCAAGCCCGATCTGGTTATCCCCTCGAAATCGCCAGCTTCAAGCTTCAATTTAATCATTCTAGTAAATGTAAGCAGATGGCGACCTATTTTTGGGAGGATTATATTTGAGGAAAACCGTTCTTAAAACATCTGGCGTACTTTTTTTTTCCGGGGTGTCAAACAAAAGTATGGAACCATGCTTTCAGCGCATAAAAAATCATGACAATTGGTCATGATGCATTTTTCTATTTGTTGTATGGTGCAATAGTGGCGGGCGATGATGATATACGTTGCTTTAAAGCAAATAAATTAATCATAGGCAAACCAAATTGTGCGTTAAAATTGCAAAAAGTGTATTTTATTTAGGTGATGCAGATTTGTTTTTTCAGCCAGTGTATCAGGAGCTTGGAAGAGAAAGGGCGAACTCGTAAAATTGATTTTTTTATTGTTTTTCCACGTCAGATAGATGTAGGTAACACGTTGGGAAGTAGTTCCTCCCTGGTTCGCCCTTAATAATCTCACAGTGTCAAGCTAAAGTGAGTATTACCACCTTTTATAATAAACTCATGGTCTCATTTTTCTAGAGGAGCAAGGGCGAAACCCGGCTCTGAAACCCCTTCTGCATGTTTTTCGTTAGAAATCATTCGTACTCGCCCGTATTAAAATAAAGATTCGCCCTTGCTATCTTGAAATACTTGCAAAACTTTGAGCTTGATTTCGCAACACCCCTATTTCAGATTCACCCTTTCTCTTCCAAGGTCCTAAAATGAGGACGGTAGTTTCAAAACTGGCCCTATCCAAAATTTTAACAATTGAGTTTTCTCTATCAATCTATTCTATTGGTGAACCTGCACCAAAAAAAAACAAAACAAAAAAAAAAACGTCAATGTGAAAAAAAAAATTACTTTTATCTAAAAATCTAGTTTTTGAAAAATCTTGGTTTACAATGAAAACTAGTGCACGCACTCGGAGGTTTTTCGCGATTTCCCAAAATTCGATTTTCTGGATAAGGAAAGTTTTGAAACTCACGTCCTCATATATATATATAAAGTTTCTTTAAACAATATATGCATTCTTTCTAAACATTTCAAAATATGTGAAAGAATGATCTTCAAATATAATATCTTTCGCTTCATATGTTTTTTGTCAGCTTCAACCGAGCTGTAAGATATTGCTTGTTTATTCTGGATGAGCATTGAGCAATCCAAAATCCTTCAATCATTTTTTACTTTCAACCACAAAAGTGAAATGGAAAATGAACTCTGTGTTTTAAAATATAGTATGTATTTTTTCCTGTTACAGAGTACTAAGTTTAGAATTTAAAAAAAAAAAACAACAGAATAATGATATGTTTATAAAGCTAACTTTATATTGAATAAAAAATATTTGCAAAATATATTTTAATATTTACATATTGATCTCGTTTTAGATATTTAAGTTTAAAACTAATATAAATTGCGGAAGATTGTCTTTTTTTACGAAACAATTTATTATTTAATCCATTTTTTTTAAAAATAAATACTAACAATTTAATTATTATAGATGGGAATAAATGGAAAAACAGATTAAGATCGAAAATCATATATTTTTTTTTTTTTTTTTTTTTTTTTTTTTTTATGAAATATGATTTAATTATAGTAACTTTATTTATAACAAAAATGTAAAAAAGGCTCGATTACAAATTTGTTTTTTGAAAGCATTGTACATATTTATTTCGCGTGGGTCGTTTTTTTAAGTAAGGATATAATTTTTGTTTTTCTGAAAAGCATTTAAAAGCGCTGTAAGAGTTAGATATGTAATTGCATTGTTTTGATATAAAATTGTAATAAAATGAAGTAATTATGCATTCTTAAAACATATTTTGATGCTGGTCCATTTTTAATGCATTTATACAAAGTAACTAATAACATGTCCATTTGTATTGCGTAATATAAACCTAATTTTCACCTAAAAATACTGGAAAGTTACTAAGTAAATGAGCCGTACTGCATGAAGATTTGGCATATAAGTTATTTCAAAATATTTTTAATATTTTTATATTTTGATCAATGCCACCAAACGACAAATTACAATGTTTGGTTAGGTCAAAAATACGAAAAATGATACGAATCAGTTCAGCTATTTAGTTTATTTTAAAAAAAAATCTTGTTTGAATAAAAATTTTGAACGTACCTGTCGCCCATTGGACGCATCTGGTAGGCGGAGGTTAAGTATCTGGAACATTTAAGTACACAACTTCACGAAACATAAATTTTTTACTGATTAAATTTCGATTATGATGAATGGAAGTGCTATTACTACTATCAAAGTGTTATGACGTTTAGCTCAGCAATGTCAGAGCTACTGTAGTTTGCAGTTAAACTTCCTGTGCAGAGCTTGACAAATAAATCTACGATTTTTAAGTTCTTTTTCATTTTAACATTGCTCTTTGTTAAAATAAATTTTATTAATTTTATAATCTACAGTGTGTACTATTTTTATATAGATATGCGTGCACGAGCAAAATAATTAAAATATGTAGAGCAGTATGTAAGGGAAAATTTGGGATATAAATCGCACCTTCCTCTCCGGGGTATGATAGGTTTTGTTTATTCGATTTATCCAACATTTTTGCAAATCAGAATCTCCATTCTATTCTTAAATATAACCCAATACATGCTTATTTATATATGTTTCAGTTTTTTATATATTTATGTACATAATTTACAATATTGTAAGGCTGACGAGAAGCTATGTGCAATAACACAATATTCGCTCTTTCGATCCATTATAAAGGTTTTTCTGAAAATGACCACACCATTCCACAATTTTAGAGTTTTAACCAGCACCACTTCACTAACTTATTATTATACAAAATTTCCAGCCGTCATGTTAATAGCATGTTTTCAGTCATTATTATTAAGTTGGCACAGACTCGAAAAATACGTGGTATTCCCGTAATTGTAGAGGAGAGTTATCCTTTAACACTAGAACGCCCGGAAATTTGGCTCAAGTGACATAAAAATATTTGACACCAGAATTTTCATTTAAAATTATTTGACTGATTTATTTAACGTAAATCTGCGTCCTTTTAACGTAACTTATCTTATAAAAGAATTTCTGGTTCCAGTTGACATTTGTTCATACGGTCGGAGTCGGATCGACTCATTCCGGGCGTTCTAGTGTTAAAGAAATCATATGAATTAGATTAGTAGATTGTAATACAGAGTAAACCATTCGTCACAACGATAAAGAATATTTATGGATTTATTCCGATTTATGTTTCAGTAGCTTTCCATTATAAACTACATTTGAACCATGTTAAAATAAGCGTTTCTTTATTATTCAGAATGTATCCCTTCCTATCGACAGTCATGAGTTTTAAAAACAACCGCTGATACAAACATTCTGCGCTCCTGACTCATGCTGGGCAATAAGAAAATGCTAACGGAGTGATTTTTTACGCCAATGCAGAGATGCCGACAAGCCAATGAGAATGGCGAACGAGCGGAACTCTATTCTTAAGTGCGGATGATAAATTAAGTAAATTGGAGCTTTCCACCAAACGCACGAATATTATATTATTGAAATTAGAGTAAATAAAAAAAATACTAGAGAACAGGAATTCTGCTTTATCAGAATTTAGTGTCGCCTCCGGCATTTCCATTACTTCATTTTCTTCTGATGGACTGATGGCTTCTATTATTTTGAAACAGCCATTATAAATGAAGTGTTAGGTGAAGATGAAAGAGCAGCCTTAAAAAGTTTTCTGGTCAGAATGGGGGGAAGAAATGGCCATAATTGTTTTTTAAGGCTGCTCTTTCATCTTCACCTAACACTTCATTTATAATGTCTGTTTCATAATAATAGAAGCCACCAGTACATCAGAAGAAAATAACTCGGTTAAGCGGGACTCTACTGCAGTACAAAACATATTTAAATTTTAAGACTTAAAGCACACGTTTTATTTTATGTAAAATGACGTCATTCGCATCCGCTTAAGAATTTCACAGACCGACAGTAAAGCATGCATAGTACATCACTATCGCGAAATAATGCACAAATGCAGCAAAAACATATCGTCATTCAAGAAAATCGAAAAAAAACGGCTATCTAATGATTCATAGATACTTACAATTAAATATAATATATAATAGCTCCATTGCTTTAACAGAAATCATTCGTTTATTTTTTTTTTCAAAATAGCACGTATTTTAATTACATTTTCTTTCGGTTGTTATGAGAAAATGGCAACAAAAATATATAATTACTATTTTAAAAGTATTTTTCCTTTGCTTTCTACAGAAATGGATAAAATGCCGTTGCCAGTATTAAGCAAATGGCTCCAAAAACTACAAAAAAATTAATATTTCAAAAACAAATGGAGATACAGTTTTCAAACAAAGTGCATTTAAAAGAATTTTTTTTTTCCAATACGACGGTGTAAGAACTGAAAGTGTGCGATGCTTAGAAGTTAAAAAAATTGCTAAAAAGTATTTAATCGTAATGATTTGTTTTACAGCTAGCCTTGGTAAGCTAACCCTATTTTTTGGACACAAAATAAGCTAAGAGAAAGAAATAGCATACCGGACCGGAGGCTAAAAAATCTAAGAAAAAATTAGAATTCCAGAACTGATAATTTTAGTAGATTTCATACCGGCATTTAAGATTGAAATAAAAGATGAAAGAACTTGAAATTAATGATACTTGAGATGTTTTTGAAAATAGATTTTGAAAAGGAAATAAAATATTAATATAAGCATCTAAGTAGAAATGAATTGAAGTAAAATGAATGATCGTATTATTTTTTAAGATAGGAAATAATTAAATAAACTAGGGGGTTGTAAAATCATGAAAACATTTAATGGAATATTTTTAATTATGCGTGGAAATTTAATTTTCGTAATCTATCTATGTATATATATATATATATATATATATATAATTTCTGAAAATGTCTTGTAGATAGATTTATTCAATTATTTAATCGAATAGTTTATCTCTACATTGCTGTAATTATTTAAAAAATATATGGTAATGATTTAAAATTTATTTTTGTTTTACAAACTAAGTCAGAAATATTTATAATTAAGTGGACGAAAGAACTGGTGCCGATTTTAAAACAAGAGTGTAAAAAAATAAATAATGCAAAAAATACATAAATAAATAAAACTTACAAATCCTTAGATTCTCGAAAATATTAAATTGGATGTTCCTATCTTACATGCGCGTTCTTTCAATTTTAAGAATACTAGATTTGTGAAGTAATTTTCTCTGAAAAATATTGCGTGGCTTTTTTTAATAAAGAAAGTTTGTGGATATTTCATTTCAAAAGAATTTCGTATCTGGTATATTTTTGTTCTTAAATATAAAAGAAAATACATTTGTTAGGAAGAAAAAAACTTAAAATTAGCTAGATAAAACAGTAACTTAAGCAAATATATATATTTTTTTTAAATTCATGTAATTCAAATATTTAAGAGCTAATTATAAACATATTTATAAAAATTATTAAAATGCACTTATTATTCTAATCGACTTATAATTGTTTTAAAAACCTCAATATCTCTCATACTAATATAATAGATATTTTATTGTACACTTAGACGCATAATATTTTACTGTTCAATTTAATATATTTTAAAGGAAAAAGAGAGTTATAACGCAATCATTTTTAGATGTAATACAATGTCTGTGTTTAAATTTTTAAAAAACTATAGGCAAAAATGGTGAGATACTTTATTTAAAAGTTCGTTTTGATAGGTTTGCCAGTTGACCGGTTAAATCAGGTCTCCAACTGCTCTTTATACCACTAATTTCTTACAGTTTATTTTACCTTCTTTAATCGAAGATATTTCTGCATTGGATAAGGCGAAGAAGATTTTTTTTTAAATACCGGTGTTCATTGTATTTAGAGCTCCGATTTACGAGCGACACCTATCAGCCACTATCAGGATTATTGCTTATTTTTCTTACTATTTTTTCTATCCCTTTTTACTTATCCTTCCTTTCTAATACTTATTTTCCCTAGACTGCTTATGTATATATAGTGTCTCACGTTCTAAAATACTAAAGGTTGGTTGATTGGTTGATGTTTATAGCACGAATTCATTGAATTATAAATTACAAATTATGAAATAATATATATTTTTTTATTATGTACACAATTTTGAAGATACATTAAGAGCAAAGTATATGCATTGTTATTATGTGAATTATTATGTCTTTAGATATTAAATCATGAGACTTATACTTAAAATATTAGTAGTTTACTTCCTTAGTTAAGGTTGTAAGGTAAAATGCATTGTATGTTTTTTATAGACAACCAAAACTTTTTATTTTCTGTAAAATTGATATATCCATGCTCTTTTACCCCGCTCTGAAATAAGACCGGATGATTTGTCTTTTTTATAAACAAACACTTTTTTTTTATGTTACGAAATAATCCTCCATTTTAAATGATATTATGGTAAAAGGATAAGCGCAGAGTGTGTACACACTGTTACATTATTTTTTTTCTATTTTCCGGCTTCGAGGATCAACTAATAATAATTTTTCTTGTTTCGTCTTGCTTCCCCGTTCAGAAAAAGGTCTGATTTTTAAGACTTTTCTTCGTCCAAGTTATGGTACACTGTAAAACAAAAGTACACTGGTGTCCAAAATTAAGGACCAATCACAAAATGCTAATTTTCAAGTACGCGAATACTTAAAAGGAAATAATATAATTCAAATAATTACTGTCTCTACCGCACAGCTAGTCCATATAACATCTCATTCATGTCACACATGGTCACAAGTGTCACAGTCACTATGGTGAAGCACAAAAATTGGAAAGTCCATACATCTCATTATGAGTCTCAAATGATCACAATATGTGACTCCACTGAGACGTCTCTGTGATTACTGCTTTGTGGCAAGTCACAATGTGACTTTACAATGTACCCAGCAAACACATACCTTTCGGCACACGATCGGACCGCATCCGGCAGTGTCGGTTAAGTGTCGGCATGGGCATAGTGGTTTCGGTGAAGTGTCGGCAACATGTCGGCAACTGAAACTCAAGAATCTGCTTTTTCGACTGCCGGTTACCGTAATCAGTCCCCTTATGGTTATATATCGGTATGCGACTTACACCGGCAAGTGACTCAGGACCGATATGTAATTTCTGATAGTGGCCCGATTAGATTTGCCAACATCGGTCCGAATTCGGAATTTTTAGTCGTAGCCGACATTTTTTTGGAACAGATGTCATAAGTTCCCCCCGGCCGCCATCTTGGAATTTTCTTGGCGTGAAAACCCTTTTTCTGCCAAGTAGTAAATGTCGCCAAGCACCCGTTTATACGCATGTTTGGCTTAACGAAAATAAAATGTAAATAATAAACAAAATTCGCTAAAATGGCAACCAGTAATCCTTGTATGTGCGCTTCGCGCACATTTTCCGAAAAAAAACATCACTGCATTCAACACTTCTCGAGGTCTAGCATTCTCAAAATTCAGCAGTTTTCGCTTTCTAGCAATCTCATAATATAAAAACTTTTATAGCAAAAATACACATAAAAAACAAAATTCGCTAAAATGGCAACCAGTAATCGTTGTATGTGCGCTTCGCGCACATTTTCCGAAAAAAACATCGCCGAATTCAGCATTTCTCGGATATAGCATTCTCAAAATTCAGCAGTTTTCGCTTTCTAGCAATCTCAAAATATAAAAAACTTTTAAAGCAAAAATACACATGAAAAACAAAATTCGCTAAAATGGCAACCAGCAATCGTTGTATGTGCGCTTCGCGCACATTTTCCGAAAAAAAACATCGCCGAATTCAGCATTTCTTGCGATATAGAATTCTCAAAATTCAGCAATTCTCGCTTTCTAGCAATCACAAAATGTAAAAAACTCAAAAGCAGTAAAATACATAAAATTATCAACATACCTTAACAAACATCTGCTTTCTTGAAAGATCCAGCTCGAAATATTATCGCCGACATTTTCCTAAATAGGCTTATCAATACGTATTCACAAACTATAAACAAACCTTCTTTTCTTGTCAAAATTTCCTCATATTTCCTAATTATTTCAACAACAGCGTTTAAATGACTACAGAAAACGTAGTTAATCAAATACATTCCATAAATTTCACATAAAAATAAAAAGGCAGAACTATACAATACGATATCAAAATACATTCACAATATTCCAACATTAACTTCTCGGTTGCCAGAACGACACGTCACAAAAACACGTCACACGATATTCAACATATCAAGGTTGCCATATCCATAACCACCGTCAACACGCCAACACGCCAACAAAAAATCGCCAAACATTTCAAAACAACAACGGCGGAGGGAACATACGGCACCTAAGCCATTTTTTTTTCTTTTTCTTAATTTTGTTTGAGTTTGAGTTTTGATAAGATTTGTATATTTCATGTATTTCATATAAAATTCTAACTGTGATAAACAAAAAAAAAAAGTCAAAAATAGACTAAATTTATTTATTTTTAAAAAGTTGTTATTGAATTCATTTTAAAAAGGACTCGCAATTATTTGAATCAACAAAAGCGTTTTTTATATAGCTCCTTAAAATTATTATTCATTTTAAGCTTAATCGTAGAAAAAAAAAGCTATGTTTCTTTTTTTATTTAAAAATCAAATTATTAAAAAGTGTTTAAAATTATTTTACAAGGTATAAAAATAAAAATAAAAACTACCCAAATTTTTAGCATTAAAATTTAAAAGAATGATTCAGATAATTCTCACTTCTAAAAACTTATTTACCAAAAAGATAAATTGAATGAAATCATTCAGTGACAAAAAATGAACTCTTATTCTAATTAAAAGTGATTAATTTCCAATCATTTTTTTTATTAAAATTAGTTTTTCTATGTTACAAATATATATTTTTATAACAGAAAAACCTCTGAAATTCACTTATTTTATTTAATAAGCATTTTTAAATTTATAAGAAAGATTCAGAAATATCCCCCATTTAAAAATTATCTTCCAAAAGAAAAAAAAATATGTAAATTAATATTTATTTCATTTTTAAATTAAAAATATTGATAAGTAACAAATTAATATTGCAACATACTCATTAAATATATGTTCTACTTTAAATCATAGAAAAAGACTGAATTCTTATTCTAATTTAAAATTATTAATTACCAACTTTTTATTTATTAAAATAAATTTTTCCACCTTAAAAATATACATTTTCTAAATTAACGCAACGCAACGCATGTAATTACATTATAATTCCTAATAAGAAAATTTGATTAACTGAACAAAACCTCTAAAAATATTTTTTTATACTTAATTATTCTTAAATTTATAAGAAAAACCAATTAATTTGCTTTAACGAATTCGATAAGATATTTATTTCATTCATTTAAATATTAAATTAACTTTTAAATACACGCGCGTAAGACAATTGCAAATAAATAAATAAATTAAAATAAAAACACTTAAAAATTCTAATTTTCCCATCTACCAATTACCTTCAATGACAAACGATTACTTATTGATATGTCTTCCCCTTATTACCTCGTATAATCCTCCCCTGATCAAGCCTCTGTGGGCAAGTGGTTAAGGTATCTGCTTCCTGTCCTCGGGCTCGTTGGATCAAATCCCGCCCCTTCCACAGCTGAAACACATTCCTTTCAAATATACATTCCACGATGGTTCATAGATGGCGCCATCAAAACATATTTTTTTTTTCGATTTATGGTGATGTCGGGCATTCGTATGGATAGCTATCGGCGTGCTGTCGGCATAGTGATCTGCCGATACTGGACCGGCTGCGTGCCTCATGAATCGGGCCGCATTCGCGCGGCGTATCAAAAAAGATACGGAACCGGTAGCGGCAACCGGTATCGTGCCAATACCGCCGGTAGTGGCAAGCGGCTATCGCCCGATTGCTTACCGATAGCTCTGTGTTTGCTGGGTAGTTACATTGTGACTGTCATCTGTAGACTCAATTTCCAAGTCATCGTGAACGTTGCATTGTGATACGTTACTAAATAATGTCACATTAAAGTCACACGATGACTTTCAGGTGACAGATAGACTACTGTGATGTCACCATTGTGCTCTTTTGTGAAAATTCACCATGTGACTATAATGTGATATTATTAGGTGACTTATTATAATGCAACGTTCATGATGACTTTAAATTGAGTCGAAAAATGACAGTCACATGAGAGTCACAATGTAACTACTTTGTAAAGTCACCTGGTGACTCGTCACAAAGCAGCAGTCGCATTGACGTCTAAGCGGAGTGACATATAGCGATCATTTGAGACTCATAATAAGACGTGTGGAATTTCCTATTTTTTATTTCACCGTAGTGACTGTGACACTTGTGACCATGTGTGACATGAATGAGATGCTATATGGATTAGATGTGCTGTAGGGATAGTAATTATTTGAATTATTGTATTTCCTCTTGGGTATTCGCTTACTTAAAAATTAGCATTTTGTTACTGTTCCTTAATTTTGGACACAAGTGTATGTGATTTTACTAAAAAATACTTAGTATTATTAGAGATATTATAGCAGTTACTAGAAAATCACCTGTAACGAATCACTTCTAGTAATATTACAAAGACAATAGCTGTAACTGAATGAATATTGCGCATGCAGCCTTCTTTGTCCTTAAAATCTGTCATAAAATCGTAAGCCCCATATGAAAATAAATTTACCTGAAATTTATTCTATCCAAAATACACTTCGAAATTGTTTATTTTTCTGCAACAAAAATTCAGAACATATTTAAACCATTCATTAAGCAAACAAAATTTCAGTAAATAATTATATTAATCAAGCGATATTCTAATCATCCATTAACCATAGAAAAACCCCAATAAAAAAATAAGCTTATTAACTAAAACTTGGAGGAATTGTAATAGCATCAGTAAATTTACGCTTAGTCCTATAAAAATATCAACACACAGAAGAATCAGCTTCATCACCTATTACTCGCATTTAAATCTTTTACAAACACGGCCCCAGTAGCAAGGTATGTATAACGCTCGGATACCAAAACCCCAGATACTAAGTTCTGTCCTCCGCAGAAAAAAAAAAAAAAAAAAAAAAAAAAAAAAAAAAAAAAAAAACCCTCAACATAATAAATAAAAGTGCTTCCTAAATTCTCCATAGATGGCACCACCAGCGTCTTTTTTCACTTTTATACACTATTCAGTTCACGCAATTTCTTAGTAAAGATACAAGAGAAGTTTCTGTAATACTACTAACCATTCCTTAGTATACATGCTAAAAAAAACACATGCAATGTCTACTAACGATTTCTTAGTATATTCACTAAGGATATCTATGTCCTGTTTACTAATTTAAATGCATATTGGTCACTAGAAAAGTTCGTGGAATCTCAATTGCCTAGAGATTTTCTAGTAGTTACTACAGATTTTTTTTTATAGTGTAGCAAAGGAATCAAAAGGTGTCGTATGCGGAATTGTAGATAGTTGCAGTAGTTAAATGAATGTTGTCAGAAATGCATTGTCATCAGAGGTGCACTTATTTGAATGCCTTTTGACGATGACTTTTAAATATTTCAGATTTATCAGATTTCCTTGATTGTTCGCTAGAAATCTATGTCGCATTTCATATAACTGGAATAAAGCTTTGTGAGATTTACTTTTGCTAAAATGCAATAATATTTTTGAAGGTAGTACGGCAGACATACATTTGTTAACTAATACATTTTTGTAAATTTGTTACTGTATTATTTATCTTTACCGTCTTTTATATATATTGTACAGTGCGTCCCAAAAGTATATAGACCACAATTCTTTTGGATTTAAGAGCTAACTAAACGAATAAGAAAGAGAAATAAATTATGCAGATATAATAAATTATTGAAAAATAATAAAATATTGAAAGAGCCCATAGATTTAATACAATTTTTTTTAATGCCTTCCGAAAAATAGATAGACAAACCGTGTTGAAAGCTAATTAAAGTACTGATATGCAAAATTTGTATATTCCACGGTCATGTACTTGCGACGTAATAATTTCCTGAGATAAAAGCGAATCTTTTGAAGTACAGTTACTTCCAATTGCAAAGTTGCTAGGTGGGTATTAGAAAAGAACGGCATAATCCTTCGATCTTTAATACAAGAACTCATTTACCTTAGCGTCGCAACGTGGCACCACAAATTAAGGAGAAAGAAAACTCTGTTCTTCTCTAATTGGATCTAACTTTGAACTCTAAAAACGAACTGAATAACTTTTGCTTCTATTGTATGAAAAGAAATTGGTGATCTCGAAATTTTTGTAAATACATGTACCATTTCCACACAATTTTATCAGTACGTATGGAGTTTGTGTTATGGATAGAAGCAAAACATATTAGCTATATCCCTCCATACAAAATCAAATATACGTACATATCTTAATATTAATTCAAATATATTTTAACTATATTTTCAATTTTACACCTATTTAATCCAGATTTTTCATTTGATGGAAAAGTATGAATATTAAACAGGATTGTATTTCATCCGACGTGCCTTCACTACAAAACTTTTCACACATAATAAATAAATAAAGTCACAATTATTTTCCAGCGACATATTCAAAGTTCCTGTTGCACAACTGTGGCGGTCATCCCCATGAAGGATTTTCACAGGTCAATTAATTTTGCTTGCCTATATTTTATTGTGAAATAATTTATTATATTTAAGTTAATTAAGTGGGTACCCAAATATAACTTAATACATTCAAGAGTGGGCAAGATAGCCATACCAGCAAAACAATTGCCCCCTCTATGGACTGGACAGCCATAATTTCTGAACTGAAAACAATAGAGAACATCTAGGGAAGATCAGCTATAGTCACTTATATGCTAATGGGCGTCAATCTGCAACGGTACGAGATCTAAAGCTGCAAATTGAACAAAATTGGTTTTCTTTAAAGCCAGAATTTCTTCAAACTCTTGTTTTGAGTCTGCCTTATCTATTTTTTGAAATGATTAGAAAAAAAAACGACTTAAATATTTGAACGTTAAAGGGAAAAAAAAAGAGCTGCCTATAAAATTTTGGGACAGTAAATTTAAGTTTGAGTTCTTCTCACAAAATCTGTGATTGTGTAATATTATTTTTATATAATATTATTATTCTCTTGATATTATTTATAATTATAAATTTATTTTGAAATTGTTAATCCTCTTTTTCAATTGTAAAAAAAAAAAAAAAAAAAAAAAAAAAAAAAAAAAAAAAAAAAAAAAAAAAAAATCAACCACCTACATAAATAAATAAATAAAAATCGTTGTTTATAAACTTTTGGGAAGCACTGTATTAAGACACTGTATTTCATTCGTTTTGAGAGGATTTTGGAAAACCAATTTACAAATAAGCATAGAAACAATTTGATAAATATTTAAAAGTAATAAAAAGTTATAATTGATACTTAATCTGTAATAAAAAGTATTAAAAAGTATTATTAAAAAAATCAGTTTGGAAAAAAATATATATATACATATTAAAAATTTATAAGATAGCAAGAGAAAGAAAGTTCATTGAATATTCCATTTGAAATAAATCAAAATTATATATTTGAAATTACATTAAGTTTATAAACATGCAAATAATAATGTTTTTAATTATATAATATTTTGAAATATTATTGAAAAATATAAGCAAACCTTTAAATTCGAGATAATAATCTGTATAAAGTGTTTTAAAATACATACCGTGTTTGCGTAAAATAACTCAAATATTTTTTATATAATTTATAAATATATAAATGTTTCAAAATTAGAAAATACACTTTTACAAATCTTATATGTTTCTGTCTGAGAGAAATTGTTATAGAAAATAAATTATTACTCTCACTTTTGACTGCACTTAAAATTTAGAAAACAAAAAAAATTCAGATATATCTTCTGTTACTCAAAAAATGAAATATGCAGCAATAAGCAGCAGCTCTCTTAAAATTTCTATTAATTTAAAGCCATATAATAAATGTCAGTTTAAATAAGAAAACAAACAAAAAAGCCAACCATTTCTCACCAATGTGTGAGAATAATATTTTAAAAATAACTATAACATAAGCCTTATTTTATGCGTTTTCATGATTTAAAACATTTTTCTTTGCTTTGTTTTGCATGTAAACAATGGAAGTTGTTTTATTTTTTAATTTAGTCTTACACTTAAGATATACGATAATGAAAATTATTTTATAAATTGCTAAATTGTACTACGAAATGCTTATTTCTAGCATATTTAAAATATAAATGTTTTTTAAATTCTTTTTAATATATACAAAAGCTATCTATCTATATTACAAGGGACAAACGTGTCCCTTCGTAAACCTAACGTCATTTTACTTTTTGCGAAAACTGACAAATACATTTCAATTTTGCATTTTTCACTAACACAAACTTGTAAGCATTGCACATTTTCAGCTTTTACATCTTCGTATAACGGAAAAAAAATCTTAAAAATGCAATTTGTTAGATAATATGCCGCAATTTTCCTAAGAACAATAAATTACATATATATTTTTTAGGCAGCTTTCTTTACAAAAAGCTACCTATTGCAGCCGTTCGGAGGAAAGAGATTTAAAAAAATTTTGGTATATTTTCATCGATCATGACCCCCAGACCCCGAAACCCCCCTCCGTTCAAAATTGATATATATATATATATATATATATATATATATATCTGACCTATGTCACGCTGTAACTCTCGTAATTATGAACCGATTTCGATGTAATTCGGTGTGTACATAGTACATACAAATGTCTCGACCAAGTTCGTTGGCCAGCTGCATCCGACATTTTGTTTCAAAATGGCGGCCATTTAAAAATTTTTAAAAAATTTAAAATTTTAAATGTGGTACCAAAAAATTAAAAATGGAAAAATATTTTTTTCTTATGTATTTGACCTTTATACAAAGATTCCGGAGCAGTTTTTGTTTCGTCTATATCTTCAAAAATGGCTGAGTTATAGCGTTTTGAATTTCTAGCGTGGCTGACATTTTGAAACGTCCTGAATTTTGTCACGCGATAAAAGGCGTATTTATGAACCGATTTCGATGTAATTCGGTGTGTACATAGTACATACCAATGTCTCGACCGAGTTTGTTGGTCAGCTTCATCCGCCATCTTGTTTAAAAATGGCGGCCATTTAAATTTTTAAGAAAAATTTAAATTTGAAATGTGGTACCACAAAATTGAAAATTGAAAAAATATTTTCTTCTTATGTGTTTGACCTTGATAAAAAGATTCGAGAGCAGTTTTTGTTTCGTCTATATCTTAAGAAATGGCTGAGTTATAGCATTTTGAATTTCTAGCGTGGCTGACATTTTGAAACGTCCTGATTTTTGTCGCGTAATAACAGGCGTATTTATTAACCGATTTGGATGTACCTTAGTGTGTACATTAGGGTGGTCACAAGCAACATGGGAAAAAAATTTTTTAACGTTTTCTTCGGGGGGACCCTCCTAAAAGTTGCCAATTAGTTAGAAAATGAGATTGGCAAAGTTTCAACTGAAATGAATAACATTAACCCGTGTCTCATCGAGGTTGAAGTCTTGAAAATTTGCAGTTTTTGGCAAAAAATTGTCGTTTTTCTTTCTTTACGTGAAAACTATTTGTCTTAGAAACCTGATTCTAGTTTTATTTCATAGAAACAGTTGTTGCCTTAAACTTTTACTCTCATCAAAACTTATATTTAATGAATATTAGTATTTTTCAGGTCAGCTCGTGAACCATACCCTCAAACTCTGCATTTTTGAAACATAAGTGAAAAATGACAAATTAATAATTTTATTACTTTTGATTTTTTTTGGCATTATTTTCATTAATAGGCAAAAATAAATGAACAATTTTTACAACTTTGAAAATATTTCACGAATTATAATTGATTATTAGTTATCTAGTTCTGTGTCTAGTAAGAAAGAGCTTCTCGATTTGTGTTGCAGTTGAACCTCTGAATTTCTCTTTTTATTACAAGGTTGTTTTTGTTACCTGTTATCGTTATCTATTTTTAGAATTGACGAAACATTCCGTAAAGCCCACCCACCCCCCCTTTTGATATGATGGCAGAAATGTAAGATTTTTTTTTAATTGGCCACTTGTCTCATCAAATCATCGACAGTAAGCTACCAAGTAATCGTCAAGTTTTATGTATTTTATTTTATAATATTCGCAAAATGAAACTGAACGCCAGAGAAGCTGCTAGATTTAGAGTACATCCACCAGTTAACAACAGACTTTAATTTTAAGTAGGAGTGCAATTGACTCCCCAAATAACTATTTCGTAAACAAAGAACTGAGATCATCAAAAACAGATTTAAAAATTCCGGTTTAGAGAGAACTGTTATTCACTGGGATGGAAAACTGCTTCACCATTTTTTGAATAAAGGAAATGTAGAGAGGATAGAAGTTTTAATTAGTTGTGGGGATGAAGAACAGTTACTACGAGTTCCACAGCTTGAAAATAGTATCGGAATAATTCAGGCGAAAGCTGTATTTTCAGCAGTTGAAGAGTGGAGGAAGTTGGTAAAATCCAGGCAATATATTTTGATACAACTGCAGTAAACAACGGTCACCTCATTGGAACCTGCATTCTTCTATAGCAATTGTTAAAGCAAAAGTCTTCTGTATTTACCATGTCGCCAGACTAATCAAGAAATTATGCTAAAAGCTGGTTTTGATTGTAAAGTGGGAATAATCACTGCTCCTCAGCCAGATACTTAAAAAAAAACAATTCTGATTGGGTGGTTTAAATTAAACCAGAGTAAATATAAAAATGCTATTGAAGATGAAATAGTAGATATAAATAGTTATTCAGAAGAAATTTCAAGTTTTCTTACAGGACCTTTTAAAAATTAACAGCTCAGGGATGATTATAAAGAGTTTATCAAACTTTGTTTAATTTTTATAGGACTCCTTCCTACAAAAACTTTTTTCAGAGCACCTGGTGCTTTTAATCATGTTAGATGCACAAGCAATTTATTCTCTCAAAATATATTGTCATAGATAATCTCTCAATAACAAATTTAGAAAAAGAAGGTATTAAAGACCTTCGCTTATTTCTAATCAATATTTATGTAAAATCGTGCTTCAATATTCCCACTCCCACTTTGGACCCCAATTCAAGACCTGCAAATAATAAAATCACTTGTTCACTACAGAAAAATTGATAAATAGGTTGCAGACAAAGCACTCGTTAAACTGATAAACCATCTTTGGTATCTTAACTCGGATCAAGTTGCATTTTCATTTTTAGATGATACTTTGAAAAAAAAAAAAAAAGTCAACATAAGCATGGCTGTAAAATGAATGTCATTTGAAGAAGAAATGATGATGATGATAAGAATTTAAAAGCAACAAAAGTTTTCAACGAAGTGGATTATTTATTGAACAAAGAAGTCAATGTTTTTGTTTCATCTCAAACTATAAAAAAATTTAAGAGATTTTATATTAATAAGCATTTTTTAAACACTGATCCCAATGTATGGTGTGAAAATAAACCTTATTTGAAAGCAAGAAATCAGTGAATGGTTTTAAAGTTCTCAATAACACAGCTGAAAGGGGAAGAAAATTAACCAGAGATTTCAATTCCTGTTTAACAAAAAACGAAAAATAAAAACAGTATATGCTAAAAGTTGTATGTGAATGTAGAAAAACTTTTCCAGATTCTTCAAAAGCCACCTTATCTAAGCCATTTACCACCTTAATCCTTTCTGGCGCAGAGGTCCCATGTCGAGACTACCTAATTTTAATTGCAAACTTACTTGTTTGTAAATTTAGGTGTAGTCAATCATTTCATTATTTTACGAACAGATCTTTTCTGTACTGGAAAGGGTTAATGTGACAATTGTAAGGGATAATAATTAATTTTCTTTATTATGCTTCCTTTCTTGTAACACAACTTTAATAATAAAATGCATTTGAGCATATTTGCTCTAATTTTTATACTTTCTTTGCACCCCCCCCCTTTTTTTAAATTTTTTCAGTTTAAAATTCGATTTTTTTTTTCATTTTCTTTCGAATTTTTTTTAAATTAGTACTTTATCATGTACAAAATGAAAAACAAAAGGGGGAAAGCAGATGAAATGGAATGTTACAATTTTTTTTCACATTTTCATAAAAATCAATTTTTAGGATTTGGGTGAAGTCTGGTCCTGAAAAATGCGCATATGTCTAAATTTATACATTTTTAGAAATAAAATGGTGTGTGGTTCTTCAAAACGAAGCTTTTTTATATAAAATGAGACCTGAATTATGTTTCTAGGTTTAATTGTATTTATTTTATGAAGGAAAAACAGCATTTTTTTGCGAAAAATCACGTTTTTTTCAAACTTTAACTTCAATGAGGCACGGGTTAATATTATCCAAATGAACTAAAACTTTGCCATTCTCATTTACTTGTCTATTGGCAACTTTTTGGGGGGTCCCCCGTAAAAAATTCAAAAATTGATTTCTTGTGACCACCCTAGTGTACATAGTGCATACAAATATCTCGACCGAGTTCGTTGGCCAGCTTCATCCGCCATCTTGTTTCAAAATGGCGGCCATTTAAAAAAATTTAAAAAATTAAAAAATTAAAATGAGATACCAAAAAATTGGAAAATGAAAAAGATATTTTTCGTATGTGTTTGATCTTAATACAAAGATTCCGGAACAGTTTTTGTTTCGTCTATATCTAAAAAAATGGCTGTGTAATAGCATTTTGAATTTCTATTGTGGCTGACATTTTAAAACGACCTGATTTTTGTTATGCGATAACAGGCGTATTTATGAACCGATTTGGATGTAACTTGGTCTGTACATAGTACATACTAATGTCTCGACCGAGTTCGTTGGCCAGCTTCATTCGCTATCTCGTTTCAAAAGGGTTGCCATTTAAAAAAAATTAAATTTAAAATTTAAAACGAGGTATTAAAAAATTGGAAAATGAAAAAGATATTTTTTATGTGTTTGGCCTTGATACAAAGATTCCGGAGCAGTTTTTGTTTCTGAAAATTTGTTCTTTTGTTTATATCTTAAAAAATGATTGAATTATAGCACTTTAAATTTCTAGCATCGCTAACATTTTGAAACGATCTTGTATTTGTCACGCGATAACACACGTATTCGCCTATTTCAATGTAAGAAGGCATGTGGATAGTATACATCAATATCTCGACCAAGTTCGCTGGCCAGATTCATCAGCCATCTTGTTTCAAAATGGCGGCCATTAAATAAAAAAAAATATATATATTTAAAGTGAGGTGCAAAAAAATTAGAAATTGAAAAAGGTTTCTTTCTTAAGTATCTGACCTTGATATAAGGATTCAGGAGCATTTTTTGTTTGTCTTTCCCTTAAAAAATGGCTCAGATATAGCAGTTTCAATTTCTATTGTGGGTGACATTTTGAAAAATCTGATTTTTTTCATGCGACAGCACTCGTATATATCAACCGATTCCGATGTGAGTGAGCATGTGCACAGCAATTACTAAGGTCTCGACCAAGTTCACTGGTTAACCTCATCCACCATGTTGTCTTAAAATGGCAGGCACTTTAAGAAATTGCCGAATTTGGCAGCCAAATATAAGTTACTTTAAAGAAAAGCAGCTTGGATAAAGCTGACTAATTTCGCGAAATTCTCATTCATTATATTGATAAAAATTAGTATTGAATCTCCTATATTCGGTTTCCACTAAATTGAGCTTCGTGTGTTTGTATGATATAAGCTGGCTTTTTTAAAATAAGGAATATGAAAGCTACCTCTTCCTCCCGGCACTGGCCGGAAGGACTTTTTCATTACCATTTAAGAAATAAACCAGCTCTTTTTCAATAAGGACTTTTCTGTTGCCATCAAAAATACATAGCTCATTTTTGGACGGTTTCAAGCACAGTTGCTAGCATTATAAATGTATAATGATAGTGGCAACCACCTGCGCTTTCACTTTTGATTTATTGCTCTTACAAGACTTTTCAAAATTCTCGTAATTTAAATTATTTTATCTGTCTCAACAGTGCGCACTTCTGAAAAAGTTACGATTCATGACATCAGATTTATAAGAGAATACAAAACAAGGAAGAAAAAAAGCAAATTAATCATAAGATCAACGTTATTCAACACTAGACACATCATTATTGCATTTTTGAGGACTCTCTGTTTATAAAAAGGAATATTTTTATTCTAAATTGAACATTAAATTAATATCAAGCTCAAATAATTTAGTCAAAGACGTTGCATCGAAATATGTTCGGAAATGTATATAGTATAACTTCAGAAATCCGAACTCATCGGGACCGAAGCTATGCCGGATTTTTGAAAATTTCGGATGTTTCAATGAATATCAAGAGTAGTAACTAGGAGTATCAAAAGTAGTACTATATTATTAATGGTACTTTTAGCCATAGTATAATTCATTATTAAGTGATAATTATGTAATGAAAAGGAAAAATTAAATATTAAAAATAACTTACTTTAATTGATATTTTCTATGTTGCAGAAGAAAGATCTAATAAGGAGTGAAATTATTTCTTCTCTTGTAATTTTGGAAACGTCGATGTCAAATTCGTTAGCTTCAATTTTTTGACCGTTTTTTAACATGCATCCTTTTTTTTCTGTATTTTATATAACTGAAGAATGTTTATTTCGGAAATACAGTCTTGTTTCTCTAAAGTATATATTAACTATCCAGTCAAATTTATGCATTTTTATAGTGACACATTTTCTTCTGCCGGTTATTCATCCTCGTTTTCTGAACTTCTACTAGCATTATCGGCGGTTCTATTTAGCACAGCGTCAGTGATATCGCTGCCCGTTAAATGATTCGTTGTTGTTGAATGTTCGTCAGTTCTTAGACAATCTATATCCCTTTTTTCGAAACCTAATGCATTTTCAGATTTTCAGTTCAATCAGCTC
Organism: Maratus speciosus; assembly: GCA_963932465.1. NCBI lineage: Eukaryota > Metazoa > Arthropoda > Arachnida > Araneae > Salticidae > Maratus > Maratus speciosus. Next base: position 13,509,586 of record OZ010786.1, read on the forward strand.
ATAAATTGCGGCCTTTTCACGGGAAATGTGAAAACCTAAAAAGTCTTGCTCATGATTGTTGTCGCCGTAGCCGATAATTCCTTCCGGTCATATATTGATCCGTGCATCCGCCAAAGTTGTTCCGGTTGCTATGCAACAGTGCAGCTCCCAGGAAATTTGTTTAGAAAATAATCGCCTTTGACAAAAAAAAAAAAAAAAAAAGGTCATTATTCTTTTTTTGCTTTTTACTTTCGATCTTGAAGTTTTTAATTCATAAAGAATTGCTATTTTTCTTCTCGCATAATTTGAAAGTATAAAAGAAAAAGGAGGGAAAAGATGGTTTTGAGGCTAGATTTTTGAAGGTGCCAGATTTCTGAATGCCGGAATTTTGAAGTCACACTGTATATATATTTTAATTTTTTTCCAACAATTTAAACAGTTTTATACTACCTTTTTTACCCTTTTAAACTGCATATTTTACAATAAAAGTTATTCTTAATTAAGTAAAATTAAAAGCAGTTGTGCATTAAATGTCGACGTTTTTCAAAAATCTTCAGTGATTACCTTTCGAAAACGTTCTTGTAAACTGTTGATTAAAAAGTTTAAGTATATATATATATATATATTATATACCTTAATTCGAATTGAACTGCTGTCATTTAAATAGTTTTATAAAATTTCTGCTTAGACTATTTTTTTAAATACATTAAGGAAATATTTAAAAAAATTTGCAGTCACTTTAATCCATATATACACTTTAGGACTGTCTGGTTCATACATACTCATAATACACATTTTCACAAACAGCATGGATTTGAGTAATGTCATCGTTCCATGTGCAATCAGACCTCACAAGTGACAGCATTTAATTCAAGTAAATTACATTACATTACTAATTATTGAAGTTTTTTCTACAAAAGTAGAATAAATAAATGATGTAATTTCAATTCTTTTATTAATAACTAATCAAATACTTAAAACAAAACACTATGTTTAGAGGTTTGTCATCTCAAATTAGTATATTTAAGGACGTCTAAATGTATAAGATTGAGTTATCCAATTCACAAATGATGTTTTTATTGTGCTGTAAGACGGAATAAAAAAAAAAAAATCTATTTGGTTTCCATTAATTGTGGCCATTATTGTGTTGATTAGAAAGTTCCAAGGCGCTAAATTCTTACAATTACATGCTCATTTAATTGTGGAATTCTCAAAAGTAACAATCATAATTTCAAATAAAATACATTTGAGCTATACGTGCACATGAGCTATATGTACAGTCGTGGAAAAGAAAAAAAAGTAAACACCCCCTACTAACTCTTCAACAAATTATCGTAGAAGAAAGTTACTGGTACCGAACGATTGGAAATCAAGTCTACTTTTAAATGATGTATATAAAATTTGCTTAAGAGACCATCTACATATTAATACGAACAATAACTTTGTTATTTTCAATAGCAGTACACAATTCTGACACCATAAATGAACTCTACACACTTCAATTAGTCTAAAAACAAATTTTTATGCAATTCGTACCATAAGTTTCTGAGAAATTAATTATTTAAAACGAGCGTATTTAAGGGCTGTATCAAATTGAAGTTCGGTATTCCATTGTTAACCGAGAGAGCTCCGTTCTTGATCAAGGCACCTTAAGCAGTCAATTAAGCCTGTTAGATCACAGGATAGCATAAGAAATTTCAAAATATTTAGTCACTTCTATCGTAGACGGCCCCTTAAACCATCATTTTGTCGGTTTTTAAGCATAATTTGAAAACTACTTGGAAGAAAAATAAGAAATTTTGGATTTCTATAAAGCAGGACTTAATAAATCTGAATCCATCAAAAAAATTGTAGGTTGCAATTCATAATTTTTTTAATATTAATTTCATAATTCATATCAGAAAATTATAAAAATTGCAAATTCAACGTATTTATGTTTGGGTATATTAGTATTATTGCTACACAAAAAATTAGGACAATAGGATCATAATTTCAGAAGTTATAAATAAAAATATGAAAATGTAATTTAACATTAGTAGCACTAAATTTTGAATGTTTATAATTCAAAAACTTATCATTCAAATGATTTTTAATTTGTTGTCTAGGCATAATTGGAACCAAAGATTTGAGATATCTCGTTAAAATTGGGTATTGCCATTGAAAAAAATGAAGTTTGCATTCGTTTTAATATGTAGATGGGCCCCTAAGCAAATTTTATATACGTCAATTAAAAGTAGACTTTTCTTCCAATCGTTCGCTACCAGTAACCTTTGTCTAAGATAATTTGTTGAGGAGTTAGTAGGGTATGTTTACTTTTTTTTCCACGACTGTACACGATTCAACAAGTAAATTATTATAGAAAATCTGGGGGCACGGCAGTGCCCCTGCCAAGTCGAGAAAGCACAGCCGTAAGCATCCTTTTCTGGAAGCAACTCAGGGTACTTTTGACTTACCCATATCTTTGTGCTGGATTTTTTCAGGAACTCGAAACTTTGTTTTTCTAAAAGTACTCTTCAAACGGAACCAAATGCTCAAATCTCCACGTTTCTATCTTTTCTAGTTCAGAAAATATACGAACTCAAAGTTTCGCTTTTTTGACACTGACTGACTGACTCACCGATCATCAAAAATCTGAGGTACATCCGATAGCCCTAGAAACTTGAAATTTTGTAAGAAGGTAGTGTTTGGGATTGAAAGAAAGGAAAAATTAAAAAATTCGGAAAATTCGATAAAAAAATTCTCAATTTTTTATCTTCCGTAATCGGAATTCTTGCCAATACTGTTAGTCACTGATTATCAACACGATAAAACGCATCATTACTATACTAAATCGAGCACGAAATAGCTGGGTCTTGAATACAGTAAAATTCATTTTAAATGACTAGAACATCTAAAGGTACTACTTGATTATACCTACCGTCGATCAAAAAACTATCGCCAAACTATCTATATTATAAAGGACAAACATATCTGTGCGTAACGCATACGTCATTCTGCGAATGGCAACACTCTAAAATTTGAAATGAAATTTCGGTCTTGCAATTTTCGCTACTGCAAATTTTAGGTAGCTTTCATTACAAAAAGCTACCTATTGCAGCCGTTCGGAGGAAAGCGATTAAAAAAAAAAATTGGTATATTTTCATCGATCGTGACCCCCAGACCCCGAAACCACCCTCCGTTCAAAAGTTGATATACATATATATATATATATATATATATCTGATCTTTGTCACACTGTAACTCTCGTATTTATCAACCGATTTAGATGAAACTCGGTGTGTACATAGTACATACAAATGTCTCGACCGAGTTCATTGGCCAGCTTCATCCACCATTTTGTTTCAAAATGGCGGCCATTTAAAAAATTTAAAAAAATTAAAATTTGAAATGTGGTACCAAAAAATTTAAAATTTAAAAATATTTTTTTCTTATATGTTTGACCTTGATACAAAGATTCCGGAGCAGTTTTTGTTTCGTCTATATCTTAAAAAATGGCTGAGTTATAGCACTTTGAATTTCTAGCGGGGCTGACAATTTAAAACCACCTGATATTTGTCACGCGATAACAGGAGTATTTAGGAACCGATTTGGATGTACCTTGGTGTATACATAATACGTACCAATTTCTCGACCGAGTTCGTTCGCCAGCTTCATCCGCCATCTTGTTTCAAAATGGCGGCCATTTAATTTTTTTTTAAAAATTTAAAATTTAAAATGAGGCACCAAAAATATTGGAAAATGAAAAAGATTTTTTCGTATATGTTTGACCTTCATACAAAGATTCCGGAACAGTTTTTGTTTCTTCTATATTTAAAAAAATGGCTGAATTATAGCATTTTGAATTTCTATTGTGGCTGACATTTTGAAACAACCTGATTTTTGTCACGCGATAACAGGCTTATTTATGAACCGATTTGGCTGTAACTTGGTGTGTACATAGTACATACCAACGTCTCGACCGAGTTCGTTGATCAGCTTCATTCGCCATCTTGTTTCAAAAGGGCTGTCATTTAAAAGAAAAAATTAATTTTAAATTTAAAATGAGTTATCAAAAAATTGAAAAATGAAAAAGATTTTTTTTTATGTGTTTGACCTTGATACAAAGATTCCGGAGCAGTTTTTGTTTCGTATATATCTTTAAAAATGGTTGAATTATAGCGCTTTGAATTTCTAGCATGGCTGACATTTTGAAACGATCTGATATTTGTCACGTGATAACACGCGTATTTATTAACCTATTTCGATGTAAGAAGGCATGTGGATAGTATATCGTAATGTCTCGACCAAGTTCGCTGGCCAGCTTCATCAGCCATCTTGTTTCAAAATGGAGGCCATTAAATTAAATAAAAAATTATATTTAAAGTGAGGTGCAAAAGATTTAGAAATTGGAAAAGGTTTTTTCTTAAGTATTTGACCATGACATAAGGATTCCTGAGAATTTTTTGTTTTGTCTTTATCCTTGAAAATGGCTCAGATATAGCAGTTTGAATTTCTAATGTGGGTGACATTTTGAAAAATCTGATTTTTTGCCTGCGACAGAACTTGTATGTATCAACCGATTCCAATGTGAGTGAGCATGTGCACAGGAATTACTAAGGTCTCGACCAAGTTCACTCGTTAGCCTCATCCACCATGTTGTCTTAAAATGGCAGGAACTTCAAGTTATCGCCGAAATTGGCAACCAAATATAAGTTACTTTAAATAAAAGCAGCTTGGATAAAGCTAACTAATTTCGCGAAATTCTCATTCATAATGATTTAGTATTGATAAAGATTAGGATTGAATCTCCTATAATCGGTTTCCACTAAATTGAGCTTCGTGTGTTTGAATAACATAAGCGTGCTTTTTAAAAATAAGGAATATGAAAGCTACCTCTTCCTCCCGGCACTGGCCGGAAGGACTTTTTAAACTTCTAAACAACGCACAGTTTCAATTTTTACGCCGTAATATAGGGGGGAAATTTTACATTTAAATGAAATTTGTTTGAAAGCTCTATCTCAAATTATTTTTGAGATATTAATTTTTTTTATAGTTTTTAGTATCAATTTTGTAATTGTGGCAACTGAAGCACACCATTTCTATTAAAAGTAAAGTGAAAATAGTCATGGCTTATTTATTTTTATTTATTATATCCTTATTGATGCCATTTTCACATTACAAATAAAAGTAATTTATTTTTAAATAATTTTTGAACAGAAAAGGACGTCAGCCATTAAAAAAAACACCCATTCTTCTTCATAAATCAGTTACATTTCAATATATATAAATTACGCTGATATTGAGTTTGAGACGCTAGGCAAAATGATTCAGTGAGTAAAAATGATGTCATACTTAAAACAAGACGACAATTTTCTTTGATAAAACTAAATATTTGACCAATACTAAATGGCCAATACTATGACAACTAAAGGCAAATTTCTGAATTTTTTATTCGCGGGTACTGAGATTAGAACTTAAAGTTTTTGAGAATGTTCATATGCAAAGTTGTATCGGACAAACGTGGCTGTAAGTTTGGAAATACATTCATTAATAATCTATTGCGCGTTAAAATACTTTTGTATTGTGAACTTGAGTGGTGCGTATGTAAATTTTGAGAATGTGAAAATAACGTATAGTTGAGATTTTACGGGGGAATTTTTATGATGTGACAAAACAAAATCCACTTTACTGATTTTTCATCTCGTAAAAACAAACGTAAGAGCCTCTATCGATAATTTCATCATAATTATTCATCTTGATTACGTATTCTAATACAGTTTAATTTTTCAATAATTTAAGCAGTTGCAGTTTGTGGAAATAACATTTTGGTAATTTTAGGTTAAAAATATTATTTGTTTTAAGAATTAGACAACCAATAGAGGATGAATTTTTATTGTAATTATTTTTGTAGGTTTATCATATTTTGATCTAACAGTTTCTTTCTCAACATTTTAGTTCGTCGAATTTCGACGGGTTCCAACTCGTAAGATTAAATGCCAATAATGGATAATCGTAAATGTCACATTCACTTGACATTAAACACCATATACGTATTTGTACGTCATCAAATTATTTGTAATTTGACTTTTTACTTGTATTTTTATTAAGGTTTTACCGATTTATTTGTTCTTTCGTTATTTAAAATTATAATTATGCCAATTTGTATAATTTGGCGAATAGTTTGTCGAAATTGGTCGACGGGATAATTAAGTAGTACCCAAGTAAAATTAATTTATTTTACCAAACTTTGATTTGGTGATTTTAAATATTTTATAAACATTCTGCAAATATGCTAACATTTCTTTATAGATGACTGTTCTTATACTGTTTCTATATTTAAAATCACTACCATATTATTATACACTATATAGTTTGATGCCATGGCGATACACCATGTCGCAAAATTAGCAGCAATTTTAAAAGCAAGAGATTTTTTTTTTCCAAACTTACCCCATATTTAAAAAATAGTCCACTTTTGATGCCAAACTATTGACGAAGACAACAACTGTTGAAGAATAATAAATTTAATTTTTATAAAACATGGAGAGTGACACTCAGGATATGACTAATATAACTGCATACGTAAAAGAAAAGTTTTTTTTTTTTTTAAATGACAGTACAAACTGCTGTTATGTACAATTTTTTAATATGTTTTTTAGGTACTCAAATTAACGTTTTGGAATTCAAAATCATAATTCTACATCCCTTCTCCCCCAGAAAAAATGACATTATATTTAAAAGAAAACAGCTATTTTTATAATTTAAAATTAAACGTCATCACTTTTGCACCACTATGACATCATTTTCACTGATTTTTCACTTTCGACCGCGCTAAGACTACGAGCGGTAGATATAAATATACAGTAAACAACCGTTAGTGCGGACATCCAAGGGAGGCCATTTTTCATCTGCACTAACTGAAATCCGCAATAAACTATTCCTTTAACATTGATTAAAATATGATGGAGAAATGAAACTGTCATCATTAACCGGATATTTATTAACGAGAGTCCGCTATATTCTCAATAACTTATTGATGTTTTGAGGATAGTATCTATCGCTTTTCTACGTTTACTGAAGGAAAATAAATAATGAAAAAAACTACAGAGCGAGGCTCCGTCTACTGGGTACTAAAATCATTTACATAAAAAAACAATATTACGATTTACTTTAAATTCGAAAGTATGAAGGTTTGAAAGTTTATTGTAAAATTCTTTTACCTAATCGTTTCTAAAAATAACTTAATTATGAGTGCTATATCGATAAGTGAAATAACTGAATTTTAAATTTTGGCGATACAGTGTTTTATTGTGTAAAGTTTGTATACTGTGTCATTTGTATACTGTGTATATTGGATATCAGTGTGCATCTGCAAAATTGCTGAAAAGATGAGGTAACATAGGGAAACGCGAAATTGTATGACATTCCAACAAAATACATTGTTGATCAAAGAAAGTTTGAAAGGAAAAAAATTAAATGTTATATTTTGATCACAGAGAAGAAAGTGCTCATCGAGTAGTTCCTACATCTGGAGATGGTTCGTGTATGCTTCATTCTATATCTTATTTTCTGTGCTAGGTAACATAGCCTCGTCGCATGATATCAGATGTGCTATAGTTGAGTATGTGGTTGCGCATCGGGATTAGCTGGAAGCGTCCACTTGTGATGAGCATGGAAATGTTTCCCCTAACACTGAACTGTAATTGAAGCTTATGATGAATACTACTATTTATGGGTCGGTCTCGGTAGCCGCCAAACTGTATTCTGATACTTTTGAGGTCTATCAAAATAGCCTTCAGAGGCACATTTGTTGATAATTCTCAAACTCTAGTGAGACGTTTACTTTTTTCTGGTAGCTTCTTAGGAGGTTACTATGATGTTCTACTTCTTCTTCTTAACACTTCGCAAGAATCTGTTATTTTCCCAAACGATTATCTGTCACACAGAGAAATCAGCTGCAAAAAAGAAAGATGGAAGACCTATTGAGGTCGAAAAAGGAAGGCCTAAAAGCTCCTAGAACTCACGTTCTCAACAGTTCCAAGAAGTTACAGCTCTCTATCGTAAAAATCATCTTCGAAAACAAAAGCATACATTAAAACGTTACAGTGATTCACACCGTGAAATGGGAAGCCGTAGCTCGCTACAGTTCTTTGCATCCTAAAGTCCATTGGAAAGCAGTCGCGCACTGTACTGTTTCACACTCCGACATGAATGTCGGAACTCTCCGACGAAAAAGGTCTAGAGGTAAGCTGCAGTTAAAAATAAACACTTTAGAAAACCTTACGAGGGCTGTAATAACTAAAAAAAATGGGAGGTAGACGGAAACAGACAAAGTTATAAAATGGACTCTGCACAATAGAAATTAACTTTGGAGGATTTTGATAAAACAGCTGATAAATTGAAACAAAAACTAATATACTTGAAAATTTTAATGAATGCATTTGAAACAGTAGCACACGTGACAAATTAGAAGCATTTCTAGGAAAAGCGGAACATCGGAGCAATCAGGAGCTATTTTATGCCCGTGAAGATTATGAAGTCTATGAAGGTAAAAATACGGTAATTGAAATCGACGCTACAGGAAAAGATTTCGTTGGCTTTCTCCTTACTAAAAGAAGTAAAATCCCATCAAAAACATCTCATGTAAAAAAAAGCCATGTCTTGTGACTCTTTGACCGTAAAAATTTCTGAGATCATGTATAGAGCAAAGTTTAGCTCTCTTATTAACTCTGACGTTTTAATTCACGAATTACCCCTAGTCTCTACACCTTTAGTTATTTGATTATTTTGTGACTTGGCAATTACGCAGCACGAGAATGTAAAGGCTGTTTTTTATATTTTAATAGTAACGTTTATTTATAAAGTATTGCATAAAATAGTATTTATAAGAGCACTGAACATACATATATATTTGTACCATGGTCATAATTTTACATAACATTGTAAGCCCGTGTGCGAAAACTCTCTTCTGGTCGAACTTGATGTCCGGAGTTTTGGAAGATATCCTTCCTATTTAACGTGAATACGAGACACACCCCTCTTTTACAAAGACCCCCAAACAGTGCATCCCCCCCCCCCTTTAGGCTTCTATCCCTTGCGTTCATATTCAGTCTTAATCAAATAATCCCATCCCAACTCAAAACATAGTAAAGTGTTGACATAATAAATTCCTTGTGCTGCGTAATTGCCAAGTCACAAAATAATCATTAACTAAAGGTGTAGAGACTAGGGGTAATTTGTGAATTAAAACGTCAGAGTTAATAAGAGAGCTAAACTTTGCTCTATACATGATCTCAGAACTTTTTACGGTCAAAGAGTCACAAGACATGGCTTTTTTTTACATGAGATGTTTTTGATGGGATTATATTTACACAAAGTACATGTTAGACGACTAAAAAGTGAACACTATACGGAAATCATAAAATCTGTGAATTTATCGAAATTTAAAGAGTAAATTGCTATTTCTAAATATACATAATACATTAGCAGTATTATTATTATTATTATTATTTTAATTACCAAAACTTATTAATTGTAAAAGTTATTAAATAATTTTAACATAATTTTTTAATACAAATTGTCGATTAAATATTTTTAATTTCATAGAAAAAAATAAGAAAAATTGTATTTGCATTTAGATCTTAAATGTCTATCTTTTTATCCAGAATTTCAATTTTTATTTACAGACTGATACTAGCGATAAACCATATGAATACACTTTTATGAAAAGATAGTTTTGCTGTAAAACACTTTCATGTACCCATAACAATATTCAATATAAATGTTAAAAATAGACTCTGTATTCCATTTTTGCGAATGTACTTTTATTCTTATGAAATTTCATCTATTTTTTATCTTGAAAACCACAAATGATTGCTAGAGACAAGATATAATTTCAAGAAGTTGGGGAAAAAAATGAAAGCTTGTAACGAAATCCGTTCTTTGAAGTTAACTGACGTGAAAACGACAGATATGTTAGATGCCATATGACACTTATAGATTTTGAGTTGATATATTATAAACGAAATGTTCTGAATGTCGAATACTGTTGTTAAGACTGAAACTTTGATTTTTCGAAATTTAGTATTAACACAGAAGTCGTAATATATGTTTTTACTATTTTATTAAATCAATATTCTTTCTTTAGATAAAGGAAAGTGAATAACCTTTGAAACATTATAACTGGTAATTTCATAAAATGTGAAATAACGATTTTTAATTTCTTGAATCACCTCTTTTCAGGAAATTGCAAAACTACGCATTTGTGTTGGAAATGATTAAACATTTTCTGATTCATTGCACAATATATATTTTTATTTGTGGTTATTTTGAAGCATGATGTCCTGGATATAATCATGATGAAATTAAAAGGTGAACTCCTTCTGAGTTTGAACCAAATAGAATCAAAGTATCTAAGGAAGGAACGGTCAGTAATATTAGAATTTTCTAATTAAGATAGTATTGCCTAATGAAAATTCTCATGAGCGCCTTTTTAACGACACAAATATATAATTTAAATTTACTCACAGTAGGGTTATACTTTTATCGACTTTGAATCTTGAAAAGAAATTTAATAAGAGTGTGAATGTAACAATTTTGTACACACATCTAATTCTGGTATGGCTACTCACTTAAAAATAGCCACGTTTTCTATAAACTATTGTCAGGATATATTAACGTCGGTGACAATTAACGCTCATAAAGAAATAAACACTACGATTATATTTATAAACATGAAAATCAAATATAGATATTTTGCATTGCTATTGGGTTGAAATAGTTTAAAATATGAATAGGAAAATCTTTTTTAATAATATCAAGGTTTTTAATTTTTTTGTATACCCTAAACAAATTGTCTTTAACGCTTCAGTTTTTAGAATATAGCTGAAAATGCTAACCTAAATTGCTGTGCAACAGTCTTTTCCTACAATCGTTTAATGATGCGATAGGTTGGAAACTATTTAAACTAGTCGTTGGGGGCCACCGTAATACTTTAACATCATGGATATGCATTCTATAAAATATGAAAATTAAACATGTGTAAACTATTTATAAAATGTATTGCAATTCCAAAATACAATTTAACCGTATATTTAAATATTTTTAATTCATAGTAATGCTTTATTACTGAAATGAGGGTACTACTTTATTATCCCGGCGACCAATATCGATGAATTATATAAATCGCCAAACTTCTCGCAAAATTATACAAACTAGCCGCCCTTGGCCTCAAGTTTGGTCTCCCTTAACCCCTTGAAGGCTGTTGATGGCGTGACGGCATCACATATTTTTAATCCCTAATTGCCACATTGGCACCGGAATTTTATAATGAAAATGTCACTTTTTTTAAGTACGCGAAAATGTACTTTAACTTGTTCGCAAATAAATTCTCTTGTAAATACTGGTTTAATGAAATTATTTCATCATTTTACGAATAAAAGTATCCTGCCCCTGAAAGGGATAAAATTTATGTTTCGAAAGCACGCTAAGCATTGTATCATGTTACTTTTATTCATAATTTAATTTGCTTGGACTCCTTTAAATATAAATAATATAATTCCTTAAGCTAATTTTAGTTTTTGTTGCTTTTAAATATCTCTTCTTGATTTTCTGTAAGCAAGTAAAACCTATTGGTTTACAATTGAAGTCTATGGGAATTTGGTGAAATATTAGAGATATCGCCATGCTGGCGTCACTTTTGGCGTCTAATTTTGATCGCCAAATTTGGCGATATATCGCCACGTCGGCGACAAACTTGGCTGCATATGGAGATGGATCAGATATATAGATAGGCATAATTCTTATTTTAAATAACAAAAGAACAAATAAATTAGTAAAAGATTAATAAAAATACAAATAAAACGTCGTAAAAAGCACTTAATGACGCAACAAACACGTGTAACATGTTTAATGGCAAGTGAATGTGACATTTACGATAGGCCATTACTGGCATTTAATCTTATAGTTAGTTTTTGGGTCGACGGAATAATCGAGTAGTACTAAATTTAGTAAAAGAAACATCCTTATAACTCCAAAAATTATAATCATATTAACTAACAGTTTACTACTCCGAATTAAGCGTCTCATTTCCAATTAAAATATAACTTTGATTTGAAATTTGAAGGAAATACAGGGTCATGAAAAATCAAAGAGTGTGAAAAATATTATTACAAATATCTCAGCAACTAATTTACCGATCTACTTCATTCTTTATGCAAAATTTATGGTTTTTATTTTATATTATATTTACTCCTTCAAATAAACAATTTCGAAAATTTTTGTATACCTTTTATCAGAACGAATATTTCGAGAGTCCGAAAAAATTAGTTCCGAAAAATTAGATAATCGAAGTTACTGATTTTCAATATGCTTCTTTCCATTATTACATACTAAGAACACACACAATTTCAAGTTTCTATCTCAATTTGTTCGGGAGTTAGATCGTTTCCACTCACACACACACATCACACACAGACACATACACATAAACAGACGGACGGCACATTTTTTTTTCTTCTAAAAATACGTTTTTCGGAATCTCCAAAGTCTGAAACGTGTAAATCCGTCAAAAAAAAATCGATTTTTAAAACGATTACAAGATTTACCCTATACTACGTATGATGGTTAAGTAAAAAGTATTATAAAACACGACAAATTACATTAAGTACATAGTCGGTACAATGTCAAACTATCCAATATGGAATTCATATTGGATAGTTTGACATGGTACTGACGATATAATGATATGCATAAAACCACTACGAATATTTAAAAAAATATTAAGGAAAATATTGCAATAATTGTATAGATTATCCTTTCACTACATAAATATTTCTTTAAAAAACAGTTTCTATTAAAGAAAAAGTAGTCAAATATGTTAAAATATTTTAAATAGTTAATCACGTGCAAAAATATATTTTGTTACTAAAATATTTCCGTGTCTTTCCCGAGGCAAAGATAAAACAGCTACTGAAACAAGCATTACTTTTTCAGTTGATCTTCAGTTTTTCTTGATTTTATTCTTCTCATCATACCAATGTATATTGACCTCATTTTTGTACAATTTTGTTTTTTGAGTTAAAATCGTAACAGAAAAACAATGTGTACATTCAATTTTTGGTCTTTCTCTGTATTAATTTTAGAAAAAGAATACAAAAAAACGCAATTTTTAGAAAGAAAAAATATTCCATCATCTTACTTCGTTAATTCTATTATTTTATACTTGCTAAATAGAAAAAAAAAGATATTTTATCCATTATTTAGTTGAAATAAACATGCGTTTTAATACTGTAAATGCACGCTATATTTATTTAATATTTGTATTTAAAACATTTAAGTAATACCAGAGAAGAGATATTTCCTCCTAATTTATCAGCATAACACAGCGTTATGAGCCACGAAATAATCGTTTCAATGAAACATAATATCTCAAAGCATCCGATGATTAGTGTTTGTAATATTTAATAGTCTCTTGTTCCAAATAATTAAAATATTTCCCGCGCAATCTATGACATTTAATTGAAGTTCTGAACTTAGCTGTCTTAATGATAAACATACTTTCCGTTAGAAGCGTACAAAGGAAGTAAATTATTAAAGGTGATATCCTTCCATGCTTTGTTGAGTTTCTTTATTACCCCTTTTGTCAGCTTACATTCCTTAGCAGATTCTTGATATCTTATATAAAACATGTTTGTTTTGGTGGGTTCAACCTCGCAATTCACAACCTTTCAGTGAGTATGCAGAATTTTAATGAATTCGATATAGGTAAGACAAATTAGCAAAAATAAGCATTTACGTGAAAAATATCTTGGAATTTCTAATTTCAACACTTGTTAATCAAAAGAAAGCATTGAATACTAGAAACTGTCCCGGCTTTATACATGGTTGCTGAAATATCCCAAGTGGTATTTGTCATTTTATCTCTTTACAGCTGACACACCTGGCGTTGCACGTGCCCGTGATAATGACCTTAACTATTCCTAAAATCACTGTTGAAAAACATTACATATTTAAACGAAAATTATTCGAAACGATACAAATCCTTGCAGCCCCACTGAATTAATTATTGTACACGCTGGGCTGAACTACTCTTAGGCCAAAATTATTTCATTAACTATATAAAAAAACTATTTTTGTAAATATATATATATATATATATATATATATATATATATATATATATAGGGGAGACTAGGGACGGTTGACCATACGGGAGGCTTAACCCACCCATCAATTTTCATATTTAAAATAATTTCAGAGTTTTATTAATAGGTGTCAACCAAAGCTACTGGAATGCTCAAACAACAGTCTTTGTTTCATACAGCTAATCGAAATAGCTGGGTAAAAATCAATTGTGATGCGTTTTCAACCTAAAAGTTGCGTTTTTTAGAAATATTTTGTAAGCTTTTTTCAGATAAAATATATCATAGAAATTTAAGTAAGTAGGTTTTAAGTATTGCAGAAATATCGATCTTTCATTCCAGGTATAAAGATTGTACAGTAAGTTAGACTTAACATAATAATGTGCTATTGTTTAGAAAAGGTCTATGTAGGGAGGATTGACCCAGTCAATGTGAGGGAGGGCTGACCAGATGCACAAGGATTCCTTAATTAAGTGGTTTTGAAATAATTTTATTATACACTGTGAATAGTAAAAATTTAATGGTTTATACATAAAGGAATGTAAATTTATACTGTAAAGCTCATAAAAATTCTGTAAAATGGTGTGATGGAAAAGAAAATGTTTAAAACTGGCTATAGAAAAATGTGAAAAATTGTTAGAAAATGGGAAAGTTGATAGGAACATTTTTTCATTTAAATATTGCTTACAGTAGGTAAATAGAAACAGTGGGAAAGACTAGAAAGGACTAGAAAGGATGAAAGGAGCAGTCTTAACCCTTTGAGGGGCAGTGGTATATTTATAAAACCACTTAATTTTAATTCCGGAACATCACAATGGCACCAGAATTTTGCTAAAATCTTTTCCAATAATATGTATGTGAAATATAGTCTTTTTCTTATTTCCAAATAAATTTGTTTCTAAATTCCGGTGCCAATCATTTATTTGAACATTTTATTACTGAAAATACTTTCCCTTTAAAGGTTTAAATCATGTTAATGATAAGTTATGTGCTTATGCAGTTGAAAAAGAACACAACATCGTTCGAAAAACTTTAGGAAGGTATGTAGTAAGATATCACCAGGGTGAATACAGTGAGATGAAGCCAAACTATGTGACAACTAGAGTTGTCAGATCGAGTGTCACAAAAATGGAACAAGGAGATAAAAAAAAAAGCGGGACAGTGGCCCCTAAATCCGGACATAATAACATGAAACTCTATGAAAACGGAACCTGTTTCTAACAGAATACTGCCTTAAATATTAAAATTTCATTTTCCTTGCTGTACAATTATACCTGCTCTGACAAAATCCTATTTAAAAAAAAGTTTTAATCCTCTGACTTGCGATTGCGTCTTAACAGGTTTGTTTCAGCCTCATATTTAAAAAAAAAATATTTTTTTTTATAATAATTAAAACATATAGAATAAAGTTATTTTACCTTTTTTTAAACTGATTTTATTTCTCTTCACAAATAGTGCAATATAAAACAAAGTGGGTCAAGCCTCCCATATAGTGGGTCAACCCTCCCATATATGGGGAGCCGTGACCCATTATTTTTTCATGATTAAAATCAATCATTTTTCAAATTTCTTATATGTTACACATACGTAGCAATTTTATTTTGATAACTGATTGTATAACGAATAAAATGATATATAAAATTTTATTATACGTTCAATATTTAAAAAATAAAAAATCATTTTGTAAAAAGTGGGTCAACCCTCCCTAGTCTCCGCTATATATATATTTAATGAATAAAAATAGTCATAAAAAATATTACCATTGTAAATACTTAAAAGTAGTTCATTTTTAACACACATATATGTTTAGTATCTTTACGAAATATCATGACAATCCATACATACTTTCTCAAGATATCATGCCCGCAATGACTGATGAAGTAAAAAAAGCGCTATTTTGATTTCAAGAATGCACAAATTCTGTAAAAGGCTAATAAATTTCTAATGGTAGCATATTACAAAGCATAAACTGTTTAATCAATATCCAAAATTTCATGTTTATGCATAAAAAGGATTTGGAGATAGACTAATTCAAACTTTAAAGTTTTTCTTAATTTTCGACCGTTTAAAAGGTCCAAGACCCCTTAAAACACAATTCAAACGTTTAGGAAACTATTTTAAACATCAGTTGTTAATAGATACATAATTAATGTAAAAAAGGTAAAAACCATTGACTCTTATGAACTAATCAATCAAAAATTCACTTTTCTGAGTTGCAGTTTCTTTCTCATATCTCTTCACTTTAACTTTGTAAATGCTTAAAAAAAAAAAAAAAAAAAAAAAAAAAAAAAAATGCTAATTTTTATATTAATAAATCCTCTTCTAACAGAACAAAAATATTAAATTTCATAAAAATTAATTGAAAATAGTTCATAAAGAATTCCATAATAATGCGATGCTGCATGCTTTCTCGACGGAAATAGAAACTGAAATTATTTATTTGAGAATAGTCAACGGAATTTAATTTATATGGAAATAACGGGGAAATGCCACCTATAAATTATATCTAATACCGTGTATCCGATCTGTAAAAAACTATTTTATAGCTTCGGAAATATGAGCATTTTACATACGTATTCATGTATTTATAAAAATTAAAGCGATATCACTGGAAAACAGGAATTCTGCTTTTTCAGAATTTAGTGTGGCCCCGATGGGAAAATAATTAGATGCATATAAATATAGATAGCACAAAAAATATTTCAGTTTTAAAACATAAAACACACGCTTTTATTTTATATAAAATAACGTCATCGCTGAAGAATTCTTCATTTACGATCCATTCTTAAACAACATCTACTGGACGCATAGGACGTCACTATCGCTGAATAAACGCAAATCCAAAAAAGAGATGACGTCATTCCTGAAACTCGACAAAAAAATCGGCTATATAATGATTCATATGCCTTCATTTGTTTTTAATATTAATATAGATACTTAAAATTAAATTTGGTTTATAAGCTCTATGTTTTATCAGAAATCCTTCATTTATATTTTTTCAAAATAGCACGCATTTTAATTAATGTTTTTGAAAGTTGTTATGGGAAAATGGCAACAAAAAGATATAATTCTTATTTTCCTTTACTTTCTACAGAAATTGAGTACTTGAGTCGCCAAAATTAAACAAATGGCGCTAAAAGCTACAAAAAAATTAATATCTCAAAAATAAATCTAGATGTAGTTTTCAAACAAATTGCATTTAAAAGTACTTTTTTTTCAATGCGACGGTATAAAAATTGAAAATGTGCGGTGCTTAGAACTTTTAAAAATTGCTGTAGAGAATTTAATCGTACAATGATACATCTGCTTTGTTTTAAGGCTCGCTTATACCACGGGACATTATTTTTTAGAGACAACATTTTAATAGCTGGGAGAAAGAAATAGCATACCGGGGAATACTAAATTACCGTTTTCTAAATTTATCATTTTTAAAGCAAGAAAATACTTCAAATGCATAAAATTCAAAGCATCAAAAATCCGAAAGAGGGATAACATATTGGAGATGAAGTCCGAATATAAATTAACTTTTGTATATTAACCCTTTGTATCACTGCGTTACATATGTGCAACATACCCAAACACGTCAATGTTATTTATAAGATGGGCTTTAAAAGACAAATTTATTTATAGCTGCTACATCCCAACACAGCAGTTAATATAAATTAGTATGTTGTGGCCATCACAAAACTTTCTTCTATATAAATAACACCATTTAAATAGTACAAGAAATTAAATCAATTTAGCACCAATTCATATCAAAGTATATCTGAAATTGAAGTTTGATGAAAATTCGAGCATTAGTTCTTGAGATATAGCGGAAATACTGATAAATGTAGCATAGTAGCGCTACCTGTTGAGCGTTTTACACCAAAACATTAAAAGCGCTAATTGATATCAAGGTATACCTGAATCTGAAGTTTGATGAAAATTTATGCATTAGTTATCGAGATAGAGCTGTGTTGGAAATTCTGAAAAATTCTGCATAGCAGCGCCACCTGTTGAGCGATTTACACCAAAAACTAAACAGCACTAACTGATATCCAGGTATACCTGAATCTGAAGTTTGGTGAAAATCCAAGCATTATGTCTTGAGATAGAGCTATTGTGGAAGTTACAAAAAATGCAGCATAGCAGCGCCACCTGTTGAACGAGTTACACCAAAACGTATAAAACATCAATTCATGTCAAGAAATAACTGAATCTGAAGTTTGGTGAAAATCCGTGCATTAGTTCTGGAAATTGAGCTATTGCGGTAATCGGAGAAAATGTTGCATAGCAGCGCCACCTGTTGAGCGATTTACACCAAACTCTAATCAACTACAATTTATATCAGCCAGTAACTGAATTCAAATTTTTATTAAATTCCGTGCTTTAGTTCTTGAGATAGAGCTCCCACAAAATTTGTGTCACATACAGACAGACAGACTCACAGACAGACATTTTGTAAAACATGTTTTCCGGAATCTCTGAACCCTAAAATGTGTAAATCCGTCGAAAGCCGAAAGTCGAAAATTTTCACGAATCCAATACTTTCTTCTTGTAAAGACAGTCGAAAGTAATAACTCATGGAATTCTCACCAGAGTGCGATACTGAGTTGGCTATACTGACAAGGAAGGTCTCTATACGGGCAAATTCAGAAAAATCTGAAAAACTTACAGAGTGATCTTCTCATGTGGATATATATGCTTATAAAAAAAATTTTGGCGAAACTCGATAGAACTTTCGTAAAAAATAATGAAAATTTCGTTTATTTGGCGATTTATCATCGGTTGGTGATGATATGAAATTTTGAAAAATGCTGTTTTACTCTTTAAGATAAAAATGTTTCATATTGAACTTGTTTAAATAAATTTAATGTAAATAACTTTAGTTTTGTCAGTTTTCGTTTGATTTAACAATAGTTTTGTCATATATATGTATATATATATATTTATAATGAAACTTAAATATCAAATTTTATGAATTAAAACAAAATTAAAATAAATTAAAATTGTTTCGATATCTCAAAATTAAGTCCAATTGAGCACTGTAGATTCAATTTTGTGGCTATGGAAACGACGATTTCTTTGATATTAAAATGAATAACTGTTAAATGAATCTTGCTTTTATTTTGGAATACGCTTAAATATACGAAAATATGTTTTATATATGAAATAATTTTTAAAGTAATAAAATTAAATAACAAGCAACATAAATATGTAATACGAAAAAATGTATTTATTAAACTCTCTTATTGTTTATGTTTAAATTCATTAAATACTTTTTACATGCATTCTAAAAATCAATTAACAAACAATTTTTAAATGCATTAAAATCGTTTGCTTTTGGCGAGGATCGCCAAATCGCGTGACTCTTTCATCTTTTGTGCCAAATACTCTAAAGTATTTTATTTTTTTACAGACTTTCTACTGTAATTCCGCCGCTAAATGTGACAGATCCTTTATTACATATATAAGTAGTTTAATTGGTATTTTTTTCAAAATATTCTGAGTATGCCCAGTAAGGAGACCTTCTCTGTGAGTTAATGTTTGATGCCAAAATTTTAGTTATCATTTGAGCATTTTGGCATTGTGTAAATTTTTCTTAATTAAAAAGGTTAAAGACGTCCAAAAATTCGTAAGTTCGTAAACTTTGCAATTTTGTATTAGAAAATGGACAACATTTACGAGCAATATGTAGCTATATATATTTTTTTCACATATGAAAAGAGTACCTGTTATATTATTTTTAATTATTTTCTGTTACATTTTTACTTTCTTCTATCTTCAATAGAAGAAAGTATTGTAATCGAAATTTTTTTCTACTTCCGGTTTTCGACGGATTTACACGTTTTAGGGGTCAGAGATCGCAAAGAAACGTGTTTTTAGAAAATGTCTGTTTGTTCGTCCGTCCGTCTGTCCGTGTGTCTGTCGCCATTGTACCATCAAAAAGTGCATTAAGTTATGTATAGAAATGAACCAAATTTTTATTTTAAGTGTTTGGCTATGGCAGGCAGGTCCTCCCTGAATTTGGAAAAAATTCGCCTTTAAGTGGCGCTGTAATAGCGATTTCTGTGCGATTTTGAATATTGTACCCTTGAAGAAAAGTGTATGAAGTTATGCATAGAATTGAACCAAAAAAAATTTTTTTAAGTCCTTGGCTATAGCAAGCAGGCCCTTCCTTAATTTGTAAAAAAATCGCCGGTAGGGGGCGCTGTAATAGCGATTTTTGTGCGATTTTGAATATTGTACCATCGAAAAGTTTATGAAGCTATGCATAGAATTGAACCAAAAAACATTTTTTAAGTCCTTGCCTATGGCAAGCAGGTCCTTCCTTAATTTGGAAAAAATTCGCCGGTAGGGGGCACTGTAATAGTGATTTTGAATATTGTACCATCGAAAAATGTATGAAGTTATGCATAGAAATGAGCCAAATTTTTATTTTAAGTTTTTGGTTATTGCAAGCAGGTCATCCCTGAAATAGCGATTTTTGTGTGATTTTTGTGCCATTTGAATATTGTACCATCGAAAAGGGTGTGAAGTTATGCATAGAGTTGAATTAAAATTTTTGTGTTTGTGTTTAGTCATGGTCCGTATGTCCTCCCTGAACTTGAAAAAATTCCCCCAGAAGGGGACGCTATAATTGCGGTATCTGAGCCATTTTCATTACTGTACGATTAAAAATGGTATGAAGTTATGTATAGAATTGAACCAAATTGTTTGTGTATGTTTCTGGCGATAGCAAGGAAGTCCTCCCTGAATTTGGAAAAAAAAAATCTGCCCGACGGGGGGAGGGCGCTGTAATAGCGATGCTTGTCCCATATTCTTTATTGTACCATCGAAAAGTGTATAAAATTATGCATACAATTGAACCAAATTTTTTGTGCATGTTTTTGGCTTTCGCCAACAGCTGATCCCTTGAATTTGGAAATATTGCGCGGTAAAGGGGCTCTGTGGCAGCGATTTTTGTGTACTTTTCTTGATTTTTCGTAGTTCTATTGTCTATCGGCGGTTCGTGCAGCGGAGGGAACGCGCTTCCTGCTAAGCCGGCTATTCGCAAACAGCTGATAACAACAGAAAATGGAAAAATTATTAATTTTAACAAATATTATGATATAGATTAACTCGTTTTTTGTCCGTTTAATTGACTGAAGCAGAAATTTAAGATGAAAATCAAAGTTGGTTTAGTATTGAACTAGTAATATTGAAGCATTAATATGTGTAACTACTTTTTGAAGTAATGAGATGTATAAGATAGAAGGAAGTTTTGGGATTGGCACATCCAACTAGTTTAAATTATTTTACATGGTTAAAATCGTTTATTCTGACATCCCAGTAATTAGTTTTTTCAGATCTGAGTTATTGAGACACAATAGAGACGTACAGACTATCTACATACAGACTTGTAAAGCAAAAGTCACATCAACAGCTTGACTGGATGCTTTACGTAATAGGTTTACTAAAAATATTTCTACATTTCCCTATCACCATTTGTTTGCATGATAATCGCCATTTCTCTGATTTTAAATGAATTAGTATATTGAACTCAGTAAATTCAACATATTTTTTTATAAAGTTTTAATTAAAAAAAAATAGCTTTTAGGATGTTGATATATATTGGTTAGTGGGAAAGAAAAGAACTTAATCTAAGTAAGTCATCTTATGTGCAGTTCTTATTGCCCGACCTCCAAGAAGGGTTATGTGTTTCACGCGTATCTGGGTACGCGGATTTCTTTATACCCTCGAAACATCCCAACGGCTGGATGAATTTTAATGAATGAGGTCTCTATCGATTCGTCTTAACCGTCTAATTGTTTTAGTCCGATGATTATATGGTTTTGTTTTTATAAATTCAAAATGGCGGCCGTAAAATAAAAAATGGCGGTAGAGACAAAAAAAATTTTCACGCACCATGTTGAGTGGCATATCACTGGATAGGCCCTTCAAAATAAAGACGATGTTTCATTGACTATTTTACAGTCAGATGCTCAGCATTAAATGCATGCTTAAACATTACACAACATGGAAGTTCTGTAGGTACGATCTCTAGCTTTACTGCATCTATAAACATCATAGACATCTATATTCTATAGGCCTCATCAAAACAGTGTTTATAGATAGGAACTAACAATTAAACACAACTTAAAAGTCATCAATACTAGTAAATAAAAAAAAAATAGATAAGTAATATAAAAAGTAGTTTCACATTGATAAGAAATAATTAATTAGTTTGCTTTTTACGCAGTCGGGTTTTTTGATTTTTTAAATTTATTAAGTAAATTAAGTAAAATAATGCTGTAAAAAGTGATAAAATATATTTATTAAGATTGACGATCGTTTCGTCGCACCAACGGCGACATTTTCAAAATCATTCACGATAGAAAATATTTTTACATAATTTAAAAACAATAAACATATTAGACAATTCTCGAGACATGATGCATAATGAAAAACATTGCAAACATAAAATTAAATTTAAATTAAATTATCTATTTGTGAGCGTGGATTATTTTTCATATAATTTAACAAAACAATAACATGGTAAACAATGTCACGAGACAACATGCATAATGAAAAACATTGTAAAACATAAAATAAAAATAAAATTATCTTTGCTACTTTCGAGCTTCGATTAATTTTTACTATTGTTACCAAAATTATATAGCATCTCTTTCCAAATTTAAGGTAAATCAAGGGACACTGAATCATTGCAAATATTCTTGTTGCGTAAAAATATCTCTATTGATTCTCGGATTATGGATGGTAAATGAAATCTTGATGTATAAATTAACGCGCTATTATTAAAATCGATCTGTAAAAGTTTTTCGCTGCATAATCTGGCCAAAGCTGTGGTTCTTCTGTTGTATTTGATGTTTACTATATGTTCTTTGATTTTGGTTTTAAGTTTTCTACTTGTTATACCTATATAAAAACAAATAGCTCACAAATAGCTAATTTAATTTTAATCTAATTTTATGTTTGCAATGTTTTTCATTATGCATTATGTCTCGTCACATTGTGTACTATGTTTATTGTTTTTAAATTATGTGAAAATATTTTCTATCGTGAATGATTTTGAAAATGTCGCCGTTGGTGCGACGAAACGATCGTCAATCTTAATAAAGATATTTTATCACTTTTATAGCATTATTTTACTTAATCTGAAAACGAGATATTAGAAAAAACAAGCCTCCCCATAGGATTAGCATTAGCTCATCACCCATAGGATGAGCGCTTCTCCTGACGGGGACAGGAGTCTTAACCCCCAAGCTCTGACTCTCTCTCACCCTCACTCTCACCAGATAACAGATGCGGTTTCTACTTGTCATACCTATATAAAACTGCTTTGCTCCATCTTCAATGGTGAAAGGTATTTCGTATACTCCTGATAAGTGGTTTGACTCTATTGTATTAATTTTTTTTTTTTTAATTTAATTTGTTCTTTATTCAATTTATTTTTGACACGTCTACTGCAAAAATCTTGTTAGATAAAAGTAATAAATTACATCACTACTTACTGTTAATAAATGTGCAGATTACATTTTTTAGAGGTAAAACGAATATATTGTGGCAATCATAGAATTTCTTTCTACACAATTCTAATATGTTGTATTAAACAGAGCAGTTACACGAAAAAATAACATGAATTAAAAGAAAGCGCGTTTCTTTTAATAATAATAATTATTATAAACTATACAACGGCCACCCCAATTAGATATCCAAATTTAAAATTCGATCAGCACTTATAATTTATTATAGAAATCTCGAATAAAGTTTGGGGATTTCTATCCAAATTAAACAGAGATGCACGTATAATGGGCATCACCAAAATCATGGCAAAACAAAGCCTTCTGTAAAGCTATGCTAGTGAATTTGAATCAGTGCCGTTTTTCATAAGAAACATCTTACATATAAAATTTGGTGCAACCCATGAATATTAAAGTTTAAATAATGTGAATCCTGAAATGCATCCTACTAGTGCCACTTTTGTGTGTTATACACCGATATCTACCCAGAATCTATTTATATCATAGTCGACACAATATAAACATTATTGATCTACCGTCCGTTGGGACATTAAATATTACGAGAATAATAATAAGCTCGAAGTAGCAGCAGTCGTTCGGTAGCTTCATCGCCTCAAGCCCTTTCTTCCCGCTTTTTTTTTTTTTTTTTTTTTTTTTTTTTTTTTTTTTTTTTAACAACGTGGTTTTTGCTAGAGTGTCTTTCACTCGGGACTTGGCTGGGGACCTATGAACCTTGCTTCCGCAAAAGAGTCGGAATAAGTAGAAGAATAAAGGGCTGCGGACGAAAAGGGGCCACCCTGCGCGGCGGTCCCCGTTGAACCTCGGAGAAAGAAAATATTTAAGAAGGAAGTCTTTCATTGATTTATAATAGACTTACAAAATCAGTTTCAATAAAAAATACATCGTATATTGGTTAGTCTAACTCTCAGACACAATATATTTTAATCCTAAGTTAACAAAATGCTATTTCTATAAAACTTGTCCAAATTTTTAAAATTAAACTTTAATCGTATGTATAATTAGTAAAATATAATAAAGATCAGTTATTATGAAGTTATAAATTAAGTCTCTTATGCTTTAGTTTCCGAAATGAAAAACACCAAAATTTATTCCACTGTGACACGATCATAGAATTTCTTCCCCGTGAATCTAACCCGACATCATTTTCATCTTCTCAAAATTTACATACACATCTCTCATATTCGTATTTGCCATTTTTTTTTTAAAATGGTATTTTAATTTGATCATGTTAAAATCCTTTTAACTCAAAACTTGAAGTCACGATTGTCAGCAACAATCGCACTCTTAACTTTAGATTCTAAGCTCAGTACCGGAGAGTAAAAATTGCCGTAATTTATGTTTTTTAGACGCATTTGTGTTAAAATGTTTAGGTTTATCTAAGAAAATGATAATTTTCTTTTAAATATGATGTGATTTTCCCTTACTTAAGCATTTCGCCTAGTATCTGAAACTGACTATTGGTACACATGCAGAAGGAAAAAAAATGTGGAAACTTTATGAGTATAAAATGACATTATTTACATCCGCTGACATAACATCTATATAAATAACATCTATAGAAAAGTATGCATATAACGTCATTATCGCGGAATAATACACAAACCCAGGAAAAAGCAATTTCGACATTCAAGAAGCTCGGCAAACAAATCGGGTATCTAATCATTCGCTTGCCTTAATCTGTTTTCTTATAATAGCGTCATCAATGGAAAATGTCATTACACACGGATTAATAAAACTGCATACTTTCAGCTTTTTAATACGAATAAGTAAATGCGGAGTAAATAAGTCGTACAAATATTATTTAAAATACAATTTTGTAAAGAGAAAGTGTAATATCATTTGTAACGTAAGTTTGCAATAAACTAAATATCATTTAATTGATAAATAAAAACGAAATAAAACCAAAATTCACCTGGTTTTATAACAGACTATATTCTTGACATAGCTCGTATTTTAATTTTAATTTTGTTTCACTTTTAATGAGAAAATGTCAACAAAAAGATACAGTAATCTACTATTACTTCCTTACTTTCAATATAAATGGAGTACTGGAGTTGCCTGAAATACAAAAATGGTATTAAAAACTACAAAAAAAAATTAGTACCTCAAAAATAAATTGAGATACAGCTTTCAAACATATTGCAATTAAAAGTACACATTTTCCCCTATACGACGGTATAAAAAATGAAAAAGTGCGATGTTTAGAAGTTTAAAAAAATGCAGTAGCGGAAATTTCAAAACCGAAATTTCATTTCAAATTTCAAAGTGTTGCCATAGGCAAAATGACGTTAGTGTTACGCATAGATATGTTTGTCCTTTGTAATATAGATAGATAGCCAAAACTTCGTGTAATGCTCAAACAGAAATATGAAATTTACAAAAATATGTGACTTTTACGAAAATTGTTAAACCATACATAAGATATTCCAGTACGCGAAGCCTACAGTTTTAATGAGTGCAGTAGTTTCTTCTTATAAATGCAGTAGAAAATGAAAATACATTCAATTTTAATTAGTGTTGTCCTTTGTTAAAGGCCTCGAAGAGGAGATAATTGCAAATGAAACATGATTTCTATCCATGTCTCGTCTCTGCGGGTATACAGAAGTAAACACGAACAAGCGTAAAGCATTTTTTTTATACTGCTTCCACT
The DNA here is from genome assembly GCA_963932465.1 of Maratus speciosus. Taxonomy (NCBI): domain Eukaryota; kingdom Metazoa; phylum Arthropoda; class Arachnida; order Araneae; family Salticidae; genus Maratus; species Maratus speciosus. The sequence goes on from OZ010786.1 coordinate 13,535,862, forward strand.
TCGTCCAAAAAACGGAGGTCCTGTAAACAGTCTTTTTCGGACAGTATGCACCCGGACTGTTGCCACTTATGGGTAACTTCCATTAACACACATATATAAAAGGAAATTAATAATTTATAATATAAAAAACTGATTTCTTTTCTGTATAACATCAAAATTGTTTAAAAAAAATAAAATTATCTATATTAATTAAATATATATTCATTTATGTAATGAAAGATTGCAAAATAATTTAATTAACAGTAATACACTAAATTAAAAACATATTTGTACAATGCACTTTTTTTCAGAATTTTATATATTCTCGCATCCCAACGACAAACTTTTTTTCTTAGGAAAAGAGATATTTTTCTCTACGAAATTCAAAATTATTCATACGATGTGTTTATGTTTTCCTTACATTACATGTTATGATAGAAAATAAAAAGGGAAAAATTTCTTTCAGTTGGAAGATGCTTTTGTTATATGTAATTTCTATGCCGTTTCATTATGTTTCCTTATGGTAACAACACGGGAAACTCGAGTATTACAGAAATGGATAAAGGAAGACCCATACAAACATACTATTATTCTTGCTCTTTTCGGCTCTGTGTATTCATGACATAAATGTATAAGTTTCTTTTATAATTACATTAAGATATATATATTTTTTTGCCCCCGGTACGGTATGCTATTTCTTTCTCCTACCTTATTTTGTGTATTCCAAAAAAAAAAAAAAAAAAAAAAAAAATATATATATATATATATATATATAATAACGTTACCTTACAGAAGCCAGCTGTAAAACAAAGCAGTAAGATTAAATATTCTTTAGCGATTTTTTTTAACTTCTAAGCATCGCACATTTTCGATTTTTATACTGTCACATTGGGAAAAAAAGTCCTTTTAAATGCAATTTGTTTGAAAACTGTATCTCCAATTACTCTTGAAATATTAATTTTTTTGTAGTTTTTAACGACATTTGTTTAATTTTGGCAATTCAAGTGCTTCATTTCTGTAGAAAGTAAAGCAAAATAGTTGAAAAATAGCAATTATATCTTTTTGTTGTCACTTTCTCATAAAAACCGAAAAAAAAGTAATTAAAATACGTGCTATTTTGAAAAAAATATAAATGAATTGATTCTTTTTTGCTGCATTTGTGTATTATTCTGAGATAATGACGTCCTACCCAAACTTTATTGTAGATGTTTATGATTGGATCGTAAATGAGAAATTCATCAGCGGATTCGTGTGACGTCGTTTTATATAAATAAAATCGCGTGTTGTAAGTCTTAAAATTGAGCTACAGTAGAGTCATCCGAGTCGCGCTTAACCAAGTTTTCATTTTAACCCACATATTTTCTTTCTTCTGATGGCTTCTATTATTATGAAACAGCCATTATAAATGAAGTGTTATGTGAAGATAAAAAAGCAGCCGTAAATAAACAAAAAAAAAAAAAAAAAAAAAAAAAATGGCCATTTTTTTTCCCCATTCTGACCAGAAAATCTGAGTTCTAACTTTTTACGGCTGCTCTTTCATCTTCACCTAACACTTCATTTATAACGGCTCTTTCATAATAATAGAAGCCATCAGTCCATCAGAAGAAAAAGATCTATTCCAAAGGTATAAGTTCGATTAACTTGGATAATCGGGACGCTACTGTATCTATATTTATATACATATATTTTTTTTTTCATCGGGGGCGACACTAAAATCTGGAAAAGCAGAATTCCTGTTCTCTATTTTTCATTGTTTGTAGTGAAATAGATCAAAACTATGAGTACAAAATGATATTTAATATGAATTAGCATTTTTTTTTCCCCAGAAAACTTTTAATTAAAAAAAATCTATATACTGTTTTATATGTTCAATTACCGTTTGATAATGCATTTTAAATGAAGCAATTTATTTTTAAAACTGGTACATTTTTATTTATTTATGTATCTGTTTAAAATTATTCGCAAAAGCTTAATATAATTTACAATAAAAATAATTTAAATACTTTCCGAAAACTTTACTTCAGAAATATAATAATATAAATATTATTAGAAAGATTTAATAAACATGTTTCACTATAATTTACATGGAATGTAATGCTTTGTTACTTATCAACCGTTAAAAAATATGTAGCTCACGTAATAGTATCACTATTTTAAAATACCCTCTAATCATATTAGATCCTAATTTGTCATATATTTTCTTGATACTTTGAAGTGAGTTTACTATATCATAAAAGTGACAATGAAAGACCGCAATCACTTTTGTAAAATTTTTGCATTAAATACTGCTTATTAATGAATAAAATTATTTAGTGAATGAAATTTCCTGAAATTTCAATTTTAATAAGTTGTCCTGTAATTCTTTATGTACTGAATTAGGAATTCACGAAAATTTTATCTTCTAAAGCATTTTTCGTGAATTTTTGAAACTATATTAGAAGATTTACATAATCATTTAATAAATTTTAGAAGGATTTTAAATGGTTTGAAGTATTTAGAACGATATTAAATGGTCTGAAGTATTTAGAAGGATTAATTAAATTTGAATTTATAGGGATTTTGTACAATATTTATAACCCCACTCAAACATTTTATTTTAAATATATTTCTTAGTATTTTGTAGAATTAGTAAACGTACATATATAATGCTCTTATAAAAAAAAATATAGAAATATTTCGAAATTGAAAAATCCTCCCCCCCCCCCCCCCGCAACGCAAAGAATGCTGAAAAGATACAAATGCAAAAGTAATCATCCTTTAAAAAATATTTTTGTTTTCTGTAACCAGTAATGCTTTTGGAACAACATAAAGTAATGCATCTCTAACTAATTCTAAACTGTATTACTACTAATCGATGTATTAAATGAATTTTACAAGTTATTTTAATGGTACTTATAAGTACCGTCAGTAGATAAAGGGTTAAATAGTATTTAATTTTAGTAACCTTCGCCTGCGATATTTAATTTTTCACATATTTTACGCTTTCGTTGTGTTATTTCTTGGATACCTTTCTTTTGACATAAAAATCTAGGCACATATTACTTATTGTATATTTGTGCACATTTTTTGCATATTTTTTGTTATCCGTCACCCAATGTATTTGCTTAAAAAACTGAAAAACTAACACTTGTAACAAAAAATATAAATTTGAATTATTATTCGAATGGACGAATTGGAAATCCCAATGAAAGTAAGGTATTTCTACAAAATAAGGTCATTCTTTTAATAAGGCCATCAGCCTCGTAGGTAACGGGTTCGGTGCGACAAATGGCATAATATACCTGACAGTTTTTATGTTCTTGACATGTGCGGGTAGTTTTAACAAATACAGCTTCCTCTGCATTTTGGACCACTGAAACTTTCGACACGTCGTTGTTAAAAATATTAAGTAAACTTTCATATGAAATCACCGTAAATTGTTAATTGCATTTTACAGTCTTTTCGTTAAGTCCGAGATAAATTAACGATCTTTGAGAATGTATATGGAAATATTCTGTATTTATCATTCTGTTTGCGTGTGAAAGGAAAATATGGCAAGACACCAGTTCCCCTGATAAGGTCAGGCAGGAAAAGGCGTTCGTATTAAAGGACACTTCATTTTCATCATTTTCCTATAGTATAATTAACAAGTAAGAATTAAATTTAAAAAATCAAAAAACTTGACTGCGTAAAAAGCGAACTAATTAATTATTTCACATCATTGTGAATTTTTTTTTATATTACTTACCTATTTTTACTTTCTTCTATCTTCAATAGAAGAAAGTATTGTAATCGAAATTTTTTCGACTTCCGGTTTTCGACGGATTTACATGTTTAGGGGTCGGAGATCCCCAAAAATATGTTTATAGAAAATGTCTGTCTGTCGCCATTGTACCATCAAAAAGTGTGTGAAGTTATGCATAAATTGAACCAAATTTTTATTTTAAGTTTTTGGCGATGGCAAGCAGATCCTCCCTGAATTTCGAAAAAAATCGCCGGTAGGGGGCGCTGTAATATCTATTTTTGTGCGATTTTGAATATTGTACCATCCAAAAGTATATGAAGTTATGCATAGAACTGAACCAAAAAATTATTTTACGTTTTTGGATATAGCAGGTAGGTCCTCCGTGAATTTGGAAAAAAATTCGCCGGTAGGGGGCGCTGTAATAGCGATTTTTGTGCGATTTTGAATATTGTACTATCCAAAAGTATATTAAGTTATGCATAGAATTGAACCAAATTGTTATTTTAAGTTTTTAGATATGGCAAGTAGGTTCTCCCTGAATTTTGAAAAACTTCGCCGCTAGGGGGCGCTGTAACAGCGTTTTTTGTGCGATTTTGAATATTGTACCATCCAAAAGTGTATGAAGTTAAGCATAGAATTGAACCGAATTTTTATTTTACGTTTTTGGATATAGCAGGTAGGTCCTCCCTGAATTTGGAAAAAAATCGCCGGTAGGAGGCGCTGTAATAACGATTTTTGTGCGATTTTGAATATTGTACCACCCAAAAGTATATGAAGTTATGCATAGAATTGAATCAAATTGTTATTTTAAGTTTTTAGATATGGCAGGTAGGTTCTTCCTGAATTTTGAAAGCCTTCGCCGCTAGGGGGCGCTGTAACAGCGTTTTTTGTGCGATTTTGAATATTTTACCATCCAAAAGTGTATGAAGTTACGCATAGAATTGAACCAAATTTTTATTTTAAGTTTTTGGCTATGACAAAAAGGTCCTCCCTGAATTTGGAAAATTTTCACCGGTAGGGGGCGCTTTAATTGCGATTTTTGTGCCATTTTGAATATTGTACCATCGAAAAGTGTATGAAGTTATGCATAGAATTTAGCCAAATTTTTTTTGTTTCTTTTTGGTCATGGCATGAAGGTCCTCCCTCACTTTGGAAAAATTCCGCTGGAAGGGGACGCTATAATTACGATGTCTGTACCATTTTCTTTATTGTACAATCGAAAAGTGTATAAAATTATGCATACAATTGAACCAAATTTTTTGTGCATGTGTTTGGCTTTGGCCAACAGGTCCTCCTTGAATTTGGAAATATAGCGCGGTAAATGGGCTCTGTGATAGCGATTTTTGTATACATTTCTTGATTTTTCGTAGTTCTATTTTCCATCGGCGGCTCGCGTAAAGGCGGGAACTCACTTCCTGCTAAGCCGACTATTCGCAAACATCTGATAGCAACAGAATAAGGAAAAACTATTAATTTTAAGAAATATCATGATATACAGTTCGCCTCATAAATATAAAGACACTGATATTTTCAAAATAATATTTTAATAATTCAGTATTCAAAATTATATTTATACATATAACGAAAAGTATGTGCCAAGAGAACATTTTACAGTAAATTAAATTAGAATTAAATAATTTCAACTCGAAAATTGATAAATGTAAATAAATTTGCTGTCTCATAAATATAAAGTCATTTTACATACTTTTGAATTATCATCCAATAAATAATCAATTCTTATTAATGACCGAAAATATTCTAGGTGGCATGCTTTTTATTAAGTTGTATAACAATGTTGGCTTTATATCAAACCAACTGCGTTCGATTTCTTTTTTCAACTCAAGGACGTTTGAAAATTGTCTTCCAGTTGCATATACACTGAGAACGAGAGTGCCACAAAGATTCTTAACTGGATTTAAATCAGGGTTACGTGTGGGCCACACCATGACATGAACATTGCTATCGGCAAACCACTTTTTTGTGAGTCTTGATATGTGAATCGATGCATTATTCTGATGGTACAAATAATTCCGACCACCAAGAGTTTCAGCAAATGGCAACAACGGATTATCAAGCAATTCGACATACTCTTTAGATGACTGTTTACCTTCCAGAAAAGCAATATCCGTAGTTCCATTATAAAGAGAAGGCACCCCACACCGAAACAGAACCTCCCCTTTTCTGCCTACTGAAGAAAGTTCGAGTTAAACGTTTTAAATCGTGCGAGTAGGAATTTCAACCATCTGGACCATCCAAGTTAAATCTCTTTTCATCTGAAAAAAAAATGTCTTGCATTCATTCGTCCTTCCAATGTATATGATCGTTAATCTCGATTAACCTCCGTTCTTTGTGTTCTTTTTTCAGTAAAGAAAATCTGCACTTATGTCGGCATACAATGTTTTTTTCTTTCTTTTATTAGACGATGTACTGTATCCTTTGGGACCATACCATAAACTCGTCGAGAAACTTATCGGAGTGACATTTTTTGCGACGAAACAAGTCGCATGATCTTGCAATCAAGTCTTTCACTTGTTTTTCTCGGTCTGCAAGATCGTTTTCTCGAATATAAATTGTAAGGTTTTGATAAAATTTTATAAAGTGCAGCTCTGATTCTCCCAGTTTTTTTACATATTTTACAAACTGTTAAGCCATTAGCTTTAAATTCACGTATTTTACAAATTTCACCTTTAGAAATTTCAATGTTCCACGGCATCTTTGCAATTGAAACAAGTCAAACAACTTTGCTCGTTTGGGTAAGTTAAAGTGTATTTCTGCGCGTGCGCAGAAATTCTGTACGCGCGCATTCGAAAAAAAATTGCGTATGAAGCAGTTTCAAGTTTGTTTTATATTTATGAGACAGCGTAATTTTTTATTTTTTTAATTGTTCGAGACGAAATTATTTCATTTAAATTAACACCCCTATAACATATTCTTTTCAGTGTTCTTAATATGAGGTATAAAATTTAATTTCTTTTAACTGAATTAATAAAATGTAATTTCAAAAACATCGGAGTCTTTATATTTATGAGACATACTGTAGATTAACTCGTTTTTAGTTCATTTAATTGACTGAAGCAGGAATTTAAGATGAAAATCAAAGTTGGTATAGTAATGAACTAATAATATGGAAGTATTAACATCTGTAACTAGTTTTTGAAATATTATGATGCATAAGATAGAAGAAATTTTTGGGATTGGCACATCCAACTAGTTTTATTTACTTGTATTGATTACTTTTAAGTCGTGTTTAATTGTTAATTCCTATCTGTAAACACTATTTTGATGAGGCCTATAGATGTCTATGATGGTTAGAGTTGCAGTAAAGCTAGAAATCGTACCTACAAAACTTCCAGGTTATGTAATATTTAAACGGAGATTCTGACTGTAAAATAGTCAAAGAAACATCGTCTTCATTTTGGAAGGGCTATCCGATGATATGCCACTCAATATGGTGCGTAATTTTTTTTTTGTCTCTTCGCCATCTTGTATTTTATGACCGCCATTTTGAATTTATAAAAACAAAATCATATAACTGTCTGACTATCACCCTTAGACGGTTAAGACGAATCGATAGAGATCTCATTCATTAAAATTCTCCCAGCCGTTGGGATGTTTCGAGGGTATAAAGAAATCCACTTACCCAGATACGCGTGAAGCACATAATCCTTTTTGACAGTCGGGTAAAAGAGGTAATTAAGCATTTTTTAAATCTATACTTGATGAAAACTACGTAATCTATAAAAGTGGTCGTAAAGAGAGCTCAGTGGCATGAAAGGCAAATGGAATCAACAGTTTTGGTTGTTCGAAATGGCATGACCGTAAACAAAGCAGTCACAAAATATTGTATTATAAGCTGAACGCATTATTAGCTCCCGGTAAGGTATTTCTTTCTCCCAGCTATTAAAGTGTCGTCTCCGAAAAATAACGTTCCGTTGTATAAGCCAGCCGTAAAACAAAGCAGATGTGTCACTGTACGCTTAAGTACTCTACTGCATTTTTTAAAACTTCGAAGCATCGCACATTTTCAAATTTTTTACCGTCGTATTGCGAAAAAAATACTTTTAAAAGCAATTTGTTTGAAAACTGCTTCTCAGTTTATTTTTCAAATATTCATTTTTTTTTTTAATTTTTCGCGCCATTTGTTTAATTTTGCAACGCAAGTACTCCATTCTGTGGAAAGTAAAAAAATAAAAATAAAATAGTTGGATTGCGAAAAAAATTACTTTTAAAAGCAATTTGTTTGAAACCTTCTTCTCAGTTTATTTTTCAAATATTATTTTTTTTGTAGTTTTTAGCGTCATTTGTTTAATTTTGGCAACGCAAGTACTCCATTCTGTAGAAAGTTAAAAAAAAATAGTTGGAAAATAGTAATTATTCTTCTTGTTGCCCTTTTCCCATAACAACTTTTAAAAAATGTAATTATAACACGTGCTATTTTGAAAAAATATATAAACGAATGGTTTTTGATAAAACATGGAGCTATTATAAACAAAATTTAATTTTAAGTATCTATATTAATATTACAATTAAATGAAGGCTTATGAATTATTAGACGGCCGATTTTTTTTTAATGACGATGACTCTTTTTTGGATTTGTGTATTATTCAGCGATAGTGACATCCTATGTGTACTTTACTGTAGATGTTGTTTAAGACTGGATCGTAAATGAAGAATTTTTCAGCGGATGCGGATAGCGTCATTTTATATCAAAAATATACGTGTGTTTTAAGGCTTAAAACTGAAATATGTTTTGTACTATCTATATTTATATACATATGTATTTTGTTTTTCATCTGGACGACACTAAATTCATAAAAAGCAGAATTCCTGTTTTCTACTTTATTTATTTGTTCTTTTTTTCTGAGCAAAACCTACAAAACGTACATTAATTAAAGTTGAGTCAGGTATTTAAATATTAAAGCTTTATATAAAACACGTAATCCTAATTAAAGCAATATTAAATCGTGTTTTCTTTTGAATTCTCTGGACACATTTAAACAGAGAAAAGAGTACGCCTGATTTAATATTATGAAAATATATGTAAATATTAAATCCAACATGATTTAAAATGCTAATTCGAATATAAGATAGATTAATGTAATCTAAAATCTTAGCGTGGCCTTATTTAGTACAGGCAACTTATATATTGCATTATCGAAAATAAACACGTAATGGCTAAATATTTGTCTTCTGGATTCTTCGTAAAATATAAAATGTAATGCATTTCACTATTAAAAAAAAATATTTTTTCATCGACAGTTATTAAAAAAAAAAGTAAAAAAACAACTTTTTATTTATTTTTTTACTAGTGTATTTGACAACTGAATATGATGGAGGTGATTTGAATCACCAATTGCAAAAACAGTAGGTAATATCAGTCCACAAATAGGTAAGTGTCACAGGCGGCATTAACATTTTTTGTTGACATTTTTATGCATTTTGATCTATACAAGTTGTGATTTTTATGCATACCGCAATTCTCTTAAATTAAAACAGAAAAATACATTGTTAGACAAATAAAATTAATTATTATTACCGTCTGATTGTATTTTTAAATTACAATATGGCACATATACAGGGTGATTCAGCTCGTCGGTGACAAACTTTAAGGATCGATAGAGCACACCTAGACGAACATTTTTGAATAGGGAATGTAGGGTCCCTGACGCGATGGTAAGGCGCTAGCGCTTTCGAAAATTTGGGTGCCGAAATTCGAAACGTCATAAAAACTAGGGAAATGGTTAGATTTTCTTGCTTGTTGCGTCGAAATGATTCTGTTTTTTTAGACTTTCTTCAGTACCAATTTGATAAGCGTATCTCTTAAAACATGGATAGGGGGCGCTGCAGACTTTGGAGAGCTAGACAACAACTTTAAGCCCGTTATTTTTATAATTTAACACATGCTCGCCAAAGTTTATACTCTAACTTAAAGTTTGAACCCAAAAGTAGAGCCCTGCAAAAAGCGTAAGAGCCGGAATAAAATGTCAAAGTACAGGGTGGTCGAAACTCGAAGGCTCCTAAGAGATAAACAAACAGATTTCTTGACTTATGGCATGCATTTTCATGATTCTGTTTGCTGGGGCTCTCTGAAACTCAGTTGAACGGTACAAAAAGAAACATCGATAGGGGGCGCTTTGGGCAAAAAACATAATTCGTTGACATTTCGGACGCTAACTGGAAACGGGGCGCTACGATCAGTTAGTAATAATGAAAACACATTTTCTACCTCTGCTCAACACTTCTGAATAAATTTAGACCAAAAACATCAATGATACTGGAAATTTATTTACAAAAAATAACACTACAGAAGATGCTCGAAATTTCGACCTTGGGCCATGATGCAGGCTTCGCACCTCCGTCGCATTGAGGAGTGTGTGTTTCCAACAATGCCAGGAGTATCTCTGATCTGCCCTGCAGCTGCCACAATGCGCGCCACAAGTTCTTCAGCACTGCTGACAGGTGTATGGTATACCTCGGCCTTCAGGTAACCCCAAAGGAAGAAATCCAAGCAGGTGAGGTCTGGTGATCGGGCAGGCCAGTGAACTGGGCCCCCACGCCCGATCCAACGCTGGCCATACCTTGCGTTTAGATGGAGACGCACGTCGTTCGTGTAATGGGCCGGAGCTCCATCGTGCTGGAACCACATCTGGCGACGCGAACCTTCGGGTACGTGCGCCTCATCCAGAAGCTGCGGCAGCACTTGATCCAGGAAAATCAGGTAATTTCCACCTGTCAGCCGTTCAGGTAACAAATAAGGGCCAATGAGGCAATCCCCCAGAATGCCGGCCCACACATTTACTGAGAAACGCTCCTGGGCTGCTCGGCTTCTGGTTTCATGTGGATTTTCATCACACCACACATGACTGTTGTGGGCGTTCCACATTCCCTCCCGGCTGAAGGTGGACTCGTCCGTAAACAAAATGCTGTTTACAAAACGGGGATCCCTGGATCTCATCGCCAAGTACCATCTTGAGAATTCCACTCGAGGGCCAAAATCCTGCTCTCTGAGCAACTGCACCCGCTGGATGTGGTAGGGGTGCAGATTCCGGGAACGTAAGATGCGCCACGCAGTTGCTTGCGAAATGCCAACATGTCTGGCGATATCTCTCGTGCTAAGACCTGGGTTGTCCTCAACAAGGTTAAGCACAGCCTCTTCGTTGTCGGGGGTGCTCACTGATCGCTCCCGTTCAGGCCTGCCTCCGTCGAAAGATCCCGTTGTGGACAACCTCTGGTGTACTCGAGCGAAGAAGGCATGGCAGGGGATTTGCCTGTTGGGGTAACGCTCGGCGTACAACCGCTGAGCGGCTCGTCCATTACAACCAGCAGCGCCATACGCCAAATGCATGTCAGCCAATTCAGAGTTTGTGTACCGTTCCATCCTACTACCGATCTGCAGACAAGTAACCCGAAGCTTAAGTAGGTACCGCACGTTCAAAAGACGTGTCTGCGCATACAACTACGTCATCTCGCGTTGTCGTCTACGCATTACGTATCTTTTGCATATCGATATGGTACGATATCTTTTGCATAAATCAGCAAAAAGCACCTTATGTAAATTTTATTGCGCGCATTGTGCATGATTGAAACCAGCTATGTTTGTTAAAAAAACAAACAAACTGCAGTTTTAATAGCTTCTTATGATAAGTAAATTACTCTCTTGTTTTGTTTCTAACTGATCGTAGCGCCCCGTTTCCAGTTAGCGTCCGAAATGTCAACGAATTATGTTTTTTGCCCAAAGCGCCCCCTATCGATGTTTCTTTTTGTACCGTTCAACTGAGTTTCAGAGAGCCCCAGCAAACAGAATCATGAAAATGCATGCCATAAGTCAAGAAATCTGTTTGTTTATCTCCTAGGAGCCTTCGAGTTTCGACCACCCTGTACTTTGACATTTTATTCCGGCTCTTACGCTTTTTGCAGGGCTCTACTTTTGGGTTCAAACTTTAAGTTAGAGTATAAACTTTGGCGAGCATGTGTTAAATTATCAAAATAACGGGCTTAAAGTTGTTGTCTAGCTCTCCAAAGTCTGCAGCGCCCCCTATCCATGTTTTAAGAGATACGCTTATCAAATTGGTACTGAAGAAAGTCTAAACAAACAGAATCATTTCGACGCAACAAGCAAGAAAATCTAACCATTTCCCTAGTTTTTATGACGTTTCGAATTTCGGCCCCCGAATTTTCGAAAGCGCCTAGCGCCTTACCATCGCGTCAGGGACCCTACATTCCCTATTCAAAAATGTTCGTCTAGGTGTGCTCTATCGATCCTTAAAGTTTGTCACCGACGAGCTGAATCACCCTGTATATGGATAACCACATTAGAGGACATTATAACTCAACATACACAAATGAGAAAAAAATGGAAGGCACAAACGCATACCTGTTTTGATAAATCAGGCAAAATTGAAAATCTTGCAAAGAAAAAAAAATCGAAAGAGATAGTAAAATTATCCATACCAAATTACTATAGAATCTTCAAAATATCTATGTTTGCATCTTTGCAAATGCCATACCAAGCTTTAAAGGTGCAAAATTTGGTGTATTTTACTTAAAACCGATGCTAAATGGGAGCATACACTGTGAGAAAAATTCGTCTTCATACACTAAATTATCCGTCAAAAAGAAAAAAAAAAAAAAAATCCGTACTGATAGAAAGCATGCATTTTCCGTTAATTTTTCGCGGAAGTCTGAAAAATAGGAAAAAATTCCGTTTTTTCCTTGCACGGACGCGTATTGGCTGCTTGAATATTGCTGCCAAAATATTCCATATTTTAGGAGAAATCGCCGTGAAACATAATCAGTTGTTTCAAAGATTCGTTTCATTTCAGTCGTTTCATATATCCGTTTCATCAGGAGTTTATATATATAAGGCAGATAAGTAGATTCAAAAAGCAACATTTATGCTGTATTAAAAAGCAGAAAAAAACAACGTTTAAAAATGCACAAAAAATATATGAAAAGCAGCAAACAGCTGTTTCGAATCTACTAGCGAGATTCTTCTTCAGTACAAGATAGGGAAAAAGGAACAGCGTGCTAGAAAAAGCAAGGCTGAGCTTTATTTGCTATTTTTATTAATGCTGTATTTTTAAATATTCTAGACAGACCATTCTGAAGAATGCTGATATAAAAATTACGTGACTTACGAAATTAAATTTAAAATTTAATAGAAATAAACCAATTAGTGAAATAATAATTCATATCTCAGTTTGTAATTAAAATATAAGAATAATCCTTAGAATATGTGAAAGGAGAATTATTTTTTCCGTCTGATTCCCCAAGTTTCGAGTTTTTACGCTTCTTAGATTATGAGATTGGTGGCCCAATTTAAAACCACTAGTGCAATTAAGCACTTTACCACATAGTGCTTAGCAACCGTATCTGGAATCCCTTCCTTTCTCATTCTGGCAACCCGTTGGCATGAAATAAAATGATTTTTTTATTGATAGATTTTTAACCGATTTTATAGGTTCTACAGTATGCATCGGAATAATTTTTTGAATTTCTGAAAGTAGGTTTCTTTCCTGCGTCCATCTGTGCGATTTTGAGTTTTTCGGCTGGTTGTTTTAGAGATGCGAGTCAATTTAAAAATCCCCAATTCATTTTTTCGATGCGATTTTGCGGTATCTACGGAGATTTTCATTGGACCATTTCCAAATCTTTACTTTTTCATATATATAGAAGGATACAATTAAAAATTTCAGTATATATTTAAAACAATAAACAATAGTGGAAATTTAAAATCGTATCTTTTATATTCTTGGTGATGTAACTATAATCAAAAATTCATTAAATAAGGATATTAATTAAATTCTGAAATTCTGAAACAAGTTTAATATAATGAGGTCTTAAAGTAGTTATCAGCATTAAAATGGGTAAGAGGTTTTACTCCACCGTTGATATTTTCTAGATTTTAAATTTTTATTTCATATTATCTGATGAATAGAGGCTGCAATCAGTGAGTCTGGCTGCCTCAAGAATAGTGAAGATACAGTACATATACTATGTTACATGCAATTCATGCGTAATTTAATTTCATCCTTTTGTGGCGAACCCTTTGAGTGCACGAACTAAATAAGTAGTCATAAGACAAAAAAATTAACAATAAACTAGTAAATCTTCTGATCAGGGGCCTCAACGTCAATTTTACAAGGCATTTTAATTTTATCTGATTTCATGCGATACCTAAAATTTTGTAATTCGCAATTTAATAATGTTAGATTAGGCATATATTTCAAATGAAAATCAATTTTCAAAGTAATTGCTTTAGATACGAGTCCCAGCATGAAATCTTTTTCACTATGGTGGCCCTTTGCGCCTCTTAAGCAATTACTTTGAAATTAGATTTTCATTTGAAATAGTGTATGCAAGGCGAATGTTTCTGTCTGGAATAATTTCCATGTATTAATATACATATATTTCTAAGCTTTTGCTATTTTACAAAGATTTTGAAAATAATTAAAGAATTTTTATGTTAAATACCATTCTATACAATTATGATGTTCAACAAGTTGCTGTTGGAACTTTTTAGAATAAAAAGTGCATTTCTTCAGGGGTTCCTGTCCTCCTCAATACCCGACGCCTCGTTCAATTTCGACTCAAATTGTTTATTGAAGTTACAAATTGCCAACAATGAATTATATTTATTGATGACTAGACGACTCACAAGGCATTCGCAATTTGTTTAATAATTTTCACACTTCTGTATTTAAAAAATCGCGGAAGACGAAATTTTCTACATTGATGTTAAAAGTTTGAAATTAAATACCGTTTACGAATGTCAAAACTTCTCCGAGGATCAATAAAAAATTGCAGGGCAAAATTTACAATAGTGGGGTAAAACATTGTAACCGGAATTATTTCAGGGATATCAAATAATCGCCGACAAGAGCGAAAACTCACAAATTATAGCTAAAAATTCCATAAACTTAAAACCGCCAAAAATTGAAATATTGCGGAATGAGAAAATTTACTTTAATACGCAAACCGTTTGTAACTAATTTCATTTTACCAATGTTAAACAATAGCAGCGAAACGCGAAAAAATGTTAAAAATATCACAAAACATGTTCAGGAAAAATTCATAAATCTCTACGAATTTTGGATAAACTTCATTTAAAAGGGGACGAAATTTACTATATTGGTCTAAAAGATTCAAATTAGAATCATTTTAATAATGTAAAATAATAATAATAAGAATGCCACGAACCGTGTAAAACCTTTTAAAATTGTATACAAATTATATGAAAAATATTTTAAACAAAAAGTCCAAAATCGGGTTTCGAGGTGCAAAATTGTATGTACTATAAAGGTACCTTTCTGGTGAATTTTGCAGCTTTGTGTGCTGTGATCTTGCTAAAACACCGCTCACATTTCACACACACAAACTTCTTTACTTACATTGCTCATATCGAATTTTTCATGAACTGAAATTGAACCAAATTTACCACTTAGCAGTTAAAAAGAGCAAATAATACTTTTAGGTTTGTTAATTAAATTAACTACACTGGTGAAAACAATTAAAGGGACAAATGGTTTTTTAAGACAAAAAAAACAAAATAAGTCATCCCTATACGCAAATAAGGTATCAGAGGATAATTAAGCTCCTCGCAGACACACCTGCCACGCAGTGGACTGTGTCGTCATAAGGTAGTGGCGCGGTGATCGCGTTTGTGGAGAGGTACTTCATTTGACCGCCGAAGCTTCTAGCATAAGGACGTTTTGAAACATCGTAGCATAACCCAATACTGGTTTCTTGAATTACTTTGCTTACCCATCGTTAATATCGCTAGTTGTCATCGTCTAGATGATGCCATAGGATGGCGAATTGTTTGAAGACTCGAGGCCGGGCAATCATGGGCTACCTGTGGTAAGGACCTCGGGGTTCCGAGAAATGTGGTGCCCACTCTGTGGAAACAGTTCACAAAGATTGGGACAGTGGTCCGCCGACCTGGTCAAGGCCGCAAAAGGCAACAACGCAGGCTGAAGACCGTTTTTTGAGACTTCTAGCCAAAAGGGATAGGTCCGCGACTGCGACTCAACTGTCTCGTCACCTGCATAATATAGCAGTAACATCCATTTCACGGATACAGTAACCCAGAGACTTAATGCAGGTGGTCTGTATGCCAGGCGCCCTGTAGTCTGCATCCCATTGACTGTGAAACACAAAAAAATCCGTCTAGCTTGATGGCGAGAACACCTGCCTTGGTCAGAGGATAGTTGGGGGGGGGGGGGGGGTTCTCATCAGTGATGTGTCGCGATTCAGTCTAGAGAGCGACTCGAGACATGTTCTCATCTGGAGAAAGCCCGGGAGTAGATATCGGCCCTCTAACATTGTCGAAAATGACCACAATGGTGGAGGTGGTCTGATGGTCTGGGCAGGCATTATGGCAGACAGGCGTACCGACATTCATGTGTTTGATAGAGGTACTCTGACAGGTCAGCGGTACAGGGACGAGATCCTTGCACCTTATGTGAGACATTTCCGCGCAGCATATAGACCAAATTTCGTGTTTATGGACGATAACTCCCGTCCGCATAGGGCTCAGTTGGTGAACGAATACCTCGAATCGGAGGATGTTCAACGAATGGAGTGTCCTGCGATGTCCCCTGACCTTAATTGCATAGAACACGTATGGAACGCCCTTAGACGATCAATTGCAGCTCTAAGACCAGATCCAACGACCATTGATGAGCTCAAGGGTGCTTTGGCGCAAAAGTGGGTGCAGTTGCCACAGGGATTGATAAGGACTCTTCTAAACTGTATGAAACGTCGATGCGAGAGTTGTGTAGCTGTTACAGGCGATCGTGTCCCCTATTAGACAGGTTTTTCTCTGACTGACAGGGTGTCGGTAAGCTACTGTGCTGGGCACATGACACGTTTCCTTATTTAGGGTGCAGGTTGTGCTCATTTTTGTTTTCTCATACATTGGTCTTATATCGGATGATATTTTGGCCAAGATTTGTTTTATTTGATTTGTTAGGGGTTTTTTAAATTGCAAATAAAGAATTTGTCCCTTTAATTGTTTTCACCAGTGTAAATTCACTGCATTAAAAAATAATACATGAGCTTGCCGCACTAGTCAAAGATATTTAGAATTTTTTAACAATCCTTAAATTTTAACTATATTTAAAATATATCTTCTACAAATATATGTAAAACACATATCTGTTACATGCTTTAAAATATAGCTAACTATTTTTAGAATAATTTTAAAAATAAAAATAAATAAATGAAACCACGATAGATCGTTGTATTACACAGACAAAGCACAAAGCTGTTCAATACCGATCCCATTACAAAACAAATGTTCGAACATCACATAAAAGTATTTGCATTGCGTCCAAAAAAGCAAGAGTTTGTTAGATATTGATTATTTTTAGATTTATTAGATTTCTTTTGTTTTCCCGGCTTTTGATATGTTCCAAAAACACACGATTGAATTTTTTTTTGCAAAGAAGATGAATAAGAAGGATTTAGTTTTTGTATTTCTTATTCATTCTAAAATTTATTTAGTAACATTTTGCAAACTTTTGCAGAAATTTTTTAGACACAAATAATAGATTTAGAATAAAATGGCATGCGTAACAAAAGAAAAATAAATAACGAAAATTTTTAAATAGAATAATAAGTATATTATTGAGACAGGAGTTCTAAATAATATCTTGATCAAATTATAAATTATCTGTATTTAAAAGCACATATCAAATGATGGTATTTTATAAAAAATGATACAACATCAAACAGTAAAAACTCAGGAACTTTACTTTTATATTTTCAAACATTGTCGTCATTTACGTACACTAATGTTTATTAAATATATATATACTAGGGGGCTCTGACCCCTGCAAGCTACGCGCGCCAACTCCCGTTCAGACACCGCAGAATCTAAAAACACGCTAATCCGATAGGTTTTAAAAATATTAGAGAATATTGAATTATACTGAAAAAAGCTGTGCAGATCTCAATGTAAACGGGTTTCCATTCAATTCCATTTGACTGCAAAAATTTAAGGGCGAATCAGTTTCTGTTAAGACATCCAATGTTTTTTTTTCGTTTTTGATTAAAGAGGACCAGTTAAACATTTGAAAAGAAGCTAAAATAAAATAAATTAAGTATACAGAGTCTTTGTCTCCCGGTATTTTAAAACAATTTCTATAACAATAGCCTAAGTCATGTGATTATCATCAACAGTTCCAGGCGGACCACTTCGCTTTTTATACTCTAGGTGCCATCTTGGTACTTTAATGTTAGCCAGGCACAGGTGAGAAGTCGCCAAATATTATTCTATTGCCATCATTTCATCTATATTATAATAGTTCAAGTCATCAACTGCCATACACAAATACGGTCTGATCCCTTCGCCGTTCATATGAAAGTTTGGCACAGATGTCATATACGGCGCGATTTTTTAACGACGCTAATTTGGGTAACGCATCAACAGCATAAACAGCAACATCCGGCTTATCATATCAAGCAAAATAAAGATACTTTGGCGCCAGTTAATTGCCCCTTCCGTATATGACATTGGCGTTACAAAAAAATCGCGCCAATATGGCCCCGTAAGTTTTCCATTATGATTAAAAAATCTGTTTTTTTTTTCGAATAAAACTACATAAAATTTGCCATGGTTGCAAAGAATTCTTGGTACTGTTACGCTAGCTGGATGTAAATCTCGCCAATAGCTTTTTTTCAACTCCCCAGTTAGCATTTTTTTTTCGAGTGGTAATATTTGGCCAGATGTCATATACGCACAGCAGGTTTGGCGTGATTTTTTTTTTTTTTTTTTTTTTTACGAAAATTTGGCGAAAACCTCGTTTTCAAATACCAGTTACATATGCATTTTGCTATTCCTTAGTTATCCCGTTGACCAAAAATCTATCGCCAAACTATAAGATTAAATGCCAATAATTGTTGATCGTAAATGTCACATTCACATTACTTTAAGCAAGTTACACGTGTTTACGGCATCAAGTGAATTTTATTTCGACGTTTTATTTGTATATTTATTAATGTTATACTAATTTATTTGTTCTTTCGTTATTTAAAATGAGAATTATATCAATTTGTATAATTTGGCGAAATTGGTTTGCGGAATAACTAAGTAGTACCGCATATTTTAATTATTTTCTATTATTTTCTAAAGGAAATATAAAAAAAAAAAAAATTAATAATTATAGAACAACATAATTTATATAATTTATAAAAAGAAATAAAAGTAAATAAACATTTATTATCAAATAAACAACAATAGCCGGGTTACCTTCTCAACCTTTTCTGAAATATGAAAAAAAATATCTGTTTGATTAAAAATTGAGTTGCCATCATCAGAAAATTGTATATAAAATTAGGAAAAAAAATTTATATTTCAAAAACTAATTCGAATTTAAAAATTCTAATACCAGTTTTGTGATCTGCGTATCAATGCTGATTTTTGGTGTTAATTTCATCGAAAAATATTCCATATTTTAGGAGAAATTCCTTGAAACATAATCAGTTGCTTAATCAGTCGATTCATATGTCCGTTTCATAAATTCGTTTCATTAGGATTTTATATGTATTGGGTAGACATAGAATAGATAATATTAGAGAAAAATTTTCTACTGGTAAACATTTTTTAAGCGTTTTATATGAAACATATCAAATAATTTATTTTTCAACATTATATTATTCTTTTAAAAACTGTAGAATATTTTCTAAATTGTAAAAAACAGACCTTTACTATGTCTAAAACTGACATAATACATATTTCGTTGTGTACCATAATTATTATGCAAACAAGAAAATATTCTATACCATTTAAATTCGTTCATTTCAAGATTCATTAATCTAATACAATTCAGAAATAAAAGTCTATTGAAGGGATAATACTAATAATAAATTAAAAAAATTAGTCTCATAAATTTCAAAAGAGCATCCATCATCTCAACGTGATTTCGAAAATTTCTGAATTTATGCCTCATTTAAAAATAAATATCATGCTTTTATTAAAAATTTTTTTCGATAAAATCTCTTAATTATAATAGTTCACTAACGATTTCATTGAAATAAAATTCCAATATACATTTGTGAAAACAGATGCATTTAAGTATTTGAAAATATATAAGTTAATTAAAACGCCAAATTTCTAAAAAGAAAGAAATATTCATATTTCAATATGTTTCAACAACTTCATGAATGATTTTCCCATCGCGGGAAACACGAGTAAATATTATAAATTTTAACATTTAGTATCAAATTCATATTCAGAAACCAAGAGTATGATATAAATACGTATTGATCTGACATGAATATAGTTTTTCCTATTGTTAATATATAATTTTAAAATTTTTGACATAGATAATAGCCTATGTTTGTCCAAAAGGCATAATTAAATTATTTTTACAAACAACTGAGTAATCATGAAAAAGAAAAAGTCGAAAAATCAGAAAATAAAATAAACCCAATCCTTTTTAATTTAATAAAGTACAAAAGATGAGAAATAATGGAATAGTTACTAGATTAACATTTTAATCAATGTATGCAAAATCGTTTGAACTTTTTTTGCGGAAGGAAAAACAAATGATACAGACCATACACAATATATGTACGCATGCAATAAGTACCTAGTCTTTATTAAGGCAAATCCTTCCACTTGAGTAATATTGGTGTGTCAAACCCTTAAACGTAAAGTTGTCATAAAAGTGAAATATTCTCTTGGCATGTTTTCAAACTCGAATTTTATGTCAACTTATTTTATCACGCTAGCTTGTCAGTAACTTTTGAAAGAAACGAAATCTCGCTGTTACGATACAAATTTTTATAGTTTATTTTGGATGATGATAGTAAATCAGGCGTATGATATATTTCAGTTCTATTTAAAGCTTCTTTTGGATGCAAAATCTTAAGATAAATTGTTATCAAAACTTTTGCATCTATAAAAATATATACAATAAAATATAGTTGGGTTAAGTTGATATATATGCTATGATTACTTAAATCACAAGACAAGGTCACGTCAACGTTTCCATACGTTGACGTGAACATGGGAATATTTACAATATTTCTAGACGTGATAGGAGTTGAGTTTCCTTTTTTATCAAGCTTACTTTATATAGAAATAATAAAAAAAAAAATAAAAGGTAGGCAATGCAAAAACTATAGCATCGTACGTGGAACTGTCACGCATATAATATGGATTTTTTTGTTCATACTAGATAGACTTCTAATGAACTATATCATTCCTAGTTATATTTATCTGGACTTTTTCCCGATAGGGATTTGTCTGAGCTATTTTGCTCTGAACACATAATTTAATTAAAAACTTCTGAAAAGATAAGAAGATGGCGTATACTATACTGAAGGATACAAATCCAATAAATGAAACTCAGTGAAAATAAATAACCTATAAAAATTTATATAATTTTATCTAATATATAAATTTATTTTAGTTGTCGTTGTGTTAATGTCATAGAACACTAAACTAATTACTTAAATCACAAAGACACTTTTAAATTTCACAGTTTTGTTAAATATGTAGGGAAATTTTTAGCAACAGCACATTATTAGCCCCCGTTACGGTATGCTATTTCTTTCTCCCAGCTTATTTTGTGTATGCCAAAAAATAACGTTACCTTACAGAAGCTAGCCGTAAAACAAAGCATTACGATTAAATACTCTATAGCAATTTTTTAAGCTTCTAAGCATCGCACATTTTTTATTTTTATACCGTCGTATTGGAAAAACAAAAGTTCTTTTAAATGCATTTGTTTTGAAAACTGTATCTCCATTTATTTTTGAAATATTAATTTTTTATAGTTTTTAGAGCCATTTGCTTAATATTGGCAACGGAAGTACTCCATTTCTGTGGAAAGTAAAGGAAAAATAGATGTAAAATCGTAATTATATATTTTTGTTGCCATTTTCTCATAAAAATTGAAAAAAAAAATAAAATAAAATACGTGCTATTTTGAAAAAAATATAAACGAATGATTTCTGTTAAAACAATGGAGTTATTATATACTATATTTAATTGTAAGTATCTATGAATCATTAGATAGCCGGGTTTTTTTTTTCGCTTTTCTTGAATGACGGAAAATTTTGCTGCATTTGTGCATTATTTAGCGATAGTGATGTGCTATGCACGCTTTGCTGTATATGTTTAAGAGTAGATCGTAAATGTGGAATTCTTAAATGGATGCGAATGACGTCATTTTACATAAAATAAAAGCGTGTGCTTTAAGTCTTAAAATTGAAATATGTTTTGTACTGCAGTAAAGTCCCGCTTAACCGAGTTATTTTCTTCTGGTGGACTGGGGGCTTCTATTATTATGAAACAGCCATTATAAATGAAGCGTTAGGTGAGGATGAAAGAGCAGTCGTAAAAAGTTTACGGGTGCTCTTTCATCTTCACCTAACGCTTCATTTATAATGGCTGCTTTATATTAATAGAAACTACCAATCCACCAGAAGAAAATGGAGTAATGGAAATGCCGGGGGCGACACTAAATTCTGAAAAAGCAGAATTCATGTTCTCTAGTTAGTTGGAAATTTTACAACATTTCTGTAAATTTGTATAAAAGTAAAAGTTATATTCATAGAACTACAAAGATTTCTTAAAAAAATTTCTTAAAAAAAACAACGTATGTTTTCTATTTATAGCATACGGTGTTTTCACACAAATATATTACAACATTTAGGAAACTTGACAAAGTACAGTAGAAACAACATAGTGAAATTTGAATATAAATATTCTAAATATTTCATGAAGTATAAGTACATTTTGTTATCTTGAATTGGTAAGCATCTGTATTTATAAATTCATATAAAAGACGAGTCCCAAATCGTAAAATTTCAGAAAGATAACAGCGATAAAGCGAGCTTGATTTCTAAAAATAGAATGATAATAAGGGGGTTTCCCTAAATTGTATTTTTTTATTCTTATTTTTTATTGAAACATTAATTCTTTTTGCAAACTACCAGAACTAACCTATACCAACGAAAAATAATTATTAGAATCGAAGCATTCGTTTAAAAGCTACTCACTGACACTCATCAAATACTAGCTCCTTTGTTGGATGTCAGTTACTAAACTAATATGTTGTGGCAATCACAAAACTTTCTTCTATATAAATCACATAAAAAACACTAATTGATATCAAGGTATACCTGAATCTGAAGTTTGATAAAAATTCATGCATTAGTTCTTGATATAGAGCTATAATGGAAATTCTGAAAAATGCAGCAAAGCAACGGCACCTGTAGAGCGATTTGCACCAAAACTTAAACAGCACTAATTCATATCAAGGTATACCTGAATCTTAAATTTTTTGAAAATCCAAGCATTAGTTCTTCAGACAGAGCTATTTATAGAATCTCAAAAAATGCAGCATAGATGCGCCACCTATTGAGCGATTTACACTAAAACATATAAAACTTCAATTCATGTCAACAACTAACTGAATCTGAAGTTTTATAAAAATCCGTGCATTAGTTCTTGAGATAGAGCTTTTGCGGAAATCCTGCAAAATGCTACATAGCAGCGCCACCTTTGAGCGATTTACACCAAAAACTAATCAGCACCAATTTACATCAAGGACTGACTGAAAATAAATTTTTATTAAATTCCGTGCATTAGTTCTTCAGATAGAGCGCCAACAAAATTTCTGTCATATACAGACAGACAGACGCACAGAATCACAGACTGACATTTTGTAAAAACATGTTTTTCGGAATCTCTGACCCCTAAAACGTGCAAATCCATCGAAAACCGAAAGTTGAAAAATTTCACGAATCCAATACTTACTTCTTGTAAAGATAGAAGAAAGTAAAAAGACACTTTGTGGAAAATCCCTTATCATATACAATTACTTTTCGAAGCCAACTAACATCCCACTTTCTTATAAATTAAGCTAAATCACTAACACCTGACTAGAGAAAGAATAACACCAGAAGAAAGAACTAAATACTGAAGAAAATAAATTTCGATACATAATTTACTTGCTACTTTTCCAAACATTCTTATGTTCAAGACCGATAATTGCTGGAAGTGCACTTTCCTCATAGGTATAAAAATAAACGGTCAAGTTACTTGTAAAAACTATACAAGGTAGGGTTGGGTATAGCTGTATATACTGGAAAGTATAAATGGAAACACCATGAGAGTCCATAGATATATACAACCTAAATTGTATCCATTATAACTATTCTGTATACCTTTTTTTTCTATCTTATCCTAATCTGTCTATGATGAAATTAATTCGATGTTGACAATAAAAGTTGTCCATATTTAAACTTCATTTGGCATATCACAAACCTTAATTCAGTGTAGAAATACTGATTTCTTTTTACAGTGTGCGTAAAGCAAAATCCTTGTTCAAAATTTAAACTTCGCATTGTGCTAAGCGCGCTTCGAAAGGAGGTCGTAAAGTTGTAACGACGCATTGGTCCGTGTCGCTATTTTCTAGATAGATTTATAGTTAACCTTTAAAGACACGGGAGGTTTACTGAAAGAGCCACTCAATGCACACTAGTCGTGAATCCCATAGTATTTATGTGACTAATTCTAATTAAATTAATCTGTTTTTAACAATTTGACGATTATTCCTTTTATACTGCTACTGGGCAGTGGATTACACAAATATATCCTTAAAAGTTGATAACTAGGATTTAAAACCCGATGGTGCATAGAATAAGCCACCCATGTCATTATTTATACCCAAACCATCCGTGTTTTTAAGTGTTAATATCTCGGCCAATTACCGACGATTTTTTTCGAAAATCATTATCAACAGTGCTTTCATACTTCAGCTACGATTGGTACCTCCAGCGGTAATCAACACTTTTTCTGAATGCCCGAAAATCAAAATTTGTGTGGAACGGAAAAAATGCGATTTTCTGAAAAACTATATGACCAAGGGTAATCGCGATAGTTTCCCTGCAAGATTTAAATTAATGTCTACTACCAGTAATTTTTTACATAATTTTAGTTTCAGTAAATTCGGAATTAAAGGGGGGGGGGGACATATTTTTGCGTTACATTTTCGACGATATGCTGGGCAATATAATACCTAAATTAAAAGAAATGTATATTTTAGTTGATTGTTACGAAAGCTTTCACACGATATACAATGAAAACGTTTTTTTATTTTGTAAATACCTTAATAAGCCCTTCTACATTTTCCTTAAATATAGTTATGAATATTTAATAATCTGTATATATGTGGGTCAATATTCTTTATTACTTCTCCCAATTTGAACTTTTTACGTTAAATTGTTTACGAGTAAAATGGCTGTGATAGAGAGACAGACACAGGAGTGATCTTATAATGGTTCCTTTTTTATTTTTTATGTAGGGAACCCCAAAAACGGATCTAATTTTGATTATATTAGGCGCTGTGTATAAGTTATATCGATTAGATACAGGACTACAAGAAAGACACACTTCCGGAAATGGACACCAATAGCTAAAAATGGATTTTTACTGACTTATTTGTTTTTTTAATTCGATTCATTAAAGTCATTTCGGTATAGGAAAAAATTAAATTTCGTAATACAATTAAAAAAGTGGAGAAGGATTGTACTTTGCGCCAATATATTAAGGCATTTCGCCGTTGACTGTAGAGCTGTAAGGTACGCCTTTCTGCCTCTCTGTCTCACCCCCCCCCCCTTTTTTTTTACAAGAGTTTTAATTTTACCTTTGATTTTTAAGCACTGATGATGAAACCTTAGAGGTTTCGAAACAGCTGTATGCTTTTTATACATATTTATATTTGTGTCATTATACGTTATTTCGCTTCCTTCATAATACAATCATGTTTGTGTTGGAAACTGTTTTATAATATATGTCTCAAGCATGCTTTTCGTTCTTGTTTTGTATACTGGCATGTTAAAAGAAATATTTTTACGGGATTACATAAAATATGATTTCAACGAATTTCAGAATTTTGAATTTTGATATGTATTTATAGATTTTTACAAATATAATTAAAATTCTATTCGAAAAAAAGCTTTTATCATCTATGCTGAAAACCTTGAATAGTGTTTTGTAGAGATGATTTTTTCTGTAAAATTTTATTTCTGAAAAATGCAGTTGAAATTGTCCAAAGTATAGCGCAAAATGAAAACTCATCTCAAAAGAAAAAAAAGGTTAAAAAAAAAGTAATCCCAAATTTTATTGAAGCAGTTAGAGGGAAAGAAAAAATCATTGAGATTCATTCAGAAGAAAATGAATTACATTTTAATATTCTGTAATAGAGAGCATGGAAAATAAAGAAATAAATTTAGTATTACTTTCCAGAATAAGTTTCTTACAGAGCATAATACATACTTCTGCACAAAAATGAGTTCGTGAACACGCCAGAAGGTTCCCTGTTGTTGCGAAAGGCAGGAAGAAAATTGTAAGATTTACCCAAATGCACTGCACAAAGGATTCCATATTTTTGCGTTAAAGGTAAGGAAGCGATTCCATCTTTTAAAATAATTGTGCCGGAGTGAAGAAAAACGTTTCAAGCATCCATATTTAATAACAAAAAATTTCATCGCACATAAATGTGTTATATTATTTTTCCCTTTCCTTCAATTTACATTTAGAAAAAAATTAACTTTTGTTTTCTTCTGCTGAAAATACTGAAAAAATAATAATAATAATTTTGTAAACGTTTTCATCATTAAAAAAAAAAAAAAAAAAAAAAAAAAAATACATTGCAAAAGCAAGTAAACGAAATACATATTTTTTTAAGCCATTTATAAATCCACAAAAAATCCCGGTGAATTATTAATCAAGTTAAATTATTTAATCACGGAAGAAAACTATAAAAATTTCGGATGTTCGTGTAGTTTATTAGCGAATTTTATTCATGAAGTCTTCAAAACATACCATTATTTGCAATGGATGGAAAACAATTTATTTTCAGAATTCCTTAAGATGCACTAGCAAAAACCTAATTCAT
The DNA here is from genome assembly GCA_963932465.1 of Maratus speciosus. Lineage (NCBI taxonomy): Eukaryota > Metazoa > Arthropoda > Arachnida > Araneae > Salticidae > Maratus > Maratus speciosus. The sequence continues at coordinate 13,562,484 of OZ010786.1, forward strand.
TAACAGAAAAAGAAATTTTTTAATACATATACATGAAATATTGTGCTCTTTAAAGGTTTTCTTTTAAATATTTGTAAATTTTCCAAATTTGCATCAGGTTTACTATGGTTCCATCAAAAAAGCCAAGTCCAATTTCAACTTAATTTTGTTGCTTTTCTTTAAATTAAATCAATGAAATTCTAATTTTAAAACTGAAAGAAGTTGTAAAATTAAAAAAAGTTGTAAGAAAGTCTAAACGTCTATTTAAAAGATTAATTCTAGCTGACATGAGGGGAAATTTTAACCTTTTATTTTTAATTTCGGTAAATATGATGCTAGTCTTTCTATTTACTATTCTAGTTATATATATATATATATATATATATATGTGTGTGTGTGTGTGTGTGTGTGTTTGTGTGTGTGTGTGTATTCTGATTTACAAACCGAATGACAATTTTCCTCTATAGCAGAAAACAATTCTTTGAACAAAGTGCTGACATTTTAATAAAAAATTAAAATAAATATAGAATGTGCATGTTAAAAAAATAATGAAAATTCTACTCATTATTTACTGTATGGAAATCATAATTTGCTTTTTTATTCTATTAATATATATCTAAAATAGCAAAAAAAAAAATAGTTTAATATCCAGCATATTTCTCCGCTATTAAAAAAAAAAAAATCGTTTCTTTTAAGTTTTAAGTTGATTTATCGGATAATCATTTCTTCTTTAATAATTTGCATATCCGTTATTTCTACGTAAAAAATGTATTTGCTTAAATATATTTATATTTTTATTCTGTAAATCCGTTCGTATTTGCATCTTTCTTTTACCTTGTGCCTCAAACAATATATATATACCAATATATATATATATATATATATATATATGCATATACACACACACACACACACATATATATATATATATATATATATCAAAGAACTAACTTTTTTACTAATAAGAGAGTCTATTTGAAAAACTAAGGATTCATATTTATGTAAATATTTTCTTTTTTATGCATACTGATTTAAATTATTGTATAAAGTTTTTTAATTTTCATTTAAAAAATGAAAGTTTCGTTGCTAAACTCATCCGTATAAAAATTTGAAGGCTTTTACTTTTATGTTCAAAAGAATTTTAAATTTAATACATCATTAAACATTTATTATAAACATATAATAAAAAAAAACACCATTTTTTAAATGGATGTCACATGGCAAAATTCTGTAAAAATGTATGTGAACTTCATTAAGAGCTGAAGGTGGTTAAATAAAATCATAAAAATAATAAATTGTGTTTTTATATATAAACGGTTTACCTGCTTTTGTCTAAATGAAGCCCTTTTCTAAACAAATGATAATATTTGATAGTTGCAAAAGGTGTAATTTAATTGATTAAAACGCCATCATTCGGGTTTCTCTCTGATTATTCACGTTTACGTTTTTTTTTTTTTTTTTTTTTTTTTTAAACTTTGATGTTTATTTACAGATTCCTGCCAGTCGTGTAACACAACCTAAAATTTCGGAAGTTAAATATTACTGTATCGCAACATATGGAGATTTTACGTTTTTCAATGGTTTCTAAGAATGGCTAGATACTATAGGCTGCAGAAAAAGTTATTTTGTTTGCATTCAAACTATTTGGATGGATTCTTCTTGTTATAATCTTGCAATTATTGCGTTTTTTATATGATAATTCGTACAAGTCATTTGTTCCATTTTTCTAAAATTAAATTTCTACCTAACCAGAAGTTTATATCAAAAAGAAGTCATCCAAATATATTTCAGCGAAAGCAAATTAATTTTTCAATCCAATCCACACTATACAACCATTATATGAGAATCGATCGAAATTGTAACACATAAAAATTCAATATATAGCGTTACGGCATCATTTAACATTCTAAGTTTCAGGGTGTGTTACACCGGTGTAGTTGTTTACAACTGCATTCAAAATGAAAAAAAATATTAAAGATAGGTACTAGCATAAGTGCTTTAATTATAGAGATAAAAAGTTAAAGTTAAGTTTAAGAACTTGAAAAGGAAGTTAAAGTTATATTTAAATATAGGAATATCTGTAGTTGCAATAACTACTATAAGAAAAAATAAAAATGTGAAAAAAAAGTTAGCACTAGTTCAAAGTTACATTAGCCAAACTTGGGCAGGAAAAGCGGTAAAGAAAGGCAGCAAGGTCACTACTTTAACTAAAAAAAGGCACTAATCAGGACAACATATTTCTCTTCTTTATTTCCTATATATATATACAATGAATATATATAGATAAGGTGTTTTTAAGAGGTTCCCCCCCCCCCCCCCATGATTAAAGAAGGAGATATTCTCTATTAAATTTTAGTGGTAGCAATGGATTTGCCGAACCGTGGAATGGTTCGAAGGCTCCGCGATCCTGTTTACTTTTGTTCCCAGGCTGTTGAGACGTAAATCGTAGGTTAATGGGCTAATATTAAAAAAAGTTATAGTGGATGTTCAGACATATTATATATAATTATATTTATGTAGAATTTGCTGTTCATATAGTTTTTTTTTTTTCATTTAGATATTATTTAAATATTTTTTAAAGATAACGTATACATATTTTCAAATTACAGTGAAACCTCTCTGTAAGGGCCAAATGTCGTTCCATTGAAAACTGCCCCTTATGAGGGGTGGCCCTTGAATAGGGGTGAAAAAAAATCCAACTAAAATAAGGAAATCGAAACCTATAAAGGTGAAAAAACTGTTTATAACCAATTTCAAACACTATACATGACTGAAAATTTTTTCTAATGAAGTTTGTTTACTTTTCATAATTTTTTTGCAGATAATTTTGGTTTCTAATGATTCTTTTACTTTATGGAACAAATTACTTAAATTTACATCATGTATTAATGCCTTAGAATGAGATATTAGTTTATTTATTTCAGTTAGCGATTCCTGACAGGTGTAAAAATTGTGCTTCAATATGCAATCATTGTTTTATTAAATGTGGAATCAGTTTTTCTAGCTAACCTGTTATCCATTGTGTTTCCACAAATAAGAGCCAAGTTTGTCCTCCAACCCAACCCCTACAGGTTGAAAGGTAAAACAAAGTGTGAGGAACACATGTTTGTCTCACTTGTGGAAAAGTTTGTGGTCCTTCATTGTGTTATTAAATCCTCCATATCTTCCCTTGCGTTTTTTGTTGCAAGTGCAGTTTTTTTCTGAACTCTTATCTTTTGGTTCAGGGATTCAATACACTTGTTTAGGATTTAAGGCACATGGGAAAAAATGGCCTTTATGAGGGTTAGATGCGGCCCCTAATAGGAGTAAATTTAACATTATGTCTATGGGAAAATTTTTCGTTCCTAAAAATATTGGCCCTTAATAGAGGTGGCCCTGGAATAGGGGTGACCTTTAAAAGAAGTTTTACTGTATATTTTTTTATAGAAAATTTTATAGAAGTGAAACGTATTATTTAAAATTATGCTAAAGAACGACTGGATAAAGCTTTCAAAAGCGCCAAGCGTTCCTACCTCTTATAATAAAACGTTTATCACCCTACAATTTTTTTTTTTATATTTCGTAAATTTAAAAATTTATACTCTTTATTTCTTAATATAAATGACTTAGTCTTAATTAAAGAGCACCAACATAAAAAAGTAAAATATACTGATCACACACATGCAAAATCATTGAACTATAAAGATAACTATATATAAGGTGTCCTGGGGTAATAACGCCATAGTGGATAAAAAATCCAAGTAGTAATATTATGGCAAATTATGAAGGAATGCGAGAGATGGCATCTATGGGTTCTGTGTAGAAGGGCTCTGAGTTATCTGAATCACAAAAAACTGCTAAAAGTTAATTTGTTCCATTTATAGACCTTATGGCTGGAAGAAGCACTAAAGAGTCAACGCCCGATCTAAAATTTTTGAGTTTAGTTCTGTTATCTGAAGACTATATATTTATTAAGAAATGATTCGTTTATTACATAAAATTGTAGTGTATTTTATATACTTTCAAAATGTTGTGAACATTTTGGATGTGTTCCCAAGGGAGTTTGCAGTTTAAAATATTTTGCGCAATAAGAACACCGTGGTAATAATACCATCCACTGGCGTAATTACTCGGGTTCATTCTTTTCAGTGCTGGAACTGCATCCTAAGAGGGTTTATTTTTTATTTTATATACGAGAGAGCATTATTGTCATTGTTGAAAACCAAAAAGGATAAAGAGAAATTCGTATGTCGTAAAGTGCTGCTAATTGTATCATGTCAGAAGAATGAAATATAAAATGATTACTAATACATCCTGATATCACAATTAATGGTAAGTAAGAGAAATTTGACAATTTCTAGAGTTTTAGAGTTTGCATCTTTAGATTTTGACAATTTACATCCCATTATTCCTTCTTATTTTATAGTTTTGTTTTCATTGCGTTATTACTAACATAAGTGAGTAATGACGAAAATTAGCATTAGTCAAAAAATCACGCCATTGCATTTTATGAATACATATTTGCTGAAATATTTTTTCTTGCATACATAATCAATAAGTTGCTGTATGAAATCCCATATTTGTTGAAAAACATATTCTAAAACTAAGCCGTGGAAACTGGTAGAACCTTAGCGTGATGTTATTACCCCAGTACACCTTATATCTATTATAATATACACTATATGGCCAAACATGACCGGTTACTTGCAATTTTAGACGTCTTGTTAAATATCTAGACAGATACATGAGGAATTAACTTGAAACTACACGTGTGTAAACAGTGTAGTATAGGTCATATATTTCCGTGAAGAGTTTTTCCCGAAACCCCATAGGGGACCGTCAACAAATTGAAAAAGAAGAATATATTTTGGATAACCCTGTAAAAACTAATGTAGCAAAAGAGTTCAAACTCGAGATTATTAATAAGGGGCTTAATGTAATATGTTCATTTTTATGAGGATAGCATGTATACTCGTAGAGAAATTAAGGTTTTTATAAAAACAGTCCCAAATACTTTTTCCTTATAATTTGAAGAGTTCTTATTACAAAAAAAAAAAAAAAAAAAAAAAAAAAAAAAAAAAAGTCCTTCCGGCCAGTGCCGGGAGGAAGAGGTAGTTTTCATATTCCTTATTTTAAAAAAGCCGACTTACATTATTCAAACACACGAAGCTCAATTTAGTATAAACCGAATATAGGAGATTCAATACTAATTTTTATCAATACTAAATCATTATGAATGAGAAATTCGCGAAATTAGTCAGCTTTATCCAAGCTGATTTTATTTAAAGTAACTTATATTTGGCTGCCAAATTCGGCGATTTCTTAAAGTGCCTGCCATTTTAAGACAACATGGTGGATGAGGCTAACCAGTGAACTTGATCGAGACCTTAATAATTGCTGTGCACATGCTCACTCACATCGGAATCGAATATATACGAGATGATGTATACGAGTGTCGTCGCAGGCAAAAAATAAGGTTTTTCAAAATGTCACCCACATTAGAAATTGAAACAGCTATATCTGAGCCATTTTTTAAGATAAAGACAAAAAAAATATCCTCCTGAATCCTTATATCAAGGTCAAATACTTAAGAAAGAAACCTTTTTCAATTTATAATTTTTTTGCACCTCACTTTAAATATAATTTTTTTAATTTAATGGCCGCCATTTTGAAACAATATAGCTGATGAAGCTGACCAGCGAACTTGGTCGAGATATTGATGTATACTATCCATATGCCATCTTAAATCGAAATAGGCGAATACGTGTGTTATAGCGTGACAAATACAAGATTGTTAGAAAATATTAGCCATGCTAGAAATTCAAAGTGCTATAATTCAATCATTTTTTAAGATATAAACAAAATAACAAATTTTGAGAAACAAAAACTGCTCCGGAATCTTTGTATCAAGGCCGAACACATAAAAAAATCTTTTTCGTTTTCCAATTTTTTAATACCTCATTTTAAATTTAAATTTTTTTTAAAATGACAACCCTTTTGATACAGGATGGCGAATGAAGCTGGCCAACGAACTCATTCGAGACATTGGTGTGTACTATGTACAGACCAAGTTACATCCAAATCTGTTCATAAATACGCCTGTTATCGCGTGACAAATATCAGGTCGTTTTAAAATGTCAGTCACAACAGAAATTCAAAATGCTATAACTCAGCAATTTTTCTAGATATAAAAGAAACAAAAACTGTTCTGGAATCTTTGTATTAAGGTCAAACACATACGAAAAAAAATCTTCTTCATTTTCCAATTTTTTGGTATCACATTTTAAATTTTAAATTTTTTTAATGCCGCCATTTTGAAACAAGATGGCGGATGAAGCTGGCCAACGAACTCGGTGGAGATATTTGTATGTACTATGTACACACCAAGGTACATCCAAATCGGTTTATAAATATGCCTGTTATCACGTGACAAAAATCAGGACGTTTCAAAATGTCAGCCACACTAGAAATTCAAAATGCTATAACTCAGACATTTTTTAAGATATAGACGAAACAAAAACTGCTCCCGAATCTTTGTATCAAGGTCAAACACATAATAAAAATATTTTTTCAATCTTCAATTTTTTTTTACCTCATTTCAAATTTAAATTTTTCTTAAAAATTTAAATGGCCGCCATTTTTAAACAAGGATGCGGAGGAAGCTGGCCAACGAACTCGGTCGAGACATTGGTATGTACTATGTATAAACGAAGTTACATCTAAATCGGTTCATAAATACGCCTTTTATCGTGTGACAAATTTCAGGACGTTTCAAAATATCAGCCACGCTAGAAATTCAAAATGCTTTAACTCAGCCATTTTTTAAGATATAGACGAAACAAAAACTGCTCCGGAATCTTTGTATAAAGGTCAAATACATAAGGAAAAAATATTTTTCCATTTTAAATTTTTTGGTACCATATTTCAAATTTTGAATTTTTTTAAAAATTTTAAATGGCCGTCATTTTGAAACAAAATGGCGGATGAAGCTAGCCAACGGACTCATATATATATATATATATATATATATATATATATATATCAATTTTGAACGGAGGGTGGTTTCGGGGTCTGGAGGTCATGATCGATGAAAATATAAAATTTTTTTGAAATCGCTTTCCTCCGAACGGCTGCAATAGGTAGCTTTTTGTAATGAAAGCTACCTAAAAAGGTCTTTTCAGATAATATGACAAAGAACATTGTACATAATACCCTGTAATCAGAATAAAAAAATCAATAAAAATTGGATGAAAAATGAGCAGGTTCATTAAAAAATGTTTCCCTGCGTATGCGCGAATGCAATCAAAATATAATATGCAAAATTTATTAGCTAAGTATATAGAGCAACTTTTATGAAAGTCTCAAAATCATAGCTTGAAAATTCTGGAAATCATCGTCGATGGAATAAACTCGAAATCCATTGATCCCAAAAAGAAGCAAAAATATGTAGGGTTGTATCGAATATCTGTTGATTAGTGCCAAGGTAGCGTACACAATATTGTACGTACTGCTAAATTTGGATACAACCCCTCATCATTTTGCTTCCTTTTGGGAACAACGGATTTTGAGTTTATTCTATCGCCGATAATTTTCAGAATTTTCAAGCTATGATTTTGAGACTTTCACAAAAGTTGATCTATATACTTAGCTAATATATTACGCACATTATATTTTGATTGCATTCGCGCATGCGTACTGAAACATTTTTTGTAAACCTGCTCATTTTTCATCCAATTTTTATTATTTTTTAATTCTGATTGCAGAATATTGTGTACAATGTTGTTTGTCATATTTCTGTAAAATACTTTTTTTAATATTAAAAGCTCTGCAAATTATAAGCAAAAAACTTGGCGAAATTTGGGTTTGTTTTTATAAAAACCTTAATTACTCTACGAGTATACATGCTATCCTCATACAAATGAACACAATATATTACAATAAGCCACTTATTAATAATCTCGAGTTTGAACGCTTTTGCTGCATTAGTTTTTACAGGGTTATCCAAAAGATGTTCGTTTTTTTCAATGTGTTGAGGGTTCCCTATGGGATTTCGGGAAAAACTCTTGTCATAAATATATGACCTATACTATACTGTTTGCATACCTGCAGTTTCAGGTTAATTCCTCATGTATTTTTTTAGATATTTAACAAAACGTCTAAAATCGCAAGTGACCGGTCACCTTTGGCCATATAATGTATAAATATATCTATGAGATAATTAAACAGGCGGTATTTTTGTTAGGGAGATTCAAAATACCAATCTTTTATTCACTATTTTCGGTTTATATTTATAAAATATTTTCATAAAACGAAAATTAAAAATTTGCTTTTCTATTTCATTAAGAAACATATTTCATTTCATTTCATTTACATTTTATTTAAAAGAGGAAATTATTTCTTTCTCATTTATGTTCACTTTCGATTACTGATAGTTTTATCTCACCAGTTTAAATTCCATAAATCGGTGTAAGCTGTTTCGTAGAAATAAAGCGTAAAGAATAACGTAATCCCAGAAATAATTAAAAAAAAGGACTTATTTTCTGAAGATGCAAATTTGAGTTTAAAAAATCGTAAAGTTTGAACCAAAAGTAACAGTGTTTAAACTCGCCGTATTATTCGTAGGCTATTGTGTTTAACAAAAGAATAAATGAAATGAAAGTTGAATGCTCCAATTCTAAGAGATAGCAGGAAGGTTAATGCTAAAAAAGATATTTTAAGAAGTATATCAGAATTTTTAATTGCTTTTGATAAGACATTACAAAGTAGCTGAAAAGATTTTATGAATTGGGTTTGTCTGTCCGTCTGAGTGACCATTCTTGTTCTAACTCTGTTTAAGGTAGTCGTACTGCCCCATAATTAACATATGTTATCGTGGTTTACCATGGCATGTTTGGTAATGTAAATGAAGTGTGTAGCATTTTTAGTTAATTTACAGAGCACTCAAAGTGTGACTTACATTGTGGTTAACGGGGAAAATATTTGGCAGTGTAATTTAATGATGTTGCACTATTTGAAACATATTGAATTTCATGTACATTACTGAGGTGCTCTACAAGAGGCTTATTATAGAATAGTGTGTAAATAACGTTCATCGTTAATTTACAGGAACTCACGAAATATTACAGTGCTGCCAATGAAGAGTAACTGTTGAAAGTGCGTTTAGAATTGTAGTATGCCTTTTTCCGTGTAAAAAATATTTTGCATATTACTTGATGTGTATATATTCCACAGATCATATACAAGGTTGCGCAAAAGAGTTCGAGTACATTTCCGCTTATTGGTTGGAATAGCTGAAGGTGGAATTTTCAACTGCATTATACGTTAAAATACTGCGTTAAACTGTGTTAAATTTTCGCATACTGTGTAGTATTTACAAATGCTACAGATCATTCAGATCAAATAAATATGGTAATTTCTGAAATTGTGTTTTTAAATATGTTATGCGCTTTTAAATGTGTTAACTTAGAGATCATCTTTCACCTTCTCAAACGGTACAGATTTTTTTTCAGTTTACGAAATATGTTGGAAATGTTTCATAATATATACTTAACGAATGATGTTTCTGTCATTTCTTTTTGTTTACAAGATTATTGAAAAGTGTTTTTGTCGGTTTTTCTGTTCGTTTGTCTACCTGTCTCTCGGAGATTTAATACACGAAAATTGTTTCTGTCTTTTCTTTTGGTTTATAAGATTATTGAAAAGTGTTACACGTTAGTCGGTTTGTCTGGTCGTTGCTCGTTTGTTCGTTTGTCTGTCTTTCCGACGTTTAATACACGTAAATTGTTTCGTCTTTTCTTTTGGTTTATAAGATTATTGAAAAGTGTTACACGGAAGTTGGTTTGTCTATACGTTTGTCTACCTCTCTCTCCGAGATTTAATAGACGTAAATATTATAGGATTGTCAAGTAGTTGACATGTGTTATTCATATTTATTATGGCATGTTCGGTTTTGAAAAAAAGAAGAGTGTAGAATTCATAGTTTGTTTCTTGGGGAACTCAAAGGATTTCTGTTGCATTGTAGTCTACGGGCTAAAACGTTTGTAATGTATTTTCATGATGTTACACTATTTACAATATATTAAAATTGATATATATTACTGTGGTGTTCTACATGGGGAATGTGGTGTGCATAGTATTTATCGTTAATTTACAAGAACATACAAAACTCTTCTATTACTGTACTGTCTATTAGCTATAATTGCTGGAAGTGTGTATTCAGTTGCCACATTATTTTTCAAATTTGACTATTTTTTTGCTTAATACTTGGTGTGTATACATTTTAAAGATAATAGATATGGCTGTACAAAAAAATTGGAATAATTTTCTTCATATTGACAGAAAATGCTGAAAGTATTTTTTAACTGTGTTATGCGCTTTCAAACTGATTTCATATTAGTGTAATATGTAATATATATACAAATCTATAGATTATATATAAAGGATTCACAAAACAAAATTGAATTCGTTACCGAATATAGATGGCAGTAATCTAAAATTGGGTTTTTGGAATGATTTTTTTTTTTTCAAAATATTATTTGGATATCATCTTTGTTGGAAAATGTTTCAGAATACGTGCCTCACGCATGAGTGTTCTCTCTCTTGCTTAATTTAGCCATTTTTTTTTTTTTGAATAGACGAAAATTGGTTGCATTATGTTTGATTATATTCTGTAGTGAAGCAGCTATTTTAAAATTGTAGAAGTTCTAACTTAAATATTTAGTTTAAATAAAAATAATCATATTTAAATCTATTTTAATATGTAATATATTTTTCTCATTGAGGTTTTTTTGATAAATAAAATCTTTTAAGTTGAGTTTTTAATTTTATGCATACGACGACAGGCGCAATAATTGTATATCTAATAAATTGGATTACAAAACTTACACAGCTGAAATTTTGAGATTTATCTAATAAAGATATTGAAAGGTTATTGTTATGTGAAACAAAGTAATTTGTAATGTTATTCTGTTCTGAAAAGATTCACAAGTATTATGATTATTATAATTATTATTTATTTATTTTTTTAAGCGTGCAAATAACGAAAACACAGGTTTGAAAACTTTCGCAAAAATAAAAAATAAATTGGAGCCTCTGTTAAAGCACACATTTTTTACTTTAAATGGAACTACATATTTCCATATAATTTATTTTATACATAATTGTGTACTTTTATTTATAAGACATGAAAAAAATCCCTTTTTTTTAAGGTTTAAACTTATGACTCTCACATTTTATAAAATTCTAAAATGGAAAATTTCACAAAATAATATACGTTTTAAGCTGAATTTATAGTTGCATATAAGCCACAATATTTTCATTTTTCAACTTTTTATAAAACACCTTTTATAATAAGGTAAAACAAACTGAACCATTCAATTTTAAATTAAATTAATTCTTGTTGTTTAAAGGATCTGTTTAAAAATGAACAGTAAAAGACGTTCGAATTTAATCTTGCATTGACCGTGTAATAACAACCATTCATTACAAATATTTTCCTCTATATTAAGAAATATTCTTTGCCATCTAGATGATTGAAGCTTTTAATTAACTAACATATGGTATTAGGGGTTTGAAAGCTGTTTCATGAAAGCATTTGTAAAATATTATCATCATTTGTCATGGAATGCATTCAAGTACTCAAGTGTTTCTTTAAATGAATGAATTTAATGCGATTTAGTAGAATATATGACAATAAAATCGTTCTACAGAATGTTTTATATTTTCATTGTATTTATAAAACAATCGAAAAAAAAAACAATGACTATCACAGTTCATTTTTCTGCATATACTTTATTTTAATTAAAATAAGTGCTAAATATTGTTTAGGAATTTACTCGAAAAAAAAAAATCGGGGCACTAAATTATACATTAATTTGTCATTTTAAATGGTTTTCTCATACAAGATTTTTCATTGCAGGATTGTGAATAAAGCATTTCAACTGGGAGTTACGTTTTGTAAGAACGAAGCTTAAAATTATGTATATCACATCAGAAAAATACAAGACAAAAAATTTAAAAATCCTAAAAAGAAGTAATAAAAGGTTTTCAAAATTACCCATGCACTTCTTATATAATAAAACCTTTCACTGCGAACCATTTCGTCTGTATTCTGAAATAGATTATATCATCAAGACAGTAAAGCTTTCAATGATACGTTGTATGGGAAGCTTGAAAGCACTTACATGAAAGAAGCTGTGAAATACTACCGCATAACGATATCGAATGCATAATGAGCGTGGTTTAGTAGAATATATGGCAGTACATTGACTTTTATTTATTTATTTAGTTTTAATTTTAATTATATTTAAAAAACAAAACCTAAAAAACCAATGACTATTGCCATTTAATTTTGGAGTAGATACTATTTTATATAATAAAGAATTAATTTTTTTTAAGAGTTTGCACGAAATTTAATAAAGCAAAATAAATTATGCAGTAATTTGTCAGTTTAAGGGGACGAGGGACCTTAAAAAACCTTAAAAATCAATTCTTTATTTTTTGAAATTTTAACTTTAAATATTATTCAGGGGTACATTATATGCATTATGACAAGCATTTATCAAAAAAAAAAAAAAATAAACAAAAAGTTGTAGAAATCTTCGAAATGCCCCATGCACATTCCAAATCAATGAAAATCCCCAATATTTTTTATAAAAGTTCGGTTTATATAAATAAATAAAACTGTGCATCTCGAATTTTATATATTTGAATATAAAGGTAAAAAAAAAAAAAAATTAAAAATTTCAAAATTTTTTTGAAAAAATTTCAAAAATTTTGATTTTTTTTTTTTTTTTTTTTTTTTTTTTTTTTTTTTTTTTTACACCTTTATATTCAAATATATAAAATTCGATGCACAGAATTATTTATATGTATAATCCAAACTTTTATAAAAAATATTGGGGATTTTCATTGATGTGGAATGCGCAGGGGGCATTTCGTAGATTTCTACAACAATGCGTAAAATGCCATTTTTTTCTCAAAAATAAATTTTTAAAATTTTTTTTGTGATAAATGCATGCCACAATGCATATAATGTACCCTTGAGTAATATTTAAATTGAAATTTACAAAAAGAAGAAAAAAAATTAAAAAAATTTAAAATTTTGATATTTTTTCAATTTTTTTTTTTTTTTTACCTTTATATTCAAATATATAAAATTCGATGCACAGTTTTATTTATATATATAAACCAAACTTTTATAAAAAATATTGGGGATTTTCATTGATATGGAATGCGCAGTGGGCGTTTCGAAGATTTCTACGACAACACATAAAATGCCATTTTTTTCTCAAAAATAATTTTTTTTTTCAATTTTTTTGTGATAAATGCATGCCGTAATGCATATAATGTACCCTTTAGTAATATTTAAAGTTAAATTTGAAAAAAAAAAAAAAGAAAAAATGAAAATTCTGAAATTTTGAAATTTTTTCGAAAAATTTCAAAATTTTTCAAAAAATTTTTTTTTTTAACCTTTATATTCAAATATATAAAATTCGATGCACAGATTTTTTTATATATATAAACCAAACTTTTATAAAAAATATTGGGGATTTTCATTGATATGGAAAGCGCATGGGGCATTTCGGGGATTGCTAAAACAACGCGTAAAATTCCACTTTTTTTCTCAAAAATGACTTAATTTTTTTTTTTTTTGTAATAAATGCATGCCATAATGCATATAATGTTCCTTTGAGTAATATTTAAGCTGAAATTTACAAAAATAATAAAAAAAATATTTTTAAGGTCCCTCGTCCCCTTAAATGATTGTCTCATACAATCTTTTTCATTGTAAGATTGTAAAGAAAGAATTTCAAATGGGAGTTGAGCTTTTCAAGTATAAATATTAAAACTATAAAATCTAAAAGTATACGCGATATAATATCTAAAAACCCCATGAGAACAAATTTATTTACTATAAAATTTCTTTTATTCTGATGTAATATTCAGCAGAATAAAATCAGCATATTTATTATCAAGTATAATAAATTTATTGGTTGATTTTAATATTTATAATAATTAACTATACCAATTTTTGTCTGATAGTACTTCAAAAATAATATTAAACCGTTATTACTAAATTCACTACTTGAAACTATTAAATATAATTTAGAGGAATTATTCGTATTATTATATATAATTTAAGTGACTAAAAAAGGCAGTTAAAAAATAAAATGAAAGTTTTTCGCTGATACAAAAGTGTATGTTTTACTTTATATTAAAAAATAATATAAATTAGGGGATAAATTTATAGTTACCCAAAAACGATTTTACATTCACAAAAAAATTACTAAACAGTGAATTTTACAAATCAGTATAAGATTAAGTAACGTATAAAAAGAATAGTAGCTACTATATATTAATATAATAACTATTTTATCATGCGTATACCCTTAGAAAAAAATTGTACATTATTTAGATGAACTAAAAGTAACAAAATCATGGGTATAAGTATATTTTCTTATTCTCTTTTTTCAAGTACAATAAAAGTTAATAAAAAAAAAGTAAAACCAAACGTTTTTAAAATAAACTGTTTAAGTCATAAGCTAGAAATGTAATTTTTATTATACCTTAAATTTGATCAATTAGTTCATGGGATTGAAAGTTTGCTTTATCATTAGATATGGTAATGAAAAAACTGCATATTGTAGCCAAAAAAAATCTTCATCTGACACTGATACGTTTAGTGTTAGGTATGCTGCGATCTGCGAGTTTATTCCGGCAAAAAGACGAAGAGACAGGTAGACAGCATGTATTTTTAAATGTTATTTTTTCTATGCGTCATCTAAATAAATAGTCCAATGAACACAGAAACAGTTTTTTTTAAGACAATATATATATAATTTTTAAAAATTATTATAAGTATATATATATATATATATATATATATATATATATATATATATATATATATATATATATATAGATTATAACAAGACCATTATTTACCAAGAAGCAATTTCAATAATGCATTAAATCAATATTATGTTTTACAGAAAATTGCATACTTTAATATCCTTCTTACGAGGAAAGGAAGCATTATTTTAAAGTGTTCTATAAATATTTCGAAGTTTATTCAACAGCTGAATATTAATACGAGATTTAATAAAATTTGAAGTATGCTATTGTATGTTATTACAAAAGTATTAAGTAAATCTCTTAGGGAAAGTTATATCTTGAACTGTAAGGAAAAAAGAACTAACTTAAGAAATCGAACGAAGAAGTATTCAAAATATATTAAATATTTAATATATCTTCAAACAGTAGAATAAGGGTTTCATATTGTTTTCACTATATACTTATTCGCAGAAAATTAAACATTCTAATTTTATTTTCTTTATTGAATCACACGAATATGATTATCTTCATACGGATATTTTAAACATTATTTAATTACAATAGATTTTCAAAAATGTTTTTAATTTAAGCCCAAGAATATTTAAACTTTTAGATTTGTTTAGCTAAATTTCACAAGTTGAATGTCTCTCCCGAGTGTTCGGGTCTACCAGGGAGTTTAATATGTCGGATGAATGAGGTGGTTTGTGGATCATTATATGTCTGGTGGCGGTTGTTGGTGGGTGAGATGTGCAAACCGCCGCTACTTCATGTAAAAGGCGCCCGTGAAATTCATTGGGGGTCCCTTACTTTTCAACACTAGCTCGAAAATATAGCTTCAGTAACAATAACGGAAGAACCTACAGGAAAAAATAAAAACCTAAATTCTACAAGTTCAAAACATGGACCAGTGTCCGTAGACAGGCGAAAAAGCTACCATAGGGAAGCCCCATCATAAAAAATCTCTTCAGTGACCATACAATTAGTTTAACAATATATAACACTTTGTTAAGCATTCTTATATTACGTTAAACTAATTGTATTGTCTCTGAAAAGACTTTTTTTTATGCTGGGGCTTCCCTATGGTAGCTTTTTCGTCTGTCTACGGAGCGATTGGTTTGTTCGGATCATACGGAACTTTTTTTTTTTTTTTTTTTGGTATACTAAAATTTTAATTGTAAGTTTTCTTACTCTTAATCTTTAATTTTTATTTGTTGCCACCAGCCGCGTCTATACATCCTTTTATGGCTCCCATTGCATTGAAAAACACACTACCTCTATACTGGATGTGAAGTTGCAAAGAAACTAGGAAATCCAAAAATCAGTTCACATTGTTCATTGGATTCGGGAGTACTGAAGATTTAATGAATTTAATGCGTCGGACGAATTTAGATATAATTATAGCTCTATAATGCTAACCGTAGTACAAACTGTGCATAAAAAGTAGTGTAACAGAAATCCTTTTACACACAATAACTTGAAAAGGTAGATATATATCGCATTTGTCTTCAATTGTTAGCTGACGGCCGTGTACTGAATAAATCCTAAGTTGCAAGTATGTGAATTTGTTTTTGCATATTAATGTGTGTGAATTGTGTTATGTTCTACTGCATACTTCCAAATCGAATGACCATTTTCGCTTTCTCTGCAACAAATTAGTAATGAACATGTCTAATATATCCTAAATAGAAAAATTTAACATTTAAGTTAATTTCTTGTTTATATACCCGTAAGGCATGGTGACGTCACGGCGACGTCGTTGTGAAGTCACACTGTGATTTTGTGACCGTCGATGTGACGTCACGTGACGTGGATGTGACGTCACAGTGACTAGAATGTGAGGTCGTTATGAGCTCACTGCAGTCACAGACAAAAAGAAATCAATATGGCCGCTGTCATTTTAGCTGAATTGAAAGGATGGTCTAAATTCAAATGATTGACAAGCGAGTTCTTCCAATCAGCAAATAGAATATTCTTGGCTCATGTCCAATACGTTTCAGGTGGTCTAAGAGATTTCTTTTTTCAACTGTCTAGCGTAGATCAAAACCGTCTGTTTTGTGGAGAATCTGGATAACGCTGAAAGCCGTAAAAAGAATTTTAATCTGTTTATAATAAGGATGCAAAAATTAAAGAGATTTGACTTTCAGAAAATAAATGAATATTTTATTCAGATATATTCTTTTTTTTATCTTCAAGTTCATTTTACAGCTTTTACAAACATAAAATTGAAATTAGCGCAGTATAAAAACTATTTTATTTCACATAACGAAATTACATTTAAAATCAAGGGGGAAGATATTGAATGAGGGGGGAAATACCAGGTACAAATATTCTAAAATAACTATCTTTTGTGGGGATTGTTTTTAGAACATGAAATTTATCAAGAGATATATAAAAGCTAAACAACATTGAAGGTTAAAAAAAAGATGTTCATAAAATTAGGAGAGAAAAAGTTAACCAAATAAACTGTATATTTTGTACTGTAGAGGGGTGGAGGGGAGAACGGGAAATATTAATTTTGAGGAGAAGGGGGGGGGGGTATACATCTAAATCCCAGCGTAGTCATTTATAGGTATAGTACATAATTTATTGTTGTTAGCACTAAAATATATGACAGAAAAAATAAAGTTTTCCAAATATTCAAAACTTTGTGTGATGTTAGCAGAAAGGTAGAGGGCGAAAAGTTTAGTGTAATTTTCAGGCGGAAGAAAATTTAGATTATATTTTATTTTTACAAGTAAGTTATAAAACATAAAGGAGTTTTCACAATTTGAAATTTTAAGTGCATAGGAGTAAATTCAGGTGTGTGTGTGGGGGGGGGGGGGGGGAGATTTCTGTACAATAAATATTTTTTAAATGATGCAGACAGTTAAGAATGTTTTTTGTAGCGGTTCGTAATCTAAATAACAATAAAATACTTTTATTTTCATTTACATTTTTTTCATTTTTAACACTTTCCAAGAAAGTTGAAAAGTGTTTATGAATTGGGTTTGTCCGTCCGTCTGTCTGTCTATCCGTGCTCTAACTAGCGTAAATATAGTCGGATTGCCATGTAATTGATATACGATATTCAAAATCATCATGGTATGTTCGGTGCACCATTCATGGTTCATTTACAGATGCACTCAAAAGTATTCGCTACATTATGGTCTATGTGGGGGGGGGGGGTTATTTAGGATGTATTTTAATAGTGTTACACAATGTTAAACACAGTTAAATTTATGTACATTGAGACACACTTTAAAATTGTTACTATAGACTATGTTATGTGTAATGCTTAACGTACGAGTATAGGGGACTCAAAAGTATTCCGTTATGTTATAGCCCATGAAGAAATATCGTTTGCTGCGTATTTGATTGATATTACTCTGTCACAAAGATAATGAAATTGATATGAATTTCTGAGGTGTCCTAAGCCTACTTTCTGTACAACATGAGCATTTAACAATTATTTACGGGGTCAGATAAAAGAACTTGGTTCAATATGGTCTACGAGAAAAACTGTTTGTAGCGTATTTTGATCACGTTACATTATTTCAAACATGACGAAATAGATACACGTTACTTTGATTTACTACAAGATGCTTGCATTCGAATATGGTCTGCATTTCATTTAGCGTTCATTTACAGGGAAACATAAAATATTTTGATACAATACTGTATCCGATATAGCTATTAAAAATTAATGCTGAAAGTACATTTTCAATTACAGAATGCGTTTTTAAGTTTAACTAAATTTTTGCGTACTACGTGGTGTGCACATATTTTTCAAACCCTATACAGGACTATTCAAAAAAATTCGTAACCATTGCTGAGAATGAGTATGAATTTCTTAAAGATGTTAGGTTTTTTTTAGTTATAAATGTACAAGCTCAACTACATTTAATATGCTTAGAGATGTTTGTATCATACAAATAAAATCCTATACAGGGATATTCAAAAAACTGGATACATGGGCTGCCGATAGAAAATAATTCCTGCAAGTGTGATTTCAGTAATTTTGAGCATGATTTTGCATGAATTAGATTTCAGCTTAATGCTGTTTGACGTGTATAAAAATCTGTATTCTATATACAGAAATGCACAAAAGAATTCAAGTATGTTTCCGTCTATTAGTAGAAATTGCCGAGGGTGAATTTTCAACTGTTTTATGTATTTTCTTACAAAACTAAATTTTAACATAGTATGTAGAATCTGTACAAATATATGCAGTACAAATATATCATATACACTGCCTCATATGAGCTGCACAAAATAATTGGAGTACCTTCCAGGTTATGGGTGCAATTGTTGAAATCTGCTTTTCAAACGTGTCATAGGTATTACAAATGTTTAGTTAGATATCTTCTTTACTTTATTAAACGGCGAAGTTTTGTTACAGTGTTCTGGAAGTGTCGACGTAGACGCATGATTTTTCTTTTTTCTTTATGGACATACTCCGTTCAGTCGATTACTCAGGCACCTTTGGTATCTACGTTTGATTGTTCTTTCTGAGCTAGTCGGAATAAAATGATTTCGAAAGGTTTTGAGAATTTACTTGCACGTTGACGAGAAACCACAATATTTTCCTTACAAATATCTCTCTAAAGACATTTTCCTTTGAAAAATACAGTTAAAATGTTTTTTATGCACAATTAAATGTACACCTATCGCTTTATTGTTAACACTTTCGTACATAGTTGAAATGATTTAGTTAATATTATAGATAATAAAGATTTATAATTAGGACCAAAAAAAGTAAAAATTAAAAAGTTTTAAAGACTGTAAATTAGATTTTTTAACTTCATGAATTGAGGGTAAGACAAAGGAAGAAACAGATTTTTTTGGGGGGGGGGTGGGGGGTGGGGGGGGGAATTTAATAGATGACTGATTATGTAACTTATTAAAGATTTACAAATAGGGCAAAAACATTGAAATTAGGAGTTTTAGAGACTTTAAATTTTATGAGCACGGAAATAATGGGGGGGGGGTGAAAGAAAACGTCAATTTTATATGGGGGTGGAAGAAATTATATAATCGATTATTTATTGTTCAATATGAAACAGATAAAGCTGAAAATGTATTAAAAAAAGACTTTCAAAGATTTTAAACTTAAATAAGGGAAAGAAGAAAAAAGGGGGGAGGGATTTTATTTGATGACTTATTTATTTACCTTACTAAAGGATAAGAAATAGGACAAAAAAAGACTAAATTTTGTGTTCTTGGTAAGGGTAGAGTCAGAGCAAGCGTCAATTTTGGTGGGGGAGGAGTATAGTTATATGATTATTTATGATTACAATAAATTAACAGATAGAGTACCAAATGTTTAAAAAAAAGCAATGACTTTTAAGGTTAAAATTTTGTGATCTGAGGGAAAAAAAGAGGAATAAGCAGAATTAGTTCTTTTTTGCGGGGGGAGGGGGGCGGAAGTTTATCGGTGACTTATTATTTACTTACCTTAGAAAATATTTACAAATAATTAAAAAAAATAATAAACGAAAAAAAAATTAAGGACTTTAAATTTCAGATGCTTGGTAAGAGGGAGAGGCGAGGAGGAAATACCAATTTCAGTTGGGGTTGGTGGGGGGGGAGGAGAAATTTTTATGATCGTTTGTTTATTGTTAAAATAAAGTGGCAAATTGAGCAGAAAAGATAAAAAAAATTAAAGAGTTTTAAAGGGTTTTTATTTTAAAATATGGGTACCGTGATGAGGGAGCAAAAGGGAGAAATGACATTTCCGATAGAGGCAATTTACAAGAAATTTTAATGAAATGAATATGGTGAAATAAATTGATAACGAAATTTATGACTGACTATTTATTGTTAGTTTAAAGTAACAAATAAAACAGAAAATTAAAGAAAATATTAAGGTATTTTAAAGATTTTAAACCTTGATACTGTAAGGGAAGCAAAACGGGAAACGAAATTTCGGAAGAAGGGGAGACAAAGAGTGCAAGATGTTTGGATAAGAATATGGTGTGCATCGAATTTATTGTTCATTTACAGGGAAACATTAGGGATGATTGCTGATAGTGAGTTTTAAATTATGATATGTTTGATTAATGATAAGTTATGGTATAAGTTAAGTTAAACTAATATTTTTGCACAGGTGCATATGAATTGCATAGAATATGAAAGAGTGATCAAAGGGCTCCAATGCGATGTATCTCATGAGGGGTGTCGAAAAATGTTAGAAAAGTGCCGGCTAATTATGCTATCAGCTAAATGTCCTGTCGGCTAATCGCCTTTTCGGCTAAATGTCCTCCCGGCTAATTGCCACGTTCGGCCAGTTGTCTGTCGGCCAATTGTCTGTATTGCTGAAATTATTGCTATTCCGTTGCATAGACACTACACAAAAGATTTCATCAGTAGTATCGAGAATGACCATGAATTACTTAAAGATGTTTTTTAATTTGATTTATGCATTTTCAAGCTCAACTACTTTTAGTATAGATGTTTGACCCGTAGCCAGTCGCAGACATTTATCCGACAATCAAATAGCCTTCAAGACATTTAGCAGATAGCAGTTAGCTGACACGTGCATTTAGCCGATACGTACATATAGCCGACAACACAATTTGCTGAAATTTACATACAGCATACAGGACAATTGACCGAAATGGACATATAGTAATAATTTTAGCAATACAGATAATTGGCCGACAGGCAACTGGCCGAACGTGGCAATTAGCCGGAAGGACATTTAGCCAAAAAGGCGATTAGCCGACAGGACATTTAGCTGATAGTATAATTAGCCGGTACTTTTCTAACATTTTTCGACACCCCTCATGAGATACATCGCATTGGAGCCCTTTGATTACGCTTTCATATTATGTACCTCCCGTTCCCCCTACCCCAATTTGTATCACCGGGAGCATTTTTCTGACTTTTCCGACATCCCTCAAGTGATATATTATTGGACTGGGCAACCCTTTGATCACTCTTTCATATTATGCACTTCCCGCTAGGTTACAGTTAATTTCCAGTTTGGTTACAATTGCGATTAGTTACTCTTAGATTACGGTTAGGTTATAATTATGTTACGTTTAGGTGATAATTAGATTACACTTAAGTTACAGCTTGGTCATGGTAAAGTTATGTTACAGTTACATAACAGTTAGCATAGGATTAGGTTATAACTAGGTAAACGTTAGTTACAGTTAGATTATGGTTAAGCCCCAGTTAGGTTACATTTAGGCTACAATTAGGTTACTGTTAGGTTTTAGTTTGGTTACGGTTACTTCATAATTAGGTTACACTTAGGTTACGTTTAGATTATGGTTAGGTAACTGTTCGGTTATAATTAGGTTACGTTTAGGTGATAATTAGATTACGCTTAGGTTACAGCTTGGTCATGGTAAAGTTGTGTTACAGTTACATTACTGCTAGCATACGATTAGGTTATAATTAGATAAACTTTAGTTACAGTTAGATTACGGTTACGTCCCAGTTAGATTATATTTAGGCTACAATTAGGTTACTGTTAGGTTTCAATTAGGTTACGGTTACTTTATAATTAGGTTAACCTTAGCTTACGTTTAGATTATGGTTAAATAACTGTTAGGTTACGTTTAGGTGATAATTAGAATACGCTTAAGTTACAGCTTGGTCATGGTAAAGTTATGTTACAGTTACATTACAGTTAGCATACGATTAGGTTATAACTAGGTAAACGTTAGTTACAGTTAGATTACGGTTACGTCCCAGTTAGGTTACATTTAGGCTACAATTAGGTTACTGTTAGGTTTCAGTTAGGTTACATTTAGGCTACAATTAGGTTACTGTTAGGTTTCAGTTAGGTTACATTTAGGCTACAATTAGGTTACTGTTAGGTTTCAGTTAGGTTACGGTTATGTTACACTTAGGTTACGTTTAGGTTACAGATAGGTTATAGTTACGTTACAGTTTGGTATTGGTTAGGTTACAGTTACGCTACAGTTAGTTTATGCTTAGGTTTAATTATGCTAAGATCAGGTTACAGTTACATTACAGTTAAGTGGGATGAATGTCCATGTCGAATAATTGTCCTCTGTTGGCTAACTGTCTTTTCGGCTAACAGTCGCTGTCGACTAATTGTCATGTCGGCTAAACATCCTGTCGTCTAATTGCTGTCTGCTAAATGTCCCGTTGGCTAAATGACATTGTAGCATATAAATAAATAGGGATATGACAAAAAACTGGATACATGACCGTCCATGGATAGCAATTCTTAAGCTAATGTTAGCCTTAGAAGTGTGATTTCAGTAATTTTCAGCGTATTTATTTCTGAATTAAATTTTAGCTCAGTATGTGGCGTGTATAAAAATTTATAAGGAACATAACAGAGCTTCACAAAACAATTGAAGTACGTTTCCGTCTATTGCTAGGAATTAATAAATGTGTATTTTCAAATGTGTTATGTTTTTCTAACTGAACTAAAAATGTAGGAAAGGGTTCATAATCCATACTTGGCACATGGTTTTCCTTTTTTGTTTTATTTATTGTCAATAATTCATCTTCTTATGTTTTTGTATTTCTCAGTTGCAATAATCATGATTTTTAGGGTTCCGTACTTAAAAAGTAAAAACGGAATCATTATAAGATCACTCCTGTGTCTGTCTGTCTGTCACAGCCATTTTACTCGTAAACTACGGAACGTGGGAAGTTCAAATTGGGAGATGTAATAAAGACTATTGACCCACATATTTACAGATTATTAAACATTCACAAATATATGTGGGGAAAAACGTAGAGGGGATAATTAGGTTATTTGAAGAAGAAATATATTTTCTTTGTATATCGTTTGGGGTATCGGTTAAAAGATTCCGTAACGCCGAACTCAAAAATACATTTCTTTTAATTTTAGATATTATAATTTCAGAGATATCGTCGAAAATGTAGTGCAAAAATATGTCCCTCCCCCCCATCTATTTTCAAATCTACTGAAACTAAAATTATGAAAAAAATTAGAGGTAGTAGAGGAATGTAGTAGAGGTACTCGCAGGAAAATTATAGCGATTGCCCTAGGTGGCATAGTTTTTCATAAAATCGCATTTTTCTGTTACATACAGATTTCTGTTTGCGGGCATTCAGCAAAGGTATCGAAGAGCGCTAAAGGTACCTATCGTATCAAAAGTATAAAATCATTGTTTATAATGATTTTTGAAAAAAAATCGTCTGTAATTCGCCGAGATATTAAGATTCCTGTCAATGCCGGCGAAGACACAAACGAGCTAATGCTAATCCTATGGGGAGGAAAAAGTAAAAAAGTGCGATGTAGACACGGATCTCGGCTATACAATGGCAAAAAAAATATTTTAAAATATCGAAATGCAAAAGAGATATTAGAAAAATCCTTCCCCATACGATTAGCATTAGCTCGTGCTGCCTTCGCTGGCAGGGGCAGGAGCCTTAACCCTTAAAGACACGGTTGGTTTGGACATACATAATGGCAGAGGCGGCGTACTCTATATACCATCGGTTTTTAAATACTAGATAACAACTTTTAATGATATATTTGTGTAATGCAATACCCAGTAGCAGCATAAAAGCAGTAAACGTCAAATTGTTAAAAACAGACCAATTTAATTATAATTAATCGCATAAATACTATGGTATTCGCGACTAGTTTGCGTTGAGTGGATCTCTCAATACGCCTCCCGTGTCTTTAAATGATAATTAAAGACCTATTTGAAAAGAATGCGGCACGGACAAAGTCGAGTTACATCTGTGCGACCTCCTTTCGAAGCGCGCTTAGTACAACGCCAAGTTTAAACTTTGAACAAGGATTTTATTTCATCTACACTCTAAAATGAAAAATATTACTATGTTGAATTTAGTTTTATGAAATGCCAAATGAAATTTAAATATGCAGTACTTTTATTGTTAGTACCAAATTAAGTTCACCATATGCAGATTAAGATACGTTTAAAAAAAGAGTTATACAAAATAGCAATATTTAATTTTATTTCGGCTTCATATCTCTTTGAACCTTTGTGGTATACTCATTCATACTTTTCTAATTGCCGAAACGTCAGTGAAGGCTTACTGTGGAGACACGAAAAGTTTTGATTTCCGTTTGTCTGTCTGTCTGTCTGTCTGTTCCGCGATAACTGCCGCAAAAAGCACCCGATCACCTTGAAATTAATTGGGCATATTTGTGAGATACCTGGACGTAGCTGTATAGTTTTGGGTTAAATTTGGTTCATTCGTTCGGAAAATATGGAAGATTTTATTTTTCTTTATAATGCTTTTCTACGGCAAGTCAGACGATTTTCAAATTTCGATTAGTTGAAAGAAAATGGCACGTTTGATTAATGGATTTAAATGTCAAATTATGGATACTAAAATTCCAAATAAGGGTTTTAAATTATTCCTATTATATTGAAGTTTTATCAATATATCTATCAGATTTTTTTATTTACGTGTATAATGTTTTGAGGACATTTATACATGTATTCCAATAATATAAAGAATTTTTAAATTAATTTTCTTGTTTTACATGATACATATTTCTTTTTTTTTTTCCTTTTCTTCGTTGCCTAGCGACTGTTATTCGTAGCCTATCATTGCGTCAAATATGAATGAAGTTAGTAAATTACGTTAATTTTGTTCCAGGTACTATTAAAAGGCTACCACAAAAAATATTTTATCGCGCCAAACCGATGCAATTTATGCAATTAACAGTGGAAACGATAATGAATTATTTTCCAGTAGATTTATAGATCTCCAGATATGCATATTTTGGGAGGCTTTTAATATGTTATTGCTATCGCATGGATTAGGATGTTTAAACTAATGTTTAACCATGCTATAAGTGAAAAAAAAAGTACAGTTAAAGGCATGTAAATCCTTTTTAACACTTTCCAACATGGATGAAAAGTATTTATGACTTCAGTTTTTCTATCTGTCGCCTGCCGTGTTTCTCTACGTGCTCTAACTCGCGTAAATATAGTCGGGATTACATGTAATTGATATACGTTATTGAAGTTTACCAAAGTATGTTTGGTATTAAAAATGAAGAGTGTAGCACACATAGCTTAATTACAGGGGCACTAAAAACTATTCCGTTACATTATAGTCTTTGGGAAAAATCGTCTGTGGTGTATTTTAATAATGTTACACAATTTTAAACGTAATGAAATTTATATACTTTATTAAGGTGCACTAGAACCTGGTTACTATAAAATATGTTATGTGTAGCACTTACAGCATGCGTACAGGGAACTCAAAAGTATTCATAATATTACAATCTTTGAAGAAAATCCTTTTGTGGCGTTTTTTAATGATGTTACTCTGTTACAAAATAATAAAATTGATATGTATTTTTGAAACATTTTTGTAGTATATGGGGTGCAAAGCATATGTTTTTTTCAGGGTCATACAAAAGTGGTCGATTAAAATGTGGTCTACGGGGGAAAAAAAACTCTTCACAGCTTATTTTAACACATTAGCGACGGGAAACGAGAATTCTCGTTTTTATTCAGAATACATCATTGGCTAAGGGAGTGACTTCTACCTTACAGAAAAGACATTTATATTGTGTTGTCCATATTTTTTTATAGATTGTAAGACATTATATATTACATCCGTACATTGAAAGATATTTACTGCTGCATAAACATGAAAAACATATCTCAGAAACCAATTTCCGAGACACTTTCAGAAGAGGGAGGAGCTTCTACTGTTTTTAAACCCATATTTAATTAAATTACCTGTCGTCAGTGTGTTAATTGTGTTGCACTAATTCAAACATTATGAAATTAAATTACATTACTGTGGTTGACTACAAGAAGCTTGAATATGATTTGTATCGTATTTATCGTTCATTTATAGGGTCACATAAAAAATTTCGGATACAGTTCTGGTCTATTAGGGATGATTGCTGAAGAGCATTTTCGATTATGATGTGCGTTTTGACGTTAAGTAAATTTGTGATTAATAAGTAGTGCTTAAATATTGTATAGACCATGTACAGGGATACACAAATGAATTCGTAAGTATAAATGAAAATGAACGCGAATTGCTTCAGTGTTTTTTTTTTTTTTTGAGTTATGTATTTCCCAGACCAATTACATTTAGTATACTAACAAATGTTTGCAGAATTGAAATAGAACCATATACAGGACTCCGCAGAAACTGGATATATGGTGCACACTATGCATACTAATCCCCGGAAATGTGATATGAGCAGTTTTAAGAGGGTTTTTTGTCTGCATTAAATTTAAATGTTATAGACGACGCGTAAAAATCTTCACGTAATATACAGGGCTGTAGAAAAGAATTCATGTACGTTTCCGTCTATTGGTAGAATTTACTAAAGGACATTAACACAATTAATTGATAATTACAAATGTAAATTAGATTACACTACGAAGGGGTTCAGGGGACCCCTGAAGAAATCTACTTTATTATCTAAAAATTACCAGAATAAGTAGCTCATGAGATTTTCAGAATACCATTACATAACAATGGGTTTAATTTAACGCTTCTAATGTCAGAAACCTTCGAAATATTTTTTCGTTTTATAAATGTTTATGTAATTTCAAAACTTTAAATTTCGTTTTTTGTAGAAAGATTAATATTACTCAAAGGGTGCTAAACACAATGAATTGTAGAGCTGACGTTGAGGCTCCTGATCTGCAGATTTACTAGTATATACAGCTATACCCAACTCTACGTTGAATAGGTTTTTACAAAGTTTCATTATTCTTTTAAATTATACAGTTAATAATTCATATATTTATTGTACGGAACCCTCTGAGCGCGAGTAAAACTTGTATTTGACCGTTTATTTTATATACAAGTTATATGCATTGGTCTGCCAAGTCGTATCTTGGTGGAAATCATCTGCAGAACATCAATTTAGTGGTTGATCTGCAGGTTTACCATTGTGTTTTCATGCACCCAAACTTCAATATTTTCATAGATTTGGGTGCTGCAAAATACAATGATAAACCAATCGATCAAATACTAAACTCCGGTGTGCAGGTGTTTTCTATCAAGATATGACTTATCAGACTATTTGCATTTTAATATGCTAATTGAGTTCTATCTAATCCTAAAATTCCAGCCTTCAACTTGATGAGCTGATGGTCTGTGCAATTGCCACCCGTCGAACAAATCCCTTCCTGTGAAATCTTGTATCACTCTTTAGGAATCTGTGGACAGGCACAAAAACATCCTTTGTTTTTATACCTCGATTGTGTATAAAAACCTTTTTTAATTCATCACTCTGAATTTGGAGATTTTTGTAATAAATACAGCTGTATTTTTTTTTTTTTTTTACAATTGTTTGAGAAAGATTTGTTTTTATTTTCTCTGAAAACTGCTTGGATTTTTCATTACATTGATATGCAATTCTGATAATGAATTTCATAGAATTCCATTTCAAAGCAATATTTCGAATTTCTTCCAATTTTACCAAAGCATTCTTTTTCTTTATCAGAAATCAGAGAAAATAAATTTATTTTTCTGCATCTTTATCTTTAGATTAAGTTACAATTTTATTTTCCCCGCATTGCTGATAGAGATTTTTTTTTACCTTGTCAGTTGAAAGCTCACAGTCAAATATCTCCAGAGATTCTCCATCTTCTTCCTCTACTTCCAAGTTAATAATCAGGAGGAGTTGCCGTAATATCCTTTACCAATCTGTGTCCTATATCGGAATTTGGTAAATTAACAGTGCTTTTAGTTTATAGTCTTTACTTGAACTTACCGATCATGACAGTGTTAAGCTATCATTCGTTGTTGCTAAGAAACTGTTTTTACTAGTTTATAAATTAGCTTGGTAAATTATCACTGGTTTTACTTTGCAGCCTCTACTTGAACTTGCCGATCAAGACAATGTTAAGCTGTCATTCATTGGTGCCCAGAAAATGTTTTTATCAGTTTGTTAAAAATGTCCTACTGACATTTTCTATGCAAATAACGCAGTCTTTCAAAGTGACAGACTGGTTGATGATGGTATTATCCTTCTCGTATAATTCTTGAAAAGCTAATGACAAATTTACTAACTGTTGCTTTGTGAGCCTTAATTTCCTCTCTACTCATTTGATAAAACTCTGTCATTGAATAATGAATTTTAGTAAACGAAAGTGTGTGCCATTACAAATACATCATGAAATAAAAATGTTAACTAAGGCAATCTTTAACCAGGATACCAATGTAAATTGAAAGTAAAGATGGAGTGTTATTAAAATTCATAGATAAAGACCAGAGAAGAATCCGTAACCAAATTCAGATTTTTGGGAATGATGTAAAAGTTTGTTGCATATTGTTGATGGAAATTAAAGAAAGTGTATTTCGTGAAAATTTCAATTCCTAGCAGTTACATAATTAGAGCTCATCTGGCTAAAGAATCGATGTATTTTCTCAAATCTTCCAAAAAATAAAATACCTTATCCTCAAAATATTTTTAAGTGATTTAAATAAACGGTCATTCGACGAAGTAAGTTTTGGAGAATGGTACTTGGATTGAAACACTTAATCTCAATTATAATATTTTGTGTCTACAGTGGGCAAAGATACGTGTGGTCTTGTTGGAAAACAATGCCTAATTGTTGATTATTTGAAGCTGCTTTTAGCGGATTGTTTGATTTAATTCACTTAATTATAAACAGTATTTCTGCAAACTACTGCTATAGTTTCCAAGTAACATCTATTAATAAACAATTTTCTTGTCTCACTGAATGCGAAGAAAAATCTTCTGTGGGTAAGAAACTGACTTTTGCTTTAATTAAAAGGCCTCTTCGAAGTAGTCATCAATGTAGTCTAAATAAATATTAATATTGTTATTATTCCTTATATTCCATGAATTACGAATATAATCTGAAAATAAAAACTATGCGTAAATCTGGTTTTTGAACAATGTAGAATAACGTTGTTTTAAAAATATCGACATATTCTGTAGAAATTGAGTCGGGCCAAAGTTTTAGCTTCATAATACGTAATTTTTTTGTACTGCTAATTGTACTGCCCGGTTCCGGGAACAAGAAATTTCCGTCCGAGGAGACCTGTACATTCAAATTTTTAGACAACAAAGGCTTAGAAACTGATACAATCAATTATGACTCGTATTCAATCATAGAGCCTCGCTTATAGAAAAAATTTCAGGCCGAAACGTGCTGGATCGAACCGTAGGTTCCGACTTCACGAGGATGAAGTAGGCATACTTCTATTAAAAATTGTTACATTTTTTTTTATCATATTTAATAACTTCAGTTAATTAAGACAATAATAACATTTTAAAATAAGTGGTAGAAATTTGCTTGATTTGCCTCCGTCAGAATATTGCTTATAGATCGAATTTGGCAAGCTCAAAAGTGGAGGTTCTATTATGATTTTATGAGATATATAATTTGCAATGAAATGCTGATTTGGGTGGACTTTCTGCAGAAAAATTCCTTCGTGAAAACATTTCATTTATTAACACAATCAAATTAAACCTCGTGAGTTTGGTCTCCTTATTCACCACCCCTCCTTTCTTTAGCATTCTTTGAGTTTCTCCATCTTCACTGTTTTTTCTTTTTTTTTAATGAAGGTAGTGCAGATGGCCTTTAGTAATGTGGACTATGGTGATTTCGAGTTAAGTTAGAAAACTTAAACAATCGGCTGATTTTCGTCAATGTTTTATAACGGTGGATGAAACATGAATTCGCCATTATTCTTCAGTGATGAAAGAGCAATCTAAACAATGTGAAAGAGCAGCTGAAATTGCACCAAAGAAAGTGAAAACGGTTCCACCTGCTGGAAAAGCCATGGATACGGTTTTCAGGAATTCACAAGATGTTGTGATCATAGACCACCGACAAAAAGGCAGAATCGTCACCGGACAGTGTTATTCTTCTCTACAGGACCAATTGAAGAGTGCTTATTCCGACAAAATTTCCCTACCTGAGCAAAAAGAAGGTGTTCGTTCACCACAGCATTGTTCTTGCACACATGCCTGTAGTTTCCGCTACTAAAGTCAATCACCTACGCTCTGTAGTACTTCCACATGCACCGGATTTTGCTCCCAGCGATTATTTCCTCTTCCCAAGCCTGGAGAAATGGCTCGGTAGTCGGAAATTCACTTCAAAATATGGGGTTAAAGCAGACACCACCACTTCATTTCCAAAGATAGATAAGGCTTATTATACTAAAGATAATAAAAAGTCGGAAACTCGTTGGTTTAAATTTTATAAGTTGTAAGGAACTACGTTAAAAAAAAATGAAATATTGTCAAAATATTACTATTTTCTTTGTCGGGTTGATAACCTTTCAAAACACACTCGTATCGACATCAAATTTCATTTTCCCTCCAAAAAAAAAGGCGGAGTTCATGAAAAATGGTCCTAGTTGTAATTAAAATTCGACCCCCTCATGCTAAAAACATGACACTATAAAACCTGGTAAGACGGAAACATAAACAATAGATACGAAATACCGTTTTAGATGGGTTATTTGCGTCTTTGCAGATACACTTGCCAGGTATTTTTAGGGAAATAATGAACAAATTCCGTTTAAACCAGGATTCCGTTACAGCTGCATATCAGAAAATAAATTTGTTAGCTAGTAGACTTTCCTCTCTCTTTTTTTCTCATTCTGTCCTTGATTCTCGGCAGTATTTCTAGGAGTTATCGACACTCTCTATCACAGTAGTGTTTCACTACACTTAGACTAACATTTCATGTTTTTGCTATGATGTGCTATATACCAACTCATCGACAGGGCGTGGATTTGATCTTCAAATAGGTAGCCCCTGGAACTGCGCTGCTGTTCACTGTTCAGACATTTATAAAATGTAATATTTAACCTTACAGTCTCATTATTTTCAGATTTACATTATTATAGTTAATGATAAATTTTCGCGTTTCCTTACCGTTACAAAAAATGTCTTTCCGTTACCTTTGAGAATATACACTAGTAACGGGGAAAAAATGTAAGCGCTAATGTTTAGTCTGTGGGAGCGTTATTTTCAAATATCTCGCTTTTTTTATAATATTTTAAAATGATTTTTTTTGCATAGGATTGCTGAGGACGATCTACAACCGGGCTGTTTTTTACTTTTTCGATTTTTGGTTTCAGATATTTAAAAAAAAATTACTTTTACTTTCGGAGCCGGTGGAATCGTTTCTGAAATTGAAGCAATAAAAAAAAAAACTATAACTAAAATCGAAAAAGTAAAACTTAGCCTGGTTGTCGATCGTCCTCAGCTATCCTATGCAAAAACAAATCATTCAAAAATATTAAAATCAAAGCGGTTTGGAAATAACGCCCCCATAGACTAAAATTAGCATTTTCATTTCTTCCCGTGTCTGAAGTGTGCTCTTAAATTAAGATGTGTTATACAGGACAAATTTCGCATTTTCTGCGACTTTTAAAGGTGTACTGTCCCCTTAAAAATTACAAATATTAAAAATAATAAATATTAAATTATTTTTTTAAAGTTTCGAACAAATTCATCAACCCTTTTAAAGTTAACAATCTTTAAAACTTACGAATTTTAAGTTCTTGTTAAATCTTAGTAAATTTAAATTGTTCAAATTATGAAAAATTAAAATGATAAAGTCATCAATGAAAGTTCTTAGGCATGTTTTAACGGCATGAAAAATATGCTAAAAATTAATATAATAAGAAAACAAATAATGCAGATGAAAATCAACTTTCAGGAATTTCTACCAATTAACGGAAATATATTTGCATTTTTTTGTACAGCCCTTACATTAGCAACAAGTTTTTATACACGCCACATGTTAAGATAAAATTTATTCCAATATAAACATGCTTAAAACTACTTAAATCGCACTTCCAGAAATTATCATCCATGGCGTGCATGCATTCAATTCTCTGGATAGCCTTGTATATTATTATATTTATATTTTCCAAATATATCGTTCTAAATATAGTTGAACTTGAAAATGTAGGATCTAATTTAAAAAAAAAAATAAGCAATTCACTCTCATTCTCAGCAATTCTTCCTAGTTCTTTTGCGTAGCCCTATACATTAGGGTGGGTCGAAAAAACCGAAATATTTATAATCGAAACGTAATAGCGCGGAAAAGTTGCCTTTTGTAAAAAAGATAAAATACGTAAAATATTACACCGATTGGTTAATATCTTTTACCGCCGCAAGGTGTCCAAATTTCGAAAAAATCATAAAAAACATACTTTTAGCAATTTTTTTTTAAAATTATCCAAACATACTTATTCAATTTCTAATAGAACGCAATAGCCACGCCAAGATATTAGTAATGTAACATTAACATTTCATTTTTGTGACATCGTTGCTTTTACCGCCACAACAGGGCCAAAATTTCTAAAAAATGTTAAAAATTAAAGTTTTCCATTTTTTGAATTTTCATAACTTTTGTAATGTTTTCAGATTTTTTACAATTCTAATAGGCTGGGAAAGGCATTTTATGTTATTAATTTCATGCACATTGTTAACCATGATCACTGTAATTCTATAAAAAAAAAATTGCTCAATGATAGAAACACCTGCAGCTGTCTGCACGTAAAATTAATATCTCGCTGCTAGAGGGCCACGTTTTACTTTGTTCGTTTTTTTTTTTTTTTTTTTTTTTTTTGTAATGTACTCCTTTTACTCTATACTTTGAGGGCCCTAAAGATAGAAATATCTGCCAGGTTAAAGAGGTGGCAAAGTTTCATCTTTTCGAAGTCAAGGAGGAACATATCTCTTTGTACTAGAAACAGGTCTGAATTATTTTCGTCATTTGACCCCATCGTCTGGCAAGGCGACTTCTATGTGCAATGACATTATAGATTTTTTGAAGAAAAATGAAATCCCGACTGGAATAATAATTGCAGTTGAATTTCGCGGAATTGTCTTCAAAACAGGATGCAAAGGTGGTGTTATAGTAGGATTAGTTGAGAACAACTTTTAAAAACCCACTTTATTGGCTTCCTTAAACTCACTTCAATGAGCTTCCACTGTGACATCTTTTCAAACATCTTGATGACAAAAAAACAGGTTATCTATCATATTGTGACCCAATTGGTTGATCTCTTGCGATTTGCGAATTATTACCAATTGCAAAATTTAAGCCAATTTAATCTGATCACCTAGCTGTTGATAAAGATGATTTGTCAACTGACCAGAAGTATATGTCTGAAATATTGCAAGCACTTTCAACACGCGTGTATACAATTGACCTTTTTTGTTGAGTCCCTGGACAAATATTTCACGCAAGGTGGATCATTACTGCTATTCGAATTTTGAGACTCTACGTTGGAACAAAGAAACCCTCTTTTTAACTTGTCATACTCTTTGAGTACATCCTGAAAATGTACTGCATCAGTTGGTTCAGAATTAAAATGAATCACTCATGTTTTCCAGATCTGTGCACTATAGTTAGTAACTTACGTTACTTGACAGATAATCTACGAAAGATTATAGTTCCTGTATTTTCACGAGATGACTATTTCACAAATCATACAAATAGCCTCCTTGGAATGATAGCATATGTAGAGGAGAACATCAGGGCCCCAGCCATGAAGAAAATTGCAAAAGCACGAAGTTTTGTGGACTAGAATAGTGCCATCCGTCACTTTATCATAGCAGACTTCAACACTGAAGCTTAAAATTGTATGGCTTTAGTCTACTGACAAAACTGGAAACTAACGGAACCACCTGTTATGGTTTCTTTATCGACTAAAAACGCTGGTGAGTTAAAAATTTTCGATTAACGATACCAGATATTATAACTTTCCTTGTCCCACTCAATCACTAGAAAGATGCGTGAAATTATTCATTGAAGCGCTGATAAAGTTTGTTTACTAGAACAGAGGGAGGATCACATCTGATCAGTTTTGTCCTCTCGAGAAATAATGGCTTCATCTGAAAGCAAGTCTCTATATTTTAATTCATAAAATACTAAAACATTTTGCTCATTTTATATAATGTTTGTGGCATGAATTGGCTGTTATGAAGTAAAACATCAGTAGATGAACCGATCGTCAAGAAAAATGAATGATTAACTTTATTTTCAAGTCTATTACAAATAGTAATAAAAAATTATGATATATTAATAGATATAAAGTAAAATTATTTATTTCTAGACATATTATAGAAATTATAAAAAAATTAAAAAAAATGAAAAAGTGAAAATTTTGAAATTTTTACAAAAAATATGGTCTTTAGCGGCAAATAAAAATCTGATTTCATCATAATGAATATTTACCGGGACATTTCTCATATCTTCATGTAGTTATTGCGTTCTATTAAAAATTGTATTGGTATGTTTGGATAATTTAAAAAAAAATTAAAAAAAAACCTGTTTTTTGTGATTTTTTGAAATTTTGGCCCCCTTGCGGCGGTAAAAGATATTAACCGATCGATGTAATATTTTAGAAATTTATTCTCTATTACAAAAGGCAACTTTTCCGCGCTATTACACTTCGATTATAAAAATTTCGTCTTTTTCGACCCACCCTACTATACATGATGTATATAATTTAAATATATAACCTTGTATGCAGAAATTTAGTTGAAAACGTAAATCATAGCTGAAAACTCAATTTCAACAGTCATCCATAATAGACAATAATTCATGTACAGTATTTTATCCAACATCTTTTATGTGCCCCTGTAAATGAAATAAAATGTGATCAAAATCATCTTCTAATGTAAGCATCTTGCAATAAACCTCAGTAACATATATGAATTCCATCTTGTTTAAAGTAGTAAAACATAACTAAAACACGCTACAAGCAGTTTTTTCTGTAATGAAACTGAACTCTTTTCTGTGACCCTGTAAATGAATGAAAAATGCTTTGCAACCCCTTCAGGAAGTATGTTTTATTGCACCTCATAAATTCATATTAATTGCATTATGTTCGTAACAGAGAAACATTAAAATACGCCGCAAAGGTTTTTTCTTCATAGTTCATAATATAGCGAAATGTACTTTTGAATTCCCCTGTACACGAACCTGTGCACTTCAATAAGGTGCATAAATTTTATATTTAAACTGTTTTACATCATTAAAATACACCGCAAATGATTTTTCCCACATAGGTCATAATATAAAAGAATACTTTTGAAAGTCCATGTAAGTGAAGTATATAAATGATTACGCGCTTTATTATCAGTGCCATGTATCCCATGATAAACTTCAACAACGTATTTCAATTACATCACAATTCAAGTATATGTACGCTAGTTAGACCACGGACAGACGGGCAGTGAAACCAATTCATAAACATTTTCCAACTATGTTGTAATGTGTTAAAAATATGAGTACCCGTCCAAACGTTTTGTGTTGGATATACATATAGAAAATATAGAGGTTGTAGAGAAAAAAGCGGGACCTGGTATTAATTGACACTATATAACCTGGTAAGACGGAAACACAAGCAATAGGTGCGAATTACCGTTTCAGATGGGCAGTTTCCGTCTTTGCAGATACAATTACAGTAGAGCGCCGATTATCCGAACTCCAGTTAACCGAACTTCCAATTATACGAACAACCTATTTCTCTCAAAAAAATTTTTATCCGAACAACCTATTTCTCTCAAAAAAAAATTTTTTAATGATGATGAGATTGTGGATGAGATTTAAGATGTAAAATAAATTGAAGAAATGAAAACGAATGCCCTGAAAATGACCCAAATCCATCGCATAACGAAGCCTTTGAGTGTTTGGAAACAGCTATGAAATGGCTTGAATGGCAGAAGAACTCTGATCCTATTCAAATAACGTATTTAAGAAGAATTCGAGATATGGCAACATTGGAAAGAACGTCTTATTTGAAGCAAGCAACGATCGAAAGCTATTTTGTTTAAATTATAATCTCTGGAGTTCAGAAAATGGTAAAAAGAGAAAAAGAAAATTTTAAATGATAAAAAAGTAAACAAAAAGACAGTTTTTAAACACGCTAGCACTAACTGGCGCTACCAGTCCTAAGCCTGGATAAAGTGTGAAGGTATTAGTATAGTGAGAAACACCCCTTAAATTGTCTGTCCATTTATCCGAACTACATTTATCCGAACTTCGACCGAACTAGGTTCGGTCCCGACTTGTTAGGATAATCGGCGCTCTACTGTATAAGATATATTAAGGGGAATCAGAGAAATATTCCGTTTAAACCAGGATTCCGTTACAGCTGCGTATTAGAAAATAAATTTGCTAGCTAGCAGATTTTATAAAAGATTATATTTTACCTTACAGTCTTTTTTTAGTTTTACATTATTATAGTTAATGATAAATTTTCGCGTTTTCTTACCGTTACAAAAACTACCTTTACGTTACATTTGAGAACCCACATTAGAAACGGCAAAA
Organism: Maratus speciosus; assembly: GCA_963932465.1. Taxonomy (NCBI): domain Eukaryota; kingdom Metazoa; phylum Arthropoda; class Arachnida; order Araneae; family Salticidae; genus Maratus; species Maratus speciosus. Next base: position 13,599,515 of record OZ010786.1, read on the forward strand.
AAATGTAAGCACTAATGTTAAGTCTACGGGAGCGTTATTTTCAAATATCTCGCTTACTCTTTAATATTTTAAAATGAAATTTTTTTCATAGGATAGTTCAGGAGGATCTATAACCGGGCTAACATATACTTTTTCGATTTTGGTTTCAGATATTTAAAAAAAAAATTACTTTTTCTTTCGGAACCGGTTGGAATCCGTTCTGAAATTGATACTATCCTAATATTAAAAAAAATTAAAAACAAAATCGAAAAAGTAAAAACTATTCTGGTTTTCGATCGTCCTCAGCTATCCAATGCAGAAAAAACAAACAACAAAAAAAAATCTATTAAAATAAAGCGAGAAATTTGAAATTAACGCCCCCATAGACTTAAAATTAGCGTTTTTATTTATTCCCGTGTCTGAAGTGGGCTCTTAAAGAAAGATGTGTAATACAGGACAAATTTCGCATTTTCTGCGGCTGTTAAAGGTGTACTTTTTCGTTAAAAATAATAAATATTAACAATATTCCTTTAAATTTTCAAACAAATTGATCAAAACTTTCAAAGTAAACATTCTTTAATACTTACTAACTTTTTGTTTATCCTCTGTTTATGTTAGTTTGTTTATGTTTGTTGTTGTTGTTTGTTACTTTATGTGTTATATTTGTTTGTATGTTGTTGTGTTTTTGTTTGTTATATTAACTAAGTTTTTGTTAAATCTTAGTAAATTTAAATTGTTCAAATTACTGAAAAATGAAAATGATAAAGTCATCAATGGATGTTCTTAGGCTTGTTTTAACGGCATGAAAAATATGATAAAATTTAATATAATAAGAAAACGAATAATGCAGATGAAAGTAAACTTTCAGCAATTCCTACCAATTAACTGCAGTATATTTGCATTATTTTGTACAGCCCTTGCATCCGAACAAGTTTATATACACGGCACATGGTAATGGTAAGATCAAAATTATTGCAGTATAAACATGCTGTAAACAACTGAAATCGTACTTCCAGAAATTATTATTCATACGCGTGCGCATGCATCCAGTTCTTTGAATAGCCTTGTATATTATTATATTTATATTTTACAAACACATCTTTCTAAATATAGTTGAACGTGAAAATGTAGAATTTAATTAAAAAAAAAGCAATTCACTCTCATTATCAGCAATTCTTCCTAGTTCTTTTGCGTAGCCCTATACATGCTCTATAGAAATCATATATATAATCTAGGATGCAGAAATTTAGTTAAAAAAGGATATCATAGCTGAAAACTCACTTTTAGCAATCGTCCCTAATAGACAATACTTCGTATACAGTATTGTATCTAGCAACTTTTATGTGCCCCTGTAAATGAAATAAAATGTGATTCACATCATATTCTAATGTAAGCATCTTGTAGTAAACCTCAGTAACGTATACGAATTTCATCTTGTTTAAAATATTGAAACAGAATTAAAACACGCTGCGAGCAGTTTTTTCTGTAATAAAACTGAATTCTTTTCTGTGATCCTGTGAATGAATGATAAATGCTTTGTAACCCCTTAAAAAGCATGTTTCAGTGCACCTAATAAATTCACAGCCATTTCGTTATGATTGCAACAGAGAAACATTATTAAAATACGCCGCAAACGTTTTTTCTTCATAGTCCATAATATAATGAAATGTACTTTTGAATTCCCCTGTACACGTATCTGTGCACTTCAATAAGGTGCATAAATTTTATGTTTAAATTGTTTTACATCATTAAAATACACCGCAAATGATTTTTCCCACATAGGCCATAATATAAAAGAATGCTTTTCAATGTCTATGTAAGTGAAGTATAAATTATTACACGATTCATTATCAATGTCATTTATGACATGATAAACATCAACAACGTATTTCTATTACATCACAATCCGAGTATATGTACGCTAGTTAGAGTACTGACAGACGAGCAGTCAAGCCCCACTCATAAACATTTTTCAACTATGTTGGAGAGTGCTAAACATCTGAGTACCCGTCCAAGCGTTTTGTGTTGGATATATAAATAGAAAATATAGAGGGCTTAGAGAAAAACGCGGGGCCTGGTAATAATTAAAATTCCACCCCCTCAACTAAAAACATGACACTATAAAACCTGCTAAGACGGAAACATAAACAATGTGTACGAAATACCGTTTTAGGTGGGTTGTTTCCGTCTTTACAGATACAATTGTAAGATATTTTTAGGGGAATCATGAAGCTATTCCGTTTAAACCAGGATTCTGTTACAGTTACGCATTGCAAAATAAATTTGCCAGCTGACAGACTTTTATAAATTGCGATATTTTACCTTACAGTCTCATTATTTTTAGATTTACATTCTTATAGTTAATGATAAATTTTCGCGTTTCCTAAACGTTACAAACAGTTCCTTTACGTTACATTTGAGAACCCACACTAGTAACTAGGAAAAAATGAAAGCGCTAATGTTAAGTCTATGGGAGAGTTACTTTCAAATATCTCGCTTCCTTTTTAATATTTTAAAATGAATTTTTTGCATAAGATAGCTGAGAACGCTCGATAACCGGGCTAGTTTTTATTTTTTCAATTTTGGTTTCAGATATATTTTTTTTAATTACTTTTACTTTCATAACCGGCTGGAATCCGTTCTGAAATTTAAACTATCCTAACATAAAAAAAACTATAACCAAAATCGAAAAAGTAAAAACTAGTCTGGTTGTCGATCATCCTCAGCAATCCTATGCAAAATAAAATCATTCAAATATATTAAAATCAAAGCGAGAAATTTGAAAATGACGCCCCCAAGGGCTTAAAATTAGCGTTTTCATTTCTTCCCGTGTCTGAAATAGGCGTGCATGCATCGAATTCTTTGAACAGACTTGTATATTATTATATTTGAATTTTACAAACATATCTTTCTAAATATAGTTGAACTTGAAAATAAAATTAATCTATTCACTCTCATTCGCAACAATTCTTCCTAGTTCTTTTGTGTAGCCCTATATATAGTCTATAGATTAATCAAGTATGCAGAAATTTAGTTAAAAATGTATATCATAGCTGAAAACTCACTTTCAGCAATCATCACTAATAGACAATACTCATATACATCATTGTATCCAATATCTTTTATGTACCCCTGTAAATGAAATAAAATGTGATGCACATCATATTTTAATGTAAGCATCTTGTAGTAAACCTCAGTAAGGTATATTAGTTCCATCTTGTTTAAAATCGTGAAACATAGCTACAACACATGCTGCAAGCACTTTTTTCTGTAATAAAGATGAACTCTTTTCTGTGACCCTGTAAATGAGTGATAGATGCTTTGCAACCCCTTCAGAAAGCATTTTTTTCACCTTATAAATTCATATCAATTTCATTATGTTGCAACAGAGAAACGTTATTAAAATACGCCGCAAACGTTTTTTTCTTCATAGTCCATAATATAACGAAATCCACTTTTGAATTCCCCTGTACACGTACCTGTGCACTTCAATAAGGTGCATAAATTTTATGTTTAAAATTGTTTTACATCATTAAAATACGTCGCAAATGATTTTTCCCACATAGGCCATAATATAAAAGAAAACTTTTGAATGTCCATATAAGTGAAGTATAAATTATTATAAAATAATACGTATTACAAAATAAATTTTCTAGCTAGCAGACTTTTATAAAATGCTATATTTGACCTTACATCTCATTATTTTTAGTTTTACATTATTAAAGTTAATGATAAATTTTAGCGTTTCCTTGAAGTTACAAAGAATATCTTTATGTTACCTTTGAGAATTCGCACTTGTTACGAGAACAAAATGTAAGCTCTAACGTTAAGTATATGGGAGAGTTATTTTCAAATATTTAACTTCCTTTTTAATATTTTTAAATGATTTTTATTGCATAGGATGGCTGAGGATGATCTACAACCGGGCTAGTTTTTACCCTTTCGATTTTAATTTCAGATATTAAAAAAAAATTACCTTTACTTTCGGAACCGAGGTGAATCTGTTCTGAAATTGAAACTAACCTAATATATATATATTAAAAATACTATAACCAAAATCTAAAAAGTAAAACTTGGTTCGTACGGTCCTTGAAAGTCCTTAAAAGTGCTTACATTTTTCAAAGGAAATTTTTGGTGCTTAAAAGTACTTATTTTCATGCAAAATCGGAAAAAAAGTCCTTAAAAGTGCTTAATTTTACTCTCATATTAATTCTTAATCAAAGGTGAAACTCTTCTGCATTTCTTTTAATTTCTGATTAAAAAAAAAAAAATCTTAATCCCGCCTTGCCTCCCCTTCTGAAATTTTACTTTCCCCTTTGTAATATCAAATTTAAAAACTTCATTTTTTTAACCTTTTTCTACTCTCAGGGATGTAAGACCTGCGCCAGACGAAGCCAAAATTTGCGCAAAGCTGCTACAAAGAGGTATTTTTTTTTCCATTTTGCGCCAAACCTACACCAAAACGTACTTAGTGCCAAGATGAAATTTAGCAGGATTTCGTCGATCCGAGAAACAAAAAAAAAAAATCAATTTTTTCTATGCCACCAATTGCGTCAAAAAAAAGCAAAAAACCGCGGTCAAAAGATCTCGAAAAACACGCGATGTTTGTCAAATGATCACAAAAAAACGTGAATTTTGTCAAAGGATCGCTAATTTCGTCAAAAACGAACAAAACGCGGTCAAAAGATCGTAAAAACTATAATTTTGTTAAAAGATGGCGAAAAAAACGCGCAAATTTCATCAAAAGGTCGCAAAAACCCATAAATTTCGTCAAATGATCGCGAAAAACACGCAATTTTCGTCAAAAAATCGCGAAAAACACAAGAATTTCGTCAAAATATCACGAATAACATGCGAATTTCGTCAAATGATCGCGAAAAAAACGTGCATTTTGTCAAAGGATAGCTGACTTCCTAAAAAAACGAACAAAACGGGGTCAAAAGATTGTGAAAAAACTCGATTTTCGTTAAAAGATCGCGAAAAATACGTGAATTTTGTCAAAAGATCGCGAAAAATACGCAAATTTCGTCAAAAGATTGCCAAAAATACGCAAATTTCGTCAAAAAATTGCCAAAATACGCAAATTTCGTCAAAAGATCGCGAGAAACACGTGAATTTTGTCAAACGATCGCGAAAACCATGCGAATTTTGTCATAGCAAAAAAAAAAAAAACGTTAATTTTGTCAAAGGATTACCAATTACTTCTAAAAATGAACAAAACGGGGTCAAAAGATTGTGAAAAAAAGCAAATTTCGTTAAAAGATCTTGAAAAAACCCACAAATTTCATCAAAAGGTCACAAAAAACCGCAAATTTTGTCAAAAGATTAAAAAAAACAAACGCTAATTTCGTCAAAAGATCGCGAAAAATACACGAATTTCGCTATAAGATCGCGAAAAATACGCGAATTTCGCCAAAAGATCGCGAAAAATACGCAAATTCGTCAAAAGATCGCGAGAAACACGCGAATTTCGTCAAACGATCGCGAAAAACATGCGAATTTCGTTATAGCGAAAAAAAACCCGTTAATTTTGTCAAAAGATTACCAATTACTTCTAAAAACGAATTAAACGGGGTCAAAAGATTGTGAAAAAACGCAAATTTCGTTAAAAAATACGAAAAACTTCACAAATTTCATCAAAAGGTCACATAAAATCGTAAATTTTATCAAAAGATTAAAAACAACCACGCTAATTTCGTCAAAAAATAGCGAACAGCACGCTGATTTCAACAAAGGATCGCAAAAAATACGCGAATTTTGTCAAAACATCGCGAAATATACGCGAATTTTGTCAAACGATCGCGAAAAATACGCTAATTTCGCCAAAAGATCGCGAGAATTACGCGAATTTCGATAAAAGATCGCAAGAAACATGCAAATTTCATCAAAAGATCGCGAAAATACGCAATTTTCTTTTTATTAGCATTAGAATTTCAATTTGCGCCAAAAACAGTTTTTATTGCTACAAAATTAATTTTTGCTGCTACAAAAAAAGGATTTTACTGCTACAAAATCAGATTTTTGCTGCTAAAAAAATAGATTTTACTGCTCCAAAATTCGATTTTTGCTGCTACAAAACGGCTTTAGTGTACTTTCATCCCTGTGTTTGTCAAATGATCACGGAAAAACGTGAATTTTGTCAAAGGATCGCTAATTTCGTCAAAAACGAACAAAACTCGGTCAAAAGATCGTAAAAACGATAATTTTGTTAAAAAATGGCGAAAAAACCACGTACATTTCATCAAAAGGTCGCAAAAAACACACGAATTCCGTTAAAATATCACGAAAAACACAAGAATTTCGCCAAAATAGCGCGAATAACACGTCAATTTCGTCAAAGGATCGCGAAAAAAATGTGCATTTTGTCAAAGGATAGCTGACTTCGTCAATAAACGAACAAAATGGGGTCAAAAGATTGTGAAAAAACGCGAATTTCGTTAAAAGATCGCGAAAAATACGCGAATTTTGTCAAAAGATCGCCAAAAATACGCATATTTCGTGAAAAGATTGCCAGAAATACGCAAGTTTCGTCAAAAGATCTCCAAAAATACGCAAATTTCGTCAAAAGATCGCGAGAAACACGCGAATTTTGTCATAGCGAAAAAAAAAACTTTTCTTGTAAATTTTTCGTAAGGTAAATAAATAAGTCATCTAATAAACTCCCTCCCTAAAAAATTAAAAAAAAAATGTGCTTGTTACTTTCCCCCCTCAACTTATAAAGTTTAAAATCTTAAAAATCATTGCTTTTTTTAAAACTTTTTCTGCTCCATTAGTTAATTTATTGTAACAATAAATAATCGACCATACAGTTTTATTCCCCACCCCCTCCAAGTCTTTAAGTTAATTATAAGTCTGTTAAACAACCCCCCCCCCCCCAATAATTAAAGAAAATTATGTTTCTCCTCTTTGTTTATCTTTACAATAAGAAAGTATTTGATTCGGGAAAATTTTCGACCGATTTACACGTTTTAGGGGTTAGATATCCTGAAAGACATGTTTTTACAAAATGAGTCTGTGACCCTGTATGTCTGTATGTGACACAAATTTTGTGGGTGGTGTATCTCAAGAACTAATGCACAAAACTTAATAAAAATTTATATTCGGTTAACCCTCGATATAAATTAGTGTTGATTAGGTTTTGATGTAAATCGCCCAACAGGTGGTGCTGCTATGCTGCATTTTTCATGATTTACGCCATAGCTATATCTCAAGAACTAAAGCACGAATTTTCATCAAACTTCAGATTCAGGTATACCTTGCTAATTATAGGTGCTGATTATGGTTTGGTGTTAATCCCCTAACAGATGGCGCTGCTATGCTGCATTTTTCACGATTTCTGTAATACCTATATCGCAAGAACTAATGCACGGATTTTCATCAAACTTCAGATTCAGTTAGATGTTTACATAAGTTGTTGCGGATTAGGTTTTGGTGTAAATCACCCTACAGGTGTCGCTGCTATGCTATATTTTGCAGGATTTGCACGGTTTTAACAATAGTTGTATCTCAAGAACTAATGCACGTAATTTCATATCTTTAGAATGCTTATGAGGGGCATAGACCATTTAATTTTGGCACTCTGATAATGAATTTGTAGTATTAACATGTATTAGATAGAAGAAAGTTTTGGGATTGGCACATCTGACTAGTTTTTTCTTCTGCTGTATGTTATTTTAAAATTTTCCAAATTTCTACTGACACATGGTGAAATTCCCCCCCCCCCCTTCCCATCCATTTGAATATTTAAAACTTTTACAAAAATGAAAGAAACCCTTTATTAAAAAATGCATGTTATAATTTATTAGTTTATTTAATTTGAAGGTCCTTAATTTTTTTTTGGTTTTGGTCCTTGAAAGTCCTTAAAAATACTTGATTTTTATTTAAAGAAATGTGTACGAACCCTGTAAAAGCTTGCCTGGTTGTAAAGCGTCATCAGCTATCCTATGCAAAAAACTTCATTCAATAATTTTAAAATCAAAGCGAGAAATTTTAAAATAACGCCCCCATAGACTTAACATTAACGTTTTACTTTCTTCCCGTTTCTGAAGTGGGCTCTTAAAAAAAGATGTGTTACACAGGACAAATTTCGTTCTGCGATTGTTAAAGGTGTACTGTTCCCTTAAAAATAATAAATATTAAAGTAATGAATATTAAAAATATTTCTTCAAAGTTTTGAACAAGTTGATCTATAATTTTAAAGTTAACAATCTTTAAAACATTCTAACTTTAAATCCTACTGATTTTTAATAAAAAAAAACTTTTTCGAACTTAAAATGTTAAATTGACGAATATTTTATACATATACAAGAATGGGAGACTTGAAACCGTGTCTCCTGCCCAGGACACAAACATGTTCTAGCAAATTATGACTTCGTAATTTTATTATTTGTTAACTATTTTAACTTAAAAAATACTTTAAAAAGAACGCGTCTATTTTTTTTACCGTTTTACTTAATAAACTATCTGTATCCCCTGGTAACTTGGTAAAAGTTGTACCTCTCACTGTACCGTTCAGAAATTGTGTATATACAAACGAAATGCATATTTTCCTTCGTTATTCATAGAAATATAGAATTTGAAATATTTCATTCTTTCAAGAGTATTTTGTTGAAATTAAACAATAATCGTAGAAAAAAATAAATGCAAGGTTTGAAATAGGATTTTAACACGATACAATAATCCAATCACAATTAAATCGTTTCCATTTGCTAAAGTGTTTGGATACTAGCCAATCATATTTTTAATAGGCGTGGTTTTCATCGTCTTGGTAGAGGCGGAGAGCATAACATTACGAGGCCGTTTTTGACACATTATTCATCAAAATCTTTGCAAATTTTGCTCAACCTAATTGTAGTAGAACTATTGAAAGCATGTTATTGGAAAGCTTAAACTCTATATTTTCGTTGTTATTAAAAAAGTTTTCCTGAATTTTGCTGATATGAATGTTATAAGACTAAAAAGGACACAACACCTCGAATTTCACTGGATCCTAAATTGACAGGATCCTGAGAATTAAACTACAACAAAAATTGGAAAAGTAGAAAATAGCCCGTAAACAGATAGTCCTCAGCTATCCTGTGCAAAAAAAATCATTTAAAAATATTAAAAATCAAGCAAGATATTTGAAAACATTGCTCCCATAGACTTAGCATTAGCGTTCGAACTTCAAGCCGTGACTAGTGTGGCCTCTTATGGCCGTTTTAGAAGTCGTTTATGACGTCACATTGTGACCACTCTGTGAAGTCACGGTGTGCCTAATTTGTGAAAAGTGTGTCATTTGTGACTATTTTGGCATTAACTTTGTGACGAACCTGTGACGAAAGTGACAATGTTTTGAAGTCACACTGTGACCAATTTGTGAAATATGTGTCATTTGTGACGAACTTGTCATAAACTCTGTGATGATTTCAAATGAAAATCAAATTTCAAATTAATTGCTTAAAAGGCGCAAAGGCGAACTAGTGAAAGAGATTCCATGCTGGAACTCGAACCCAGGCCATCAGTATAGCGCACTTACGTTCTACCGACTAAACCACATGGAACGATACCCAGCCTGGAAAATTTCTCACTATTACATGTTGGCAAGGCACAAGATGCAATATTTATCGTCAGCCACCGACATGGCGCAAGCACGAAACTTAATTAAATCCAGCATCGATTGAAACTATATTAATACTTGGAAATTTTTTCAGAGAGAACCATTCGCCTTGCATACAATATTTCAAATGAAAATCAAATTTCAAATTAATAGCTTAAAAGGCAATTTTAATTTGAAATTTGATTTTCATTTGAAATACTGTATGCAAGGCGAATGTTTCTCTCTGGAAAAATTTCCAAGTATTAATATAGATTTAATCGATGCTGGTTTAATTAAGTTTCGTGTTTGCCCCATGACGGTGGCTCACGATAAATATTCCATCTTGTGCGGCGTTTGTAGCCTTGCCAACATGTAATAAGGAGAAAATTTCCAGGCTGGGTATCGTTCCATGTGGTTTAGTCGGTAGAATGTCAGTGCGCTATACTGATGACCCGGGATCGAGACCCGGCGTGGATATTTTTCACTATGTTGGCCTTTGCGCCTTTTAAGCAATTTATTTGAAATTTGATTTTCATTTGAAATATTGTATGCAAGGCGAATGTTTCTCTCTGGAAAAATGTCCAAGTATTAATACTGTGATGATTCTTGTCATAAAAACTACGATAATTTTAAAGTAAAGTTTTGTTTGAAATATAAAATTTTATCTTTTTACCGTACTTTTTAGCAAGATATCGCTATTTTGGAGTCCTATTCTTCTAAAATATTTTTAATTTTCCATTTAAAAAACAATGCTTATTAACTGACATCTTTTTTTATTAAGTTAGCTTGATCTTGAATTCAAGCTGAATATTAAGAATGTGTAAGCTTTTTAATGTGTTATGAATTGTCATTGCTTTTTTAAATACGAACATGGAGTCTAACGGACATTAATACAACTGTTACTTATAGAACTACACGATAAGCCCTATTTATTTAAATTTTTTATTCCCGTATATATTGTATTTTGTGAATATGAGCTAATTAGATTTTGTATGTTTTATATGAAAAGACTGATCTGGGAAATAGAAACAACAAGTAAGATATATCATGCGTTAGGCATAGATTATAAAACACTTTCCAACTCTTCCTAAATGTTTTATCAAGACATCGGGGGGAAATAACGTAAATAAGATAACTAAGTAAACATGAAAACGCGCAAAACATTTAAAAACTGATTTACGCAGTTACCATCCACTAAGGTGTAAAAAAATCATAATTAAAAAAAAAAAAAAAATCGGTTTTTTTTATTTAAATCAGATTTTTTTTTATTTAAATCAGATTTGTATGATTTTTTCCCAGCGTTCAAATACTGAATAGCTATCATGAGTTTTAGGTTTCCAAAACAATTACACCACTAATTGCTAACATAATCTATGTTTTTACACTTTAATTAATAAAATTATAATTGTTAGTTTGTAATTACAGAAATAAAAACTGCAAATTAGTAGTTTCATTAGGTAGTATTATACAATAATGTTATATACATTAATATTGTAATAATTATGTAAAACTTTATAAATACTAGAGATACTTAACATTTATGAAAATTATTAACTGCATTTTATATTAAATAGTAAATATAATAATAATAACACATTACTTCAAATTAATTATTAAACAATCAACTCTCTAATTAGGAACATATTATACATTTTTAAGCCTTAATTATTAAAATGATAATAATTCATTTTAGAAAGAAAAAGGGACAGGATGCTAGTTCGAAAAACGGGCACTATTTCATGAGGAAATAAATACATTAGTAATGTGTTTAGTAATGATGTAAGAAAAAAAAAAAAGAATATTTTTTAGCATTATAAGTAAAGTGTCCTTAATTTTTAATAATTTTATGAATAACAAATTGAAAAATACAATTAAATAACATATTTTAATAATATCCTGTTTTTTCTAAAGAAATAAAGTTCTATATTTTTGCAAGATTTTTTCCACGTGAATTTAGAATACTGTTGAATTGGGAAGTTTTTTACAAGAAATCTCTGGCTACAACTACAGGTAAATTTCAACTTTTTTTTTCTTTTTTTAAGGCAGGGTGCATTTTGCCAATTTCAAAAGGGGCATGGTGTGGCACCATTAAACAAAATGGCCTAGAAGAAGCAGTATAAGTAATTACAGAATTAATAAAAACTGCAAATAAGTAAAATTCATTAGTTAGTAGCACAAATAACAAAACTAACAAATATTATTTGCAGCTCATTTTGCATTTGTATTTAGGAAAATTTCTGTAAACCACCAAAATCTATACTTACACACATGTACGTGTATGCTAACCAAAAAAAAAAAAAAAAAACTAGTTGGATGTGCCAATCCCAAAACTTTCTTCTATCTTATACATCTTAATATTTCAAAACCTAGTTACACATGTTAATACTTCAATATTATTAGTTCAATACTATACCAACTTTGATTTTCATCTTAAATTTCTGCTCAAGTCAATTAAACGGACTAAAAACGAGTCAATCTATATCATGATATTTGTTAAAATTATTAAATTTTCCTTATTCTGTCGTTATCAGCTGTTTGCGAATAGCCGGCATAGCAGGAAGCGAGTTCCCGCCGCTGCATGAGCCGCCGATGCACAATAGAACTACGAAAAATCAAGAAAAGTATACAAAAATCGCTAGCACGGAGCCCCTTTACCGCGCAATATTTCCAAATTCAAGGAGAACCTGTTGGCCAAAGCCAAAAACAAGCACAAACATTTTGGTTCAATTGTATGCATAATTTTATACGCTGTTCGATGGTACAATAATGAAAATGTCACAGAGATCGGAATTATAGCGCCCTCTTCTTTCGGAATTTTTTCAAGTTCAGGGAGGACTTGTTTGCCATAGCCAGAAACATGCACAAAAAATTTGGTTCAATTATATGGATAACTTCATACACTTTTCGATGGTACAATAATGAAAATGGTACAGACATCGCAATTATAGTGCCCCCTTCCGGCAGAATATTTCCAAATTCAGGGAGGACCTTCGTGACGTGACCAAAAATAAACAGATAAAATTTGGTTCAATTCTATGCATAACTTCATACACTTTTCGGCGGTACAATATTCAAAATGGCACAAAAATTGTACAAAAATCGCTATTACAGCGCCCTCTACGAGCGATTTTTTTACAAATTAAGGGAGGACAACCTTGCCATAGCCAAGAACTTAAAAATTTTTTTGGGTTCAATTCTATGCATAACTTCATACACTTTTCGATGGTGCAATATTCAAAATCGCACAAAAATCGCTATTACTGCGCCCCCTAACTGCGAATTTTTTGCAAATTCATGGAGGACCTGCTTGCTATATCCAAAAACTTAAAATAAAAATTTGGTTTAATTCTATGCATAACTTCATACACTTTTGGACGGTACAATATTCAAAATCGCACAAAAATCGCTATTACAGCGCCCCCTACCGGCGAATTTTTTCCAATTTCAGGGAAGACCTGCTTGCCATAGCCAAAAACTTAAAATAAAAATTTGGTTTAATTCTATGCATAACTTCATACACTTTTCGATGGTACAATATTCAAAATCGCACAAAAAACGCATTTACAGCGCCCCCTACCGGCGAATTTTTTCCAAATTCAGGGAAGACCTGCTTGCCATAGCCAAAAACTTATAATAAAATTTTGGTTTAATTCTATACATAACTTCATACACTTTTTGATGGTACAATGGCGACAGACAGACGGACAGACGGACAGACGGACAGACGGACGGACGGACAGACGGACACACAGACAGACAGACATTTTCTATAAACATGTTTTTTGGAATCTCTGACCCCTAAAACATGCAAATCCGTCGAAAACCGGAAGTCGAAAAAAATTTCGATTACAATACTTTCTTCTATTGAAGATAGAAGAAAGTAAAAAGAAAAAAATGAAAATGAGTTAAACCCATTCATATAGAATAAATATAAGTTAGCCACTAATATCTGAAATCCTCAAAATATTTAAGTAACAGCATTATTACCTCTATTAGCTTTCAATGGTTCAATTTTTTAATATATATGAGTTACAAAAAAAAAAAAAAAAAATAATAATAATAATAATAATAATAATAAACATTTATTCAACCTATACCAAAGAAGCTCTTGCTGTGCTTAGCATTTTTATACCAATTATTTCTTTTTCTCTTATGCATTCATTTACAATTTAGCTGCTGAGCAGATGTCATTCTTTCATTCTTCTTTAACTTGAGATTGCTATTAATTACTCTTTATTCTTTTACTTGTAGAAATGTAATTATACTTGCTATGTGTATTTTATATAAAATAATGCATAAATTGATTACCTAAAGGAAATTATGACATTGCAAATTTTGTTAGATTTAAATATAATTTTTAAATGAAACTGTTTTAATTTGGATAAAAACTTAAAAACAATGCTTTTTACAAACTCAACTGTTTTTAATTTTTTTACAATACTAATGAATTAAGCTTAGAAACAATTATTTAAAGCTCTTTTCTTGTTTATTAATAAGTCAAAATACCTGTAGAAACATTCAAATTATGTTCCTGTTAGATTTTAATACTTTTTTTGACATTTTAAACATTTAGAAAATTTTTGACTTTAATCAATGATTTTTTTTTTTAAATCGGTTGATTAAAATCATGATTTAATCGCTGATTTAAATCAACCGATTAAAATCGTTGACACCCTACCATCCACAGCCAAATATGTTTTCTAATTCTTTTAAACAGTCCTGTATTTGATCTGTAGATTGATATATATATACTATATAATGGAAAAATTTAGTTTATCAAGGAAACGCATAACAGGTTGAAATTCTCTTTCAGCAATTTATACTAATATATGGAAACATACTTAAATAATTTTGTACAACCTTGTAGTTTACCTAGAACCTTTATTACACGCCACTATTTAATTAAAATTTTATTCAAGCTAAAACACTCTTGAAACTGCTGAAATTACATATCCAGAAATTATAATTCATAGATGGCAACGTATCCAATTCTTTGCGTGACCCTGTATATCATTTTATCTATATACTACAAACATTTCTTAGTAAATTAAATACAGTGCAGCGTTAAAATGCATAACTTATTTAAAAACCTCCTTTAAGCAATACCCAGTAACCCTTTCGAATACTTTTGTATATTCCTGTATATGAATTATAGCATATATATATACACCATATACTATGCATAAATGTAGTGAATCATAAAAGTGTATATCATAATTAAAAATGTATTTCCAGCAATCATCGCTAATGAACAGTACTTCGGATACAATATAGTATCTGAAATATTTTGTTTGTCCCTGTAAATGCTATATACACTTCGTATTATACATGAAATAATTCATAGTATGTAAACCTCAACGACGTATATCAATTTCAATACATATCATATAGATTAACATAAATAAAGTACACCGCAAACAGTTCCCTCCACCCCTATATCATTATGTATTGGAATTCCTTTTTTAGCCCTGTAAATGAACAATAACTATTCTTTGCATCGCATATTCTATGGAATGCACATTTTAGTGCGCTTCATAAATGCATATCAATTTTATTCTGTTTGAAAGCGTGTAAAATCATTAAAAATCATTTGAAACGATTTTTTTCCCACAAGCCGTAATGTAATGGAATACAATTGACTGTCCCTGTAAATGAAATAACATGCTACAAACTTCATTACAAATAGGGGTCTTGCTATGGTAAACGTTAATAACATCCAAAAATTTTAAATAATTTAATTATCTTTAAATGTCTATTAATTGTGTTAATGATTGATGATAATACTTGTCCATATACTTTTATATTTATGCCACCATGTGGTTTTAACCCAATATTTAAATAAGAAAATAAACCAGATTAAAATGCAATTTAAATCACTAATTTTAATAATCTGATCAAAGCTGTTGAAAAGGAAGTTAAATATTTTAACAAAATAAAAAATAAATGTAATGAAATATTTGTGTTCTGTAACATGTTTATTAGAAGATAACTGAAATCATTGTAATTAAAAAAAAAAAAAAAAAACAAGGAAAATAATATTTTAGATATTTCAGCAAAATAAAAAATAAATGCAATGAAATATTTATGTTCTACAGCATGTTAATGAGAAACTAACTAAAATTGTTGTAATAATAATAAAAAAAAGCAAACAGGGAAAATAATATTTTTACATACCTAATTTCATTGACGTTGTACGTGATACTTTGATTTTGGGGATCCAATTAAATCCGATTATAAGTACGATAGCAATGACTTGAATCATCTTCAACAAGTCAAAGCTACCGTAATTTTCTCGGGTTTATATTTTGTTAGCTGAACTAACTTGGATCCTGATAACGTTCTTGTTTCAGTTTTTAAATCCGTGTCAACACATCTATGCTGTCCAGTGTCCACAGAACTTCAGTGTCCACAGTTTCCACAGAACTGTCCAGTGTCCCACGTTTATTCTAAAAAGTTTCACTGTTACTTTTATCCGTTATTCTGCGGTCGAGTGGTAACAACTGAAATAGTGCAGATGCAGACGATTTTTAAGTTTCGAAGTTCGAAGCAGATGTTTTTTGGTTTTATTTGTTTTTCTATACCACAGTTTCGGAAGGAAATTAAATGCGTAATAATTTTGTCAAATTGTCTCTAATTCAATTTCCTGTTTGAAAATGTTTTATTGTATTTCATCTTTTATTTTTATCAGTTTTATTGAATTGTAAAGTTTCATTTACGTAAATTATAATAATAATATTATCCATAATTAGAGTTTACTAGATAAAACATTGCTTAAATTTTCAAAATGTATACAAATTAATTTAATGGTAATAATGATGACTCCCTCCTTTTTTTTTAAAGTAAAATTTGTATCACAGGTAATATATACAAAATATCTTCTTAAAAAATACAACAAGATTATCGAGAAGAGATGAGTTTTTCTTTGTCAATCTGACATTCTCTTAATATTAATTTTCTGTAGAATAAAACTTGTAAAATAATTTTTAAAGATATATTTTGAAAACAAAAAATAAAACATGAATAATTAATTATGTCGTGGGCTTTGCCTAAATTTTGTACATTAATTTTATATTCGGAAAATGTCAATTCTATTTTAAACGTTTGAAAGAAGTAGAATTAAAAAAAAAAAAAAATACTTAAAATAGTGAAACACTAAGAGGGAAAAAAATGACTTGAATGCAAATTATAAAGCAAGAAATGCATATATGACTGAACTTTGAAGACGCTTTCTGCGTGCTCATTAAAAGCTGCAGCCTTAACTGTAATAGAAAGTTTTTAGTTTGAAACGACAGAAATGTTTCGACTACTCTTTGAGAAACTTCTAGTATAAGAGATGATCATTTACAAAAATCTTTATAAAAGATAAGTCGAGGTCTGCTTACCTAAAACATTTTTTTAATAATATGAAATTCTCATAATTAGGAAATCGTTTTGTGTTGCTGATGAATTAATTACATTTTATGTTATATGAAAATAAAAAGTTTTTGTTAGAGGCACAGATGCAACTTGGACCACGGTTTAAAAAAATTTTTAATCCGGCAGAAAAATATATTTTACAGTAAATAACATGTTTTTAATAATTTTTGTAATTTTTTAAAGTTTTCTAAGAAGGTCACATCTCAGTCACAATGTGACATCACTGAGTGGTGGCATTTTGGTCACAGATGTGACGTGACCACAGTGACTTACAGTGACCTCACAATGACGTCACTGTGACCATGCATGCTATGAGGGTAAGGTTTCATAGAGAAAAAATGATAAGGATATTGCATGTTTAATTTTATTTATTGAAATTTTTTTTCAAATCTCATTAAAATAAATCGTAACTATTTTAGAACACTCTTGCAACGTCATTGTTATTACTAAAAAAATAATCTCATTTCTGATAAAGTCATTCCTAATAATCTCGAATATTTAGGAATGACTTCTCATAAGGTTAAAGATCGCATTAAAGAATATTTGAGAGATTTGAAGTACAACCGGGCCAACAACACCCCTGTTAAGACTTAACCAGAAGCGGAATATACAAGTTAATCTCGAAGATAAAAAATTATATGTCCTTTCAGGATTTATCCTGATTTAATTATACGTGAATGAATTGAAATTATTACTAAAGGATATACTGTTTGTAATGATGTTTTATCCTTCATCATACCCAGAATTTGGCTCAGTTTGATTAAAGAGTCACAAAACAAGTAATGTTCTACTTTCCCATATTATTTTTTCCCAATATTTTCCGGATCTAAAAATTGACTTTCACTTTTACTCTGTTCGACACCAACTACGTAAAATTATTAATGTAAAAAGTATTAATGTAATTTAACATCTTTTTAAATATTTTTGTCATATTTTATGTATTTTACTCATAGTGCAATTTTAAGTTTAACTTTTAAAAGTCGAATTGAGCCTTCTATTTATTTATTCAAAAATAATTCTATTTAGACACGTAATACTGCGATCGCTTGAATACCGCCATTGCTTCTTCTGCACTTGGCCCGACTACTTTATGTTTTGCCCGGTAGATATTTCGAGAAAACGTTTGTGGATCGTTTTGCCCGCTAGATTCATTTTAGGCCATCTTCCCGTATTGATTTTTATTATTTTAATACATTTTACAGAAAAAATCTATTAAAAATTTATTTAAATATAAATTGAATATATACTTAAAGTAAATATCTAACAATTGCTGTAGAATGTGTCTTTTCGCATTCAAGCAATAGTTCCACCCTTTTTTCCGTTTTCGATCATTTATTAACAGCGGGGAGATTCTCAGAAAGTGGGATCATTAAACGTTAACTATATTTAATTTTTAAAATTTTCAAATTAAGGCCAATTTTTTTTTAATAGTATAGTATTTTGTCTATAAATATAATATATAAATATTTTTAATAGTATGTCTACAAAATTATACACAAACATTAAAAGACAGCAACTATTGAGGGAAATTAATTATTAAAGCATTTAATTAGCAGTTGTGTACGTTACAAATTTTGGACATTTTTTCGCACGCACGTTACAGATTTTGGACGTTGCTCTTAGTATTTAAAAAATTCTTAAGACTAAGTATGTAGTAAATGCGTCCTATAATTCTATGTGTATATACATATATATATATATATATATATATATATATATATATATATATATATATGTGTGTGTGTGTGTATAATTAACTTTTTGTTATCCAGTAATAATAATAATAAAATCAAATACTGTGTTACGTACGTTACTTTCGGACATAACAAAATACAGAAAAATTCTTTATAGAAAAGTCTTTCTATCTTCAAAAAAGAAATCAATCAGCCTGCCATCTTTTAACGAAATTATCAAAAAATCATCCGTTTCCTTTATGCATTCGTTGTTTACTATTAGAACCACCTGGAAAAAAGTTAAAACTCTTTTTCTTGGTGGTACATTGGAGCAGTTAACGTTATGAATGTCCGAAATTGGCCTCTTTAGCATAAAATAATAAAATTTTAAGATATTTATACAAAGCTTTTACAATAAATTATGTTATTTTCTGTCTCTGAAAAGAATTAAAAACTCAGTGTAAAAAAAATAAATTAAATAAAGTCAATGATAATTAAAGTTATGTTTGAAAGGCTTAAAGTTATGACGTGTGTCCAGTGCCCACCTTTTGAGAATCGCCCAGCGTAAATTTCTCCTTGTTTATGGCCAAACGGGAAAAACAGCAAATTGACCTAATGTAACGAACAAGACAGGGCAACTCTCGGCTTAAACGGAGGCGAACGGAAACGGAGCTTAAAATCATTGTATTTATTTATAAATAATTTTTATTTATATTAAAATTTTGTATTTTTATCGGAAACACATCTATGAACGTATTTTTTTCTCATTCGAGCACATCAGGAAATTGGTCAGATATCGATTACAGAATTTCATCTTTGCATACAAAAACCAGGTTGAGTTAAATAAAAGAGTGTAAGAAGGTATCAGCCCCGATATTCTATTTCTTTCGGCCAGCAATTAAAGAGTCGTCTCTAAAAGAAAAAAAAAAAGCAATTTATCAAATTACAACGACCATTTCGAAAACGATTTTTTTTTAAGACTAAAATTTAAGACATAAAAAATCGCACGGAGTTCATCATACATTACGTACGCCATGAATTAAACATTATAGTGTTATTACACGTACAAATTGCAAGCCAAAAATATCGCCTGCGACCCGTCAGATTTCATGAAACTTAAGTATTATCCATCTGAAACTTACGTAAACATCCAAGCATTTCATTGACTGTTCGGGAAAAGGCTTTTCCATCGTCAGATTTCCAAGAAATCTGACGGCCAATTTTAAATGAAATTTCATTCTTAAACTTCTAAACATCAGACAATATTACTTTTTACACCGTCGGATAGAGAAAAAAATGTACTTTTAAATGCAATTTGTTTGAAAGCTGTATCTCAATTTGTTTCTGAGTTATTATTTTTTTTTTGTAGTTTTTATTACTTTTTTGTCATAGTGACAACAGAAGGTATCCATCTCTGTTGAAAGTAAAGGGAAACACAGATTACTGTATAGACCAATCAGAAAACGAATAAAATGTGCGGATTAAACCAATAAAAACCTTCAGATATGCTTTTGA
This sequence comes from Maratus speciosus, assembly GCA_963932465.1. NCBI lineage: Eukaryota > Metazoa > Arthropoda > Arachnida > Araneae > Salticidae > Maratus > Maratus speciosus. The sequence continues at coordinate 13,619,675 of OZ010786.1, forward strand.
TTTCCTACCCTGACGAGAACAATAACCATTTTTCCAAATGGTTAAAAAAAATAAAATAAAAATAAAATAAAATAAAATAAAAAAATAAAATAAAAAAATACGCAATATAAGCCAGCTGTAAAACAATGTAGATGTATCATTGTACTGTTAAATACGGATAATCTCTACTGCAATTTTTTTTTAACTTCTTTTCTTTTCTTTTTTTTTAATCTTTTCAATTTTTATACCGCCGTATTGAAAAAAAAAAAAAACCTTTAAATACAATTTGTTTGAAAACTGCATCTCAATTTATTTTTAAGATATTATTATTATTATTATTATTATTATTATTATTTTGTAGTTTTTAGCTTCATTTGTTTAATGTTGGCAACTGAAGTACTCCGTTTCTGTAGGAAGTAAAGGGAAAATAGTAATTATATTTTATTTTTGTAATTTTCTCATAACAACTGAAAAAAATGTAATTAAAATACGTGCTATTTTGAAAAAATGTAAAGGAAATGATTTCTGATAAAACATGGAGCTATTATAAATTATATTTATTTTAAGTATCTATATTAATGTTACAAAAAATGAAGTCATATGAATCATTAGATAGCCGATTTTTTTTATTGAGTTTCTTGAATGACGACATCGCTTTTTGCTGGATTTGTGTATTATTCAGCCATAGTGAAGTCATATGCATACTTTACTGCAGGTGTTGTTTAAGACTGTATCGCAAATGTGGAATACTTCAGCGGATGCGAATGATGTAATTTTATGTGAAAAAATGTGTTTTATACAGTCTATATTTTTATACATAATCCTTCTTTTTTTTTCCTCAGGCGTGACACTAAATTCTGAAAAAGCAAGAATTCTTGTTTTCTAGTTATTGAGTTATAACTTAAATTTTTCGCTGATTCAAAAATGAAAATGTTTACTGCAGTGCTAAGAGACAGTTAATATTTTATGTCTGCATTTTAAAAGGAGATTTTGAAGAAAAATATTACATTGTAAATAGTTGCTTGTTCTTTTATTTTCTCTATATTTGTATATATTTGTACATATTTTTAATAAAAGAGTACTTGAAACTCCGTAATTTTGAAATGCTATACTGTTAAAATGTTTAATTTTGCACAAACAATGTTATTTTGTATACAATATACAATATGAACTTTAAAAGCTTATTGTTTAACATAAAAGTTGACTAAAATAATAAAAGAGATGTTACATGATAAAAATATACATTTTATTTGATTATTCAACTCAAACGGTATGTTCTGGAATCAATAGTTAGTGGTCTATCATCGACATATATCATTAGTAGTTTGGGGAAGATGTATAAAAAATATTGGGAAGATGAAGTTTTGGGAAGATTTGGAAAGATGCGTTATTGGGTTTCTCTACGAAACACCTCAATATATATGTCTATTATATAAATCTACCACATTACATATTTATTATTTTAAGTGTGTGATATAATATTTTTTATTCATACATAATACGCCGCAATTTATTAGGAATTATTCTTATCTTAAACTATATTTTTATAAAATTCCTTGTCCCTCATATGTACATAGTTTAGAATTCTTAGAAAAAATGTATTAAAATTTCAGATAATGGATATATTATGATCATATTTTTTTATTATATAAATTTTGTAAATTTTGAGATATTTAGAATGTTTATTTGCGAAAAGTAAATTAAAAAGAAGAATTACACATACAAATTTAAATTGAGGTAGACGAATATATATGAAATATGTAAAACGGTTCAATGTTACATGCTACAATGATGAAAATAAATAATTAACAGTTAGGCAGTCTATAAAGTAATATTTTTATATATTGTGTGGTTATTTTCTAAAAATAAAAAGAAAAACATACACATTTGAAATGTGGATGATCACAAACGTTCAAGTTTTATATTATTTCGAAGGAAATCTAGGTTATCGATAAATACACAAAGTAAAAAGCAACTTTATAAAAATAAATAACTATAGTCTATGACATGAATGGATTTCAATTCTTCAAACAATGTTACTACAGCGTCTAAATATAAGCTTGGCCGATTTCTGTTGTTTCATATCAAAAAATTACAGAATGATTTGTCTTTGAAAAGAGATACAAAAGTAAAAAAAAAAAAAAAAAAAAAAAAAAAGAGCACAGAAAAAAATGATTCAATCACTGAACTCAGTGAACTAGAAAATTTTTAAAGTTAGTTCGCCTTTTATTATTTAAAATGTTTCACATAGGAGAGCCGTTTTAAATTTGATTTTATACTTGATTACATTTTTAGAAAAGCCAAGTTTCAAAATTGTTTTTTTTTTCGCTCGAATATCATTTGGGGCGAGTATGTTAAACGAACTATATTCCTTCCTTTTCTTTGGTTTCTTTTTAACGTGTATGCATTTAATTATAAATTTTTATTAAACATACATTAAAATGTCTCCTTATAATCAGAAGCAAAAGTTGTTTAGGAAAAGCCTGTGTGTATTATTTCCGTGTTTTACATGCATTTAAGAAATAATTTAATGTTATAAGATACTCGTAATTTTCATTTTTCAATATTTTTTGCATTTTTAAAACTTTTTTTAATTAAATAAAAAATAAATAAATAATCATTACATTTCCATGCAATGTTCACGTTAACAGTTTTTAGAAAGATGCTGAATCATGGATGGGAATGTTAGTTCTAAAGGCTAAAATGCTATTCTAAAAATACTGGTAATCTTTTTTTAGTGTCTCACAATATAAATTCAACATTTTTCTTATATGTTAATTTAATACTGCTGTTTATTTGTATATAAAACTTATTCAATTTTTACAAAATATATAAAAGATATTCAAGTAAAATTAATAATTTTGATGTAATGTTCTAACATTTTTTATAAAATCCTAGATAAACTAATTACTCACATGATGCCTTATTAGCGGATTACATTAAAAAAAATGTACTGGCATATAATAATCGTTAATCAATTTTAATGTCTAATCTTAATAATCTGTAGGTTTTTTTTTTTTTTTTTTTTTTTTTTTTTTTTTTTTTTTAAAGGAAAACTAATATCATTATTTGAAATGGAAATTGTATGAAATTATATTAAGCAGTTTAAAAAAATATATTTCCCACAGTTAAAAGACAACATGTTTTTAACATTGCCAGAATAAAAAAAATCCTTTTAAGCATTGTTTCATTGAGAACAACCATCAAAACGTTAAGCATGAACAGCGTAATTGCATAAATTGTTCTGAGGGGTTTGTTGTAAAATGCTCTGAATATAATTGAGTTTTTATACCTTTTCCAAAAGGTGTAAATGAAACCTTTTTTTTTTTTTTAAATACCGTCTTAAGATACATATGACAACAAAATGAAAGGGTTTAAAATATGTTAAAGGTTAATTTAAATACACTTTGCTAACAAAACAACACTAAAAATACTGTTTTCATCAATGTCGAATAAAATTGAAAATTTGAGATCTTTTATTAAATGTACTGAAAAATCAAGAAGGAGTTTTCACAAATCTCAAAAAATCTTCATACTTTGATTTGATTAAACGAAAGAATAAGTCGTTCTGTATTAATTAATTATTTAATACCATCGATTTATTTTTAGATAATACTGTAGCAAATATTAAAAAAATAATAATGAAACATATGTATATATTTAAACATATTTTACATTGCGATTTTTTTTAACTTATGGTGACAAAACAAAACAACCCTCTCTAAAAAGATTTTCTCTATTACATATTTTATATAAATTATATTTCTCAAAATAGTCTTTTAGTTAAGTGCATGCACCATTAATTGACCAGTGGCACAAAACTGTTTAAAACAAAATTTCATGCACGGATATGTTAATTTTTATTTGTGTACAAATCACACTTAAAATATCCATGGTTACCAGCAAAATTAACATATGCGTATATTAACCTTTTTAAAAGGTTTTGCTCGTTACTGTTCAATTACTAACGCATGGGGAATTACTGTACAGTATGATAAAAAAAGGGGGGGGATTTTTAAGTATCTTAACACTTTTTATTGTTTCAAAATAAGCATAGCAAAATCATTTTGTACATTTTCTTTTTTCCATTTGAAAAAAAGCCCTTAAAAACCTTTCTCCAGGTTTAATTTCGTATTTCTAAGAGTAGAGACACAGAAAAACCTTACTTTATGTTTAAGGTTTTTAAATATCATCCAAAATTTTAAGAATCTGTCACAGCATATCTAAAAGTGCCTTTTTAGCATTATTTATTAATTTTGAATTCAAACGAAATTGCAAAAAAAAAATCATTTTGAGGAAATTTAAAAAGTAACTGGAAGATAAAAAATTTAATTATAGCCGAGAATATATTAAAGTATTAGATAGAATTTATAAAAAGTTCGATTAATGCATGTTTCTAATGCTAACTGTCTCAAAAATATCGCTTATAAGCTCTTGACTATTCTTTTCTTGAATATTCTTAGTGCTGCACCGTGGCAACTAGCTCCTACAAAGTGAAAAGTGTGAAGTACGTGAGAAGATTACTGGATGTTACGAAAAAGATTTGGTTTTGAGCGTGAAGTGTCCTTGTATTCTAAGTATCAGAGATATAATAATAAAGATAGAAGTTTGCCTGTCTGTTTCCACCTGTATCTATTTTTATATGCATTCTCTATTTTGAAGAGAGCACTGCAGACAGAACAACAAGATTTATCAGGAAGGTACTTGTATCTCCGATGTTATGCATCTCGAAATCTCCTTTTAGAATTTTTTGAATATTAAACGAGATTTTAATCTAATGAAACAAAGAAATGGTGAGCTTCATACGTTCAACCGATTTTTCCTGTCATATTAGATGTTTCTTCTTATCCCCAAGCTGACGAAAAACAATTCGATTATTTTTGCATATTTGAAAGCAAGATCTCCCCTGTAAAGCTATAAAAAACAACGAAAACTTTTTGCTTTACTTTTCCAAATTTAATGGTATATCCTTCTATATATATAAAAAAGTTTTGATTTGGAAATGGACCAATGAAAATCTGCGTAGATATTCCCGGTAGATCGGCTTCCAATTTGAATGCTTAAGCATGGTCTTTCTTCGTTAGTAATAAAAACAAAACTTTTGCATACAAAAATATGAAAATCGGTGGTATTATAGAGAAATGTTTGATAAACACGCTGATGCAGATAGTTTTCACATCGAATAATTATTTTAAGATATATTTAATGTTAAAGTGGGTCAAAGTCTTTCCATTAAAAAAGTTTTATAGGAGCAAAAACTATACATAGGAATTTAATCATTATTAGATCATTTTATACATGATAGGTTTTCGGTGTGCAAACTGCATTTATCTTTTTTATTTGATTCATTTTTTGAGGATTTATTTCCATTTTAAATTCAAATTTTCAGCATTTCCAGAGATATTTTTTACAAATTTTAGAAAATAATATTATTTTAAATTGTTGCCAATTTTTAAAACAGTGCAAAGAATAATATTTCCTTCAAATTAAAAATTTATTTACACGTGGTAAACATTAAAAAAAAAAAACTTTAAAATTAGAATTAAATGATTACGTGTTAAAAGCAGGAAAATTACGTCATAAGAACCATATTTACACTTGAATTTTAAAAGAGAAACAAAATGCTAAAATAAAAAAAAATCATTATTATGCGCTAAAACTTGAAAATGGAGGAAATTACGTCACATTTAAAATGGCCAAAAAATTTGGCAAAACAATTTATATTAAAAAATACATTTGCTCGAGACATTTATTTGATATTTTGAGATGATATTTTCAACTATTATCGTGAATTCGAAGACAGCGCAAATAATATTTCCTTCTAACAACAAAAGTATTTTCACGTGAATATTAATAAGAGAAATAAAAGTTTGGTGTAAGTTACGTCATATTTAAAACGATGCATTTAAAATGAATTATTTAAAAGAACTATGTTTTAGCGCTGTTAAAAAAATACCGGGAGACAATAACACTGTTTATTTAATTCATTTTACATTAGCTTATTTTCAAATGTTTAACTAATTTTTTTTTAATTAAATGCGAAAACAGCCATTGTATCTCTTAACAGCAGCAGATTTGGTCTTAAAAGGGGTCTTACGGGGTCTTTACTTTGGTCTTACGGGGGTTGGCGAGCGTAGCTCGTAGGGGGCAGAGCCCCCTATTTTCGTTAAAAAATAATATTTACGATTTACGCAAGCATTCCTATTGGGCTTTGATTCGCGTCGCTTTTCATGTTTTCCGTTTTTCTGAAATAGGAAACTGCCACATCCGCTTCCCAGACTGATAGAAAAATGATACCCAGTTATTCGATGCATATCTTTCCCGTTCTATTGATGTATTTAAAATATACATTAACATTTAATATTTCAAAGAGAATTATTAAACATCGATCCCATGTTACACTTTGTACTTACCCGATTTTTTTTTTTTTTAGTTTTTTCCACATTTTAATTCCACACCTCTGCATTCCGAAATGAAATATATATATATAAAAAAATAGTCACTTATTCAATGCATACTTTCAGTTCTTGTGTTATCTTTGTTATAGAAAATAGTAATTTTTGCTATTTAGAAAAATTATTTTCTTGAAACCGTACATTTTTATCCTCCGATAATGTTTCCTTTTTTAACTGTGTTTGGAAACTGTCGGAGGGGTTTTCGTTTCTCTGCATGTCAGGAAGAATTAAAAAATGAATATATGTAAATCTCATAAAATTAAACGATAGTCATGATAATGGGATCTCTTCCGTTGTTAGAATCGATTAGAAATATTTTCTATTACAAAATGTAATATACTACACATTTGAGTTTCGTTTGTCAAGACAGAAAGGAGCCTGCGTATCGTACCCCGTGTATGCTTCCGAAGGCAATGTGGTCCCTCAACTTTATTGTCGTTTTCCACAGATTTTCCGTGAAAAATATAAACAAATGCAAATTGGGGAGGCGTGGGGTATGCTGTAGGTGGTAGTGTAGCCCACAACATTTGTTTGTTTGTAAAAATTTTCATCCAACAATGTAAAATTCCCTGGAGTATCCTAATACATTTATATTCACGTTATTTATAAAGGTTTTCTCTAGTTCTATAGATTTAAGGGTTTCAATAATGGACCTTATGGTCTCTGGCGACTTTTTTAGAATCCGTATGCAGCATGCATGAAACTGTCGCATACGCTTCCCAGAATAAAATAAATAAATAAACCATTTATTCGATGTATGTCTTTCCCGTTCTAATAATGTGTTTAAAATATAAATATATTAAGATTTAATATTTCAAAAGAAATTTATTGAACATCGATTCCATGCAACATTTTGTGTTTGCCCGAATTTTTTTTAGTTTTTCAACATTTTAATTACACACATCTGTATTCCGAAATAATAAATATATATATATATATATATAAAATAGTCACTTATTCAATGCATATTTCCGATTCTTGTGGTTCCGACTCCTTCATTCTCCAAAACATCATTTATACCCATATTTTCCACATTTGTTAGTTTGTATTACTCGGAAGAATCGAAGGAGATTGAGATTTTAGAACCAAATTGAGTTGTTTTTAAATGAATTTTTTTTTTTTTTTTAACCATTTGGAAAAATGGTTATTGTCCTCGTCAGGGTAGGAAATCAAAAGCATATATGAAGGTTTTATTGGTTTAATCTGCAATTTATTCGTTTTCTGATTAGTCTATACAGTAATCTGTATTTCCCTTTACTTTCAACAGAGATGGACAACAGAGTGTTGCTACTATGACAAAAAAGTAATAAAAACTACAAAAAAAAATAATAACTCAGAAACTAGTTGAGATACAGCTTTTAAAGAAATTGCATTTAAAAGTACATTTTTTTCTCTATACGACGATATAAAAAGTAATATTGTGGGATGTTTAGAAGTTTAAGAAATAAATTTCGTTTAAAATTGGCCGTCAGATTTCTTGGAAATCTGACGATGGAAAAGCCTTTTCCCGAACGGTCAATGAAATGCTTCGATAATACGTAAGTTTCAGGTGGATAATACGTACGAGTCGCAGGCGATTTCTGTCGCTTGCAATTTTTACGAGTAATAACACTATTAATGTTTAATTCATGGCGTACGTAATATATGATCAACTCCGTGCTATTTTTTATGTCTTAAATTTTAGTCTTTGAAAAAAACATTTTCCAAATGGTCGTTGTTATTTGATAAATTGCATTTTTTAAAATGTATTTATTTATTTATTTTTTTTTTACATGTAAAAGACATTGTTTTCATTTGCCGCGCTTGAATTTGAAAATTTCTTCAGTTTAAATTCTATAAAATATGTACTGTTACAGTATTATGTATTTAAAAAAGTATGCGAATAAAGAAATAAAAAAAAAATCACCATTTTTATATTAATTTATATTTGAAAACTAAAAGATTTAAATTTCATAGTGTTTAGTCATAGAAATTTCCTGGTAAAAGAAAATAATACTACGAATTTTACCAAATATGGTAGTCTGATTATTTGTATAATAATAAATTATGCCAGTTAATTTGCATATAAAGTTTGAAAAATAACGTCATTTAATTTGCCAAAGGGAAAAAAATACTTTTTTCTGCTATTGCAAACATTAAGTGGGAAAGCAGTAAAATCCTCATTAAGAATAAAATTTCATTTAATGGATCTCAAATAAAACACGAAGAAAAATCTCGTAATGAGTTGGTTTAAATTAATGACGCCATCTAACCACAGAAAATGTATTTGGATAGGTTTATGAAATCATTTACTCAATGTTGCTAATAGAGCTATTTCCGTTTTTTTTTTTTTTTTTTTTTTTTTTTTTTTTTTTTTTTTTTTTTGCTAAATTATTTTTACAAACGTGTAAATCTGAAAAAATAATGTAAAATGTTTGATTATCTTCTGGATTTAAAAATCTCAGTGATTAGGAAAATAAAAACAAATTGCGATCTCGTAATTATCTATCTTTTGTATTTATAATTTTTGATCAATTTTAATGTATGGTAACTTTTGAAAGAATATATAAGCAGTAAACATTTATTTTTTCCATTTTAAAAATTTTAGATAGAAAAAAAGAAAGAGAAGCAACGCGATATAATATCATTCTATATTTCTAGTATATCAATTCAATGAATTTACATAACAACTATATAAAAAACGAAAATCATTATTTAATATATATATGATATTATATAAGTTTGAATTGTAATATATTAAGATATGAGAATTCCAATTTTAAATGAGTATCATGCTTTCAGATTATTTAATGAAGGTTATAAGAATATATATATTTTAAAATTGTGAATCGTTTAAGAAATGGGAATCAAAATTTAATGAAGATTGGAAAATAAAAGGTTCCTCGTGCTTCTGGAGGGTGAATAAAATTGTATAATGTCAGTTCATATTTTTGTTACCGTTCTGTAAAATCTTAAATGCTGGTAATTTGAGAAATAACTTTCAGTTGAACTGACCAGGGAAGATAATTTAAGTACTTTCATGCTCATAGACATTTTAAAATAGTTCGTTTGTACTTGAGAGTAAAAGAAATCTAAGCTGATCTGCTGATATATATCTGTGTCTCCTAACCGAAAAGCAAGTCAACTAATAACTGATGATCAAGGGAATCATTATACATCTTTAATTTTTTCAGCAACATTCATATTGAGCTTACAAGAAGAGGGTCCGAAGTTGATCACCGAATGCAATGAACATTTGTGTACTTGAACTTGAAGGGGGGGGGGGGGTTGAGGCCTAAAGCTGCACGGCTGTAGCCTCGAATGATCCACAACATAACAAACCAAAACACGGAAACCCCACCTGGGGAAGATACACATTTGTGTATCGATAGAGTATAGTTAGTATATAAATATATGAGCGTCATAAACCCCGAGGGGATCTTGAGAAAATAAGTCGCAAAGTTTAACCTACAGTTCATAATTGGACAAATTTCCTTCCTTGGTAAGCGGTTCAGTAGCACGATCGGTTGCACGCTGGATTTCAGTTTTTTTCAGCACGGGTTCAAATCCGGCTTGGGTTTGTTTTGCGAAACGAAAATTTTTATGCACCATTTTCGAATCGCAATTAAAAAAATATGTATGACAATTGAAATTTACGAGAAATATGAATTAAATGTATGTTTTGTAACATATAAGTGCTTTTTTAACTACGAAATTTTGCATGTTTAAATATTTTAGGAAAAGGAAAAACAAAACAAAAAAAAACGCATATTTATATGCCTGTAGACCAGAAATATTTTGTTGTTATTTAAAATTATTTACAGTTATTTCAATGAACAAGCTACTATTTTTCACAGAGGAATAAATTAAAATACGTGATATAAATGCGAGAATAATTATCTTATTTTAATTTTGTTTCTATATGAATGTATTTCGAATATTTGATGATTTTTTTAATACCCTCTTAAAAATTCTTAATATGACTTTATTTTTCGGATTTTTGTAATTGTTACCTATGTAATAACTATTTTCAGCAATTTAATAGCTTTTAAGAATTTATTTTTAAGCACAAAGACAGTTATTCCAACTATAATCACAAGAATCCAAGATTTAAAAAATTCAAAAGTTAAAAAGCGAGTTAGTAAAAAAAGATACATTTATTTCACTGTGAAAAATAGTAGTTTATTTATGTAAATAACAGTAAATAAATTTTCTAATTAAATTATTCTAATTATTCTAATTAAAAATCAAGAATTTTACTTTATTTCTCTTTTAAAAATTTTTGATATTCATTGAAATAACTGCAAATAATTTTAAATAACAACAAAAAAATTCTGGTCTATAGACATAAATGAGGCATTCTCACAATCTTTTGACTTTTGGGGGAAAAAAAAATCTGACAAAATTAAACTTGCTAAAATAACATTTTAATCTGATAGGCGAATGCCTTAATGATTCAAAATAAAGAAAAAATGGTCAGCAGCAAAAAATTTTTTATTTAACTGAGATTTAAGTTAAACTTGCGAGTTTAATTTTCCTTACCATTTTACCCCTATAACTTTTTCTTTTCTTCTAAATTTTTACTTATAATGAATTTGCATAGTACCCACAAGACATTCAAATAAGAAATAATAACAATGTAGTGCTTTTAATACAGAATTTTTGTATAACATTGTCTTAAAGGGGTGTTAAAGAAGGGACGGTGAGGTAAAAATAGGGGATGGTATTCTAAAAAAGGGACGAAATGGTAAAAAAAGATACGGTAAGGAAAATTACCACTTATTTTTAGGAAAATCGTGTTAAGACTAAGTGATAGCCACAATGTTCATTAATTTTCAGAAACAGTTGTTAACATTGGATTAAATTATTATTTTTTTTTTTTTATTTACCTCGAAAAGTGCATAAATAAACCTTGGGGACGGTGAGACTACCAATAAAGCCACGATGCTTGAAATTGATAAATTCTACAGTAAATTTTCTGCCCAAGAATTTTAGACATTATTTCTCTAGCATACGTCTGCATGAGAAAAAACTTGAAAAAAATTCTGTGGCTGCATCTGAAATGATTTTCTGTATAATTTTAGAAGAGGGATGGTAAGAAATCTAAAACCCAGGGACAGAGTTTACAAATAATAACAACCCTAAAAATGAGCGCATGTTAATTTTTAGCTACATATTTATATAAAACAATAATTCCAGTTTCAGAAAAAAAATTACATCGAATTATTTTTATTGAAACAATTTTATCTAGACAGCTCCAAACTTAAAAATCAGCATCAGGGACACGGGACGGTATAGGGGTTTTCCAGGTGTTTGGACCCTCAACATCGTCCAAAACTTATTTATCTCGTTGATATTGTTGTGCAGTCATGCAATGGGATGTTCCCCAGTAAATGAAATAAAAAAATACACAAAAAAGTGTATTAAAATAAAAATTATTATTCAGTGACATGAATGTCAAAAGATTGTGAGCCCCAAATATGCGTATTTTTTCATTATATATTTAAGCATGCAAAATTTCCTAGTTAAAAAAGCACTTATATGCAGCAAAACATACATTTAATTCACATTTTCGATAAATTTCAATTATTATACATATTTTTTTCAATTGCTGTTCAAAAATGATTGATAAAAATTTTCGTTCCGAAAAACAACCCCGAGCCGTATTTGAACCCGGGGCGAAAAAAACTCAAATCCAGCGTGCTGCCGATCGTACTACTAAACCACTCGCCAAAGAAGGAAATTTATCCGATTATGAACTGTAGGTTAAACTTTGCGACTTATTTTCTCAAGACCTCCTGGTGGTTGTTCTTTCTGGCGCTCATACATGTACATACTAACTATACTCTATCGATACCCAAATGTTCATCGCATTCGGTGAGACCGACCTGGGAGCCTCCCCTTGTTAGACAAAATGTTATATTCTAAATATTTCTTAATTTTGTAATTTATATTTGCTGTGTAAAATAAATAAAGATTCATATTTTCCTGCGTTTTTCTGCAGTTCTTTTATTAAAAATTATATCAACAATTAGGGAATACATCTCTATTTTAAAGTTGCCTTATGTTTTTACAACGTACTTCTTTGCCCCAAATTTGCTTTCAAAGAATTGACTATATTCCCTAAATCGACAAATTCGATCTTTTTAGGTTGATTATTATTTAAATACTTCCAAATTCGACAATTTTTCAAAGTGTTCATTTTCGGGTTTCGTCCTGTTGACGAAACTCTATTCATCTCACTCCTCTGTCTGTCTTTCACACAGTTCGTTCTCGGTTTCTGTATAAGCTAGAGACTTAAAATTTTGCATACTTATAGCTGAATACCTTCAATCACACGACAAATCGCAAAATTTTTAAAAGTAGTACATTTTAAATGAATTACTTTAACGGCATCCAAACATTTCTTTAATTTAGATTTTTTAAAAATCAACTCAATTTCACTCATTTTTGTTTGGGCTGCACAGCTCCGTGGTAACGCATTTACCTGCTATCCAAAAGTTTGCTGGTTCGATGTTCGGTGCTTTAGAATTTTTTTCCGATTTTTTTTGGAATTTGTTTCTCCGAATAGTTTTCTCCGATGGATCATGTAATAAATTTAGTTTTACACAATTTTTAAAACATTTTTGTCATTTTAAGATCAAAATTTGTTAAAAAATGTTTAAAAAATACATTTTAAATTCAAAAATTATTTATTTGAGAAATTGCGAAATTAGAAATTTTGTTTTACATTCCGCTAAATTTTGAAAATTTCTTTTAAAGATTTTTTTTTTTTTTGAGAAAATTCGAAATTTGAAATTTTGCTTGAAGGTTCACTAAATTCTTGAAAAATTTCAGCATTTTAAATTTCGTTGAAACGTATTTTTCTGTTTTTTAGAAATTTAATATCAGCTATTCTTTTTAAATTTCCGAATTTTGAATTTTATTTAAATAATTTGAGTTGGATATTTTTAATTTCATTAAAAACACAGCTCCATTTGTAATTATATAAAAAACAATTTAATGCTGAGGTCATCTTTGTAAGGATTTATTTGTTATAAATTAATGTTTTGGATTTATTATTTAAAAGATGAATCATTTTGAAAGAAATATTAAACGAAATCCTTTGTTGATCTTAGCTTACGCACTTTTTCTTTCTTTTTTACTTTTAGAAATTTTATAACTTTTATTACGGTAAATTTTGCTTCATATTTAAAACCACATATCTCATGATGAGGATGACTATTTAGAAGATTGGAATGAAAAAGAATATGTGGAAAGCGGCAAAAATTCCAATGAGGTGGAGCAAGAAGTACAGTCGTGGGAAAAAAAAAAAAAAAAAAAAAAAAAAAAAAAAGTAAACACCGCTTGCTAAAAAAAAAAAAAAAAAAAAAAACTGGGTAAAAAATTATCGTAGAAGAAAATTTCTGATACCACACGATAGGTAATAAAGCCTGCTTTTAAATGATGTACATGAATTTGCTCAGGGGGCCATCTACATAATAAAACGAAACATAACTTTGTTTTTTACAATAGCAGTGCACATTTCTGACGGCATAAAGGAACTCTACAATCTTCAATTAACCTAAAAACAAATTTGTATGCAATTCGCAAGATAAGTTTCCAAGAAATTAATTATTTTAAAACGAGCCTATTTTAGGGACTGTATCCAATTGAATTTCAGTACACGATTGTTGACCGAGAGAGCCCCAGCCATTGTAGACTGCTAGAATACAGGATAGCATAAGGTATTTCAAAATATCTAGTCACATCTATCATAGACGACCCCTTAAATATCATTTTGCCGTTTTAAAAGCAAAATTTGAAAACTACTTGGAAAAAAAAATGTAAAATTTTGTATTTCCATAAAGCAAGACTTAATAAATCTAAATCCATTAAAAGAATTGTAGGTTCTGTGAAGGCGCCTACCTTCACATATTAATATTAATACCGTTCTCCTTTCCCCCCTTTAAAATTACACTTTTTTGTTATTCTTAAAATTTAATTATCTGTCTACATTTGGATTCAATTCATTTTCTAGCGCTCTTTTCCCTTCATAAATTAGGCAATCATTTTTCTGTATCTGCAATATTTTAACCGCAGCGCACTGCATTTAAAAGAAAAGAAATAATTTCCTCTTCTCGCCTGGGAACCGAATTCCAATTTTCATCCTTCTGCCTTAGTTTTGATGATATGCAGAAATTAGTCAGACATAGTACTTCTACATTTTTAGCCGTTGGTCCAGATGCAAGATATATTCGTCATTTCAGTTATTAACCCTGTCTTTTAATTTGTTTTATTTTATTAACGTCCTCTTGCTGGCGTTTCAGTCCCGTGGGATCTCTGATAACCCCTATAGAATGTTCGGTCGTGGTTTATGAGCAATATTTTCTACGCAATCATTTGGCGTTAAATATTTCTTTTACATCCCCCATTCAATTTCAATTATCGTACTTTGACCACATGCCTTTCTCTCTTTAATCTCGCCATATAAGATATGTATTTGGCGAAATTGTGTATGTACGCTTGCCAACACTCGACCAGTTCGAGAAAATGTAATTGTAGGACTTCCTTCTAAGATCGCATTCTGTGAACATAAAAAATGTAATTTTTGCCCCCTTCTCCAACATCGGCGTTAGCCAGGTCTGTGAAGTTGGCCCCCTGACTTTATGGAATTTAAAAACTGAAAACACCCTTCGTTTGAGCGTCGTTTGAGCGCGTTCGAGCGACAAAAATCTTCGTTTGAGCGACAAACTGAAAAAAGTTATAAACAAATTAAAATTCAGGAACTTCGTTTTGTAAAATTGGCCCCCCGACTTTATGGGATTTGAAAACTGAAAGCACCATTCGTTTGAGCGTCGTTTGAGCGCGATTGAGCGACAAAAATTTTCGTTTGAGCGACAAACTGAAAAAAATTATAAACAAAAGAAAAATCGGAAGGGTCCACATTTTGTGAAGTTGGCCCCCCGACCTTTTCGGATTTAAAATCTGAATACAGCATACGTTTGAGCGTCGTTTGAGCGCGTTTGAGCGACAAAAATTTTCGTTTGAGTGTCAAACTGAAAAAAGTTATAAGCAAAAGAAAAATCGGTGGGGTCCACATTTTGTGAAGTTGGCCCCTCGACCTTTTCGGATTTAAAATCTGAATACAGCATACGTTTGAGCGTCGTTTGAGCGCGTTTGAGCGACAACAATTTTCGTTTGAGCGACAAACTGAAAAAAGTTAAAAGCAAAAGAAATATGGGAAGGGTCCACATTTTGTGAAGTTGGCCCCCCGACCTTTTCGGATTTAAAATCTGAATACAGCATACGTTTGAGCGTCGTTTGAGCGCGTTTGAGCGCGTTTGAGCGCGTTTGAGCGACAAAAATTTTCGTTTGAGCGACAAACTGAAAAAAAGTTATAAGCAAAAGAAATATCGGAAGGGTCCACATTTTGTGAAGTTGGCCCCCCGACCTTTTCGGATTTAAAATCTGAATACAGCATACGTTTGAGCGTCGTTTGAGCGCGTTTGAGCGACAAAAATTTTCGTTTGAGTGACAAACTGGAAAAAGTTATAAGCAAAAGAAATATCGGAAGTGTCCACATTTTGTGAAGTTGGCCCCCCGAACTTTTCGGATTTAAAATCTGAATACAGCATACGTTTGAGCGTCGTTTGAGTGCGTTTGAGCGACAAAAATTTTCGTTTGAGCGACAAACTGATAAAAGTTATAAGCAAAAGAAATATGGGAAGGGTCCACATTTTGTGAAGTTGGCCCCCCGACCTTTTCGGATTTAAAATCTGAATACAGCATACGTTTGAGCGTCGTTTGAGCGCGTTTGAGCGACAAAAATTTTCGTTTGAGCGACAAACTGAAAAAAAGTTATAAGCAAAAGAAATATCGGAAGGGTCCACATTTTGTGAAGTTGGCCCCCCGACCTTTTCGGATTTAAAATCTGAATACAGCATACGTTTGAGCGTCGTTTGAGCGCGTTTGAGCGACAAAAATTTTCGTTTGAGTGACAAACTGAAAAAAGTTATAAGCAAAAGAAATATCGGAAGTGTCCACATTTTGTGAAGTTGCCCCCCCCGAACTTTTCGGATTTAAAATCTGAATACAGCATACGTTTGAGCGTCGTTTGAGCGCGTTTGAGCGACAAAAATTTTCGTTTGAGCGACAAACTGATAAAAGTTATAAGCAAAAGAAAAATCGGAGGGGTGTGCATTTTGTGAAGTTGGCCCCCCGACCTTTTCTGATTTAAAAACTGAATACAGCATACGTTTGAGCGTCGTTTGAGCGCGTTTGAGCGACAAACTGAAAAAAGTTATAAGCAAAAGAAAAATCAAAGGGGCCTGCATTTTGTGAAGCTGGCCCCCCGACCTTTTCGGATTAAAAAACTGAAGACAGCATACGTTTGAGCGTCGTTTCAGCGCGTTTGAGCGACAAAAATTTTCGTTTGAGCGACAAACAGAAAAAAGCTATAAGCAAAAGAAAAATCGGAGGGGTCTACATTTTCTGAAGTTGCCCCCCCCCGACCTTTTCGGATTTAAAAACTGATGACAGCATACGTTTGAGCGTTGTTTGAGCGCCTTTGACCTACAAAAATTTTCGTTTGAGCGACAAACTGAAAAAAGTTATAAGCAAAAGAAAAATCGGAGGGGTCAACATTTTGTGAAGTTGGCCCCCCGACCTGTTCGGATTTAAAATCTGAATACAGCATACGTTTGAGCGTCGTTTGAGCGCGTTTGAGCGACAAAAATTTTTGTTTGAGCGACAAACTGAAAAAAGTTATAAGCAAAAGAAAAATCGGAGGGGTCTGCGTTTTCTGAAGTTGGCCCCCCGACCTTTTCTGATTTAAAAACTGAATACAGCACACGTTTGAGCGTCGTTTGAGCGCGTTTGAGCGACAAAAAATTTCGTTTGAGCGACAAACTGAAAAAAGTTATAAGCAAAAGAAAAATCGGAGGGGTGTGCATTTTGTGAAGTTGGCCCCCCGACCTTTTCTGATTTAAAAACTGAGTACAGCATACGTTTGAGCGTCGTTTGAGCGCGTTTGAGCGACAAAAATTTTCGTTTGAGCGACAAACTGAAAAAAGTTTTAAGCAAAAGAAAAATCGGAGGGGTCTGCATTTTGTGAAGTTGGCCCCTGACCTTTTCGGATTTAAAAACTGAATACAGCATACGTTTGAGCGTCGTTTGAGCGCGTTTGAGCGACAAAAATTTTCGTTTGAGCGACAAACTTAAAAAAGTTATAAGCAAAAGAAAAATCGGAGGGGTCTGCGTTTTCTGAAGTTGGCCCCCCGACCTTTTCTGATTTAAAAACTGAATACAGCACACGTTTGAGCGTCGTTTGAGCGCGTTTGAGCGACAAAAAATTTCGTTTGAGCGACAAACTGAAAAAAGTTATAAGCAAAAGAAAAATCGGAGGGGTGTGCATTTTGTGAAGTTGGCCCCCCGACCTTTTCTGATTTAAAAACTGAGTACAGCATACGTTTGAGCGTCGTTTGAGCGCGTTTGAGCGACAAAAATTTTCGTTTGAGCGACAAACTGAAAAAAGTTATAAGCAAAAGAATAATCAGAGGGGCCTGCATTTTGTGAAGTTGCCCCCCCCCCCGACCTTTTCGGATTTAAAAACCGAATACAGCATACGTTTGAGCGCGTTTGAGCGACAAAAATATTCGTTTGTGCGACAAACTGAAAAAAGTTATAAGCAAAAGAAAAATCGCAGGGCTCCACATTTTGTAAAGTTGGCCCCCCGACCTTTTTGGATTTAAAATCTGAATACAGCATACGTTTGAGCGTCCTTTGAGCGCGTTTGAGCGACAAAAATTTTCGTTTGAGCGACAAACTGAAAAAAGTTATAAGCAAAAGAAATATCGGAGGGGTACACCTTTTGTGAAGTTGGCCCCCCGAACTTTTCGGATTTAAAATCTGAATACAGCATACGTTTGAGCGTCGTTTGAGCGCGTTTGAGCGACAAAAATTTTCGATTGAGCGACAAACTGAAAAAAGTTATAAGCAAAAGAAAAATCAGAGGGGTCTGCATTTTGTGAAGTTGGCCCCCGACCTTTTCGGATTTAAAAACCGAATACAGCATACGTTTGAGCGTCGTTTGAGCGCGTTTGAGCGACAAAAATTTTCGTTTGAGCGACAAACTGAAAAAAGTTATAAGCAAAAGAATAATCAGAGGGGCCTGCATTTTGTGAAGTTGCCCCCCCCCCCCCCCCGACCTTTTCGGATTTAAAAACCGAATACAGCATACGTTTGAGCGCGTTTGAGCGACAAAAATATTCGTTTGTGCGACAAACTGAAAAAAGTTATAAGCAAAAGAAAAATCGCAGGGCTCCACATTTTGTAAAGTTGGCCCCCCGATCTTTTTGGATTTAAAATCTGAATACAGCATACGTTTGAGTGTCCTTTGAGCGCGTTTGAGCGACAAAAATTTTCGTTTGAGCGACAAACTGAAAAAAGTTATAAGCAAAACATAAATCGGAGGAGTCTACATTTTGTGAAGTTGGCCCCCTGAACTTTTCGGATTTAAAAACTGAAGACAGCATACGTTTGAGCGTCGTCTGAGCGCGTTTGCGCGACAACAGTTTCGTTTGAGCAACAAACTGAAAAAAGTTATAAGCCAAAATTTTTGCGGAAGAGCTTTCATTTGTGAAGTTGGCCTTCCGACCTTTTCTGATTTAAAAACTGAATAAAGCATACGTTTGAGATTCGTCTAAGCGACAAAAATTTTCGTTTGAGCGACAAATTGAAAAATGTTATAATCCAAAATATATACGCAAGAGCCCTCATTTTGTGAAATTTGCCCTTCCACCTTTCCGGATTATAAAACTGAATACAGCATATGTTTGAGCGTCGTTTGAGTAGTGGCAGTATAGAGTGAAAATTTTGGGTGCATCAAACGATTTCAGATAATTTTAAATTAATATCAATACAAAAACTCTTTGTTTTTGCTGACTATTTTAAAATACTTTCTGAACTATTAAAATTTAAAAAAAAAATCAAAGACAAACATAGTATTTGCTTATTTAATTATTTTTCTTGCCTATTTTTACAAAACAAGTCGCAGAAAAATTCAGTTTAATAATAAATGAGCTTTATAACATTATAAAAATTGTATATTAAAAAAATAATAATGGATTTTTCTTTTCAGTTTTTTAACAGATGAGAAAATGAAGGAAAGTTGGCGATGTCAAAATCTCATTTATACACAAGCAGATTTGTATTTACCTATTTGTGAGATCATTTTTACCAGTGATCACTAGGCATGCAAATTCCTAAAGACTCTGTGTTTAAGGAGGGCCAATGTAAATCTTTAAAAAAATGTATATTTTTTTTACTCAAAAAAATTCTACGTTGCTTTCCGTTTCCAACACATCACAGGCACGAATTTCCCTGGGCGTAATCTCGAATCTTTTTCTGTTTATTCAGAGTCATTTTTACAAAACGGGTTAATTGTCAAAACTAAAATATTGCGTTACAAAATAACACGTAGATCTGTATTTTATAAAACGTTGAATTCACGGTCAGTATTAGTGTAATTTTACGAATCTCATTGCAAAATTTAAGTTATTCCGAGCATTTGCTGACTAAAATAAGTAATAAAACGATATTTTTCTCAAAATAGCAGAAAGTAGCGATTAAAATTACTCATGTTGAAAAATGAAGAATATAAACTTTCTATCATTTATTAAATTCGACTGAATTTTGTTGGATTTCAAACTTTTTTTCATAAAGATATAGAAGTTACCGTTCCTGAAGGGAGGGTGGAGATACTTCTGAGTGAGATACCTGGATGAGGAGTGTTATATTGCTCTCCAAATCACAAAATAAGACATTCGGATCGAAAGATATAAGGAAACAACTGGATGATTAGCCTTTTTTACCACATGTTAACTGGAGATGCCATCAGACCGATTAGTCAATGAATTTTTCTATTAAATACACTGTAAAAAAATGTGCAATTCTACAGATGTAATGTTACAGAAATCTGTATGCTTACTAAAATTTTATCTGCACACTCTACAGAAAAAGATGTAAATCTACAAAACTAATTTTTGTAAAGCTACAGAAAACTGTATGCTTACTAAAATTTTATCTGCACACTGTACAGAAAAAGATGTAAATCTACAAACTAATTTTTGTAAAGCTACAGAAATCTGTATGCTTACTAAACTTTTATCTGCACACTGTACAGAAAAAGATGTAAATCTACAAAACTAATTTTTATAAAGCAACAGAAATCTGTAGCTTTACAAAAGAATCTACTAAAATTACAATAATCTTACTAAAAATTTATCTGTATCCCGGGTTCCAGTTACATAAAAAGTTCTAGTCATCCCAGTTTCCTAAGAAATTCTTAGTAACCTTACAGACTTTTTGATTTACGGTGCAAAAGTGTATCTGTTACATGAATTTTTGTTTTTGCCGTTGCATAAAAAGTTCTAGGAATCCCGGTTTCCTAGAAAGATTTTACTAACTTTACAGATTTCTTTTCACAGTGTACGTTTTTTTTAAATTTGGATAAAAATCACAGAAAACAGCTTCAAGCATATTAATTTTGAAAACTTTTCAAAATATTTTAAAAACTTACAAAATTATAAATTTGGGGGAAAAAAAGAAAATAAAAGAATCAAACCAATATAGATATTTTAAGGCATCAAAAAAGGCTTTGTGTAGGGGAAGGTGCGGCAAAATCGGTTATTATAAATGTTTGTTTTTGCAAGTGCAATCAAATGGAAAAACTCTGAATACCGTTTTTAATATTAAATAAATCTTTGGCTATAATAAAACATATTCTTTTCGATAAAAAATATAATTTAATATATATAAAAATAGCTTTTTTCAAACCTATACAAAAATCCGGTTATACACCACTGGTCGGGTAAAACCGGGTATCCATTTAAAATTCCCGGAAAACTCATTTTGGTCCAAAAATTCTTGTTTAATATAGTAAAAAAATAACTTTTTTATTTTTTATTTTAACAAAACGAAATTCCACAAGTGTGCTTCCGTGTGTCAAAAATAAATACGTAACAAATTTTCTACATTGTATACGCCTACATATGTTACACTGGTAAACTTAATTTAACTGAATAAAATCGTAAATTAATTTGTTTTCATATTCTTCTTCATCCTACATGCTTCGTGTGCCCATCTTTGGCATTTCAAACATTGTATCCAACCTTCTTTAAAAGGTCAGTTAGCCCCTTGACTTTGAGGAAATTAAAATGGAAAACAGCATAGGTTTGAGCGTCGTTTGAGCGCGTTTGAGCGACAAAAAGTTTTGTTTGAGCGACAATCTGGAAAAAGTTAGAAATAAAGTAAAATATGGGAACAACAAAGCGTGAAGTTGTCCCCTCGACTTTATGAGATGAAAAAAATTGAAAAACACACAGGTTTGAGCATCGTTTGAGCAATAAAGATTTCCACTTTAGCGATAAACCAAAAAAAGTTATAATCAAAAACAACCTCCGGAGGGCTATTTACACGTGAAGTTGGGCTCTCGACTTTAAGGAAATGAGAAACGAAAAACAGCATAGTTTTGAGCGTCGTTTGAGCAAATTTGAGCGACAAAAATTTTTGAATGAGCGACAATGCTTTCAGAGTTATAGAGCTTTATTTATTTCCATACGACGCAAATGAGAGTTTGCAGCCAGCAGAAAAAACTAACTATATTATAAAAAAATATATATATATATACCATAGATTTGAGCATTCGAAGTAATTGTTTACGCAATAAAGATTTCTCTTTCAGCAGCAATATTTTCACAGCTAAAAAAAATATTTTAGGACAGGGATACAGTTAAAAAGCATTATTTTAGGACACAATTTGTGCACAGCCCCATAAATTAATTATTTTGAAATCCTAAAGAAACCATACGTTTGATAGTCCAAAGTTCTTGTTTCATCGATAAAAATTTCTGCCTTCTATAAGATGAGAATTATTATTACGCATTATTATTATTATTAAAAATATATTTTTCTAGTTCTCTTCAGACATATTAATATTTTTTAAATAATCTCTTTAAATTGACAACAAATTTAAATAAAAATATTGATTGGTTTATGCTCATGTAATTAAAAAAAAAGAAGATTAAAAAGTGAACATAAACAGTAAATCATATTTCTAGCGTAGATTATAGACTCTTTCTAACACATTCGGAATACTGCTACAACACTTTTAAACGCATAGCAAAAATTCTGCTATAGCAATTTATTTCAATACACAGAAATGTACTCAAGACTGTATAGAGTTCTATAATTTATGCTTACCAAGTAATAATGAAAAAGAGTAATTATATTTAACAACTCATATCTCAGCAGAGAACTTAGTTGCAGCTACTATTGCTCATATCTCTTCTTTAACCGAGTTCTTTTGTGTGCACCTGTAAATGAACGTTAAGTGCGATGCACTCTATATTGTACAATAAACTGCATATTCTCTTTTAAGGGCCCCTCGTGATGTATATTATTTTAAATACGTTTGAAGTTTTGTAACATTATTAAAATACACTAAGAATTGGCGTTTTCCCATACACCGTAATGTAATGATTTTTTTTTTTTGAGTATCTGTGTAGCTGAAATGGAATTTTAAACACACACTTCATTTCCGGAACATGCCACCATAAACTTCAGTAACATGCATCCACTGTATGATAAGGGTAATACCAGTATATTTACACAAGTTAGTGCTCAAATCGACAGACTGATGGCAGATAGACAAACAGTATTCATAAATTATATTAAGTTTTTTTAGAAAGTGTTAAAAATGAAAAAAAAAATTCTCAATGGAAAAGAACTGTAAGTGATTTAACCTTAATTTGTACTACCATTGCTTTTCTGGATTTTAAAATGTTGACTTATTAATGCAGACTGAGAAAACACATTTTATGATTGAAATTTTAGAAGTCATAAGACGGATACAAGTGTTTCTTGTATACTCAAATGATACTAAATGATGAAATAGGCAATAAAACCATTAATATGTCAACGCAAATGCCCGCAAAGTTCAGTCAATCAATAAAAACCTATTCTACTCCCCCCCTCCCCTCCCCTCTTAAATTTAAGAACATAATATCAATGGAAAAGGAGTTAAACTTTTGTTTTCATAGTCGGGATTTAGAACTAAAGTTGACACCCTGCTAAATTTCATACATCCCCTTTTAACTCCCCCCTTTCGGTTTCTACCAAAGATGAGTAAAGTATACTATAGTTTGACATAGAAAGTAATGAACTAAGTGGGTAGCGGTTCCTGCATGAGCCATAAATTTAGTCACGCGGCTCTTATTTCAGGAAACACCGGACATTTTTAAAAATCATGCCGAAAACGATAGCTGATACTCGCTTTTGCAGGTGTTTGTAACAGGGCTTATAGATAAGACACTTACTCTATAGTCCTGCATGTTGAGTATAATAGTATGAAGAAAAAACGATATTATTGTTTTCCTAACATTTTTTTTTCCAATCTCATTAGATTTCATACACGTTTTCTTTAAATATGACATTATTTTCATGAGCCGTAGCATTTAGTTCTTTTGAGATTAATATCCAGACATTAGTGCCAGTGGATTAAAAAATTATTGGAAACTACAATCATTTTGCACAATCGTATTAGAATGTCAAAGTTTGTAATTTCTGAATACTTTGTGTATTATTTAATTTGTTTATTAATACATTTCAATTTCCAGTTCATCATTAAATTATAATAAACTCATTAGTGTACAAAAAACATACGCAATTGGCGATCAAATATTTTATTAACAATATTATAGCAAATAAGATCAAACTGAATTTCTAACATAGCTTTTTAATGTAAAAATGAAAAAGACCTTTTTTCTTTTTTCTCTTTCGTTTTACTAAACATAATACGAATACAATGGTGCATTTTAAATTTCTATGTAAAGAAATTATTTATGTTAATTTTTTTTCCTGGTCTTCTTTAAATTGGAGCCCTCGGGCATCTATCTCGGACGACTTATTTCAAATCAGATAGAAATAGTAACACAATTTCACTAAATCTTAAACTGCAATTGAAGAGATTAAAAATAATAATAATAATAATAATATTTACAGTAGTTTTACATAAAATTTGAAGTAATAGTAAAAAAATTTCAACAGTATAAAAAATGATTTTTAAATACATATGTTTTATATATTATTCCGAAATGTATTTCTAAAAGAAAAAGAGTGATTTTAAATAAACTTTTAAAACATGATTCAAAATCATTATCATTCGAATTTAACAAATTAAAACTGTATGGTCATAATTATATCAGAATTTTTAATACTTTATAGTATTCCGTTTAAATTTATTAAGAAAGAAGTAAGAACGAATGAAATTAAGTGGTTAAATGTTATGAATATATTGAAAACTATACGTAGCTGATACAATTAATTAATTTAAAAATATAAATTAATCATCATATATACTAAAATATATATTATTTAAATATTATTGTTAATCAAACAACAAAAAATATACATTTTATATTAAACATACAAATAAATGTAAAACTTTTTTAATAAAAAAGAATAAAAAAATTTATAAAATATTCAACTAATTCAAAATATCTTTTAAAATAAGTATTTCAAAAGTATTGATTTTTTTTATAAATATACACAGTTATTTATAAAATTTTATAAATAAAAACAAGTATAAACTTCATTAAACTGCCTAGTACACAAATATGTATTACACGGTCCAATCTTAATATTGATGTTATTAAGAAAATATTTTTATTTAGTTGTACGAAATAACACTCGAATTACAAAACCAATTTTAAAAAAATTCGTAACATATATACATATATAAATACTAGGGTGTCAACGATTTTAATCAAATGATTTAAATCAGCGATTAAATCGTGATTTTAATCAACTAATAAAAAAAAAAATCATTGATTAAAATCATAAATTTCCGCAATGTTTAAAATTACATAAAAATGTACTAAAATCTAAGATGAACGTAATTTGGAAAGTTTCTGTAAGTATGTATTTTGCCGTATGAAAAAACAAAAGAAAGCCTTAAATAATTTCTAAGCTCAAACTTTTCCTTAGACTTTTAAAAAATTAAGTACAGAAAGTTTGTAAAAAGAAAGTTTTTTTTTTCTGGCATAAAAAGTATTTCATTTAAAAATTATATTCAACTTGTGCATAAAGAAATTGGTTGGGGATTGAAAAGACAGCAAAAATTTTTCTTTTTCCGTTCAAAAAGAAATCTTTATCGCTCAGAACAGGATTCAGGGCCGAAACTGGCCTTTTTGGCGCTCGGGGCGAGCATGGATTTTGGAGCCCTCCCCCTTCCGTTCTCCACCACAAAGTAACTTTACGAAAAGAATTTTTCTAAGTATCTAATAGAAAACTTATTTTTAAATTTAAAATATATAAAACTGAACTACGTAATCAGTTTTGTTAAACGTTGATTCATTAAAACCTTGAAAACGGAATCAAAAGAAACGAATTGCATTTTAATCTTTTTAAACATTTTTTTTTGGTATAGGCTAAATGAGGTCGATATATGGGGGGGAAAAGGGTTCTACTAAGAATTTTACTTTATGCATTCCCCCTCCCGTTTGTTTTTATTGTCCCGAGCAGTCATCGCCCATAGCGAGACGGAAAAAAAGAAAGGAAGGAAGCTCAACGCTGCTCAGCGGAAACAATCATCTTTCTTGGAATTTTTTTTTATCTAATAAAAAAGTCAGACTGAGGGGTCCTTCACATTTGGTAGTTATCCACAGTGGACAGTGTCTCACAATAGAGACTGACCTTGAAAAAAAGTAGTGATTCTCCTACACGGAAGTGATTTAAATGATAGAAGGCAAAGGCATAGACATGCACATGATACTTTTGGAATGGGACACTGAGAAAAAAAATATACCGCCTTCAACTAGAATGAATAGGTAATCATTTTCTGTATTCCTAAACTAGAATATAGATTCCCAAACTATGCGAATAGGGTAAACAACTAAGCTGAATAGACGAAATTATCTTGAATTTCTAGGCTCTTGTTTTTTAGGTAACGAAACTATAATGAATCGTTTCAATGGCGAGAAATTATCGGTTAATTTCTGGAATGGTTTCATAAACAAGAATTATAGTTACTAAAATTAACCTATTGTATTCGCATCTATTTGCAGGGATTTTTAAATAAGTTTGACGATGAGAATATAGGAAAACGCTCTTGAATTCTAGTAGGAGACTTTAGAACTCTCTAGCAAAGGGAACTAGAATTTATAAGGATGACATGGAACTATTTTTTCTAGATCAACAATTTAGATTCTAGATGCCAGAACTATATTTTTTTTCTCAGTGGAGGATGAAAAAAGCCTAAGAGAGCAGTTCTTTTTTCTTATTCATTTGCAATTTCGTATTGTAGATGAATATTTTTATCTATTTGTAAAGTTTAATGCATTTGGTTCAGTTTTCCTTTTAAATTTTTTTTTACAAATTTCGGATATATATATATCACAAAATGTAGACCCCTCAGATTTTCCTTTTGCTTATAACTTTTTTCAGTTTGTCGCTCAAACGAAAATTTTTGTTGCTCAAACGACGCTCAAACGTACGCTGTATTCAGTTTTTAAATCCAAAAAGGTCTGGGGGCCTACTTCACAAAATGCAGGCCCCTCCGATTTTTCTTTTGCTTATAACTTTTTTCAGTTTGTCGCTCAAACGAAAATTTTTGTCGTTCAAACGACGCTCAAACGTATGCTGTATTCGGTTTTTAAATCCGAAAAGGTCGGGGGGGGGGGGGGGCAACTTCACAAAATGCAGGCCCCTCTGATTTTTCTTTTGCTTATAACTTTTTTCAGTTTGTCGCTCAAACGCGCTCAAACGACGCTCAAACGTATGCTGTATTCGGTTTTTAAATCCGAAAAGGTCGGGGGGCCAACTTCACAAAATGCAGGCCCCTCTTATTTTTCTTTTGCTTATAACTTTTTTTAGTTTGTCGCTCAAACGAAAATTTTTGTCGCTCAAACGCGCTCAAACGACGCTCAAACGTATGCTGTATTCAGATTTTAAATCCGAAAAGGTCGGGGGGCCAACTTCACAAAATGTGGACCCCTCCGATTTTTCTTTTGCTTATAACTTTTTTCAGTTTGTCGCTCAAAGGAGAATTTTTGTCGCTCAAACGCGCTCAAACGACGCTCAAACGTATGCTGTATTCAGATTTTAAATCTGAAATGGTCGGGGGGCCAACTTCACAAAATGTGGGCCCCTCCGATTTTTCTTTTGCTTATAACTTTTTTTCAGTTTGTCGCTCAAACGAAAATTTTTGTCGCTCAAACGCGTTCAAACGACGCTCAAACGTATGCTGTATTCAGATTTTAAATCCGAAAAGGTCGGGGGGCCAACTTCACAAAATGTGGACCCCTCCGATTTTTCTTTTGCTTATAACTTTTTTCAGTTTGTCGCTCAAACGAAAATTTTTGTTGCTCAAACGCGCTCAAATGACGCTCAAACGTATGCTGTATTCGGTTTTTAAATCCGAAAACGTCGGGGGGCCAACTTCACAAAATGCAGGCCCCTCTGATTTTTCTTTTGCTTATAACTTTTTTCAGTTTGTCGCTCAAACGAAATTTTTTGTCGCTCAAACGCGCTCAAACGACGCTCAAACGTATGCTGTATTCAGATTTTAAATCCGAAAAGGTCGGGGGGCCAATTTCACAAAATGTGGACCCTCCGATTTTTCTTTTGCTTATAACTTTTTTCAGTTTGTCGCTCAAACGAAATTTTTTGTCGCTCAAACGCGCTCAAACGACGCTCAAACGTATGCTGTATTCGGTTTTTAAATCCGAAAAGGTCGGGGGGCCAACTTCACAAAATGCAGGCCCCTCTGATTATTCTTTTGCTCATAACTTTTTTCAGTTTGTCGCTCAAACGAAAATTTTTGTCGCTCAAACGCGCGCAAACGACGCTCAAACGTATGCTGTATTCAGATTTTAAATCCGAAAAGGTCGGGGGGCCAACTTCACAAAATGTGGACCCCTCCGATTTTTCTTTTGCTTATAACTTTTTTCAGTTTGTCGCTCAAACGAAAATTTTTGTCGCTCAAACGAAAATTTTTGTCGCTCAAACGCACTCAAACGACGCTCAAACGTATGCTGTATTCGGTTTTTAAATCCGAAAAGGTCGGGGGGCCAACTTCACAAAATGCAGGCCCCTCTGATTTTTCTTTTGCTTATAACTTTTTTCAGTTTGTCGCTCAAACGAAAATTTTTGTCGCTCAAACGCGCTCAAACGACGCTCAAACGTATGCTGTATTCAGATTTTAAATCCGAAAAGGTCGGGGGGCCAACTTCACAAAATGTGGACCCCTCCGATTTTTCTTTTGCTTATAACTTTTTTCAGTTTGTCGCTCAAACGAAAATTTTTGTCGCTCAAACGCACTCAAACGACGCTCAAACGAATGGTGCTTTCAGTTTTCAAATCCCATAAAGTCGGGGGGCCAACTTCATAAAACGATTTTCCTGAATTTTAATTTGTTAATAACTTTTTTCAGTTTGTCGCTCAAACGAAAATTTTTGTCGCTCAAACGCGCTCAAACGACGCTCAAACGAAGGGTGTTTTCAGTTTTTAAATTCCATAAAGTCAGGGGGCCAACTTCACAGACCTGCGTTAGCCGTGTAATTTCGGCTATGTTCGAAACGAACCCGGTGGACAATAAAGATCTTCAGATAATTTCTACCTTTTCTTATCTCAGCAGTTTCTTGCCTTCTTCTTAAAATATGTAACAGTTAATTTTCAGCCTTATATTCAGTATGGAAGCTAAACAAAATGAACGACCTGTGCAAGACGTCGTTATAAAAATATGGTGCATTTAGACGGCATACCGAATTACATTTTGGAGAAGGGGAGCACCTGATATATATATATATATATATTTTTTTTCATTCTGCGTACATCATTACCTTGGACTACTACGAAAAAAAAATCTGTGAATTCCATTAAAAAAAAAAACTGTGACTGCTGCAAACTACCTAATGTTAGATTATTATTCGAACTGAACTAGTCTTGCTTTCCTCCTTGCCGTGTCACATTTCAAGGTTATAGAATAATGTCAAAAAAGTTATCTGCATGCTAGGCTCGGTGGTTACTCTAAAAAAAATCTGCTCAAAAATTTATGGACTCCCTTCAGACAATCTGAGGAATGCGCATTGCTTTCTGAGTGAACGTACTCTCAACCGAAATATCCATCACGCCCAATAGATGCCCCTTCAAAATTAGCAGCTAAAGTGCGCGAAAAGCGGTATACAGCAAACGCAGAAATGACCGACAGTTGTACGTATCTTCATGCCGTCAGCTATCGTCACCACTAGCCGATGATGTCCTCTCGTTCTGCCTGCAAAAGGAAAGAGTACCGAAAATACGTCACCGCTCTGAGGATGAGTCATGGATTCTCCATCGCCTGTTCTTTTTTTCTCTTCTTGTGTTCGCTCCTAAGCCGAGTTTTCCAGCTGGATCAAACTTCTAAGATCGTTCGGACTATGTCTTGTGTCGGCCGAAATTTAAAAAAAAAGAAGAAACAAAACAGTTAAAATGACCTTTTTTTACATTAAAGAAGTTTTTTTCTCCTTCCCTAGTAACTCTATGATGAAAGTGTGTTCATGGATACATATATTCAATTGCATTTCAAGGAACTTAAAAAAAAAAGTCCTTCCGGCCAGTGCCGGGAGGAAGAGGTAGCTTTCATATTCCTTATTTTAAAAAAGCCAACTTATATCATTCAAACACACGAAACTCAATTTAGTGGTAACCGAATATAGGAGATTCAGTACTAATTTTTATCAATATAATGAATGAGAATTTCGCGAAATTAGTCAGCTTTATCCAAGCTGCTTTTCTTTAAAGTAACTTATATTTGGCTGCCAAATCCGGCGATTTCTTAAAGTGCCTGCCATTTTAAGACAACATGGTGGATGAGGCTAACCAGTGAACTTGGTCGAGACCTTAGTAATTGCTGCGCACATGCTCACTCACATCGGAATCGTTTGATATATACGATTGATGTCCCATGCAAAAAATCAGATTTTTCAAAATGTCACCCACAATAGAAATTGAAATTGCTATATCTGAGCCATTTTTTAAGGTAAAGACAAACAAAAAATGCTCCTGAATCCTTATATCAAGGTCAAATACTTAAGAAAGAATTTTTTTTCAATTTCTAATTTTTTTGCACCTCACTTTAAATATATATATATATATATATATATTTAATTTAATGGCTGCCATTTCGAAACAAGATGGCTGATGAATCTGGCCAGCGAACTTGGTCGAGGTATTGATGTATACTATAAACATGCCTTCTTACATCGAAATAGGCGAATACGTGTGTTATCGCGTGACAAATACAAGATCGTTTCAAAATGTTAGCCATGCTAGAAATTCAAAGCGCTATAATTCAAACTTTTTTAAGATACAAACAAAAGAACAAATTTTCAGAAACAAAAACTGCTCCGGAGTCTTTGTATCAAGGCCAAACACAAAAAAAAAATCTTTTTCATTTTCCAATTTTTTAATACCTCATTTTAAATTTTAAATTTAATTTATTTTTAAATGGCAACCCTTTTGAAACTAGATGGCGAATGAAGCTGGCCAACGAACTCGGTCGAGACATTGGTATGCACTATGCAAAGACCAAGTTACATCCAAATCGGTTCATAAATACGCCTGTTATCGCGTGACAAAAATCAGGTCGTTTTAAAATGTCAGCCACAATAGAAATTCAAAATGCTATTACTCAGCCATTTTTTTAGATATAGACGAAACAAAAACTGTTCCGGAATCTTTGTATTAAGGTCAAACACATACGAAAAAAATCTTATCCATTTTCCAATTTTTTGGTATCCCATTTTAATTTTTTTAAATGGCCGCCATTTTGAAACAAGATGGCGGATGAAGCTGGCCAACGAACTCGGTCGAGATATTTCTATGTACTATGTACACACCAAGGTACATCCAAATCGGTTCATAAATACGCCCTTTATCGCGTGACAAAATTCAGGACGTTTCAAAATGTCAGCCACGCTAGAATTTCAAAATACTGCAACTCAGCCATTTTGTAATATATAGACGAAACAAAAACTGCTCCGAAATCTTTGTATATAGGTCAAATACATAAGAAAAAAATATTTTTCCATTTTCAATTTTTTGGTACCACATTTCAAATTTTAAATTAAAAAAAAATTAAATAGCCGCCATTTTGAAACAAAATGGCGGATGAAGCTGGCCAACGAACTCGGTCTAGAAATTGGTATGTACTACGTACACACCAAATTACATCGAAATCGGTTCATAAATACGCCTTTTATCGCGTGACAAAATTCAGGACGTTTCAAAATGCCAGCCATGCTAGAAATTCAAAACGCTATAACTCAGCCATTTTTTAAGATATAGACGAAACAAAAACTGCTCCGAAATCTTTGTATAAAGGTCAAATACGTAAGAAAAAAATATTTTTCCATTTTCAATTTTTTGGTACCACATTTCAAATTTTAATTTTTTTTAAAAATTTTAAATGGCCGCCATTTTGAAACAAAACGGCGGATGAAGCTGGCCAACGAACTCGGTCGAGACATTGGTATGTACTATGTACACACCGAATTACATCGAAATCGGTTCATAATTACGAGAGTTAGAGTGTGACATAGGTCAGATATATATATATATATATATATATGGATATATATATATATATATATATATATATATATATATATATATATATATATATATATATATATATATATATATATATAAATTTTGAACGGAGGGTGGTTTCGGGGTCTGGGGGTCATGATCGATGAAAATATACCAAAATTTTTTGAAATCGCTTTCCTCCGAACGGCTGCAATAGGTAGCTCTTTGTAATGAAAGCTACCTAAAAATACTGTTTTAGTTACTTGTTCAAAGAAAGACAGTTAACATGCAGTTTCCTTAGAACGGAAAGTAAAATGATAAAATATAAGTAATGAATATTTAGGAGACCTCCACATTCAACTATACGCAGACATACTTAAACATAAAAAAAAAAGAGTATTCCTGCTGTTGCACAAAAAAAAAAAAAAAAAAAAAAACACACACACATGCTTTGAATTCATTTATTATTTTCGTACCTTATTATGTCTATACTTATAACATTTCCTTTTAGCTCAAGGTAAGTTTTTTATTTCGTTTTAAGTGTCAACATTTGAAGAGCCATTTTTCAAATATAGATCATATTTTGTGAGATTACTTTTCTAGACTTTGATAAATAAAGATAAAAAAAAATCAAAATCATTTTTTTAGATTATATTAATGGTACGTGTTTATTTTAATTTTTTTTTACAAACACATTTATTGGTGTTTAAAGAAAATTCTTTGCTGTGATGAAAATAACTTTTCTACTAACTAAATTTTTTAACGAAGATATATTTTTCTGTGTGCTAAAAAGTATTGTGTTTTAGCAGATGGGTTACATTTTTGTCTAGATGTATTCACTCACTAAAAAAAAAAAAAAAAAAAAAAAAAAAAAAAGTTTTTTTTTTTTAAATTTCCCTTATCCTGATTATACTTATGGTAAATTGTAAAGTAGATTTTTTTTTTCTCTTCTTTCACTTTTAAAGGTACTTTTTTTCTCTCTTATCATTTTGGTGATTGTGGTAAACGTAGAATAATACTTTTATGTTGATTCCTAAATAATACAGTATAGATAGTGTCTGATAAAATTTTTTTGCTACTCTTCTAGCAGTGGATATTGAAAATTTTATAGTATTTCAAATAATGATGAATTAGTTATGGGGATTGATTTTGCCATATATAGAGAGAGATAAAAAAAAAAAAAATCCTCATGACTGGATTATGTTACTCTTTTAATATATATTTTTTTCTATAAATGTCTTCTTACTAAAAATTAAGCATTTTATTTTTTATTAATAATATGCTAAGATTTTGTATGTCTAGGGATGCACTTCATATCCAGTGCAGTTTGAAAGTTTTTTTACATACACATTTTTTTTCTCCTTTCCACCAGGCAGTCTTTCACAATGAAAGACAAAACATATTTAGATTAAAAAAAAGGGGGGCATATTGTAAATAAATAAATAAATAAATAAATAAAATAACATAAAATTTCCCCACAGAGCTCAGTGTAATGTTTATATGACATAGATAAAAAAAAAAAGAGGCAAAAATGGAATAGCTTCAATCGATACGGCACTGATCTTATTATTATTATTGATTTTTTTACTTATTGTGCTTAATGTGTTTTTTTTTATCCCAATTTCATACAGGTAATTCCTTTTATTTTATATTGTATGTGTATATTAGATGTTTTGTCAATAATTCTTATCAATAAGATATGAAACTTTTAATACTCTAGATTACTATAAATAGTCTTGAACCTTGTATACTTAAGGATAGGCACTAGTGACATATAAAAGAAAGAGGGAGGAAGTTGGCAATAGTAGCATTGCAGTTTACCCATTTCTTTAATGCTTTTCTGTTGGTTGCTACTAATTTAAGAAGGTTACATTTAGTAGTAACTATATAGTGCACTTTTCTGTTTATACTAGTATGTCATATTCCAGTTTCCACGGATTTGATATACATTTTTTTTTTACTTTTCATTAATTTAGGTACCCTAGCATAAATTAAGCTTCTTTATTTTATGTATAGCGCGAGTCATCATGTCATTCTTGCAAAATTTATCCCCTTTCATTCTTGTTTGCTTTTACAAAGGAAATGGGATGTACAACAGAGGTTAGGATGTTTTTAAACAGTTTTTTATTTATTTTTATGCGTCTCAATAACATACATTCACACAATACATTATTAATTTTTTTGTGTGTAAGGTTTATTACTAGTACTTCTGTCATGTTTTATGTAGGATACTTCAGTCATTCCGCTATTTTCCATGGGATAGCAGAGTGTCTGAGGTGTGTATTTCGATCTATGGTTATGCAAGTTGGCCGCTAGCTTAATCAGGGATCGGATATGTTTCCTTACTTAATTCATGGAGTTAACACTAATATTAATTCCACAATTTGACTATTGTTCACATTTTTTTAATTTGCTAAAAATTCACCAGTAACAGTTTGATAATGCTGAGTATAAATACCACTTTTACACTAGTTTACACTTTTATCACTAAATTGCTATGGGCAGATAGCATTGTTAGGTTTTACTCGTACAATTTTTAACTCTCAAGCACATGTTGGTTGTGATGTCATGTTTAACCTGGTACTTCATACGCACACACATTTACGCTTTCAGTTCAGCTTATGTAGTTTTATAACAATTAACACTCACCGTAATTAAAGACATTCATGACTATTCTGTACATGTATTTGTTTCTTTTTATCAGCATTGGTGTTTAGCTAAAAATTGCATTTTTTTCACTGCATTCACAACTTCGTATTTGTTTTTAGATAGATTTGTTTTTAAGGTAAGATGTTTTTGGTTGGTGTGTTTAAAATGTTTGCAGAAATATTGACATAATTTAACTATTGTGCATTGTTTGCACATACATCTTAAATTTTATGCAAGGGATAATTAATTAGGGGCACACTTTTTTTACACATACAGTTAATGTACTGTTTAATTTTATTGTTTACGCGCGGCTGGTGACTCATTGCTATTTTATTCATATCATAAGGTATTTTATTATAACTGACATGAGATTTGAGATCGTTAAAAATAAGTTGTTTTTATAAAATTTATTCAAATGCATAATGTGAGCTGTTACGTATACTTTATTTTTTTGTAGAAAAAAGGCTATTCACATATAGTCATTAAACTAAATTTTTGGCATTTTCTCACATTTTAATATTTTTAATTAGTGAGTTAAAATCTCACAGGTGCCTTGTGACGGATACATACACTCATATATCATAAAGTATAACGCTTGGTTTGTTGCTATTCGTTTTTTTTTTCTCTTTTCC
The DNA here is from genome assembly GCA_963932465.1 of Maratus speciosus. Classification (NCBI taxonomy): domain Eukaryota; kingdom Metazoa; phylum Arthropoda; class Arachnida; order Araneae; family Salticidae; genus Maratus; species Maratus speciosus. The sequence goes on from OZ010786.1 coordinate 13,654,977, forward strand.
AACCCTTTACTTGGAACATGTTTGGCTTGGCATAACTGCTACATTTTAGCGTAGAGTTATGCAATCTGTTGTGCACTCGTACATTTTATGCACACTTCTTTTTAACTTGATACAGTAATAATTTTGGCAGATACAACTTTATTTTAATTTTTAACCCTTAGTTATCCATTTATGCAACTTTTTTCTTTTTTTCATAGGTAGTTCATGTGTTGGATATTTGTTTATGTTACACAAAATTTGTTTATTTAGAATACAATTTTGTCCATTCATATACATACATTACACTAGTTCATGTGTTGACTTACATATTTTATTCATTTGTTTTTTTACACATTGTACTTTGCTAATGATCTATTCGACAGTATTTCGTTTTTTTTTTTTTTCTCTCACAAGTAGTTGATTGAGTATAACACATAGTTCATTGTGGCTGGTTTAGAGTTTAACCAGAGTTTTTTCACACATTACACGGAGTTCATTGCCTTTATTAACCTTTATTCATTACATTTTGGTGATTAACTCATTAATTATGTAATTGAATCTCACTCGTATGTTAGTGTTTTGGGTTATTACACACATACTGTCCGTATATTTTGTTAGCGAATGCCTAAAAAAAACTGTTTGTTCATTGAGACATTATTACAAGTAGTTCATATGGATTTATACAATTTGTTCATGTGTTTACTTATACGTTGTGTATGTTTGGATACATACTTGTTTATGTGTTTTATTTCATGTAGTTCATGAGTTTGGGATTTCTTTTTCCCCTCCCTTCACACACATACAGTTTTTTTTTTTTCCTGTTAATTTTCTATCTTTTAAACTTTACATCATGTTTCAATATTAAAAATATTTCATCAGTTTTTTTTAATATTTTTTAATTTAACAAGGTTCTGTTTTTTTTTTTTATGTGTTTGCATAATGTCATAACATATCAATGACACATCACTTTGTCTATCTACAAAGATTTTAAGTATTCAAGGAGTTATCCGTCACATGACATGTTAGACTACACATACATTTCGAATCTGTTTACTTTATACATGTAACATTTTTAACACTTTCATTAGATACTTCTTACTTGAAGGTGGCAGATCGAGTAAGGTATCTTGTTACACTATATTAAATCGTATGCAATTTCTTAGTAAATGTTTTTAATATTTTTGCCAGGAGTTAAATTTTAATAAATACACAGAAGGTCTATACATGAAAATTCAGCAAAACTAAAACCTTTACATTATCAATTTTTTTTGGTGGCAAATTTCATTTACTGTGTATGATTCTCACTGGTTATCGAGTGAGGAATTTTTTTTTTCACACTCATATGTCATGATTTTAAAGATTTTTTTTGATAAACAACACTTCTTTTTCTATATTTTTCAAGAGACAGTTTATCTTTTGCGGTAACACTCATTTTCCTTTTTTTTTGTTTATTTAACTTAAAGGTATGGATCCTGTCAATTTAACACTGATGCGTTTTTAGTAGATATATATTTTTTTTTTCAACGAATTTCTTATGAAATTTACAGTTAAAATTAAATTTAACCCTTTGCTGACTTTTTTTTTTCCTACGGTACATTTTTTTCTTTTCTTTTTCTACAGTTATATTTTGGTTTTTGGTACTTGTTGCATATAGAGAATTTTTGTTCACAGTTAACACACACAGAAATCATAGTTTATTTTAGTTCATAGATAAAAACCCTTACACTAGTTCATTGCTTTCTCAATTCTTTGTATGCACCAGGGACTAATTGTCACTAATTTTATAGCTGTGTTCATCAAAACACTTAGACATTTTGCTTCATTAATGCACTTCTTTAGTTCATTGTTATTAGTTTACACTTGAGGTCACTGTGACACATTTCTTCCGTTAATTGTTACAATTTTACACTTGAGGTCACAGTGATGCACTTCTTGGGTTCTTTGGAATAATTGCACACGTTTGTTCTTTATTTTTTTAATGTTCTATAACAAAAGGTTTTTTTCACATTGAGGAAAATTATTTAAATTTATTTCCACGTTTATTTACACACATATTTTTTTTGTAGTCAGCATTTAATTTTATTATGTCACACATGCTTTGCTTTTTTTTCAAAGAAAAAAAAAAGAATAAGCGCTTGTTGCATCTGTTAGGTATCTCACTGATGTTTATAATTTACAATGGTATTATTCTTAAAAGCTTTTCTTGTTAAACATTAGTCAAAATTCTTTCTAAGTTTTTTTTTGCTTTTGCGCAATTTTACAGGCAGGTACTCTATACAAAGGTTTATACAAAGGTTACATACAATTGTTAATCATAGGTACTGCTTGTGGGATTGCTCATTTTTAGGCAGCATTTTTTTTTTTTTAATGGTAGTTACACATTATACATAAGTGCTTTTTTTTTAGTTTCGCATTCTTCATTTTTTTCTTAATAAAAATGTAGGAAATGTACACTCCTTTCACATTAACATGGCATATGATTGAAATCTGTTGACCTTTTATTAAAGGTTATTTTAATTTAATCGGTAATAAAAAAAAGTTTCTTTTTGGCAACTTTACAGAATTACACTTTACTTTTTATTTAAATTTTTTTCATTCAGTACTGTCCTTGGCTATTCAAGGTAATAAGGTAGTTTTCTTATTCACGATTTCTAGTCAATCAGTACACAGGTGCGCATTGTTTTTTTTTGTTTGTTTGTTTTTGTTATTGTTCATTGACACATGTGGTTTAAAACTGGTATATACCAGTCGTAACACCAAATGGAGTTATTCATGACTGCATTCACACACACACATACTTTTTCAGTCACCTCTTGTACAAGGCTTATTAAATTTCATTAAATTTAATGTACTTTTTTTTTTCAATTTTTTTAAGGGGTACTTTCTCAGGACAGTTCTTACTACCTCTTGTTGATACCTTATAGGAATGCAATATGTTTTAAAATCCACTTTACTTAAATTGGATTCTCAGTAAAACACATTGTCTTTAGTTGCAAGATAAAACGATGGAAACTTTCAACATTTAACAAATAATTTACTCCCATCTTACTCTCCTTTTACCAGTTATACCACTTTCGAAAACTTGAAATGTCACAAATAGTGCTGAAAATGAACAATTTTTATATTTACTATATTATGCAATGTTTTGTCTTTATATACAGTTCATGTCTCAAAAAAAAAAAAAATAATTTTATAAGTTGGAGTATAACCAACTTTTGTAGCAATTGTGGAAATTGCTCTTACTTGCAGTGAAAGTTCAAGCAATTTTACATTAAAATCTTCTGGAATTTATTAAATAAAAACTGTGTGCACACATAAAAAAATAAAATAAGAAAACAGCCGTCCAGAAGTATTAAACTGCAGTTCATAAAATTTTTTTTTCAATATATTTTTATTTTTGCAAGTCTTTGGTACCAACTTGATTTGTCATGCTTATGGGCATGCTTTTATATGAGACATGATTTATTTGTTCTTTACATATTTAGTATTTCTGTATATGTTTATAAACTGTTGGTCACGTGTTCCCACTACAAAATATTACATTTTTACATATTTCTTTATGTGTAATGTATTTGAGAGAAGACATGGGGTCATTTTTTTTTTCTCTCGCGGTTCACTTCGTTCTTTTTCGGCTGTTGGGGAGATATATGTGACGGCGCCTACCTTCACATATTAATATTAATACCTTTCCCCTTTCCCCCCTTTAAAATTACATTTTTTTATTATTCTTAAAATTTAATTATCTGTCTACATTTGGATTCAATTCATTTTCTAGCGCTCTTTTCCCTTCATAAATTAAGCAATCATTTTTCTGTATCTGTAATATTTTAACCGCAGCGCACTGCATTTAAAAGAAAAGAAATAATTTCCTCTTCTCGCCTAGCAACCGAATTCCAATTTTCATCCTTCTGCCTTAGTTTTGATGATATGCAGAAAATAGTCAGACATAGTACTTCTACATTTTTAGCCGTTGGTCCAGATGCAAAATATATTCGTCGTTTCAGTTATTAACCCTGTCTTTTAATTTGTTTTATTTTATTAACGTTCTCTTGCTGGCGTTTCAGTCCCGTGGGATCTCTGATAACCCCTATAGAATGTTCGATCGCGGTTTATGAGCTATATTTTCTACGCAATCATTTGGCGTTAAATATTTCTTATTACTCTTTTACATCCCCCATTCAATTTCAATTATGGTACTTTGACCACATGCCTTTCTCTCTTTAATCTCGCCATATAAGATATGTATTTGGCGAAATTGTGTATGTACGCTTTCCAACACTCGATCAGTTCGAGAAAATGTAATTGTAGGACTTCCTTCTAAGATCTCATTCTGTGAACATAAAAAATGTAATTTTTGCTCCCTTCTCCAACATCGGCGTTAGCCGTGTAATTTCGGCTATGTTCGAAACGATCCCGGTGGACAATAAAGACCTTCAGATAATTTCTACCTTTTCTTATCTCAGCAGTTTCTTCCCTTCTTCTTAAAATATGTAACAGTTAATTTTCAGCCTTATATTCAGTATGGAAGCTAAACAAAATGAACCACCTGTGCAAGACGTATAGTTACAGGTTCCAATTCATATTTTTTTTCGAATATTAATTTCATAATTCATATCATAAACTTATAAAAATTTGCTAAATCAACGTATTTATGTTTGGGTGTTTTAGTATTATTGCTACACAAAAAATTGGCACATTAGGAGTATAATTTCAGGAGATATTAATACAAATATGTAAACGTAATTTAACATTAGAAGCGCCAAATTTTGAATGTTCATAATTCAAAAACTTATCATTCAAATTACTTGAAATTTTGTGTCTAGGCATAGTTTAAACTGACGATTTGAAATATCTTGTTAAAACTGGGTGTTGCCATAGAAAGAAATGAAGTCTGGATTCGTTTAATATGTAGATGCCCCACTAAGCAAATTTTATATGCATCATTTAAAGGAAGACTTTATTTCCAGTCGTTCGGTTTTTTCTACGATAATTTGTTGAGGAGTTAGTAGGGGGTGTTTACATTTTTTTCCACGACTGTAGATTGGATACTGTGTGTTTCTGGTTTGCGTTGGTTTCATGAAGGATGTTCACAGATTGAAGTAGCATGCGATAATTGTGGGAAGAACTTAGATAGCCAGAAAGAAGTTACTGGGAAACAACTTTAATTCATAGTACATAAGACATTTTCATAAATAAATTTGAAATATATTAAGATTTTAAGAAACAAATTTAATTTTCATACACTGTAAAAAAAAAATCTGTAGTTCTACAGATGTAAAGCTACATGCTTACTAAATTTTTATCTGTAACTGTACAAAAAAAGCTGTAAATCTACAAAATTAGTTTTTGCAAAGCTACAGAAATCTGTAGCTTTACAAATGGATATGCTAAAATTTCTGTAATCTTACTAAAATTTTATCTGTAACTCTGGTTGCAGTTACATGAAAAGTTCTAGGCATCCCAGTTTCCTAAAAATTCTTAGTAACCTTACAGATGTTTTGATTTTCGGTGCAAAAGTGTGTCTGTTACATGAACTTTTGTTGTTGCCGTTACATAAAAAGTTCTAGGAATCCCAGTTTCCTAGAAAAACTTTAGTAACTTTACAGATTTTTTTTTACATTGTAGGTATATATTAAAAGATCAATTAATAATTCATGTAAATTTAATGTTCAGTAATTTAATTGTAAGTAAGTTCATTTAATCTTCAAGTAATACAAATAAACCTAATTTAATATAGGTGTGCTTTTTTCAGTATCTTATTGTGGGCCATCTCACTCGCATTACCCCAGGCATCTCTGACGTAATTACCATACATATATAAAACATCAACTTTTAAATGCCTGATTTTTCAAAAATCTTTGTAATAATGTTTTTCGGCTTTCATTTTTTAAGTAAATCAGAGGAAAAATACTTTAAAAAATCATATTTTGTTTTAAGTATAGTTTACGGCTAAAAAACAGTTTGTTACTAATAGGCAATACTGGCATTTAACTGAAAAAATAATTTTCCTTAATAAAATTCTATCTATATTATAAAGGACAAACATATCAGTGCGTAACGCATACGTCATTTTGCGAATGGCAACACTCTGAAATTTAAAATGAAATTTTAGTTTTTCAATTTTCTCTACTGCAAATTTTTAGACTTCTAAACATCGCACATTTTAAATTTTTACACCGTCGTATAAGGAAAAAAATGCTCTTTTAAGGGCAATTTGTTTGAAAGCTGTATCTCAATTTATTTTTGAGATATTAATTTTTTTGTAGTTTTTAATACCATTTTTCCAATTGTGGCAACAAATGTACCCCATTTCTATAGAAAGTAAACGGAAAATAGTCGAAAATAGGAGATACTGTATCTTTTTGTTGCCATTTCCTCATAAAACCTGAAAAAAAAGTTGAAATTAAAATACGGGCTATGTCAAGAGTACTGTCTGTTATTCCGTGATAATGACGTCATATGCATACTTTTCTACGGAGGAAGTCGACTGGATTGTAAAAGGGGATTGATTTAGCGAATGCAAATGACGTCATTTTATAAAAAACGTGTATTGTAATTCTCAAACCTGAATTATGTTTTGTAGAAGTGCGTCATTTTCACAGCCCAGCTGCTTTGAAATTCTTCATAGGTGAAAATGCTTCACTTTTGGAAATAATGTAATCGAAATCACACACTGATAAAACGCAATGTTTTACAAAAATTTAGAGCGTCTTTATAAAAGAGAGGTGACATAACGATTTATATTACAGGAATTAATGATTTTCGCCTGGGTGGAATCGCTTCGCCGAGTTAGACAAGCAAACAAACATTTCGAGGTTTAAAATAATACCCTGTTCCTGAAGTTTTTGTCCAATATTCTCTCGAATAATAAAATTTTAATGGTATTCTTTAGGGCATTCCTACTACAATTTTATCAAAATAACATAGTTTTAATTAATTTAATTTTTTATAATTTATATAATCTATATATTTAAAGCACAAGTGTGTTTTTTTTGTCATCTGCCCTGATCTTTCTGCTGAACCAATTTTACAAATATATTTTTTTTAATCTGAAAGCTCTTCATTTGTGGATGTAATCGCTTAATCTATTTTTTTTCAATATCCCCACTTTTGTATTTTAATTTTAAAAGCATTTTATGAAATTTCTTCAAAATGGTGAAAATTAGATAGCTTTCATTATTGTAAACAATAGAGAAATAATGAGGTACTTTTATCTTTATTCATGCCATTTTCCGATAACAATTCAAAATTGTTGATAAAAATTGTTGCATAGGGTTTAGTGGCGCAAAATCCCATTAGGAGCATAATATTATATTAGGAGAATAATAACGGAAAATGACATACTTCTTTTGAAAACACGCATTTTTTCTCATAAATTTTCTATATTGTTTTTCCTTCTGCATATGTACTGATACTAAGTTTCAGACACTAAGCGAAATGCTTATTTAAGTGAAAATGTAATCATATTTAAAAGAAAACGATCATTTTCATAGATAAAACTAAACATTTTAACACAAATGCATCTAAAAAACATAAATTACGGAAATTTTTACTCTCCGGCATTGATATTAGAATCTTAAGTAAAGAGTGCGTCTGTTCTCATAAAAGATGTTGCTGACAATCGTGACTTCAAGTTTTGAGTTAAAATGATTTTTAAAAATATATTAATACATAGAAATTATTCCTGAGAGAAACACTCGCCTTGCATACAATATTTCAAAATCTTTGAAATTTGATTTTCATTTTGAAAGATTTTTAAATGATCAAACAAAATACAATTAAAAAAAAATGATAAATGTGGACATGAGAAGTGCGTATGTAAATTTTGAGAAGGTGAAAATTGCTATTTTTCATTCAGGAATGCCAAGCGTAAGAGCCTCAATTCATAACCACATCCTAATAACTGATCTTTATTATATTTTACTGATTAAGTATCTATATTATAAAAAACAAACGTATCTGTGCGTAATGCTGACGTCATTTTGCGAGCGGCAACATTTTACGATCAAATTTTGGTCTTGAAATTTTCGCTACTGCAATTTTTTAATCTTCGGACCATCGTAGATTTTCAATTTTCGTCGCATAGGGAAAAAATTTACTTTAAATTGCAATTTATTTAAAAACTGTATCTTAATAGACTGATGTACTATGTTTTATAAAATAATTTTTAAGCATGATTTTTTTTAAAGTTTATCTTATCCCGCGCCGGTTTCAATACATAATAATAATAAGCATTTTGTACATAAAACAACAAACATTGTTCAGCATTTGGTTCTAACTATTTTTGCGTACGAAATTAATACTTCCTTTATAAGCAAATAAAATAATAATATTAAATAACACCAATCTAACATATTTGTGAAAGACAAATTAACGAAATTAATATTTCTTTTATAAACAAATAAAATAATAATATTAAAAAAACACACAAATCTAACATATTTATAATCGCACAATTTAAATTTTTAGATCACCAAATCGGATTTGTTTTACAAATGGAATTTATTTGCAAAGTTCATCTCACTTTACTGATTACCTATGGTTTTCAAACAATTTTAAGGCACGAAAAAATATTTAATATAACTATATCGCGCGGAGCTCGATTACGAAAGATAAATCCATTTGCCCTTAAAAAAAAATAAAGAGTTCATCATTTTCTTAGTACTAATATCCATTTAAAAAAAAAATCGTTATGAATAAATAAATAAAACACAAATTTAACAGACATGTATAATCTCTGAAATTATCAGAGTATATAATTATGCCGTAAGTAGCAAAATCTTGGTCAAATAACTCTTAGCATGCGGTTAATAAGAAAATATCTCTTTTGATAAATTTCAAAAATTTATTCGATTGTATAGTTCGTATTTTCTTATGAAAAATGTTTTTTTAATTTAAGTGGGCAATCTAAAAAATTTATTGCAAAAAAAAAAAAAATTATATATATATATATATATATATATTAGTTTTCAATTAAAAAAAAATGTTTTCACCTATATTCTGAAACCCGAGAAGCCCGGTACGATCCCCTAGTAATATTAAACACACAAGAATTTTAGGAGCTATAATAAGAAATAAATTTTACTTGCTCACTGCAGAACAAAATAGAGTATTTCGCAAGCTTCCAACAATACAAAATGAACAAGTAGCAATAATTGAAAAAATAAATCTATCTTTATTCTTAAACAGCACAAGTGTTGCCATCTACATGTTGAAAATCAATTTAATAATATTTTTCAGAATGTATTTTATTTGCAACTTTAGGTATTAGATCTTCAATATTATTCTAATAGTATTTTAGAGCCTAAAGTGGGTATGTTGCCGAAAAGCAACACCCGGCATTTAAGGGTTAAGATAGAAACAAAATAAAAACCTATCCACTAATGAACAGAAGTTCAGTGATTTTTTTATTAAATGTAATAAAAGGTATATTTCAATTTAAAAGTACAATATTTTTTTTTTTTTTTTCTAAAGTATTTTTTGTTTTACACCAGACTCAGATTTCCTGTCTCGAAAATTTATTGAAATGTTTATTTCTACCATCAAAGCCCCTTTTTTGAATATCTCACCCATGCGTCATTTTCTTCCGAATTAATGCTAAGCGATGTTTTATTACTTTAAAATTTACTAATTACCTTTTCTTAAAATTTTTATTTAATATCAGAGGGACAGACGATTGTCAGACTTAATCATAAAAATAGCAATACAACCCTAGTAGCGCAACATGTCATTGTAACGTCAACATGCTATCACAAAATATCAGAATGGTAAACAAAGTATCATGTCTTTAATAAGTCACATAAATTTTCTCAAGAGCGTGTCACTTCATGACTCTACATTGATGTCAATGCAGCATATTTTTTCAGTCATTTGTAACAGCCAACAAATGGGATATATTAACCACAATAGCGTTACATTGAAGTAATGTGCAAAGCACAACTGTCATTTGTTTTACATTTGTCACATTTCGATCGGTTTTGGTAACTGTGTTTTTATGGTCTGGATCATATTCGATTGGTTATTGAGGACTAGATCACAAGACAGGGTTAGCCGCTAAATCAAAACTTTTAGTTTAGGATTCATGAGAAAGTGATGACTAGATCACAAGACAGGGCTAGCCACTGAATTAAAACTTTTAGTTTAGAATTTCAAGCCTTTATTAAATGAAATTTGATAAGGTAGTGATTCTCACAATAAAGATACAAAATAAACGAAATCTTAAATTTTGACCTCTGTTACAACATTGCAGGAAACAAAAGCGTATATCAGAATCCATCAACTTAAATACACATTGTGGATCTCTAATTCACCACATAAGAAATTGATAAGAAGATTCTTTTTCAATATTGTCTTTGAAGTACAGATACCACAACCAAATGTTGGGCAGCGAAAATACACATTGCCCTGATATATTTCACACATTGCCTTTATATGCTTAGAGAATTTTCATTTTTTTACTATTTTCCTTTTGGTTAAAAAACATTTTTCATCCTTTATCGCCCAAATTACTGTCATCTATTTGGAATAACCGCTATTAAAAGGTTTAATATTAAAAACTTTAGGTTTTGGAAGAGGTGTTTGGATATGATTCCGCTAGTGTTGTCCGCTTTTTGGGAGTGATGGAGATGGAGTTTTATCTGTATTTAGAACAAAGTACCCTGTTGCTTTATCTAGTCAAACACGATGAAAATTACTAACAAAATTTTCATCAAAAAATTTCAATTTCTTTGTTTTTTTTACTCATTATGAATTTATTGTCAAACATATTTAAGACCTAATGGTATCTCTCTATATATTCAATAGAACCCAAAGTTATAGAATAATTTCGAACAACAGAAAGCCCTTCCTGCCTGTATCGGGAGTAAAAGGTAGCTCCCCTGTTCATTATTTTTAAGAATTTTATTAATGTAATTTTTAAATATTTAATTTTAATTAAACACAGGAAGCTAAAATGCATAGAACTTGATTATAAAATCTTCATTCTCACTTTTCGTTAATATATTATTTGAATTGAAATTCCACCAAAGTATTCTGTTTTAGCCAAACTGGCTTCATTTATAACAATTTATTTTGGTCGTCAATTTGTTCAATATTTCGCGAAGTGTTTCCATTATCGAGAATCAGTCGTTGCGGATATGAATAAACAGTTTCAAGCATATTGGAGTTGAAAAATAGTTACAACAATGAAAGTAATCTATCACTGATAAATTTAAACCCGTTTACTAAGGAATTGTGCTGTCTTGTTTCAAAATTTCAGCCACCCTATAATTTCAAACTTCTATATCTCAGCGATTTTTAACGTTTTCCAACGCAGTTGAAAAGTGTTTATGACTTCGGTTTTTCTGTCGGTTTGTTCGAGGTCTCTTTATTGTACTCGGATTGTTCTGAAAATTTTGTATGTTATTAACGTTTAATATAAAGCTATCGCTATTTAAAATAAAGTGTGTATAATTTACAGTTCATTTACAGGCACAGTAAGAATTATTCCATTAATTTACAGACAATGGGGTAAATCGTTTCAAGTGCAGTTCACTGATGTTACACCATTTCAAATATGCTAAATTGTATATCCATTTATGACGTGCACTGAAATATGCATTCTGTAGAATATAATGTGCAAAGAATTTATAATTAATTTACAGGACAACGCAAAAGAAATCCGTTACGTAATTGTATACGTTAAATACTTTTTACAACCTATTTTAATTATGTTACACTGTTTCAAGTGTAATGAAATTGATGCAATTTAATAAGGTTAACTACAAGATTTTTTTCTGTATGAAAAGAAGTGCATAGCATTTATCATTCATTTACAGGGACACACAAAAGATTTCGGATGCAGTACTATATCCGAAATACTATATATTTTGGTTAATTACTGGACGCATATTTTCTGTTGTGGTATGCTTTTTGATGTTTAATTTTTTTTTAATACTACGTGATGCGTATAAATGATATAGATCTTATATAGGACTGCACAAATCAATTGGTTTGGGTTACTTAATATAAACAAAGATTACATTAAGTTGATTTCTAACTGAGTTCTGCATTTTCAAGCCGAACTATATTTAGCATACTGAGAGATATTTGTAGAATGTAGATACAAAAATACACGGGGGCAAGCAAATGATTCGATAAACTGCCGCCAATGGATGATTATTTATGGAAGTGATATTTCAGTATGTGATTTTCGGGTTGATGTTAAATAACTGCCCTTCATCCAATTATAGCGAATGTGTATAAACAATTAAGCTGACAGGTAGATGCAATTTTGTTTGGTAATGTGAAATAGGGTAGGATTTTGACTATTTATGACATGTATTAAAACTTATAAAAGAAATTATATCAATATTTTATGATTTAGATCAAACTAATAAAATTTTGCGTCTTCGTATTCAGTGTCAGATCTTGTATGCCATAGTATAATTAGGGACACATAGTAACCTACTGCTTAAAATATTCAGTTTGAGGGATGTTACTAATGATACTAAATGCCAGACGTAGCGAGATACCTGAAAAAGCACTGGCACATATTTTTTTTTCTGTATATTGTACCACATGGCGACTTCAATAGCTATTTATAACACCATTGGAACTACTAGATTACTAACTATTGATTACAAATACAGTTTTTATAGAAGTAATTTTTGCTACCAAATAATCTACGATATTCCGTTCGTTTTATGTGAAACCCACAACGTGCTTCTAACCATAATTTTCTAATTATCGATTTTTTATTCGTTTTGTAATTTTATTGTTATTTGTTTTATTCCGTTGTATATTTTGTGATAAGCTGGACAGAAAAAAGTATAAAAATTTGTCAATTGAAAACGAGGGTATATCAAATTCCTCTTCCCTCCAATATGTAACCAGTGGCATGATTCGTAAATTTTTAGACAAATCTTATAATTAATATTGGTTATAACATTAACATAACAAAATCAGAAGTTTTAAATTATATTTCTATATGTAAATCTATTCAAAGAAACAGGAAAATTGCCAGAAAACATGGTATTGAGAAAATTAGAATATATAAATCACATTCTATTTAAAATAGAATTTTCCTTTATCGAATTTGAGTGAACGCATTAAAACTAAATGCACTATACTAAAAGTTGAGGAAAGTTTATAATTACATCCATATGCGAACAATGGAAATGCACTATGAGATTTGTAGACAAGCAGTAATTTAATTGAAACTTGTCAACTCATGCGAATCAAACACATTTCTTTTTCCTTTCGTATATTCTGATTAATAATTTAAGCAGATTAATATTTGTTTGAGATGAAGAATGATAAACTTGAACAGAAAATGCAAATTAAATAAAATATAGAAACTCTACTATAATAATTTGTATTGTAGATTTTTAACTCTGTTTATTGTTTTTATATTTTAAGAACGTAATATTTACAGATAAATTTTGTTTACTTATTTTTTCTAGAAAACTAATTAAATAACATTGTATATTACATATTTATAATGTAGAACATATTGACACTATCAAATACATGTAAAAAGAAAGTCTTTAAATAAAGACAGATTTCCCTCGAACCCATACAAATTTTGTTTAAAGCTTAGTAAATGTTTTCATCAGTTAACTTCGAATAAATGTTATATATATTTGATTTATGCTCAGTATTTGTTACTTGTTTGTTTTTTTTTAACTATTTAATGAAAATTAGTACATTCTGTTTATTCTCATCATTTGGGCGTGCTGAATCACTGTTAGCTTTATTGCTTTCGTAAACAATTTAAGGTATTATTTCAATATCCGATTCATTTTTATCTATTTATTTTATACATTGAAGAAACTGGAATAGAAAATCAATCTTGTTAATGTATCTACTCACCCTTTTTTTTTTTTTTTTAACTGTCAGATTTGATATTGCACGAAATTTGGTTATTTTCTGCTTCTCCCTTTATGCTTGTTGTTAATACGCATAACCACACTAGAGACATTATATGAAATGGATTGGGATTTATTTATAGCTCAAAGAGATGTTGGCAGTGTCTTTCAACGTTTAGAATTAATTTGAAATTGATAAATCGGGATGTGCTAATTAGATTAATTAGATTAATTAGATCCTTTTAAGTGTTAAAATATTTAAACAATAAATAAAAAAAATGATAATTTCTAAAAATAAATTCAAATAATGAATTAAATCGAGATTCAAAAAGGTAAAAGAAACTCGATATATTTTCTTTCTAACATGATTGGATATTATACATCACAACCTAACCAAATATTTACTTGCAAAAAGTAAATAATTTAATTGTCAAATATTAGATGCCCTATGCCGTTGGTCAGGCATTATTTTAGGAACATGAAACAATTAACAAAATCCTTAGCGTACAGTGATAGTCATTGAATAGTGATAAAATTGTGGACAAAGAGTTCTTTCATATTTAATGAGAAACATCTCATTAAAATGTTTGCATTATTTGTTTTATTATGTACTTGTTATAATTTTTACACATTTAATTGTACTTAAAGCAATAAAACTGAAAAAAATTTAATAATTCACATACGCCATTAATAAAGAACGTAAGCAAGTAAAAAAATATCTTAATAGTTTTTATTATTGCGTAAAAATTAGATGTTTATTGAATAAGCAGCGGACTAATTTTCAAATGACGTAGTATATCTTCATTTGAATGTTTTTGAAGTTACAAAATCTATATTAATACAGGCGTCTCAACATCAAGAAAATTTAGGGGAAAGGTAATAATAATAAAAATCGTTTGCTAGATATGACGTCAATTTTTGATTAACTCACACTGCTTTCCAATGATGTTTTTTTCTGAAGTTTTTACATATATATATGAGAATGTGCATTTTCTGTTTAAAATGACGTTCATTTCAAAAATTCAAAAATAAAGCGAGAGAATCTGAATTATTTTATTGTGTTGCCACACCCTAAATAACGACACAAATAATTAAAAAAAAAGGCAAACACGTGTAGTTTCTTTTCATAAACCAATATAAATTCAGACTCTCTCGATATATTGTTACTTTTTTTTTAAATTGATGTCTTTCTTAGCAGAAAATGCGCATTTCTCATATTTTAAATAAAAACTTCAAGGCTTTGAGAAAACTTAAAATCCCCTTTTAATATATTTAAAATTACAATTTCACTAAAATATAGGCTTTTCTATTCCAAGATAAAGGATCAGAGA
This sequence comes from Maratus speciosus, assembly GCA_963932465.1. Classification (NCBI taxonomy): domain Eukaryota; kingdom Metazoa; phylum Arthropoda; class Arachnida; order Araneae; family Salticidae; genus Maratus; species Maratus speciosus. The sequence goes on from OZ010786.1 coordinate 13,670,134, forward strand.
CACAAATCACTAAATACGGCGCCAATTTCAATAAATTATCACGTCAATTTCGATAAATATGGCCTCTAACTGGCTATAAAAACCGGTTGCTATGATTTATTTCCTATTTCGTTATAATGTTGTTTCTTTAATTATACCATTTGGGTAAATCTTTTAATATTTTAAATGCAGTCATAACATTCTACGATTTACATCAAATACCATAATGTAAAATCTACTTTTATACGATTTATATTAAACTGAAATTAAAACATAACAACTACTTTTTTTTTTTGAGTTAGCTTTCTCATTTTAAACATAGCTTCATAGATTGACGTCATTTTCATGTTAATCGCTGTGGATTTGGATTGTATGATTAGTGCGAGATTCCGTTTAAAAATTATAAGCAATGAATCATGAGTACCCATGTTTAAAAGTATCTGATATACTGCGCAGAACATAAATAAAAATTGTTTTAAATTTCAAACACTAATATATTTAGTGTATTTTTTAGATTTCTCAAAAACTACATGAAAAAGCATTTTTGGTACTTTCGTATTATAGCGAGCAGTTAATCGTGAATATTTTCACTATAATTCCCTTGTAATCTGAGTAGCACATTTCGCTCGCTGTGTTGGTCGGTTTCTTCAAACGAATCTTGAATTAAATGAAATATATCGGTGAATTTAATCCGTCATTTTAATGCAATATGGGTCTTTATCTAAAACGTAGATGAAAACGTTACTAACGCCACTGCGCTATTATAGTACTTTCTAATGTTTAAGACAAAACTTCGGTTGTTAAGGGCCAAATTTTTTAGTTGATGATTTACAATAGAACTTGGTTTAAGAATGATAGACCGATATGCAATATACTAAAACTATGTCTGAATAATTATCTAACTTTTTAAAAGGCTAATCTTTCAGAATGTAGTTCAACTGATTAGTAACTTTTTAGCTAACTCTATAACAAAACATGTAGAGCAAAATGGGATATACTAAAACAATTATAGAAAAATGCGTGCATAGTAACAGCGCAAATTACATCAAAATCTGTCCAGTAGAACTTTTTGAAAAGGCTACTCTTTTATAATAGGCCTCAGCTGATTATTGAACTTTCTACCATACTTTTATGTATAATTTCCAGACGTAAATGCAATATTCTAAAACCATCCGTGTAAAATTATCCAAGAAACGCTGCAAGTTCCAAGGAAATCCATTAATAAAAATATTTTTTTTAAATACTAATCTTTCATAATGGGGTTCACATGATTATAAAACTTTTCCCTATAATACTATGACTAAGCAACATAAATCAATATGTTATACACTAAAACCTTTCCTGAGTAACTGATAGTCGCATTGAAATCAATTCAGAAGAACTCAAAATATAAGCTGCCGGAACGAAATTCCCATTTCCATTTTCTATACATAATAGATTATTTTGCGTAGTTCGATTTGATATCTCTTAAATTCGTGTTTTGTATTATTTTATTTTATTTTGGCGTTTTAATTTCGTTTACCAATTTAGTTATGAAATATTACACGAAAACAAACAACTACTGAATTATTTGCAGCGTTTTTGAGCAATTGAGTTAATCTTTTGTAATTGCACGCACATTTAAAAAATATTCATGCTTGAGAATCACTTTAAAATCTATGGAAAATCTATAAATTGAGATAAACTTTTGAAACAAATATTATTGAAAGTTTTTTTTAGTTTTCTATTAGACGTTGGTACAATCGAATGTGCAATGTTTAGAAGTTAAATTCTAGTAAAATCTAAATTTGTGGATAGATTAGGTTGTTGTCACCAATAATATGATGACAAAGATACACACAGACATGCCTTTTCTTCATAATATATCATTAAAAGTAAACGGGTTCATCTTTCGTAATGGTTTCGTTGGGCTGCACGCACATTTAAAAATATCCATGTTTGAAAATTACCCATTAAAATAAAATAACTGAGATACAATTTTCAAATAAATTTCATTTGAAAATTATTTTTCTTCTAATCAACAGCTTAAAAAATTAAACTGTGTGCTGTTTAGAAGTTAAGAAAAATTGCTCTAAAGGAACAATATGTGTGTTAGGTCGTTGCCATCAACAGTATGATGTCAGCGTTACTCACTGATATATTTTTACTTTATAATGTAGATATACGCCATACAAACGAGAATTTCACTGTTATGCCATTTAATGGATGTGCCATTAATGGATTTGTTTTTCGTATTGTCAGAAAATTACAAATTTTTCTGTTACACCAGCCAAAGAAAACGGGCAGTGCGATATTAAAGCTTAGGCCTTTTATTATGGTGGCGAGACAATAACGTATGTTTTCTAATTGTCATTTTAATGATTTGTGGACGGAGGGAATGCCCAAACCTCAGTTATTGTGATTACTATAGCAGTTCATTTTAATTTATTATTGTACATGGAAGGTCTCTTATAATTGACACGGGCGAAGCCGGGCAGTTCTGCTAGTGTTTTTATAAAAACAATCCTAAATTACCTCAAGTGTTTTGCTTATAATTTGCAGAGTTCTTAATATAAAAGTGTATTTTATTAAGAAGAGTATTGAGAATTTGGCGATGTTGTAGCGCCAAGTGTTATATGCTTCTTATGAAATCACTCACTTGTCACTTTTCTCTAGGCCCTCTAAGATGTAAGACCAGGTGGTCTTACATCTTGCACTTAAGGCTCCCCTTTTATGCGCGGATTTTCTCTCTCTCACTTTTAGTACTTATGAGTAATATTACTTTTTGTATCTTATTTAAAAATGTTAAATAATATTTATTAGTTCCTGTATTACTGGTTGGAGTTTTGCATTTTAAAAGAACCTACTCGCGGAACCACGTCACCGCCACCAGCCAATTTCATGTGTTTCTGTGCAAAAGTGAATTCAGAAATGTGTCAGAAAGTAGCCAATTTAGATTTGAGATACAGCCTTAAGACTTTCGTAAAACATCGTTATATTTATTACTGGTTATTACTGTCTAGTTTTCCCAGTATAATTTGGTCAATGATCTGTACAAATCTAGCTTAATTTATTCGTTAATTATAATGCAAATCAAACCTTGCCACTAGATGATCTAGTTATAAATTAAATAATACATCCCATGCATACTTTTGTACTTATTAGCACATTTCTATTCCTGCTATTTCGTAAAGTCTTTCAAGGTCATTGGCGAAAATTATCGAGAATGGACTATAATTTGAGTTGTTTCCACTAAATTAATCCTTTTATATTAATTGTAATTTACATATCTGGTTTCATTAGTTAATATGTCTTGGAAAAAGCCATTGCTAGTAATAAGATGGAATAATTACTTTTCTCGAAGTAGGCTCATGAAAAAGAAAATGTTTGCTTTAGCGACGGTTTTTTTTTCACCTTAATTACTGTATCACAGAACCAATTCAAAAATATTTTTTTTTCTTATTTTATCTGAACTATTTAATCCCTTTTTACACTATTTCTGGAGAATAACTTGGTTTTTTTATCTGTTGACATTAAAATAATTTGTAAAATAATAATAATAATAATAATAATGATAATAATAATAAAACTTTATAATTTGTTTTACATTACAAATTTTTATATTTATTTAAATTTTAGTTTAATTAACTATAGATAAACATTTCTTTACAACTGTCAATGACAAATTCACAAGACACTTTTTTGCAATCTTAGGTTAAATTTTTTCACAATGAGGATGTAATTAAAAAAACCCTTTTTCGGCAATAGAATAACAATATTCTTTTAATCGGTAATTGATTGTATAAAAACCCATGTTATGTGTAATTAGATTTAGAAGATTTTAAAAATATAATTAAAAATAATTAACTAATAAATTCCATAAAATAGTTATATTTTATAGAATAGTTTATATTTTGATATAGAATACTTTATGCTTTCCAGAAAAGACTGCCCTTTAATAGCATACATGATAAGAATTTTAAAATTTCTCAATTAGCCCTCCCCCACCACCCCCTCCCTCTCAAGAGGGAAGTGCCTCTAGATACGACATATGTTTGAATTTTTTCGAATCAGTGATTAAAACATTTTTTAAAAACATTAACATTAACATTATCTTCTGCTTGACATAATATGACGTTATCTTGTGCCTTTATTTTCTTTAAACAGAACTTCTATAAATAGAAATTACGTATCGAAATTTCTTTTATCTTTACCACGTGTATTGTATACCAGTTATTGTAACCACGTACACTTGGCCACTTCCCAGAGGGACCAACTGCTAAATGAAAACTACTACTCCTGACAACTACTCCTGAAAATATAATAAATTTTCTATTCTATATTTCATTCCTTTGAAGTTCTTCTGTAAATTTATTCTTAAATTAGACCACCGAATATCGTAAAAAAAAATAATAATTTCTTATTTTCTATATGTTTAAGCAAAAGGTAACGACAAATGCAATATTAAATCAAAGGAAATAAAAATTTTCGTGATATCAAAACCCATTTAATATCAGAATAAATTTTATTTCATTGTTATTTGTACATTTATTTTCAAGTTACAAGATAAAAGGATAAATTTATTTTTAGAACAAATTCTACGATTTCTCAAAAGAACAGTTTTTAAAGACAAACATTTTTGTTTGTTTATTCTTTCAAAACAAACTTTATAAGATAGACCCCGGTAATCGAAATGTTTAGTTTTGGAATTTCAAATTAGCATTTCTATTCATAAAAAAAAAAAAAAAAAAGGCGCCTGCAACATCATTCAGTATTGATAATAATTTCTAAGATTAAAATCGTATTTTACCTTAAATTTTTTAATGTATTTTCAGGCAAAAAGAAAATATAATGTATTTGATAATTTTTTGTATCTACAAAGTAAAGGGGGAACTATATTAATGTGCATTGCTTTTCAAATATGTTAAATAAATAATAATAATCTAAACTACAATTTTCAATTTTTTTATTTCTTTTATAAGTATTTTTATATAGAGAATATTAAATTTTATTTTAGATTTTTCTAAACTTAACTAGTGACATAGTGACATGGGGTTTAAGCCATCGAAAATTCTATTGCATAGCAATACAAGCAGGCTTCATACGCTATGCTATTCGGTTCCGCTACACCAATCTTTATACAATTTTCAGAACACTTTTTAGAACCCTTATTTTGTCACCTTTTTTTAGAATATTTTGAAGCGCACCTTTTGGAACAGTTTTTAGAATACTTTAAGAACACTCCTTTTTTTTTTTTGAGCACAAATTTTTAGAGCACATTTGGGAACGCGTGATTTCACAAGTGTATCCACATGTATTCCCAATCTGTCCTCAAATATGTTCCCAAGTTTAGAGTTAACAAATATCCTGAGCGAACACTTTCGGAACACTTTACTTATAGAGGAGCATATTCGGAATGCATTTCAGTACTCATTAAGGTAACTGGAACACTTTTTTAATCAAAGTGTTCTAAATGGTTTCTCAATGTGTTGTATGAATTTGCAGTGATTACAAAGCTTAAATCAAACGAAATATACCGGTGAATTTGAAATTGTATTTCAGAGGAAATATAGACATTCACCTGGAATGTTCTTCCGCACTGCTGAAAAAGATAGTTACGCCATTGCGCTATAATATTTTATATTCTGCCTATCAAAATTTGCGCTGTTAAGGAACAGGAATTTTAGTTGATAATTTTAATTGGGATTTGAAAAAGAGCTATATGCTATATAGTGAAACCCTCCCCCAAAAATATCTAAATAACAATGCAGTTATCTAACCAACCGATCATAAGCATTCCCATTAAGATACTTTTACCCTGCTACCAGCTACTTCCATCTTTTTCTTGAACCTTCAGGAGTTCCTAATAAATCAAAACTTTTCACACTGACGAAAACGTTCAGACGTAGATGGCTTTCAGACACTGTCTCCAATTCCAGATGTCACACTTCTACGACGAAGAATTGTAAAATGTTATTCACTGTTACAATTTCTGTGGTTCTTATGGTCAGAAATAACTAAAAGATTGTTTTACTTGTTCAAAAAAATGTTCTCATTTAACTATGTTTTGTTTCGTTTTGCGAACTGTGGGAAACTTATAGACCGGGAGCCGGTAGCACAGACAATCACCTCATCGAGTTCACGGATGAAATTCCTAGGATTAGTTAAATCATGATTCGCATATTAAAGCGCAACCGGTCTGCCAAGTCATATCTTGGAGGAAAATTCCTGAAAACCTGATTATAGAGGCTGACTTGTAGGTTTACCATTATGTTTTCCTGCACTAAAAGGTATGAAAACATGGAGGACTGGGAGCAGGAAAACACAATGGTAAACCTACAAGTCAGCCTCTATAATCAGGTTTTCCAGGTGTTTACCACCAAGATATGACTTGTCAGACCGATTGCGTTTCAATATGCGAATCAAGATTTAACTAATCCTAGAATTTCATCCGTGAACTCGATGAGGTGATTGTCAGTGCTGCCGGCACCCGGTGTATTACTTTCTAGATGACCTTTGACATGAGGATAGGCTAAGTTCAAATAAGTATATTAAATAAAAATAATAGTAAAGAAAACTTTTAAATATAAATAACTAATGAAAACAAGTTAAAAGTACCCTACATATAGAGTTATAGTAGGATTAAATATTCAATTATTTCAATATTTTCAAAAATATGCCTTTTCAAAATCCCATATCCCACAGGGGAAAAGGTGCAAAGTAAAAAATCAGTTCTCCATTTGTTTTGCCTAAACATACACAAAAAATAAATTTTTGAAAAGGAATCTTGTTTTTATTATTGTCTAATTCATAAATTAATTAGGGGAAAATTGAAAATCATAATGTTATATAATTGAAAATTTATTTAATCCCAGGTGCATTTATTTTAGTGGTCAACTTGAGAATACATCAATTCAGTGAATGTGCAAATATTTCAATATATAAAAAATATGCATTTCAAAATCCCATATACCACAAGGAAAAAGGTGCAAAGTAAAAATCCGTTCTCCATTTGTTTGCTAAGACATACACAAAAAATAAATTTTTGAAATTGAATCTTGTTTTTTTTTATGGTCTTATTCATAAATCAATGTAAAGGAGAGCGGGAATTGAGAACAATAATGTTATACAATTGAAAATTGATTTAATTCCAGGTGCGTTCATTTTAGTGGTCAACCCTCCCTGAATTTGAAAAAAAAAAATCTGCCGGAAGGGGGTTGCTGTAATAGCTATGTTTGTGACGTTTTCTGTATTGTACAATCGAAAAGTGTATAAAATTATGCATACAATTGAACAAAATATTTTGTGCATGTTTTTGGCTTTGGCCAACAGGTCCTCCTTGAATTTGGAAATATCGCGCGGTAAAGGGGCTCTGTGATAGCGATTTTTGTATACTTTTTTTGATTTTTCATAGTTCTATTGTCCATTGGCGGCTCTTGCAAAGGGCGGAACTCGCTTCCTGTTAAGCCGGCTACTCCCAAACATCGGATAACAACAGAGTAAGGAAAAATTAATAATTTTAACAAATATCATGATATAGATTAACTCGTTTTTAGTTCATTTAATTGACTGAAGCAGAAATTTAAGATGAAAATCAAAGTTGGTATAGTATTGAACTAATAATGTTGAAGTATTAACATGTGTAACTAGTTTTTGAAATATTATGATGTATAAGATAGAAGAAAGTTTTGGGTTTGGCACATCCAACTAATTTAATTTTAAATTCCCATTAAGTTCCAACGACAGAAATTTTCCTTTTTTATAGTTTTTTCACAGTTTTAATTCATTTATTATGACTGTTTCTTACCCTAGCTTTTTGAGTGTTTGAGGGGTTGGCCTATGATACTGCATAGTATCTTAAACCAGAGGAGCGTAGGTACATAGCAGGAAAATTCAAGAGACCACACTATGTATAAAACTTAGTCTAAGGAGTAGTGTGGCGGTCAGTCCTGAGTAAAGTATAGGTCAATATCCCAATATGGGGTTTAGCAATAAGTATGGGGTCATCAGAGCTCTTGAAATACACTGGTGAACCAATGTTTCTGTTAGTTTTTGATTGGAAAAATTGGTTGGGCCGGTTAATTGAGATCATTGGCTGGTTAATTGGGGCGGTTGTTTGATTAGTTGAAGTTGGTTGATTAAGTTCCTGAAAGGATCTGAAAAAGATGTAAAATGATATAAAAAAGGGAGAAAAGTAAAGCTCGATCTAAAAAAGTTACAGTAAAAAATTGTCAAATAGTTTCAGTTTAAAAAAGTAAGTAGTGCGTAGAAAAGTAATGGAATCAGATTATCTGTAAAGATCATGAAATTATCCAATTTTTTGTTGATAGCTGAAAATGTGGACTGAGCTTTACCGGTGCCTTATATTCAAAATCATATAATCTACTCAAAATAAGTACTGGGTATAGCAAACAGAATGTGTAGTTATTTGCAAACCAGAACTGTGGACATGATTGCATCAAGTCAAGCTAAACTCCACAAAGCTGAAAGAATGTAAACCAAGAAGTAATATTTTAAGTATAACATTAATATAGTCAAGTTGTTGAGGAATCGTTGTTATTAACATTTCTGACATAACACATGCAGCGTAATAATATTTATTTCATGTAATTACTGTGAAAAGTAAGCCTTATGTCAATGGACTTAAACCAGACAAGTAGTTAGCATGTGGCTGAATCGTACATGCTTAGGGTTTCGGGCTTATTTTGGACTTTGATCTTCCAGGCTTATCAGTGACGCCTGGAATGGAATTTGGTCCATACTTCGTACTGAATGATCTCTCATGTTCTCGATACCTCTCATGTTCTCGCTCATTTCCAAATCAGCCTCTAACATATTCTTATGAGCCCAAATTTTTAAACTGGTTATGAATGATTGGAAATCAGAATGAGTTAAAAATGCCTTTACTTCCCTGATTGATTTTAAGGCACCAGTAAAGCTCAGTCCACATTTTCAGCTATCAATAAATATTTGGGTAATTTCATGAGCGCTACAGATAATCTGATTCCACTTCTTTTCTACGCACTACTTACTTTTTTTAACTGAAACTATTTGACAATTTTTTACTGTAACTTTTTTAGATCGAACTTTACTTTTCTCTCTGGTTCCACCAGTTTTTTATATCATACAAATTAACTTGAAACGTTTGTTTTGAAAATTATATGAAAAAATATTCAGAAAGTTTTGAGATATACTACCCGTTATGCCCAAAAACGTCATTTGGAGAACAATGACTTCAAAATTTCGAAAACGCCGCTTCAGCTATTGAGCGGGTATAATTCCAAAACGCATAACTTCTGTTCTAATGAGAATTTCAAGGAGTCAATTATATCAAAATGTTCAGAAAAGATAGGAGCTTAACATTTGAAAAAGTTACAATTTTGAAAATTTTGAAGCTTTAAGAGTCCTGAGACCCCTTAAAAAATATATAAGAAAAAGATCTAAATGTACCAAACTAGACATAAAATGTACTAAAATTGAAAAAGAAAACTAATTTTTCGTAGAATATTTTTATTAAACATAATAGAAAGCAATAAAATTTTAAATATCAGTTTTACCAATTACTGTTTTTTAATATATTTTTATCTTTTGCTGCTGATACACATTTAACATACAAAAAAGTATTTATTAAAATATCTGAAACAAGCATACAACTTTTAAATGTGATTTAAATTTTCTAATTACATTTTATAAAGATATTAAATGGAAATTTAGCTCTTATACATTAAAACATCAAATGTGTTATTTCCATAATATTTAAATAAAATTAAAATTTCTGTTTGAGCTTATTGTCGTAATAAAGTCATTTTTCAGAAATAAATAAAAATATTTTTATATTTTTGTTCAAAAATGTTTAAATGTTTAAACGTAGATCATCAGTAAATTTTGTACCTGTATTTGAAAATTCAGGAGTAAATGGGATGCTAAAATGTGCTGGAGTAGAAAAGAAGAGATAAAATTATTCTTGATAAATACTTGTGTAAGTAGAGAACAATTATAATAATCATGTGAATTTTTGATAATTTTGAAAATAAAGTTTTCGTAAACATTTATAGATAAATAACACTTTCAACATACTTAAAAATTGTGAATATACATAAAGTAAATATAAATGAACTACTATATAATGCCAAAATGTATATTAATTAATAAAAAATATACTAATTAATTAATATTTAAAAATATGCCACTATATCACAAGAAAAAGGTCGTGAGACTATAACAAGTTGTATTCAGCTATAAATCACTTCAAACCAATCAATCCGTCAACCAATCAATCAACTCATTCAACTCAATCAACCAACCAATCGACAATCAATCAGAAAATCAATCAACTCAATCAATCCCAAACCAATCAATCCTTCTAAACCAAATCAATCCAAAACCACATTTCTTCTTAAAAGAGAGGATTTCCAAATAATTTAAATTATTTAAAATAAAAAATTTTCGCTAAGAATAAATAAAAATTCTTTTTTAAAACTTTTATTTCCACTTCATATAAACAATGTGTTTGGGCACAAATTAATCTTTTAAAACTATTTATTTTTAATCTGACATTTAATTTAAATCGAATAACAATCATCCATAAGAAAGTAATAAAAAAAAACACCAGACTTTTTTAATGAAGGATTCAAAATTTAAAGATTTTTATAATGAATAAAAAACATTGTTCTAATTGTTGTAAAAATGTTAATACAAAAAAGATTTTTTTTCTTGTACAATCATTGACTTTTTTAATTAATGTTCTTTTAAGCAAAACAAATGCAAATATGTAATTAATCGACAGTGTTTTTGTATAGATTTCATAAAAAAGTTCTTTACGTAAATGAGATTTTTTATGATAAATACATCAAAATAAATTAATCAACATTTTTTTCTGGAGAATAGATAATTGATGAAGAATTAATTAGAAATGAAATATAATAAATAATGCGTGATAAAAAATACAATAAATTTTCAAACTTAATTATAAAAGTAAATTGCGATATTTACAAATTTTTTATAAATATTTCCTCATATGTATACATGTGTGTGTATATCATATGTGTGTGTGTGTGCGTGTCTGTTTAAATGCAGTTAAGATCAATCTTTTCTTTTGAATAAAAGTCTTTTTTATGTAAAAGTATTTTTTTTTCAGCAATATAAGTAAATACTTGCTAAAAGATAAAAAAAAAAAAAAAAAAAAAAAAAACACTGCACTTACAAGGCAAATACATTCAGATCGAAATGTTTCATTGCTCAGATGGCGAAATTATCAAGATCTAATATTTCCGCTTTTTTTTTTCTTAAACTGAAAACTGTTAAAAGAAAATTCACGATATTTCATGTATAATGAAATCAAATTAAATAATAAAAATCAATATTTGTGAACGTGTTCTCACTGCTATTATTGTATTATCATATTGTATGTTTTCAGCATTTTTTTAAAAATAATATCATCACTCGGTAAAATTAGCATAGATTTATTAGAACTCAGATTTATTAGCCTATTCTTTTAAAAATCAAAGATTACATTTATAAAAAAAAATGTTTCATACAATGCTTTTCATTTTTTTTCTAAATTGAAGTTATCATACTTTAATTATTCATTTGTTTGTTATTTCTAAGTGGATATTAATAAATTGTTTAGAATCATCATGTTAATGGAATATTTGACATACTTTACAGAGAACAATAGGGTATAATTGTGATTTCTTTACAAAGAATGAGCAAATTATAACTATATTTTTAACTATACAAATTTCTATAGATTAAAAATTATTTTAATTATCTAACCAACATTTACACTCACAGTATAAATTTGTATTATAGGGAAACTGAAGAAAAATTTCAAATATATTTCAGATATAATAAATTTTAGATGATTGCCATTGAAAATATATAAAACGTTATTAAATTTACCAAGTTAACATTAAATAATTGGTAACGATATTACGTCTGATATTAATACCACAAGTAATAATTATCTACCATAAATTTTAAAGCAGTCCTTTAACAAATATGTAAATTACTGTACATCATAAAGTCCGCGAAGGAAACTAGGGAACTTCCAAATTTTGACGATCTTACTAACTTTTTAATTTGTTTCAAGAAAGAATTCAGCCGATTTAAAATTTCATGCATCTAATAATTATTTTCTCGTTCTGTTTGCCAAGTTGAAGTGCTCTCGTTTTACATTTCATTATAAACTCTAGACGCACATTAATTTTAAACTTTAGCAGTTATGCATTTCACCCTTCTAATATGCTAAGAATTTCTCTCTGCGTTTTAATTTTGACATAAATCTTCTCAGAAAGTTCATGTTAAATAAGTTTGCAAAACCATGTAAAAAATGTTTCTTAATCTGTGAAAATATAATATAACCACGTACGAAAATATTCAATAAACCCTCTGAATTAGCCACAATTCCGAAAAACGTCCTTTATTTTTTGAAACCTCGGAAACCAATATGGTTTGGAAAGTGGTAGAAGCATTTATAAAAACGATGTTTATATTTCTGTCCATTATTTTCTGAAGAGCTTCAGAATTATTTTAGCATAGTGTATTAATAATCTTTCTGAAACCGGAATATCGTTTTTCAGGTTACTATCAATACTCAGCGAAACATTTCCAGCTGTGTAACTGACGTTAAACATTCAAGAATTAAGAAATAATTTTTATTAAATGTTAGTTTTATTGGTGTAAATTTATCCTGTTTCTCTGAAAAATATACCGAATATATTCGTGTATAAGTCGACTCCCCTAATTTTTATACAAAAGTTTGAAAAAAATTGAATTTTCATTTATAAGTCGAACCAAATTTCTGGTAGTATGTTGAAAAATTATTTGTAATCTAGGATTAAAAAGAAAAAATCATAAAATTTTCATTAAATATAATGCCCCCAAAAATATCTCATGTAAAAAATAAGACAAGTCTCGTGACTTTTTGACCGTAAAAATTTCTGAGATCATGTGTAGAGCCAAACTTACCTCTTTTATTAACTCTGATATTTTATTTCACAAATTACTCCTAGTCTCAACACCTTTAGTTAATGATTATTTTGAGACTTGGCAATTACGCAGCACGGGAAAGTTATTACGTAAACACTTTACTATATTTTGAATTGAGATTAGATTATTTGATTAAGGCTGAATATGAACGCAAGGGTTAGAAGCTTGAAGGAGGGATGCACCGATTGGGGTCTTTGTAAAAGAGGGGCCTGCTTCGTATTCACGTTACATATGAAGAAAATCACCCAAAACTCCGCACATCAAGCTTGATCAGTAGAAAGCTTTCGGATTCGGGGTTACAATGTAATGTAAAATTATTTCCATTCTACAAATACATATAGGGGAGACCGGGGGAATGGCGACACCTTAAGGGAATTTAAATTTTTTCACCTCGAAAAAATGTTTATTTTTTAATAGTAAAAATTCTAAAGCTGAATCATGATCTTTAGTATCTGTATAAATTTAACCGTAATCATAACTGTAAAGTAAGCATACATAAAAAAATATTTTTTAAACCTCTGCACAGTGGCGGGATTACCCAGGACACTGGGGTAATTCCGCCACTGTACCGGGGTAATGCCGCCACTCTTTAATGACCTAGTACATGCATCAAATGGATACTAGGAAACACACAACTTACTGAAAATAGTTAGAAAGCAATGTAATTGAGCAAAATAATGGTTAAGCTTACAATTTACTTCATATTGCAAAAGTCACTCTGCTGAATCGGCTCCACAACATTAAAATGAGGCCATTTCTCACCCGATTTGCATGGTGGCGGCATTACCCCGAGAGGACAATATGGCGGAAATCCTCAAGCAAAGCCGAAACAAGAACCGAACTTGTTCAACACATTACATCAAAATGTCGGCGAATGCATATAGTTTACGGGTCATATTATCTTAAATACCTAATGTTACAATAAAAGGTGCTTATCTCTACTCATTTGAAGCTCCAAAATAACAAGCAACTAGATGAAAACTACATTTTTCACTAGAACAAAAGAACGACGTACAGCAAAGTCACTCTCACTTTAGGCACTGTTTATATTGCTGGCCGCTATAGTGCAGGCACATTCACTATCTCAAACTGCCCTTAGTTTTTAAACTAGGTGGGGTGGCGGCATAACCCGGGTTGGCGGCATTCCCCCGGTCTCCCCTACGTTCAGTGCTCTTATACAAACTTTTTTATGCAATACGTTATAAATAAATGTTAATATTAAGAGGTAAACAACAGCTTTTATATTCTCGTGCTGCGTAATTGCCAGGTCACAAAATAATTATTAACTAAGGATGTAGAGACTAGGAGTAATTTGTGAATTAAAATGTCAGAGTTAATAAGAGAGCTAAGCTATTACTAAGTCTCTACACATGATCTCATAAATTTTTACGGTCAAAGAGTCAGGAGATTTTGGCTTATTTTTTACATGAAACGTTTTGATGGAATTTCACTTCTTTTTGTAAGTAGAACGTCAAAGAAAGATTTTTAAGTAGCGTCGATTTCAATTACACTATCTTTAACTTCATAGAATTTATAAGCTTCACGTGCCTAAAATAGCTCCTGGTTGCTTCGATGTTCCGCATTTTCTAGAAAAGCGAATTTTTCATGTGTGGTACTGTTTGAAATCCATTCATTTAATTTTTCTAGTAACTATAATAGTTTTTGTTTTAATTTATCAGCTGTTCAATCAAAATTCTCCAAAGTTAATTTCTAAGTTGCAGAGTTCATTTCATAACTCTGTCTGTTTCCAGTCTATTTCCCATTTTTTTGTTAAAGCTCTCGTAATGTTTTCTGAAGTGTTTATTTTAAACTGCAGCTTACCTCAAGACATTTGTCGTTGGTAAACTCGAATATTCATGTCAGGGTGTGAGAACAGCACAGCGTGCGATTGCTTCCCGTCGGGCTTGAGGGTGTATGTCGAAGCGATCTTTCCTCAATAGATGTCCGCTGAATGTCGAAAGGTCAACTATGTTAGTTTTTGTTTCAATTTATCAGCTGTTCAATCAAAGTCCTCCAAAGTTAATTTCTATTGTGCAGAGTCCATTTTATAACTTTGTCTGCTTCCAGTCTATTTACAATTTTTTTTGTTATAGCTCTTGTAATGTTTTCTAAAGTGTTTATTTTAAACTGCAGCTTACCTCTAGACCTTTTTCATCAGTAAGCTCAAATATTCATACCAAGGTGTACAACAAAACAACGCGCGACTACTACGGCTTCTCATTTCAGGATGTGAATAGCTGTAACGTTTTAATGTGTGTTTTTGTTTTAGAAGATGGTTTTGACGATAGAGAGCTGTTAAGAACGTGATTTCTCGGAACGATTAGGCCTTTCCCCTTTGACCTCAATAGGTCTTCCAATTTTTTTTCTGTAGCTGATTTCTCTCTGTGATAGGTATTAATTTGTAACAATAATAGATTCTTGCCAGCTGTTAAGAAGAGGAAGTAGAACGTCAAAGTGACCTTCTTAGAAACTATCAGAAAAAAGTAAACGCTTCACTAAAGTTTCAGAATTATCAACGAATGATCCCCTGAAGGCCATTTTGATAGACCTCGAACGTACAGGGATACAGTTTGGAGGCTACCGTGAACTCCGAGACCGACCCATAAGTAGTAGCATTCAGCATAGGCTTCAATTACAGTTCAGTGTAAGGGGAAACATTTCCATGCTGATCACAATTGTATGCTTGCAGCTAATCCCAGTGCGCAACCACATACTCAACTATAACACATCTGATATCAGACGAAGAGGCTATGTTACCTAGCACAGAAAAGAAGATATAGAATGAAACAGACTCAAACCATCTCCAGATGTAGGAACTACTCGATGGGGGCTTTCTTCACTGTGATCAAAATATAACATTTCAGTTATTTCTTGCAAACTTTCTTCGATCGAAAATGTCTTTCGTTGGAATATGATACAATTTCGCGTTTCCCTCCGTCACTGAGTCTTTTCAGCAATTTTGCAGATGCACACTGACATCTAGAATTCAAATTTTACACAATAAAAAACTGTGGCGCCAAAATATGAAATTCAGTTATTTCTCTATTCGATATGTAATACTTACAATCAAGTTATTTTTAGAACCGAGTAGTTAAAAGAATTTTACACTAACATTCAAACCTTCATACATTCGAATTTAAAGTAAATCACTAAAGTAACTCCGGTTAATGCGGACAGTTTCATTTCCCTATCCTACTTTAATGAATGTTAAAGGCATCGTTTATTGCGGATTTCGGTTAGTGCAGATGAAAAACGGCCTCCCTTGGAAGTCCACAATAACGGTTGTTCACTGAATATTTATATCTACCTCTCGTAGTCTTAGCACGATTGAAAACGAAAAGTCAGGGAAAATGATGTCATAGTGGTTCAGAAGTGATGAAGTTCAAGTTTTAAATATAAATATAATTGATTTCTTTTAAATATGTCATTTTTTCTGCGAAGAGCGGAATATAGAATTTTGATTCTGAATTCCAAAACGATAACTTGAGCACCTGAAAAACATATTTAAAAAAATTGTACATCGCAGGGACATTGTATTGGCATAAAAAAATACTTTTTTTTTACATATGCGATTATGTTAGTAATATCCTGAGTCCATGTTTTATAAAAGTTAAACTTAATATTTTTCAACAATTGTTGTTTACGTCAACAGTTTGGCAACAAATGTGAACTATTTTTCAAATATGAGGTAAGTTTGGCAGCAAAACTGCTGCTAATTTTGCGCCATGGTCTATTACCATTGCATGAAACTATACCAAACTTTAAAATAATATGGTAGTGATGTTAAATATAGCAAAAGTATAGGAGCAGCTATCTATCAAGAAACGTCAGCATATTTGCAGAATGTTTATAAAATATTTAAATTCACCGAATTAACATTTGGTAAAATAAATTAATTTTATCGATCAATTTCCCCCAAACAATTCGCCAAATTATACAAATTGCCGTAATTTTTATTTTAAATAACAAAAAAACCAATAATGCGACATTTACGATCATCCATAATTGGCATTTAATCTTACAGTTTGACGATAGTTTTTCGGTCGACGGGATAATAAAGTAGTACCATTATTTGTTCTAGTGAATTAAAACGAATTTTACTGTATTCAGGACCCATCTATTTCGTGCTTGATTTAGTATATTTGACAAACCGATGGTTTAGTTGACAAAATGCTTTTTATCGTGTTGATAATCAATGATCAACAGTATAGTCAAGAATTTCGATTACGGAATATAAAAGTTTTTTGATTTTCTTTTCGAATTTTCCGAATTTTTAAATTTTTCCTTTGTTTGTATCCCAAATACTACCTTTTTACCAAATTTCAAGTTTCTAGAGCTAGAGGATGTACCTCAGATTTTTGATGATCGGTGAGTCAGTCAGTCAGTAAGTCAGTGTCGAAAAAGCGAAATTTTGAGTTAATATATTTTCTGAACTAGAAAAGATAGAAACACTGAAATTAAAACATTTGCTTCCGCATGAAGAATACTTTTAGAAAAATAAAGTTTCAAGTTCCTGGGAAATTCCAGCGCAGGGCTGTCAAAAGTACCCTAAGTTGCTACCAGAAAATGATGCTTACGGCTGTGTTTCTCGACTTGGCAGGGGCACTGCCCCCAGAAATTTTTTCACTTTTCTAATCAGACTTTCTTTTTTAAGCGTTTTAAAACTGTATAATTATGTAAAACTGAAGAAGCTTAAACAATTTTAAACCTATTCACATCAATTCAATGATACTTAGAAAGAGAAAAATCTTTCACAAATCTACTCAAGCCATAATTTACGAGGGTAAACAATTTCTTATATTGCTAAAATATAGTGCTTCTTTGTATTGTAAGACTTTTAAGAGAGATATATAGAAGCATTCTCAAGGTTAACTCTTTTTAAAAGGGGATTAAAATGTTGAAAAGAATGCCCTGTAATGACCATTTTCCGCTTTTATATCTCTTGTGATTACTTAAAAGGTCTGCACATTCGCCGATTATCTGCGATTTGTTTGCTTTCTTTTTTTTTCTTTTTTACTAACTTGTGTTTTAGTTGCCCCCTCCCCCCCCCCTCTTTTAAACTCCCAGATTTTGTCTAAATTTTTTTGACTTTTACACGAGTATATACGGAATTTATTAAACAGGAAAATGTTTCGTTTTTTAGAATTAATCGCTACTATGATGGTTACAAAACAAAGAGCTTGGACTCATGTTCAAAAGTTCAAAATAACAGATTGTGAAAAGTTTTCAGGATTTTTTATGTGTTATAAAGGTAAATAGTATCGCTATGAATGTCCTCTCGAAGACGTCCTTTCTATAGACAAATGACTGAAACAATGGTTTAGAAATTTCCCAATCACACCATCTATATATATATATATATATTAATGTTTTTGAATGTCCCACATTCATACTTATTGGATTTTTATGGATGTATGAAAATAATCCACACTCTATATTTGTGCTTTTTAAGTAATGGGTATTTAAGTATCATTTAACCTTCTATATACTTCCATATGTTTTTTTATTTCCTGTTCATTTTATAATTATCTTATATATAATTGATTTAAAAAATAATTTTTATATTATTTTTAATAATTATTTATATTAATTATTACTGAATTTATTTTGTTTTATAGCATATAGCTATATGCTATATATTATCAATGTTCTAGAATTATTTAAATTCTTAGTTTAGTTTAAATAAGTTAGCTAATAGAATATTTTGTATGCTTTTAATTATTTTATTAACAATAGTTTTTTTTTTTTTTTTAATACATTGTGTGGTTTATATTAGGTTTATAACTATCTATAGATAAGGATAAGTTTGGTTTTGCTGTTTAAAAATTATTTACATTCAAATGCTTACAAATATTTATCTTGTTACAGTTGAATAATAAAAGTAATACTAGATGGCAGCACCAAAATTTGGCTTTTTAAGATAGCTCTAAATTTTAATTTTTCTAGCTCCATTTCAGTTATAATTTACTACACCAGGGGGTATTTTTAGCTAAATTTTGACGATATTGTTAAACAGTTATTAATTAATTTAATAGTGCATTTTAAATAATGTAATTACTATCTATTTATTTTATATTATATTAAATGTATTTAACAAGGTATTTCAAAATTTATTTCAAAATGTATTAACTGCATCCTTTGGTATCAATTACTGTGATTTCTTAACTGTTTTATTCACCTTAATCTTTATGATATTCTGGTAGACATGTGCGCGTGGATATTTGTAAAATACTGAAATATTAATCGGTATGGTGTTTATTATTTATATTTTATATCCTATAAATATTTAAATAGGTTTTATTGATTCTTCCATTTCATATTATTTGTTTCTATTCTGTTTTCATTTTTAATAATTCACTTGATTTTAATGGTTGTTTGGGCACAGGGGAAAATAATTTTTAGCTTTAGCTTATTTTTCTCACAGAAAACAACCATTTTGCTTATATCATTGAATTCTGTGCCCTTGACAACGTAATTCAATATATAAGCTTTTCCATTTTTTGTCGGTGTCCACTTTTTTCTTTTTCTTCCATAATAATTCTTATAATATACAGGGTGATTCAGCTCGTCGGTGACAAACTTTAAGGATCGATAGAGCACACCTAGACGAACATTTTTGAATAGGGAATGTAGGGTCCCTGATGCGATGGTAAGGCGCTAGGCGCTTTCGAAAATTTGGGTGCCGAAATTCGAAACGTCATAAAAACTAGGGAAATGGTTAGATTTTCTTGCTTGTTGCGTCGAAATGATTCTGTTTGTTTAGACTTTCTTCAGTACCAATTTGATAAGCGTATCTCTTAAAACATGGATAGGGGGCGCTGCAGACTTTGGAGAGCTAGACAACAACTTTAAGCCCGTTATTTTGATAATTTAACACATGCTCGCCAAAGTTTATACTCTAACTTAAAGTTTGAACCCAAAAGTAGAGCCCTGCAAAAAGCGTAAGAGCCGGAATAAAATGTCAAAGTACAGGGTGGTCGAAACTCGAAGGCTCCTAAGAGATAAACAAACAGATTTCTTGACTTATGGCATGCATTTTCATGATTCTGTTTGCTGGGGCTCTCTGAAACTCAGTTGAATGGTACAAAAAGAAACATCGATAGGGGGCGCTTTGGGCAAAAAACATAATTCGTTGACATTTCGGACGCTAACTGGAAACGGGGCGCTACGATCAGTTAGTAATAATGAAAACACATTTTCTACCTCTGCTCAACACTTCTGAATAAATTTAGACCAAAAACATCAATGATACTGGAAATTTATTTACAAAAAATAACACTACAGAAGATGCTCGAAATTTCGACCTTGGGCCATGATGCAGGCTTCGCACCTCCGTCGCATTGAGGAGTGTGTGTTTCCAACAATGCCAGGAGTATCTCTGATCTGCCCTGCAGCTGCCACAATGCGCGCCACAAGTTCTTCAGCACTGCTGACAGGTGTATGGTATACCTCGGCCTTCAGGTAACCCCAAAGGAAGAAATCCAAGCAGGTGAGGTCTGGTGATCGGGCAGGCCAGTGAACTGGACCCCCACGCCCGATCCACCGCTGGCCATACCTTGCGTTTAGATGGAGACGCACGTCGTTCGTGTAATGGGCCGGAGCTCCATCGTGCTGGAACCACATCTGGCGACGCGAACCTTCGGGTACGTGCGCCTCATCCAGAAGCTGCGGCAGCACTTGATCCAGGAAAATCAGGTAATTTCCACCTGTCAGCCGTTCAGGTAACAAATAAGGGCCAATGAGGCAATCCCCCAGAATGCCGGCCCACACATTTACTGAGAAACGCTCCTGGGCTGCTCGGCTTCTGGTTTCATGTGGATTTTCATCACACCACACATGACTGTTGTGGGCATTCCACATTCCCTCCCGGCTGAAGGTGGACTCGTCCGTAAACAAAATGCTGTTTACAAAACGGGGATCCCTGGATCTCATCGCCAAGTACCATCTTGAGAATTCCACTCGAGGGCCAAAATCCTGCTCTCTGAGCAACTGCACCCGCTGGATGTGGTAGGGGTGCAGATTCCGGGAACGTAAGATGCGCCGCGCAGTTGCTTGCGAAATGCCAACATGTCTGGCGATATCTCTCGTGCTAAGACCTGGGTTGTCCTCAACCAGGTTAAGCACAGCCTCTTCGTTGTCGGGGGTGCTCACTGATCGCTCCCGTTCAGGCCTGCCTCCGTCGAAAGATCCCGTTGTGGACAACCTCTGGTGTACTCGAGCGAAGAAGGCATGGCAGGGGATTTGCCTGTTGGGGTAACGCTCGGCGTACAACCGCTGAGCGGCTCGTCCATTACAACCAGCAGCGCCATACGCCAAATGCATGTCAGCCAATTCAGAGTTTGTGTACCGTTCCATCCTACTACCGATCTGCAGACAAGTAACCCGAAGCTTAAGTAGGTACCGCACGTTCAAAAGACGTGTCTGCGCATACAACTACGTCATCTCGCGTTGTCGTCTACGCATTACGTATCTTTTGCATATCGATATGGTACGATATCTTTTGCATAAATCAGCAAAAAGCACCTTATGTAAATTTTATTGCGCGCATTGTGCATGATTGAAACCAGCTATGTTTGTTAAAAAAAACAAACAAACTGCAGTTTTAATAGCTTCTTATGATAAGTAAATTACTCTCTTGTTTTGTTTCTAACTGATCGTAGCGCCCCGTTTCCAGTTAGCGTCCGAAATGTCAACGAATTATGTTTTTTGCCCAAAGCGCCCCCTATCGATGTTTCTTTTTGTACCGTTCAACTGAGTTTCAGAGAGCCCCAGCAAACAGAATCATGAAAATGCATGCCATAAGTCAAGAAATCTGTTTGTTTATCTCCTAGGAGCCTTCGAGTTTCGACCACCCTGTACTTTGACATTTTATTCCGGCTCTTACGCTTTTTGCAGGGCTCTACTTTTGGGTTCAAACTTTAAGTTAGAGTATAAACTTTGGCGAGCATGTGTTAAATTATCAAAATAACGGGCTTAAAGTTGTTGTCTAGCTCTCCAAAGTCTGCAGCGCCCCCTATCCATGTTTTAAGAGATACGCTTATCAAATTGGTACTGAAGAAAGTCTAAACAAACAGAATCATTTCGACGCAACAAGCAAGAAAATCTAACCATTTCCCTAGTTTTTATGACGTTTCGAATTTCGGCACCCAAATTTTCGAAAGCGCCTAGCGCCTTACCATCGCGTCAGGGACCCTACATTCCCTATTCAAAAATGTTCGTCTAGGTGTGCTCTATCGATCCTTAAAGTTTGTCACCGACGAGCTGAATCACCCTGTATATATATATATTTTTTATACTTACAGCTTTAATTCATAATATTTGACGGTGGTAGGTTATGTTTAATTAATGGTTATATATATATATATATATATATATATATATATATATATATTGTGTTAGAATTTGTTTAAGAACTTAAATATGAAAGAAAAAATCATGCTTCAAGCATAAAACACTTTCCAACTTTCCTTTATGTAACACTTTCCAACACATTTGGAATATTGTAACATAAATGCACCGTTTAATAAGTTAAAATTTTATGTCTAATTCAACCATATGGAAATGCATAACACACTTGAAAACACATTATTTTCAGCTGTTCCCCTCTACAATCTGAAAATAATCCTAATTCTTTGAGCAGCCCTGTATATATATTTGCATGTATTAACTACATGCATGCCAAAATGTACTTCAGTTAAGAAATACATATATTCATTAGATTAAATTTCCCCTTCAGCAATTTCCGTTAAAAAGGAGTATGGCACGTGAATTCTTTTGTGCAGCCCTGTATATGAGGTATAGAATTAATATACAACTAGTATAATATAAAATTAAAGTAAATTTAAAAGCCCATTCCGAAATTGAAAACTCACTCCCAGCAATTATTCTTTAAAGACAGTACTGTAATCGATTTATTTTGCGTGTCTCTGTAAATGAAGAACAGATACTATGAATGCCCTATTCTATCATAATTATCTTGTAGTGAAATATTCAGTGCTTTGTATCAGTTTCAATACATTTTAAATAGCGTAATGTTATTAAAATACTCTGCAAACGATTTTCCCTTATATACCATAATGTAAGGGAATTCTTTTGAGCGCCCCTGTAAATGAACGATTAATCCCATATACTTCATACACAATACCAAACATGCTTAGGTGACCCTAAATGCCGCTTATCAATTGTATGAAAATCCGATGATATTTACGGTATTTAGAGCGTGGACAAACGGACTGACGCGACGGACTAACGGGCAGACAAACTGAATGCATAAATCTTTTCAACTTTGTTGGAAAGTGTTAAAAACGGAGTGAGTAGTCAACTGAATTATCCTAATTATGAAGAAACACTATAAAAATCCTTCATTCAAAATATTGCAAAAAGTATTTCAAAAATTCAGAGAAAGAGGTGAAAAGCGATAATAAAAAAAAGACGTGGGGAGGGGGGGGGGTGCTCCGAGACAAAGAAATTTGCGGTTTGTAGATTAATATTCGCTGGTTCAATGGCATAAAAACAAAATAAAAGATTGAGAATTTTGACAGAAGTTAGAGCGGAGCAATTAATGCCACAACGATGTAGTTTATGCATGATAGCTTACACAACGCAAATTTAGGACCACGCCAAAATATAGTGTGCTATTACTGGCATTGAGACAACCTAAATCATATATTTATAAGGAGAATTCCTAATTTTTTGCTACTTCCGGGAGTTTACTCTACTCAATCCTGGAATGCGGAGATTGCCATTTACAGCACTCTCGCAATTGTAAAGAAAAAAAAAATGTTTTTATGATTTTTACGTTTAAGTGTTTATTTTTCTATCTCTTTGAGATTTTAAACTCTTCTTATTATACCATAAAAAATACGCATTTCTGGTGAATAATTATCTGCAAACCATACACTCATGAACCTTATCTTATATCAATTAAATAATAAAGCTTGATATAAATCACCATAGAAAAAAAAAATGCAGGACGTGTTTCGAGCTGGAAATTATAACAGCCCGTCATCAGCCGATGTAAACACGTGTCCGTAACGAGACAAGGTCACAAATAAACATGTCACAATGAAATTTGTGATCATTTCCCGTTACGACAAGTTTGTACTTCGGCTGATGACGATTGTTATAATATCCAGCTCGAAACACGTACTGCATGTTTTTATATTTCTGTGGTGATTTAGACAAAGCTTTATTATTTAACCCTTAAATACCGTGGTTGCCTTTCGGCAACATATTAAATTTAGACTTCTAAAATACTATTAGAATAATACTGAAGATATAATGCCTAATGTTGCCAATAAAATACTTTCGGAAAATATTATTAAATCGATTTTCAACATGCAGATGGCAACACTTGTGCTGTTTAAGAATAAAAATAGATTTATTTTTTCAGCTGTTGTTACATGTTCTTTTTGTTTTGTTTGAAAGCTTGCGAAATACCCTATTTTGTTCTGCAGTGAGCAAGTAAAATTTATTTCTTATCATATTTCCTAAAATTTTTGTGTGTTTGATATTATAGAATTTTATCAGGGAAAATTATTTTTTCAATTAAAGACTGATATTACGGATTAGTAAGAAACTGCTTTTTATTCTTAAACCATACTTAAACAAAATATGATTTTTTAAAGTATATTTCCCATGATTTATTTAAAAAAATGAAAGCCGAAAAACATTATTGAAATGCTTTTCGAAAAATCACGCATTTGAGGTTAAATGTGTTTTATCGCCAATTTTCTCGGTGATGATTCATCTCACCTTATCGTGTTTTGATTTTGACCCACACTTTAGAAGTTCCCCGTGTAAATAATTTTAAGGGGGTTCGGGGGTAAAAAAAATTACTCTGTTTCCTTAGCTAGTAAAATATTACAAAGCTAAAAAATTTAAATAAACCAAACACCGTTTTTCTACGATGATTATATCAGCAGACATATTTTTTTTTTATTGTACGGTCAGTCTCTCCCCTCCCATAACTAAATCTTTAAGTCCATTTATCTCAGAATGGATTTTTTCATAATTTGTCATTTTTAAAAGGATTCATCCAAACTTCCCTGCAAGACATATGTATGAAATGTTATTATTATTTTTTTTTAAATGGTCATCAAGAGTCTTAAGTTCGTGTGAAAAATTTGAAAATACAGTGAAACTTCCGCTTAACGAAGTCTCATCGTTACACTTAATCACTCCGTTATGAAGAAAATTCGTTAAATAGAAATCAAATCAAAATCATGAAAGTTGTATGATAAAATACGCATTCCTAAAATGCAAAATACACATAAAATGGTAATGCTGAAAAAATATACTTCAATACGAGTAGTAACTATTATACTTTCTTCTATCTTTACAAGAAGAAAGTATTGGTTTCATGAAAATTTTCGAATTCCAGTTTTCGACGGATTTACACGTTTTATGGGTCAGAGATTCCAAAAAACATGTTTTTACAAAATGTCTGTCTGTGAGTCTGTCTGTCTGTCTGTATGTGGCACACATTTTGTGGGCGCTCTATCTCAAGAACTAATGCACGGAATTTAATAAAAATTTATATTGAGGTAATCCCTGATATAGATTGGTGCTGATTAGTTTTTGGTGTAAATCGCGCTGCAGGTGGCGCTGCTATGTAGCATTTTGCAGGATTTCCACAAAAGCTCTACCTCAAGAACTAATGCACGGATTTTTATAAAACATCAGATTCCGTTAGTCCTTGACATGAATGGATGCTGTTTACGTTTTGGTGTAAATCACCCAACAGGTGGCGCTGCTATGCTGCATTTTGCAGGATTTACACTATTTTCGCAGTAGTTCTATCTCAAGAACTAATGCACACATTTTCATCAAACTTCAGATTTAGTTAGTCCTTCATATGAAATGAATGCTGTGCTGCATTTTGAACTATTTCCTCAATAGCTCTATTTCAAGAACTAATGCACGAATTTTCATCAAACTTCAGATTTAAGTATAACTTGATTAATATTGCTGCTGATTATGTGTTGTTGAAAATCGCTCAACAGGTGGCGCTTCTATGCTGTATTTGTCATGATTTGCGCAATACCACTATCTCAAGAACTAATACACGAATTTTCCTCAAACTTCATATTCAGTTAGACGTTGACTTAAGTTGGTGATAATTAGGTTCTGGTGTAAATAACCCAATAGGTGGCGCTGCTATGCTGCATTTTTCTGGATTTACACGATTTCAGTGACAGTCATACCTCGAGAACTAATGCACGGAATTTCATATTTTTAGAATTAACATGATAAACACATATTGCCATTTAATTTGGCACTAAGGTAGTGAATTTTGAAGTATTGACATGTATGAGATAGAAGAAAGTTTTGTGATGACCACTACATACTAGTTTTAAATGCAATATAGACATATGAGAAAATTTAATTAGAACAATGTCCAAGAAAAAAAAAGAAAAAAAGAAAGAAAAGAAACACACATGCTAAAGAGAAGTAAACAAAAACTGAAGCGTAGAATACCTTTTCTCTTTTTTCTCAGTATACAAATCCTTAAATTAAATAAAGTCTGTAATATAAAAAAGTCTGTTACGTTGTACAGGCTCCTTATAAAAAAAATACACGGTTCATAAAGATTTTCGAACTTATGTAAGTACCTGAACAATGCATTTGTAACTGGAATCTCTTTTTTATTTTATCGAAGGCTTTTTAGCATTTCTTCTTTTCAAGGTATTTCAATTTCTTCTTCATTGTCAACTTCATTTTTCGTAGTAGTTTCTTCATTACATTTTATTACACTTTCTAATACTCATCATCAGCAGAATTTTCAGTTAGTCGTCTTAAGTGGTTCAGCTTTGTTAAGTAGAATGAACTTCGTTATACAGAATAAATTTTTCGTAGTATAGAGATTAATTTATATTCTAACGGTATTCAAAGTCAAGATTCAGAAGAAAATTTCGTTAAGTAGAAAAATTCGTTAAATCCCTCAGAAATCCTCTTTTGTTTACTTTTGAATTTATTATAAATTCAGTATGTACTAATTCAAAAAATTCTGGAGTCAAATTAACATGAAATAATTTCTGCACTCAACATTAAAAAAATTAATAAGTTTAAAAAGTATTTCTTTTTCTTTTGACTTCTGAGTTTTCAACTTTTTTTATGTGAAAAGTGTTATGTTTTTTTATGTCTTTATACTCGTAGAAATATATATTTCAGAAACAAAAATAATTAAATTATGCGTATGAAGAAAGAAAATTAATTTTTTAAACACGGACACGCTTAACAAAAAGAATTTCCGAATATTGATATCACTCATAAATTTTAATCGTGAATACTTCATCTTTATTAAGAAAATTCAGGGCCAAATGCTTTAAAAAGATAAATATATTAATTAAACTTAAAAATAAATAATAATACTTTAAGGATAAATTGTAAAATTATACTTTTCTACATATATTTTTTCTTTGTTTCTTCTTAAAAAAAAAAATAAAAAAAAATACAACTGCCGCAACAAATGTTTTTGAAATGATGTTAAAAAATTGCAATATAAATAAAATAAACTTAAAAATCGCTTTCACTTCCATTTTCATCGTTTAATAATAGAAGATTTTTTACTGTATAACAGCACAATGTATTTATTCAAACTCATACTTCTTTTTTTAGCTTTTACTTTCATTATTTTAGACAACAAATGTCTGGAGGCAGTAAACATTCAAAAAGCATATGAAAACACAAAAGATGAAAAAAAAACTGAAGAACTATCTGCATTAGACAGCATATTTCTTAAAGACTTTTTTAACAGTAGAGATCAAACAAGATTAAACTGTTTTCACTAAATTGAAAAAGCCCTTTGTGTTATTTAAAATAACGCATAAGGATTTAATGTTTATAAAAATGCATTTTTTTCACTTAATATATTTTAAAATGCAATAAAAATGCTTATATATTATTCACACACATACACACATATATTATTATTATTATTATTATTATTATTATTATTAAAATAAAGAAATATTTTCATTATTCTTTTATCGAATTAGATTTCCTATCTCTTAGAGAAAATTGTAAAAGTTGTGTATAGGAAAACGATTGACAAATATGTAACTTAAAATTATATTTACTTTAAAGTATTGAATTTGTTTCGTGAAATAAAAACAAAATTAATAGAATTATTATAATTTAGAAGTAAAGTTGCATCTATAGTTATTTGAAAAATATGAATTCAAATGCATATATTAATTCCTTGTAGATTAGGAGTGATTTTTACCCTTATATTATATGCATTTGTGTAGCATATTTTTTCTTTTGTTTTGTTATCTCTGTTTCTCGCTATATATATATGTGTGTGTGTGTATAGTCTGATAAAAAATAGAAAGTTCTAAGTAAAACATGAGTTATTAAAATAATTTACAAAATTTTCTACTATTCGTTTGATATGTGAAAATTTTTTTCTTCGTAAACATATATAAGGTAATTCGGGGGAAGACGCCACATAATAGGATATTTTGAGCAGAGCCAAAATTGAAATTATAAGATAAAGAAAATATGTACCACCATGTTCTTTAATATTTAATTGGTTATGTATACTCATTAATTCTTATCCCGGTGTTTAAATGTTTGATGAATTTAATTTTAAATAAACTCGTGCAATTGTGGCATGTTCCCCTATATATACGGGGAAGATGCCACACCACAGAAAATAAGTAAAATAAGACTAATATTGGAGAATTAGCTGTGAATTAACAATAACTCTGGTCAAACAAACAAATCTGTAAACTGAAGTCATTTTTTTTTTCAAATTTACTTTGTTAAAACAAATAATGGTGCAAGCCTGCACAACATTTCCTTTAGTGCAAATGAAACGCTATTGCAAAATGTAATTGCAACCTTCGTGCAAACATTTTTTGCATTTGATGTACTTAATCCAATCACATTTGATACCATTTTTTAGCGTAAAAGTGTCCTTTACATACAGCACAAAAACCATCATCATTATCCTCATCAAAACAATCACCACTGCTACCCAGAGGAATTTCTTCACTTGAGAAAGACTCGTTTACACGTCTCTTTTACTTCTGTTTTTTCGAAGGTTTCTTTTTATTTATTTCACCTTTTCCCGATTTTCTCTAACCTTTTCTCGCATAGGTTTTCGTCTCTCGCCCAGATGGTTTAGGTTTTCTGACCTGAGGAATAGGACTGATTCCTTCTACACAGGAAATCCCCTTTTTAGGGTGCTAGAGGCAATTGCTGGTGACGATCCACTGCCACTATATCTGCTTTGTTGGAAGTATCTGCTGGTGTAGGCGAATTGTTACATGCGCGGCATATGGAAGCAACAGCTCTGTCCTTAATGGAGCCCTCTGATATATCGAACGTATGTTCAGGGATTTCTTATGGGTTATAGTGATAAATCCCAGTAACTGAAAACCCAGAAGTGCCATTTCCTACTCTGGCTGCCTTGCTCCAAGCTGTATTCAGAAGAAATCAAAACTACGATATGGCTTGCTATGGATCCAGGCGTTCACGGCTTGTCAACAGTATGTTTTTAATGGTTTGAAAAATGAATAGTCAAGTGTTTCTAAGTACTCGGAAATGTGATTTGAGGGACAGAAAATAATTAATTGATTTTTGTCTTCATATTCGCTTTATTCTTAACCATGTTGCATCTTCCCCGTAAACATGGGGGGAAGATGCAACATACATTTATTTCCGCATTGCTGCAAAATTGTGACCACTTCTGCTTGCGATGTGTGCGCAACACAATGTGGAACTCACTTATAATATTAATATCTCATTTAAAATAAAACATCCGTTTATAAACTTTAAATTTGAGCAAGAGAATATTAAAAGGGCTTTACTCACGTGGTTAAGTTTTCACGAGATAAAAAAACTACGATTAAAGGCGACAAATTAAGATAAATTCACAAACAATGTGCCCATTGGGACAAGACTCTTCACACAAGCCAGTCATTATTGCCATCTCTTGACACATTAAAGTACTAGGAAAAAATTTGCGTCTTCCCCCGAATTATCTTATAGTAATTTTTCAATTTCGGAATTTCCGTAGTAAAATAAAATTTAAGTTAGAAGTTTTAAGGGTAAAAACATTAATAAGAAAATGCTGTTTTTCTATAAACATACAATTCCGTGTTAATTCCGTATAGCTGGGAAACATTGCTCCCAACATCTATTCCTGTCATAATATGATCTTTTGCGTGTTTTTGTATTTCAATTTTAGATGCATATTTTTATAAAATAGTATACATATTATATGAATGTGCAAAATTAATTTTTAGAATGTGCATTGATATGGATAGTCATAGAGAAATCTCTGTCATAGAATTTAAGTGTATTTATATATATATAAATGGATTTATTGTTTTATTTTTAAGGAGTAAGTTACGCAAAGCTATTTCTTGAATTCCAGGGAGAAAGAAATCTGCCTCCTCGGCTCATACTTTCCTTTCTTTCTAACCGATGACCAGGCCCCTACCTGACAGGCAGCCCCAGCTGAACGGGTTTGATACCTGGTATCGGGGCGGGTGACCACCTAATCGCCGCGTAGCGTCAATAAACCTAACGAGCGATTAGACACAACTAAGCAGTGTCTATTGCTTAGTTGTGAACGGCGTCATGTCGGTTGCTTAACATTTATATCCTTTTTTTTTAATCTGCACATTGCTAGTCATGTTGATCTCGTAATTTGGAATCTTGGTCAGGTAACGAGACCATCACCTGGCAAGGCACATCCAGAGGTATAATTCACAGGTAACTTGGAGGACTTTGCACCCACGACGAATTTTACATACACCAGGCGCCATTAGCGTAAAGGGCGGATTATAGCCAACCGTAGGACTCGATCCTGCGGCCTTAGCTGCGGATTCGATGCTCTGCCAACTGGGCTACTGCTGCCCGAACTACACTGGTGTACAAAATTAAGAACCAATCATAAAATGCTAATTTTCAAGTACGCTAATACGCAAAGTGAAATAATATAATTCGATTAATTACTATCTCTAGAGCACAGCTAATCCATCTAACATCTTATTCATGTCACACATGGTCACAAGTGTCACAGTAACTACGTTGACGCAAAAAATAGGAAATTTAATGCATCTCATTATGAGTCTCAAATGATCGTTATATGTGACTCCACTTAGTCGTCACTGTGACTGCTGCTTTGTTACGGGTCACCATGTTACTTTGCAATGTATTTAAATTGTGACTCTCTTGTGACTGTCATCTGTAGACTTAATTTCAAAGTAATCGTGAACGCTGCATTGTGATAAGTCACCAAATAATATCACATTAAAATCACATAATGACTTTCAGGTGACAGAGAGACTACTGTGAAATCACCATTGTGCTCTTTTGTGAATGACTATAATGTGATATCATTTGGTAACTTATCATAATGCAACGTTCATGATGACTTTGAAATTGAGTCAAAAAATGACAGTCGCATGAGAGTCACAATGTAACTACATTGTAAAGTCACTTGGTGACTCGTCACAAAGCAGCAATCACATTGACATCTCAATGGATCACATATTGTAAATATTTGAGACTCATAATGAGACGTGTGGAATTTCCATCATTTTTTTTTGTTCCACCATAGTGACTGAAACACTTGTAACCATGTGTGACAAGAATGAGATGCTATATGGACTAGCTATGCTGTAGGGATAGTAATTATTTGAATTATATTGTTTCTTTTGAGTATTCGCTTACCTAAAAACTAGCATTTTGTGGCTGGTCCTTAATTTTGAGAAAAAAAAGCATAAAAGGGAAAGGGGTTAGTTTGTTCATGTTATTAGACTTAAAACTTACGTATAGCTATTTACTTAACTATCATTTATTATATATATTGTTTTAATATTATCCTAGGCACTAGGTCACAGTAAACTAACTAGAGTAATTTACTTTAGATTACTTAAATAATGCCTGTGCTATTTGTTCTAGTCTGGAATCGTCTGGCATCGACCCAGACTAAAAGGCGACAAGAGTTGACTTCTGTATAAAGAAGTACTGGACATTTTTATTGCATATGGGAACAGGGTAATTTATGCCAATAAATTGGTCCCCATATATTTTTATGGTATGTGGCCTTAGCTCCAACAGGGGAGGCTAATTTGGTTAAGCAGATGCACAAGGGAAAAGCATACTAACCAAGCAGCTCTCAAGCAATTGGAGAGGCTTTACAGCTAATCAGGGAGTCTGTAGGATTAGCCCTACGCTCAAAAGAATCGGAGAGTGCCAAAAACAAAAAAAACAAAAAATCAGTGCGGATCTTAAATCTTCAGAGAGATGACATAAGAATCATCAGAGAGCTGATTAACGGAGTGTCGCTCTTTTCTCTCGTGACAACAAGCTCTGGTGGTGGCGTAGTCCTGATGGAAAGATCATCGCATATGCTATATTTTCCCCTAACTTGACTTTAGCTAACTTGAAACATAAAGGAGGATAAAAGGGGAGGACAGTCAAATTATCCTCCTCTTTTATCCTCAAAAAATCCTCCTTTATGTTTCAAGTTAGCTAAAGTTTTACGACGTTTCAATTTTAACATTATCTTTAAACCTGTCAATAAATTCAAATTCCCCTCCACTAAATCTCCTGCTCCTGATCTTCGTAAATGGGGAATTCATAAAGTTCCTTGTAATGGTTGTGATTTATCTTATATTGGTCAAACTAAAAGGAATCTCGAAATCCGCTTAAAAGAACACTCGCGTTATGTAATCAATCAAGAATTTTCTAAATCTTCTATTGCCAAGCACTCTTGGGATTCCGGCCATAGTTTTAATTTTAAAAATGCTAAAATTATCTCTAATGCCAATAGTATCTCTGAATTGGACTTTCTTGAAAATTTAGCTATTTATCTTAATCGTGATGTTATTGTTAATGATAAATCTGATTCCACAATGCTCTCTGCAGCTTGGAAAAACCTTTTCAGTACTACCATTTAATTTATTTTTGTATTATTATTAGTCGTTTTATATATGTATATATATATATATATATATTTATTATTATTCATTTACTTAATCATTTTTAATTTCATGTGTTCCCATATTGGATTATATGTATTTTTCCCCCTCCCATTTTTTGCCCCTCCTACTCTGTGTTCTTTTGTTTTGATTATTCTCTTCTGTGATTGGCTGTTGTATTTTACTTTCCTATTGGCTGTTGATTTCTAACTTCCTATTGGCTGTTTCTTCAGCTTATTTCCTTTCCCTTATCTCTCATTTCAGTCTTGGCTCTGCTTTCATAGTAAAAGGACGTCTTTTTTGCGCATCTTTTGAAAGGCCTAGCGCATTTATAAATTTTTGATGGTGTTTTAAAAAGATTTTTTGTTCTTAGTCATTCACACCAGTTTTAACTTATTTTCTTTGATTGTGCTTCTTCTAGCAAATATATGAGAGTTTACCTTTTGTTAAAATTTACGTGATGTTGATGGGAAATGATCGTCAAAAACGACGAAATACAGCTCGAGGATTTCTGAATCGTCAAAAGTGAGAGTTTTATTTCTGAGAGTGTCTAATCGAGAATGATTCCTAGCCTGTTTTATTGTTGAAAAAAAAATTAATGTGTTCAGTTCTCTTTCAGGATTAAGTAATTAGGATTTATTTATTCCAGGTATAGTTGATGTACAATTTTACTATCAAGTTAATTAAATATTTTTTCTTTTAATCGTTTATGTCAAAAATACTTTGTAATTAAATTTTGACTCAAAATTCATAATTAATGGGGGCCTTCGAAATCACACACCGCAATTCATTTTTTATTAATATTTTTTTTAATTAAAATAATTAACATGAGCATTATGTTACTTCTCTTATCTTTTTGGCTGGCGCTGCCCCACTACTAGAAATTTTTTGTAACGATCACGATAATTTCCTTTTGCGTGCGTAAATTTAAAATATGGAAACATGGCTTTATGGTGGAATTATTTAGTAATGTTCGACAGAGCAACAATAAAGCAGCTATGCATATAAGGTGTCTAAATCTGTCCAGCAGCGTATTAAAAATTTTTTTCTTATTTAAACGATGTGTATGCAGCGAGAAAATAAAAGAAATAAATGAATGTATTAAAATGAATTTGAGAATTGTTTTCAACTCTGTTTCACATTATTTCGAGCTGCCTTCTTTAAATAGTGTTGAACTCGTGAAAAACAAAAGAGTAGACGAAGAGAAGTACTGTAGATATCACTGGTACACAAAAATTATACTTCTAAAATCCTTATGCTACTCCATGATTATACATCTTATTGAGATATATTGGCATTAAATTTGCTTGAACAAAAACACTCGAAAGTATTAGAAAATTCATTCCATTTTACTTATCTTGTTCCAAATGACTTTAGGCTATTTCGTAATCTAAAACAAAATGAGTGGGTGCAGTTTTCATTAAGAAAGTCAGATTGATGAAGCTATATAAATGTACAATTTTCATCGATTCCATGAAATGAAATACTTAAAGCATTTAGTCTTTAGAAAATTCTTCTACAAATGTGCATGTTTGTTGGAAAGAATTTATATTGAACTAACCTAATATTTGCTATAATTTAAGACTCAACGTCTACCATTCAGTTGTGTATAATATATTTTTTATTTAAGCAACATTTAAATATTAAGTTACTCTTTGCTGCATGTGTAATTATAAAGAAAATCTAAGCTATATTATTCGCAAATATTTACTTCCAATTGTTGGTATATTGAGCATATCACTTATTGAGTCATTACTTTTTGATTCGAAATATGTTCTTTCTAATCTGTTTACTGTATGCTCAGTATAGCAGAACTATGACACAAATTCAATGCAAAAGTAATACTATAACTTGTCACACGAAAATATCAGATTTGTAAATATCACAGGAATATGATCAAGGTTCTATAACCTAATAAATCATAAGCAAGTACATTTTCCTGTAAACAATGCGTAGAAAATAAACTAACCATAAGAATAAATTAATCACAGATAGTTAAAGTAGGCCTTTGTTTTAACATATTTCGTGTGTTACATTTTGTAGATTTATACATTTGTTAAATAACTGCTTTAGAAATATCGGAAATTACAATTACATTGTTCATGCACAAGATGTAATACATTTTGTATATTATTTAGATATTATTCTGAAGAACAATGAGAAATACGTGGAAGAAAAAATAAAGGCAACTTAAAAAATTAATTTGTTTTATATTATTGACATTATGAAAATCATACTTACCTCTAAATAAACATAAGTGATTTATACAGATGTTAGAATATTACGTGAAAATCATTTTAAGGAAGATAAATGAACTAGCAGAATAGAAAAAAAGAAAAGTTTTTCACAATTTTACCTTTATTTATCAGTAAAAGATCAAAGTTAATTTGAAGGTTTTCTTTCATTTTAAATTGTACCAGATTTTGGAATTAATTATCCCTCGCCTGGTTTTCAATGTTTTCCACTTTGTTCGAGCAATTCATTAAATACACATTTATGTTGCTTTATAATGCATTAATTAATTCTTTTTACAAACAAGAATTTATTCAAAAATAAGATTGTTTATGCGCGACATGTTTGTGTTCGCTGTGATAAATAAATATCACAATTCTACATTTGTGGTAAAATAAACCTCTATGTTCCCGGAGGAAAATGTATCTGAACTAATGTTGGCTAAAAGCTAATAAAGCTTCATGAATATTTATTAGCTCAATTTCTTCTAGGCGAATACGAACTGAAACATCGCTTCATTTCTTTATCTGTTTGGCAAGCGTAATTATCTACATATAACATATATATGATATTTAAAATTTCATAGAATTTTAATTCTGTAATTTTAATTGTAATTAAAATTGATATATTTGTTATTTTAAAATCACGAACTGTAAGTGTGGTTATCAAAATTCTCGTTTTCTCATAAGATGAAAGCTCTCCACAAATGGCACGTGAAAATGCTAAGTATATATGTGTATGTAAGAATGCAGGTTGATTAACTATTTGTGCGCCTTGTAATTTAAGTACGTATTTGTAAAAAATCTTACCGTCGTTGGTCAACATTATTTCTATATGTATGCCTTTATGGAAGCTGTAAGTTTAGAACACAACTGCACAATGGCATTTATAATATTTTTGCATAAAGGCTGTGACGGTATTATTGAAGGGAGAAGGGAAACAACACACGCACTGCGACACTTGACATGATTTTTTAAAACTGTTAAAGTTACCTTAAATCAAATAAACACATTTACAAATTAATTTAAACAAATCACAATCGATGGGAGTGTGTGTGAAAAGTTAACAATATCAGAGGTTAATAATTTTATTCTTTACATGAGTTTTAAATTAAATAAATAGGCTCTTAAAATATGTAAGTCTTTTATGGTCTAAACATTTCTGAATATGTTACATTTAACATTCTCTTTTATTTGATATTTCCAAAGCAACATAATTAGCAAAAGTTAAATTTTGTTTTTAATAACAGATTATGTGATAATAAAAAAGTTATTTGCGGTGCAATGTACAAAATTTGTACAAATTGAAACGGATTTCTGGATGGAAAGTCGAAGTTGCGAAATTTTACTGAGTTGTGTTAAGAAATATCCTTTAAAAAAAAATGTACACTATTGAATAAATACAAATATTTATAGTTCAATTGTAAAACAGAATGAAGAACCAAAAAAAAAAAAAAATCCCAGCAATATCTTCATAACATTTTAATAAATTGGTGTATTTTCTTGGCCTATTTTTTAGCAAAATTTTATGCTTACGCCCGACAGCGTAACATTAAATTCAACTAAATATATTTCAATTTCCTTTGTATTACTATTACACTTACTTGTTCGCAAAACTAAGAGTTTTACAATATCTTCAAAATTAACTGAAATATTTCAAATTACAATAGAGCGCCGACTATCCGAACAACTCAGGACCAATCCTAATTCGGATAGTTGTACAGACAATGTATGTGATGTTCCTGACTGTACTAAAACCTCCACACTTTATACAGGCTTAGGACTGTCAGCACCAATTTGTGTTAGCGTGTTTAAAAACATTTTTTTTTTTTTTACTTTTTTATCACTTAAAATTTCCATTTTTCCTTTTTTATCATTTTCTGAATTCCAGAAATTATAATTTAAAAGCAAAAAAGCTTTCGGTTGTTGCTTGCTTCAAAGAAGACGTTATTTCCAATGCTGCCCTATCTCGAATTCTTTTTAAATACTTTCTTTTCTTAAAAATCTTTATTTGAATAGGATCAGAGTTCGTCTGCCGTTCGAGCGATTTCATAGCTTTTTCCGAACATTAAAAGGATTCGTTATGGGATGTCCTGGGTTATTTTCAGAGCATTCGTTTTCATTTCTTCAAATTATTTTTCATCTTAAATCTCATCCACAATCTCATCATTATTAAAAAAAAAATGTGAGAGAAATAGATTGTTCGGATAAATAAAAGTTTGGTTAAAAAAAAAAAAAAAAAAAAAAAAAAAAAAAAAAAAAAATGAAAGAAATAAGCTGTTCGGATAATTGGAAGTTCGGTTACTTAGATTCCGATAATCGGCGCTCTACTGTACGTCAAAAAATACACATTTTTTATTACAAAATATTAATTTTTTTTTAATTCGATTGCCTATAAAATAATAACATTAAATCACGTAGTGATAGACCTATATTCTCGTTCATAACATAGTCAGCAATACTATAAGCACTCTGACGAAGTTTCACTGAAATATATTTACAACATTTTTTGTAATCTAGTTATTTTATACATGGAAATAACGGAAAAACTGATTTTCCAGAAATCGCATCTAAAGATTTCTTATCCATGTTGTTTCTTATCTATAAAAATAATCTAGAAGTATCAGTTAAGGTTTATTAATGTTTTTATATGAAAAACATGAGAAAATCATGAATAGAAACAATGCTGACATTTTTCATAGCATCCTTGCTAATTTCCGGTGTTTGACTCATTACGTCCTGTTTCATATATTGGCCTTAACTTATCATCTAATAATCGTAGAAATGAAATTAAGACAGAATTGTAATAGTGAAAGATTACTCTTTCAAGCTAAACAATAATAAGAAAAAAATAGAAAATTTTCATGAAAACGGCCCTTTTAATGTAGACAGGCACTTTAACGCTAGAATTACCGAGGGGTCATCTGTGACAGAAGACTTGACTTTTCGCTCATAACGCTGTTGTTTTTCAAAATAAAATTTTGAAACTTTTTGACTTTTCCTAAAGATTCAGTATCATGCCTTAACACGAATTTTGTTGAAATCCACAGCAAACATTTTTATCTACAGGCCTGTATATCTAGAATTACCATGCTGGTTATCTCTAACCCGAACAAAAAAGGTGGCCTATTCTTTTATTTCAACAGGGCTTTCAAAACTATACTTTTCAATAATAGAAGAACAGTTTAACCCCTTAACCCTTTAAGACCGGTAGATTGTTTGGTGGAAATTTAAAGTTTGGGTGGTTTCCCCTTACCGATAGGACCGTATTTGATTGAAAAAAAAAAAAAAAAAAAAACATGTCAGGTTATGCCAAGGGAGGACGCACACAATTGTGTGGGTTCGGGCTTAATGCAGCCGTTTTTGGTCTGTATCTACACAATTGTGTAGTTTGGGATTACGTGTGTAAATATTTAACAATAAAAGTTTAAGCAAAAAATGTTGTTGTTTATTGAGATTATTTTCATCAGCCACAATGAAAATGTTTGAAACAATTTTTGTTTTTGGACAGACCACTACAATTTCGTTTTCTAAGATGTGCTCAATGCTCGCACCCCTCTTAAGAACCGGTGCAAATGGTATGCTTTTCACTCCGTTTGGATTGTGCCTGAGCCTTCAAATTTCTTTTTTTAGTTTTTCCAGCAGCGGTATTTTGTTGAAATACCGATCGAAGTACATAAAACTAGGTCTGAACAAGAGTAAGGACTACAGCAGGTCCTAAGACCAGATCCTTGTGGACTAGGTGTGTACTTTCCCACTGGTAAACTACAAAATTTAAAACTATCACAGGTGATACTGTTACAACAGAGTGTGGTTTGTTTTTTTATACAGCTTTACTGAAGCACGTCCTAAAAAAAAAGCAATCGTCTGCTCATCTATGGAAAATTTTCCCTGATCTCCTGGTAAATTCAAGCAGACACTACGGAATCTGTCGAGCATTTGCTGAACTTTCCATAATTTATTATTTTTTCCTTGTGGCTTACTTGCTGTGTCGACAAAATGGGATCAATTTATCAAACTTAAAAATCTATCTCGTGATATGCATATAACTCATATAAAACATATAAATCATATATGACATCTATAACTCAGAGCAGAAACATACCGTTCGTTATATGCGCATATTATATATCTAATACTATCAATTATAAATAGAAATCATGAATATTTTAAATAGAAATAATAAATAGTACAAACCTATTTAAAATTAATCCGGTTTAAAAATGTAATTAATAAAAAATAAATTGCTAAAAACATAAGTTAAAAAAAAATCACTTAAAAATAAAAATTTTATATATTAGGAATTGTACCCATTTTGGAAACGGTAAAACCCGGACCTGCACAATTGTGTGGGTCATTTGTTTTTCAACATTTGTAAAGTCTAATCAAATTTATCAAAGACAAAATCAATTAAAATCATGAATAAAGTATATGAAAAGAAAAATTAAATCCAAGCAAATATTAAAAATCATATTTAAAAGAAATTACGACAGTACATACTTTTTGTCTAATTGCTATCAGACGATATCAGACAGTCTTTTTAAAAGCAGAAAATCTAACCCTGTATTTCAGTTAGTGACCTCTAGTGGTGTCTTATCAATACATTTAAAGCCAATTAACTCATATAAATGTCCATATTTGGTTTTAAATCTCACAAAAACAGGAAATAGTCATTCTCTTTTACTTTAGTATCACCCCCACAATTGTGTGGGTCAGGGCGTAAAGGGTTAGTTCTCTTTCCCGTGATATTCGCGTGCTGTGTCTTTTATTCAGATTGTTTGATTCGCACCAGTTTTATAAAATAGTGTAATTGGTTTTGTTATGGTATCAATTTACATGTCATTAAATAAGATGATTATTTCTTTTTTTAAAAAGTGGTGGCAATAATCAATTTGAATTTTTAAACCGTAATTTAATGCGACCGTTAAGGGGTTAAGGATGTGTATCAAAAGTGATTTTCACAAAAGATGGGTGTGTCAGAGGGGGAACATAATCACACATCTATCATGCACCTGCAAGGCAAATGCGTGAGGTTTATTTGATTTCAGGCTATTGTTGGAATATTGTAGGATGTTGTTATCTCTGTTATAACTTTGAAACTACATAAAAAGAATACTTTGCTTGTTGCAAATTGCAGGGAGCAAAAAAAGAAAGATTCTGTTAGTGTTATTACAGTTACGCACATTTATAATGATGGCGTCGCGACGGATTCATTCGAATGAGGGAATTTTTAAATTGCGAGGCGATCATTCAGGAAATGATTCTAGCGACAAATTTACACGTGATAATGATAACAATTTTGACATAAATGATAAAATAAAGTTTGTGAAAAATGCCCATAAAATCTCATCTTGCGAATCCACTTCAAGTGACAGTGAGCTGAATGAAAATAGCCAAGTAAGTGATCTGGAGGAAGTCATGAATCGCAAGTGTTTCGAAGAAAATACAAAATAAAGGAGATAATTAAAACAAGTTGGAAATTACACATTGAACATGGCGAATGAGGTGCATTCGTATTATTACTAGTTTTATAAATATTTTCTGAACCGCATGTTGCACTGAATGTATATTTCAGTGCACTTCATATGTGCATATCAATTTTATTCTGTTCGAAAGGTTGTAAAATCATTAAAATGCTGTTGAAATAATGTTTTCCCGTTGGCCGTAATGTAAAGGAAAACTTTTGACTGTTCATGTAATTAAACTATACATCCGATTTTCATAAAATTTGAAATGACTCGACAATATTTTGCACCGCTTATGTATTTAAAATTTCAGACCATTCGGTTATATAGATTTTCACTTAAAATATAAACATTTATCACATTTCATTTAAAAAGTATAACTTTTATTTAAAATACAAACATTCAAAATACGTATATTGCATACAATTAAAAAACATGCCTTTCTTCCATTTCCTTTAAAATGCAAAGCAATAATACTAAATTACTATAGTATTTTATTTCAACTTTAAAGCGTTGTTTCTAAATCATACACGCGAAAAAATAACTATTATTGGAAAAAAAAAACTGTTATTGGCGAGATTTGCCCCGGATAATATAAAAGTATCGAAAATAGACAATGTTTTTTATTTTCCAAGACTTTGCTTTTAAATTAAAACCTGTTTTCATTAGTTCACACGCGATTGACGTCAAAGGCATATTATTACTACAGAAGTTAAAATAGTCAATGCGTGAAAATTTTAAAATTTTTATCAATGAATTTTCAAAAATGAATGACTCACTACACATTGTTTACATTTGCAAAATTAATCACGACTTCTGAAATGTTCGTTTGTTTACATTTGTAATCTGTTGTTGGTAGAAAAATACTTTTTTTTTTTGCTTTATAACGCAGTTTGACCAATAAATTTCTGACAAATACTTTTCGAGGTATTAATTTTTTCAGTAATTTCAAAGGTTTCATTCCAGGAGATTAATCTGTGGCAATAATCAGTGAAAAAGCCAGTCGTCAGCAAAGATTATTAAAGAGGATTGAGAAATAAAATATGTCTTATTAAGAGTTTAATTTTGATAGTTGAATGTATAAAGCATAAATAATTTCCTTAACAATATTTCTATTTATGAATTTTCATGTAGATTCTTACCGGATATAAGTCTTTTTACTTCTATATGTTCAC
The DNA here is from genome assembly GCA_963932465.1 of Maratus speciosus. Taxonomy (NCBI): domain Eukaryota; kingdom Metazoa; phylum Arthropoda; class Arachnida; order Araneae; family Salticidae; genus Maratus; species Maratus speciosus. Next base: position 13,711,896 of record OZ010786.1, read on the forward strand.
TTAATATTTAATTTTTGTAGGATATTCTTGTATGGTGAATACATGTATATACATTTATGCAATTACTTTTGTGTTATTAGCCCAGTTGTTAGGGGGTCAAATTCGGAATTAATAACGGGAAAGCTGGGAATTGTTTTAATCCCTTCAGTTTAGGTATAGAATGAATATATTATGTTTTACCTCTCGTACTAGGTGAGCGTTAGAAAATATGTATAGATTTATAGTCAAAGAACACTTTAAAAAATTCTATAACAATATATCAAAACAACTAACTCTATCTAAAACATTGTCGATGCAAATGTTGTAGAGCTGAAAATGCTGAGCAGCATGAGTACCTATACTTAATACTTTTGTCGAACATTAAAGTCACAATTCCACTTCAAATTTTTAGTTCCGTGGTCAGGGGGTTGAACTCAGAATTAATTAGGATAAAACTGGAAATTGTTTTAATCCTTTCAGTTTAGGTCTAAATGAACGTACTAAGTTCTTAGCCTTGTACTATATATGAACGTTAGAAAATATGTACATATTTATTGTCGAAAACCACGTTTTTTTAATTAGCTAACTTTATCAAAAGCATTGTCAATACAATGGTTGTTGAGTTTAAAATTCTGAATACAATGAGTACCCAAATTAATATTTTTGTTCAACATTAAGGTCCAATTCTATTTCAAAATTTTACCTTAATCGTTAAACAAGAGCTTGGAGCCAGAAGAGACCAACTTTCCTTAACAATATCTCAAAACAGCTAACTCTATCAAAAACACTGTAAATACAAATGTTGTAGAGCTTAAAATTTTGAATAAAAGGAGTACCCATATTAATATTTTTCTTAAACATCAAGATTCTAATTTGAATGAGAAAATACACCAAATATTTTCTACGATATTTGAATAATGCCAAATAACTGTTTATCTTTTATCGATCTAGAGCATTACGCATTTCTTTTTATAAGTAATAAAAAAAGAGTATTTTTACTTTAACTTAACTGATAAGAAACATTTTCTAGAATACTATCTTTCGGTGGATGAAGGCATATTAATTGAGATGGCAGACATATAATTTTATAAAACTTCCAATTCAAAAAATTTAAATTAAAAAGTGTCATATTTTACTCACTCTGTTGAAAGTTTGTAGGAAACTGTTCAATCATTCGACAATTTTATAAAAAATGGTTTCATAAGCGCATATACCTTATTGGATAAGATATCCTGTTTTAAAATCTATAATCGCTCTGAACGCTTTGTATTGTCTATAAGCGCTTTAAACTCTATAAGCGCTCTGTTCTTATGATGGACTGTAAACGCTCAATTTCTTTTTAATTGATATTATTGGCACATAAACACTGCCCGACACACTTACACAAATATAAAACTTGACTAATTTGAATTGATTTTAAAGTATAATTAATATCCATCGCATAGTTTGGATGGAGTGTTTTGATACGTGTTGATGCTTTGACGATCAACAGCTTAATAACAATATTTTTACAGACTGCTCGCTAGGGGGATCTGATTATACTTCCGGAAGGGTACATGCCGCCCAGGGATGAAATATGAAATATCTCAGCAATTAATATAAACATTATACAGTAGATAACTAATTAACACTACAGATAATACTAAAATACAAAATACTTAATATACAAAACTATCGGAATAATTACTTTAAAATAATATAAAAGAAATACAAAGATGCATAAACATTAGTTAAGAGTCCTGAATGGGCAACAGTCATACTTTGGAAATGTCTCTTAACCCTTCACCGGAAACGTGAAAATCCCGTGTACAAAAGAACACTTAATAATTTACCAAATAGTTAACTTAACCATTTAATCTTTAATAGTAATTCATTAACAGGACCAATTTTTTAATAAAACAGCATAAAAATACGTTTTGAATGTCGGAGAGAGAAAATATTAAGGACAGATATGTAAACGCAACCGTCTCACAGACGGCACGTTTCCAGTTAAGGGTTAAAAATATACCACATGCAGTTTTGACTTTGACTGGGCAAACCCTGTTGTCCTGGTCTGGAATTATTTCCAGAATTCGGGCAAGAGCCCACTTACATGGTGGGAGATTTTCGTTTTTCAATAACACTAGAGATCCTAGTTTAAATGTTTTCTTTTGTATATGTCATTTACCGCGTTGCTGCAAGTGATTTAGATAGTCAATAGACCAACGTTTCCAAATATATGTCGTCAGAAACCGGAAATAAAGGTCGGGAATTTAGGATCCCCTCAATTTGGACTACAAAAGTTCCCAAAATCCTCTAGAGTGATTTTATTATTACCTACGGCTGTAAGCAAATGATGTTTGAAGGACTTAAAGCCAGCTTCCCATAGACCGCCAAAATTAGGAAATCGCGGAGGGATAAATTTCCAAGTTATTAATTCTTCGGCAAATGAATTTGATAATTTCTTGTTGGGAGTGGTCAATAATTTCTTAAAGTTATTTAATTCTGTTGACGCTCCTTTAAAATTAGTGGCATTGTCAGAAGTTAGCGTATTTACCTTTCCTCTCCTGTTACAAAATCTTGTAAGCGAGCGATGAACGCAGCAGCGGATAACTCCCTTACTATCTCTAGATGAATAGCCTTGGTAGCCATGCATATAAATATGGCCACATAACTTTTGGAATCAGTGCCCTTTCTCTGATTTTTGTACTTAATTTGGAAGGAGGCACCAAAATCAAAACCTGAATTGAAAAACGTGGGGTTAAGTGTTACGCGTTGCGATGGGAGGTCTCCCAGTAACTGATAAAGTGTTTTGGGGTTATGCCTGAAACATGTGACACAAGTATACACTGTTTTTCGGGCAATGCTTTTAGCCTTTATAGGCCAATATTTCATCCGTACTCGATGAACAAATCCCTGAACTCCTATGTGAAAATACTTTTTATGAAAGTATCAAAAATTAGTTTAGTGAGCTTATGATCACTGGGCAGAATTCATTGTTGCTTAACATCAAAAGGTAAGTCAGAATTGGTTAATCTACCACCTACACGAAATAATCCACAGCTGTCAATGATTGGGTTTAATCCTTTTAACTTACTGGACGAAGGAACAGTTTGCCTCTTTCTGAATGCTACTCATTCAGGAGCGAACTTACCTTACCTGCGCCTTTTTTTTTACTAAAAAATGTGAGCTATATTTTAATTCGATGCCCTTAAGTTGATTGTTGTATGTGTTTCTGCGTCTGTAATTGTTGAAGAATCTAAAAATAAAACTACATATTCTAATTAGTTTTAGAAAATTATTAGAAGAATTATGTAATACATAGAAAAAATCGTTAAAGTCAGTACGAATAGTCAATAAATTAAAATCAGTTTTGAGTTCAAGGTCACAGCCAATGTCTGTGAGAGTAGGAAATTGCTTGAGAACTATAAATTTCCTTTTAAGAAATTCTGGTCCAAACTACCACAAATCATTATTTTTCAGATCCTTGGCTGTTGCACTTCTGGTGATGATATCTGCTGGATTGGACGTGGGGGGGTACATGGCTCCAATGATAATCCTCAGAAGTAGACTGGATCGTGGTTACTCGGTTGGCAACGAATGTTTTAAGTTTATTGGGTGGTGTATTAAGACAAAATAGAACAATTGAAGAATCTGTCCATAGCCACACCTTTTCAAAGCATAGCTGTAGGATGGGAAATATCCTTTGAACCAGCTTTGTCAAAAGTAGATCAGCACGCAACTTTAGTCGCGGGATGGTCATTGGCTTTATGGGGGACACACGGGACTTGCTGCACAGAAGATTAGACCTGCAGTGTCCAGTTGTGGAAAGAGATCTTAAGTAGATGGCTGCTCCATAGGCCTTTCCAGAAGCATCTGAAAATCCGTGTAAATCTAGACTTGCAATGTTGTCTTACAAAACATACCGCGGAATTGTAAGGTGATTTATTTCTGTTAATTTAATCAGAAAATTTTGCCATTCCCGAAGAGAACTGGCAGGCAGATGTTGGTTCCACTTTATCTTTAATTCCCACAAATGATGCATGATAATTTTTGCTTTGGTTAGAATAGGGCCAATTGGGCCTAAGTGATCGTAAATTTTAGCAATTTGTGCCAAAACTGCTCTCTTAGTATAAACATGTTTGGGTTAAGTAAAATGATCTGATGGAAGTTTCCAAAGCATCCCTAAAGTTTTTATAGAAATTTGCAGCGAGTGTACGTCAAATGCATATTCTGATATGGCTGCGTCTTGTAATTATTCAGGATGATTAGAGACCCACTTATGTAGCTCTATCCCTCCCCATTTTAAGATCAGAATTAGTTGAGATTTCAAGTCCTGTGCGTCTTGTAAGGAACCTGCACCAGAGAAAAAATCATCAACGTACATGTCGCTATGTATCACGTCTGCAGCTTTGGGAAAATATTTGCTTTCTTCATGAGTAAGAGCTTTCAACGTCCGCGTGGCTAGAAAGGGAGCACTTACTGTTCGATAGGTAACCGTGTTAAGTTCAAATATTTTTATCGGAGCCTCCTTACTAAACTTCCAAAGAGTATTTTGTAAATTTCTTTGCAGTGGGTCGATCATTAACTGCCTGTACCATTTCTTAATGTCTGCGCAGAATGCATATTTTTGTGTACGGAATCTAATTATAATAGAAAATAAATCTTGCTGAACCACTCCCACATTTAACAAAATAGAATTAAGTGAATAACCACTAGATGTATTTGAACTTGCATTGAAGACAACTCTCAGGGGAGTGGGTATTTTTTCCGGTTTATACACAGCATGATGTGGAATGTAATAAGACAGATTATTTTCGTTTTCATTTTTAATTTGTGTCATATGCCACAAAGATTCTTATTCTTCCATAAAAGCTGTATATAAATTAGCCATTCTTTTATTTTTATCTAATTTATCCCATAAAAATTTAATCCCCTAGCTGCAATTTCTATCGAACTACCTAACACTGATCCTGCATTTTCTTTCATTAGTAGCTGTACTGTAAATATACCGGTATGATCGTGTTTATAGGTGCTTCTAAAATGTTCCTCACAAAATATCTCTTTATCCCCTTTGACAGTTTCTTTATTATCCCCAGGTAATGATTCTATTTCAAAAAATTTCTGTAAAGAATTGTGCAATCTATTTTCAGTTAAGAGGCAACAATATGACTTATTTTCAACTTGCGGAAGTGAACCTGCAATTAAATATCCAAATACTGTAATATACTATTCTGTATTCTGTAATATACAATTGTGTCGTCTAGTTGCAAAACCGGCCAACTCCTCAAAAATTGAAAATGTGTTTTTTTCAGTTTTTTTAGTTCTAAGTAAAGGTTTCTATCATCTGGAAACGATAAACCATGCAGAAACCTGTCAATCCCTGTGTTATATGCGTTTGAAAATCAGGATGTGTTGCAAAAGCGGCCAAATCCTTCAGACGGTGAGTTTCAAAACCGGCCATCGCCATATCCGCTAGATGACGCTTCTGCTCGACCCCACAATAACTTCTAACTTGTTGATTAGATTAACTTTATCCTGTTTTCTCTCGCCTGTGACTGCTCTCCCTTGGTGCATACAAATTTTCCAATAATTTCGCTTCGTGTTTTCTCCGACTATGTAAGTGTTTCTGGAAGAAGTGCCTACTAATCAACCAAGGAAGCGGCAAAGTGGATCTACGACAAGGTAAAGGAGAAAACCCAAAATTCAAAGGTAATGTACACCTTTTGATAACCAGGGGTGATTTATCCTTTTTTGACGCCCTAGGTCAAAATACTTTTCCGCCCCCCTCCCCCCTTCATGAAACTGTAAATGAATTTTCATTGACAAATTTAAGAATTTTTTTACTCTATTTAATTAATTAATAATATATTTTAAATTTTGCTTTATAAATTTTAGTATTTTGAGGATTGCAGATTGGAAACGAATGGACTTTTGTTGCAATTAAATCTGAAAAATTTTTGTGTTGATGTTTCGAGAAGTAGAACAATTGTTTTAAATGTAATTATTACAAATTCATTTGTTATTTAATACTTTTCGTTAAAATTTTAAATTGTTCTTATTTCATTAAATTTAAAATCTTTAAAGTTCTTAATTTTGCGAACCTTACCTAACGTACGCCCCTTGGCCATAGCCTAAGGTGCTTTATGGGTAATCCACCCTGGGGATAATATAATACATAATTAATTAATAACACAATAACACCATAGTTAGCATATTTTGATTAATTAATTATCGTGATGCCATAATATTTTATTAATCTAATAACTTGCCAACGTTGATTCAGTATTCTTTTATCTTATCCCTCCAGACCGTGTTTCAGCTCAAATTGAAAGGATATTGAAGAAAATTGAATCCCTCATTCAGCCCGCAAAGTATGAAGAAATTTTATCTGAATATGGAACAGTTTTCAAGTCGGGAAGAGACCGATTATGATTGGAAGAAGACCAGCAATTTCTTCCCCTAACCACCTGAACTGTGGAATTTCAAATTTGCTTTTACGAAAAAAAAAATCATAACAGAATATAAAAATAAGCTGTTGGTGCAAGGGGAGGTCTTCTACAAATCTGAGGTAGAAGTCATAAAGTCTGTTGTCAAGAGTAAGAGAAGTATTATGAACAGCAAGCTCGAGGACGTGGCTCCGGATACCATGGTGAAGCCTCTAAAACTTCGGGATGTCCAAAACTTACTGACGAAACAATTCGGACCAAATTGGGATGCTATCAAGCGGTTATTTTTTTTACAAAAATATATTGGCATCAGCTGCTTAAAAAGTAGAAAGCAAAGATGATGAAGAAAAAGACGCATGGATGGACGCATGGTTCTTTTGTTAAATGACATTAAGTTGAACAAAACATTTTTGTGTATTTGCAACTCCTAAAAACCCAATGCCAGATTAAATTTAGCAAAAATTAGTTTCTGGTTTGTTGCAAAACCGCCCAACTCCAAAGTAAGTTGCAAAGGCGGCCAAATCCCAAACAAAGACCTAAATAACCCCTTCCCCAGGTATATGACAATTATTGTCCGCTAATTCTATGTTGTTAGAGTTGCATAAATTTGAAATGTCTAATCTTTCAACCGGAATTTTGTTTGTTATTTTTGGTAGAACTGCAAATTCTAATGTTTTAGAAAATGTTTCTTGTTCATTTCAAATTTCTTTATTGACAATTTAATTTACTTCCTGCTGTAATTAGTTAATACAAGAAATAAAACCCTTGAATGGTTTTGGTTTTAGATGCAGCTTCCTGCATGCGCTCTTACTTTAATCGTTAATGGACGAACCATTATCTAGAATAGTTTTTAATCTAATTTTATTTCCAAACACATTAGTTACTAAAATTATAGCTGTGTTCAATATTGCGCAATTTCTTCTATCAGCTCATAAAATATTAGCACCGAGTAATGCGTTTCTTTATTCTCATTTTCAGAACTGCTTATTTGTTTGTTTTTAACAAACTCATTATTTTTATTTATTATCGCCTTTTTTGACATATCATTTACTTCACATACTAAACTATTGTGCATTGTGCAATGATTTGGATGCCCTGAAAGTAAATTTAGAATTGCATTGGCCTTGATGTAATCGTAAACAATTTAAACACAATTTATTTTTATTTACAATCATTTTACTTTCATGAACACTCATGTTTAAAAAAGCAGAACATTTGAAAAGAGGGTGATGCGAATTGCACAATATGCAAGGCTTTACATTATTTTTATTTTTATCGCTGATAAAAAAGGATCTGGTTTTATTTACTGCGTGATTATTCTTAGCTTTCGAGAACTTAGATTGGGACTGGCTGGTGCCAGACGATAAATTTATTGATTCTAAAATCATGCATCTTTTTTCCAAAAATGAAATCAAATGATCAAAAGTCGGGACATTTGAGGTTTCAAGTGATAATTCAAATTGCTTTTGCGTTTCTTTATCCATTTTTTTTTTTCAGAATTATATTTATACACACACTTTCTGATAAATTATTTTTCGCATATCCCATTACTTTGAGAGCACGGATGTTTTCGTTAATACAATCAGTAAAATTACGCAATTCTTTAGGGGATTCATACGGCATTTTTTCATAATTTAAAATTGCAGAAACATGCGAATCGATTGACAATCTTTTATTTTCGTATATGTGTGTCAGGGCTTGAAACAATGAATTAAAATCATCATCAGGTGATTCTAAATGTTTAGCTTCGTTTTCAAAGAAGCTTTTAAATAAAATAGCTTCTGACTATTATCTAATTGTGCATTATTAACTATCAAGTTAGTGAATTGTGTTTTAAAATTAACAAAATCACAATAAGCACGTCTGAATGAAGGTAATGGAATTTCTGGGAGGCGCACCTTTGTTTTGATTTCATTTGAATGATCATTAACATTAACATTTACAACATTACATTTGTTTTCAAAAGATGCTAATAAAACTTTCAAGCTTACCTCCACTTGTTCGATCCTCTCATTAGCAGTGTCGTTATCCCTCTCCATTTTTTCACTTGTTGCGCAGATAATTCTTGGATAACAAAATGCTGTTCTCTTATTTTTTTCGATTTTTTTTTTTGAAGACCTTCCGTCTTTTTTAATTTGACCTCTAACTGACTCACATTCGCTGTTTTTATGCCAGTGGTGTCTGTTAAAAACTGCTCTAATCTGGTGATGGCAGCCTTTACGGTACCTTTTAATCTATTCAATTTATCCATAGTAGCACTCAGGATCTTTAGGACCACAATGTTCTTATGATGGACTGTAAACGTTTAATTTCTTTTTAATTGATTTTATTGACACACAAACACTGCATAACACACTTACACAAACATAAAACGTGACTAATTTGAATTGATTGTAAAGTATAATTAATATCCATCGCGTAGTTTGGATGGAGTGTTTTGATACGTGTTGATGCTTTAACCATCAACAGCTTAATAACAACCTTTTTTACAGACTGCTCGCTACAGGGAGCTGGTTATACTTCCGGAACTGAACAAGCTCTAAACGTAAAAAGGTACATAAAAAGTACAACTCTGATTTTATTTTCCTAGTGATTAAATCATAAATTGATAATTTCTGAAAGAAAAAAAATACAATTACGCGATTACTCTAATAAAAAATCTTGTTTTTCATCATAAATTAAATTGAAATCACTTCAGTACTTTTCGAGAAAAAAGATATATGAATGACAGCTGTTTTACATGTCATTTCAATACTGGTACCGCTAGACTCAAACCATAGTTTTAAAAGAAAGATTTTTTTACGTAAAGATTATAATACATTTTTCAATATTCTGACGGTTTTTAACATTTATGAATTTAACATAAGATGGTCCTATACTAGACAAAAATCGCTACGAATTTTAATAAATTTGTATAATTTTCTTCTTCTTTATAACATGAAAATTGCATGAAATAATTTATAGATGTCTTCATCTGTTTCCGAAAGGTGATTGCATAAGATGGATATTTATTTGCTTAAAATTATTGCTTTTTTGTATTTTTTCTACCAGTTATTGAAATAAATAGGTCATAATCGTAGCTTGTAGACGTATTTCTTTAAATTGTGAATTGATATGTTCAAGTGTATTTTTATGCATTTTTGCAATATACAAAATATAGGGTGCTAGGCACGAATAGATACCTATTATTATTAGCCATTTAAGGTACAGTTATTAATGTAAAGTCCTTTTCAAGATAATTATAAAACAAATTGTTTTTAAGCCTCACATACAATTATTCTTATTTAATTATCACTAATATTTATAATGTTATTAGTCTCTGTAAAGAAATAATTATATTTTTTTAGCCGTTCATAAAAATACTAATTATAATATATAATATGCTATTTAAAAGCTTATTTTGTATAAATTTAAACAAAACATATAATTATGCATATTATATTATTACAACAAATATTATGCGTATTTCCCTATTTAGAACGTTTACATTTTATCAAATAAATACAAAAAAATATTAGTGTAATTTCTTTTTTCAGTTCATTTTGCAATGTTTTAAAGAGGTTTTATAAACAAATTTAAGAATAGAAAAATTCAGATACAAATGGGTTAAGTTATTAATTTTTACGTAGCTGTAAAAGCTTACCTAGCAGGAGGGGAACTGCATTTCTGACCTATGTTGAACGATTAAAAGCATTTCTAGCTTTCCCCTAATTAATTTCGAATTCGCTCTTTTTGTCATCTCCTACCACTGGGCTATTATAACTCGTAATGAGGAGGTTAAATCATAATTCTCAAAATATCCAAAATAAAGACCTAAAATAATTACAAAAACATCGTAAATGCCTCAATAAATAAATAAAAATGCATGTATATAGAAATTAGAAGCACAGCGCTGTGACAACTGTGTCTGTTCTGGCTTCCAGCTCTTGATTAGCGATTTACTCCAAACTTTAAAATAGAATTGTGAGCTTAATGTTCAACAAAAATATTAAGGGTGGGTACTCATTTTATTCAGAATTTTAAGCTCTAGAACATTTGAGTTGACAATGTTTTTGATACAGTTAGTTTTTTTTTTTTCATAAGATATCGTTATGGTAATTAAAAAAAGCCTGTTTTTCTACTATAAATTGTACATATTTTCTAACGCTTTCCTACTGCGAGAGGGATAACTTATACGATAAAGAAAACTATTTATTTTTATGACTTTTTTTACAGCTATGCTTCAACAGAAATATCTTCAAACTTACTGCGCATTCCACTTTTTTAAAAGAATATCGTTAATAGACTATCACTGTGAAATTTTACATTCCGGTATTAATTAATTAATGGTGTTCATATTTAAGGATCTAAAATATAACTTGAAAGAAACAATTCTTAAATAATTAATGCTAATATAAAATATATATCTGAAAAGTATCTTCCTGCAACTAAATACAACCTGATATTCTCGATTAAATCGGTCACTAATCTTGGTAAAATATATCTAACTATATTTATATTATTTATTTAATTATTTATTTTTTAATATAGAGTTCTACAAAAATGTGCATTTTATGAATTTATATTTATTTATTTATTAATAAGTAAAGAAATTAAATGATCATAAATATTTATTATTATTATTATTATTATCTAAAATATCCCTTACTCAATCTGTTCCAAACAATTCTTTAAAAGTTCCATATTCAAACAAACAGAAAAAGAAATCTAACAAATGTTTGCATGGTTATTCTTTTGACTTTGTTTAGACAAAGAGGTATTTGATTTGTCTGATAGTAAAGTACACACTCTAGGTCACTTGCTGTGTGGAAAAAGAACACAGAAAAAAATTCAAATGAGGAGAAATGTTTTCTTTAACAGAAGCATGTGCTCAATTGAGATGAATTGCAGTATTCTTCTTGAGTATTGAGCTAACAGACGAATGTTTGGATTAGATTCTGCGTGTGACATCCAACAATTTCTGATAATTTAGTGTACAAAAGAAATAGAAAATGTAATTAAAAGAAAAAAATTGATTTAATGAAATATTTTGAGTTTAAATGTCTTAAGTCTCTTAAGATACGTAACCTTCCATAATACACAAAACTCTATATGCTATGACACAAAATCAGTTTTCAGCAAACAAATAAAAAATATATACAAAATGAACTTTAAATGTATGTGAATGTAAAGGTCATAGAGAGATTTCGGATGAGGATTACACTTTTATTTGCAAACATTTTAACACTATGACATCCTCATGTTTAATCTAGATTCATTCGTGTCGCGCCGGTAGAACTGACTTACATAATTTTGCTTATCGTCAGCGGTTTTTTGAGTTTGTTGGGAGACAATAAATCGTCAAGTTTACAAGTCTTATCGTCATTTTCCATAAGTTCTCAATGATATCCCTCTATTTTCAATCTATTATCTAGTTATCTAATACCTATCACCTATATATCTAGTATCAATCTATTATCTATTATCTAGTATCTAGTACCTATTTAGTACCTAGTATCTATCTATCTAATCGTGTCTATTATCTAGCATCTATTATAGAGGTATCTAATCTCTCGGCAACGCTATCCTGTCAATGGGTGTTATACTGGAGAGAAGTGTATGTCCGTGCAAAGAAATAGTTTCTTACTGAATTTTAAAGAAAGGCCACTTTAAATCCAATTTTATTTAAATTTTTCCATTAAAAAGCTATTGACTGATTAAACAAAATTGATTTAGCTTAATGTATGTTTATATTTATGACAAATACTAATAATATTCATGGAAAATGTATTTCTTCGCGCATAAGAATTCTGGCGAGATTTTTGGTGGTAGAAACAAATGAGTAAATAACCATAACACTCCGTAGAGTTGTTTGAGGGGTGATTTGCCATGGGGTGATTCCCATGTCATTTCTGGAGATAGAAGAATTTCGATGTCCAATCAAATGTTTCATTTTTTAAACAATTAAAGATAGAATAAAAATTTCGATAGATTCGAATTTTTTGGAAAATTTCACCTTAAAAACATACCAAGCATATGGATAAAATGGGTAAAATAATGATAATTATCTTTAAAAACAAATTAAACGGCTGAAAAAAGATACGACCTTCTTAAAGGATAGACGATTATTCACGATATAATTTTTATGCTTCCGAATATACAAGGTAAAAGTATTCTTATTTTAATTATTACAAAGAATTGATCGGCAGTTAAATTAATTTGTCTTTTAATCATTGGTATAAATTCAACATTTCAACAGTATGTTAGATTCAAAAATAAGAAAAAAAATCATCATTTATTCAGAATGTATATTTTAGTTCTATACATAAATGTAAGTTAATTTGAGTTAAATTTAAATATAATTTAAGATAAATCAGTTATCTGGAAACACGAAGTTGCAAAATCTGTAGATTATAGGAATGGGTTAAAACAATTTCTTCAATGTGACCTAAAATGTAAATTAGTAATTACTTAAGAACATAGTAAGAAAAAAATGTTTTTTCATTCTATTTTGATAGGCATTTTTTAAAAAGTGGTATTATAATTCTATGATGAAATTTATACTCAATGTGAAATTGGACTAAAATTTCTAAGGACATAATTAGATTATTACGTTGAATAAAAAGTTTCCCACCACAATATTTTTTTGGTAAAATGATAAATACATACATTGGAAATCACCAAAACTAATGAGGATGGTAATCTCCGTTTAAATCTACAATCGTCTGCCGTCGTTTTGGCAACTTTTCAATCCCTCCTGCGAAACATTGGGGCGTGCGCGAGTTCAGAAAGAGATCGACCTCACTTATGACCTCCTTATTTGAATCGAAAATTGCTCCATCAAGATGCAGCTGCAGAGGAGAAAAGAAATAGAAATGTAAAGGGGCCATGTCGGGGCTGTATGGTGGATGTTGCATTAAATCCCACTCTAGTTTGTAGAACGTCCAGACGGTCATCGTACTAACGTGTGGCCGGACGTTATCTTGATGAAAGAGAACCACCTACCTTCTGAACTCGTTTCTTCGTTTTTCGCGAAATGCCTCGCGAACTTTGATTAGCATGTTGCTCTATATTGCACTGTTTATAGTCTGTCCGCTTTTCAGATACTCGTTGTACAGATTTCCGCGACAATCCCACCAGATGCAGAGAAGCACCTTCTTGTTGGGGCACGTTTTGAGACCGATCCTGCTGAGTACCCAGTTGCCTACCATCCTCCTTTTAGGCCTGTATTGTTGTAGTACACTCATTTTTCATCATAGGTCACAATTTTGTCGAAAATGTTCTCTTTCCTTTGATCTCTGAGCAGAGCCAAACAACAGTTTTTTTTAATCTTGTGCTTGTCGTCAGCAGTCAATTCGTGAGGCACCCAGGGGTTGAACTTAAACGTTAGATTTATATGTTCCAGAGCGTTCACTATTGTTTTTTGAGAAACTTTAAACGCTAACGCAATAGTTCATGTTGGAGCATTTCTGTCTTGATCAATGATTTGCTTTAACTGCTCACAATCAACTTCAATAGGGCGTCCAGAACGTGGTTCATCTTCAATGTCAAAATTTCCAGCTTTAAACTTCCGAAACCAAACTTTGACTGTATCATAAGAAACAGTATTGATGCCTAAACTTTCACACATTTTTCTGTGGCATTCAGTCGCACCGTGTTTGTTACGGAACTCATAGTACATAATCGTTCTGAACTGCTGAAGCTCCATTTTAAACATTTTTATGAAGCACAAGATAATAAATTTTTAACAAACAAATTACACAGTCATGTAGCTCGTATGCCCTGCTTTCGAATGCAAAAATTGGTTGGTTGAAAAACTAACAACTGCACAAATGACAGCTGTTGGTGCAAAGGTAAAGGTCTTGGCGGAAAACTTTTTACTCAACGTAATATTTTAAAATTTTTACTTTTGCTTTAAACTTAAAAATGGAAGAATGCTAAATAATAAGAATTTTATCTTTATTAAAAATATCAAAATCATTTTTTATTTTTTTAATGTAATTTTTTATAAGTTTATATTTTATAATCAGGATATAATTTCCATCGTTCCGCATACAGAAGTTTAAACTATTCTTATTTTACTTAGAAAGAACTAATCAGCCTTTAAATTAATTTGTCTTTTAAAGAATGGTATAAATTCAATATTTTAAAAGTATTTTAGACACACACACAAAAAAGAAAATTCACCAGATATTCATAAATTATTCTATAGTTTTATACATAAATGCAAGTTAATTTTATTTGATAAGTTAAATTATAATTTAATTTGACATAAATCAATTAACTGGAAACGAAATCTCAAAATATCTGGATATATTGTAATAGTTTCGAACAATTTCTTCAATGCGACTAAAAATATGCATTTGTTTGTGAACATTGAGAGAAAAAAAATTGTGAGTATCGTGCTTTAAGAACATTGTGAGAGGGTGTGTAAGTGTGTTTCCTTCTATTTTAATAGATATTCTTGAAAAAAGGTGATATAAAGGTGATAAAAAGATGATTCTAAGGAGGAAATTTATATTGAATCTGAAATTGGAATAAAATTTGTAAGGATATAATTAGATTATTTTCAAATTTTTCTTTTGTTTTAAACATAAATATTGAATGTTAAATAATAAGAATTTTATCTTTATTTAAAATGTTAACGTTTATATCAATAAACTTTTTATTCGGCTTCATAAGAAAACCCTGCACAACTTTTAATTTTAGCACTCAGTACTATGAATTTATTGCACCGGTTAGAAATATTTATTGTTAATATTTATTGTTATTATTGTAATGAACGCTTTCAAATCCGGGACTAAATAATAATTGATTACAAAAGTAAAAAAAAAAAAAAAAAGCTAAAAACATTCATTCCTGTTTTCTTATATGATTTTTCGAAGAGTTCTGTTACAAACAAATCAGCGAAGACCATTTATTTTTATTATAACTAGGGGGCTCTGCCCCCTACGAGCTACGCTCGTCAACCCCCCGTTCAGACACCGCACGCTAATTTGACCGCGTTTAAAAATATTTCGGAAGATTGAATTATAATTTGGATCTGACAATTATAATCTGACGTAATTTTCACCAAACTTTTCTTTCTCTTTTTAATATTCACGTCAAAATACTTTTGTTAGAAATGAAATATTATGATCATCTTAAAATGTCAAGTAAATGTCTCGCGCAATTTTTAAATTAAAACTGTTTTGCAATATTATTTTTTGTTTATTTTACGTAATAAGTGTAATATGACGTAAATTCTCCTATTTAGGACTTCTAACGCATGTTACTGAATTTATTATTTTACAATATTCTTTCTCATTTAAAATTCACGTGTAACTATAGTTTTTATGACGTAATTTTCAACGAGTTCCTGCTTTTTATATTTTTTGTTTATAATAGTCACGTGTAAAATAAATTTTTAATTTGAAGCAAACATTATTGGTTGCGCTTTTTATACAGTTGGCAACAGTTTAAATTAATACAATTTTCTAAAATTTGCAAAAAAATATCTCTCGAAATGCTGAAAATTTGAATTTAAAATAGAAATAAAACCTCGAAAAATTATTCAAATTAAAAAACTAACTTCAATCTGCACACCGAGAAATTCTGACGCATAAAATGATCTAAAAATGATTAAATTCCTATGTACAGTTTTTGCTCCTATAAAACTTTTTTAATGGAACGATTTTGTCCAACTTTGGCATTAAATATCTCTTAAAATAATTCTTCGATTTGAAAACTGTCTGCATCAGCGTGTTTATCAAACATTTTTCTATAATACTACCGATTTTCATATTTTTGTATGCATTATTTTTCTTAATATTAACGAAGAAAGACCTCCGGTCACAAAAAATTCAAAACCGGCGGCGGCGGCGGCGGTGACAGCGGTAGTTACTTTTTTTTAGAATAGAGAGAAAATAAGGAGGAAAACAATTTTTGAATGCATGTTTTATGTGATTTACAATAAATTCAATATTTAATATATTAAAAAAACTGTTGAATTTAATATGATACAGCTTTTTGCCAGCTAATTTAATACGATATGATTTTTGTTCGCGCACTTTTAAAATAAACTTCCCTGACCTTTTTTTTTTCTTTTTTTTTTTCTGGGTGGGTGGGAGGTTGTCTGAACTAAAACACAATTTTTCTCTTATGAATTAGTTCTTTCTGAATATTTTTGTACATTAAATCTTCGTTAATTTTATATCTTCGCGAAAAAAACGCTGAAAGTAGCATTATAAATAACTAAAACTTCAAAAATTGTAGTATGAAAAAAATTCTATCTCTCTATTCTAAAAAAAAGTAACTACCGCTGTCACCGCCGCCGCCGCCGCCGCCGCCGCCGGTTTTGAATTTTCAGTGACCGGAGGTCTTTCTTCGTTAATATTAAGAAAAATAATGCATACAAAAATATAAAAATCGGTGGTTTTATACAGAAATGTTAGATAAACACGCTGAAGCAGACAGTTTTCAAATCGAAGAATTATTTTAAGAGATATTTAATGCTAAAGTTGGACAAAATCGTTCCACTAAAAAAGTTTTATAGCAGCAAAAACTATACATGGCAGTGTAATCATTTTTAGATCATTTTATGCGTTAGAATTTGCCGGAGTGCAGATTGCATTAATTTTTTTATTTTGACTTATTTTTTGAGGTTTTATTTCTATTTTAAATTCAAATTTTTAGCATTTCGAGAGATATTTTTTACAGATTTTAGAAAGTGATATTAATTTAAACTGTTGCCAACTGTATAAACAGAGGAAGCTATAATGTTTGCTTCCAAAAAAAAAATATATATATACGTGTAAATAAATTAAAAATTTATTTACACGTGACTATTATAAACAGAAAAAAACATTTGGAATTAGAATTAAATAATTATGTGCAAAAAGCAGGAACTTATTAAAAATTACATCTTAAAAAGTATAATTACACGTGAATTTTAAGAGATAAAGGAATTTGTAAAATAATAAATTTATTAACATGCGTTAGAAGTATTAAATAGGAGAAATTACGTCATATTTACGTCACATTACAGTTATTACATAAAATGAACGCAAAATAATATTGCAAAACTGTTTAAATTTAAAAATTGCGCTAGACATTTATTTGATATTTTGAGAAGATACTTTTCAACTGGTATTTTCACGTGAATATTTAACAGAGAAAGAATAGCTTGGTAAAAATTACGTCAGATTAAAAACGATTAATTTAAAATGTCTCATTTAAAAGAACTTTCTTTTCGCTTTGTTAAAAAATACCAGGATACAAAGACTCTGTTTACTTAATTCCGTTTATGTTAGCTTATTTTGAAATGTTGTTACACGTGTCTACGTCATCAAGTTATTTTTATTTCGACGTTTTATTTGTATTTTTATTAATGTTGTACTAATTTATTTGTTCTTTCGTTATTTAAAATAAAAATTATGTCAATTTGTATAATTTGGCGAGTGGTTTGGCGATTTATATAATTTGGCGAAATGGGTCGACGGGATAATCAAGTAGTAACGCAGCGGATTTTGCGTTAAAATTCCCCAATCAAAGAGAAATGAATAGAAATTCGTTTATAGGGAGATCGCCACTGTTTTTTAAATTATAATTCAATCTTTCGAAATATTTTTAAAGCCGATCAAATTAGCGTGCATTTAGAGTCTGCGGTGTCTGGACGGGGGTTGGCGAGCGTAGCTCGTAGGGGGCCGAGCCCCCTAGTATTTTAAAAAAATTGGATTCATTTTGAGAATGTTGAGAAATCGTTGCGCAAACCCGAAAAACCCCACAAAAATTGCTGCACGAATTCCGAATAAACTTTATGGAAAAAGGGATAAAATCTTTTGTACAGGACTAAAAGTTAACAATCGGATGTATTTTTAATAGTGTTAAAATAACCGCGAAACGCTAAAAACAAAAGCAAAAAAGAAGCTTAAATCGCATAAGAATCGCTAAAAATTCAGAAATTGCAAATGAGAAAATTTAGTACAGTAAGCGAAAACAATGGAAATGAAATTCTTTTAGGAATACAGAACAATCTGTGTGGAACGTGAAAAAACAGAAGAATTAGTAACATGAACTCGCTCAAATTTATTTCCCCAAACAACGATAAACAATCAAATCTGGCGATCCTACAACGCCAAAGTTAGTAAAAAGGCTAGTGTAGAATAATACCCATTGACTAGTTAGATGTGCCCCAACTTAGTATCTGTTATCTAGCTGTCTATTATCATTTATCTAGTTTAATCTAATATACTAGGGGGCTCGGCCCCCTACGAGCTACGCTCGCCAACCTCCGTTCAGACACCGCAGTCTCTAAAAGCACGCTAATTTGATCAGCTTTAAACAGATTTTGAAAGGTTGAATTATAATTTAAAAAACAGTGGCGATCTCCCTATAAACGGGTTTTTATTCATTTCTCTTCGATTGGAGAATTTTAAGGGAAAATCAGCTGCTGTTAAAAGATACAATAGCTGTTTTCGTCTTTGATTATATAAAATCAGTTAAACATTTCAAAATAAGCTAATATAAAAGCAAATCTGCCTCAAAATGTATTCACAAATACCGATTCCTTCTTTTGACGGAAACGATACAGAAGGTTAACGAATCTTAGCTAAACCATTTAAGCAATTTCTTTATTTTCTGCTTCACACATTTTTCTCTTTCAAATCATATTTTTTGTCGATGACACTTCATTTTCAGCTTGTAATATTTTTTATTTTTATTAAATTACCAAATAGTCGCTCGAAAGCCGTCTAAACGAGTTCAATAAAATTAATATTCATCTTATTAAATATCAAAATAACGTCTCGCGCAATTTTTAAAATAAAACTGTTTTGCAATATTACTTTTTGTTCATTTTACGTAATAAGTGCTTTTCATACGTAATTATTTAATCCTAATTTGAAAGTTTATTTTCTGTTAATAATAGTCACGTGTAAAATAAATTCTTAATTTGAAGTAAACGTTTTTATTTGCGCTGTTTATGCAGTTGGCAACACTTTAAATTAATACCAATTTCTCAAATAAGTAAAAAATATCTCTCGAAATGCTGAAAATTTGAATTTAAAATAGAAATAAAACCTCAAAAAATGGGTCAAATTAAAAAACGAAATACAGTCTGCACACCAGGAACTTCAAACGCATAAAATGATCTAAAAATGATTAAATTCCCATATATAGTTTTTGCTCCTATAAAACTTTTTTAGTGGAACGATTTTGTCCAAATTTAGCACTAAATATCTCTTAAAATAATTCTTCGATTTGAAAACTGTCTGCATCAGAGTGTTTATCAAACATTTCTGTATAATACTACCGATTTTCATATTTTTGTATGCATTATTTATCTTAATATTAACGAAGAAAGACCTCCGGTCACAAAAAATTCAAAACCGGCGGCGGCGGTGACAGCGGTAGTTACTTTTTTTTTTAGAACTAGGGGGCTCGGCCCCCTACGAGCTACGCTCGTCAACCCCCGTCCAGACACCGCAGGCTTTAAATGCACGCTAATTTGATCGGCTTTAAAAAGATTTTGAAAGATTGAATTATAATTTAAAAAACAGTGGCGATCTCCCTATAAACGAATTTCTATTCATTTCTCTTTCATTGGGGAATTTTAACGCCAAATCCGCTGCGGTACTACTTGATTATCCTGTCGACCAATTTCACCAAATTATATAAATCGCCAAATTATACAAATTGATATAATTTTTATTTTAAATAACGAAAGAACAAATAAATTCGTACAACATTAATAAAAACACAAATAAAACGTCGAAATAAAAATAACTTGATGACGTATACACGTGTAACAACATTTCAAAATAAGCTAATATAAAAGGAATTAAGTAAAGAGAGTCCTGGTATTTTTTAACAAAGCGAAAAAAAAGTTCTTTTAAATGAGACATTTTAAATTAATTCTCAAAATATCAAATAAATGTCTAGCGCAATTTCTAAATTTAAACTTTTTTGCAATATCATTTTGTGTTCATTTTATGTAATAACTATAACGTGACGTAAATATAACGTAATTTCTCCTAAGACTTCTAACGCATGTTAATGAATTTATTATTTTACAATATCCTTTCTCTTTTAAAATTCACGTGTATACTTTTTATGACGTAATTTTTAATAAGTTCCTGCTTTTTATGCGTAATTATTTAACTCTAATTTGAAAGTTTTTTTCCTGTTTATAATAGTCACGTGTAAATAAATTTTTAATTTGAAGCAAACATTATTGCTTGCGCTTTTTATACAGTTGGCAACAGTTTAAATTAGTACAATTTTCTGAAATCTGTAAAAAATATCTCTAGAAATGCTGAAAATTTGAATTTAAAATAGAAATAAAACCTGAAAAAATGAATCAAAATAAAAAAATTAATGCAATCTGCACTCCGGCAAATTCTAACGCATAAAATGATCTAAAAATGATTATACTGCCATATATAGTTTTTGCTGCTATAAAACTTTTTTAGTGGAACGATTTTGTCCAACTTTAGCATTAAATATCTCTTAAAATAATTCTTCGATTTGAAAACTGTCTTCATCAGCGTGTTTATCAAACATTTCTGTATAACACTACCGATTTTCATATTTTTGTATGCATTATTTTTCTTAATATTAACGAAGAAAGACATCCGGTCACAAAAAATTCAAAACCGGCGGCGGCGGTGACAGCGGTAGTTACTTTTTTTTAGAATAGAGAGATAGAGAGATAGTTCCAATCTAGTACACTGTAAAAAAAATTCTGTAAAGTTACTAAAGTTTTTTAGGAACCTGGGATTCCTAGAACAATTTATGTAACGCCAACTACAAAAATTCATGTAACATACATACTTTTGTGCCGAAAATCAAAAAATCTATTAGATTATTAAGAATTGTTTAGGAAACTGGGATGCTAGAACTTTTCATATAACTGCAACCAGGGTTACAGATGAAATTTTAGTAAGATTACTCTAATTTTAGCAGATTCATTTCTAAAGTTACAGATTTCTGTAGCCTACAGCACAGATAGTCGATGTGACATCTCCTTTACGCTGTACATGGTCACAAATCTCGCAGTCACGACGGTAAAACGAAATGTGGTATCCTTCATCCGTCACATTATTAGCCTCAAATAATCGTAATATGACGACTGCACTGATAAGTCACTGTGACTGTTGCTTTTTGATGGGTCAACAGATAAAATTACAAGTCACCTTGTAATTCTCATGTGACTATCATTTGAAGGCTCAGTTTTGAAGTAATCGTGAGCATTGCATTATAATGAGCTACCATATAATATCACGGTGAAGTCACTTGGTGACTTTCATTTGAACGAGACTGGTGTGAAGTCACCATTGCACTCTTTTGTGAAAAGTCACCAGATAATTTAATTTCCTGTCACTTGAGAACTCTTCACAAAACAGCTGCCACGATGGCTTAAGAATAGAGTCTCAAAAAAACGGTCATATGAGAGTCACTAGGTGACTTCTCGGGGACTCATTGTAAAGTCACTTGTTGACCCGTTATAAAACAGCAGTTATAGTGATTTCTCACTGCAGTGACCAATTGCGAATAAATATGAGTTGAATAAAAGATATCACATTTTAGTTCGTTGTGGAGACTGTGACGCTTGTGACCATTTGTGACATCAAGGTGAGTTCACATGTACTGAATTTGCTGTTAGGGTAGTACTTATTTTCTACAGTGGAGACACCGGGCGGCATAGTGTTAAGGATAAAGTATTTTCTTCTATGCATTTGTCTGGTCAATAGACATTTTATGCATTATTGTTTGCGTTATGCTAGTATGAAATCTCTCTTTCACCCACACCAACCTAATCAGTATGGGAAATTTAAAATATCGGCACATAAGGTATTTATTCTAAAATTAATGTTATTGTTCTGAAAATCTATCAACAGTTTTTTAACACTTTCCAACAAAGTTGAAAAGTGTTTATGCATTCGGTTTGTCTGTCCGACTGACCGTCTGCCCACGCTCTAACTCCCGTAAATGTACTGGGATTTTCATGCAACTGATAATCCATATTTAGGGTCACCTAAACATGTTTGGTATTGCATATGAAGTATGGGGAATTATTATTTCATTTACAGGGCTATCCAAAAGAATCCCATTACATTATGGTATATGGGGAAAAATCGTTTGCAGAGTATTTTAATGACATTACGCTGTTTCAAATGGATTGAAACTGATATAAATCACTGAATTTCACTGCAAGATGATTACGACAGAATAGGGTATTCATAGCATTTGTCGTTCATTTACAGGAACATGCAAAAAAAAAAAAAAAAATAGGTTACAATACTGTCTTTGAGTAATAATTGCTGAAGTGTATTTTCAATTTCGGCTTGCGCTTTTAAATTCAACTCTTTTAATCATATAGAGTGCTGCTCAAAGTATTCCGATAATTTTCTGATTGTAGATGGGAACAGCTGAAATTGGCTTTTCAAATGTGTTATGAGTTTTCATAGGGTTGAATTAGACAAAGTATTTTAACTTATTAAACTATGAAGTTTTGTTACACTAGGGGGCTCGGCCCCCTACGAGCTACGCTCGCCAACCCCCGTCCAGACACCGCAGACTCTAAATGCACGCTAATTTGATCGGCTTTAAAAAGATTTCGAAAGATTGAATTATAATTTAAAAAACAGTGGCGATCTCTCTATAAACGAATTTCTATTCATTTCTCTTTGATTGGGGAATTTTAACGCCAAATCCGCTGCGGTACTACTTGATTTTCCTGTCGACCAATTTCGCCAAATTATATAAATCGCCAAACCACTCGCCAAATTATACAAATTGATATAATTTTTATTTTAAATAACGAAAGAACAAATAAATTCGTACAACATTAATAAAAACACAAATAAAACGTCGAAATAAAAATAACTTGATGACGTATACACGTGTAATAACATTTCAAAATAAGCTAATATAAAAGGAATTAAGTAAAGAGTGTCTTTGTCTCCTGGTATTTTTTAACAAAGCGAAAAGAAAGTTCTTTTAAATGAGACATTTTAAATTAATTTTCAAAATATCAAATAAATGTCTAGCGCAATTTCTAAATTTAAACTTTTTTGCAATATTATTTTGTGTTCATTTTATGTAATAACTATAATGTGACGTAAATATGACGTAATTTCTCCTAAGACTTCTAACGCATGTTAATGAATTTATTATTTTACAATATCCTTTCTGCTATAAAATTCACGTGTATACTTTTTATGACGTAATTTTTAATAAGTTCCTGCTTTTTATACGTAATTATTTAATACTAATTTGAAAGTTTTTTCCTGTTTATAATAGTCACGTGTAAATAAATTTTCAATTTGAAGCAAACATTATTGCTTGCGCTTTTTATACAGATGGCAACAGTTTAAATTAGTACAATTTTCTGAAATCTGTAAAAAATATCTCTAGAAATGCTGAAAATTTGAATTTAAAATAGAAATAAAACCTGAAAAAATGAGTCAAAATAAAAAAGTTAATGCAATCTGCACTCCGGCAAATTCTAACGCATAAAATGATCTAAAAATGATTACACTGCCATGTATAGTTTTTGCTGCTATAAAACTTTTTTAGTGGAACGATTTTGTCCAACTTTAGCATTAAATAACTCTTAAAATAATTCTTCGATTTGAAAACTGTCTGCATCAGCGTGTTTATCAAACATTTCTGTATAAAACCACCGATTTTCATATTTTTGTATGCATTATTTTTCTTAATATTAACGAAGAAAGGCCTCCGGTCACAAAAAAATCAAAACCGGCGGCGGCGGCGGCGGCGGCGGTGACAGCGGTAGTTACTTTTTTTTAGAATAGAGAGATTATTCTGAATATGTTGGGAAGTGTTCCATAATCTATGTTGGACGCATGATTTTTCTTTCTTTCTTTTTTTTTTTCACTACAATTATTAACAACTTTGTTTCAAGTTTAATGAAAAGAAACATGTGGTACAATTTAAGGTAGATTAATATTTATGGGACTAGGGGGCTCTGCCCCCTAGGAGCTACGCTCGCCAACCCCCGTTCAGGCACACCAAAATCCAAAAAGCACGCTAATTTGATCGACTTTAAAAATATTGAATTAAAATTAAAAAAAAAAACTGTAGCGATCTCTCTGTAAACGGGTTTCCATTCGTTTTCCTTGGATTCGGGATTTTTAAGACCAAATCTGTTGCTGTTAACAGATACAATGGCAGTTTTCGTATTTAATTAAAAAAATTAGTTAAACATTTCAAAATAAGCTAATGTAAAATGAATTAAGTAAACAGTGTCATTGTCTCCCGGTATTTTTTAACAGCGCTATAAGATAGTTCTTTTAAATAATTCATTTTAAATGTATCGTTTCAAATCTGACGTAATTTACACCAAAGTTTTATTTCTCTTATTAATATTCACGTGAAAATACTTTTGTTGTTAGAAGGAAATATTATTTGCGCTGTCTTCGAATTCACGATAATAGTTGAAAAGATTATCTCAAAATATCTCGCGCAAATATATTTTTCAATTTAAATTGTTTTGCCATATTTTTTGGCCATTTTAAATATGACGTAATTTCCTCCATTTACAAGTTTTAGCGCATAATAATGATTTTTTTTTATTTTAAGATTTTGTTTCTCTTTTAAAATTCAAGTGCAAATATGGTTCTTATGACGTAATTTTCCTGCTTTTAACATGTAATCATTTATTTCTAATTTTAAAGTTTTTTTCTGTTTGTAATAGTCACGTGTAAATAAATTTTTAATTTGAAGTAAACATTATTGTTTTCGCTGTTTATACAATTGGCGACTGTTTAAATTAATAACATTTTCTAAAGTTTGTAAAAAATATCTCTCGAAATGCTGAAAATTTGAATTTAAAATAGCAATAAAAGCTTAAAAAATTGAGTCAAATTTAAAAAATAATTACATTCTGCACACCGTGAACTTATAACGGATAAAATGATCTAAAAATGATTAAATTCTCAAGTATAGTTTTTGCTCCAATAAAACTTTTTTTAATGGAACGATTTTGTCCAACTTTAGCATTAAATATCCCTTAAAATAATTCTTCGATTTGAAAACTGTCTGCATCAGCGTGTTTATCAAACATTTCTCTATAATACCTTCGATTTTCATATTTTTGTATGCAACAGTTTTTTTAATATTAACGATGAAATGCCATTCTTAAGCATTCAAATTGGATGCCGATATACCCGTAATATCTACGCAGATTTTCATTGGTCTATTTCAAATCAAAACTTTTTTTATATATACTAGGGGGCTCGGCCCCCTACGAGCTACGCTCGCCAACCCCCGTCCAGACACCGTAGACTCTAAATGCACGCGCTAATTTGATCGGCTTTAAAAAGATTTCGAAAGATTGAATTATAATTTAAAAAACAGTGGCGATCTTTCTATAAACGGATTTCTATTCATTTCTCTTTGATTGGGGAATTTTAACGCCAAATCCGTTGCGGTACTACTTGATTATCCCGTCGACCAATTTCGCCAAATTATATAAATCGCCAAACCACTCGCCAAATTATACAAATTGACATAATTCTTATTTTAAATAACCAAAAAACAAATAAATTGATACAACATTAATAAAAATACAAATAAAACGTCGAAATAAAAATAACTTGATGACGTAGACACGTGTAACAACATTTCAAAATAAGCTAATATAAAAAGAATTAAGTAAACAGTGTCTTTGTCTCCTGGTATTTTTTAACAAAGTGAAAAGAAAGTTCTTTTAAATGAGATATTTTAAATTAATCGTTTTTAATCTGACGTAATTTTGACCAAACTATTCTTTCTCTTTTTAATATTCACGTGAAAATACTTGTGTTAGAAATTAAATATTATTTGTGCTTTCCTAACAAAAATAGTTGAAAAGTATCCTCTTAAAATATCAAATAAATGTCTAGCGCAATTTCTAAATTTAAACCGTTTTGCAATATTATTTTGTGTTCATTTTATGTAATAACTGTAATGTGACGTAAATATGACGTAATTTCTCCTATTTAAGACTTCTAACGCATGTTAATAAATTTATTGTTTTACAAATTCCTTTCTCTCTTAAAATTCACGTGTAATTATAGTTTTTATGACGTAATTTTTAATAAGTTCCTGCTTTTTGTACATAATTATTTAATTCTAATTCCAAATGTTTTTTTCTGTTTATAATAGTCACGTGTAAATAAATTTTTAATTTATTTACACGTATAAATATATATATTTTTTGAAGCAAACATTATTGTTTCCGCTGTTTATGCAGTTGGCAACAGTTTAAATTAACATCACTTTCTAAAATCTGTTAAAAATATCTCTAGAAATGCTGAAAATCTGAATTTAAAATAGAAATAAAACCTCAAAAAATTAGTCAAAATAAAAAAATTAATGCAATCTGCACTCCGGCAAATTCTAACGCATAAAATGATCTAAAAATGATTAAATTCCTATGAACAGTTTTTGCTCCTATAAAACTTTTTTAGTGGAACGATTTTGTCCAACTTTAGCATTAAATATCTCTTAAAATAATTCTTCGATCTAAAAACTGTCTGCATCAGCGTATTTATCAAACGTTTGTGTATAATACTACCGATTTTCATATTTTTGTATGCATTATTTTTCTTAATATTAACGAAGAAAGACCTCCGGTCACAAAAAATTCCAAACCGTCGGCTGCGGCGGCGGTGACAGCGGTAGTTACTTTTTTTTTAGAATAGAGAGATTTTATGTAATAACTATAATGTGACGTAAATATGACGTAATTTCTCCTAAGACTTCTAACGCATGTTAATGAATTTATTATTTTACAATATCCTTTCTCTTTTAAATTTCACGTGTATACTTTTTATGACGTAATTTTTAATAAGTTCCTGCTTTTTATACGTAATTATTTAATTCTAATTTGAAAGTTTTTTTCCTGTTTATAATAGTCACGTGTAAATAAATTTTTAATTTGAAGCAAACATTATTGCTTGCGCTTTTTATACAGTTGGCAACAGTTTAAATTAGTACAATTTTCTGAAATCTGTAAAAAATATCTCTCGAAATGCTGAAAATTTGAATTTAAAATTGAAATAAAACCTGAAAAAATGAGTCAAAATAAAAAAATTAATGCAATCTGCACTCCGGCAAATTCTAACGCATAAAATGATCTAAAAATGATTACACTGTCATGTATAGTTTGTGCTGCTATAAAACTTTTTTAGTGGAACGATTTTGTCCAACTTTAGCATTAAATATCGCTTAAAATAATTCTTCGATTTGAAAACTGTCTGCATCAGCGTGTTTATCAAACATTTCTGTATAAAACCACTGATTTTCATATTTTTGTATGCATTATTTTTGTTAATATTAACGAAGAAAGGCCTCCGGTCACAAAAAAATCAAAACCGGCGGCGGCGGTGACAGCGGTAGTTACTTCTTTTTAGAATAGAGAGATAGAAGGATATTTCAGCATTTAAGAGCAGGATCTACTTCTTTCGAGGAAAAAAGAAAATCTTCGATTTTTTTTGTTTTTTGTATTTTTATACGGATTTGTCATATTTCAATTTTTTAGAAATATTTTTGCTCTTTGCTAATGCTATTAAAAACCTTTAAACTTGATTTTTTAAACAACCTTTTTTTTTAATAAGGAGAACATTTTCCCCGAGAATTAGTCGAACGCTCTCCTTCATTAAAAAAAGAAGGAAAGTTTATATTTTTTTCTGGAGCAATTACCACCAAAAGTTAAAATTTTCACTGGATTTTACTTTTTTTTATCTATCTAATGTTAAAATACATAAAAAAGAACTATTTTAATCAATTGATGGAATTTTGTGAAAAATCAACGTTTTAAACTAAAGGTTGTTATAAAAGCACCACAATTTATACCCCTTTAGTAATTTGGCAACCACATTTGTTTAATATTCTAGAGAACGGTAAAAAGGGTCGCATGATTGGACGTTTACGGTACTCTCCTACTATACTCTTCATTGCATAAGTGTTATTATTATCATGGAAGACGGTAGTATTTCGAGTGACGCAGCCTTAAGCCTAAAATTGTATCGTATCGTATCGTTAAAATCGTATCGTATCGTATCGTAGAATTCGTAGATGGCGGAACTCATATATACAGCTAACTCGACATCAAAGAAAACGCGAAAAGCCGCCTTTTAATAACTCAGCAGATATAGGTCCTATTGTTCTGAATTTTCTAGAACAATCTTATATCTGCAGTCTAATCGTATACTGAAATTTTTACATTTCTACGTGCAGTATATTTTGAGATCTAAATAGCCATTTTTAAAGTAAAACGTTGGTATAATATCGAGGAAGTTCCTAATATGAAAATCTCGAAAACGGTTCTTACGATTATCTTTAAATTGATACATAATACAAATGTGATTAAGGCGAGGTGAATAAGATATATCTTTTATCTGGGAAAACTCATTTTATTTTTGACATTTTCGTTTCCGTTAATGCCCAGTCAACCATTAATCTCTGGTAATTTTCTCGTCTGTGATTAGTGAGTGCGAGGCTAACATTAGCCTCGTAATGAGTAGGTTTGACGTCATCACATCGCGCCAATGAGCGCGAAGGGCTGTGACTTTCAGAAGATAGATAAAGATAATCCAAATCCATGTTTATTTGTGTACCGAGCAGAAATTGCATATTACGCTATAACGATGGATTTAGTGTTTTAAGTCGTTGTTTCCTCTCGGATTTGAAGTTAATTATTTTATATTTCCTTATTTGCATTTAGTTATTCGCGTTTGTAACAAAAAACTCGCCCTCTAGCGATCTAAAGGGTACCACTGCTTCTTTCATCGCGTTAGCATTACCGGCATTACTTACCGTGAGTCAAATATCATTTGGGATTTTTAATTCTTAATAAATATGAATAAAACCGCAAAAAAAAGATAATACATGCTGCTATGTGCCCCAATGCAACTCTAGATAATCGAAAAATCCCGATTTAAGCTTTCATTTATTTCCAAATGAAAAAAAATAAAATACCTGTCGTCTCTAAAAACGGCAACAAAACTTTGATCAGCAGAAAATCCGATGTCTCGTTGAGGCTGACAGTTTGTTCAAATTTAATCGTGATTTAAATCAGATTATTAAAAAAAAATAATGGATTAAAATATTTTTTAATGATGTGAAAATATATTAAAATAGATGTTACCAGGTTTAAAAAGCATTTCATTTAAAGCTTTAATTAAATCTGGTCATCGTCATAAAAACTTTCTTTGAATAATCAAATTATTCACTCTTTTATAGAAAATAAGCACAACAAATAAAATAAGTTTTTCTAGATTAAATAAAATAAATAAATAAAAGATTCTTATTTGTTTTTTATAAATAAATACATAATAAATTTCAGGTAAAAGAAAATTTCAGAATGATAACATCTGTTATACAGTTATAGTAAGAGAATGGAAAAAAGTAAAAAAAAAATCTAATTAGTATAAAAATGTTTAGGAAGAACTACTTCAGTAAAAGATTATAAAATATTTTCTACTTTTGGATTAGCACAACATATCAAAGAAAGCAATTGATAAAAGATGAAAAGTAACAAAATTTTTTTGCTTTTTAATTGGAAGAGCTACGTTCCAATCAAAGTTAATAAATATCACAATAATTTCAAAATGGTCAACATATCGATGACTATAAATATTTTCGGAGTCCATACAAATTAGAAATTGAAACATAATGCACTTAGCATGAAAACTAATATATTCTGTCTTTCTTCTTCTTTTTTTCTTTAATATTTTGGGTAGTTAATGTTGATAGAATGTATGACTAACCATTAATATGATTATATTTAGTCTCTGTATATGTATGAATTAACAGATATTATTATTATTTTTGTTGTTAATGCACATATATCTGCATCAGCTTAGAATTATGCAACTGCAATAATTTTACAAATACATAAAGAACTGCCACGAAATTTCTTTTATTTGTTATATTCTAAGAATTCTATTAATTTCATGCATTAAATTACCTAATGAAATTATTTATTTATCGTTTTTATTATTTATCCAATTACCATCTATTATTTTAATAATTAACGATAAAAATATTCTTTAATATCCTAATTACCGGTTTGGTTGTTTTAAAAACCTACAATTTTGACGGTGATTAACCCTTTATGTCCCAAATTATGAATTCATGAAAATTTCATCTACTAAAGCATTTTTCGTGAATTTTTTAAACTATATTAGAAGATTTACATAATCATATAATAAATTTTAAAAGGATTTTGCCAAATAAAATTAATTAAATTTGAATTTATTGAGATTTTGTGCAATATTTATAACTCCATTCAAATCTTTTATTTAAAAAATATTTTTTAGTATTTTGTAGAATTAGGAAATGTACAAATATAATGTTCTTACAATAGAAATATTTCCGAACTGAAACTACCCCCCCTCCCTAATCTTTTAACGTCAAGAAAACTGAAAAGATGCAAAGGCAAAAGAAATCATTTTTTTTTTTTTTTAATATTTTTGTTTTGTGCAACCAATAATGATTTTGAAACAAGATAAAATAATGTATCTATAGCTGATTCTAAACTGTATTACTACTAATCGATGTATTAAATGAATTTTATGAAAAGTAATTTCAGTGGTACTTTAAAATATCGTCGGCACAAAAAAGGTTAACACAGAAAAACAATCATAAAAATCCATTTTTAATAATTATAATAAAAATACTTGTTTTTTTATACACTACATTACAAACATACTAAAGTAAGCTGATTTTCCATTAAGAGACTTTAAAAAGCTAAAAATTTATTCCACAAGTAACCAATTCACATGAGGCAAACACAAGACACAAGCGAAAGCCAGCAGTGATAACCGCGTTCACGTAAACTGTTTACAAACATTAGCAGGTCTAAAAGCGCCACCTATCTTTGATTACAAACGTGAATTCCTGAGTGCGAAGTGCTGTCACTTTCAAGTGATAGATAATCTATATTTATTTGTGTACTTCTTGCGAGGAGATGGATTTGAAATTAATTATTTACATTTCCTTATTTACATTTGGTTATTCCTAATACTCAGAAATTTTGTCAGTCTTCGCTTGGATGAACTTCTTGCATCATGATAATATATTAGCATAACTTGACCAGGTTGAAAGCTTAATCCAATTTGCTATGCTGTCAGATTTACATATGTCTCAGCAGGGCTGTACGAATGGTGCAGGCACGGAGGGGGCGCCAAATTTATACTACAAACCTCGTCTTTTTCTTCCTTAAAAAAAAAAAAAAATGCAGGGGTGCAGAATATGTCCGATCCGGCGATCTAGGATCGGGGGAAATTTTGCAGAAACATATACAATTGATTTCGGTTTTAACAACAAATTCCATAATTTCCTGAGATAGAAAAATTTCACTATAAATAAAAAGATCCGTATGGTGACCTTCACAAAATCAATCTCAGAATAATATGTACCGTATATCAGGTGATTCTGTTCCCAATTTTCCAAAAAATTAAGGCATTCGGTTCCGAAAATTTAAAAAATCTTTCATCAGTCTGAAAATTCGGACATAAAAATACCGCGAATTTTGTCCAAGAATTACGGAAAAAACGCAAATTTTGTCATAAGATCGCAAAATAACCGCAAATTTTGTCAAAAGATCGCGAAATAACCACAAATTTCGTCAAACGATCGCAAAACAACCGAGTTTCGTCAAAAGAGCGTGAAACAACCACAAATTTCGTCTAAAGGGGAGAAATGACCACGATTTTCATCAAAACGTGGCGAAATAACAGCGAATTTCGTCAAAAGATCGCGAAAGAGCAAATTTTGCCAAACAATCGCAAAGAAACCGTGAATTTCGTCAAAAGAGACGGAAGGGAACGGAAATTTCGTCAAACGATCGCAAACAATTGAGTTTCGTCAAAAGATCGTGAAACAACCGCGAATTTCGTCTAAAAGGACAAAATTACCACGATTTTCGTCAAAGGAACGTGAAAAAATTAGGAAATTTCGTCAAATGTTCGGAAAATGAACGCAAATTTCATCAAAAGATTGCCAAAAAAACCGCATATTTGGTCAAAAGATCGCGAAAGAACAGCAAATTTCGTTAAACAATCACAAAACAACTGCGAATTTCGTCAAAGTGCACGAAATGAACGCAAATTTCGTCAAAAGATCGCGAAACAACCACGTATTTCGTAGCAGGGCGAAATAAGCGCAAATTTTGTCAGAAGAGGGCGAAATAACTGCTAAACTCGTTAAAAGGAAGGCGAAATAAACGCATATTTCGTCAAAAGATCGCAAAAAAACTGCAAATTTTGTCAAAAGGGACAAAATAACCATGATTTTCGTCAAAACATAGCTAAATAATCGCGAATTTCGTCAAAAGAACGTGAAAAAACTCGCATATTTCATCAAAAGATCGCGAAACAACCATTTATTTCGTCAAAAGGGGTGAAATAACCACAAAACTCGTCGAAAAAAACACAGATTTCGTCAAAAGATCGCGGAAAAACCGCAAATTTTGTCGAAAGATCGTGAAACGACCGCAATTTTGTCAAAAGATCATGAAACAACCGCAATTTTGTCAAACGATTGCAAAACAACCGCGAATTTCGTCAAAAGATGGCAAAACAACCGCCAATTTCGTCAAAAGAAAGGCGAAATAACCGCAAATTTCGTCAAAAGATCGCTACAAAACGCAAATTTCGTCAAAGGGCCGCGAAAAAAACATGGTGCTGGGAGTGGTTCCCCCCCCCCCCCATTTTCCTCCACTGTGCTGTAACCTTTCAGAAAATTTGCTGTTAATTTCAGAATTTTTGCTTTTCACTCAAAATCACCTCTGCTATATATACTCGCGCATAAGTTGAGAAATATTGGAACCTACGATAATAACAGCATTTACCTACAACATACTGTAAAATTTTCGGGAAATTTTCATGTGGATTGGGGGAAATGTTGGGAGTAGAAACATTTTCTGCACCCCTGAAAAAATGTATATTTACATGTTGTTAATTTTTTTTTTCAGTGAAAGTACAAACATCTTTCGTTTCAAAGTTATTGCATTCTCCTTTACCTCATACGACAGAGGCGTCCCTACGAGTGTGCGACAGGTGCAGCCGCAAAGGGCCTCGCACCCGAAAAACCGTCAACCAATATTTTATTAATATTAGGCAGTTTTTGTTTTTCTCTTGAAAAAAAATATTTTGTCCTTGTAGGAAGGTAGCGGCTGACAATTTCTTAATAGTCACTTTTTACCATTTAGTGTCCATATGGCAGGTGCGAATCCAGCAGGTCCCTATGGTAGGTGCAGGGGGGGGGATAATCACGCTGATCCCCCCCCCCTCCAAAAAAAAAATATAAATCCAATTTTTTTATGGCAGTTTTTGCGGAAAATACAAACAAATGGAAATCCGGGGGGGGGGGGGGGGGCAAACGGCCCCCATCATCCTGCCCACCAAATAAATATATATATTGGAAAAACGTGAATTTCAACGAAGGATAACGAAAAAACGCGATGTTCGTCAAAGGACTCAATAAAAAACATGAATTTAGTCACTGCATCGTGGAAAACACGCGAATTTCATCAAAGAATTGCAGAAAAAAATGAATTTCGTTAAAGGATCGTGAAAAACGCGAATTTCGCCAAAAGATACAAAAGAAAACATGAATTTCGTCAAATGATCAAGAAAAAACGTAAATTTCGTCAGATTATTGCAAAAAAATGCGAATTTTGTCACAAGATCGAGGAAAAAGCGCGAATTTCACCACAGAATCGAGGATAAAACACTAATGTCGTTAAAAATGCAAAATTCGCCAAAGGATGACGAAATAAACACTAATTTCATCAAAGGATCGCGAAAAAACGCTTGTCACAGGATGGCGGAAAAAACACTTTTTGTCACACTATTGCAGAAAAAGTGCGTATTTTAGCCTCAAGATCGTGGATAAAACAATAATTTCACCAAAGGATCATAAAAAAATGCGAATTTCGCCAAAGGATCACGAAATAAATGCAAATTTCATCACAGGATCGCTGAAAAACACGAATTTTGTCAAAGGAATGCTGAAAAACAGGAATTTTGTCAATGCATTGGTTAAAAACGTGAATTTCGCCAAAGGATTGATTAAAAACACGGAAAAAAATGCAAATTTAGCCAAAGGCCGCAAAAAACTGGAATTTCGTCAATGGATTGCGGAAATAACACAAATTTTGTCAGATAATTGCGAAAAAACACAAATTTTGTCACAGCATGTTGAAAAAAGCACAAATTTTGACACAAGATCGCAGATAAAACACTAACTTCGTTAAAGGATTGTAAAAAAACACGAATTTCATCAAAGGATCACGAGATAAATGTGAATTTCGTCAAAGGACCGCATTGTAGTAAAAGCATTGTTGCAGTAAAAGATCTTTTTAATGCAATTCTCTGTATAACAGACAGCTTCTTTAATGTAAACAATGAATTTTACTCTTAAAAAGAGCCTGCAATCCATTTTGTAGAAATATTGCTACCCTCTAGAGCAGGGGTTCCCAAACTTTTAGGTTGACGTACCACTGAATAGAAGTTCATACTTCCGCATACCACCAAGTTACAAACTCCATGCTATTACAGAAAAACCTGTGTAAATGGAATATGTCTAAAACAAGGTATTTGTGCAGTCTTTTGTGCTCCGTCTAAGCAGATTTTACTGTATTTAATTGGATATTACTTTATTAAATTGGTATACTTAGATTGACTGCTTTGTATTAACATTCAAGTAAAAAGTACTAGTATCATTATTACTATATTATTAATATGTACATTATCAAAATATAGTGGTTTGATTTAAAAAAAAGCTACAATACTTAATGGCATATTGGTGTAGATTGATACATATGCACAAGGATGACTATTAATTCTGTTGTATTGCTAATGATAAGGGTGATGCTTGCTTTACCAAACACATCTTCCTCATATCTGATTCAATCTTAGTTTTAGGCATAAATCAGATTCGATGTTTATGTTTATTCCTGTATTTGTTTTTCATATAAAGAAGTGACGAGAAAGCATTTAAAACAAATATATGTTGTGTTAAAAACAAGCAATAATTTTCAGGGTTGTAGTGGGTATCTGCCCGGATACCCAACCAGCTACCAGCATTAAATCTGCACATCATCACAGATGTAAACGATGAAACTTTCAGTTCAGATGTAAGGGCAAAATTTCAGATTTTTTTTAATTTTATATCATTCCGTTTGTATTTCAGTATGTAATTAATTCTCTATAATATGACTGAACTCATGATTTTTTAGGAAGGAAGTACAATTTATTTCTGATAAAAAAAAAAAAAAAAAAAAAAAAAAAAAAAAAAAATTGGTAATTACAATTTTTTTATCAAATCTTTTTATGTATTTTAATCCAGATTTTTTGACTATTAAGACTGGCTAAACCTGAAATAAAACTTCCTTACTTTATAATTTTGATGCAAATTAATAGGTACCATTAGGAAGGAGGTAAGTTTCATTCAATAATTCAAGGAAAATGATTCTTATCTTTATAATGCAGATTTAATTATACATTATTATTTACTTGATCTTTATCTTTAATAATTTAATCATTTTTTAAATTATCTTACTTCTTATCATTTTAGTTTATTACTGTAATTAATTATTTTAATATTTTACTATATTGCAAGGATATTTTATAACTTTGATTGCATAAATACATTCAAATGACTGTTTAAAAACTGTAAACAAAGCAAGGACCAGAAATCTGCGAAATTCTAAAATCTGCACAACCTCTGGTCCCAAGTTGAGTGGATTTGAGGGCGTCTACTGTATAATGATTTTGTTCAGAGGTACTGTTTGTTTTCGTAAAGCGAAACCTTCTGTGCTTTTGTGCATGCATCAGATCTGTTTTGATTTTATCAAAATAAGGATGATCGGAGGCTGTTTAGCTGAGTGACAACATACAACTGGAACTTCGGCAAATACCCATCTCAGCATTACCCCTTTTGATCTTAAAATTGTCTCAGAGTGTCAGGCACAGCTTTCGAAAACGAACTGTATTTTTGATGTGTTTATAAGGCATCATTTTGTTTACATTTTAAAACTTCACCTAAATAGTTGTAATTTTTCTAATAAATATGTTACATATAATGTATGGTAGTAATAATCAGTATATCTGATGAAAATTCAATTAATTTTTTAAAAATAAACTATATTTATTTAATGATTTTTTTTTTCCTCCCTATTACTGTATTTCATCAATAGTAGTTCGAGAGCCATAATTTTATATTGTAAAATTATTAAAGTATTCTGCAAGCAGTCCTTGTTCAATCACAAAAGCCTGCCACTAAAAAATTTTAATACAGAAGATGCATATAATGTTTTCCTCAGATGTAAACAATAACTTTTGCAGTTAAGAAGCACATGTGTTTCACAAATATTGCTAATTTCTTGAAACACTAAATTTGATACATTGTCTTCTTTTAACGCATTATTTTGGAGCAATGAAAACAATATATTAAATTTTTTTGTAAATGAGTGTTATAATCGGTGGCAGCTCTTGACGGGGTCTTTTTTTTTTTTTTTTAGGCACTAAATTCATGCCTTCCAAAAGTAATATTTTTTTAAAAAGAAATTTTTGCCTTATTTAATATAAGAAACTTCTGCCAAAAATAAGGCAAAGATTTCATTATTAAAAATAGTGAAAAAGGAATAAATTTGCCAGCCATGCATTTAGTGCACCCAAACTGTCAGTCACGAGCTAAAGGTAATTTAATAATGTGTGACATGATCTATCAGGGCCAAAACTAAGGGGGCGAGGGGGCATGTGCCCCGGCGCCAAATGAAGGATTATACTTTTGGAATGGATCATTTTCTTCTGATGGATTGATGGCTTCCATTATTATGAAACAGTCATTATAAATGAAGTGTTAGGTGAAGATGAAAGAGCAGTCATAAAAAGTTAGAACTCTGATTTTCTGGTCAGAATGGGGGGGCAAGGGAAATAGCTTTTTTTTTTTACGGCTGCTTTTTCATCTTTACCTAACACTTCATTTATAATGGCTGTTTCATAAAAATGGAAGCCATCAATCCATCAGAAGAAAATAACTCAGTTAAGCAGGACTTCGATAATCGGGACTCTACTGTATATTTCATTTTAAAAATGCTCTTTAGAAAATTTTTGTTGGTGTTCAGAGGAGAATCATGACCCCTGTGACCTCCCCTTTGGACCCGCCATTGTAGATTATGTAGTTCAGAATAACATGTCTTATGATTGCATACTTTAAATTTTAAAATAAGTCGGCTATTAGAAAATTAATAAAATTATCTTTGTAAATATTCTTTACAGAAGAGGGGGGGGGGGGAAGCGCCAAAATCCATGTTTGCCCCGGGTACAAAAAAGGCTAGTTTTGGCCCTGTGATCCTATTATGTATAGGTGCAGATTCACAGTCGCCATGTGACGACTAAATTTTTTGCTTCGGCTGCTAACTTTCATTGTCTCAGTCGCCATACGCTATACAGGGATGCTCCTTTTCTGCTAATGGTGGATTTCTACCTTTTTAAAAAAATGAAATCAGTGTATTTTCCTTCCTACAATCCTGAATGATCTGTTTAACACAGAAAACTATTGTATTACATAGAAAAACAAACGTCTGAAGTGTGTTTTGATTTTTATAGCGCTAAATAATTTTTCACATTCACAAATTTTTTAATGTAATGTTATACGATAAAATCAAAATTAGAAATATTGTTATCCTAATATTTCCCACTACCATGATTGCTTAGCTTTACATTTTTTTTAAATGTATCTTGTCCAACTATATCTTCTGAATGAACATAGTTTAAGATTTGTATTAGACTTAATAATTAAAGAATTTTGTGATTAAATTAAACAAACCCATTTGATGTAATTAGTCTGTGTTTTCTTGTACATAGACATATGTATATATAAAATAAATTATTTTCCACTTTGAATTCAGTCCCTTACAAACACTAAATTCTTTTTATGTGTTTGTTTCATAATGAGGCCACTGGACTTTTTGGGTTTAGGAGCCACTTTCTCCTTCCAGATATTGGGAATCTGCACCTATACTATTATGTAAAATTTTATAATTTTCACTATTTCTAGTTCCAAGGAATGTAATTTAAAGCACGTTTACAAGGTAAATTTAATGATGAATGAAATATGATCTATATAATGCAAAATTCTGTAATATGCAGAACTTCTCATCCCAAGGTGTGTTATAAAGATCTATCGTATTTATCTTCATATGTAATTCACTCACCAAAAACCCTAAAGATTTAATATCTGCGAGTGCTTTTTTTTTTTTTATGCTGTGCAGTAGGGGGGGGGGGGGAGGAGAGGAGAAATGTACATTTGGGGAGTTAGGGCTTTATTTATTTATGTTAGTGAGCAACAAATATTGCAGATTTTTTTTTTTTTTTTTCAAACTAAAGTTTGAAAGATTTCAATTATTTAGGTAAGCTGGAGAGATGGGTGAGAAGGGAGAAGTGAAATTTTTGGGGCTCAGGAGATTATTTTATATGATTTACTATTATTGCCAATAAAGAGCTTTAAAGAAGGATGGTGGAAATTTATATATATATATATATGTATGTTTAAAGAGCAATATTTCTTGCTATTTTTCTTAAGACAGTAAATTTTTTATTTAGTAAAATTTAACATAGCTTTTTATATCTCTGAAACAAACCAACAGAAATACCATCTAAACATGCATGTTGTGAATTACTTCCATATTTACTAATGAGTGGTTTAAAAAAATCTC
The DNA here is from genome assembly GCA_963932465.1 of Maratus speciosus. NCBI lineage: Eukaryota > Metazoa > Arthropoda > Arachnida > Araneae > Salticidae > Maratus > Maratus speciosus. The sequence continues at coordinate 13,751,001 of OZ010786.1, forward strand.
ATTGCACAGTGCTCTTTAAAATTGAAGTATGAGGCATCTTTTTTTGCGGGGAGGGAGGGGGAGAGATTGAAGGTGAATAGAAATCCTGACTATGAATTCTTTGTCTGGTCTTTAATTTTTGTTGTTGTTGTTTTATTTTTTTTTATCATTAACTTAAAAAAAGTACTGATATCAATACAAAAACCCTTAACGGGTTAAAAGTTTGTGACGCAACGCTTTATCTTATGCTCTAAGAATTTTAAATATGGAACTTAAAAATAATGATATCAAATTTTGAGTGACACTATGTTATTAATTATAATATCTAATATACATTTATTTCATCATTTTATTTTTTTATAATTGCATGTGCAAAAATTATGTTCATTTTAAAAAGATGTATAAAAGTTTATTCATTGATGCATTATCATCCGTATCTCTCATAAATTCAAAATATGAGTATTAAAAGATATGATATCAAAATTTAAGTGACGCCTTGATGTTGCTTAAAACGATTAGTTTTAAAATTCAATTTAAATTTTCTTTTGGCTAAATACATTTACACATCTAAACAATACTTTTCATTTTCCAATGCACTGTTGAATATATTACTTTCACTGAATCTATATAATGCACTGAAATGTATTCATTTGAATAAATTGATTTATCTTTTGTGCCACGCTATCCAAAAATCAAAAGTAAAATTTATGTAAATAGTTTTTGCGTCATTGTATCTAAACTAAGTTAAATGTATGCAAATGGATAATATGACGAAAAAAACTATTTACATAAATTTTACTTTTGATTTTTGGATAGCGTGGCACAAAAGATAAATCAATTTATTCAAATGAATACATTTCAGTGCATTATATAGATTCAGTGAAAGTAATATATTCAACAGTGCATTGGAAAATGAAAAGTATTGTTTAGATGTGTAAATGTATTTAGCCAAAAGAAAATTTAAATTGAATTTTAAAACTAATCGTTTTAAGCAACATCAAGGCGTCACTTAAATTTTGATATCATATCTTTTAATACTCATATTTTGAATTTATGAGAGATACGGATGATAATGCATCAATGAATAAACTTTTATACATCTTTTTAAAATGAACATAATTTTTGCACATGCAATTATAAAAAAATAAAATGATGAAATAAATGTATATTAGATATTATAATTAATAACATAGTGTCACTCAAAATTTGATATCATTATTTTTAAGTTCCATATTTAAAATTCTTAGAGCATAAGATAAAGCGTTGCGTCACAAACTTTTAACCCGTTAAGGGTTTTTGTATTGATTATTATTACATAGAAAAAATTAAATACATAAGTGAAATGTTAATAAATATATCTCTATTCTAAAAAACGTAACTTACGCTGTCACCGCCGCCGTCGCCGATTTTGAATTTTTTGTGACCGGATGTTTTTCTCCGTTAATATTAAGAAAAATATTGCATACAAAAATATGAAAATCAGCGGTATTATACAGAAATGTTTAATAAACACGCTGATGCAGACAGTTTTCAAATCAAAGACTTATTTTAAGAGATATTTAATGCTAAAGTTGGGCAAAATCGTTCCATTAAAAATGTTTTATTGAAAAAAAAACTATACGTGAGAATTAATTCATTTTTAGATCATTTTATACGTTAGAATTTCCCGGTGTGCAGATTGCATTTATTTTTTTTTTATAATTTGACTCATTTTTTCAGGTTTTATTTATATTTAAATTCAAATGTTCCGCATTTTGAGAGATATTTCTTAAAAGTTTTAGAAAAGAGTATTATTTTAAAGTGTTGCCAAATTTAAAAATAATAGAAAGAATAATATTTCCTTCAAATTAAAAGTTTATTTTTACGTGACTATTATAAACAGAAAAAAAACTTTTAAATGAGAATTAAATGATTACATATGAAAAGCAGGAAATACTGATAATTACGTCATAAAAAGTATATTTACATGTAAATCTTAAAAGAGAAAGAAAATTGTAAAATAATAAATTCATTAATATGCGTTACAACACGTACGTGGAGGAAACTACGTCATGTTTAAAACTGCCAAACCATAATATTGCCGAACAGTTTAAATCAATATACTTGCACGAGGCATTTATTTCATATTTTGAGATAATCTTTTAAAACTAATCTATATATATATTACGCTATCGTACGTGGCACAGAAATCGCGATTATTTGTTAATTATTTAATGGCAATGCGAAAATGAAACGCATCTCATTGGTTATTGAACAGCATTTAATGCAATCCCATACATATAAGGGGGTTACCATAGGAGGGGAAGGGCTGTTCTGTCGCCAACTTGGCGACATATCGCCTACTTTTGCGACCAAAATTAGTCGCCAAAAGGGACGCCAACTTGGCGATATCTTTATATTTCGCCAAATTCCCATAGACTTCCATTATAAACCAGCAGAGTTTACTTGCTTACACAAAATCAACAATTGAGATACTTTGAACCAATGAACCAATGCAGATGTTATTGAAATGCCCACAAGACTCGCATTGCTCTTATGTTGAGAATTCTAAGGCAGCGTAAATAATATTTCCTTTCTAACAACAAAAGTATTTTCACGTAAATATTAAAAAGAGTATGTAAAAAAACTTTCTTATAGCGTAGTTAAAAAATACCGGGAGACAAAGACTCTGTTTATTTAAATCATTTTATATTAGCTTATTTTCACATGTTTCACTGATCTGATTTAATCAAAGACGAAAACAACCCGTTAATAGGCATTGTTTTTTAAATTATAATTTATTCTTCCGAAAATTTTTTTTTAAGCCAACAATCCACCATCTAACGATAAAATGGAAATTCATCTTTCGTATGAAATATTAATTTAATTATATTTGTTTAAGATTTAACATATATTGCGTTTTTTATCAAAATTATTTTCTGGGATAATCATTCACGATTTCTCCATGATTAACAAAATATAATGATTTTATGGCATTGTACACGCAAACATGTTTCCACTGATTTAGAATTCATATAACTCTATACTTTTAATTATATCATTTTATCAGCAGAATTAGTTTTTTTATTAAAAATGAATTTATTTTACATATGAAACAAACTTAAAATAAATGCATTCTAAGATAAATTCTTTTTAGAAAAATAGTGCATAACAAGGTTAATGAGATCTTAAATAATAAGAAAAAATAATTAAAAATTAAAGACAAAGTAATAACTAAATGTTAATTTAAGTACTTTAGGTCGTTTAAATTTTAAAGCAAAATCTGGGAGAATCTTAAGGTCAACTTCCGGTTAAGAGCATGTGTTACAAACAGTTAAACATGGTGGTGGGTGTTTGAGTAAGATTAAAATGGCATATTTAGCTGGAACTGAACTAGCCTTATTGAATTGAGTTTTAGTAAGTCACGTAGTCCAGTCTTGTAAACCACGCCTCCAGTAAACCCAAGCCATGGTTCTTATACACGCTGTAATTTGATTTAATGATTTTGACATTTTCAAAGTCTTGAAAATTATCGGTTTGTATGACGCAGGCTACATTTTTAGAGTTGAACAAACATGTTAAAATAGGGAAATGATTGGTTGTTTAATATACAATTTTTATTTTTATTTTTTTTCTGCCTTTAATGACAACGTTTTATGTAAAATTATCTTCTTAGTGCAATTAAATTTCGCAGCATTTATTTTTTTTATACAAAGTAAAAAAATGTCTTTTATAATTGTAAATATAAATAATTTTTATTATAAAATTAATAATGACTATGCTCAGTCGAAAAAGTTTTGGACATTGTAACTTATTAATAACAAGTTTATATACATTAAATTTGTATACCTTGTGATATCACAGTTATTTGATTTCCTTAATTGATTATCTATCAGTGGAATTTTCATGCATTTTCAACTTGATAATATTAGTATTTGCAGTTTTAGGGTATAGCACATCAGAAAACACTCAGGATATGTTATCTGGCTGTAAAGACATTTTTCATTACGCAAAACGAAAACTGAAATTAAAATAGAATTTTTCGAGAATTATTTATTATTGGATTTTTCTTTACATAGCAACACGACAGGAAGTTGCCTAGAATGCTTGCATAACAAAATGATATTTTCGACAAATAATGATACACCCTTTTGCGTATAGTTGTAACATTAAAATGACATACCAGAAATACTTCTTGTAACTGAAGGAAACTGCTTTTGAAATTGATAGAAAGTCTTTTCGTAAGTCATCTTTGAAATGCTATTTTTTTTCTTTATTCTTTATTCTCTATTTTCTTTTTTTTTCTCCATTATTTTTATATATATCATTCCATTTCTTCAAATTTTTTGTCTGCCCAACGTGGTCTTCTTTCTTACCTACGATGAGATCCGATATTTCTGTATTTCAGTAAGTTTACTTCAAAACCCTACTGTGTAAGTACATCATTTTGTAAATATCCGATATAATGTAGGATTTAACGATCCGTAGAAAAACTGTTATTGAAGAATATTAATATAAATCAAAGTATTTCCAACAGTGGTGGAAAGAAGCACAGCATTACTTTATAAATTGTTACACGTAAAGTATTAAAATATTTGAAGTGTTTTATTTAATTAAAGATCTCGATATACAATTAAATGTCTTTATCCTGGCAAATATTTAGCAAAACTTCATAGAAAAAGATCTGTATTCATAGAAAAAGTTTTCTTCTTCGTCTTCTTCTTCTTTTTTTTTTTTTTTTTTTTTTTTTAAATAGAGAACGCGTAGAATTAAATAAAACGCTCAAGTGTGAGTATTGCTCGCGCTCAGGGAGCTCTGTACTATAAATATATGAATTAATTACATTATTATTTTAAAAAAAATCGTTGCTAAAAGAATAATAAGACTTTGTAAAAAACTATACAAAGTGGGGTTGGGTAACAGAAAACTAATCTTATAGTTTTCTGTCTGTCCTCCCACTGATGAAGAACAGACTGTTTTTGATTTTTTACCTGTCTTTCTTGTTTTTATAAATATTTTATAGTTAAAAAATTTCTGCAGATATACACCTTCCTTTTGAAGTTATGGTGTTTTAGCATTTTGAAATGATGTAATATGTTTTATTGCATTTGATATGTGCTGCTATAGCGCCATTCATGCAGTAATTTTTCATTAATTTTAAAATAATATATATATATATATATATTTGCATTGATAAGATGAGGTGTATGTCTGCCTTGCGCCTTTTTTACTTTTTCGATTTTGCTTGCGGATATTTTTTATAAAGTTAGTTTCACTTTCATAACCGGTTTCGAATGTGAAATTAACTTTAGAGAAAATATCTTGAACCCAAATCGAAAAAGTAAAGTAAATAAGGCGTGATGTAGACATTAGGGTGGTGCGAAAAAAGTCAAGTTGATATTTCCGAGTTGCTATAGTGCGGAAAAGTTGCGATTGGTAAATACAAGAAAAACAAAAACAAAAAATATTTAAATCGGACTTTATCTTCCGATCCCGCAAACCGCCTAAAAATTTAAAAAAATTGAAAATTTCCGATTTTTACAGAATTTTTTTCTTTTTCTACGTATATATATATTTTATCGCTATAGTGAAAAATATTTGCAGATTGTAATGTTTAATAATAATAAAAATAAACAGTTGCGTTTAAAGAATAGCTTCCGATCACGCAAGCTCAATAAAAATCGGCAAAAATTCAATTTTCAGTGATTTTGATGAATAAAGAAAATAATCACCTGAGATCAGTTTGCGTTCCAATATTAACATTTGCATATAAATTATACGATTTACAACTCTTTGCTTGTTTAGATATTTGATAATGTTTAAACAAACCAGAACTCACCACGGGAAGGTAGCTGAACTTCGAGTTCAAACCACACCCTATCCTCCATCCAACCAATGAGGGTGTTTGCTATTTACATTACTTAAATACATAATTTGTTATAATAGAATCAAAACACTGTATTAAAAAACTAGTGTCGTGACAGTATAAGATATACAATTTGTTATGTCATCTGTTTAAGTCTGACTTTTAGACGCAACTTTGTACTGCGATTTGGTGGTAATGTCTGGTATTATGGACATTGATTTCAGTGTGGCCCTGATGCTCTCTTGATTGGGGCCCACATACCTTAAATGATGCTTCCGTTACCGATTTAATGCACCGCTGGACATCTTACGTGTGGTTGAAAAACTTTTTATCATCCTAGACTGAGATATGACCTGATTGAACGAAGAAATGTATTTCTTCATGGGTTAATCTCCGAAAAAGCGGTGGAAATGTTAATTTTGCTACATTACAATCAATTAATTTTGGATTGTAGGAGTGATAAAGATTCAGATGCCTTTACACTTTGAAACATTCTGCCTGGCTTTTAACAGCCCTAGCTCTCTTATGTGCCTCCTTTTATAAAAGACCACTGCCATCAGTAGGTTTTCCGGGTGAGCAAAGAACGAGTTTCATTCAGTTTCAAAGACTACACTCTCTTCAGGTTGTCACGAAAGTATCGATATGTTTCAATTGCTCTGTACAGATGAATAGGCCCGTCTGTAATGTACTTACAGCATTTTATTTCAAAACAAACTGGCAAGTAAGATTTTAAAATAAATGTCAATATGGCTTTAAGGCATCCGATGGGTTTTCCACGCTCGCGTAAAGTCGAAGGGCTCTATTCGCACAAGTGAGCAATCTGGCATGTGAAATTGGACCGGAGTCACACTTTAATAAGTCATTTGGAAAGTTGTAACTTTTAATTACTTGACTTACGCCAAGAAGATATCTTTGGTCCTTGCTCAACAGTTGCCTGTCCATTTCTGGAATTTCACAATCAGTCAATTGAAAATTTATCACCGATAGCTTTACACAACAATGATATTGTGTCCAAATGGTGTATTAAATGATCTTGGGCCAGTAGTTTCAACATTCAAATGTTGAAAAAGATGGCGGGAAGGTAATTCAACAAAATGGAATATACAAACAACCCACTGCAGTGGTCGTCAGAGATAAACTTCAAGCTTTCTGATAGCACCACCTTTCTATCCAGTATTGGTATTTGTACCATCACAGCCTACCAAATCTAAGTATTCTAGTGAAACCCCTTGTTCAGTAAGACATGATACTATGAACGCTACAATGTCCTTAGCAGGCCCGGAGTTTGGAGGCACATGGCCTAAATAAACTGAGTCACGTTCTTTTATGATAGAAAAGTGTTCCTCTTTAATAGTTCGACGAACCTGTTTATATGCAATACTTTCTTTAACTGGGGTATCGTCCTTTCTTCCGTCAAAATAGTATATGCCATGTAGTTCATCTGAATCCAGTTGACTTTTCTGTAAATTTTATGGAGTTAGGTGAGACTAGGTGGGAGCGCGTTCGCCGACTTCAGCGCTGTTTTCCAACGTGGCTAACGGCAGTTGGGTGCACTACTAAACTTTTCAGACCTGAAACGAACTCTTCGTGGTAAGTTCTAGGTTGTTTAAAAATAACTTAATATGCTCAATAGTATCAATTAACATTTAAATTTTAACCTGAGACTGCAAACTGACCTCAGCTGATAATATTCTTAATGCATGAAAATCACTCAAAATTGAATTTTTGCCGATTTTTATTGAGCTTGCGCGATCGGAAGATATTTTCTAAACACAATTATTATTATTATTATTATTAAACAGTACAAACTGCAAATATTTTTTCCTATAGCGATAAAAAATATATAAACGTAAAAAAAAGAAAAATTTTGAAAAAATCGGAAATTTTCAATTTTTTGGAATTTTTAGGCGGTTTGCGGGATCGGAAGATAATGTCCGATTTGAAGAATTTTTTTTTGTCTTTCTTGTATTTACCAATCGCAACTTTTCCGCACTATAGCGACTCGGAAATATCAACTTGACTTTTTTCGCACCACCCTAGTAGACATGCACCTCAGCTATGCAATGCAAAAAAAAAAAAAAAAAAAAAAAAGTTAATGTTGAAATGCAAACGAGATATTAGAAAAAATAACCTTCCCATAGTATTAGCATTAGCTCGCGAGCGCTTCTCCTGACGGGAACAGGAGCCTTCACTCCCTCGCTCTGACACTCTCTCCCGATAACAGATGCGGTACGTTAAGCTTGTAACTTTTAATTAAATAATTTCGTTGGAATATTTCCCAACATACCGGAGAAAATATAGATAATTTCACCACAGTTACGTTCTACACTGTAAAAAAAAAAAAAAAAAAAAAAAAAAAAAAAAAAAAAAAAAAAACGGACTAAAAAACGGAAATACTACTGGCAATCTAGACGCCAGTACTGTTTCCGTTTTTTTACGGGAATTTTTACCCATAAATTACAGAAAAATGTCCGTTTTTAATCAGAAAAAGGGAATAGTTTCTGTAATTTATGGGTAAAAATTCCGTAAAAAAACGAAAATAGTATTGGCGTCTTGATTGCCAGTAGTATTTCCGTTTTTTAGTCCTTTTTTTTTTCTTTTTTTACAGTGTATCTTTCAGAAACTTGTGTTACAGTGAGACGCGAATAATTTCCAAGCACATTCTTATAATATTGATCAAAGCAACAGATCCAGAGATCGTGTTTACTTCATTTTGGTTTAGCTGAAAAAAATAAGCACTCTACATTCGGCAAGTAATTGACAATGAGAAAAAAAAAATGTATACCAGACACTCTAAAAATTAATTTAAAACAATAAAAATATTAATTTTGAGATGTGTTTAAAAATAAAAATGCAATAAAAACATACCTTTTAGAAAATAATAGTGTATAAAAGTTGATAATAAAAATATCTTCAGAAAAGTTTAATATAAAAATGATAAATACTACTTTAAAACACCATATTAATAATTAATTGGGCTAAATTTCAAATTTACACTAAATTAGCAATTTTCCATATTTTCGTTTCTGCATAAATCAGTATACAAAATAGATGGTAACTAACTTTCATTTCAATGTGAATTATATCAGCAATCAAATTCAGAATATATTACTTGAGCAACTATATTTTCAACGAATTAAGAAAAACTTGTTTTGAACCCCTGTTTACATTAGAAAGAAAACCTAATCATAATATAAGTACTGAAGTCTATTTTCAAATATATATGAATATATTAAACGTTTTTTTTTATATCAGTGTATAGTAAACTAGTAGAAAAAATCAGAAAATATGAACATTTTGAAATAAGCTTTTTCTTAGTACAAAAGAATATGTTTATAGAAAACTGGTACTTGAATCAATTTTTAAAGCAAGTTTATTTTATAAATTATACATTTGTAAACTAAATTTGTAAACTAAAAATTGCATTATTATTCACATCTGTAATTGCAAATTTCATAAATGTATTGTGCTCTGAATAAAAGTTTCAAAATTCTGCCCGAATAAACCTAAAAGTTTTTACAAAAAAGAATGAACATTTATTGATTAGAAACTTCTTTAACCTTGAAAAGGTTCCCTTAACGCATTAATGAAATAGCAATTTTCTCGAGCGAAAGACAACAAACTTTCAGCCATGTCAAACATAATTTTTTTCTTGCTCTCTATTCTTGTAAATTGGTCTCTGGAGATTTCTTGTATAATAGAAGATAATACTTAACATAATTTTACTAAATAAATGAACGAAAAAAGAAAATTGAAAGTATCATTTCCAAATTGAAATTTCTGCTATATTTTTACATTTCATTAAATGCGATAAAAAAAAAGCTTAAGTGGACAACAGAATTGAATTAATTTTAATTGTTTATGGTAGTCTATCAAGAGATTTTTCAATGAAGTTTTCAGTACCACGAATCCAGTATATATCTGTAATAGAAATTAATTTACTGAACAAATTTTAGAATATTTAATTTTTAATAATAATTCTTTAATTATAATTAAATTCACCATGCGTTCCAACTTTGGATAATGTTATGTCCATCTTTGTTTTATTACGTATATGGGTTTAATAAAATGTTAGTCTCTCAATCAGGCCATAAAATTGATTAAATAAAATATAATATATCAGGTTGTAACGAAAGTATCCCGCCACAGCTAATGCGGTCTGTGCAAACAGTTCGCGTTGACGTGTTTGCTCCTAATTTGTCAAACGAATTTTGGCATTTGAAAGAAAGACATTTGTTTTATAACACTGTGTTGTGAAATTTCTAAAAAAATATCGTTATCATTAAGTACAAGGTGCCTGAAATGGAGCTATCACGCTACCGGAATAGAAGCATCATTTACTTCCAGTTCTGTTGCACAAAATCAGCTACAGGATGTCACCGAATAAAGTGTACAGCTTTTGGTACTAGTGTTGTATCATATGACACTATGAAGATTTGGCGGAATGGTGGTTATATATAAAATTACAGTTAATTATATATAGTATAATTAGTATTATGCAATGGTGATTTGGCGGAAAACTTTTGTTACAACCTAATATATATAGAAAGTGTTCTGGAGGGACAAAAAAACATATAACACCAGATCCTCTAATCTCATAAATCAGCTCCTCAATACTAATACAGTAGAAACTATTTTATGCGAAACCGTTTCAACCGAAACTTTCAGTTAACCGAATCTATTATTAAAGTTTTTATTATTTATTTATTCATTTTAATTTTTTTTTATTATTAATATTACTTTTTTTACTATCGCATTCTTTGTGTGCAAAATCCATTTTAAATGTTTTTTTTTTTTTTTTTTTTTTTTTTTTTTTTTTTTATTATTATTATATTTTTTGTGTGCAAGCGGCCCTTTCCGAACTACGAGTCTATATAAATATTTTCTATCTCGTTTCTTAGAGTTTCTTTGAATTTAACTTGAGCTCCCGTACACTGAGTGGAAATGAGAAAACGAACATATTAGCAATTCTGATGCTTTTGAATGTTTTGAAAAAGGTCTGGCATGGCTGGAACAGCAGAAAGACTATGATACTAGTAAACTAATAATATTAAAGAACTCCATGACAGAGCTTCAAAGCAAAGGCAATCGAAACTGAGATAAACAAAACATTTTTTCAAACCCTTGTGATATATGTAAACGGCACTCAATTTCAAAATTAAAATTCAGGTAATTTATTCTTGTATCTATTTTGCTATTGCTTTATTTTTATTAAGCATTTATTACCATAATAAGAAATATTGCATATATTTTGCCTTAACCATTTTGAAGCATTTTCGATTATCCGAAAATTTCGATTTTCTGAAAGATGGTCGATTCCAATTACTTCGGAAAATCGTGGTTCTACTGTATTTAAAAACTGCATGATTATATTACTCTAATTCTACTTAAAATTGGTAATGATTATAAAATGGCATGATTATATATCGCTTCACAAAAAGAGTATAATGCGCTTTAATGCTGTAGAGGACTAGCTACTTTCCTATGTACGGCATCTAGTTTTTAAGGGAGAACTTTTTGACCGATGTTAAATTGGATGCGTGAAAGTGACCTCTGGGCTACATTTTTTTTTATATTTTTCCAAGTATGTTTATGGTGTTTGGAATTAGTGGTTCACGGTTTTCGCTGTAGTTTTATGCTATTTAACGCATGCTGATAAATCTACAGGTATAAAGCTGAGAGTTAATTTTGGTATGAATAGATATGGGGTAAAATCCTACATAGTAAATAATTGTTTATAAATCAAGTTTTAATTAATTTCACGAAAAATAAAAACACAGGTCACTTACAAATCTCTTCAAAAATCACACCAGTAAATTTTATATTTATTCTTTTAAAAATGAATCTGAAAATGTGCCAGAAAATTTCGAGTTGTTGAACATGGAAATTTATTTTATTTATTTTTTTTTTAACACCGCCTTAACTTGATTCTGATAAAACCATTTCTTATGTAAAAATGAAATTTAAAACTCGTCCAAAGGGACGAAATCTACCTGTGCCTGTAGGCCGAGCCGGGAAGATTTTTTTTTCTTTTTCAACCCCCACTTTTCTATTTCCTTTTTAATTTTTTTTGTGGTACAAATTGGGCCTATCAAAAACTTGTCGATATAAAAGTTGTAGATAATATTAAGAAGATTTATAATAAATTTAATTGGATTTGATATCTTGAGAATTGACTAAATTATGAATATTTTTCTCCCGAAAACCTTATTTTTTGCGCCTCTTGAGCCTATTTTTAATTTCATCAAAAAACTGTGATACATAAATTTTTGGCCCTATTTTTAGAAGTAATAAAAACTGTAAACTGATTTGATATGTACAAAAATGAAGAAGATATGTTTTTTTTTCGGTTTTCACAAAACCCCTCTCTATTTGCATCCCCTTGGTTCGATTTTGCCCATTAACGAACTTGACCGAAATTTTATGCCCTTTGATTTTATGTATCAGTTTGGAACAGATTTGTGCAGAATTACGGAAGTTATCGTGTCCATAAAAAAGTTATATATATATATATATATATATAAGAGAATTAGTAAGATCTCATCATGGGAAAGACGAAATGCCAATGTATATATAGAAATTTAATTCAAAAAATAATAGTTCTTCATAATTCCTCTATTATTAACTCCTCTTATATATATATATAGATATATATATATATACATAGATAGATATATATAGTATATATATATATATATATATATATATAGAGAGAGAGAGATAGATAGATAGATACATAGATAGATAGATATATAGATAGATAGATAGATATATAGCTAGATAGATATATGTATAGATATATAGATAGATAGATAGATAGATATAAATAGATAGATATATAGAAATATATAGATACATAATTTTTTTTTTTTTTTTTTTTACTGAGAGTGCTTTTGGGCTCTAGGTGTCATGATCGGTGTAGATCTGCAAAAATATTTCAGAAAATCCAACATGGGGAAGAATGTAATAGGTAGTGTTTCATACGAAATCCACCTAAAAACTATCTGCCGTATTTGTCCAAAACACTATGCGTTAAATTAAATATATATATATATATATATATATATATATTGTAACTGATCAAAAGTCTTTCCCGTAACATTAATTGAAAACTGTTTTTCAATCATCCTTGAAATACAATTTTCTATCATAAAAGCTCTTTTACGTCTTTCTTTCGTTCGTATTACTTTCAACAATATAAAGACCTATTACTTTTGTATTAAATTTCTATATATACATTGTCATTCCGTCTTCCCCATGATGAGATCTGATGTTATTGTGTTTCAGAAAGAATCTTCCTTAACCCCGCGGTGCAATTCGTTATTTCTTAAATATCATACATAATAGAAAAATAAATGATTCAGGAAAAGCTTTCATCCGAGAATGTTTTGTAATTGAAAATATTAGTTTTTTTTATATTTTTCAAACACATACGACTCAATATACTGAATATTGAATTTGAATAAAATAAAACACTGTGTATATACAGTGAATATGTTTCAGTTAAGGAGTCATTTCATTTATTTTAAGGCACATATTTTAAAAAATCAGTGCGACATTTACACTTTTTCAATGATAAGAATTATTCCTGCTATTAAAAATATATAGTTAAAGAAGTTGTAATAATTCACACTAGCAGGTACTGCCAATATATTATTAACTTATAAGTACACTCTTTTTACTTTTTTTTTATTTTATTCTAGTAAAAAATATATCTTTTGAAACTAAGTGTACTAAGAAAAATTGTAATATTTTAAAGAAGATTCGTCTTTTGTGTTACTTTTCAATCCTATTCTATTGAGGATACGTATGTTTTAAGATTCTTAGATGAAATGTAATTTCAATTCTATTTTATGGCCTATTAAATTCTGAAGTACATCTTTTAAAGCCCCCAAAATAGACGATTGAAATAAATTATTAATTGTTGAAAAAACTACCTAGCTATGTACTACGAAGCGAAAAATAGTTGTAAACAGATTTGTCCCTTGATTATATTCAGAAAGTATGTTACCTGATAAAAACAGATAGTATTTTATAAAATGTTTATGATATCAATTATTTAAAAATTAAAACTTACACATTATTTAGCAGCTATATTACATGATGTATTCTTACATTCCCGTCATATCCCCAAAAAATAAAAAAATGAAATCTAAATGTGCAGCTGGTGCACAGAGTTGAAACTTAATTTAGCCACAATTAATGCTTTCAGAATTACATAATTTACTTATTTATTATTCTTTGTCATGTCATTATAAATACTGGTCCAGCTCTTAAGTGGAAACAATTTTATTATCAGTATACTTTTCTCAAGCAGAACTGCATGATTTTATCAAATGGTAAAATTTGTATTTTCGATTAAATTTGGTATTGAAATCATTGCCATTTTAGAAAGATATTCTGTGTTTGATTACCCCTTAATATGAAAACACGTGCTTAATTTTACTTACTTTAGGAATATAATTAAAAAAAATATCTTTACCAATATCATTAAAAGGTTAAGAAAACTTTTAGGAAAAATGTATTTTATTACAAATATCAGCCAAGTGCTTAAAGAAATTACATTTACTGTTGCATTTTATGTTAATGTACTCTGTATTTTATTCTTTCTGTGTGCTTTCTCGATATTGCATAAAATTTGGAATGAAAAATCTACAAGTCTCGATGTTTGTTTCACTTAATAAGTTAACACTTTTCGTTTAATTTTCTTAGTTTAACAGCGGACGCAAAATAATATTTCAGTTTATTATAATGTTACATGTTGAAGACTAAAATATAACAAGACACGGATATATTATGCAAGATGGTCAATAGAATAAATAACTTTACACATTTTCAAAATACACCAGAGTCTAAAGCATTGAAACACGCAGTTTTTCATTTACTGATAGGTGCTACTTAAAGATAACAATTCAGATTACTTAATAGATTATTCTTGTGTTTGAATTAGAAATAGCTTTTGAGATCGACAATTGATGTGAGAGTGCAAATTTCTGACGTAAAATTTTAAGAATTCACATTTTGTTTTGCCTCTTAAGTATTCCGTTTACATAAAAACATAGAAATGCTACCCACCAATAATATTTCTAAAAGCCATTGACTAAATTCAAATTTAGGTGAGTTTTTTCAAAAATATTGAAGAAATATTTCGAAGTTTTACATTGATACAAGTCCCTGAAATGTACAATGTAAAATTTATATTTATGTGTTTTGAATTATCCCAACAAAATTTTGCAAAAGCTGAAAGTCATCTAGTAGTATAGTAGCAAAATACAATGATAAAAATCACTTATATTTCGAACTTTAGACAGTGAGTCATTTTCAAAATCTTTCCATGATTTCGAATACCAAAATCAAAATTTTAGAAATAATCTGAAAGTTTTAATCTTTCGTAAATAATTACATTACCTCAAAAACATTAATATACAAAATATACAGAGACAAAAATTACTAATTTAACATTTTAAACTAATTTTTAAATTTTAATTAACTTGGTAATGAGATAAGTGAGCACGGTAATGACATCTACGGTAGTGACAAATTAAGCAAAATACATTTATTTTTCCCCAGGCATAAATGGCAGCCATTATATCTTCTGGCCCATACAATGATTTTCTATTTCTTATATAATAAAAGCAGATTAATAAATAAAAGTTCATTTAATTATCAATTAGAAGTGAGTACGGTATTGACGTACAGAAAACTACTCACCAAAACATTTAGTATTTACTTGTTTTATTGAAGGAATAAAACTAGTTACTCTATTCATTTAAACCTGATAACAAGTTGAATTTTAAGGAGTATCTTTGCCTTGATAAAAAGGCATGTGCTGCCCTCTAAAATATTCCAGATGAACTTTTTGTCAGAAGCATGGTAATGACACTCTTTCTTGGGACACGGTTTAAAATAATTATTAAGAATTATAGATAAGTTTAATTAATGAAAATAAATATTTTTTTAATTAGTAGCATCTTAATAAATAAAAATGTATAAAAAAAATTCAAATCTTTACCTAATAAATTGCTTGTTGGGACAACTTACGGTAATGACATTTTGACTATAAAAGAATATATTCCTTATTTTAAAATTTTTTATAAATAATAATATATCTGTAAATTATCATAAAAAACATGATAGTAAAAATTCAATAATTAAAATTATTATATTTAAATATTTTTCTCTGCAAATGAGAAAGGACAGTAAAACTCGACACTTTTTGAAAATCACCCTAGTACAAGCATATTTTATTAGATGTATGTGGCACCCCAAATAAATTAAAACTTTTTATTTTATAAAAATGATATTTCAGAATCTCGATGTTTTTTTTTAAATATAGATGCATTTGGGGTAAATTTAAAATTATTTAATTTTAATATTTGACCGACATATCTTTTATATATAAAGCCAAATTAGGAATAAAAGTTACAGTAATGCCCTCCATGGGTTTGGGATAATCCATACTCTTTAAACTCCTGAGACCTGGCATCCATTAAAACTGATGTTTTATAATGCATTTAGTTTTGCTCAGGTCTCAAGAGGATATCTGCGCTTTATACTCACAGGATTTTAACAATTAAAAGATAACGGAAGAAGATAACCTGTAGACAATTAATTGCGGGATTTCTTTTCAACATAACAATTTGCCATACTATCCATAAAAAATAAAATATGTCATATAAAATAAAAATTTTATAAAGTTGTAGGGAATGATTCAAATTAAAAATACATTTAATGAAAAGATGGTCATAATTCAGTTTACATCATAATATAGTATTATGGATTATCATCAGAGTATGAACAATTATGATTTAAGTAAATGGTGCGCATATTATTTTCTACTGGACCATAACTTTTTTTCTCACTCATAATATTATGGTCTAGCTTAAGAACGCTTTGTAAATCAGATAAAGCCAAAGACTCCTTCTTCCCGTCCAGATTACTCAAATCATCTTATGGTGCAGTGCTGCAATTAAATTTTGAATTAAAGTCAACAGTGATTGTTCAAATCTGCATGCTTTAGTTTCATCAAGGGTATAATATAAATTCTTGCTTAGACGATATCTGTAGAAAGGTAGAAAAAGAACCCATGTTTAAAATTTCAACTTTTGATTTATTTTCTGCAAAGAAATGAAAATTGTTATAGGTATACTCTCCCTTTAAGACATTCCGTAATAATCACCACCATTTTATTTTCTATATCTTCCGTAATAATCACCACCGTTTTATTTTCTATATCTTCCAGTCATTTCTCAGTAATAATAGAAACGACAGAAGCAAATGTCAATCTCCTCTCTTTAACTGTTTTAGCGAGACAATGATTTTCCATAGCATTGCAGTTAAAAGAGAGTTTATGAAAAGATAAAAACATTAAGTAAACTAAACCTATATATAATTTTTAGAAGTTTTCGTAGAAAATTGCACACGTCTTTAATTATGTATTTTTAAATTTTTATTTAGATTGCTTAAGAGGTGCAAAACAAACACAGTGAAAAAATGTCCAAGAATGGGATCGTACCAGAGTCATTCACATTACGCACCAATGCTCTACGACTGAGCTACCTGGACATTACCAAACAAAGCATTTCTCATTCTTATTTTGTAGCAAAGCTGCAACCGCCGCACACGATGGCATTATTATCATGAGACAATAACCCTGTGGTATACACGAAACAAAAGAAAATCCAGCGTCGATGAAATTGAAAAAAAAAAAAAAAAAAAAAAACCTACGTATAATTTTTGGAAATTTTTGTAGAAAATTTCAAAAATCCTTTTAGTGTAAGAAAAGAATGAGTTTTATCACTCTGTTGGTTTTGGAGTAAGTTAAATAAAATTTCAAATCATTAAATTTTCTGAAAATGCATAAAATGAATGTTTGCCCATGTTCTACATAATAAAAACAGAAACAAATATAATAATATATTTTTCTTACCTGATAAATTTTAAGATATTTTCCTATCAGAAATTCCTACATTGACAAAAAGTACATGTTTTCTGAAAAAATATCCTTAATGCTAGAAAAAAAACTTCAATTTCGAATGTCCTCATTAAAAAACTTCAATTTCGAGTGTCCTCATCCGTTAATATTTTATTGATTGAATTGTGCTCTCATTCCCCGGGAATGTGCCAAACTTTCTAAAAGCCTCTGTAAGTAGAATGGTTGACTATGGATATATATATATAGAGAGATTATCTTAGTGTATTTTCAACGTGATTTCTACTTGTAGTTACCTGATAACTTTTCATAGGATATTCTATTAAAAGTTGCAATATTATCATCTAAAAGTATCACATAAAGATTCAATAAATAATTTATACAAATAACTAATATCGTTATATGTATTAACATATATTCCATTTATCCTATTTTTACTATGTTTTTATATTAAATGTTGGAATTGTTTAGGGGAGCAGTCCTTATTATTCATAATTTCACAATCCTTGTTGGTAATTTCTAATTGTTACCAATGGTTATATATATATATATACCCCCATATATAAAAGAAACAAATGAAAAAAGCATTAAAAATATATAAAATTAAATTTATTAAGCTGCGGGTAGTATCGTACTTTTATATTATTTTATTTACTTATCTAATATTATTATTAATTTACTTATTTTTTCTGAATTATAATTTAAAAATAGTTATAAAAATATTACATTATCGATGGTAATTAATTATTTTCGATATTCCGATTAGCAAATTTAGACTTATAAATGTTTTTTTTTTTTTGGGGGGGGGGATAAATTTGGAATTATAATTTGCAAAATTGCAATATTCCTACAAACTTAATCTCAATAATGTACGACAGATGGCTGCACTATGTATTTCTACTTAATATTAATTTTTAAAAAAAAGGAAAAAGGAGAAAAATAATTTATAACTTAGAGCATCATCAGTAGACGGCATCACTATAATACTATTCACATTCCATTCTATTAAAATCTTTCTGCCAACTTATATTATTTTCTTCATTTCTACCTATCAATTTCATATATTTACTTCTTATGTTCTATTTTGTAATGGATTTACTCTAGGATCTTTTAATTAGCGTATAAAATAATTTATAATGTTTAGATTAATTACGACAATTTTATAAAAATAAAAATAAAAATATAATTATTATATTTATATTTTTATATCATTTTTAATATTATTTACTTAGTGTGATGATTCTGAACGGTAAGAATTCGCTTTTAACTGTAACCCGTTAATATGTCGTGGTTTTTGCTGTGATTTAGGGTATGCAGGATTACTATTCAAATATGGTATTTAAAAATTCTATTGCTGAGTAGATTTTTAACTCACATGTACCATTTTTATTTCTATTGTGCATGATATGTTCTGTTCGGGTCTTACATTGATTAATTATATATTTCTTTCATTTTTTATGCTATGGTTAACTGGGCAATGGGAGAAATAAGCTTTTAAGCTGGTAGCTTATTATTTGTTCCTCAGAAATTAGCCGTTTTTTATTAAAGACTTCCTAATAATGCCCTTGAAAACGACTTACAAATCATTAGTTCCAATTTTATTCATAATTGTTCTCTTATTTGAAGATCATTTTGCAGTTTTTCTTTTTGAATTAATGTTTTTACATTTTGAGATCATACATATCGTGCAAAGTGTTTGTTGATGCTGACAATTCATTATTTCAGGTCTTTTTTCATTGGTTAAAGTGTTTTAGTAACAAATTGTTTTACAAAATATTTCAAATATTTATAATTTCTTACATATATTTCATTATTTACTTGTTTTTTATATGATTTCGCCTTCCTGTTGATTTTCCGTTCGCTAATTTTGATAGTTTTAATTTTTTAATACTTTCATGTACTGGTAATTAAGATATTAGTTTATTAAAGTAGAAACAATTAATTAATTATTCGTTAAATTAATAATAGTTGATCCAGCTTTAGTATGTATAATGTCAGTGTATTTATTGATACGTAATTTATTAATTTTTATTTTAATAAAAGATGATGAATTTTAATATTATACATTGGTTATATCTATCTATCTATATATATATATATAATGAATTGATTAGAAAAATTTATCTTGAAAATTAATTTACTACTTTGAATATCACAAGTGAGGTATCGCAAATTCTTATGGACAAAATAAAGCAAGTTCAATTAATAATATATATTAAAAAAAGAAAAAATCATTGCCAAACTTAATTTATATAAATTAACGTATATGTTATCCTATAAGCTTGATTTATATGAATAAGCTGAGAATGAGGAAGCATAATTTGTCAACTGCAAATAACTTAATCATCCTTTTCCTAATGAAGTTATCTTGTTAAATTAGGCAAAATATTTCATTATTCTAACGTAAAATCTGCATCTTTCTCTACATGCAAAAATTCGTTCGTTGGCAAAATTTCAGCTTATCTATTCACATTCAAGTGTGCGTAAATAAATACTTAAATAAAATATATATATATTTTTTTTTAGGAATTTTGGTTGTGCTACGATACATGCTTTTCCCACGTCAGTGTAGGAAAAATGAATTATTAAATCTATTCTACTTGAAAACCTATGTTTATAATTATATTTAACTTAGGTGAAATAAACGTGTGCGTTTTGTTCTTATTAAATAGTTTTGTTCTTTGATAAGTTATTACGATTATTAGTTTTTAAAGAGAAATTCTGCAATACAGTAGAGTCCCGACGAAGTATGGACCAAGCTCACCTCGGATAAGCAAAAAAATTGGATAAACCGGATTTACACAAATCAACACCAACTAAGGAAATGAAATATAAATTTTCACTCAATTTATTCATTTTTATGCTACTAATAACATTTCTTTGGTGTACATTTCTGTTACTTTTAAGGAAAACGGATAATGAAATTGTTTATTTGAAAAAGCCATCGATAGTGTTTTGTTTGTAGAATGTCAATTTTGCTGAAGTTTTATTTAATTTATTATTTTTATTTTATTTATTTATTTATTTTTTTGCTGCAGTATTACGCTACTCTATAGCTATCAATTTCTAAAAATTTACCCTACCCGTAAAACTTAACAGTAAATTTTGCCTAATTTAATCGCCGAAATCTAACAATTGTCAACGATTAAATATGGCAAAAATTTTTGTTAAATTTTAGATCGTACAAATTGGCAGCTATGTGATTCTATTAGTGACATCAAAATTGCACGTGTAGTTTCTTGTTTCTGCTCAAACTATCAAATATATTTTTTTTTCAATCGAACTTATACCTTTTGAATGGATCATTTTCTTCTAATGACTGATGGATTCCATTATTATGAAACAGCCATTGTAAATGAAGCGTTAGGTGAAGATGAAAGAGCAGTCGTAAAAAGTTAAAACTCTTATTTTCTGATCGGCATGGGGGGGGGGGGGGAAATCGCCGTAAATTTTTGTTGAAAAAAATCAGAGTTCTAACTTTTTACGACTGCTCTTGCATCTTCACCTAAGACTTCATTTATAATGGCTGTTTCATAATAATAGAATTCATCAGTCCATCAACAAAAAAAAAAAAAAAAAAAAAAAAAAACCTCCGTTAGAGTGGAATCACAGATAATCGGGACTCTACTGTATTCAGAAAGAAATACTAAAACGAATTTATATCCACGAATATTTCTGTCGCTATTATTGTTTGGCTAAAATTGACAATGTTTATTTTTTATCAACGTTGTATTCAAATACTTGATACCAATGTTGAAAAAATATTTGCAGTTTTCTCCTAATGGAGTTTTAAAGTTTTCGAAAGATTGTATTTCTAATTACTATTGTATCTCTAAGTAATGTATGACTTTAGTAAAAAGAAAAAAAAAAAAAAAAAAAGAAGTCAGAAATCTATCATGAAAACTTTATTTCCAATCTGACGGTTCGGAATTAGTTCGACAATATATGACTCGTAATTCTTATAAACATATACTGAAATATAACTGCACTTTGAAAATAATGACTTATATTCTTATTTAACTGTAGTTAACAGTGACAATTACAGTTAAATGTATTTGACAGTCATTTTATATTCAAAGTTTAAAATTTGAACGAGACGAAAACACCGGAGGCAGGGGAAATAGTAACATTGCTTAAAATATGTTACATGCAATGTTTGGTTCAAGAAAAATAAAAAAGGTTATAAAGAATCAAGATGACTTTATATTCTGCGTCGCCATTATTTTCGTAAAGCATAAGAAATTTTAAAATATAGTTTTGAAAGAAAGTCTTTGCAAAATTACGCTACATAGGAAAATTAATTTTCTAAAACTATCACTTGATAAAGCTATACGAAAAGAAGAATTTTATGCAACTCATTCTTAAGGTGATTTTTTTTTTTTAAAGATACATATACAATGATAGCACTTTCTTTAGAATTCACGCTATTTGATTGCATATTCAAGTTTTCTCCCTTTTCTTAAAATGCATAAAGTATTTTTTTTTTTTTTTTTTAATACAGAAATGCAGATTTCAAATCACTCGTAATAACTTAAATTGCGGTCTTCAGTGTTTATATCTTCTTAAAGCATGTAAACATTTTGAGAAGATTTCCGCGTGCTAAACTTTAAATATTTTACCATTTCAACATACATTAAACGTTCTTAGTGAAGAGGATTTTTGTATTATTTCTATTTACGTTTATTACATCATCTTTCTCAAAATCACTACATGTTTAAAGTCAGTGTACAAAAGATTATCTTTAAAAAGAGCTTTCTGTTTCATATTTTTTTTATCTCATTGATAGTTTTTTATGTTTTTGAGATATATCTTTCCCTTAAAAAATATTATATGATATTTCAAGAGTCTTGGAATTTTCCTTTTTATTCCGAAACACATTCCACTTTCACGATTGTAATGAAGGTGAAAAATATTCAAATGATACTACTAAAAAATAAAATGAAATAAAAAAACACTGAAAACAAATAAGTAAAAAGTGAGTAAAAAGTACTCAATTTTAATTACATAACATACTCAAAATAGCTCCGAGTCAAATGTACTCAAAACGGAGGAAAACATGTACTCATTTTTGATTCCATGGAATGTTCAAACATGAATCGTTATGTACTGCCCCCTGAACCTACAAATTAAAATTAAAATGTACTGACATTTATTTCCCGTCAACAATTATTAATGAGAAATGTTTAATTGATTATTTTTTAAGAAAAATAGCAAAATTATTAGCAAAATAGCCAAATCGAATGTTTTTTTGACAAAATCATTGTTTTCTAGCACTTTTAAATTATTTTAAAATACTATGTATAATTTAATATTTACATTATTAAACATCTTTTATGCCGCCATAAAATAAATAACTCATTATAGGGTATATGATGGATCAAAATTGAGAAAAGATAGGTTCATTTTTGATCCAAGTATACTCAATTCGATATGAGTACATCGAGTTACTCATTTTTCAGTACTTAACTTTTTTCAGTGAAAGCAGATTTTAAGTACAAATACTTAAAAACTCTACTCGGAAAAAAATATATATGTAGTTTAATTGGGTTTTTATATTTCTCCACTTATTTTAGGAAATATGCACTTGTCTAAAAATCTTTACCTTTTACGTTTGTGTAATTCAGGATGTACGTTTTTTTAGTCTTATTTTAAGCCGATTGTTTAAGCCTTTTGGTGCCTACAATGTTTTATCATAATGCATTTTTTTAGATAATAAATCTAGTTAAAAAATCATTCATGATTTTTATAAGTAAATTCTAAAATTTTAAATAGTTATCTTCTTTCTTTATCAAGGGATTCACAGTTAGCACTATATCAATATTTTCTAAAACAACGCAATAATTTCTTATGTTTAAGAAATATATGACTTTTTTTATTACTTTTATGCTTAATCTGTTTAAAATCTTGATAAATTGCATGTTTCACAATTCAAGTGTTTAAAATAAACAGAGTAATATCTTTTTTAAATTGTAAATTAATACTTTTGTTAAAGTGGGATATGTACATAAATAAATAAGCACAATTGCAAACATTTTATATATAATTTTACATAAAGAAAAATGTTCTTGCTTTTATATCACCGTAAGAATTTTATTACTGAGTTTGATTTAATTATGAATGTACAGAAATTATGAGAAAAGGATTTTTTGTGACGAAATTTCAAATAACAAAATAGTCGTGAAAACAAAACAAAACAAAACAAAACTATCGAAAGCAGTATAAAAGTATTTGTGTTAGTTCATTTTGGGATTTGTTTTATAAAAATAATATACATAGCTTATTGGAAAAAAAACAAAAACTTTATATATAATAATGTTTTTATAGTAAAATTTATTGTATAATATTTCACAGATATTATTTTTTACAAAAACATTTAGGAATAGAAGGAATAATGTAACGTCTATTCAGGATTCAGATGAAAACTTCTCATATAATTTCTACAAAAAAAAAAAAAAGTAGTATAAAGAAATCCTCCCTAGCTCAGTACATTCCAACTGTGTAAAATTTAAACAGGTAAATTATTTTTAAGTTGTCACTATTACCGATGGCATTTCTATGCAATATGACTTTTCAAGTCACATTATTTGAAAGATTCATACATTTAAAACAAAATTTGTTAATTGTATCATATTTACTTTTCTCAAAACTTTTGATCAATTAATCTATTACCAAAAATTAATTTTGATAAAAGAATGCGAATGCCCTTTTAAGTTCAGGAAAATCATTTTATAATTTACCTAAAACTTTTTTAAAAAATATGTCTCTTTTACATAAGGTACATTGTTTGGTCTCAAATTAATATCACGTTTATCTGCGTTAAATGGGATTTATGGCATCTTCTGCTAATCTAAAAATTACTATACATTATAATTATGCGGTCAATCATTATATGAGGCTTTGAGGTGGACTATCCCAGATTTGATGAAATTTGAGTTTGTGCAAAAATGAGTTTGAATTGTCAACGTATAGAATTGTATGTCATGCCATCTATTAGCTGTATAATGAATTCGATTAATAGTTATATATAGATTAATAGGATATAATGGTTAACTACTCAAGTGATCGAACCAGTTTAACAAATGGTCCAAAGTAGCTTGCATATCAAGAGTGGATAAATTGACTTCTTTCACTCAGGCACTGTCAATTTAATCACCATATGCTAGCAGAATAATCTAGGTCTCCTCTGGCATCAAATGAAACAGTTTAATAAAAATTGAAGCAATTCTTCAAATCCTTTTTCTCGAAATAAGAGCTGTCAAGGTTGAACCAATCTAGTTCTCAACGCCTCATATGTGAGAATAAGAAAATATTAGATTCTCACGTATATACCATGTCATTTCGTTTTATTTATTTTTTCTTATATATGAGGACCCGAGAAGCCAAAGTGTATAAGTGACAAAACTGAAAAAAAAAAAAATGCGCTAACTGCACAGACTATCTGGAAATAAGGTTATTTGGTTGGAGGAACAAAAATATAAGTGATTTTCTAATTATGTGCTGCGCTCTAGAGGTCAACTACTTAAGCTCTTTAAACTACTTAACTACTTATTTTTTTTAATCTCTACTTAAATTATAAAAATATTGTACTCCCCTTTTCTTTAACAATTATTAAAATAAGACCGCTGTCAAATGACCAAGAGCTTCATATTTTAATTCAGTCAATTACTATTGATGTTCTGACTTTTAAGTCAATCTCCAAATCTAAATTTTGTCAACCGACTTCTTGGGTCAACATACAGCATAATTGATAATTTTATATAAACAAATAGATAGTTTTCGCATATAAACATGCAAAAGTTGAGTTTAAGGTTCAATTTATATATTAAAAACCACACGTTTCTTTACATATAATATCTGCCTGGAATATACATCAGCATCATATTTAAATCATAAAATTTGACGGGTCATTTACTAGTAAGGTTTTATTCGTACAAATGAGACCTGCTTTAATCTGTCATCCGTAAATAATTAAATTAATATTAATTGGATGAAATCAAGCTTGTTACGTTGACTAAATGATTTGACTTAATGTAGTAAAAAAGGCTGTTTATAACTTCAACCTAAAATATTCGATTTATTAGCAAAATTTTCATGATAAATATTGAAACATTACATTATACATAAATATAAGTATGTAGAAAGATATAGCTTATGTTTTTAAAATACTTGCAGATTTCAACTGTTTTCTCCCCATAATTGATTTAAATGCGGCGATATTAAAAGGGATTATTTTTTTATATAATTTATTTTAATGATATGTATTTTTACGAAAATTATTCGTTATCTGATTAATCCGTATATTATTTTCAGATGCTTAACGTTCTAAAAATGAATAAATGTGAAATATTTTAATTACATAACTACTTTATTTAATTTACGGTACCGTCCATTAGCAAATTTAAACATATTTATTTCCTTATGCTTTGGAGAATATTTTTTTACAAATACTAGGGGGCTAGGCCCCCTACGAGCTACGCTCGCCAACCCCCGTCCAGATTCCGCAGACTCTAAATGCATGCTAAATTGATCGGCTTTAAAATGATTTCGAAAGATTGAATTATAATTTAAAAAGCAGTGGCGATCTCCCTATAAACGGATTTCTATTCATTTCTCTTTGATTGGGGAATTTTAACGCCAAATCCGCTGCGGTACTACTTGATTATCCCGTCGACCAATTTCGCCAAATTATATAAATCGCCAAACTACTCGCCAAATTATACAAATTGACATAATTTTTATTTTAAATAACGAAAGAACAAATAAATTAGTACAACATTAATAAAAATACAAATAAAACGTCGAAATAAAAATAACTTGATGACGTAGACATGTGTAACAACATTTCAAAATAAGCTAATATAAAAGGAATTAAGTAAACAGAGTCTTTGTCTCCTGGTATTTTTTAACAAAGCGAAAAGAAAGTTCTTTTAAATGAGACATTTTAAATTAATCGTTTTTAATCTGACGTAATTTTGACCAAGCTATTCTTTCTCTTTTAAATAATCACGTGAAAATACTTTTGTTAGACATGAAATATTATTTGCGCTTTCCTAACAAAAATAGTTGAAAAGTATCCTCTCAAAATATCAAATAAATGTCTAGCGCAATTTCTAAATTTAAACCGTTTTGCAATATTATTTTGTGTTCATTTTATGTAATAACTGTAATATGACGTAAATATGACGTAATTTCTCTTTTAAGACTTCTAACGCATGTTAATAAATTTATTATTTTACAAATTCCTTTCTCTCTTAAAATTCACGTGTAATTATAGTTTTTATGACGTAATTTGTAATAAGTTCCTTCTTTTTGTACATAATTATTTAATTCTAATTCCAAATGTTTTTTATCTGTTTATAATAGTCACGTGTAAATAAATTTTTAATTTATTTACACGTATAAATATTTTTTTATTTTCTGAAGCAAACATTATTGTTTCCGCTGATTATACAGTTGGCAACAGTTTAAACTAATATCACTTTCTAAAATCTGTAAAAATTATCTCTAGAAATGCAGAAAATTTGAATTTAAAATAGAAATAAAACCTCAAAAAATCAAATTAAAAAACGTGATGAGTCATTATTGTTGATGAGTCATCAGTGTGATGAGTCATCAGTATCGATGAGTCATCAGTGTGAGATATTATTATGAGTCAAATTAAAAAACGAAATACAATCTGCACACCGGGAGCTTCAAACGTATAAAATGATCTAAAAATGATTAAATTCCCGTGAACAGTTTTTGCTCCTATAAAACTTTTTTAGTGGAACGATTTTGTCCAACTTTAGCATTAAATATCTCTTAAAATAATTCTTCGATTTGAAAACTATCTGCATCAGCGTGTTTATCAAACATTTCTGTATAATACTACCGATTTTCATATTTTTGTATGTATTATTTTTCTTAATATTAACGAAGAAAGACCTCCGGTCACAAAAAATTCAAAACCGGCGGCGGCGGCGGTGACAGCGGTAGTTACTTTTTTTTTAGAATAGAGAGATTAATTATAAATCCCATATTAATTGTCTGAGCGAAACGAAGGCTAATACACAACGCAGTATTACTTTCCAGTCAAAAACAGCTACGATGGATATTTAAACCTTTCGTAAAACCTTTCGTCAAGCATAACTCAAAAAATAATTGTCGGATTTAGGTTCTGGTTTTACCAGAAGGTACCTATGAGGGTAACCTACTGAATGCACCTACTATGAAAAATAAGTTCCAATTCATTTAAAAATTATAGTAAAAAAACTGATAAAAAAGCACAATTTATCTACATACGTCATGAAATTTAGTGTATGTCATTTTCACCGGCTGGATGTTTTCGTAGAAAACCGAATTATAGCACATGGAGCAAAGAAAATATGCCGGCACTAATATTAAAGTGCAAAAAAGCATATTTAAATTTAATCAAACAGGAAAACAAATCTGGATTTTTTTTCTATTTCAAAGAGAAAAGCCATAATAACGTAGAATTTCAGATTTTACGATAATCTACCCAATAGCATTTTTTAATCACCAAAAGCAACCAACATATATATTTTGCGTGTGAAATTTTGAAACAGTTATTTTATGTTTAAATAAACAATTTTTATTTGTGACATCATTTATTCTTAATTTATTTATTTTTGTCTTTTTAGTATTTTAAATGAAATTTGAGTGCTTGTTAGTTATCCCGTCCACCAATTTCGCCAAATTATATAAATCGCCAAACCACCCGCCAAATTATACAAATTGACATAATTTTCATTTTAAATAACTTTTTTAAAAAATAACTGAATATTAATACTAAATAACTTAAACATTTTAAATAACAAATAAATCAGTATAAAATTAATAAAAATACAAATAAAACGTCGAAATTAAAATCACTTGATGACGTAAACACGTGTTGTCAAGTGAATGTGACATTTACGATCAACCATTATTGGCATTTAATCTTACAATTTGGCGACAATAATTTGGTCGACGGGATAACTAACAAGTACCGAAATTTGTACTTTTCCAGAATAGGCGTATTATAGGTAAAGAAAATGGGTTTGACGAGAGAAGTAAACTTTTCATGCATATTTTCTGGTAACCTACTCATTCTTTCATGTACAGAAGCAATTTTTTAAAGATTTAAACAATTAATTTAGTGTAAACAAGGCATTTACGCACAGATGTCACATGCGCACCACGTTGGCGCGATTTTTTTTTCTGACGCCAATGTCATATACGCACCGGGGTACTTAACTGGCGCCAAAGTATCGTTATTTTGCTTGATGGTAACCTAGATGCTGTTTTTTATTTATTAATAAATTGTTTATATACTTTTATTTTCTTTTTTTAAATTATATAAATTGTTTTGTTCTATAGGTATTAATTCAACTTTTTTTATTTATTGATATTCCCTTTTTAAAAATATATATGTAACTGGTATTCGAAAACGAGGTTTTTGCCAAATTGGCGTCAGAAAAAAATCGCGCCAGCGTGGTGCGTATGTGACATCTGTGCCAAAAAGTTTTATATTCATTTGTAAAAAATAAACATAAACGTTCATCGGGTTTGTAATAAATTGTCAGGTTTGTATCTTTTTTCTAACAAATCTCACTTTCTGAAGCCAAAACTGCATAAAGCTTTTTTTAAAAAAAATGCCAATGCAAAGTAATGTTGTTAAAGTACAGTGAAATTAGTTTAAAACGTGTATTTTAAATGAAGTGAATGAAAGCTTT
This sequence comes from Maratus speciosus, assembly GCA_963932465.1. Classification (NCBI taxonomy): domain Eukaryota; kingdom Metazoa; phylum Arthropoda; class Arachnida; order Araneae; family Salticidae; genus Maratus; species Maratus speciosus. The sequence goes on from OZ010786.1 coordinate 13,780,471, forward strand.
AAATTTTAAATGAAATGAATGCAAGATGAGTATAGTATGGAAAAAATATTGTCAATTTATCACCTTCGCTTGATTAACTTAAAAGTATCAATAATGCAATTGGTACATGCTATGCAAAATGAAACAATTATGTTATAACCACTCTTCGTGCAAGAAAAATGGCCAATAATTCGTATTCAGATACGCAGGCAAGGTTGACGTCAATCAAGAGTAATACTAACAGCAACATTGTTATAATGGTCGGGAGTTATAATAGCTAAGTAATAATGGCGTTAAGCACACATACCACACAAGCAGTACATATGTTTCGAGTCAAGCTCGATCATCAAGGTGCTAAGTATTCAACAAAAGTTTAAAATTTAAATATAAATATATGCAATCTTGCATTCCACCCCCCCCCCCCTAAAAAAAATCAATTTAACAAATTACAACGACCATTTGGAAAATGATTTTTTCAAAAACTAAAACTTAAGACATAAAAAATCGCACGGAGTTGACCCTACATTACGTACGCCATGAATTAAACATTAGTAGTGTTAGTACACGTAAAAATTCCAAGCCACAAAAATCGCCTGCGACTCGTACGTATTATCCACCTGAAACTTATGTATTATCCAAGCATTTCATTGGCTGTTCGGGAAAAGGCTTTTCCATCGTCAGATTTCCAAGAAATCTGACGGCCGATTTTAAATGAAATTTCATTCTTAAACTTCTAAACATCCCACAATATTACTTTTTACACCGTCGTATAGAAAAAAAAATGTACTTTTAATTGCAATTTGTTTGAAAGCTGTATCTCAATTTGTTTCTGAGTTATTATTTTTTTTTGTAGTTTTTATTACTTTTTTGTCATAGTGGCAACAGAAGGTATCCATCTCTGTTGAAAGTAAAGGGCAATACAGATTACTGTATAGACCAATCTGAAAACGAATAAAATGTGGATTAAACCAATGAAAACCTTCAGACATGCTTTTGATTTCCTACCCTGACGAGAACAATAACAATTTTTCCAATTGGTTAAAAATAAAATGTTACAGCAGTGAAATTTAATTGGAGTTAAGCGAAGCTTTTTAAAATACGATGTTGGTTGAAAACCAGATTACGTAATATTCCTATAATATTTGAATTAATCACGGTACATTTTTTTTTTAGCCCGGTTCAGATTTTGCAAAGAGTATTTTATTTTTATTTTCTGTCAAAAGCCGCCTTTTTTCCCCGCAAGTGTAACTTGTGTTGATGTTGAAATAAATGTTTTGACTTATGGTATTATCTCTTCTTATTATTTTTATTTATTTACTTATTATTATTTTTAATTAAATGAGTCAAATCGTGTTTATAAATTTATTTAATGTGTGTATTTTAAATTAAAAGAATGCATTACGAAAGATGGCGATAAGAACAATATTTGACGATTTATCAATTGCGCTCACCAAATGCTTTATTACCATGCGTTTAATTCCCTTCATGGAATTTCATTTTTATATGGACTTTGCTTTTTTAAAAAAGCTTTACGCAATTCGAGTTTAAGAAAGTGAGATTTTTTGCCAAATGATATAAACTACTATGAAAATAAACTGAAGAAGTGTTATACTGGTTTATGTATGTATTTTAAAAAATGCAAAAATGTCGGGATGAAACAGCGAATAGGTTGTCCGAAAGTACTTGTAAATGTGTTCCTTTTCTAGGCTATTCTATCTCTTACTAGGGCCCTTAACAGAGGGAAGAGCTGGTAAAATAGGTATGGATTTTTTTTCAGGTTCACTAATCTAGATATTTCATCATTTGAATTAGTAACCAGTATATGGCCAATTAAAGACAGTATCTCATTTTCTTTACTTGAAGAAAAGGATTCGCTTAATTTTCGCATGAAGAATAAGTGACAATTAGAAATGTTGAAATGGACAATGTACGTGCACTGCTTACAATTTCCAAAGAATTTGGTAATATTTAAAAATAGAATTTTTCTATTGAACATTTAAAAGGCAGAAGTTATCACATTGTTAATTGTAAAATTTAGTGTGCTTTAATGCGATTAAATACGGCTAATAGTTTTATTACAAATTGTGTTAGTAGTGTACGCCTCATTAAAATGGCATGTCATATCTTATTCCTTGGCATGTTATTTGACGTTATTTTGCTGTACCATTTACAGAATCTAGACAAGTTTACTCTTTATTTCCCAACGTTTTCCTCTCACATGCTGCGACAGTACATTTTTTTTTTTTTCTAAATAATAGGGCTAGATCGTGCAACGTGCAATATAGAATATTAGAGCTTTCTGTTAAGAATAATCAGTTGTTCTATTTTTAAATTTCTTTAAATTTGACCTGCCCCAAAATATGTAATGCTAATACACGGAAAAAAGTGCATATACAGGGTGATTCAAAAGTTATCGCTCAAATTTCGTGTGGACGTAGGGAATATGTCAGAAAACCGATTTCACATAGGGAAGTATGTTCGCAAGTGTCACTTAAAAAAAGGATAAAAGAACCGGAAGGAATAAAATTAAACGAGAATTTTCCAAGCGTGAGATATTCAAGGCATTGAATAAAGGTCATTAACGAGATTTTTGGAGTTTTTAAAGATGAAAAAGGCTTCGTGAAAGTCCAAATGAGAGGTAAAAATAGGAAAAGAAGTAATTCTAGCTTTAGGAATGTCAAAACGATGATTGAGACGCAATGGAAGGTTGGATGCACACAGCGCCCTCTACATACGCATGCGTGCATTTGCGGATATACTTTCCTATGTAAAATCGGTTTTCTGACGTATTCTCTATCTACCCACGAAACTTGAAAGATAAGTTTTGAATCACCTTGTATATACATACATAAAGTTTTTAAAAGGTCTAAAAATACAAACAGTGCATCAAGCGCAAAGAAGCTATATATATATATATATATATATCATCATCATCATTATCAACCGTTTTCAATCCACCGCTGGATGTAGGTCTCCCCCAGATTTTTCCAATGTTTTCTGTCTAGTGCTTTAGTCATCCAATTTACACCGGCTGCTTTTCTGATTTCATCACTCCATCTTACTTGAGGTCGTCTTCTTGTCCGTTTTACATCTCTGGGATACCACTGTAGGGTGTTTGTGCTCCATCTATTGTCTTGTCTTCTTGCAATGTGCCCAGCCCATTTCAATTTTAGCCGTTTAATTCATTCAGTGATGTCAAACATTTTCGTCTGACTTCTTATCCAGGTTATTCTTTTTCTGTCTCTTCAAGTCACTTTTCTGTCTCTTCACCTATCATACATCTTTCCATACTTCTCTGTGTTGTTTGTAATCTTTGTACCATCCGTTTTGTTAGCGTCCATGTTTCTGCTCCATAAGTTATCACAGGCAAAACACATTGGTTAAGTACCTTTCTTTTCAAAGAAAGGGCATGCTACTCTTCAGAATAATATTGTTCTTCCCAAAAGCACTCCATCCATTTCTTATTCTTCTATTGATTTCATTCATGATACTATTATCCGATGATACTTCCTGCCCAAGGTATACATAACTTTGCACTTCTTTAATTTCAGTGTTGTTGTAGACAATTTTCTTTTTTGATGCAAATGAATTGAACATCACCTTAGTCTTTTCCAAGTTTATTTTTAATCCCACATTAATGCTAGCTTCTGCCAACATATATATGTATATATATATATATATATATATATATATATATATATATATATATATATATATATATATATATATACAGTTACGGTCAAAAGTTTCTGGCCAGTTAGTTGTTTTGATTTGTTTGCCCGAACGCTCCAGCGAAGAAGAAATGCAATCGCTCCAAAAGTTAGGAATATGCAAATGACTTCTGATCACGTTATCATTTTGATTGGATACTGGAGACACTTGATGCAAAGGGGAGGAATTCGAAATTTGCGTGTGCAAAAGTTTCGGGAATTCATCATTCGTTAGTTTTTGCTATCGGTAAAGTACCTTTTTGTTATTTAATCAACGTGAATAACATACTTTAAATTCAAAAATGAATAGTTCAACAATTTTTTTTTCGTAAACGAGTGATTTGTTTATCGCTAAAGGTCAATCCTCTCCTGAGATTGCGACAAAGTTATTTATCGGAAAATCTTCTGTGAACGATATTTTTTAAAAATATATATAAAGATGTCCATGGCCTTCAGGATTTGCCACGGTCCGGAAGACCCCGAAAAACGTCTATTCGTGTGGATAGAATTATTAGGAGAAAAAACAGTTGATGACCCGCATAAAAATGCCACTGAAATATCCCGTGATTTACGGAACGAAAATATTGCTAAAATAAGTAGGTCCACCATGTTAAGACGCTTACGTGACGTAGGACTTTATGCAAGAGTTGGTGTTAAAAAACCTTTCACAAGTAAAAAAAAATCAGAGATCCCGACTGGCGATTGCCAAGGAACACAAAGACTGGTCAAGTGAAAACTAGAAAAAAGTACTATTTTCCGATGAATTGAAATAGAGTGATAGCAGACTCTACGTCTAAAAACAAAGATATGATTCGGGAGCATTTTCTAGAAAACGTGTCGGTCCGTTAGTTGAAACCCACGGCAAGATGAATGGTGCAATGTATAAGGATATATTGCAAGGTCATTTGCTGCCTTATTGGAGGAAAAATTGTCGTCACAACTATTTGTGTCAGCATGATTACGTCCCAAAGCATACATGCAAGCTCGTTAAGCAGTGGCTTTCGGACAAAAAATTCAGCTTTTGAAATAGCCAACTCAATCACTCGATCTGAATCCAATAGAAAATCTTTGGAACGAACTTGAAAAACGTGCGCGGAATTATAAATATTCCAATTCAGCAGAATTTTCCCAAAAATTGCAAGAAGAGTGGAAAAAACTTACCATAGCCAATCTTCAACCGTTAATTGAATTAATGCCACGTCGCTGCGCCGCAGTACTTATTGCTAAAGGTAAAACGACAAAATACTAATGGTAAATGTTTTTGAACACTGTTATTTGCTACTATAACACCAATTTTTTTCCAAACTTCTTAATATGGCCGGAAACTTTTGAGAAAATGCGTTTTCTTTTGAAATTAATTTTGTCATTTATATTATAGGTATACTTACAAATTAACCAAAAAATTTATGCTGGCCGGAAACTTTTGACCGCCACTATATATGTATGCACGTATGTTTATAAGATTAATTTTATGTGATTTATCTCTGTTTTCAAGGAAACATTTTATTTTTAGTGGAAATCATACATTTTCTCGGTAAAACGAAAAAAAGCATTTCTATCCTTAATTGTTTAATGCTAAAAACAAAAAGGTTCCTTCAAGAGACAGACGGAAATGTTCATTTTCAATTGAGAGAAGGCAAAAAATATCGAGTTAAATTTACGTGATTAATGTTTTGACATTTAAGTAACCAAGTCGTTGGATGTGGTAAAGAAGACTACTAATTCATCCTCTAATTGCGAGTACGAGGTTAAACAAGACGTAAATTGAGCATTAAACATGGCAAATGAAGTGCGTTCGTACTGTATATGTATTTTTCTAGTTTTAGATCTTGCGCAATAACCGTTGCAATCTAATGCAAAAATGCATGAATACATTTTTTTTACAATTATATATATTAAATTCAGCAATACGGAAATAATATGACTCCATCTTAAATAGGACGCAATCATTACCTATCATGGGGCATCAATGAATGAATGACGCATGATAGGATTTACTAGAATGAAGAAAACATTTGTTAAAATCTTTTTAATTTTTGGTTCAATTTTCATAAAATTTAACTTGACACGACGAAATTCTGCAGCAATTACATGTATTGAAATTAAAATCGTTCTGTTGGGTAGTTTTTGTGTTGTTATATGTAGACAGACAGACGGACGGACCAGACGAAGGCTATAGGTGCTACGTATTTATGAAATTACGGACACACCGGGAAACCGTTAAAAAACGGGTGTTATAATATAAATTATAAATATTCAACAATCCAAAATTGGTAACATAAATACTTGTTCAATTTAAATATGCATCCATGTGCATAATTATTATTATATAGATTTATTTTTATACTGCACTTTTCGTAATGTTTATTTCTAAAACAAGAAATTTCTGTCGTCAATAGAGGAATTTTTTTTAAACGAAACGATGGAATACTATAATGAAAGTTTTGTGGGAAAAAAAAAAAACGGAGGTTCGATAAAGGGAAGAAAACTCTAAGAATATTTTATTATTTCAATTAAGCAATTATTTAGATAAAAGAGGTATAAATTTGTTGAAATGTATTTTTAGGTAATTAGAAATTATGGTTGTACTGTACTAAATAAAATTTTACAATTACAGTTACATAAGTTATTCCTTTATATAAACATTCCATAGTCTGAACGTACCGTATTTGTTTTTCATTAAAATATTAAACTTATTTTTAAAAAATGTTTATGTTCTTTTATAGTTTTCCTGTGAAGAAAAATTAATACCAATAAATAATAATAAAAAATAACGCATATATTATCTACATGTGCTCCACAAAAGAAGTAAAAGACTTTTAGACACAGATCAGATTTTTTATTCTTTCCGGACTGATGTTATCCACCAGTTTGCTACCTCTCTCCCTCTTATGTTCCAACGAAGGAATTTTCCACTATTTTACGTAGTGATCAAATGCATGCACTGCACATATATCCAATCCAATCACATCATGAGTGAGGAAGATTGTCTCCAAAGTGATGATCATGCTGGAATTGCCTTCACTTCTTGGACGGGTACTGATGTATTACAGTAGTGTCATAGGCTTGAAATATCACATTCTATTTTATGTATTGAACTAAACAGGGTCAATCCATTTCAAGTGGTCCAGAAAATCAGATATTCGTTGCTCGACTATTTTTAAAAAATCTAAAATTTTTTGTGCAACAACTGTAACATTATGGAAGTTCAAAATGACTATTATTTTAATGATATTTATTTTCGTTTGTGCATGGCGGCCATCTTTGTTTTATCGTCTGCAGCAATTTTCTCAGAAGAAGTGTTTACGGAATTGTAAATAATTCATCGTTTATTTATCCAATTCAAGTGCGGATTAAAGCAATTTGTACAGAATGCATTGGGCTAAAAATCTGGTAATGGAGTAGTTTCCGAAACTAACTGCTTATTGGTAAAATTTAAGCATAAATTTTCAGTTTTTTTTTTCAAAATTTGTCCGTTTACAAGAGGAAATGTTTCTAGCAAGGAATAGTGTCAACATGACATAATTTATTTTTTACAAATAGGCCGAATGTACTTGCACTCACACGCCGAGTTCCAGATCTGAGACTTGCTTTCTCATTGCTAAAAAAACTCCCAAATTTTTCAAAAATGACAAAAATCGCACTTTTCAGGCTTTGATATCTCTGGTGGGGCACGAGATAAAAATATGATTTTTTTTTTTTTTTAATAAGAGTATTGTATGTAGTGTTATGCACAAGAAATTTCAGGATGGAGATTTGACTACAAGCTGAGATATGGCAAGGGCAACATGTCAAAACAATACTGCTAAACTGTTGTTTTGTTGTAGTCACAGCTAAGTATTTATTTCAGAGTATCATTTAAATTTATTTTTTAGATTATCTTTAAATAATTGTAACAGAAAACAAAGCATTTTGCAATTAATTTAAAAAATAATTATGCCTAAGGCCTACATTTTATATGGTTTCAATAATTTTTGTTGTAATTTTAGTAACTAAAAGAAACCTCAGCATTTTTACATATATATATATATATACAAGACCTGAGACAAAAACAGAATAGGGAAAGAGAAAAGCTGTTAATGTTGGCATACTTGTTGAGACATGATCAAACGTGTTAAAACACATTCCTGCTTGTTAGTTTAAAAACCACAATTTTAATGCTGCTTCCCAGTCCCTGACACTTGTTCCTACCATAAATATGTTCCTGTAAATGAAACATTATGCGATGTTACCATGCATCAGCCTCAAGTAATTTTCAGAAAGTAAAGATACCCAAAGCCTTTTCAAAATTTATACTGCAAAAAAATCACATTTTTTTCATAAGAAGTAAGCTAAGAATTATTAATGAATCGAGACCTGCACATAGTAATTTCAAAGTATATTTCTATGAGCCAGCAGGGCCAAGATCTTCAATCAAGTTATCAAGAGATGACAAGACTTGGTTCCTACAAATAAAATTTTGAGAAAGATCAAAATTGTGGTTTTTGAACCAACAAGCAAGAATGTGTTTTGACACGTTTGATCATGTCTCAACAAGTATGACAACATTAACAGTTTTTCTTTTTGCCTATTTTGTTTTCGTCTCAGGCCTTGTATAAAAATATTTTTTTTCTTTATGCAAAAGTACTGAGGTTTCTTTTAGTTACTAAAATTACTTACAACAGAAATTATTGAAACCATACAAAATGTATGGCCTTAGGCATAATTATTTTTTTAATTAATTGCTAAGCTTTGTAAAGGGCTTTATTTTCTGTTACTATTATTTAAAGATAATCAAAAACATAAATTTAAATGACACTCTGAGATAAATACCTAGCTGTGACTACAACAAAACAATAGTTTGGCAGTATTGTTTTGACATGTTGCCCTTGCTATATCTCAGCTTGTAGTCAAATCTCCATCCTGAAATTTCTTGTGCATAACACTATCATACAATACTCTTATAAAAAAAAAATTCAGATTTTTATCTCGTGCCCCACCAGAGATATCAAAACCTGAAAAGTGCGATTTTTGTCATTTTTGAAAAATTTGGGATTCCCAAAAATTTGGGATTCCCCTGGGAAAGTCCCAGATCTGGAACTCGGCGTGTGAATACAAGTATTTTTGGCCTATTTGTAGAACAAATTATGTCATGATGACAGTATTCCTTGCTAGAAAAATTTCCTCTTGTAAACGGACAAATTTTGAAAAAAAACTGAAACTGTATGCTTAAATTTTACCAATAAGCAGTTAGTTTCGGAAACTACTCCATTACCAGATTTTTAGCCCGATGTATTCTGCACAAATTGCTTTAATACGCAGTTGAATTGGATAAATAAACGATGAATTATTTACAATTCCGTAAAACCTTCTTGTGAGAAAATTTCTGCAGACGATGAAACAAAGATGGCCGCCATGCACAAACAAAATTAATAAAATTAAAATAATAGTCATTTTGAACTTCCATCATGTTAGGGTTGTTGTACGAAAAATTTCAGATTTTTTAAAAATGGTCGAGCAACCAGTGCTGGACTACTTGAAATGGATTGACCCAACATAAAAAGATTCTTAAAAAACAACTCAAAGTGTTTAATAATAATTATTTTTTAATTAAGGTTATATTGTTAAATATAAAAACATTACAATGATATATTTCAGAAAATTTATTTATATTGTAATTGTAACGCTCCATTATTTTATTTTATAGTATTGTTATAAATCCAAACCCGTTTTGTTTTAAAAAACAAAACGAAAGAATGAACTGCGGTATATATCTTTACTTTTGACGTTTATTTTATTATGCAACAAAGTTTCAGTAATACACTTTTATGAAATTCATATATCTAACGAAATTGTTATTTCCTTTAATGAAAAAATAAATTGAAATATTTAAAATAGCTAGCATTTAGATATCTTTTTAGTAAAACATTTCTCAATATTTCTGCATATTTAATAAATTTCCAATTTCTGCATATATATATGTTATTATGATTTCTTGCTCAACTTATTTACTATATTTTCAATCAGAAAAATTCACGAGTGATTTTTGTTTAAATATTGCACTATTTACATGTCACAATTGAACATAGAAAAATAATTTTCCATCTACAACTGACAGAAATTTTTCCGGTATTATCATTTCAATGTCGCTTTCCATGTTTTTAATTTACATAACAAAGATGTTATTGTAATTGTAGCTCAAAAAAAAAAAAAAAAAAAAAAAAAAAAACATTTCAAAAAGAATTCAATACTACTTTTGAAAAGCATAATTAATTTGGAAATTCATGCAATATGAATAACTCACGTTACAAAAAGAAAAATAATAGGCATTGCCCTTACAAGAAGTATGAAATATAAGGATAAATCTTCATTACATAACGACTTTTTTCGGAACTTCTATGTTTGGTTATTCGCAAAATATGCTTCTGTTTTCCCTTTATTATTGTTTCCTTTTAAATACATTTTTAATTATTTATTACTTAATCGAAATGAAATAAACTTTCTTTAATTACAAAAAGATGCTGCAAAATCTTTCTAGTTTTAATTTGGTACTGGTGTTGATGTAGCTCATTTTATAGAGCTAACTATTTTATTTCTGCAGGAGAGCAGATAAGTAGTCTCATAAAACAATAAGAGATACTTTTTATTTTTCAATATTTCAGTCATGAAGATCTTTCTTCAGGCAAATATTTTCTTTTGACTAAATGTTTTCTTATTTTGAAAATTTTTTAGAAAGAAAAATTGAACATATTTTGAAGATGTTAAGCAAAGAGTTCTACATTTGTTTCTGTTTTTTTTTTTTTTTTTTTTTTTTTTCACGTTTGCGCATTTCAAGTGTTACACACATTTTCTTCGGCATAGCAACCATTTTTTGTCAGAAAAAATTTCAAAACCTAATGAGTGTTTTTTTTTCAATGTGTAAAAAGGAGTAATTGAAGGTAGCAATTAATGTACCTTTTATGTTTGCTACAATGTTTTTTTTGTTTTTTTAAATGCGCATCTCTTCCTTCTACGTTTTGTGAAATGAAATCTTTTCTCAATTATTCTTTTTTTCTTTCTGTACGTTAAACAATGTTTTTTTTTGTTGTTTTTTTTATAATTTTATTTCACTTTTGAGCAAATTAGAAAATTGTTTTGTCATCCAATCTCTTGCAGTTAATTTTACTTCAGGCTACTCCATATTAAACTTTTTTTAAGATGGTATTCATTTAAAATAAATAAACAGTTATATATTCTTGAGCACATTGTTTCAAGATTCACTGCATCTAATACCTTTTATTTTTTAATATTTCAGTATTTGTATTTTGAAATTTATTATAAAACCTTACATGTAGTTTTGCCAAAAAATGAGTTTTCTACTTTTTTATTGACTAAAAAATTCCATTTTCAACACTTTCCAACATAGCGTAAAAGTGTTTTTGAATTCGGTTTGTCCGTCTGTCCGTGTTCTAACTCGCGTAAATATAGTCCGATTGCCATGAAATGGATATATGTTATTGGGTATCACTATGGTATGTTCGGTATTGAAAATGAAGCGCGTAGTCTTTTCGGTTAATCTACAAGGATACTCAAAAGAATTCTGTTACATTACGGACTATGGGAAAAAATCGTCTGCTGTATATTTGAATATTACACTATTTTAAACAAGTTGAAATTGATATATATCACGAAGGTTTATTACAAGTTTCTTGTTACAGAATATGCTGCGCGTAGAATTTATCTTTCATTTATAGGGACACATAAAAGAATTTGGGCACAGACCAAATTTAACAAATGAAACTTACGAACAATAATTGTAGACAGTGAGTGCGTTTTCAATTGTAGAATGTGTTTTTTAATTTAATTATTTATTAAATATTACTTGGTGTTTATGAATTCTATAGATAGGTCATATACATGTGTGCACAAAAATTCTGAAGAAGATCCATTTATTGGCGGAAATTCCTGAAAGAAAATTTCATCTGTTCTTTGCGTTTAACTGGACTATCTTTTCGCATATTATAATTATAAATACATATCCACAGATAACATACAGGGCGGCACAAAAAATTATATTTTATTCGCTATTCATGACAATAGAAGAAATTAGGTTTTCAAATACGTTATGGTTTTCCGTTTTCCAAACTGTTCATTTAGACATCATCTTTACTCTTAGTAGTCTGTGAAGCTTTGTTATAGTATACTGAATGTGTTGGAAAGTACCTCATAATGTATTCTGTACACATGATTTTTTGTTCTTGTTACAGATGTAAAAAAATCATGTAACAATTACTCTGGTACAACTATATATAATTACGTACAGTACTGTGTATTGCAAAAAGTAATATATTACACTCTACTTATACCTATGCAAGAAATTATAGTGCGTGTTGTTGATTTACGATTTATTACCTATGACCGTATAATGAGGAAATGGCTTAAAATTTAAAATTTAAGTTTTAAAAATTAAGTTGAAAATAGTAAAGTGTTGTACAGTCATTGGCAAAATATATATATGAACATATATATTTTTATAATTCTAGAACATTCTAGGAAGTGAATGAGAAATCAATTACAAAATTCTATCTTTAAATACATGAAGCAGGTTAGTTTAAAAATAATGACGTAAAAATAAACTTATTCCAAAACTTAAGTTTACATATGAATAAAACTATTATTTCACATTTTTAAAAATAATATTCTTAAATGTTGTTGGCAAAACTTACATCCTACGTGAACAGAGCTGCGGGTTAAAGACAAGTACTTAAAAAAAAACAATAAAAAAGGACAGAATGGAATTCTTTTTAAGGGATCGACGTACAGACAAAAAAAAGGAGGTGAGTTTCCAAATATTTACTCCGTCACCATTCTGATTTTACTCAGGAAGGAGAAATCTGACGTAATAGCGGCTGAAGTACACTTTTGAAATAACTTCCATGACGAAAACAAAAATACAGAGGAGGGAAAGAATTGCGTTTTAAAAAACATTTGTCAATCACATATGTGTGTAGTGTAAGCTGAATGTGTGAGGTACATTGCACTGTTGTTAAAGTGCATTGATTTAACAAATGGGTTATTTCATTTAGATCCTGCATGTGAACTGTACGCAACAGCAAAAAAATAAAGTTAATAAAAATAATAGAAAAAACAAGGTCACAAACTACTATATTTAACTCAACATTTATATTATAACATCCACCATTTTAAGGGGTCTCAGGACTCTTAACGCTTCAAAATTTCAAAAAATTAATTTTTTAGATGTTAAACTCCTATTTTTTCTGAACATTTTTATATAATTATTTGCTTGAAATTCCCATTAGAACAGAATTTATGGATTTTAGAATTACACCCGCTCAATAGCTAAAGCGGCGTTTCCGAAATTTCGAGACATTTTTCTCCGTCTGACGTTTTTGGGCACAACTCGCACGATATCTCAAAAACCTGTTAATATTTTTTCATGAAATTTCTCAAAACGTATGCTTAATGTTAGTCTGTATAAACCGAACCTAAGATTTCCTTTTTATTGTTCAAAAAAGATAAATTTTTCTAGGTTATTATACTGTTGAAATTTTCAAAATTTTGCTTTAGCTAAATACAACTTTGTATTCAAAATATAAAAATGCCTTAAATACTAATTTATTTACGTTCAGGGTATTTATTGTAATCTTAAGTATAAGTAGGCAAAAAATTTTAATTCTAGTTGAAAAAATTATTTTGTAATCCTGTGCGTAAGCTGGCATACCAATTTTTTGTTCGTCAAATGTCTGACAGTTTGGATCCCTCTGCAAATGCTAATTCTGCGTCTGGTAATTTTATAAATACATAAAATGAAAAAATATACTTATATCTTTCATTCCCAATAAAATAGTATTTTTAAATCATATACAATTTAAGATATTAAATTTTGAAAAAAGGTTTTTTTTTTTCAATTTTTTCGAATTTTAAGAGTCCTGAGACCCCTTAAGTGATTTTAATATTGGTAAAATGGAAATATTTTGGTCAAGATTATATCTGAAAATGTTTTCTGTTGTGAAGATGAAAAAGACCCCCAAAAGTATATGGAGTGTTACTCTAAATTAGAAAGATATTTTATTAAGTTATCACATGATATATTTTTAAAAAATCTAATCGAAAGGAACAGTTTAAACCAATAAACATTGGTGTGAAGGAAGGTATAAAACTCAAAAAACGTATTCAAGTATCAATAAAAGCAAAACAAAATTAAAATTAATAACTGCACAGCACATGTAACGCGGTCTTTCTGGATAGATAATTCAACAGCCATTACTTTATAATTCACGCTGATTAGTTGCATATTCAAGCATTTTATTTTTTTCTTTATAAAATTAAATGTACCTGAAGTGTTCTTAGAAAAAAGAAAACCTTAACCTTTATATTCACATTTCATTACTCCATATTTCGCAAAATCACCACAATTTTGAAACCCAGTGGAGAGGAAATTGTTTTTAAAAATAGTTAACTGTTTCAAACTTTTTTCTCAGCCTTCGATTTTAAGTTTTTGAAGGTATTTCCTTCCTCTAAAAAATACTATTTAATGTTTCAAGAGTCTTTTGAATTCTCTTTTATTTTGTAAAATATTCCTCTTCCATAAATGCTAAAAGAGGGAAAAAATACAAGTGATGCTGCTAATAAAAATATCATAAACTAAGCAAAAGTGAATTTGAAGTACAAATGCTTAAAAAATCTTAACTACTCAGTAAATTTTATATACGATTATACATACAATATATAATTTTAATTGTATTTTTACATTTTTCTTTTTCCTATGAATAATACCACTTAGCTTAAAATAGTTACCTTTTTACGTTAGTGTAATTTAGGACGTACTTTTTTTCTAAGTCTTCGATTCCTTAAATGTTTTAGCATAGCGCATTTAAAAAAAATAATAAATGTAGTTTAAAAAAAGACGAAAACAGGTAAAAAAATAATAGCTTATAGTTTTTGTTAATAAAATTCTAAACCGTGAAGCTGGTTCGCACTTATCTTTCTACTGTATTAAATGCTTCGTAATTAGCATAACAGCAATATTTGTTTAAAACACACAGCGTTTGTTTGTTTGTAAGAAAAATATTATTCTTTTATTAGTTTTAAATTTAAAAGCAAGCACTTTATAAAATTTTCAAAATTTATATATTTCGTAACTCAATTGTTTTACTGAAAATTATATGTATATTTGTTAAGTGTTAGTTTTCAAAGCAGTATTAATACTTGAATAAATAAGCATGATTCTAAAAAAATTATATATAATTTGACATAAAGAAATATATTATGGTTTGTAGAGCACCGTAAGAATTTTATTTAATTTTATGTAACTACGAATATACTAAAATAAAACATGAAGCCTTTTTTTGACGAAATTTCCACTACGTAAAAAACTACATATGCTTGTTATATGTTTGTTATTTTTCTTATTACTAATTCACAAACCAGGATATTTTTACTCCATACAAAGAGTAAAACCAGGTGAGGCACAATGCTGTGTGGTGTCCTACGAACAGCCTACGGAGCCCAATTTTTACTGCAATAATAAACAATAAAATTTATATTTAAATAGCATATATCATAGAATAATATATATTATAAACTATATGAATAATACCACTATTTTCACATTCGATACGCACAGTTATTTTTAATATTTGAAAAATCCACGATCTTTTACAACATCCTAAATATTTATTTTTTTGCGTTCATGGTTACTTTCATCGATTTTATTCATTCCCTAAAAATTGTATAAACTTATCCTGTAAGATATGAACTTAATACACATTTTTTTTTATTATTATTGAGAAACATTTTCACATTGAACGCTCACAATTAATTTACTGTCGAAAAATTTTCTATCTTTTACAATATTCTAAATATTTATTTTTTACGTTCATGGTTACTTTCACAAATTCTATTCATTCTCTGACAATTATATAAACTTTGCCTGTAATAAAAAGTTAATACTTTCTTCTATCTTCAATAGAAGAAAGTATTGTAATTGAAATTATTTTCGACTTCCGATTTTCGACGAATTTACACGCTTTAAGGGTCAGAGATCCCAAGAAACATGTTTATAGAAAATGTCTGTCTGTCCGAGTGTCCTTCTGTCCGTCCGTCTGCGTGTCTGTCGCCATTGTACCATCAAAAAGAGTATAAAGTTATGCATAGAATTGAACCAAATTTTTATTTTAAGTTTTTGGCCATGGCAAGCAGGTCCTCCCTGAATTTGGTAAAAATTTGCCAGTAGGGGGCGCTGTAATAGCGATTTTTTGTGCGATTTTGAATATTGTACTATCCAAAAGTGTATGAAGTTATGCATAGAATTGAACCAAATTTTTATTTTAAGTTTTTGGATATGGCAATCTGGTCCTCCCTGAATTTGGAAAAAATTGCCGCTAGGGGAGCTGTAATAGCAATTTTTGTGCAATTTTGAATATTGTACCATCCAAAAGTGTATAAAGTTATGCATAGAATCGAACCAAATTTTTATTTTAAGTTTTTTGATATGGCAAGCAGGTCCTCCTAGAATTTGGAAAAAATTCGCCGCTAGGGGGCGCTGTAATAGCGACTTTTGTAGGATTTTGAATATTGTACCGTTAAAAAAAATATGAAATTATGCATAGAACTGAACCAAAAATATTTTTAAAGTTTTTGGCTATGGCAAGAAGGTCCTCCCTGAATTTAGAAAAAATCGCTGGTAGGGGGCGCTGTAATAGTGATTTTTGTTCGATTTTGAATATTGTACAATCGAAAGGTGTATGAAGTTATGCATAGGATTGAACAAAATTTTTTGTGTATGTTTCTGGCCTTGACAAACAAGTCCTCCTTGAATTTGAAATAAATCTGCCGGAAGGAAGGCGCTGTAATAGCGATGTTTGAGCCATTTTCTATATTGTACTATCGAAAAGTGTATAAAATTATGCATACAACCAAACTTTTTGTGCATGTTTTTGACTTTGGCCAACAGGTCCTCCTTGAATTTCTAAATATTGCGCAGTAAAGGGGGCTCTGTGATAGCGATTTTTGTATACTTTTCTTGATTTTTCGTAGTTTTATTGTGCAGAGGCGGGAACTCGCTTCCTTCTAATCCATCTATTCGCAAACAGCTGATAACAACCGAATAAGGGAAAACTAATAATTTTAACAAATAACATGATATAGATTAACTCGTTTTTAGTCCGTTTAATTGATTGAAGTAGAAATTTAAGAGCAAAATAAAAGTTGGTATAGTATTGAACTAATAATATATATACATATTACGTATTAACATATGTAACTAGGTTTTGGAATATTAAGATGTATAAGATAGAAGAAAGTTTTGAGATTGGCACATCCAACTACATTCATAATGAAGAAACTCTACAGCAAAATCATTCTGAGGAAAAGTTATTCTGACATCTATAGAGAGACTCAAGGCCTCTTACAAGACCCCAATTGACGCAGCGCCCAGGACAGACGCTAATTTTTTAATTAAACTTTAATTTACCCTTTGTGACTCAACAACACCGATTTCAAAAATATTCACTCAAATGTTGGAATACATCGTTTTAACCCTTTATATACTGAATTATGAATTCATGAACATTTTATCTTCTAAAGCCTTTTTCGTGAATTTTTGAAAGAATTACATAATCATTTAATAAATTTTAGGAGGATTTTAGAAGGATTGAAGGACTTGGAAGGATTAATTAAGTTTGAATTTATGGGGATTTTGTGCAATATTTATAACCCCATTAAAATCTTTTACTTTAAATATTTTACTTAGTATTTTGAAGAATTAGGAAATGCACAAATATAATGCTCTTACAATAGAAATATAGAAATATTTCGGATTTGAAACCCCTCCCCCAAATGCCAAGAAAGCTGAAAAATTCAAAGGCAAAAGAAATCATCCTTTTAAAAATATTTTTATTTTGTTTAACCAATAATGCTTTTCGAACAAGATAAAGTAATGTATCTACAACTTATTCTAAACTGTATTACAACTAATCGATTTATTAAATGAATTTTATAACAAGTTATTTTAATGGTACTTGATAAGTGCCGTCAGGTCAGATTTATTGCCGCTACGGGGCGATTACGCAGTCACCGCCCCGATACCAGGTATCAAACCCGTTCAGCTGGGGCTATCCGGCAGGTAGGGGCCTGGCTATAGGTTAGAAAGAATGAAAAGGGTTAAGCATGTAAAAAATAATTAAAAAAATTTAGAACTTAAAAAATATATATATATTGACAAAAAAAAAACTTTTTTCGCAACTATTAATAACATACCTCACAAAAAAAAAATGTCGATTTTCTAATACACAGTTGTTAAATATGCAAAACTACCATTCAAAAAAACATTTGGAAGTCTCCAGTTTTTTTAATTTGACAAAATTTGCAAAGTAAATTTTAGTGATATCGACATAACACTGTTTAAATGACGAAAAAAAAAAAAAAAAAGCTTTGGCATGAAAATTAAATCAGTATGGTTATCTATTGAGAATTCTATGATCAGTTTATATTAGCAGCCGTGTTCGAAAATAGGTT
Source organism: Maratus speciosus (assembly GCA_963932465.1). Classification (NCBI taxonomy): domain Eukaryota; kingdom Metazoa; phylum Arthropoda; class Arachnida; order Araneae; family Salticidae; genus Maratus; species Maratus speciosus. The sequence goes on from OZ010786.1 coordinate 13,798,656, forward strand.
GGTTGGTTCGTTGATTTTTGAAGGCCGATTATCTACTCTTGAAATATAGGCCCTAGGGGGAATGCCCTTCGTGGGGGTCTTTCTAAGGGAACCTAACCCGTATTTATGCATGTTCGAAAATAGGGGCAATAAGTAAAATCGATTTTTAAAGATAATTGTAACATTGACATTTGTGTATGTTGTAGACCTGCAACACGGTGATGCAATGAGTTAAAATAAGTAATTTATTAATAACCCTTCAGCCATGGAAAACGCTATTTTTGCGTTCCAGTGCGTTACTTTTGATATTCATATTGCTTGATTCCACCACTTTTTCAAAAGCGTATAATTCGTCTTATTCTCGCATTATTTAATCTGTAATTAAATAAGGTGACTATTTCTACTCTAAAAAATTGATGGGATTCAAATAATCTTAATTTTAAAAAAGTAACCTTCTGGAAAAGTCGCCCGCGGCTGTAGGATTAAATGTGTTCAATCTGATAATACAATCAAATTAAATTTTCAAGTAAGTCTGTATTCCGATGTTGATGATTTTTTAAAACTGCTGTTTTTACTACAGCCGTGCACGGGACGTCTCCATTAATATATTTCTATACATATACTACTGAATTAAAATTTCAATAACATTGTAGAAATTAGTATAGTGAAATATTTTCCCCCTTCAATATGCTCTGGTAAAATTTATTGATGTGTGTCTATATGTATCAGTAAATGAGTGATTTTGCATAAACGATGTAAGATATAAAAACTATTTGATGTAGCTGTAAATATTAGTTCTGTTAAAAGAGAAAACAAAGTTCACATAAGGGTAAATATTGTTCATTTTCAGACATATATTAAAACATTTAATGTTATTTTCTGTATTTGTTATTAATATAAATTGCACAGAAAAAATTGTTTACATTGAATAGACAAACATTACAAATTATTCTTAGCATATGTAGATTGATATTTTTTCGCTAAGTAAAATTAAGTGCAGAAAAAAAATATATATAGTACTTTAATTATGAACTGATTTTTTTTTAAAACATACATAGTTATTTTATTTTATTTTCCAATATGTATATATATATGTACAATAATAATTTTTACAATAATAAAAAGTTTCTTTCGTGATGTACAGCGCGATTCATTTCAGTAAAATATTTTTCTTCTCATCATGTACAGTTGAGTCCCAATTATTCGAGCTAATATTGAAAAAGCTCACCTCGGATAAGCAAAACAAGTGGGTAAGTATGATCGCACATCGTAATGAGGGTTTCGTTTAACATCTCTTTAAAAAAAATTCTTTAAATTAATATATCAAAATTGTTAATTTATAATTACCATATCCTTATATAAATGGCAGCACTATTATATTTAATTTTATAATAATTAGAAAAACAATTTTAAATGAAATTCAAATTATTCATGGGAATTTATTAAAATAAATTAAAAAAAATAGACTATTTTTAAATTCAGCAATTTCAAAAATTTAACGCAGGTATAAATAAAATATAAAAATTTTAAAAGCAAAAACATGTTTAAAAGATATTTCAAATTTTCCAATATTTCAGTAAAAAATCGATAGTAATCCTTTGACTTTCCAAACACTCACTAGATGGCACCAAAAAAAAAGCGCTAACATTTATTAAAATTCGAAAACTTGAAACGACAAAGTGCAGAGCAGAATGAGAATGGATTTTAAATACAGAAAGCTCCCGACTATCCGGGCCTCCGTACTATCAGGCCTAGTAAAAAGTTGAAAGTACTACTAACAGTTGCAAGTGGCCGAGACAGGCAGGTTCCCGTCTGTGGGAAACTGCTAACTCACGACAGGAAGGAGCAAGGAGGAATTGCAAAATGCAGTAGCAGAGAATTCGAAACATAATATTTACAACGTCTTAAAACATTTTTTCAACCATAAAAGTGGACATAAACTCGTGTGGGAAACTGAAGTGGAAGGTGAGAACGATAAGCTTCTTTCGCTGCTGAAAAATATACCGGACTCTCACGATGTCAATGCAGAGGACATTACAGAATAGACGATAAATGACGAAGTTAATGAATTAACTGACAAAGATATTGTAGAAATGGTGACAGTAGGAGAAGTAGCAGCAGAAAAACAGGAGGTAGATTACTAGAAAAATCTCATCCCGCATTCAGAAGAGTGTAAGACGATTGAGGCAGCAAGCAGGAGGGAACGACGTCAGCCGATATCACCTGCTTGCATAAATGGAGGCACATTGCTTGGCGAAAATGGGCTAACAGAGAGTAGCAAAAAACTAAACGCTTTTTCGAAAACTAAAAACTGGAAATTTTGACTCTTTTCTCTCATGCATAACTTTTCATATTTGTGTAATCATTTATTAATAAACAGTAAAATAAGATTTACTCATTTCTTACGAATCAGGCTTACGTTTTAAGTTAATATTTTGCTTATTCTGAAACTGTATGTAGTGTATAATATTAAATTTATCTTAAAATGTGTAACATATATTTCTAATATCATTGTGGAGGGAGGGAGGGAGGAAAGGAGTAAGCATTTATAGAACTCCTGCCTATCCGGCTTTTTTGTTATCCGACCTACCCTTCCGTCACATTAGGCCGGATAGTCGGGAGTTTACTGTACATAAAATCTAGGTATTTTGATTTACAGGGACTCGGTATCGCCATCTAGGGACATAAAACCGCACTTATCCGCTTACTTTTTTAAGTTAATTTTCATGTCACATTTGATTACTATCAAATATCAATTAACACTTAATAATTCTAAATTAAACTGTGTTTTATAAATTAAATTTTCATGTAAAATACATTTAATATATACAAGTAATTTTATAAAAAAAACTAAAATGTCTTTTATTGTTTTTTTATGTAATTATTGGATATTTGATTACTATCAAACGCAATTTCTTTTTAATGTAATTAATGGATATTGGATTACCCGCAAATACCACTTAATTATATATGAGGATTTTTTTAACTAGTTGTAAAATGTAATTTATGTATCTTTAAATTCCTTGTATTTTAATTTATAATCCGGAATAATTTATTAACTTATAATTTTTTTAAAATAACTTTAAATATTTATAAAAATGGTCATAAAAACATTATATGCTAAAACGGAACAGATGTGTTATTATCCCACCCTCCGCCATCTTGGATTTTTTTTGGCGAGAAAACCCCTTTTCCGCCAATTAGTAAATGTCGCCAAGCACCCGTTTATACGCATGTTTGGCTCAACGAAAATAAAATGTAAATAATAAACAAAATTCGCTAAACTGGCAATCAGTAATCCATGTATGAGCGCTTCGCGCACATTTAACGGAAAAAAACATCGCCGAATTCAGCATTTCTCGCGATATAGCATTCTCAAAATTCAGCAGTTCTCGTCTTGTAGCAATCTCAAAATGTAAAAAACTCTTAAAACAGCAAAATATACCTAAAAAACGAAACTCCCTAAAGTGGCAATCAGCAATAGTTGTATGAGCTCTTCGCGCTCATTTACCGAAAAAAAAGAACATCGCCGAATTCACCATTTTTCGCGATATAGCATTCTCAAAATTCAGTAATTCTCGTTTTGTAGCAATCTCAAAATGTAAAAAACTCTTAAAGTAACAAAATATCCATAAAATTATCAACATACCTTAACAGACATCTGCTTTCTTGAAAACTACAGCACAAAATATAACACCGCCGTCGTTTTCCAAAATAGGCTTAATACGCATTGACACGCTATAAACAAACCTCCCTTTCATGTCAAAATTTCCTCATATTTCTTAATTACTTCAGCAAGAGCGTTTAAACGGACTACAGAAACTATAGTCAATGAAATACATCCAATAAATTTAACATAAAAATAACAAGTTGGAAATTGCTCGTCAAACGTGGCAAATGAGGTGCGTTCGTACTATAACTAGTTTTATAATTATTTTTTGAACCCCATATTGTACTGAATGTATAATATTTTTTCCACTTCATAAAGCGCATAGTCTGATACATCATTAAAATGCACTTCCAATATTTTTTTCCCATTTCCCGTAATGTAACGGAACACTTTTGACTGTCCCTGTAATTAAACCATACATCCGATTTTCCTAAAATTTGAAATAGCTCAACAAAATTTTGCAACAATTATATCTTTAAAATTTCAGACCATTCGGAAGGCTGTAATATCATTAAAATGCACTTGCAATAATTTTTCCCATTGGCCGTAATGTAAAGAAAAACTTTTGACTGTCCCTGTAATTAAACTATGCATCCGATTTTCCTAAAATTTGAAAGGGCTCGACAAAATTTTGCAACAGTTATATCTTTAAAATTTCAGATCATTCGGAAGGCTCTAATATCATTAAAATCCACTTGCAATAATTTTTCCCATTGGCCGTAATGTAAAGAAAAACTTTTGACTGTCCCTGTAATTAAACTATACATCCGATTTTTCTAAAATTTGAAAGGGCTCGACAAAATTTTGCAACAGTTATATCTTTAAAATTTCAGATCATTCGGAAGGCTGTAATATCATTAAAATGCACTTGCAATAATTTTTCCCATTGGCCGTAATGTAAAGAAAAACTTTTGACTGTCCCTGTAATTAAACTATGCATCCGATTTTCCTAAAATTTGAAAGGGCTCGACAAAATTTTGCAACAGTTATATCTTTAAAATTTCAGATCATTCGGAAGGCTCTAATATCATTAAAATGCACTTGCAATAATTTTTCCCATTGGCCGTAATGTAAGGAAAAACTTTTGACTGTCCTTGTAATTAAACTATACATCCGATTTTCCTAAAATTTGAAAGGGCTCGACAAAATTTTGCAACAGTTATATCTTTAAAATTTCAGATGATTCGGAAGGCTGTAATATCATTAAAATGCACTTGCAATAATTTTTCCCATTGGCCGTAATGTAAAGAAAAACTTTTGACTGTCCCTGTAATTAAACTATACATCCGATTTTCATAAAATTTGAAATGGCTCGAAAAAATTTTGCAGCAATCATATATTTGAAATTTCAGACCATTCGGTTGGGTAGTTTTTGCTCTGTTACATGCGGACAGACGGACGGACAGACGGACAGACGGACGGACTGAACGACGACTATAGGTGCTACGTATTTATATAATTACGAACGCACCTAAAAAGACAGCCATAGAACACGATATCAAAGAGTATCTGGTACAAGAGTCAAGCAACCGTCAGCAACGACAGCACGCTCTCGCGTCGTAAAAAAGGGGGTTGCCATAATAAGTTACTAGACGCCAAACGCCGGGGTTGCCAGAGCGATAAAAATCGCCAAATACTCAACATCGCGGATGGTGGGATAATAACACATCTTAGCCGCTAAAACCTGCAAAATAAATAAAAAAATAAAAAATAAAAATAAAATAAAATAAAATAAAAATAAACCCGTAAAATGGCTAAAATATACGAAATTTCTTTTAATTAAATCCTTCGGACAATTAAACGGAGAACATTAAAGATTTCAACTTCTACCGACATGCTTCGAACCCGGTACCTTTCTTCTAGAAATAACTCTCTCTACCACAGAGCTACCAAATTCGCGAAACAGCTATACTTCGCTCATGAAATGTGTGTCTCTGCAAAAAATTTTATTTCCTTTTAAGGGGACGGGGGACCTTTAAAATCATTTTTTTATTTTCTGTAAATTTCACTTTAAATATCATTCAAGGGTATATTGTATGCATTATAGCACACAGATTTTTTTTCCCAATATTTTTAATATGAGTTTGGTTTATATATCTAAACAAAACTGTGCATCAAATTTTATATATTCGAAAATAAAGTTAGGAAAAAATATTTTCTCATTTTTTTGAAATTTTGAGCCTCAAAATTTCAAAAAATGTAGCAAATATTTTTTTTCTTGTCTTTATATTCGAATATATAAAATTCGATGCACAGTTTTGTTTAGATATATAAACCAAACTCATATTAAAAATATTGGGGATTTTCATTGATGCTGAGTTCTCATGGAGCATTTTGAAAAGTTCTAAAATATTACGAAAAATTTCCTTTTTTTCGATTTTTTTTTTTTTTTTGTGATAAATGTGTGCATATAATATAGTGCTGAATGATATTTAAAGTGAAATTTACAAAAATAAATAAATGAATATATAAATAAAAAATAAATAATAAACTGATTTTATTCCGTGTGCGTCCCCTTATATGAAAGAATAAACGGAGAGGTTCAAATTATATATTATTTCCTTTTTTAATAAAAGAATAAATATAAAGATTCAAAAGGATTGTTATTTAAATATCTTTTTTGCACATAACTTATGAATATTTCTGTATATTTAATAAATAACTAATTTTTAGTCTTTTTCAATGGTGTCACACATACCAGATAAATCATTCTATATATTTATTAGCATTATTTTGCGCTCCATTTATTTACCATATTTTTAATCAAAAAAAATATATATGTAATGTTTCGCTTTTTAGAAAAATAATGAAACGATTTTTGATGTCAAAACTGAACATATCAAAAGTATTTTTCTATCTGTACCTCAATGGAAACAGTACCTTCATTATAATTTTCCTTAATTATAAAAACCTTCATGTCGCTTTTCTTCCGTTTCATTAGCATAACAAAGAAGTTACTGTGACTGTATTGATGAAAGAAAAAACGTCAAGGAGATTTCAGCATTACTCTGTAAAGAATAATTATTTTGTAAATCCATGCGATGTGAATGACTAATACGAGAAAACAGCAGTTTTCTTCGCGTTGCGTTGCCAGAATTGTAAAATATCAAGGGAGTAAATGTAAATTCAAAAATAAAGCATGTATTTTTCAGTGTTTCAAAATTTCAATGTTTGTCTATTCGAACAATAAACAACTTTCTTTAAAATACATATATTTTTTTAATTTTTTGTTATTTACTTTCAAAAGGTACAAACACTGAAAATAACCTAAAATAAATAAATCATTTTTAATGCATCAAAATGCTGGTAAATCTTTCGAGTTTCAAATTGGTGCTAATGTAGGTAGGTGTACATGTGTGAAGGTGGTTACCTTCACATATTCATGTTTAATGTTTTTTTTCCTTTTCATTTCCCACTTCAAAATTATGTATTTTTCTAAATTCCCAACTTTAAGTATTAGTCTGCATTTAGATTCAACTTATTTTCTAACGGTCTTACTTTTTATAAAAAATTAAGCAGTCAGTTTTAATTCTCTCTGATTCCCTTACCGGAGCACACTGTCTTAAAATAAAAGAAATAATTATAAAAATAGCAAATAAAGCCTTTGTGCAACAATATTAAAAAGCAGAAAAAACAGCGTTTAAAATGCACAAATAATACATGAAAAGCATCAAACAGCTGTTTCGAATATACTAGCGAGATTCTTCTTCAGTGCAAGATAGGGAAAAAGAAACAGCGTGCTAGAAAAAGCAAGGCTGAGCTTTTTTCTTTTTTTTTTTACTGCCTTGCTTTTTCTAACATGCTGTTCCTTTTTCCTTATCTTGCACTGAAGAAGAATCTCGATAGTAGATTCGAAACAGCTGTTTGCTGTTTTTCATGTATTATTTGTGCATTTTAAACGTCTGTTTTTCTGCTTTTTAAAAAAGAAATAATATCTATTATCCACCTAGCAATATTTTTCATATTTCATTCACATGCCTAATTTTCTTGCTATACAGATTTACTGAAGCACCTTACATCTGCGCTTTTAGCCATTAATACAGATGACTTTCTTTTCTGCAACTTATAAAAATATTCCATTATTGGTACACTGTCTTTGAATTATTATTTTTATTAACGTTCATTTTCGGTAATTCAATCCAATGAGACTTTTGGCAACACCCTGTAGAATTTTAGTCTCTTAGTTTTCGGTACTTCGTAATTCTCCGCTTATCATTTGCCGTTAATGAATTCACATTGTGTTCGTTGACAACCAACCCCTCCATTGAGTTATAACTAACAAAAAAGAACACATGCCTTCGCCAAATCAATACTTGCCAAATCATACGTTATTGGCTATATTTGTGTATATGTAGCTCCGCCGATGCTCGATGACTTCAAGAAAATGTAATTTCACCACTCTTCGCTTGACTAATCTACTAACAACATAAGATGTGAAAAGTTTGCTTTCCTCTCCAGCCACGGACTGCTGCTGACGGAATTTCGCTCGGTGAGACTATCTGAATTGGATCCTGGTGTTGCAAACTGAAATAAAACTTTTTGTTTATGTATGATGTCTATACTCAGTTTACACGGCCTAACTCCATCTTACAATGCCAGGTACTTACTGCTCTTAACTTCAGAAATATTATAAGGCAACAGATCAATATCATATACAGAGTAGCTAAGTCTGCTTTTTGTACACTACTATAATCTTAGAGAAAATCTGGTTATTTTAAATCGCCCAAATGTTCCAATTGAATAAAACAACATTTTCTGTATTAAAATACTGGTTACAAAAAGCCGGAGAGACTTGGCAGCTTTGCATACGCATGCATTAAAGAACTAATTATTTTAATTATGCTGGAAAAGAGATAAACACTCTCATACAAAGAAAAATAATAATAAGGGAGACTTTTTACTTAAAATTCGTATAAAGCTCAAATAAAACGTACTCAAATTGATTTTAGCTGCATAAAATTAATTAAAATACATTGAAATCCTTTAAAAATACATTAATAATCAAATAAAAATCCCAAAACGTTTTCGTCAAATTTACACAGCCACCGTGGCCGTGTAAATTTAGCACTAGAATTTTAACGTTCCTTTATTGAGACTTTTAAGTTCTGTATTTTAGTCATGATGATCATTTTTCAGATAAAGCTCTTTTTAAAATAAACGAACAGCAATTTATCTGTAAAAATTTTTGTATTCCTCAATTATTTCCCGAAAAAAATTAACCTATATAAAAGAGGTTCAGGGATCATTTTCTTCATTTGTTTTTTCAAAAAAATCTTTACGCATTCTAAGTATCAATTACATTTTCTTCAGCATGTCAACCAGTTTTTGTTAGAAAGATTTTCAAAACCGCACAAGTGTTTCTGTTTGTGTACAAAAAGGAGTAATTGAAGATAACAATTCATGTTTTTCTTTTTTTTTCTTTTTTTTTTTAATATTTACTGCAATATTTTTTTTAATGCACATTTCTCCATTTTACATTTTGTGAAAAGTAATATTTGCTTAAAAATTCAACACATTTTTTTCCTTATGTAAAACTAATTCATTTTACGTGAAATTATTTCACATTTGAGCAATTTAGAAAATTAATTTATTTTTAAAATTTCTCGCAGTTAATTAAATTTATTTAAAATATTTTAAAATCAATTTTTTAATAACAATATTAGTCATTTAAAAATAAATATCTGGGAGCACGGCAGTGCGTCCGCCAAGTTCGCACAAGCCGTAAGCTACCTTTTCCTGAACCATTTCGGCGTACTTTTCACCCCCTCATAACGTCGTTTTAGGGAGAGATATAGAAATTTTTCTTTTATACACATGTTCGTATGGTCAAACTGAACTAAGGTTCCACGATTTCATGTTTCTATATTTAGTAGTTTTCGAAATATTAAATTCCGAAAAAGCGCTTTTTTGTCACTGACTCACTTCGCATCATCAAATAACTAAGGTACTTCTAAAAGTCGTAGAATCATGAAATTTCACAAGTAAGTCGGTTTTGTAGCACAATTAACCAGAAAAATCTGAAAACGCAGAATTTTCGCCTCTAAACCCTTCAAACAGCAGGTGTTCATTTGGCCGTAAACAGTTCCTACACATTCAATTGTGCCAATGTTGGTCGCCAAAACTCGATTACAGAGCTTTGAAGGCAGTCACGTGATTTCAAGCTGAATAACATTTTATATATATGCTTTTCCAAAGATGTTTGTTAAATAGAAAAAATGAATATACCTAAAAATTTTAATCAGTACAGGTTATTATATATTTACGATATTAAAACAATAAAACATTTAACAAAATATAATCGCATTTCTGTACGTTTCCGATACAGTAGCATTGGCGAAATACAGAAAATAGCCTTGACGAGAAAAGAAATTTGATAAAAACGTATTTTCTGGCAACCTATTTACTGTGTCATATACACAAGCAATTTTTTCCATATGTATACAATTTATTTAATGTAAGGAACCCGTTTATTTATTTTTATATACCAACATAAATAATCTGTATATAAAAAATAATATTTTATATATGTATAAATAAAATGTTTATATATATATATATATAAATACATATAAATAACATAAAAGTTCGTCAGGTTTGTTTTCGTAGTTGTTTATATCATTTGGGGACATATCTCAGTTTCTGAAGTCCGAATTGCGCCAAGATTTTTTAAAAATGCCAAGGTCCCTATAGTAGAAAAATATCCTAATTCCATATGAAAGTTTAAAAATCTCCTTTTAATTAAATGAAATGTGTAGCTAATAAACTGTCTTTAACGATGTACGACAGATTCGGCGTTCCATGTCCGCTGCTAATGTTCTTATATTGTATTATTAGCCTACTTACTGTTAATTTATTGTTAATTTTAAATCTTTAAAAGAAAGATTATAGTTATAGATAAGATATGTTGGTCGCCAAAACCCGATTACAGAAAATTAGCCTGAGTTATAAAGGTGTTACATGATTTCAAGCTGAATGAATTTTTATATGCTTTTAAAAATATCTTAATAAGGCAAATCTTTCAGTTTATCTGTCCATCTTTCTATCTTTTACTTCCTTAAAACAAATTTTATTAAAGACCGGGAGGCGTCTGCACAGATCATCACCTCATCGAGTTGACGGCTGAAATTTTAGGATCAGTTAAATATCGATAAGCGTATTGAAATGTAACTAGTCTGCCAAGTCATATCTTTGTGGAAACCACCTACAGACCCGATTTTACGGGTTAATTGGTGAATTTAACATTGTGTTTTCCTGCACCCATTCCTCCATGTTTCCAAACTTTTGAATGCAGGAAAATACAAGAATAAACCTATCAGTTAACCACTAAAATTAGATCTTCAGGTGGTTTCAACCAATATATGACTTAACAGACCAGTTGCATTTAAATATGCTAATCTAGTTTTAACTAATCCTAAAATTTCACCTGTAAATTTGATGATTTGATGGTGTGTACAGACGCCTCCCGGTCTATTATAAATGTCGGTATTCTAATCTCAATAACACTCTGGTGAATCTGGCAATTATCCCTACTATTTATGAAACACTATTCCTTTAAGTGCGTTTTAGTGATGTTAATGAACTTATGCATATGCATCATACATATTATACATTTGCATATAATACGTAATACATTTGCATCATACATATTATAGGTATGTGTGTAATACATAATACATATGCATCATTATGACGTCAGAATAAACAAAACATTTTTTGTCGCCAAATTTGAGAATTGACATGATATATTACCAAATTTGGCGAAACTTTGCTAAATGTCGCCAAGCTTGGCGAATATTTGACGCTAGTGGCTATTTTTCAATGAGTTAATTATTAATGCGAGCCATCTATTTTTATTTCTCCGCATATCATCTGAATAGTTAAATGATATAACGTACTAATATTTCCAAAGTGCTAATAGTTTCGTCACTGCCCAAAACCTCTGCTATTATTATTATATTGTACTGTTATTATACTTACTGTGACTATGTTGTTAACCTTTACACCGCTAAAACTTCTGTATTATATAAAGATAATTTACGGAAACTATTAAAGCATTGAAACTGCCAGTTCCCCTTATGATTATTATAATTCTATAATATGTAACCTGTTAATCAATATGTACGTTAGAATGAATCTTCTATAATCCGGTTCCTCGCATTTTAGTTTTCAGGTTTCGCTTAAAATTAGCTAAAATCTTAAAACCATGGCACATTGACTAATTCTTCAACACGATCATATGAGAAGAATGATAGATTTTCAAATGGGATCATGGCAGTAACCTTCTATTCTTCCGTAATCGAGTCTATTGAAAAGGTTAACGTGAAACAAAAATATATTAGCATCAATATGGTTTAATGCAAATGCAGATATTGTGAAAGGATTTCGTAAGAACCATTTCACGTGTACCCAGTCGTATCAGTTAAAATACAACAATTGGCAATGAGCCCAATTAGAAAAGATTACTTAATAGGATTAAAAATTTCCGCATTAGAGAACGAATCGTAACTGCTAAGGAAACATGCATAAGTGAGTTAAGAGATATTTGTCACGAAAGATGAAATACATAACAACACAAAATATATGATGTGCTTCCATGATCGTAAAAAGTTCTTGATTTCTCTGTCAAAAGCTTCCGAATTGGCGAAAGAATGGGCAAGTAAATTAAATTATGAATAACAGTAACATGATGCAACGTTTAACATGGAAGTAATACGGTAAATACTGCTTGCTAGAGGCGGCTAGTACTTTAATATAAAAAGAAATAAAGTATAAATTTGTAAAGCTCAATAAAATAAATTTAGGTATTTTTATGTTAGCCGGGCGCAAGTGGCAAATCGCCAAATACTGTCCCCTACTCCATTGTTCATATTGCATTCATTTCATTTAAAGATATATACTTTTTAGTCATGTCATTTAAAATAGATGCATTTCCCTCATTTTAATTATTAGAATATTTAACAGAAATAAATAAATAAGAAATAATAACATAAACCAAAATATTTTATTTGAAAATCAAAGCAATGTTTCTAATTTACACATGTGAAAAATGAAAACTGCTATTGGCGAAAAAACAAAAGGCAAATGAGGAGATTTGTTCCCGGCTAACATAAAAGTACCGAAGTTTAAGTTTTTTCATATTAATATAGTTTAGGATAACAAACTTGAAAAATCATACAAAAAGTAGTGATATCCCAACAAAAAGTTTTCGGTAAAAAAAAAAAAAAGCGCCAAGTTCTCCTTAATGTTTCGGCCAGAAAAAGTAGTGATATCTGAAGTTCGCACAAGTTAAAAGCCAAACATCCCAAATCTTTCATTGAAAATGGCTTCCTGCGACTTGGCCGTTAATGCCTTCGTGAGAGTTTTTCAAATTTTAAAATATGTACAAATGAGCTACATGCCAAATACATTTTTTTATTATTTTAGGCATTTTATGACACATAATACAGAAATAAAATACACATTTGAAAAAAGCATTTAAACAACTTCAGTCTATTTAAATGCTTTGAAGTTAAAAATAACAAAATACTTGTATTCAGGACATAATATCCCTAATTGCTAAAACATAATTAGTATCAGCTTTTAACAGTTTATAAATCGAACACCTCTTAATGTTTGCAGACAAACTATAATAAATGTTCAAACGAAAAAAATTTATTTCGTCAATACACAAGATTTCAATATTATACAATAAAATATAATGTAATATATTGTGAGATTTGAAGTAAATAAATTTTGTCTTATTTCTTGGGTTTTACGTTAATGACTTTAGCTTTAGACCGTACAAAATGGAAATTAAACCGCAAGTGGACTAAATGATCTGTAATCAAAACTAATGTTTGTTGAAACTGAATGGTAGTTATCAGAAATCTTTTACTTATAATGTCTTTATGTGAATTTGCCTCTTTGCATTCTAATATTACTTTTAATATTTAAATAATTCATAAATGCGTAATTTCCAATCATTAATTTTGAAATGCTGTAGAAGGCATTAACGGCCAAGTCGCAGGAAGCCATTTTCAATGAAAGATTTGGGATGTTTGGCTTTTAACTTGTGCGAACTTCAGATATCACTACTTTTTCTGGCCGAAACATTAAGGAGAACTTGGCGCTTTTTTTTTTTTTACCGAAAACTTTTTGTTGGGATTATAATTTTTCAAGTACTTGAACTTTCATTGAGTCAAATAGTTTTTTTTTATTTATTTATTTATTTTTTGTTAACAAATTTTCTACTTGTATTTTAAAATTTATAAAAAAATAACATAATGTTTTGAAAAAAAAATTAAATTTTGTTCTTCCGATCGTTATCTTTTTCTAGATAACATGTAATTGTTTGTTAATTTTCTAAAATAACACTGACAACATGTAAAGTATTGTCATTTATTTAAATATAATTAAATGCTCAGCTTATCTATTTTTTTTTTCACAATCTGACTGAATTATCATTAGATTTCTCTGTTAAAAATTGATATATTTATCGCAAAAATTGATTTAGAAATATAAATGTATATATATATATATATATATATATATATGTATACATATTTTTTTAATTCTAAGTTGCTTCGAATGTTCAAAGTTCTTTATAATACGATGATTGTACTTACATATGAACTTTGTGCAGTTTAAAATAAATAGAAAACATTTTCACAAAGCGAGAAATCAAATATCTTAGAATACGTGTTTATCTATCTTATAATAATTGTTGGTGTAATTTTATTTTACTCTGAGGATGTTAAATAGCTTAACAGCTGATAATTAATATTGTAATTGTATAAGAAATTGCATACAGCAGAACTTAAACAAAAAATCTGCCGTCTTCGTCAATTTTCATATTCTTCATACTCCGGGGATAATTCTGGATAGTCCGGTGACAGTTTGCGGTACGTAAAACGGTGAAATTTACTCTAGAAATAGAGACTGGAGTTAATTACTTAGAGCAATAAATTGACGTATCGTATATTAAAAGAATAGGTACTTTTATATTTTCAGGGCACATATCTGGTCAAAGACATTCTTTATTTGGCGAATAGCAGTTTTATGTTTCGTGTGTTAATTAATAACTAGGCAGTGGTGTTAAAATAAAATATGTTTGTTAATGGAAATATTTCTTTTTTTCCCCTTCCTTTTTTTTCGTTTTTTACTAGGGGGCTCTAACCCCTACTAGCTACGATCGCTATGCCCCGTTCAGACATCGCAAACAAGCTAATGTGATCGCCTCTAAAAATTTTTCGGAAGGCTGAATAGTAGTAATACTACTACTACTACTACTAATAATAATAATAATAATAATAATAATAATAACAGTGTCGAACTCCCTGTTAACGGGTTGCTTTCATCTTTCATTAAATGAGATCAGTGAAAATTTTGAAAATAAGCTAATATAAAGTTAATTATTAGGGCGGCGTAATAAAAAAACAAAGTTGGAATTTTGATTTCGGATAGCAGCGAAAAGTTGCCTTTTAGTACCTCTAATATACTTGCAAAATTTCATGAATTTTGAAAAACTCCTTCAGGGCTCTACCAGGACATTTATATTTTCACTGTTTCACGCAATGGGTTCTTACCATAAATTGTCCATTTACAGGATTTTTTGGTAATCTCGTTTGACATTTTTATATTTAAAATGTTTTGTGTAACTTTCTATATCATTTATAAACATTAAGTATTAATTACAAAAATTTTGAAACGGTTTACATATTGTTTCTTCTAATTTTTAGGGTCAAAATGAGTGCGTGTGGAGACAAATCGAAGTTTACCACCTAGAATTGCAGTGGAATCTCCCAGTTTGGTGTCCCTTCAAAACTAAATGATGTTGTTTTGCCAACAATAGCAGGCGTTATAAAGTATTACTTATATACAAGACAAGAATTAAAACACAGCAGAAATGGTAAAGATCCACCAAAGTCAGAGGTAATTAAAATCACGAGGTTGGTTGGTTGGTTGTATTTATGTCGGCCAATTATCTGCACGTGGGATATAGGCCCTAAGGGGGGGGGGAAGGCCTTCCGTGGAGGTATTTCTAAGGGAACATAACCCGCATTAACGCTTGGAGAACCAAGGTTCGAAGAAAACCACGAAAACTCCGAACGATTAGGCCGACGGGCGCGATTGGGATCGAACCCAGCACTTCCCGTCTACCAGCTTCGAGAGCAGAACCTCTCGGCCACTGGTGGGGCTAAAATCACAAGGGAAAAGATCGAAGAAATTAGGATGAAAGCATCAATTCCACTAGTTTCCCAGAGGAGTATTGATCAAATGCTAGAAAACATTTTTTCTGAATACCAGAAGCTTATTCGATTCACCAAATCCAAAAGAAATTATAATTACGTGAAGAAGGTTCAGTTTTTGAAATCTGAAGCTGTAAGTAAACTTTTAGACATTTCGGCGTTTAAATGCAAGACAATTTCTAAGTGTACTTGTGAAAAATCAAAGAAAGTGCCTCCAAAAGAACAGGAATTTTTTCTTGACCAAAGGCCAACAAGAAGATTGTTATTGGAACGCTCGATAAAGCCGAGACAAGTAAATTGAGACAACGAGAAGACAGGAAAACAAGGGACTGGATTTTGGCTGAAAAAGCAAGTTTAAAGTCTGCAGCTAAGCAGGACAGTACAGTTGTTATGTATTGTGACAGTGGTGATGAATAAATAAATGGTAGCACTTCATCAGGGTGTGAAGAATTAATATCCGTATCACAAGCATCTACCTCTAAAGAAGTGTCACAAAGACAAATGAGAACACATTTACCTATGGTTTCAAGGATCTCAGATCAGTATGGAGTTTCAGATGGATGTGTGGCAGCAATAGCTTCTGCAATTCTACAAGACGTTGGCATTGTCACAGAAAACGATTCATCACATATAATTGACAAAAGCAAAGTACGCAGAGAACGAAATAAAACTAGAAAATGTGCTAAAAAAGATGATCTGAAAACTTTAGAAGCAGGAATCGAAAGTATATATTTTGATGAAAGAAAAGACTGTTTTTTGATTCCTGCTTCTAAAGCTTTCAGATCACTTTTTTTTAGCACATTCTCTAGATTTCTTTCGTTTTCTGCGTACTTTGCGTCTGTCAATTATATGTGATGAATCTTTTTCTGTTACAATGCCAACATCTTGCAGAATTGCAGAAGTTATTGTTGCCACGCATTTTATCAGAAACCAGAAACTGATCTGAGACCAATGAAATCGTAGGTAGATGTGTTCTCCTTTGTCTTTGTGACTCTTTCTTAAAAGTAGATTCTTGTAATACGAATATTAATTCTTCACACACTCATGAAGTGCTGTACTTTTTCCTTCATCACCACACAATATATAACAACTGCATTGTCCTGATTATCTGCGGACTTTAAACTTGCCTTTCTAGTCCTCATCTAGTTATTTTTATGTCCTCTCTTTGTTTCAATTTACTTGTCTTGGCTTTATCGAGCGTGCCAATGACCATCTTTCTTGTTGACTTTTGGCATGAAGAAATTCTTGTTCTTTTAGAAGCACGTTCTTTGATTTTTCGCATGTACACTTAGGTATTGTTTTGCATTTGCACACCGAAATGTCTAGAAGTTTACTGAGAACCTTCTTCATGTAATTATAATTTGTTTTGGATTAGGGGAATGGAATAAGTTTCAAGTATTCAGAAAAAATGTTGTCCAGTATTTGATCAATACGCTTCTAGGAAACAACAATAATTGATGTTTTTTTCTCAAATTTCTTCTATCTTTTCTCTTAGGATTTTAATTACCTCTGATTTTGGTGGATCTTCACCATTCCTGCTGTGCTTTAATTATTGTCTTGTATGTAAGTAATATTTTAAAACTTTCTCAAATTTAATGTTTAATTATGAAGGAGCACCAAATAGGGGACATTCCACTGCACTTCTACTAATGGTAAACTTCGGTTTGCCTCCACTCGCACTCATTTTGACTCTAAAAATGAGAACAAACAATGTATAAAACTCAATAAAACGTTTCAAATATTTTAAAATAAAGACTTAAAGTTTAAAAATTATAAAGGAAATTACATTAAACATTTTTAATTTAAAAATGTTAAACGAAATCACCAAAAAACACTGTAAATGTACAATTTATGGTAAGAACCTATTGTGTGAAACAATGAAATTATAAAGGTCCTGGTAGAGCCCTGAAGGAGTTTTTCAAAATTTAAGAAATTTTGCACGTTTATTAGAGGTATTAAAAGGCAACTTTTGGCTGCTATCTGAAATCAAAATTCCAACTTTCCTTTTTTCACTCCATTCTAGTAAACATAGTCTTTGTTTCCCGGTATTTTTTAACAACGCTATAAGAAAGTACTTTTAAATAACCCATTTTCAAATGAATTGTTTTAAATCTCAAGTAATTTTCACCAAAGTTTTCTTTTTTCTTTTAATATTCACGTGAAAATACCTTTGTTGTTAGAAAGGAAATATTATATTCGAGGATGGAGTAGCACAGTTGACGTTTATTCCAACAGTGCGAAAAATGTACAGACCAGAAATCGAACCTGGATACTTGACGTGCTGTGCCAATGCCTTACCTGTTAGGTTATCCGGACGATAACTGGCTGACATAATTCACTCTTATTTGTTGGACTTATGTGAATTATGTCAGCCAGTTATCGTCCGGATAGCCTAACAGGTAAGGCATTGGCGTGGCACGCCAAGTATCCAGGTTCGATTCCTGGTCTGGACATTTTTCGATCTGTTGGAATAAACGTCAACTGTGCTACCCCATCCTCGAATATGATTTAATCCAGTTGTAAAAAATATTCGTTCCTTCATTATGAAGGAAATATTATTTCCGCTCTCTTAGAATTCACAACAATAGTTTAAAAGATTATCTCAAAATATAAAATAAATATCTCGCGCAAATATATTTTTTAATTTAAAGTGTTTGGCAATATCATTGTTTGGCCATTTTAAATATGACGTAATTTCCTACATTTACAACTTTTAACGCATATTAATGAATTTATTATTTTACAATTTTCTTTCTCTTTTAAAATTCACAAGCAAATATAGTTTTTATGACGTAATTTTCCATATTTTCCTGCTTTTAAAACGTAATCATTTAATTCTAATTTGAAGTTTGTTTCTGTTTATAATAGTTACGTGTAAATAAATTTTTAATTTGAAGGAAATATTATTCTTTGTGTCGTTTTAAAATTTGGCAAAAATTTAAAATAATACACTTTTCTAAAAGATGTAAAAATTATTTCGCGAAATGCTGAAATTTTAAGTGCAAAATGGAAATAAATCCTCAAAAAAAAAAAAAAATAAATAAAAAATAATAATAAAAATAAATGCAGTCTGCACACCGGGAATTCTACTATATAAAACGATCTAAAAATTATTAAATTCCTATGTATAGTTTTTGCTCCTATAAAACTTTTTTAACACGTTCACGCCGGCGCGATGGGTCACACTCGACTGTCTCAGAACTGTCAAGTCTCCGGCTTTTTGAATACCAGAATTTTAATTCAGAAAATGTTGTTTTATTTAATTCGAACACTTGGGCGATTTAAAGGAACAGCATTTTCTCTAAAATAACAGTGGTGTGCAAAAAGCCGGAGACTTGACATCTCTGAGACAGTTGAGTGTGACCCACCGCACCGGCGCACGGTGGAGTATTTGACCTGAAATCCTGGTCAAAAATATTTTTCAATGTAAATATAGTCCGATTGGCTTGAAATTCTTAGATGTTATTGGGTATCACCGTGGCATGTTTGGCATTGTAAATGTAGTCTATAGCCTTTACGGTTCATTTACAGAGACACGCAAAAGAATTCCCTTACATTATGGTTTATGGGGAAAAATCGTTTGCTCTGTATTTTAATGATATCACACTTTTAAACGTGCTGAAATTTATATACATCACTAAGGTGTACTAAGGTACTTATTGTAGAATATGGTGTGCATAGAATATATCGTTCATTTACAGGGACAAACAAAAGAATATGGCTGAAGAATAAATTTAACTATTGAAGTCTATGACCAACAATTGCTGGAAGTGCGTTTGTAGTTGTGATAGGCGTTTTAAAATAGATTTTTTTTATTACTTAGTGTGGATACATTCTATAGATCATATACAGGGCTTTACAGAAGTTCTCAAGTACATTTCCGTTTACTCACGGAAATGGCTGAATGGACATTATTAACTGCGCTATTCGTTTTACTGAACTAAATTTTAGCATACTATGAAGTATACATACAAATCCATAGCTTAGTTTAATATTTTATATCTTAAAAGCTGACGAAGTGTAAGTAAGATTTTAACACTTCACATAATAATAAATATACACTTTATAAATATTCTGACAAGAAAAAAAAAAAAAAAGGGTCATCATTTTTTTTAAGAAGAGCACAAAAAAAGTAGTTAAAATATTAATTTACTAAATGGATATTTTAAAAATACGAATAAATCACATGTCCATAGACTTAACATTACCGAAGGGAGTTTGGAAGTTGAGCGAGTTGTAACCTTAACTATTTACTTTTTTTAAGAGGAAAGTAATTGTTGATAGGTTTGTCTTATTCACTATTAATGTTTAATTAAATGTATTTAATTTTACTATATATAAAACTTATTATTTACATTTAATAATGCTTATTACATTTAAATTACATTTAATAATAATTATTGCATTTAATTTATGTTTAATAGTGTTATATTTATTAGTAGGTTCAGTAAAGTGGAGTCTATATAGTATAGATTGCTATTTTTTTAATGTATTTAATATATTACCAGTTACAAAATGATTCTTCAGAATTCTTCTTCATCACTCTCTTCTTGGCTATTATCGGGACTACCATCAGACCTTGCTGGAAGAAGAAGTTGTAGGGTCTCACTACTGTATGGCTTGCTCTTTTCAGTTGATAAACGGAGTTATTAGAAAATATAAAGTAGCTTATTTTCACGTACATTATAAAAGGAAATTTTTAATTAAATTTTTTTGGTGCCGTTTGTAGGTTTTAGAATTAAGATTAGGTGTCCCTTTTTGAGGACACCGCCCTCGAAAGGGTTAATTCCCTCCTTTCTCTCCTTATGTTATACATGTGAGCCCCAAGAACTAATTAGGGAACCCTTTTTCAATAAATAAGTATATACTATTTGAAGGCGATCGGATATTTCTATCAAAAGATATCGAGTTGCGTGCGTATGTACGCACCTACATACGTACATATGTACATACGTACATACAGACAGACAGAATATGTAGGTGCAAAAGCTCTCCGGTAATATCCTGTGAGCTAAAAACCTGCAATACTACAGTAAATATATAGTTCTTATCTCTTCAATTCGGTGGCCGCAAAACAGAACATTTAAATAGTCATCCCGAAATTTTTTTTTTTTTAAAAATGGCAACAATATGCGGAAGATTTTTTTGCAGAAATTGACACTCAAGACTATAACTAATACGATTATAATTCAAACATGGCGAGGCAAAGCGCGGCACATATTTAAAAAGCTTTCGATGTGTATAAATTGGAGCCAAAAGCGCTTTAAAAATAACCCTTTTAGACATTTAATGTCTTTTTATTACATTAAAAAGGAAACTATTTAAATTAACAAATAGTTTAACACTAAGCTCTGACACTTTGTTAAACACGTAACACCTGTATAGTTTTAATTCAACAATTCATTGAGCCACAAAAAAATTATATTTAGGGGAGACTAAGGACGGTTGACCATACGGGAGGCTTGACCCACCCAACAGTTTTCATATTTAAAAGAATTTCAGAGTTTAATCAATAGGTGTCAACCAAAGCTACTGGAATGTTCAACCAACAGTCTTTGTTTCATACAGCTAATCGAAATAATTCTGGAAAAATCAATTGTGAAGCGTTTTCAATCTAACATTTGTGTTTTTTAGAAATATTTTGTAAGCTTCTTTCAGATAAAATATATCATAAAAATTTACGTATGTAGGTTTAAAGTAATGCAGAAATATCGAGATTTCATTCCAAGTATAAAGATTGTACAGTAATTTAGGCTTAACATAACAATGTGGCAATGTTTAGAAAAGGTCTATGTAGGGAGGCTTGACCCAGTCAATGTGAGGGAGGGTTGACCAGTCTTCCTTAATTAGGTGGTTTTGGAAATATTTTTATGTGTGGAAATATTTTTATGTTTTTACACTGTGCATAATGAAAAGTTAATGGTATGTATATAAAAGAATGTAAATTTATTCTGAAAAGCTTCAGTAAAATGGTGTGATGGAAAAGAAAATGTTTAAAACTGACTATAGAAAAATGTGAAAAACTGCTAGAAAATGGGAAAGTTGATAGGAACTTTTTTCCATTTAAATATTGCTTACAATAGGTAAATAGAAACAGTGGAAAAGACCAGAAAGGATGAAACCAGCAGTCTTAACCATTTGAAGGGCAGTGGTATATTTATAAAACCACATAATTTTAATTCCGAAACATCACAATGGCAGCAGAATTTTGCTAAAATCTTTTCCATTTAATATGTATGTGAAGTATAGTCTTTTCCTTATTTCCAGATAAATTTGTTAGTAAATTCCGGTGTCAGTCATTTATTTCAACATTTTACTACTGAAAGTATTTTGCACCTTAAAGGTTAAAATCGTGTTAATGATAAGTTAAGTGCTTATGCGGTTGCAGAAGAACAGAGCAACGATCGAAAAACTTTAGGAAGGTATGTAGAAAAATTTCACCAGGGTGAATACAGTGAGATGAAGTCAAACTATCTGACAACTAGAGTTGTCAGATCGAGTGCCCCCCAAATGGAACAAGGTAAAAAAAGCGGGACAGTGGATCCTAAATCCAGACATAATAACGTGAAACACTATGAAAACGGAACCTGTCTCTAACAGAATACTCCCTTAAATGCTAAAATTTCATTTTCCTTGCTGTACAATTATACCTGCTCAGACAAAATCCTGTTTAAAACAAAATTTTTCTCCTCTGACTTGAGATTGCGTCTTAACAGGTTTGTTTAAGCCTCATATTAAAAAAAAATATATATATTTTTTTATAATAATTAAAACATGTAGAATAAAGTTATTTTGCTTTTTTAAACAGATTTTATTTCCCTTCACAAATAGTGCAATGTATAACAAAGTGGGTCAAGCCTCCCATATAGTGGGTCAACCCTCCCATATATGGGGAGCCTTGACCCATTACTTTTTCATGAATAAAATCAATCATTTTTCAAATTTCTTATATGTTACACATATGTAACAATTTTATTTTGATAACTGATTGTATAACGAATAAAATGATATATAAAACTTTATTATACGTTCAATATTTAAAAAATAAAAAATCATTTTGTAAAAAGTGGGTCAACCCTCCCTAGTCTCCCCTAAACATATCAACAATGCCAAAAAACAACAAAAAACCCCTTCTTCTCAGAAAGAAACTTCCTCTTCAGCTGAGGCCAGGAGCCACCGGATATAACTCAGGTTCTTAAAATAGACATAGATCGATGCACCAATTAGTTAGCTAGTAAAAAATATGATTTTTACAATTGTTGAAGAAATTTTAATTTTTGCATTTTTGGCCAGGTTTTTGGGTCAAACACTCCACTGTGCGGCGTGAACGTGTTAATGGAGCGATTCCGACCAAATTTAACATTAAAAATCTCTTAGAATAATTCTTCGATTTGAAAACTGTTTGGATCAACGTGTTTATCGAACATTTTTCTATAATACTACTGATTTTCATATTTTTGTATGCGGTAGTTTTCTTAATATTAAAGAAGAAAAACACCCCCGATCACAAAAAATCATAAACAGCGGCGATGACAGCGTTACTTTTATTTTTTTTTTTTAATTTATTATTATTTTTTTTTTAGGATAGAGAGATTAAAAGTGAATTAAACGAATGGCGTGTATTTGAAATGTGTGTAATATAGGTATTTAAAAAAAGTTATATATTTGGAAAGTTATTTTGTGGTGCTGTTTGAAATAACAGCCCTGATGTTCCGACCAAACAGTTCATCTGAGCGAGTATTGTGTTGGCAGTGTTGTCGTCCAGATAGGTCAAATGGTAGAGCATTAGCAATGAGTCATGCGATCAAGTCCCTGTCTGGATACATTTTCTCTCAGATGGGAAAATTACAACTCGTTTAAAATATGTAAAAGTTTTGTGATTTAAATGGAATTAATACAATACAGGAACTACATTTGGCGGTTCATTACCTCCTCCCTGCTAACATAAAAGTAACGAAAAATATATAAAAACAGAAAAATGATCTATGCGACTTTTCAAGATATTAAAATCACTTACAGTTCATAAAGTATTGTTTATAAATATATTTTTAGGTCGGATATAATTCTCAACATGATGATTTTAAATGATGATAAAAATTGCTTTTACACACACATATGATAACAGAAAGAAAACTATAAAATGATCAATAGTTTAATCTGTTTTAAAAACAGTAAATCATGCGGCGGGGGGGGGGGGGAAATGACACCCTATTTCAAATGTCCAAATAATAACTTTGTCAAATAGATTAAAAATATATTTATACGTAGATAGAAGATTTATTTCATATTTCGAGATGACCTTTTTAACTGTTATTGTCAATTCTAAGACATCGCAAATAATAATATTACCTTTCTAACAATAAAAATATTTTCAGGTGAAAAATACAAACAGAAAGAAAAGCTTGTTGAAAATTACATCAGATTTAAAACATTACATTTAAATTCTCTTATTTAAAATCATTTTCTTATAGCGTTGTTTAAAAATACCGGGAAGCGAAGACTCTGCTGACATTGTTCATTTTATTTTAGCTAATTTTCAAATGTTTAACTAATCTTATTTAATCAAACACGAAAACAGCAATTAACAGTAACTGATTCGGCCTTAAAATCACTTAGAAAAAGAGATATGCATGGAAAGCCGTTTACAGGGAGGTCGCCACATGTTTTTTAATTATAATTCAATCTTCCATAACATTTTAAAAGCTGATCAAATTAAGGGATTTTTAGAGTCTGAACGATGCTTGGTGAATGTAGCTCATAGTGAGCAGAGCCCCCTAGTATGAAAAAAAAATACTTATATTTCAAAACGGGTACAATAATTGAAAACTCACTTCGAGCAATTATTGTTCATTACTGGATACTCCAGACGCCACTTAAATGAAAATTAATTTCTTTATTCACCATACCGTAGAGTTAGTGCCTTGTAGTCTAAAGTGCAGTATGTTGTGCCTTGCACCCCAACCATTTTACAAAATCTTTCCAATTAGTGGATGTATTGCCAGATGTATCTCTTCTATTGTTAGTCAGGCCAACAGAGGATATATTTTACGATAAGATATTTTTACAACAATCAATTATTTTTACTTTCATGTTACTCTGTATCGTAACTTTTAATAGTACGGGAGACGGCTTCACACTTTTTCGGGGTAACATCAGTAATCGGGTTGCCTTTCATTTCACATCGTAGCTCAGTAAACGACGTTGCTATGGCAACACCGGTTATTGCTGCGTCAGGTGACGATATATTTTTATGTGCACCAAAAATATCATATACCAAAATTGCAAATGTGTGCTTCTAAACTATAACAATTTATTAGTTTTTCGTTAATTGGAAAAAATAATTTCATCCTTGCGACGTAATGATATTAAAAGAGAAAAAGCATTGAAAAATAAATGTTAATATATACAATTACGTACAGGATTATGTATCGAAACGTGCACTATATTGCGTACCGCTTTTTATCCATGCAAGAGCATATAGTGATTTATTGATTCACAATTTATCACACGTGCTCGCATAACGGGGGAATACCTTCATATTTTTTCTCTAATTTAAAATTAAGTTGAGAAAATTAAAATGCTGTAGGGTCATCGAAAACATACCTATTAAGATATTTATTTTTATAATTCTTGCACATGTGAAGCACTAGTGAAAATTCGAATACTAAATTCCATCTTGACATGCATGACGCATGTTAACGTGACGAAAATAATTAAAAAATAAACTTACTGCAATAGCCCAAAGGTTAGGGGGGTTGAATTCAGAATTAATTACGGGAAAGCTGAAAGTTGTTTTAATCCCTTCAGTTTAGGTCTAGAATGAATATGCTATGTGTTTCTCCTCGTACTAGATGAGCGTTAGGAAATGCGTATAGATTTATAGTCAAAAAACACGTTTTTTAAAAATACCATCACAATATTGGAAACAACTAACTCTCTCAAGTGTTGTAGAGCTTAAAATTCTGAGTAAAATGAGCACTTGCACTTAATATTTTTGTTGAACATTAAGGTCACAATTCTACTTCAAAGTTTTAGCCTCGTGGTCAGGGGGTTGGGCTAAGAATTAATTAGAGGAAAAGTGGAAATTGTTTTAATTTCTTCAGTTTAGGTCTAAAATGAACGCACTGGGTGAATGTTAGAAAATATGTTCATATTTATTTTCAAAAAACACGTTTTTTTTTTTTTTTTTTTTTTTTTTTTTTTTTTTTTTTTTAATACCTTAAGAATATCTCAAAGCAGCTAACTCTATCAAAAACATTGTCAATGCAAATGTTGTAGAGCTTAAACTTTTGAAAAAAATGAGTACCCACATTAATATTTTGCTTCAATATTAAGGTCACAATTCTATTTCAAAATTTTACCTTAATCGCTAATCGTGAGCTTGAAGCCAGTCGAGAACAAGTTAACTTAACAATATATCAATACAGCTAACTCTATCAAAATATTGTCAGTAGGAATGTTGTAGAGCTTAAAATTATTAATAAAATGAGTACCCACATTAATATTTTTGTTCAATATTAAGGTCGCAATTCTATTTTAAAATTTTATTTTAATTACTAATCAGGCGTTTGGAGACAGGATAGACCAAGTTTCCTTAATAATATCTCAATAAAGCTAATTCTATCAAAAAATTGTCAATACAAATATGATACAGAGCCTAAAAGTCTGAATAAAAAGAGTACCCACATTAATATTTTTTTTGTAATATTATTTTGCAATTCTATTACAAAAGCGTGCCTTAATCGCTAATCAACAGTTTGAAGCCAGAAGAGATCAAGTTATCAGTCCACACTGCTTTCAATTTTTATATACATGTGTTTTTGTTATACTCCTTTTCACTAACAGAATCGCATGACTTTCACTGATCTTTACGAGTAGAGATCGTATTTTTCCGATAACGCAGGGTAGAAGAGACTGTACCATATGTAATTTTGATGTAAATTGGAGAAGGTGAGTGTGAAGGTCATATGCCTCTGTTAGTGAAAAGGAGTATATTTCCCGATCTATGTCGAAGGGATTAAAACAGTTTTTAGCTTTCCCCAAATTAATTTCGCTAAGATGATAAACCGTAATTCTGAAAAATTCCAAACTAATGAGCAAAAATAATTACAAAAACATCGTAAATGCCACAATATATTTACAAAAAAATACATGTATATAAAAATTAGAAGCAGGGTGGACTGATAACCGGGTCTGTTCTGCCTTCAAGCTTTTGATTAGCGATTTAGGCTAAACTTTAGGTAGAATTTTGGGCTTGATGTTCAACAAAAATATTAAGTATGGGTACTCATTTTATTCAGAATTTTAAGCTCTACAACACTTGTATTGACAATGTTTTTGATAGAGTTAGTTATACTGCGATATTATTGTGATATTTTTTTAAAATGTGTTTTTTTACTATAAATATGTACATATTTCCTAACGCTCACCTAGTACGAGGGGGAAAACGTAGTATATTCATTGTAGACCTAAACTAAATGGATTAAAGCAATATCCAGCTTTCCCCTAATTAATTCCGAATTCGGTCTTTTTTTTTTTTTTTTTTTTTTTTTTTCTTTTGCTCCTCTGCCACCGGGCTACAAAACATAAATGTAAATATATAATTAAAATATATTTCACATTGAAAAAATAATATTATTATGATTAAAAGCTGTTGGCAAAACTTCTACATGAGCAGAGCGGCTGGTTAAAGCTAGATTCTAACAAAAACCAATAACTTAGGACAAAAAATAATGCTTTATAGATGATTGATGTAACAAAAAAAAAAAAAAAAAAAAAGGAGAAGAAGAATTTCCAAATGTTTTCTCGGTTACTATTCTGATTTCACTCAGAAAAAGAAAAATCTGAAGTAGGCTGAAGTATACATTTGAAATCACTTCTGTGACTAAAAAAAAAATGGCTAAGAGAAAAATAAATGGCGTCTACAAAAACGCTTTAAATGACAAAAGCATGTAAGCTGATGGGGAACACTGAAGTACTGCTCAAGAGAATTTAACTAACAAATGGATTATTTGATTTAAATCTCGTGTGTGAAGTTTCCACACGAACGGCAAAGGAATGTAGCAAAAAATAATCGAAGACACAGGTTCTTATAAAATAGACTAAATGATTTTTAAATTCATTCCTTATTTTAGTTCTAAATATGACCGATATCTGTCGGTGCTATGTCTAAAAACGTAGAAAACGCAAACTGTTGTATAAGGATTTTAAAAAAAGAAAACTTTATTTAGCTTTTAATCTTAATTCTCTTCACTCTTTTAACACTAAATGTTTTTTGTTTGAAACTGCCCTTATTTATTTATTTATTTATTTTTGTAGTACTGCAGTTTGAGACAGTGCAACCATCTACCGACGATATTTGAAACTAAATTTTTGGATCTCATGTTTCTAAGATTACTGTTCGTACTATATATTATAGATTACCGTCCTGCAAGGATAATTTTAACAGCTGTAAAACATTTACTTCTTATTTAACTTTAGAAAATTTTGGTTCATATTCGAGCATCATTTCTTTAGCATTTAAAATATTTTTATTGTGAGATCAACTATATTAATCTGAGTAAAAAAATGTGGATGATGAAGCTCTTTTGTGATGAAGAATAGATTTTATAAAATAGTAACTGTAGATTTAGAGTGATAAAATTTCTATATTCATATATCATTTGGGCCAATTGAATAAAACAATGTACATTTATATCTTAAAAAATAAAGTAGCATCTTTTCTGTTACTCGGAGCAGTTCGTTCGTCAGAATTGCCTACACAATTATTTTTTTTTAATTCAATAGTTTCTTTTTAAAGGAGCTTTTTCATGACACAAACTGACCAAAACATATCAATTTAGTAAATTATTCAAAATGAATTAGTTAATAATGGTGTTTCTGTTTCTGTTGGAATGAGTGTTTATCATATATAGTTGTTTGATTCTTTTTCAGACCATTTTCTCCCTCCGCCACTATATATATATACAGTATATACACCGTTATATTAGATGTATGTTGAAAATACTTTTATAGTGTTGTTACTGTGTGTTTCATGAAATGCACCATAGACTTAAAGATCAATATATTTAGCTGTAATAAGGATCAATACAAAAACCCTTAACGGGTTAAAAGTTTGTGACGCAGCATTTTATCTTTATGCTCTAAGAATTTTAAATATGGAACTTAAAAATAATGATATCAAATTTTGAGTGACGCTATGCTATTAATTATAATCTCTCTATATATTATTTATTTCATCTTTTTATTTTTTTACAATCGCATGTGCAAAAATTATGTTCAATTAAAAAAAAAATGTATAAAAGTTTATTCATTGATGCTTTAACATTTACACCTCTCATAAATTCCAAGTATGAGTTTTAAAAGATATGATATCAAAATTTTAGTGACGCTTTAATGTGGCTTTAAACGATTTGTTTTAAAATTAAATTTAAATTATTTTTGTTTTGACTAAGATATATTCGCAATTCTAAATAATAGTTTTAATTTTCCAATATACTTTAAATATGCCACTTTCACTGAATTTATATAATGCATTTAAATCTATTTATTTGAATAAATTGATTTATCCTTTGTCCAATGCTATTAAAAATTTAAAATAAGATTTACGTAAATAATTTTTTTGCCTCATAGTATCCATTTGAATACATTTCACTTAGTTTGGATACAATGACGCAAAAAAATTATTTACGTAAATCTTATTTTAAATTTTTAATAGCATTGGACAAAGAATAAATCAATTTATTCAAATAAATAGATTTAAATGCATTATATAAATTCAGTGAAAGTGGCATATTTAAAGTATATTGGAAAATTAAAACTATTATTTAGATGTGCGAATATATCTTAGCCAAAACAAAAATAATTTAAATTTAATTTTAAAACAAATCGTTTAAAGCCACATCAAAGCGTCACTAAAATTTTGATATCATATCTTTTAAAACTCATACTTGGAATTTATGAGAGGTGTAAATGTTAAAGCATCAATGAATAAATTTTTATAAATTTTTTTTTAAATTGAACATAATTTTTGCACATGCGATTGTAAAAAAATAAAAAGATGAAATAAATAATATATAGAGAGATTATAATTAATAGCATAGCGTCACTCAAAATTTGATATCATTATTTTTAAGTTCCATATTTAAAATTCTTAGAGCATAAAGATAAAATGCTGCGTCACAAACTTTTAACCCGCTAAGGGTTTTTGTATTGATATCATTACTTTTTTGAGGTCATTGAAAAAAAAAAATAATAATAATAAAATAAAGACCAATACAAAGAATTCATAGTTCAGGATTTCCATTCACCTTAAATCTCTCCCCCCTCCCTCCCGCAAAAAAGGATGACCATACTTCAATTTTAAAGAGCACCGTGCAATGAGATTTTTATAAGAACTCTTTGGTAAGATATGGAAGTAATGTACAGCATGCATATTTAGAGGGTATTTCTGTTGGTTTGTTTCAGAGATATAAAAAGCTATGTTAAATTTTACTATATAAAAAATTTACTTTTTTAAGAAAAATAGCAAGAAATATTACTCTTTAAACCTTTATATATATACATATATATATATATATATATATAACAATCATCGCTCACTTATAAAAGTAATTACATACATTTATATTAAATCCAAAACTACAAATTTCTGCTTCTCCGTTTTCTCATTCCTAGTGCAAAAAAATTAAACATTCTAAATTCTTTAATTTTATATAAAATAATCTTTCACCATCCCTATTTAAAATTCTTTATTAACAATAATAATAAATCATATAAAATAATCCCCTGAGCTCCGAAGATTCCACTTCTGCTTTTGCACCCACCTCTCCAGCTTACCTAAATAATAAAATCTTTCAAAATTAGTTTGAAAAAAAAAATCTGCAACATTTGTTGCTCACTAACATAAATAAATAAATAAGCACTACCTTCCCTAATGTACAGTCGTGGAAAAAAAAAAGTAAACACCCCCTACTAACTCCTCAACAAATTACAGTAGAAGAAAGTTACTGGTACCGAACGATTGGAAATAAAGTCTACTTTTAAATGATGCATATAAAATTTGCTTAAGGGGTCATCTACATATTAAAACGAACCATTTTTTTTAATAGCAGTACACAATTCTTACAGCATAAATGAATTCTACACCATTTAATTAGCCTAAAAACAAATTTTTATGCAATTCGTACTATAAGTTTCCGAGAAATTAATCATTTTAAAACGAGAGTATTTTAAGGGCTGTATCCAAATTGAAGTTCGGTACTCGATTGTTAACCGAGAGAGCCCCCTTCTTGATCAAGGCACCTTAAGCGTTACTCAAGCAGTCTATGAAGTCTGCTAGATTACAGGATAGCGTATAGTCCAGGCAATAGGGAATTTTACCTAGCAAAATTAATGGTAGTTCTGGAAATCGGCTTACTTTATATTTTTTGGGTCGTTGAATCCGAATTTGTAACTTCCCACCAAAATTTCCCCCGGCAACCCCCCAAATTTTGGTAAAAAGCCCCCCAAAAAGGTTTTTATTACAAAAATCAATTTTTTTATTGTTTTAGGGGAAAAGCATCTAGAAATTCAGAAAGTAGACAAAATTTGCAACAAATTAGACATATGACATTATGACTTAGGATGAAGAGGAAGGGGGGGATCTGCCTCGGAACATGCGCGCGGTGCTGCGTGGACCAAATTGCGCAATTCCACTTAACCACTCGCACGTTTACATTCGCCCTCCCATCTCCCCTCCGAACTTTCCTTATAAGGTTTACTTTAAGTTTTTTGGGTCGCTGAATCCGAATTTTTAACTTACCCCCAAAATTCCCCCCCCCGCAAAATAGTTGTTATTAACTTAAATTTCTTATTGTTTTAGGGGAAAAGCATTACGAAATTCAGAAACTAGACAACATTTGCAACAAATAGGATATATGGCATTATGACGTAGGATAAACGGGGAGAGAGGGGGCTGCCTCGGAACATTCCCCGCGCGCTTTTCTCAAAAACCAAATTTTTTCAAAAAATTAATTTTTTGGAGGTTGCCGGGTGAAATTTTGTTGGGAAATTACAAATTTGGATTCAGCGACCCAAAAAACAAAGTGAGTTGAAATCCAGAACTAGTATTATTTTTTCCATGTAAAATCCCCTATTGCCTGAACTTCATAACTTAGTGCACATAGCGCCGCAGTGTATGTTCAGAGGCAGCCCTCCCGATCCCCGTTCATCCTACTCCATAATGTCATATATCGTATTTGTTGCAAATTTTGTCTAGTTTCTGAATTTCGTAATGCTTTTCCTCTAAAACTATAAGAAATTTAAGTTAAAAACAACTATTTAGGGGTGGGGGGGTGGGGGGGTTCAGGGTGGAAATTTTGGGGGAAGTTAAAAATTCGGATTCAGCGACCCAAAAAACTTAAAGTAAACCTTATAGAGAAAGTTCGGAGGGGAGATGTGTGGTCGAATGTAAACTTGTGAGTGGTTAAGTGGAATTGCGCAATTTAGTTCACGCAGCACCGCGCGCATGTTCCGAGGCAGATTCCCCCTTCCCCTTCATCCTAAGTCATAATGTCATATATCTAATTTGTTACAAATTTTGTCTACTTTCTGAATTTCTAGATACTTTTTCCCTAAAACAATAAAAAAAATTGATTTCTTTAATAAAAACCTTTTTTTGGGGGGGGGGGGGGATTTTACCAAAATTTGGGGGGGTTGCAGGGGAAAATTTTGGTGGGAAGTTAAAAATTCGGATTCAGCGACCCAAAAAACATATAGTAAGCCTTTTTCCAGAACTACCATGAATTTTGCTAGGTAGAGCCCCTATACGGTCTCTATTGCCTGGACTATGATTAATTTTGTTTGTCTTTCATTGCTACTTTTTTTTTATGTTAGTGTGGTGATCTTTCAAATGCTATTGCACAACTAGGCGATAAACGCGCTACTCTGTAAGTGGCACGGCAACCCTCCAGTGTACAGGCTGAATTGATAAAAAGAGTTTTTGTAGTCTGAATATGCGGAATGTTAAAGAATAGTGAATGGTTTAATGAAGGCAGAATAAAAACTTAATATTTAATTTAAGATGCGAGTCAGATTAATATATTAATTGAAATGGTTACTGGGTAATCACATTATTAGTTTATACAAAGTCTAATTATCATGACAGCTACAATGCAGCTGCTAATGAAATTTTGTGAAACCAATCTTTTCTAAATAGTAACATGTCCTGAATTGTTCTTATTTACAATAATACTTCATTACCCATAGGCGTAACCAGCCTTTTGAACGGGGGGGGGGGGGGTGCCCAGACTTTTTAACCTGAACATGTTGGATACAAACAATATCTTATATAGTAAAACCTGCTAAAACGAATCCCATGAAACCGATCGAATTTCCGTTTTAGACAGTTTTCCATCTTAGAAGATATAATTGTATGGTATTTCTTTTAAAAAGAGCTCAAACGCGATTTTTGTTTGCGTGAGGAGGGTTGAGAAGGGGTTCAAAACATTAAAACTAAATCTAATGGTAAAAAAAAAAAAAAAGATACGTAAATGTCCTTGCAGCAGTGATATAAGACAGTGACTAAGTGTGGTCACAACTGTAAAACCTTTTGGCACCCTAACTTCTTATAAGGATTAAAAAAGGCCTTTAATCATGCTGGAAACTTCTATAGGCACAAGGGAACACTGCATGAGATCTAAAATTATATCAGTCTCAAAGTCTTGTAGATGAAATTTTGCCGGATGATAAATCTCAGATAATACATGCGGTACATCTGTACATGCGCACGAAATTTTTTCAGAATGTGACTCCATGACTTCTTAGGGATCGCCGGAGGGACCCAAGAAATTTTGGAGGAAAGTCTATATAAATAATTATTATAATATTATAAATAATTATAATATTCATTAATAGCGTAATTTCCTGCCTATAATCCGCGGCTCAAACAATCATGTTTCGACCCAGAAATTTTATTTCATTATTTAAGTTAAATATTTATCGCGATTTGATAAGTTACGTTTTATGAAACAAGGTTTCTGGGTCTGAACCTAATTGTTTGATCCGCAGATTATAGGCCAGAAATTACGGTAATTCAGGTTTTTTACCGCAGAGTGTGTCGAATATATTAGGTAAAGCAGGTCAAGATAATATAGACTAAATTTTTATCAAGACGATAAAAATTATACTATCATGATGCGACTGTAATAATAAAGATAGGTGTCTCTGTCTAAAGATATGTCTCTCTGTGTGTGTGTACGCGCGCGCGCGCTGAGCTCTGAAAAAACAATGCAGCCTGCACCCGTAAGATTTGACAGGACCTGTATGCCTGAACTCATGCATATGGAAGACAATTTCTGGAAATTTTCAATTAATTTTTTATACGAATTTTTTCGCATTTTGCGGCAATTTTTTCAAATAAGTAAAAAAGAATCCGATTTCAATATTTTACCCAGTAAACTTTGTCTTCTTTTCAACAAAGTGTTTTCGGGATTCTTACAGCAATTTTTCAATTTTTAACAATTTTTTAATGTTATCTTTAGAGGAGTTTCTTTCGCATTTCGCGGTGATTTTTTTTTTTTTTTGACATTTCTAAAACGAATCCGGTTTAAATCTTTTACCCAATTAGTTAATTTCGTTCCCTGTGGTTTTATAATCTTTTCAGAATTTTTAATGCACTTTCTAGCGGTGATTTTCGTGCTTTGAGGCGATTTTTTGAAACAGAAAAACTCTCTGGTAATTTTTGCAATTGCCGTGATTAAATTCGAATTAGAATAATGTCAAATCAGCTCTTATAAGAAAGCCGAAAATTTAATTTTGCTCGAAATAAAAAACGCAATAATTCAAGATTCGCTTGTTCGAGACAGAAGAGGTCGGAGCTTGCTCGGGAGTACGTTGCCGAAGGCAAGCCCTCCCCCCCCCCCCAAATCCTAGATTTGTTTAATTCTATGTTCGTTTAAAAAAACCAACCACTTCTCTAGTAATGAAGTTTTCTTTCAGGGGCAGGGTTTGAAATAACGCGCGGGATCGCGCGATTTGTGCACAGAAAAGGAAAGTCTCTCATAATAAAAAATGCTGGGCAGTATTTCCCCTTTCAAATTCTTTCACAGACCTGTGATTCTTCAGTAAGTATTTTTTAAAAAATTGGGTCCGCGATTTTTATTTCTTTTATGGAATTTCTCAAAATCAATTCGTGAATCTGTCCCAGAAAAAATTGAGAATTTCTTCAAACGATCGTGGAAAAATATCGGGAATTTCAATAAAAGAGTGCAAAAGTAATCGCCAATTTCGTTTAAAGATTGCGCAGAAAAATTACGAATTTCGATAAAGGATTGACGAATTTTTTTTTTCAAATTTCGTAAAATGTTGCGGAAAAGAGTAGAGAATTTTGTTAATTGGTACGGAAAGATATCGAGAATATTTCCGAACGGTCGCGCAATACTATCCCGAATTTCGACAAATGATCTCCCTGTAACAATATCAGTTTCGTCAATCGGTCGCAACAGAAAATAAATTTCGTCAAAGGATTGCGGTAAAAACGAAAATTTCGTCAACGGATCGCAGAAAGAAAGTTCGAATTTCGTCAAAAGATTACGGAAAGAAAACGCGAATTTCATCAAAAGATCGTGGAAAGAAAACGCGAAATTCATCGAAGGATCGCGTGCTAAAGAAATGCCAATTCCGTCAAAATATTGCAGTAAAAAATGCGAATTGTTGGGATTTTGAATCCCGTTAAACAGGCGTGAGTACGTGATAAATTGTAAATTGGGACTTACCCTTCTTCAGGATACTTATCCATTTCGGTGTATATCCACACTTTGTTTTAATGCAATATGTGTTAGTTGTCATATTTTTTAATCAACCACTCTTTATAACCTCCTTTGACAAAAGAAATTGTAGACTATTATATCAAATGAATAAGCGGCGGTAACACTTTAAGCTATTTAATTCACATTGTTTAAATTGTAAAAGAGAGAGAGCATTTTACATGCCTCTTCTCTGGATTAACTGCATGTTCAGAATGGAAAAAATGTTTACATTATAAGATAATAAATCAGTAATAATAATTGTAATAATAATATCATAATAATAATAATAAATCAGTTTAATGTAGTCTGTGAGTCTTACTGCAGTCACTCAACAAGTCATTATCTTTATCAAAGGATTTTCAAGGTTAAATACATTTGAAGGGATTTATGGCTGAGTTGAAACGACGTATTATTTATTCAACTGAAGAAATTATCTTTAGCACGGTTATTCAGCTTGATTTATGTCCATCACGAATTTCGTCAAAGGATAGTGGTAAAAAACACGAATTTTGTCAAAGGTAAGTGGCGAAAAGTGTGGATTTTGTTAAAAAATCGCGTAGAAAGACGTGAATTTCGTCACACGATTTTGGGGGAATTTTTTAAATATCATGAAATGATCACAGAATAAAATCGCGAATTTGTCAAAATTTACTGCACTGGGCTAAAAGGTTGAAGCGAGGTTCCTTTTCCTACTTTCAAAAGAACGCCACGAAACGAGAAAAAACTCTAAAAATCGTATACAAAGTTTCAGAGGAAAAAAATTACTATATTGACTTGAAAGGCTGCAATCATATTCCTTTCAAGAATGTCAAAAAATGGCCACGAAACACTAAATTCAACCAACCAACCAACCTGCAGATTAATTTGAATTTTCTGTGCTATTATTTGACATTTACAAAAGTGGCAGGGTATGTGTCCCCCCCCCCTCCCTTTACCTCGGCTAATCGAAATTTGGAATTACCGTTTCACATTTGCATCCCCTTTTAATGTTTTGTTTTTTTGCTTCTTTCTTAACTTTAAACTACCAAAGCAAAATGACAAATAGTTTCTATCCTCGTCAAGAACTTGCGTTAATTTCTCATGAAATTGCAGAAACATGCAATAGAAAGAACGGCGTTAAAACCATCTACCACAGACAAAGGACGTCAAAGTGGGATTATAAAGCCACCTTTTTGAATTACTATGACTAATACAGATTCTTGCAAATATTCTAGTTTTAAAAAAGATAAACGACATAATTTTCTTAAAAAAAAAAAAAAAAGAATGTGCGTTTCTTTTTTTATCACATTTCAAAACTTAACCGTTTAGTTTTCTGAACTAAACTAATTGAACTCTGCTTTCACCTCTTCTTCTTTTTTCTTTTGTAGATTTCGATTTTTTTAAATAATTGTGCTCGAGTCTGCGGAAACGGGGGGGTGCCCGGGCACCCAGGGCACCCCCCCCCTGGTTACGCCTATGTTACCATATGCCACAAATACCATATAAGGGAGCTGGCTACTTTTATATTTTTTTAAAGTAAATTATTTAAAGCTTTCTTTTAAGCATATTAACTTTAAAATTAAATAAAAACAACTATCTTACTTTTGCAAAAAAGCTGTTTTATCTTACTTATCTATAAACTTTAATTACTAAATAAGGAAAAGTATCATGATGAAAATTTTTACTTTTAGGAGCTCAAAACAACCAGTCAGGATAAAATGGTTCATTTTGAGCTAATCGTGATAATTTAAGTATATAAAGTAGAATTTTCTATCAGTCAAAAATATGTCCAAGACTGAAATCAGTCCTGAGACTGAAGGTCTTGCAGCACCCATGGCTGTAATCAATTAGCCTAAAAGAAATGCTTCAGGGTTTTTTTAGTTTTTATTTTTTTCTGTTTTTTTTTTTTTTTTTTTTTTTTTTTTTTTTTGTTACAGAGATAAACGACAATAAGAAATTTTTTCCCCTTTAGGTTTAATTTTATAAAAATAAAATACTACGATGCTTTAATTTTTGAAGAAAAGATTTATATAAAAAAAATAATAAAATAAACAAAAGATACCCATATTTCGAAAAAGATGTCATTTTAAGTCACTTTTCGTTTATAATGTTATTAGAAACGATTCGCAAATGAATCGCAAATGAACGGGATTGGAAATCTTAATTTTGATTTCGTCAAACATTTTATTTAAATTGTGCGTTCTTTAAAAATGAAAGATTTTGTTTAATTTCTTTAAAAGAAAACTCAAAACACAAAATTAAATTAGTAATCTATCATTATTACACTCACATATCACAAGAAATACCTATGCCACACATGAACGTTATTTTGTAAGGAAAACAGTTATAAGTATTGTTGAAAATAAAAACAATTCAGAACAGTATACTAATTAGAAAGGATCGGTTGCAAAGAATGCTGTCTGGATAATTAGAAATTGTACTCACTTTCTCCCCTTGGAATACCATTTCAAGATCTTTGATATTTCTTATTTCTTCAGTCAACTTCGCGTATCGCGTTGTGATACATGGCGAAGTCTTATGGCGAACGCGATGAATTTTCATTTCGATACGAGAATTTTCGATAAATATCGAATTTCGATACGAGAATTTTTTTAAAAATGTGAAATATTTTCTCCTTAAAAAATGTTTACTTGCTATGAATAACAATGAAATAAAATACATATAATTACAAAATACTGCTCCATTTGAAAAAATCAGTCTAAGTACTTAAAAGCACATAATAAACTGTTTTGTAGTTTAAAAAAAAGATTTATTGCGAATATTCAGATTTTTAACTGTGACCTAAACCGCGCAAAACCGATGTGCAACGTTCTGTCTGCTAGCCCATAGAATAACATGTAATCCGCGATCCTAAGAAGTCCAATTTTTCATGCGGATTATATAAAAATTAAGAGTTTTCCTAGATACTAGGTTAGTCTTATCCACTTAATCAAAAACAGATTCATTTTATATATTAATGTTTTTAAAAAAATCTAGACCGTTTCGGAGAAAAAAAAAAAAAAGAAAAACTTACACCATCGAAATTGCTTTCAAAATGGATTTACAGATCTGTAAATATACTGCACGTAAAATTGTAAAAAAAATCAGAATAGGATTAGACTGCAGATATGAGACTGTTTTTAAAAAATCAGAACAATAGGA
Organism: Maratus speciosus; assembly: GCA_963932465.1. Lineage (NCBI taxonomy): Eukaryota > Metazoa > Arthropoda > Arachnida > Araneae > Salticidae > Maratus > Maratus speciosus. Next base: position 13,837,460 of record OZ010786.1, read on the forward strand.
CCTATATTCGCCGAGTTATTTACAGGCGGCTTTTCGCATTTTCTTTGATGTCGAGTTAGCTGTATATATGGGTTCCGCCATCTACGAATTCTACGATACGATACGATTTTAGGCTTAAGGCTGCATCACTCGGAATACTACCGTCTTCCATGATAAAAATTAAATAAGTGTCATATTTTTCGTGCAATTCATAAATTTTCTAAACAGTAATTTAAAACAGAGATCTATTTTTTATCACTATATGGGACTGAGCTTGCTCCAATTGGAAGAATTCTGAAACTGTTGCAATGAAAGTCTCTGAGATTTTACATTGGAAATTTTCCAACTAAAACGCAAATAAAGTATGTGCACTTTATTATTATACTTCATTATTATACTTATTATGTACTTAAATATTATATTAATTTGAATAATCTGACACTTTGAGACTGCGCAGCACCTTTCATTGCCAAAAATCTGAATTTATTTTTCAATTTATGTATGCATAATTTAACAATTACTTTATGTATATCAGTTATTCAGCCTTTCAAGGTATACTAGTTATTGCATCCCGGAATTTTAAATTTTAGGAGAGATTCAGGAAACTTATTACATATACGGAAAAAAATGTATACAGAAAAATTGAATTTTTTTTTTAAATTTCGCTTTATGTAATTACTTACTCCAATGCATAATAACTTAATAGTTTTCGTTCACTCTATTTGAACATGACTCTTCTAATCGAAATCCGAAAGCAAAATGCATTTTATTAGAAAATGAACAATGACATTTAAGCATTCTCGGATTTTTAAGGTAATATTTTAAAGAAAATACCAAAATCATACAAATGTCAGTAAAAATATAAATTATTTTAATATAAGCTTTTACACATCTCAGTCGTTTACCAAAAACAAGTAAATATTCATCTTAATTTTTAAAAATATAAAATATCGCTTATAAGATTATAGTTATCTATTACTTACCTATCATAAACGATTAATGTATAGCCTATAGATATTAGTGTAATTATTTAAAAATGATTATATGCAATTGATTTATCTGTATATTCTACGTATATTCAACGAATATCTTTTACTTTCTCTTTCCCTCTTTTTAAAAATATATACATTATTAAAAAAAATTGTGCTGAGACGAACCAATTTTTGGTACTGTAGTAGATGCAACTACAATACGATGAAATCTCTTTCTATCGTTTGGAGCTATTTTCCAAAAGGAGGTCTAATGTTAAAACGAGATTTTAGTATCTTAAGGTTGCAGCGACTGCAGTACCAAAAATTGGTTCAACCTAACTTAAAATTTTTAAAAGTGTTCTCATATGCGTAATATGTTTAAGTGCTTGTTTGATATGAATATTTCAGTATGTCAGAATATTTCATGATTACAGACCAGAAAAAAATATTATGGCTAAGCGAATCTAAAATAACTTATTTTCTTAATACATTTTATTCGCAATAAATAATTAAGAATAAAAGAGTAATGTAATGATTTCAGAAAGAAATGATTAATTTATAAATATAAAACATATCGACAGAACTTATTAACAAAACGCAGTGAAACTTTTGCATGTTGCTTAAAGAATAATTATTTCACATATTGTGTTTTTCGCTCGCTTTTCTACCGAATTTGATCTCTTTAACTTGCATTGTTTCAATCAATTCTTTTCGAACAGATAAAGGATGAAGCTGCATAATAAAACAGTTTTCAACTACTCATATTTTCTGCTTCAACTCTTTATCATAATCCTAAGTATGTTTTTTCTACCGCAAATAAATTTCATCGAGCAAGATTTAATCATTTGTTACTTATTTTGGGTTTGAATTTTTGACATCTAATAAAGAATGAAAAATTCTCTAGATTTCGGAAAGATAATATTATACATGGGTGTTTTTATTAAATTGCATTTTCTTAATTTTCATATCTCAATTGGTGTGTGAAATCTGAACAATCAAATATTGGTATTTAATTATATTGTATTATTCCCCAATAAGCGTTTTTGTTTAAATTAAGAAATTTGGGCTGTGTAAATTCTCAATAAAGTATTATATAAAACATTTTTAGGACAAATATTGTGAAAATTTTCAAATGAGACTATAAAAGGGTGTAGTTTTATTACACAGATAATCAATTTAATTAAGAAAATTAATTTATGAAATTATCCAAAAATACCAGGAGACTATAACTAATGTACAAAATAAAACAGTCAAAATTCAGGGAAAATACAGGTTAAAGAATTGTTTTGCATTTTATCTGTGTTAACCTTACCAAGTCATTGTGGGCTCTGTATACTAATTTCAATATCTCCATAAGATAGTGTTTATTTCACACAAAATCAATGTTTGTAAATATGATATATGATTATAAAGATGGGAGTTTATGTGTGTATATGTAAGTATGATATATGATTATAAAGATGGGAGTATATGTCTGTATATGTAAGTATGATATATGATTATAAAGATGGGAGTTTATGTGTGTATTTGTAAGTATGTATGCCTGTATGTCTGTCCAGAGATTTTCTAAGAGACCGCTTCGCGCAGGATACAAAACTTTGCAAAAAGGGACCTGTATTTGGAAGTTATATAACCCGAAGAAATATTTTTTTATTTTTTGTATTATGTTTATGAATTTATTTATTTATTTTTGGAATTTACAAATTTGTTTCGCGTTTTGCTTTATCTTTGCCATTTTAGTAAACTGATCCTGCTCAGTAATTCTGATCAGTATAGTAAATTTGTCCTCTTTAAAATAAATTTTCTTTGAACATACAGAAAATTTTTAATTATTTGCAAATTATTTTATGTGATTTATAGCATTTGGTGGCAATTTTCCCACCTTATTAAAAAGAATCGGAATTCATTAGTTTAGTCCATTATAGTACATTTTCTTCAATGTGATTTTTGAATCATTCCCACATTATTTTATGCGGGTTTTAGATTGTTTTAATTTAATTTGCGTCGATCGTCGTGTGCCTTTGAGAGAAGACAATCTAGCTTTTTTTATGATGAAAAATAATAATGTATATGCTGATGAAGACTGAAGGCCCTTAACGTATGTTCCCAAGATTTTCTGCTCAAAATTTCCACAATAACTTAAATTTCATCTGATTCGAGACCATACGAGTGTACCCTTCCAAAAACAGTCTAATGTTTTGATCGATACAACCTATATGTCCACAAGATCACCGCATTTTCGAATGAAACAATAATAATACACTGTGAAAAAAATATTAATAAATTTCCCCTAAGTTGAATCATGTGATTCACAAAAGTAACAAGTAGAAGTAGCTTCACGGGCAGAAAACCACTTATGGTACAACTGAATAACTGAATCATATAGTCATCATAGAATATTTGGGTAATATTAAGAGTTTGGTTAAGCAAGAATATGTGAATTTATATTGATATGAATACTTTTCTTTGTCTGTTTTTTTTTTTTTTTTTTTTTTTTTTTTTTGCACATGTAATAAAATAATACAGCATTGAAATACAAAAATATATGTATGAATAAACATATATCGTTGGAAATGTCACATTCACCTTAAAAAATAGCGAAATAAAATCAAAGAAATATTTACTTAAAAGGTCCATTTCATATAAAAGATGTCATAATATAAAATATATTATTACATACTATACCTTTTTTAAAACTAAAAAAGAGTTCACAATATTCGACGAGGAATTATGGAAATCTAGATAGAGATGTTTCTAGGAAACTCGATAGGTCAAATCACACCATACCTTATAACAGCGTTCTCCTTTCGGATACAAGATAGCAGCCTATATGTTTTATGTTTTTTATGCCTTTGAAATATGCTCAGACACTTTTCTAGATAGTGAAATAAATAAAATTAAATGCATCGCCAAGGAAAATGGTTTTCCCCTTCATCTTATCAATAAACTGGTCTACGAAATTAAATATAAAATTTAGAAGAACGATCCATATAATAAACTTAAATTTTGTAATTTTTCCTATGTTCCAGGTCTATATGAGAAGTTAAGATATGCAGTAAAGAAGTTCAATATTAATCTAGTAGCTAAAACAACAACAAAACTCAAAGACGTTATCCATAGCAAGATTGACCCTGTTTCTAATGATGAAATCGCAGGTATTTACATTATTCCATTGTTAACTGTAGCACAAGAAGAAAAGGTTTATATCGGAATGACTGGGAGGAAATTCAAAGACAGATTAAAAGAACGCGTAAGTGACATTAAGTTTAATAGAACCACCACAGCGTTAGCAAGACTTAACTTACAGCATAATTTAAATATTCGTTTTAATGAAGCAAGAATAATTATTTCTTCATCCCATTATCATTTTTCGGTAATAAAAGAATCCATTGAAATCTTAATAAAGAATAATAAGGCTATTAATGATAATATGTCATATAACATTCCGAATATATGGTTAAATTTTTAAAAATAGATCTTGTATTGTTAGGATTGGATAATAATGTTCAGTTTTGTTCCTCTTCCATTCCTCCCCCTCCACTGTAATTTGGACTGTTTTACTGTCTCCCCCACCTCCTCTGTAATTTGGACTGTTTTACTGTCCCCCCTCAGCTGTAAAATGGACTAGCCTGGTTGTCCGGCCGCGGATGAAAGTATGATTAAGACGTGTCAGTTTACGCAAAGTGGCCCTGAAGATGATCAAGATTTTGATTGAAAGCGCTCAGCGCGAATATTGTGAACTCTTTTTAAGTTTTTATAAAAGTATATTATGTAATAACATCTTTTATATTGTGAAAGCTTTTACAGAAAATGAAACTTTTAAGCAAATTTTTCTTAGAGCATTGACATATTTTTCGGATATGTACAGATTAAAAACTGTAATTTTGAAATACTAAACATCTTTTAATGGAGTTATTTTCATTACAAAATTAACAAATGACTACTGACGTACATTTTAAAAGTTAAAATGTTTAAATTTTAAATTAAAGAAATTGGTTAGACTCAAGCTCCAAAGGAATTTAATTAAGCAAAGCTTTTCTTAAAATTGGAAATAATTAATTTTAATAAACAATTTTTGTTGTTAGTAGAAACCTAAATAACTTTATCTGCACTGTAAAAAAATACGACCAGTTTTCTTGTAGGAATCGGAAAATAGTTGCTCTTATCGTACCGGAAAAATTTCCGACCCAGCTCGGAATAAAATCCGTAAAATACCGTTTTATTGACTATTTCCCTTTTTTACGGATTTTATTTCAAGCTGGGTCGGAAAATTTTCCGGTACCATAAGGGCAACTATTTTTCTGATTCCTACAGGAAAACTTGTCGGATTTTTTTTTTTACATTGTGATGCTTAGGCATATTCATTTTGAATACTATATTTTCAGCTTCTGGTAAATACTTGTGAGTGTCTCTGCTGGCATAGGTAAGGTAGGGGTAATTAGGATCAGGTGTAATTGGGATCAGGAGCACTTCAGAGGCAATCTGTAACAGATGAGAAAAAAATTGACCATGCTATTTATGCATTCTGACTAATGTTCTACATGTGCAATTTTTTTAGAATGAAAATGCATGCTGCCCTATGAGGAATCACTATTTTCCGAGAACACAAAGAAAAACGTTGTCCGTCAAAGTGAGAAAGTTTTAGTTAAAAAGGTCCTGCACTGTAAAAAAAAAAAAAAATAAAATAAAAAATACGCCCAGTTTTCCTGTAGGAATCGGAAAAATAGTCGCCCTTATCGTACCGGAAAAATTTCCAACCCAGCTCGGAATAAAATCCGTAAAATACCGTTTTATTGACTATTTCTTTTTTTTTTTACGGATTTTTTTCCGAGCTGGGTCGGAAAATTTTTCCGGTACTATAAGGGCAACTGTTTTTCCGATTACTACAGGAAAACTGGTCGGATTTCTTTTACAGTGTGAGTAAAAAATTGTAGAAATTTTGAAATATAGCTATGGATTTAAATTTAGAAAAAGACTATTTTTAAGAGGAAATGGTTACATTTTGCAACAGAACGGAACACAATGTTAATAATCTGCTTAATTCTAACTACCGAAATAATAGCATTTTCGGGGTAAATAGGATCGCAGAGCTTTGGAATAAAGGACAAATGGAATCGTATATTTATTTCTATTTAAATCAAATTGTGGCTTAGAATGCATTTTTTAATCTTTCAGTTTTCAGATCCTGTGAATTACTCCTAGTTTAGTTTACTTTACTGCACATTTTGTGTGACCAAAACATGCCTTTACTGCAGAAGCCTTGACTGCATGTTTTAGCCATAATTAGGCCTCAACACTTTCAATTTAAGTGAAATTTTCCTCCTTCACAGCCTGTGAGTTTTAATGAGTGTTGTGAAACTTCCTGCAATGGTCTAGCGGCATGTAAGAAAGGCCCCAAGTGCTCAAATGAACTTAACCTATGTAGCCACACATAATCACATAATATGAGCTGGCTTTCGGCGTACAGTATCGTCCGGCAAACATTCTGTTTGTTTTTGTTTTTGTTTTTTTAATTTATCTGCCTCTTCGAAATGTTTTACAGTAAAAAAGAGAATTGCAGTGCCATTCGTTATATAGTAGTAGAAAGAGTTAGATTTTGCGGAATCTGCGATTGAAGGCAGTGCATGGAGAATACGCAGTGTCGTTGACTCGTATGCAAGTAGGACGTAAGCACTACAGTGAGGAAATCTGATAACACTCCGGTTGGCAATGTTGAAATATCCATCGCATAGCCCGGATATTAACCGTATGATTTTTGCATTTTTGATGCGCTGAAACAGGCATTGATGGGTCGCCGCTTTTATTCGGACAGCGAAACTATCCACAATATTCGAAACTGGTTGCGATTTGAATCAAACGACGTTCATGAACAAGGTATTCCACCACTTAGTAAAACTGTGTGTCTAGTGCTTATGTATCTGTGGAGAATATGTTTGAAATAATCTATTCCATTTCATTCTGTGGCTCTGATTCGTTTTCTTTTCACCCACCCTCATACATTAATTATTATGACAGTAAAAGGACACTTTTGATGTCGAATTTATCAACAACTGGGAAACAAACTCCGAGCTGCAGATAAGTTATAATTTTAATCTGGTACAGTGAGTGATAGCTGTGCAATGTCTTTATTTAAGATTTCATTATACCAATAATACTTAGTTTAAACTTTCACTTGTCCACTATAACATTTTGCAGATTACTACAAATAGAATTGCAGATTACTACAAATAGTATTGCAGGTTACTACAAATAGTATTGCAGATTACTACAAATAGTATTGCAGATTATTGCAATACCTGATTTTCTTTAAGAACGAATATATCTTCATTAAATGGAAATATAGAATGATTTTTAAAAGAGAAAAAAAAACGTCTGAATGATTTGCTGCAAAGATTAAAAAAAAAAATATGTACATGCATATTAAATTCTTATTACTCTTTCGTACATGTAATTTTGAAAGAAAATTTCTTTTGTTCTTATAATTTATTTTGTTTCAACAGAAATACACTATATTCTGTGCTTCTTAATCTGTGCTATTAAAAAAAACATATATGAACCTTTTACTATTCTGATGTTCATTATCTTCTTTTTTTTTATTTTACTTACTAATACCTAGAATTATAAACTGTTCTGATATGTAATCGTATTTCTTTTTGCTCAGAGATATCCAGATTTTTTTTTTCTCGGAAAAGATTGTATACGATATTCCGTGACTTCCATTTTATGAAATATCTTTTTAAGGATTATCTTTTATGATGTATGACAGGATGCACTGCAAATAAAGGCGTCTTAAATTAAGATACATATGTGACTGAAAAAGAATTTCAGACACTTAAGTGTCTGAATCTGAAAATTCAGTCACAAAAGATGTCTTAATTTAAAACACCTAAGTGTCTTACTATGATCATAGTGTACACGAACTGATAAAAGTGTCTAAAAAATCTGCAAGTATCTAATTTTAAGACACTTTGTAACTCCACTCCGCATTCACCAGGGGGCACTCTCAGTTGCGCATGCGTCTTCCTTTCGAACTCGATGTTCGTTTGTAATTCAAACTGAATGCTTGTTTTTATGTACGCGTACATTTTAACTAATAATTTATTTTGACTTGATTGTTTTTTGCGGAATGTGAAGTTCCGGGATTTAATTTCTATCGACATAGTGGTACTCCGTATTAATATTTATCTATAAAACTAATACAGTGTTCTTCATCTCGTCAGATTTGTAAAGAGAACTGTTGTCTGGCGGGCTATGTTTTCAGGATGGAAATTTTCCATCCTTTTAACAGAGCTAGCCGGATGTGCAAGGGGATTTTATTTTTTAAATATCCAAGTCTGCCTAATTAACGGATACTAACGTAGCCTCCAATCCGGACGTCCTCTGGGCGAATGTGCTTTTGGAATAATCAGACCTTTTCCCAGGTAAGTGGGGTCTTAACTATGTATTTAAAACTCTCTGTGATTGTTTTATCTTTAAATGAAGACCTCACACGAGTCTATAGCTTTATTATTTCCTGAGTTATGCCAAAATATGTTCAAAGCATTTTGCCTATGGTATTTCCATGTTAAAATTTTATTTTGCTAATATTTAAATTTCTACTCTTCAAATCATCTGCAATCATATTTCTGTATTATTTTCTATCCAATGTTATCTTTAAAATAAATTTTGGTGTCTCTGCATGGTGTATATTAGCGGTTACTGAATTTATTAATTTTACACCTTCCTAAGCCTTTTCTTATGTAGCCATTACTTTAAAAATCGCAGTGACATCGCCTGTTGATTGGCTCATACTTCTTAATTACCATCAAGACTACCTTAATAGTATTTTTTGGTGTAATTATTACTCTGAAGTACCCTTTTTAATTCTTTATTTACGTATACAATATTTTTATAAGCATTTAATGCGGCAGCATTTGTAATGTTTACATCGATTTTTACATTTCTGATAGATTTATTATGTGTTATGTACTGGAATTCAAAAGCATTTATAGTAAACATTCCTGTTAATAGCTGCTTTTATTTATTATTTATGCTTTTCTTGTCTAATGAAGTTTTCTTCTGCCTCATAGTGTGTACATCATAAATTTAAAAAAAGAATATAGTTCGGACATCTTTCCATTCATTGATTCCCCCATATATTTAATACAGCGAATTACTTGTGTTCATTTATTTATTTTAAAATGTTTTGACTGATAAAACTCATTAAATCCGGTCATTCTAATTAAAAGATTTCCCTTTGCTATAATTTTAGTGTTTCCGAGTATTTTAGAAATATCCCATTTGCCATACTGAGAATAGTCAACATATAATCTTTTTATGATTCAAAAGTCAAAACCACAGCTTCAGAACGGAAATTGACGTCACTAATGTAGACGTTGAATCAGAAAAAAATTTGTTGATGTCAACAAAGATTTAGAAAAAGGATCTCGCGTTATCTGTAGTCACTTTGTTAAATTTTAATGATTATTTTTAGATTCTTAAATTCATGTAATCATGTATCGTTAACGTAATTGTAAGAATGCGGTAAAAATATACAGATATATTTCATTTGAAATAATTATATAATATTGATTTTTTGATTTCTTTTAGTTAAAAAGTAATTTGAAATTAAAAATGAATACAAAGTAAAGAGGTACATTTTTATAAAATATTTATTTGCATATAGCTAGATTTTGCACTTAAAACTGACACGTACATTTATCGAATCATAACACAGGGTTGGACTTTTTCCAGAAGGAGGGCCTGATTAAAGCATGGGCAGACCCTCCCCCCCCCCCTACGATTTTACGTGCTCCAAATTCGATATGGATTTTTTTTTAAAGCTTATATTTTAAATGTGTTTCAACATTCTATTGATTATAATCAGCATTTTGAACTTTAAAAGTAGAATTAGATTAAAAACTAAATAAAAAAATAAATACAGTAAAAACTCTCAATCGCGGCCACCTCGCGAATTGAACGCGTTTTGGAACGTTGAATTTGCCTGCTATTCGATTGTGTTCGCTTTTATGAGGTAAAAAAAATGTATTTATCTTGAAAAAGGTCAGTGTTCGCTGAAGAAAATTGTCCTATGAAAGTTTTGTTGTAAAATCTCCATAACGGACACTCCTACATAGAGGACACAACTATTTAAGAAGCACATTTTTTATTAACAACATGCACATATTTTATATTTTTTACCTCAGAAAAACAGACACTTCCGAATAGCGAACAAATTCCACGGCTCTAAGGTGCCTACTATTGAGAGGTTTTACTGTATTGTGACAAATATTTTAATTTTTAATCTTATTCTACTCTATAAATTCAAAATATTGATTATAATCAGTACAAAGTCGAAAATGATTTCGATTATCAGCTTTATGAAAATTGCATACCATATTTTGGATCCCCTAAAATAAGGCTGTGTGTGTGTGGGTGGGGGGGGGGGGAGTAGGGCAGAATAATGGCCATATACTTTTCCAGGATCAACGTGGTCAAACATGGCTACGTGTAATGCTTTTAAAAAATGGCTGCGATTCAGACGTTTGAAGTGTCTAAAATTCAGACGCAAAAAGTGTCTGAAAAAATTCAGACATTTTAAAATGTCTGAAAATTGAACACTCCGTTTCAGACACTTAAGTGTCTGAATTTAAGACATTTCGATTTAGAGTGTGTCTCTTTCCATTAAACTTGCGCAAGGAATTATATTTTACAAATATACAATTTTAGTATGTTTTGTTGAAATCAAATTGATGCATAAAAAATCCGAATAAAAATGGGAGTATGAAAACATTTATCTCTAAGCATTCTTCTCAAGAAACTTGCGCTCTTTCTGCTGTTGTATCTGTGAACGCATATGACTTATTGCCGTAAAGTTAATCTATTAATGAGATTTTATGCAGAAAACAAAGGCTAAATGTAATAGTGAGCAGATAGAAAATGCATTGAGTTTCATTTACATTCAATGACTCTGACATAGACGGAAAAATGGGATTCGTACTGGTTTAAAATTTTAAAATAACTTTTTACTTTCTTCTATCTTTACAAGAAGAAAGTATTGGATTCGAGAAAAATTTCGACTTCCGGTTTTCGACGGATTTATACGTTTTAGAATGCCCAGAACACGATTTCATGGTTTTTAGAAAACGTCTGTCTGTGAGTCTGTCTGTCACTCTGTCACTCTGTGAGTCTGTATGTGACAAAAAATTCGCGGGCGCTCTTTCTCCAGAACTAATGCACAGAATTTCACAAAACTTTATATTTAGTTAGACCTTGATATAAACTGGACCTGAATAGTTTTTGGTGAAAATCGCTCAACAGGTGGCGCTGCTATGCGGCATTTATCACGATTTCTGCAATAGCTATATCTCAAGAACTACTGCACGGATTTTCATAAAACTTCAGATTCAGTTAGTCCAAGATATAGTTTGGTGCTGATTGCTTTTTTGTGAAAATCGCCCAACAGGCTATGCTGCATTATTCATGATTATCGCAATAGCTCTAACTCAAGAAAAAATGCGCGAATTTTCATCAAACTTCAGATTCAGTTAGTCCCTGATATAAATTAGTGCTGTTTAATTTTTGGTGTAAATCGCCCAACAGGTGGAGCTGCTGTACTGCATTTTTCAAGGTTTCCGCATTAGCTGTATCTCAAGAACTACTGCACGGATTTTCACCAAACTTCAGATTTAGTTAGTCCTTGACATGAATTGACGCATAAATTAGCGCTGTTTATTTTTGGTGTAAATCGCTCGACAGGTGGCGCTGATATGCTGTATTTTTTGCGATTTCCGCAATAGCTTTATCTCAAGAACTAATGCTTGGATTTTCAACGAATTTCAGATTCAGGTATACCTTGATATCATTTAGTTCTGTTTATTTTTGGTGTAAATTGCTCAACAGGTGGCGCTGCTATGCTACATTTTTCAGAATTTCCGCTATATCTCTATCTCAACAACTAATACAAGAATTTTCATCCAACTTCAAATTCAGATATACTTTGATATGAATTGGTGCTAAATCTTTGTTATTTCTTGTACTATTTAAATGATTTAATTGACGTGGTTTATATAGAAGAAAGTTTTGTGATGGCCACAACATACTAGTTCTTTGTTGACATACACCGTAAAAAAATTCCGTGTTTCAACTGAAAAATGTACTGCCAGCAAGTGTACCGTCAGCCGTCTATTCTGCACTGTAAAAAAAAAAAAAAAAAAAAAAAAAAAAAATGCCAGTTTTCCGGTAGAAATCGGAAAAATAGTTGCCCTTATCGTACCGGAATAAATTCCAACCCAGCTCGAAATAAAATCCTTAAAATCGGAATAAAATCCGTAAAATACCGTTTTACTGACTATTTCCTTCTTTTTACGGATTTTATTCCTAGCTGGGTCGGAAATTATTCCGGTACGATAAGGGAAACTATTTTTCCGATTCCTACCGGAAAACTGGCAGTATTTTTTTTTTTTTTTTTTTTTTTTTAACTGTGTGAGTTTCATTAGAAAACTTCCATTAATGTATTCCCCCATTTTCAAGTTAGAAATTTTCTGTTATTTATTCTGTTATTTATTTATTTATTTTTATTAAATAACTATTTTAAACCTATAAGGATCTATTAAATATCTACTTTTTAAAAGTAAATATGTACAGTACCGCAATATTAAAAAAAAAAGAAAAAGTATCGCTAATAATTATATATGTTGCGGTCAAAGCCCGAAATCGGCGAATTGGCGAAGTTTCCAACTTTTTTTTAAATTCATTGGCCAATTCGGGAATTGGCCGGTCAGTTCGAGAAATGGCTAGATGCTGTTCACTGAAAAAAAAAAAAAAAAAAAAAAAATGCCAGTTTTCCGGTAGGAATCAGAAAAATAGTTGCCCTTATTGTACTGGAATAATTTCCAACACAGCTCAGAATAAAATACGTAAAATCGGAATAAAATCAGCAAAATACCGTTTTACTGACTATTTCCTTATTTTTACGGATTTTATTAAGAACTGGGTCGGAAATTATTCCGGTACGATAAGGGCAACTATTTTTTCGATTCCTACCGGAAAACTGGCAGTAATTTCTTTACAGTGTTGGCCAGATTGCGAAATGGTTAGAGATCGTCGGTAACATTGCGAAATAGTAAATGGGCGTGTGGATAAAGTTAAAACAAAAAATCATAAGCTGATTTTGAAGTTCTGTATAGTTTCTACATGATCAATCTTAACATTTTTTTTTTTTTTTTTTATGAAAGATATTTATTTGCAGATGAACCCACGTAACACATTTTTTTTCCATTTCTTTTAATTAAATGTTTTTAAATGAAATTTCTTTAAAATGGTGGAAATTAGGTTACTTTATTTTTTAGAAAAAAAAATGGATTATATTTTATTGATGCTTTTTTTTCATTACAGTAAATTTCATTACAGTAAATTTCATTACAATAAAAATGTTTTTGTTCATTTGAAAAAAAAAAAAAAAATACGGTCACGTTGCCTTAAAAGTAAATTAACATCATCACCAAAGTAAACACGATTAACCTATTAACGATGCATCGGCTTGAAGAACACAAAAACCTGATATAATAAATATACAAAAAATGATACTCTAGGATGATTATGCGACGCTAAAAAAAAAAAAAAAAAAACTAATGTAAATAACAGAATAAACAGATTCAGATTTCAGATATTTCAAGGCTTTATAAAAGATTTTCCTTCAGTAGAAGAAAAGGAAAGTGAAATGCAGAAAGTGAAACGCATCTGATCTAAGTTTAGTGTGAATGTGCTTTTCTTTATGTTGTCTTTACATATTCCTCTTAAAGTCAATTATGCATATATACATACGCAAATCACTTGATAAATTTGTTTGTCAGTATAGGCGAACACAGAACAAAATTCAAGAAGGTGCAAGATATTCGACAAGATTTAACTTCAATGATTTTTTTTTACTATGCACTGTAAAAAAAAATACGACCCGTTTTCCTGTAGGAATCGGAAAAATAGTTGCCCTTATCGTACCGGAAAAATTTCCGACCCAGCTCGGAATAAAATCCGTAAAATACCGTTTTATTGACTATTTCCTTTTTTTTACGGATTTTATTACGAGCTGGGTCGTAAAATTTTCCGGTACGATAAGGGCAACTATTTTTCCGATTCCTACAGGAAAACTGGTCGGATTTTTTTTACAGTATGCTGCGACAGCTAATAGCTGACTTCTCCATTAATTAAGATCTATTACATGTTTATAAAACAGCTTGTATAAAAGAGTTAAATAAAAAATATAGCTGCTTTCCCGACCTTTTTATTGTCTAGAAAGACTTTTCTTTCAGAGGCTGTAAGCAAATCATTTTAAATATACTGTTTAGAAAATAACATAACTTTCACCAATAATTGCTTTTCGCAATTTATAATTTAATGAATTTAAAGTTTTCTTTCTCTTACAAATCACGTGTAAATATATTTTTCAATGAAAATGTATTTGGATTAGGGATTTTTTTTAAATCTGACAACATGAAGTAAATACGACTATTGAAAACTATAAATTAAATTTCTATTACGATAATAAAATTAAAAGAAGTAAAAAAATTTGTAATGTTACATAAATTTAATAAATAATTGGACACGGCACAACATAATCTAATGAATTATACGATTTCAAAAGATGGTAAAATTCCTAGATTTTTTTTTTTTTTATTATTTTGTAAAACTTATACTGAATTATCTTCATTGATTCCAACATTAAATGGGACTTTAAAAAAATTTTAGATCTAAAAAACTGTCTTCTACAACGTGTTTATCATATAGGGTAAAAGCACCAATAGTCGGCCACTTAAGTGCTTTCTTTAAGTATATAAGCTCATAGCGTAATTTTAAAAAGCAATACAACATTTTTAACAGTGACGCATGTTAATGTACACTTTTCTTTTACTGTTTCAGCAATTGTTTTTAAAAAAACTGATTATAGTTTTTATTTATAAAAAGTTAAACTTAAAAGTAGCAAAGGTCTAGTAGTCGTCCACTCAATTCTAGTGTTCGGCCATCACTGGACCAGTAGTCGGCCACTTAAATGCTTTGTTATTTAAATAACATAAAGTATAACTTTTATAAACAGAACAACATTTTAATGATAAAATGTGTTAATTTATTCTTTTCTTATAATGTTGCTGTAATAATTTAAAATATTATAATAGTATTTAACACTTTCTAACATAGTTTAAAAGATTTTGTGAATTTGGATTGTCTTCAGTCTGTCCTTGTTCTAACACTCGCAAATATACTCGAATCTCCTTGAAATTTTTGTATGTTTTTGACGTTAACAATAGCACGATCGCTATTGAAAATAAAGTGTGTAGAATTTATAGTTCATCTACAGGGACGGTCAAAAATATCCCGATGCATTACGCTCAATGAGAAAAATTGCTTCAAGTTTATTGTAATGATGTTGAACATTTCAAATATAATGAAATTGATATGCATTTATGAAGTGCATTTAACTACTCATTCTAGACAATATGGAGTCCAAAGAACTTATTATTCATTTATAGGGCCCCGCTAAAAACTTCCTTTACATAATAGTGTCAGGGGATAAGCAGTTTGCAGCGTATTTTAGTTCTCTTATACTACATCAAATAGAATGAAATTGATATACAACATTACTGAGGCTTACTACAAAATACTCGTTGTATAACATGATATGCATAGCATTTATCGTTCATTTACAGGGAAACACAATAAATTCGAATACAGTACTGTATCTTTCTATTAGCGATAATTGCTGTAAGTGTGATTTTTTTTCATGACATGCGTTTTTAAGTTTAATTAAACCTTTGCTTACAATGCGGTGCGTATAACTGATATAGATCATATACAAGGCTACACAAAAGAGTTTGCAAGCTTTGTGGAGTATCAGCGTGAATGGCTTAAAAGAGGCTTTTATGCTCTTTCAAGCTGAACTATATTTAGTATGCTGAGAGATGTTTTTATAATATAAATAAAACCATATACTGGGCCACGCAAAGAAATGAATACATGACCTCCCAGGGATAATAATGTGTGGAAGTATCATTTCAAGAAGTTTTAACCACGTTTTAGCTTTAATTAAATTTTAGCTTAATATGTGCGGCACATAAAAATCTATTGGTAATATACAGGGCTGTACAAAATAATTCAAGTATGTTTCCGTGTAGGGGTAGAAATTGCTGAAGGTAAATTTTCAACCTGTTATGCATTTTCTTACTATACTAAGTTTTATCATACTATGTATAGAATGATATACAAATCTTTAGATTAAATACAGGACTGCGCAAAAGAATTGAACTACTATTTCGGTTAGGGACCATAATCTGGTTTTCAAAAGTATTATGCCTTTTCTAAAATGTTTACTTTTTTTACGGAACTAAGCAGATTAATTTCGTTGAAGAATTCTGCAAGTCATGGGAAATGCTTTTATAATCTATTCTTCATGCAAGATTTTTCATTCTTGTTTCTTATGGAAAGTAAAGTTAAAAGTACCAAATTATCTAGTAGTGGGCCTTTCAAATTTTTTGTTTAACCATCGTAGACTAGGCTGCGGGCAGAGAAAAAATTATTACGTCATCCTGTTTCAAAATGAAATTATGATGTAGGACAAGATTATTAACTGAACATGAATGACTAATCTGTCTATGCATATCTTATTGTGATATCAGCAGTAGGGAGCGCCAAATCGTCATTTTAGCGTTACTATCATGTCGTCGAGTTTCGGCATGAAATTTTAATGTGTTGCATGTCTCAACTAGTACAATGCAAATATTTCAGTTTATCTTGGGATTTCGTGGTTAGATACTTGCAGAACGCGTCGCCAATTATTCATTTTCGCGTTACTATCTCGTAATCGAGTTTTGAAATGTAATTTTAATAATTTGCATATATCCAATAGCACATTACAAATATTACAGTCTGCCTCGTAGTATCTTTGAAAAATATGTGCAGAATGAGGCGCCAATCTTATTTAAGTAAAATATGGTTTCTTGTTCAGCAGTTTTCCTCTATTCAATATTTTAAATACATGTGACAAAGCAATCGTTTGTTATTATTGTTATTTTGGTAGTTATCTTATTATTACAGATTTGTGATTTTATAGTAACAGTCGTTTTGATATAATTATGCGATTTTATAAAAAAAAAATTCTTGTTTTTTGTTATCTTTTTTTTGTGATGAACGCATGGGGACATAGCGTTCATCAAAACTAAAACTAATCACTAGATGCAGCAACTTCATTGTGAAGCAGTCTCAAAAACGCCCTAAATTCGTGAAATCCGCGATCATAAACGAACGAAATTCGTTAACGCCGCAATCAGTAACGAACGTATGAACGCATGGCGCTCATGAAGACCGAAGAAAAGCATCACTGGATGCAGCAAACTTGTGCAGCAGTCTCTAAAACGCAGTAATTCGCGAAAGCCACGATCACGAACGAACGATATTCGTTAACGCCGCAATCAGTAAAAAACGTATGAGCTAATAGAACTCATGAAAACCAAAAAAACATCACTGGGTGCAGCAACCTCGTCGTGCAGCAATCTGTAAAACGCAGTAATTCGCGAAAGCCACCATCACGAACGAACAATATTCGTTAACGCCCCAATCAGTAATGAAAATATGAACGCACAGCCCTCATGAAAACAGAAAAAAAACATTACTGGGTGCAGAAACCTCATCGTGCAGCAGTCTCTAAAACGCAGTAATTCGCGAAAGTCGCAATCACAAACGATTAAAATTCGTTAACGCCGTAATCAGTAACGAACGTATGAGCTAATAGCGCTCATGAAAGCAGAAAAAAATCACTGGGTGCAGCAACCTCGTCGTGCAGCAGTCTGTAAAACGCAGTAATTCGCGAAAGCTACGATCAAGAACGAATGAAATTCGTTAACGCCGCAATCCGAAACAACGTATGAATCCATAGTGTTCATGAAAACCGAAAAAAAACGTCACTGGGTGCAGAAACCTCGTTGTGCAGCAGTCTCTAAAACGCACTAATTCGCGAAAGACGCAATCACAAACGAACGAAATTCGTTAACGCCGTAATCATTAACGAACTTATGAGCTAACAGCGCTCATGAAAACAGGAAAAAAACATCACTGGGTGCAGCAACCTCGTCGTGCAACAGTCTCTAAAACGCAGTAATTCGCGAGACTCACGATCACGAACGGACGAAATTCGTTAATGTCGAGATCAGTAACGAACGTATGAATGCATAGCGCTCATCAAAATCGAAAAAAAAATCACTGGATGCAGTAACCTCGTCGTGTAGCAGTCTCGAAAAGGCACTAAATTCGCGAAAGCCGCAATCACAAACGAACGAACTTCATTAACGACGCGATCAGTTACGAACGTATGAGCGCATAGCGCTCGTGAAAACAAAAAAAAATGTCACTGGATGCAGCAACCTCGTTGAGCAGTGGTCTCTAAAACGCAGTAATTCACGAAAGCCACGATCACGAACAAACGACATTCGTTAACGCCGCAATCAGTAACGAATGTATGAGCGCATAGCACAATCAGAAACGAAAGAAATTCGTTAACGCCGCAATCAGTAAAAAACGTACGAGTGCATAGCGCTCTTGAAAAACGAAAAAAAAAAACATCACTGGGTGCGGCAACCTCGTCGTGCAGCTGTCTCAAAAACACAGTAATTTGCGAAAGCCTCAATCACAAACGAACGAAATTCGTTAATGCCGCAATCAGTAACGAACGTTTGAGCTAATAGCGCTAATAAAAACAAAAAAAAAACAACACTCGGTGCAGCAACCTCGTAGCGCAGCTGTCTCAAAAACGCAGTAATTCGCGAAAGCCGCGATCTCAAACAAACGAAATTCGTTAACGCCACAAAAACTAAGGAACGAATAAGCGCATAGCACTCATAAAAAAATGCACTGGATGCAGCAGCCTCAAAAATGTACTAAATTCGCGAAATTCGCGATCACAAACGAACGAAATTCGTTAACGTTGCAGTCACTGACAAACGTATGAGCGCAAATCAATTTCATTTAACTTGTGCATGAATGATATTTATTTAAATCTTATAGATATATAAGTCTTATAGAATGATATTTATTTAAGTCTTATTTAAGTCTTATTAAAGTCTTATTTATTTAAGTCTTAAGATATGCTTTAAGTCTTTTTCTCATTTTTTATTTGTAAAAACTACGAAGTCTAAAAATGCAACACTAAAGTAAATAATAATAACATCGTATGAGCCAGGGTAAAGTGCAAGGGAATTTCTTGGATGCATTTTTGATAAGAGCCGTTGTGAGGGCCGCGATTTAGACGTTATTTTATTACCCAACAGGTGGGTAATAACGCCTAATAGCATTGGTCAAGAAATCACGCCACTATATTTTATGAATCTGCTATCTGCTAAAATAGTCTTTCTTGTATACATAATCAATAAGTTACTGTATCAAATCCTATATTTGTTTGGGGAAAAGAAAAAAAAAAATCTAAAACTAAGCCGTAAAAATTGGTAGAATCTTAAGGTGTTATTACCCCAGGACACCTTATAGATAGTGTACATAAAATGAAATGCAAGTAAAAGGTTATATAAATCTCAAATTGCAAAAATCAAATTATTAAAAATAAACTGAAAAAAGTGAAATGGCCTTTTAGCCAGTAGTCAACCGTGATGGCCGATTACTGAACATGTAAGTAAATATAATACCCAATAATCGGCCACATTAAAATTAATTAATACAAACACATTTATTTAATTTTGATACTGAAAAACATTAGTTTATTAAACTTTTTAATAGTAGAGACTTATAATTTTAGAAAATAATAAAAAATAAATTAATACTAGTCTTTTAAAAATTTTGTCATCGGTTAACAAAAAAATAGCAAAAACGGTTATTTGACCGCAACCAAATAAAAAATGGCTGATTACTAACGCAATAAAAATACCCACAATTCTTTGCTGATGGCTTATGACGTATAAAGGATGGCTACATATAGAGGGATTTTAATATTTCATGTGAAATCAAAAATAAGCTATTCATAACGTATTTTATCTCAAAAGTGGCCGACTACTGGTGCATTTACCCTATTTGTCTATAAAAATGTTAATTTTCATGTTTTTATATGCAATCGTTTCAGGATAAACCAAGAAAGTAAAAAAGTTTCAATAATTTCAATTACGACGACATCTACAGAATTAGTTACTTTTTGTACAGAATATACAGAAATTATAGAATCGTTACTCGCAATATTCATATAAAATAACCAAAAACAAAAATTCATCGATAAGCATGGAATGTTCCTTTCCACATTTGTTTTCACACGTCACTGGTACCTATAGGCCAGCCTTGGATCACCACTTCGGATACTAGCCAGGGATATCAGGCTAATTCGGGAATTGATCAGTCAAAACCTGAAATACACAGTTCAGCAAGTTTCAGTCGGCATTTTTGGTCAATTCACGAACTGGTCAAGCTTCGGAGTTTGCGCGCAATATATACACTGATGCATATTAAAGTATTTGGAATATGTATTTGTATTGAATATATAACACCCGTTTTTTATAGCCTTGCCTTCCTCCGTATTTAAACTTGGGTTCCCGCCATTAGAGGATGGTAAATGCTATATCCTGTGCACCAACTGACCATATACAACTTGTTGGTTAAAAGTCACAACATCAATTAGGAGAATTTAACTGTCTTTTTTCAGTTTTCAATATACTGGAATGAACTT
Organism: Maratus speciosus; assembly: GCA_963932465.1. NCBI lineage: Eukaryota > Metazoa > Arthropoda > Arachnida > Araneae > Salticidae > Maratus > Maratus speciosus. The sequence goes on from OZ010786.1 coordinate 13,858,094, forward strand.
TTCCGTTTGTCTGTACGGAAAGGATAATTTCCATTTTTAATTTTCAACGAGTCTTTAAAAAAAATCCATTTGCTCCCTGGAAATATACGATTTCCACGCAATATAGAATGTTTCCGTTAAAAGATAAAAAAAAAAAAAATCGCACAGAATAACCAATATATATGTGGAAATTTTACTAAAAGAAATTGTAAATTTTTGTCATAAAATAAGACAAATATTGCATCTCGAAATAAAGTTATACGAATTCTAAAAATATATATTGACGCAATATCTTAACAGAACAGTTAAAAATGTCTGTTCCTTATCCCATTTGATTCAAATATATTTCTTCCTTTTTAGTTCAAATACTTAATCGGAAATGTTTTTTTGCCTATAGGCACATTAAACAAAATCCACAAGCATTTGGCATAGATCCAAAGCGAACACTAAATAAAATACAATTCAAAATATAATATTTTATGCCTTTTTCTAAACTCATTTTTTGTTACACTTAGAGTTAAATTATTAATATTATTGCACTCAACCGTGAAAACTAACTTATTTTTTACAGAATAACAGAAGCTGCTCCTATATTATTAGAATTTAAATCTAAAAAAAAATATTAATATACATGTAAACAAAGAACAGAAAGAATATTAGTACTAGAAAAAAATATAAATAATTTCTTTAATTTCTTATACAGCATTAGTATTATATAAAAATGCTTATGGCAAACAATATGTTTAATAATAAAAGATTTCTTGTTCAGAATGGTGTATTCTTCAAGAAATAATTTATATCTGTTTTAATTAAAATGAAGCAAATTGGGTTTTAATAGAAGTTCCGGAGGCGTAGTTTTTAGAAAAGAACTTAATAGATGTACATTCAGAATATTATTACAGATACCTCGATTAATGTTAAATGAACTTAATTAGTTTAACTTTCGAGAAGCTTTTTCGTATCAGTTGTCCTATATATTTGAATAGTAAATTAGGCAAAAATGTTTTGTTATAGTTCGCGCATATGCAGTGAAAAATCATTTTCTACAGTTGCTCATATTTTATCAAACGCGTAGCTTATTAATCTTCAAATTGCAGTCTATAGGTTATGCTTTACAATGTCAAGTTTAATTAAAATTATGTTTATTTGATTGAAAACCATGCATACTGTAAACTAAGATGCAGATTTCTTTTTCTAAGTGAACTTTACATCTATATAAATAGACAGTATTTCATAACAAAGGAATACAAATGATGTGCAGTTTAGTTATAGACATGTACTATAGCTAAATGATGTTTCGAACGTCTTATTTTACAGTTTAATTGCTGTTATTAGTAAATTTGTTATTTGCGACTCAATTGACTTGTGAAGAAGCTTTCACGAAAAACTATGAAATCATGTATGTTATTTGTATATAATTTTTTACGTGAGTAGTTCTTTTGGTAGATTTTACTTTATATACAGGGTCATCGAAAAATAATGCCTAGATTTAAAAAAATCATAACATCGAAACCTTTTATGTTAAATGAGTAATACTTTCACTACACGATAACTGGTGAACGCAAGTTTGGTTTTAGTTCACCAGAATTCGTTTGCGTGTCTGTGTTATGCGCGGATTAGTTGCGCAGCCGTCAAGGTCAGCCGACGCGTCAGACTACAGCAGCTCAGTACGATGTTGACCGTGCAACAACACAGTGCGTGATTTGATATGTAGAGTCAAAGTCAATAGTCAGTGTACAGCGGCTTTTTTGGAGCTTTTTGTTGCGCGGTCAACATCGTACTGATCATCTGCAGTCTGGTGCGTCGGCTGACCTTGACGACTGCTCAACTAATCCGCGCATAGCACAGACACGCAAACGAATTCTGGTGAACTAAAACCAAACTTGCGTTCACCAGTTATCGTGTAGTGAAAGAATTACTCATTTAACATAAAAGGTTTCGATGTTATGATTTTTTTTAAAATCTAGGCATTATTTTTCGATGACTCTGTATATTAATTTTAGTTACCTGTGTAAGAATGTGCTGGAATGCTCTATGCACATTGATTAAATTATACTGAAAGTTATTAATTAAGAAAAATACTTAATTCCAGCAGAAAGAGAAATTGGAAATTTATTAAGCATATATGCCATCAGATCGCATAGTAAAGGAGCCGTCCACAAATGACGTCACGCTTGGAAGTCGGTTCGTGAAATTGTGACAGTTTGTGACAAGGGGGTGAGGGGGAGTAAGAAGAAATGTAACATCACACATTTTCGTTAAAATAAAAGCATTAAAAATCAGCAGATTAAATTTTGAAGTTATTTTGAAATTAAAGTATTTTGTGATCAAAAAGTATAGATAAGATTTAAAGACCAGTATAATTATTTCCATTTCAAATTCCAAAATACTGCTGATTTCAATTGTTCTTTCATATAATATTTTATTACTATTGTATTATTATTAATTATGCTTTTTTTGTTGTAAATCTTAATCTTATTTCATACAAAATAAGCACACGAATTATTTTTATTGTTATGCTCACAAATGTCATTAAATTACACAGTTAAAGTTTAAAAATAAAATTTGAAATATGATCTATAACGTAGTGCTTTGTTTCTGAACTGCAAATTTGTGTTTATGTCATAAAGCACGACATGTGACAAGGTGGAAGAGGGGGTGTGCTGAAGTGTGACACTTTGTGACAAAGGGGGGAGGTGGTCAAAAATATCGAAAGGAAAAATGTATGAATCATTTATGGACAGTCCCAAATATCACCATGATTCTGGAAAGTTAAATTTAAATGCGTTGCGTGATTTCGTACTAGTCTTATATATCACAGAGAGATCGTGGGTGTTCTGGAAGAGTTACAGTTTAATTTCTAATTCGGCCACAATTTATAACCTACCTTATGAAAATTCACTAATTTCTAAAATAATAAATAACAAATTAGATGCAAAGTATAAAATGAGGGAACCAAATTTTAATACAAAATAATTTATTTACATATATTTACACATTATGAAAATTTCGAAAGTGAAAAAATCCTGAAAACATCAGACTGAGTGAATTTTTCAAGAGATTTATAATTAAAATTAAGAATAATTATAATTTGATACGTTATTCTTGAATAAATGAGCATAATGAATGTGCTGTTTCACCCCTCTCATTAAGTTGCGTAAATTGCAGTCCTATCAATACTTAATGCAATTGCTAAAAATAATGTTTTTTTATACCTTGTTGACATCTGAGTTTTGGGTCCTTTCATTGACATCTGCTGGTTTCTCCATACGGCATATCCCTCCATCAAGAAGAGTGTTTTTAAATAGGCATTTGCCCATGGTTTTTAAGTGCCATTGTTTTGAAAATCAGACAAATTACAATAGTTGTATTTTTTGTTTGCTTGATTTTTTTTATGTTGAAGTAGATCATATTTAATGAATAATGTGCAATTTTGAAGCTCTGAAAAAATTCCCTGTATCCTGAAGAAAATGCCAAAGTTCAAGACCATGAATCCAATTTTTCATGAAAATTGAAATGCCAGTATGTTTGAATTGCTATATATCTGGAAAGCAACAATATCCTAAAATTCTTTTGTCATAAACTGTTTGTATAACACTACATGCTTAGTAAACTTGGTTTTAAGTTTACTTGGTTCCATGGGGCATTGTTAATTTTCATTGTTACATTGCCACAAAATGCAATCGAAATGACGTTTTTGTCCGTTTTCTGCACTTATTACCTTAGTTCAGCAACAGTACCCCAAAATTTTTCTTATAGAATATGAAAGTTTACTATTAGGACAAGCTAAGTAATATAGAACATTACCGGGATGTTTTTTTTAGAAGAAAAAAATACAGAAAGGCAGTGAAATAATCAAGCTTTTCCCCTAGAAGGAGAAAGAGAAAAGGGATGTTCCATTTCCTCATAGGAGAAAACATAGGAAGGGGAAAGAGAAACGGGATAAATCATTTTATTATAGGGAAAAAGCCTGATATTGACACTGCCTTTTTGTAACGTTTGTCCCTTTTTTTCTGAAAATAGCATGAGAACCCACTTATTTTTTGTTTCCATGTTTTTGTACATATGTTCAACTACTACCTGATATGTTTTGTTTTATTCAACTGTTATGCTATTTTGAGATAGGACAAATTCAAAAGTTGCATATTTTGAAACTTTTGAATATTTAACAGATTATATCTGCTAACAGCATCGACATCCCGGTAAAGTTCTGTATTACTTAGCTTGTCCTAATAGTAAACTTTCATATTCTATAAGAAAAATTTCGGGGTACTATTGCTTAAATAAGATAATAAGTGCAGAAAACGGAAAAAACGTCATTTTGATTGCATTTTGGGACAACATAACAGTGAAAAATAACAATGCCTCATGGAACCAAGTAAATTTTACTAAGCATGTAGTATTATACTAACAGTTTATGACAAAAGAATTTCGGGATGTTGTTGCTTTCCAGCGATATAGCAATCCAAACATACTGGCATTTCAATTTTCATGAAAAAAGGGATTCATGATCTTGAACTTTGACATTTTCTACAGGAAACTGAAAATTTTTTCAGGACTTCAAAATTGCACAATATTCATTAAATATGATCTACTTCAACATAAAAAAAAAATCAAGCCAATTAAAAAGTACAACTATCAAAATATCACTTTTTTGTCTGAATTTCAAAATAATGGCTCTTAAATTTGTTAAACGGTGATAGGTCAATTATAATGGCTTAAAACTCAAGGAGTTAATTTTTTTTTGTTTTCGGAAGTAATCTTCCTTCAGAGTATAACGACAGCATCGTTAATAGGTGCATCGTTAAAAAATGATGATGTGCTCTGGAGGACTTTTTCTTCACTGAAAAGAGAGAGAGATTATTACTTTTCTGAAAAGACAGAGTGACGTTTACTCTGTATCTTTCAACCAATAGAAAAATGCCTCTTTTTTCTCTCTTGGATGTGTGATCTACATATGAAGGTTTATGTCCACTAAGGTTGCAGATTGTACGTTTTTCCTGTAAATTGTACGTTATTTAGAGTTCTTTAGGCCTATCGTACGGTGTACGTTTACATTTGTCCCGTACGATGATTTGTTCCGTTTTTCTACCATATCATACTTTTGATAGTTTAACATTTTTTTCCTTTTTTCAATTTGCTTCACCTTTTCTCAAAAAAAAAAAAAAAAGTTATACACATCACACATGCGCATCAAATGTAAATACGACTTGTTTCCGATCAGGTTGACAAAAATCTTGGAAGAGTTGTGTAATAGGAACAGCGCATTTGCGTACTCTTGGGTAGCACTAGGTTATCTGACTTGAAGTTATTACAAGTATCTACATTATAATTTTTTTTTAAATTCGGTATATCTTTATGTAAAATTTTAATATTTTGTTTGTGTTATTATCTTCTTTTATTCTTAAACACAAATACTTATTTTTTTAGGGTGCCCATTACTAAAATTTTCATGATCATCATTGAATTGTAGGATATTTTGTTTTTACAATCCAATTAATTTTTAATTTATAATGAGATCTATGGCAGAAAATTAGTTAAACAATATTAATAGAATAGTGCAACATAAATACAGTGGAAAAATAATGATTAAATCGATTAACTAATAGCCTCTTTTAAAACAAATTTGTTACAAAAAACATTACTGACGCATTCTACATAGTTTAGTATGTTATAAAAAAGGAAAATAGCGCAATAAAACCAAAACTAAATGGTGTTAATCAAAATCTTCCGTTTTTTTCTAAGATAAATCGGGCGACCCTAATGTCCACGCACATGATTATAATGCATGCATAATCTCCGCAAAATTTGCATAGTTGCTCCTCCCTATGAACTGTGACCTTTGTCTGTTGCTATTCCCTGTCATCTCCTCGAAGAGAGTCACTATAAAGTTTAACTCATTTCACAGTCCAATTTTTGTTTGATTAAGCTACAGACATGTTTAAAGATGGGAATGGTATTAAAATAATCCACCAGTATGACCATTTGCTAAACTAAAGATGTAGAGCAATTTTCAGTCATTGAAATGATATTATTGCTTTTTGTTAGATTTTTACCAGACTGCCAAGAAGGGTTATGTGTTTCACGCGTATCTGGGTATGTGGATTTCTTTATACCCTTGAAACATCCCAACGGCTGGATGGATTTTAATGAATGGGGGTATCTATCGATTCGTCTTAACCGTCCGATGGTTATAGGCTAGATTTTGTTTTTATAAATACAAAATGGCAGTAGATACGAAAAAACATTTTTACGCACCCTATTGAGAGGCATATCATTGGATAGGTCATTCAAAATGAAGAAAATGTTTCATTGACTATTTTACAGTCAGAAGCTACGTTAAAATATTACACAACCTGGAAGTTGTGTAGGTAGGATCTCTAGCTTTACTTCAACTCTAACCATCATAAACATCTATAGTCCGCATCAAAACAGTGTTTATAGATAGGAACTAACAATTAAACACAACTTAAAAGTCATCAATACAAGTAAATAAATAAATAAAAAATAGGTAAGTAACATTTAAAATAGTTTAACATTGATGAGAAATAATTAATTAATTCGCTTTTTATGCATTCGGGTTTTTTGATTTTTTAAATTTATTCATAAATTTATTTCAACGCGTAAAAAATTTAAAAGTCAATCGAAACTTGTTTCAAACCTCTATTTTATTTCTTCCTCCATATTTGTACACGCGTGTGTTATTTTTGTATTGCAATAAATTCTCATAAATACATTTTTTTGTGAGGAATTTCAACTTAAGGAACATTATAGGAAAATAATATCGAATTTGTTATTTACATTGTGTGCTTGCTCATCGAAAACTATATACTTTTTTAAGAAAAGATGCTCTTGGACTATTGGAATAGTGAAAAAAATTAATGTAAGTTTATTATACAGTTCCATTATTTATAAAAGTACAAGTTTCTTTATTGAGAACTTTCTAGGCAAGATACAAGTTGACATTATTTGAAAAAGCATAAAATATTTTTCTTCTATTGTCGATAACGGAAATGAAAACATTTAAGCAATTCTTAATATTAAAAGAAAGTCTCCAACATAAAACTGAAGTTTATTTTAATTTTATACTTTATTCTATTGCCAGATGTGAACAAAGAATCGCACCAATAAAGTAAAATCTTAATATAACGCAAACCACTTCAAACAGGGTGTAACTTACAGTCTCGATGAAAAGAATTCGATTTCCTATACTATTCCAATGCTATCAAATTAAAGAAGACTATTCTAATTGCTCTAAAATAAAACTTATAGCTATGTTTATTCAATACACTTCTTTGCAATTAAGAAATAATATAATTTCAAAAAGAATTATTTTATAAAAAATTAACAAAAAGGAAAATGTATCTCAGTTTTTTTTTCTCTATTACACTACACAGTCAACACTTTCTATAAAAAAGAAATAACTGTCGAAAAAAAATAAAAAAAAATTCAATTGAAAAATAAAATTTCTTATTAAAAAGAACACCTGCTATTATATAATAGGAAATCATGCATGAGAAAATAATTAGTCCATTTCAACATATTTATATATATATATATGTATATATATATATATAAACTAGTAAATCTGCAGATCAGGAGCCTCAACGTCATCTTTGAAAATCATTGTTTTTTAACACTCATTGCGTAATATTCAACTTCCTACAAATCGCTTTTTAAAGTTTTCAAATTACATAAATATTTATGAGCATACAAGATACTTCGTAAAGTTTCAGAAATTAAAAGTGTTAAACAAGTGGTTGTACATTGATGTTCTGAAATTCTGATGAGCTACTTATTCTGGTAACTTTTTAAATCAAAAATTGCATTTCTTCAGGGGGGCTCTGCCCCCCTGAACCCCCCATAGTCTATTTAAATTTACATTCGTAATTTTTTATTGATTGTGCGGATGGTTATAGTATATCTTAGATTTTTTTTACGCTGTGATTTATAAGGATAAGCATAAGTTTTTTTTATAAATTAATAAAATTTAAATTTAAAATAAAATATTCATGTTAACCGTACACAGGCAATAAATCTTGAAGTGACGCCAAAAATGTAACCCTAAAATCCGCTACATTCGGCACAACACAACGACGTGCTTAAACGGATGAAGTCAAAGAATTTGGTCCCTGTTCCACGTGCTTGTTTTGTTTGGGCAGAATGAGGGCATTTAAATCTGAGCGATAACGCACATCGTATTGCAAACTGTTTTTACGGCATACTGCATCTCCATCTATCTCTTTCCTCCATGAATGATAGTTAATTTTATTTTACCCAAGATCTTTTCATTCCAGCATCTTTGTTTTCGATAACTGACGTCTAATTCACCTGCTATGCGTACTTACTCAAAACTTTTCATCTTGTTATATTAAGAAATACTCGAGAGTTTTCTTTTTTTTTTAATATGCCGCCATATTAATTTTTCTAAACTTAATTTTATTTTTCATTTTCCTGTTTCACGACAAAACATTTCAATTGAAAATTGTTTAAAAGAAAATATTATTCCGGGTTTTGATTTTCTTGGCAACAATTAAAGAAATATTGGTAAATGTTATGGGAAAATGTTATGTTATTCTCTATGAAAATAATGAACTTTTGTATTTTTAAGCAAAATATTTCAATAAAATAAATGAAATATTGCCTATTATTATTTCTGGGCTAAAATTCTTCTATATGCAGAGATACAAATGCATTAATTCATCTGTTTTGACGTTGGCTTTACTCAAGCATTATACACGCAATTATACTAATATTATTAGGACCAAATTCGTTGCTAGGCAACAGAGAAAGAAAAGGAAAAAAATGAAATATGCATTATGTCAATTTGATAAAACAAAATCCTTTATATTATTGGAAAACATGCATAAAATTCCCCCCAATATTATAAACCTAATTAAAAAAATCTCACAAATATATTGACATAATTTATTGGAATAATTTAATGTTATTTAAAAATTTCAGCATCAAAAATTTACCATTTAAATCCATTTTTCATATGAGCCATTTCTTTCAACACATGAAAATTTGAAAATCGTCTGACTTGCCATTGAAAAGCATTATAGAGCAAAATAAAATGTTCCATATTTCCCGAACGAATGAACCAAATTTAACCAAAAACTATACAGCTAAGTCCGGGAACCCCATCAACATTCCCAGTGAATTTTAAGCCGATCGGATGCTTTTTGTGGCAGTTATCGCGAAACAGACAGACAGACTAACAGAAACCAAAACTTTTCGTGTCTCCACAGTAAGCCTTCACTGACGTTTCGGCAACTAGTAAATCTGCAGATCAAGAGCCTCAACGTCATCTCTGCAACTCATTGTTTTTATCAAACTTTGCGTAATATTAATCTTTCTACAAAAACAAAATTTAAACTATTTAAATTACACAAACATTTATAAAAGGAAAAAAATATTTCGATGGTTTCAGACATTAAAAGCGTTAAATTAAACACGTTGTTATGTAAGGATATTCTGAAATTCTCACGAGCTACTTATTCTAGTAATTTTTATATAATAAAGCAAATTTCTTCAGGGGGGCTCTGCCCCCCTGAACCCCCCGTTGTGTAATTTATTTTGCATTTGTAATTTTCTACTGATTGAGTTAATGATTACCCTATATCTTAGATTTCTTTTTACACTGCGATTTATAAGGATAAGCAATAATTCGGTCAAGCATTTTACGTTATCCTAATATCCATACAGCAGTATTTACTTGCCTGCTAACCACAAATACCTGTATCTAATGGATAAAGAAATTTTGGAAATGTAAACTGAAACATCTAATTTAGAAATCTAATACCTTTATAAATTTTGTTTATAAAAAAATAATTTTGATTACAATTCTGCAATATTTATATCTAAGATCTAATCTAAATATCAAAAAATGTACTCGATAGCATTAACTTACTAAAATCACCCTAAAGTAGGGGGGCTTCTAAACCTAACAGTTAATAATTCATCATCGTTAAATAGATAAACCTGATTTGGCGCCTTTAAGTATTTTTTGTGATTTTCTTTTAATAGTATCTACATTTAATTTAAAATCGTGATGTTACAAATACCGTTGAAATTTGACGCAAACCTATGTTCAGGTCAAATTACGAAAGGTTAACTAACATTTCATTTCCCTTAGCCGGACTTTCTGTTTCATTTTTCGTAATAAGGATTATTTTAATAATTTAATTTATTTTACACTCTACAAGCTGTTACACGGACGTTGTTCACGTAGCATTAAAATAGAGATAAATGCATTAAGTAAAACATTTCACTCCCCACCAGACATGCCAAGTCTCAAGCTTTTTGCACATCACTATTATCTTAGAGAAAATGTTCTTTTAAATCGCGCAAATGTTTCAATTAAATAAAGTAACATTTTCTGTATTAAAATACTGGTATCCAGAACGCCGGAGGCGTGGCAGCTCTGCTCCTCTTAATAAAAACATAAATGATTAACCAACACTTTATCACATTTTATAGGAGACAATACGGAATTTCTTATTTGTATGGCCTTACATATATCTCAGTCATAAAAATGTAAAATTTTGTGCCAATTAATGCACGCAATTGCGAAAATGAAATCGCAAAGAATGAGAAAAGGAAGGCCAAGTAAAATCGTGTAAATCGAGGAATCTTTCTTCGTAGTGCTGGGAAAATACTGCTACAAAAACTATTTTAGGTGGTATTTGGTGTGAAATGTTTATATGTATTCATCCCTGTCCTATATATCCTTTTTTTTATTTTTTATTTGCTTATTCCATTTTTCTTTTGCACGTGAAAATCTTACAAATTAAAATTAACTCTTTGGGAGAAATTGTTATTCATTTTTTTTTTGGCAACAATAAAGTTTATAAAATTTAACAGAATAATGTCAGTTTATTCTGTATGAAAATAACGAACTTTTTCATTTATAATCAAATAGTTGAATAAATAAATGAAAATATTATTCTATATAGTATATAAATACTATTTTCATTTCTGCGTTTAAATAAATCTATATGCAAATATCTATACAAAGGCATTCATTAATTCATTCCTTTTGCTTTGATCCTTTTGCTTTGAAAAAACCATACATACTTTCACATTTATGATATTTTTAGATGAGATGCTGTTGCTACGCAACGGTTAAAAGAAAAAATGAAATATAAGTAAATTCATAAAATAAAATGTTTTATATTATTCGAACACATGTATAAAATTCTATCATAAGTTATACACCTAATTTAAAAGCTCTGACAAATGTTTTGACAAAATTGCAAACTAATAAGAATAATTTAATACTCTTATTTAAAAATTTCAGCATCCAAAATTTACCATTTAAATCTATTATTCATATGAGCGATTTCTTTCAACAAATGAAAATTTGAAAATCGTCTGACTTCCCATAGAAAAGCATTATATCACAAAATAAAATGTTCTGTATATTCCGAACGAATGAACCAAATTTAACCCAAAACTATACAGCTAAATCCGGGGAGCTCATCAACATGCCCAGGGAATTTCAAGCCGATCGGATGCTTTTTGCGGCAGTTATCGCGGAACAGACAGACAGACTAACGGAAACCAAAACTTTTCGTGTCTCCACAGTAAGCCTTCACTGACGTTTCGGCAATTACAGGTAATCGCTTAGTGATCTGTGCTACAAACTAAAATTGAAAATACCGAAATATTCTGAAAAAAAGAAAAGTAGAAGAAATAAAGAGTTCTTTAATTATATCAAATATGATAAAATATTTTTTTTTTTTAATTTAAACTTTGTTGAAATTCAGGTTTCATTAGAAAATATTTATCTAAATATTTGCAACATACTATATTATAAAAATTTGCTGATTGGCTTTTTATAACGCAACTAATAAATAAAATTTGTACGAAGTTAAAATTTTGTAAACAGCTGATAAAAACTTTTAATTAAGCACATGCATTACATGCGTTCAGTTATGTCAGTGAATGTAAATGATTTACATATATAAATATCATTAACATCAATCCTTTATTTTTGCTGGACGCATGTTTACAATACAATAGTTTCGTCTTTATGTGCATTTAACATGTTAATAAAATATTTGAATTTTTTAATTCAATTATGTCAGAGAATGCGAAAAATATAAATAATTTCAAATAACTTTTTTTTAAAATTTATGGAATTTTAAATATATTATTTTATTGCCTGGTGAATGTAATTACAGAATATTCCGAATTATAAACGTTTCTTACTTATTTCTAAAGTTTTAAGATTCTTTACTATCTTTAAATTTATTTTGGAATGTAGTTCATTGCTTTGCCGATTGAAAATTCTCTATATCTGATACTTTAAAACTTTCAGTTGGTATGTAATGGAATATATGGTTATATTAAAAAAACAGCTATTTTTATTTTCCTTAAATTACTAGGACTTTTTTCTTTCTTTTTATTAATGTAACACAATATTGAGATTTGTCCGACAACCGCAGAATTCGCGGAGTGAGGCATTCCGGTGTCCTTAACTATGTACCTTGTAGCCAGACTCTCTAGCGGTAGTCAGGTTGAAACGGAATAAAAAATGAAAAGTTGAAGCCGGACAAATTAAAAAGGGAAATTTGTCAACTAAAAGACATTGAAAAGCGGGAGGGGCCGGGCTCAAAACTTGCATATATATTAAGCGTGTAATGTCAATACTGGAATCTGGAGTATAAAGACACAGCTGCGCCATCTGATGGACGGGGTGAATAATGCAAATACGCGAGTTTTCAGTATGACGTCACATATGACAGAATATCTACTATCTGCGCATCTCTTGAGCATATTTTCTGAAACTTTACTCACTTATGGAAGATCAATCTTGTTTACCAACCAGATGTATTGCAAAATACTTTTATTACAGTTTATTTTGATAAATTATGTACATAAAAAATAGTAGCAATATCATTTTAATTTCGTGAGAAAAGCACTATTGCTACGAAAGCTTTAGTGCCTTTTGCCCTTAAACTAAAATGGCATTGCGACTTATTTTTCAATACACACATTTTTAGCAAAACAAGCTGTAACAAAAATATTTTGCAATAAATCTGGCAAACAAGATTCATCCTCTGAGAGTCAGTAACAATCTGAAATTCGTAATTGAATTTTTAACAGGGATTCTCCAAATGGCTTTGTCTATACTAAAAAAAAAAAAAAAAAAAAAAAAAAAAATCTAATCTGGCGATTTTAGGAAAATTATTGAAGTTATTGCCTAGATTCGCAAAATATTTAAACAAATAAATGAACAACGCTTGCTCGTTTAATAGTACAGCATTTAATGCAAGCATTTTAAATTAAAGTGAAATGAGTTTTAAATTAAATAAATGAAATATTTGTTAGTTAAATAAGATGATTGCAATGCGATTAAGAGAATATTGGACATTTATCGTTTGCTTTCGATAAGCGAACAAAAGGTGTTAAAATTGAATAGTTTATTTATAATTAAATTCTATACATATTCCAAACATTCATTAACGTTGTATTCTCATCGGGAATACAGCCGTATAAATCATTTTTTATGACCTTAGGACATCAAGTGTTGAGTAAAAAGTAAGACTACGAAATTCAATCTTTACACATTAACTACTTACTAATTTTTATGCGTCATTTTTGATTTCATTAAAAGAAAATAATTAAAGTCGAGCGTATTTAAATCAACAACATATGATAATATATATTAAATAATATTTTATCTTTTTTAATAAATTAAAGTTAAAATACGTAACTAACTTGTTTTACTGTCTGGAAAAGGACAGATATGAATTCTATAAGAAAAAGAATTTTCTTACAATTTCGAAAACTACAGCTATTCGATGGCCAACATTTTGCCGTTTTAACAAATAATATTAGTTCTAAAAAGACCTGTTTTTATTTAAATAATTAACTATAATAAGGAAGTCAAAAACACGAATAAAAATTAATAGAATATTCTATTACTGTCAGAATATAAATGCTACAAACAATTGAAAACACGACATTTGCGCTTGCGCAGTTATTTCACAGATGTGCAATTACTAGATTATCCATAAATAAGAAAGCAGTTAGGCATATTTCTGTAGTTCACCCCGTCAACTACGTGGCGTGCGACCTTGACTGATGTGACCTCGCCTTTAATCCAGCGGTTACCTCTCCCATTTAAGATAGGACACTTACTTATATCGCGTTGGCCGGGCTCTTGGTGTTGAGGCTATCGGAAAAAAAAAAAAAAAAAAAAAAAAAAAAAAAAAAAAAACTTAATGTTCGCCTTGTTGGCGGTCGGGAGAGCGCAGGCGGGCGGACAGGCCGACAGGCGCTGAATTTGTGGAGCGCGCCGTTTCCACTCATCCTTACCTACGTCCCTTGTACCGATACTCTCTAGCGGAAGCTAGGGAGATAAGGGGAAAAAATTAAAAAATGACACCGGACAAATTTAAAAAGGAAATTCGTCAAATACAAGGCCATTTATCGAGAAAAGCAGAAATTAATATTCATCTCGGTGGAGATCGGGATAGGGCAGGTGTGCGGCGACAGCCGCAGAATTCACGGAGCGCGGCGTTTCCTTGCGATCCTACCTACGTCCATTGTACCGTGAGCCTCCAGATGAAGCCAGGAAAAAAATGAAAAATTGACACCAGACAAACTTAAATGGGAAATTCGTGAAATAAAAGGCATCGAAATGCCGGAAGAATTGGGCTCGGGGCAATGAAGCTGTCGAAGGGGGGGGGGGGGGTTGTCGATTAAAAATTCTCTGCGTATGATACTTTTAAAACTTTTAGGTTATATGTTATGAAATAATTTATTATATAAAGAATATTCATTTTTCTTCGCATTAAATTACTAGGCTATTTTTTTTATGAGTAGGATACAATATTTAGATTTGTCCTAAATTCATATAATGGACTAAAACGTTAAAGTAGCCTAAAATTTTAAATATTGATGCGTTAAAACTTTTAATTTGCATTAAACTTATAGCTATGTTTATTCAATACACTTCTTTGTAATTAAGAAATGCAATAATTTCAAAAAGAATTATTTTATAAAAATTAATAAAGATGAAAAATTTATCTAAGTTGTTTTATTTGTCAATTTGTCTATTACACTACACGGTCGACCACTTTCTATAAAAAAGAAGTAACTGTCGAAAAAAATTAAATTTTACGCCAAAAGTGCATTATCCTTGCATCCCATTGCCCCACCAGTGGCTGAGAGGTTCTGCTCTCGAAACTGGTAGACGGGAGGTGCTGGGTTCGAACCCAATCGCGCCGGTCGGCCTAATCGTTCGGAGTTTTCGTGGTTTTCTTCGAGGCATAGATTTCCATGCGTAAATACGGGTTAGGTTCCCTTAGAAAGACCACCACGAAGGGCACTTCCCCCTTGGGCTTATATCCCTAGCGTAGATAATCGGCCGTCAAAAATCAACCAACCTTGCATCACATTTTCTTGACGTTACATTCGTCGAATAGCGAACGTGTACACGTTCACTGTTTGTGCTAATAACCTGACAGAATGCCTCGTCCGTGTATTTTGAATACGGGAGATTTTCTGGAACTTACCGCGACAGAATGAAACTTTAAGAAAATGATCATAGATTGTTTCATTTTGAATAAGGATTTATGTTAATTTCTACAATATGTTTATGTCCTCCAATTTTTCCGAATCATCTTTCTCAGGTTATATGTACATGTACAAACTGCTCAGTAAGAAACATTCCATTTAATCATTGCACTCTTTATTAAAACCACCCTTTTTAACCGATGAGACCAGCAACAAATGAACCTTGATGCAGTTACAAATAAGGTTGGAACCGTCGAACCGTATTTTTTTTTTTCAGATATTAATTTATCACAGTTCTTAATATTACATTATTAGCATTATATATTCGCTTGATGGTAATTCCATATGATGCATATTAATGCACACAATTTTTTTTAAAGTCTAGAATACCATAATTTATTGAATATAGTTTATTGCATCAAGTATGTAGATGGATGTTCTCATATCTTTATTATTTTATTTTTTTTCATGCGAGAGAAAACAGCGAAATAACAGTTAATGTATATGCTACATTAGAAAAATTAAACTGGCTTATCAATAAGATAAATAACAGCGTAAGACGTGCATTGAATCCTAGCTCCTGCAGTTTAAATTAAATTTGACACACATTGCTTTTTTTATTTTTGGTGACTGTTTTTTTCTTGCAGAAAGTGTCAATTGCGATAATAGAGAAGCACGTAAGGTTTAATCATTACTAGAATTACAAACTTGGACAACTATTGGATTTTATATAGTAATGATTCAAGTATATTAAACACAAATAAGCAAATAAACGGACACTGAGTCATTAAATAACGGATAATAAATTTTCTTATAAGTATTCAGTCATCTAACAGAATTTGGCAATTACTAATATATTAATAATTACTGTTGAAGAACACAAATACAAAATTATACGATAGATAGCACCTATTTTTTCATATAATTATTAAAAATAGCATAATATATAACATTCAAAAGCACATAGTTTCAGTAGTTTTTATAAACTGCTGCTTATATCAAATGACTGTCATTTCATTTTTCACCTCCTCAACTAATTCATAATCTATATTTATTAAAATTGTGATTGATATTTTAGCGCTTATTTGCGCAAACACTATAATTTGTTTTGTCTTTATTGATATATAGAAAGGGGATTGCAGAAAAATATAGATACAAACATTAAAAAGGTGTAGATTACACTGGAAAATAGATTTTCTATAGAATACTACGGTAGCTATCTTTATCCGTAATTTTGTTCATAACTTTAAAGGTAATAAAGGTATTTTAATGAAATTTCCTTTACAACAATAAAAGAAGGATCGATATAAACTATTTATCTCTTCTGTATATATTTCTAAACTTTCAGTTTCAGAAAATAGAGTAAATAAAAATTTATTTTGCATTTATTATTTATTTCAAAAGTATGAACACGCAGCCGTTCTAGATAGTTGTTTATTTAATGTAAGAAATCGAATGGTATATCTTTCTATATAAATATTTTTCTATTCCGTTTTTTGACGTTTGACAATTTATCTTCTTTAGTTTTTCAGTCTTTGGGTTTCCAATGTTCGTGGGCAATAAAACGTCACACTGTTTCTAAAATAGTATAGTAGATAAGGAAAATATTGACTTAGTCAAAAAAAATTTAAATACATTAGTACTCAAAATTATTCCGTAGTCGCAAAATTTTAGAATGTTGATTAAATCTTCTAAATAATTTGAAAAGAAAAGAAAAAGAAATGAAAAAATTATTTCCGAAAATAAATAATTAGTTGTTTTCAACTCTTTCTTTCGACATTTTTACATACAGAAAAAAGAAAAATTAAATTAAATATAGATACTAATCTTCAGTTTTGTGTTTTAATGTATCAGTTTGTTCTCTTCTGATAACCTGAATTTTCAAGTTAATAAAGTATAGAATAAAAGATAAAATTAGATTTTCCATTATAGTTTAATAGATAACGCCAAATTAAGTTTTGTACGTAACACTAGAAAATAATTATTCAGAAAAACACCTGATGCGCTTGTTAAATTTCTCTAAAACTTTGTACGAAAAAGATAAGTGCGAAATATTATTTTTTACATAAAAAAGAGTCAATTCCCTATTTCACCTATAGAATACACGACATGAAATAAGTGAAAAGATTTTTGAAAATGAAATCCTGAAAAAACACTTTGAGACGATGAATCAACTATCTTTCGCAATATGAAAAAATTTAAATCTAGCAATAGTTTTCTCTCAACTCCGTACATATTACTTACTATTTCTTACATTAAGCCTATAAGATGCTTCAAAGAAATGGATTAACATCTGGGTCATCCATGAAGGGTAAATGTCCTATTTGGACAGTACGGGAGTCACTCGTGTACAAATAAGCATTTATGATCTTGACAGATGTATCCTTCAATGAAAATTAGCATTGTTCTTGAAATTGGAATGTTTATTATTAGTGTCTAGCGGTGTATATATTAGCCATCACTATATACACCACTATAAACTGGTTTCACTATACCATTTATGAACGGCCATTACTACTGAAAATGGATCTATTGCATCGTATGTTAAGCCTCAGTATTTTCGCCAACAGTCTGTCTCGAAAACCTACACAGCGTGTGCTTAAGCCTCTTGCACATAATTGTGCCAAAGCTTGTTGACTGCAGTGTGGACATATTGTGCCACAGTCCATTTTCAACTTCAGCGCAAGTATTTTACGTACATTTCCACTGGCGATTTTAAGATACTTTTGATTGAATGCCGCTGTAAGATTAATAATCTCTTGAATCAAAAACCAGATTTTAATAAATGAGATTCTTCAGCAAATTCTACTTGGATTTCTGAAATGTAACAAGTAGGTGTTGTAGTTACTTACAACCACTGCCATGTTTTTGTTTAATTACATTTAAGAAAGATTTTATTAATCTTTGTTCATTTAACCCTTTCAGGGGCGCCGTTTGCAGTCTGCAAACGCATAATTTTAATGCCCAAAGTGCTAAATGGCACCAGTAATTTTGTAGTACAATTTCAATCTCATAATATACGGGAAGGAAAGGTTTTGATTATTTTCAAATAAATTTGTTCATAAATTTCGGTGTGAATTACTTATTTGAACGCTTTTCGAGCAGAAATGCCTTGCCCCTGAAAGGGTTAATCTTAAAATTCACGTTCTAAAATTATTTTATTTCCTTCCTTTTTAAATCTTCCCCTGTAAGCCTTTCTTTCTTGCGTAACATTTCGTTTCATTTTAAAATCATAAATATAGTTTTGAAATCTGTACTTCCAGCAAAAGAATTCTCTGGAACATTCCACAGGCTTCTAAATGTTAGATAATTTCCTTTTTGTAGCCCCGCCCCTAGTCAATCATATTAAAATCAGTTTAATACGTAATTTCAAAATTTGTAACACTTTACTACTGTTTGGCATTATCTTAAGGAAATCTATAAAATTCCTCTAATTTAATGCAGGTTTTCATATCCTATATCGTTTCGAATTGTGCCAACGCAAGGCTTTAGTATTTTTGTCCCTACCAAATTGGCGGCTTTCATTTATTAAGGCCCTTTTGCATAGCAGCGGCTTTGCGGAGAGAGCGAGTGTGTCAGCTCCTGCCATGTCATCCTCTTGTTGCCAGTGCTAAGCCACCGTACCTGGAAGAGTGAAAGGCCATTTTCATGGCCACCTATGCCAGTAACTCACCGGTCGGTGACGAAGCAGATTCGAAGCCTGATCCAGCGATGGAGTGCAGTAGCCAGAAGCCCGGGACTTCTTCAAATGGTAATATGGCTTTTACTAGCGATGGCAGTGCGCATTTTAGAGAAGATCCCGATCTAATTGATGAATCTAGTGATCTTTTCAA
Source organism: Maratus speciosus (assembly GCA_963932465.1). Lineage (NCBI taxonomy): Eukaryota > Metazoa > Arthropoda > Arachnida > Araneae > Salticidae > Maratus > Maratus speciosus. Next base: position 13,877,437 of record OZ010786.1, read on the forward strand.
AATTCTGAAAGGTGATAGGAATAAAGTCAGGGATATGAGAGAGGAAACTCTCTCAAATTTTGATCTTAAGGGAAAGTTGAACCACAAGTTCTTTTCTAACAAATATGGTAAAAATTGGGAAGTTGCTTTATACAACTACCTAGGCAATCCTGAAATTGAATATAGTGATGAGAGATTTGCTCTCAAAAAAGTCAGGAAAAATCGTAAGAGTAAAAAGAATAGGGAAACTATAACAGCTGGTTTAGTTGTACCGAATGCAAAGAAATTCAAACCTAATAAAAATGAAACTAACTTCAAAATCGAGATGGTTTGTGACAACCAATCCGAAAATATGGAGGAGTGTAGTGATAGCCAATCCGAAAGTGAGGATTCTGACATTGCAATTTCTGAAGCAAATGCTTCAGAGATATCGTATTTTGAGGAAAATCCTTTAAATAAGAACGATAATATTGAAGCATACTCAAAACTTATTGAGGATACGAATGAGAATACCGAAAATGCTAATATTATTAAGGAACCAAAACCAATAATTGTTAAAAATATCGTAAATATTAAAAATTTTGCCAAAACAGTCGAAAGAGACTGCGAGTCAGATTTTTACCTCAAAATTGTAAAAGATGTCCTAAAAATATTCCCGAAAGACCAAAACGCGAAAAGCAAAATTATTGATTTCCTTAGTGAAAAAAGACATCAATTCTATGTAATACCTGATACAATCGCGCCGCTTAAATTTGTAATTAGGGGACTTCCCAAAAATTGTGAAGTAGAAAGTATTCAAACCGAACTTATAGATAAAGGTTTTCAACCGATCAAAGTAGTTCAAATGACGAGTAGGGTGGACAAACGTGTCCTTCCCCTCTTTCAAATCCAATTAACGAAAAACAGTAAAACTAATGAAATTTTAAAGTTAAATAATCTTTTCAAAATTCGCATTGAAATTGAGAAGTATAGGGCCCCCCATAAAGCAGTGCAATGTTGGAATTGCCAAGGGTTCTTCCACATTAGCAAATACTGTTTTATGGACCCAAAATGCGTAGGATGCGGGGGAGCGCATAGAAGTCTCGAATGCCCGAGAAAAAATGAAGTTGAAAACGAAAAAGTTGGGGAAAAAATCGAGAAATCACCGCCGAAATGTTGCAACTGCGAGTTGGAGCATCCGGCCTCTTTTAAGGGATGCAAAAATTATCCACTTAAACCTAAATACCGAAAAACTTATGCAGAGATGGCCCAAAATACCCAAACTAAACCAAAAACTGTAAAACCTCAAAATGTACCGAAAAATGTTCGTATCTCCCAAAAGGACCCAGAGAGGGCGCCACCGGACCCGGTACAACTTTACCAGCTCGAGGAGTTCAATAGCAGTTTCTTAAAAATTGTTAATACATTGGAAAAAATAAAAGATGAATTGAAAATAGAATCCTTTTCTAAACTTGCAGAAAAATTAGATAACATATTAACTATTGTAATTAATAAAGAGGTAGGAAAAAAGACGCTTGCCTTCATGGATGAAATCGCAAAGATTCATCATGAATAAATTTATCTTTTGTATTTTATTGTAATTCTTGTAAATAGTGGTAATTTCGTTTGTAAATATTAAACTGTTAGTGTATGTATAGTTATTTGTTAGGTAAATTGTTAAATTAATTAATATGTAAAATGTATGGTCCCGTATGGGTCTTTTTGTTTGTGTTTCCGCCTGCCATTGCTCCAGCTTGCCATGCAAGGTTAGACAACCAGAGGGAGGAGCTTAGGCTCCAACCAATGGGAAATCTGCCTTCTGCTACGAAGTATTCCCGTGTCAGTTCCCAAAAGTTGTTATGTCTCCGGGGATGTGGGACATAGGTCCCGGGCTCCTCGGCAAAAATTCTTCGTATCGTCGTCGGCTTTGCGCAGTCAGTCGGGTTCGGTTTTCAATGCAGAATGGTAGCGGCCTTTCCCTTCTGCGAATAATCTTGTGTGTGCAGCGAAAGCAGTAAAATGAAAGAATATTTTTTTAAGATGGAGTGATCGGCCGCATAATTTTCTTCTGTTTGCTGTGAAATTTGACAACAGTTCCCCTAACGGAGATGCAACGGCGATTCTTCAATAATAATAAGTGGGTAGAATGCTACTGATGGTTGTTTGGCATGAGTTATTATTATTTTTTTTTATTCGACTGGTTCTTTTGTTCGCAATTCTGAATGGATGCTAAAAATCATCTTAATGCTCTGTTTTCTTAGACGAGTGCCTCCACACTCCCCAAGAGAAATGCTATATTTTCTCATAAATAAGTGCTTAGGAAAAAACATTGTTTTTTTATTATTCATTATAAAGAAAGTACATCTAATAAATAAGTGATGTCCTCTACTAAACGTGTATTTTTTTAACCCTAGAACAACCGGAAATTTTACTCAAGTTTTATAAAAACATTCTACACCAGAATTTTTACTTAAAACTATTTAATTTGTTTATTTAACTTATTATTGTCTGATTTATACATTTAGTTTGTTTTGAAGAAATTTCTGGTTTGAATAAATATTTTGAATGTACATGTCGGGTCCACTGGACCCTTCTGGTAGACAGAGGGTTAAGAGAATGTCTTCATAAATAAAGATTTTTCAATGATGATTTTCGTCAGAGAATGTCCTTTCACTAGTGCGTCCATCACTGTTTTTTTTTTTTTTTTTGGTTTTTTTGTTTTTCAGATCTCTTCAGGTAAAATTTTTTGTTTTTATTTTGTTTTATATCTGCATATCTTTTTTAACGAATCATTTTTCAGATGATTGTAATGTCAATGTGGTCTTTTGTGGCCATAATTCAATGTATCAAATACTATACTATACATATTGATAATGAGAAAAAATTCTTGGATTATTAATAGTATTTCAGTGTTTAAATAACTTTACGATATTATTCTTCTCCTTCTATCATCCAACCATCAAAGTAGGACCTTCTGAAATGTATCAAGTAGGACCTTTTGAATATCCCCTTTAACTAACAAAGTAGAAAAGTGATATATTTTTTATAAATGGATGTGTTTATTATTTTTTTGAGACATTATAGTGACATAATACATAAAACTAATGTTTTGAAATGCAGTTATGAGCGTCCGTTTGAAGAACTACTTTAATACAGTTTGCCTTTATTTTTTTAGCGTGTGCTCTTTCTCTTTTGAAGTTATTCGAGAACGTCCTTCGTCAAAGATTAATTTTCAGGAGCAGAGAATGTTATCTTGTTACGAGTTAACTGAGACTGATAGTGAAGTTATGATTACAATGAATATGGTGTTAATAATAGTTCATATTTTAAATATTTGGGATGCCATAAGACTGTGACACATTTGGATGTTTTAATCACACCACCCTCTCTGTTTTATAAGTAGCCCAAAACAGACTATTGATAAATATTAATATATCATTTTGCTATATATCGACGCATTGTACCAATCTTAATTTTTAATATTAACTGAGAAATTTAATTATGATTTGTCACAGAGTTACGTGAACGGATGTAACTTTTTTTTTTTTTTTTTTTTTTTTTTTTTTTTTTTTGCCTTGAAATGCAAGAGAAAGAATTCGTGAATGATTTCTACTCTGAAAATGATTCTGCAAACAATTTAAATTGCGAAAATGGTATTTATATGTCATTGATTTGCCCATTGATCGACCCCGCCTTCGCTGCAAGGAATCGAATAGCGTTTTGAATTTCCCTGTAAATGTATCACATCTTTAATTATAGTGACGCTTTCATAATATTTTATGAGCATATTTTCTCTTAAATTGTATCAGAGCCTCTTTAACTCGGTATTTTAATTTTACAATTGAAACATGCTGGATTTTTTTTAAGTCAAAATAAAAGAACTGAACAATATAATGACTATTAACTAATAAAAAGAAAAAAAGTTACAAGGCAAACGATGAAATTATATAAAACTAGCAGGCTATGCCCGCTGCACTGGTCCATTTTTACAAGCGAACATTGAATCTAACGAAATGGTGAATTTGACCTTGCATTTTAAAGCAATGTGGACCTTCACCTTTAATGTCCTTCCGCATTGCTGAGAACGATGTGAACACCATTAAGATAGTATATTGTTCTTTTGCGATCTCATGCGTTGGACAAATTTTGTGCCATTCAAAAGCAATTCTTTTAGTTGATTCTTTACAGTGCAGTTTGGTAGGGGAATGAGGTAGTTATGACAGCAGGTATTAAGATATTCTTTAGTCACCATACTATTAAAATGTTCAACTGTCCAATGATTGCAGAGATTGACCATTGAATTTAAAGAATTTTCGGTTGGTTTTTATTCGTTTGTTAGTTCTTGGTCTCCGGAACCCTCAGGTTAACGATGTGTGTTCTTCTAACAGCTTGGAAACAATTTCACTCTACATTATGTTATATTTCGCAAAATACGTCCTCTCCTGGCAGGTCTATTACAGTTTCCGTTTTTGGATTCAAGAAGAAAAAATACAGTCAACAGTGTATCAAATTATTTGCACACAAAGCACCGTGTTCATCATATTTCAAAGAAAAATGGAGCATAAAAAACAATTTTTAAAGCTGAATTGTTTGAATAAAATAATGTGACGTCATTTTCATTGTTTTCATTTTATAGTCCAGTTGCAATCATGTATTTTTTTAATGTGAAAAAAACCTCGATGACTGATACTGGTAGAAAAATAAACATTTAGTTTGCATCTAGTAAAATCATCCTAATTTTCCGTAATCGTATTAAGCCAGTGTTGACTGCAAATATTAGAGGTGTTTTGCAACAATACAGTTACAAATATAACAGAATTAGTTACAAACAAAGTTAATTATGCGCCAAACTACGTTGCATTAAATTATGCAAATTACTTGTAAGACAATTATAGATCTTTTACCAACGAAAATCCATACCTTAAATAGAAATGACAATGATAAATAGCGTTAGTCATTTTGTTGAATACTTGAACCGAAAATTTTCTTTAGATTTTTCTAATGAGTATAAAAACACAGAGAGGTAAATAGGCTTACTATTTCCGCTTCTACTTGATTATCCCGTCGACCAAAAAACTGTCTCCAAACTGTAAGATTAAATGCCAATAACGCATGGTCGTAAATATCACATTTACTTGAAATTAAACATGTTACTGGTGTTTTCTACGTCATCAAGTCTTTTTAATTCGATGTTTTATTTTGTATTTTTGGCACTACTTGATTATCCCATCTACAAAAAAAAAACTATCGCCAAACTATAAAATTAAAGACCAATAATGTTTGGTTGTGGTTGTGTTTATGACGGCCAATTATCAGCACGAGCGATATAGGCTCGAAGGGGGGGGGGGAGGAGTGCCCTACGTGGGATCTTTCTATGGGAACCTTGTGTATTTTTATTTCAAGCACATACTGTCGCATAATACGCATCAAGTTTACCCCGCAAAAACAAACCAAAAATTCAAGCTTTCTCATACTTCAGATAATGTGTCTTTTGTTTGCGACATGCGAACGCGATCGTTTCCCGCCTCCTCAATTACTATCCTTTGGAATCAAAGTAACACGTCACCCCAAAATCTGGTTTGAAACAGGTCCTGTCAATTATCTATTATAAACTTATCTATTATAAAGTGCCTATCGTAAACTTCCTTCCTCCACATCTGTGCGAATACGCTAATCTGATCAAGGAAAAAAAATGGTATATGTTTAGATCCCATACAACAGATGGAATTAAAAAAAGAAACGAATCCAATACTAATTTGGCAAGAATACTAGTTGGACAGATTTAGTTAGTTCAAACATTAGATGTTTCCAAAAACAAACCTTTCGAAGAAAGGTTAACGCGGCAGTGGAACACATGGATGCGAGAAGAAGAATAAACAGTTATGAAAGGAGGAAACATGCGTCATGTTTCTTGACGCAAATGTGTGAATGGATTATAAGATCATGGAATGATCTCAAACTAGTAAAAATTGTTTAATCATTTAAAAAATATGGAATATCAAATGAACTTGACGGTACTGAAGATGACTATTTATGGCTAGAGGAAAGCGACAGTGAGGATTAAATAGATGAAAGCGACCATGGGGAAGACGATGACATTCCCGAAAAAATAAATGAGGGCGAGTACAACGAAATTTTCATAAAGAAATAATAAGAAAAAATATAAAGAAATATTTCATAAGGAGAAAAATATAAGGAAGATTAGGTTTGATAGAAAATATATAGTGTAAGTTTCTCTGTTTATATTGATATATAAATGCATTTAAATATACCTCTAAAAATTTGGAATGTTTTCCCTTTTATGGTTTCACGTCAACGATTTTATATGCGGCGTATAACACGCACACGGAAAAATGAGGTTTTAAGAGTTAAAATTACGTATTATACGCCGGGATATACGGTAATAGCTTTTATTTGTTTCTTATAATTAAGAAATATTAAGAAAAGATTTATTATTATCGTTGATTTTTTCCAGAACATTATTTATCAAAAGGTTTTAATTATAACCGTATACGAAAATGTCTTACAAAACGTATTAACCCTTCACTGCACGACGTGCCATATCTGGCACAAACCTAAAAACCTTATAATTTTCATTATGTGCCATTAATTTGGCTATTATGATCACTGTAACTGATCAAGAGCAATCCAAATCATGTAATAACACTTATTTCGTCCATGTAAAACGGCTGCATTATACAAAAAAAAAAAAAAAAATAGAATTTGTTCTTCGGAAACAAAACAAATCAATACAAAAAAAAAATAATAATAATCAAGTTATTAATGTAATATTTACTTTCATTATTTTTACTGAATACTTAAAAATATCAATATAATAATTGTTGCAGAGTGTTATGCAAATAAAATTAATTAACTTAAGCTCATTTAATTGCAAAATAGAGCAATACAATATTTTAAAACTCTAAATGAGTTCATATGGCAGACAACGTAAAATATCAAATTTTAGCTGAAATTTTGAAATTTAAATTTTTTTACTATTTTTTCCTATTATTAGGCCGATATATATATTTCAAATAAAAATTTTCGTAAAAACAGAAAAATTCGTGCAGTGAAGGGTTAACTGTTAAAAGGAAGATTAAAATATATAAAAATAAATTATGATTCGAGTATGAAATTTAAGCATAATCATATAGTAGTTTATAAATGCAAACGGCGCAATCCCTTTTAAGAATTATTTTTTTTCATTCCTGTTGCAAAAGAAGCATATACTATAAAATGTTTCTTTGCAGCAGTCTTTCTAAAAATAAAATACTTAAAAAGGTATCGATTTTACTATCTTTTTTTTTTTAATTTAAATCCTCAAGAATAATGCCTTCTTAAACTCAAGGATATATATTTTTTCTTTTTCCCTCAAAGATTTTTTTATTTTCAATTTTCAATTTCTTACATCTGAACGTATTCCATTCTTTCGAATTGTCAAATTTACTTCCTTTATTAAATTTTCTAGAACTTTTTTCCTCTTAGTTTTAGACATAAGATTTAAGAAAAGAAAATGATTTCCACAAAAAATAAAAAATACTTCATTCCTTAGAGTAATTTTATGATATCCCCTGTAACACAGAAATTTTGTTTATTTTTCTTTAGAGAAATTATATGCCGAAGGTATTGCTTGACGAAAGTTTGACTAGTCCTTTTTCAAGAAATGAAATTTCCCAGAAATTTTAATTTTTATCTACATTTAAGTATTACGCAAAAAAGCATTCAACATAATATTAATTATTTCTCCCAAATTCAAATTATTGACAGTGCGATAGTGTAGTATTTTTTTTTTTTTTTTTTTTTTTTAAATCCTCATTACAAAGTGAAAAGGATATTGAACTGAAAATAAACACTCCTCTGTTCCTGAAAAGCATAAAGAAAAATATCTGGCTAAAAGAATTAAATATTTAATATTCAAGAAGAAAGAAAAGCATTCTTATGCATTAAGTCTGATAAATGAATTTTCAAGTGAATACACAGTTAAGATTGTTAATCAAACGGAAACAACCATCTTACAAAGCTGTAAATTAGATCAAAGCACTAATGGGTAGTTTTAATGAATGATATTTTGAAAATTAAATCATTAAGACCACTACAAAAAAATCCTTTGAAATAAGTGAAAACGATACTTATTCAGAAATGAATGGCGTAAAAAGCATTTGTATTGATTGAAGGTTGCAAAAAGATCCATTAAATGTGATTCTTAGTGTTAGTACAATTGTTACTCCTTACTTCTCTGTTATTGATGGCCGAATGTCGGCAAACCAACATATGTAAAGGAAAAAAAGTGCAAGTTTCCAATTGATTTTTGGAAGAGTAATTTTCTAAAAATATTGAAAACATAAGAGAATTTTTAGAACTTTTGCATGAGACTGACTATTATTTAGAATGATTCAAAATTCAAGATCTCACTTTTTTAATAGATCTCAGTATTAGTGAAATTTATTCGCTTAATGATGATTTTTTTCTGTAAGCTTTTGTAGAATTTGAATAAAATAATTCAACATCTTAATATAAATTTAATTTTTTTTTTCTGACATGTACCAACAGGAGAAAGCATCTACAATATTTTCCTGAAAAATAAAGTTCACGTCAATTGGCTGCATACCAGATTACAAAATATTATCTGGAATTATTCTTTAATCGCGAAATTCAGCCATAAATACGGAAAATGTACTGCCAATCGGGACGCAAAATTCTAAAATGGAGGGCGAAAATCACAGTCAGGTGAATTCTAGCCACCTCATTGGTCCTGTGGTCGCGTGGTATTAAGAAAGCAATTCCTTGCCGGTAGATGAATCGCCAACTTGTTTCTCAATTTGAAACGGAGTGGGTAGGGTGGGGGGGGGGGGGATAATTTAGAAGCGATTGTTACCTTCTATCTTATTTACAGTGAGCCATCGAAATTAACTCAATTTAGATTTGCTGAGGACGTTTTATAAAACGAGGGTGAAAAGTTTAGATTGTAAGATGTAGCGATTTTTAAATGATATGACATGTATTCTCTAATAAAAATTTTATTTTTCATTGAATAATTCTTGTCATGTCATTTAAAAATCCTGTATAAATTTCGTATAGTAAAAATCGTAATAAATTTTATCCCCCCCCCCCTATTTAACCCTCCGTCTACCAGACGGGTCCATTGGACCCGACAGGTACATACAAAATATTCATTCAAACCAGAAATTTCTTTAAAATAAACTAAGTATATAAACCAGACAAAAATAAGGTAAATAAATAAGTTAAATAGTTTTAAATAAAAATTCTGGTGTAGAACGTTTTATTAAAACTTGAATAAAATTCCCGGTAGATCTAGGGTTAAACCCATAAAAATCACAAAAAATCAAATATTATTCTGAAAAAAGTCAGCAAGTATCATCAAAAATAACTTTTCCAGTTCTTTAAGTTAGTATAAATTACATAAAATATATTTAAAAAAATCAGCGTAAATAGAACAGCATTTCAAAAACATTGTTTAAATGATTTTAAAATAGTCCGATTATGGAAATTTCGTTCCTTTAATTTACGCTTAGAAAAAAAACACGAAACTAGAGAAATTATTTAAAAAAATCATAATTTTTGCCCTGTTTCTCTTTCTTTTTTAAGATATGCAACAGGGAAACAAAAAGCATAGTTTAAACTATCTAATGAGAATTTTTTAAATAGTTTTTAAAACATACAATCATAAGTTAATTAATTATTTATATAATTATTGATAAAAGCGTATTAAGAAAATATATACATATTACACTCTTTATTTTTCATTTATATTTTATATTTTACATTTTAATATTTAAAATATTTCATTATTGCAGTTTCACAGCTAACTGGCATATTTTACCGAGCATGATTTGACACATAATTATTTCCATTGTTGTTGTATACAGTTATAACCATAAACAATATTTATCAATTTATTACCTGAGCCCAGCTTAGGGAAAAATATTAATTTATAATTAAATTATCAAAATATTAAAATGTTATATTGTCATAGAAAACACACCTGTGTTCACAATTTTTATAAACTAAGCTTATGAGGAAGTGGGGGGAAATCGATCTCAAAATTCCATCTTTATATAAATAAACCAAGTTTTAAAAAACTAAAAATCTTGGCCTCGCGCTTATTTTTTTTTAACTCATTTCTTTTATCATTTAATATCATTAACTTAGAAAACTGAAAAACAGTAGAAAACTTTTAAAAAAATCAGTGGTTATGATAAGCAATGTTAAGAAAACAAAAAGGAAAGCAAAAATAAGATTACACTTATTCTTATAACGAAATATATATATGTAGCATTTTGCTACCGACTTTCAGATATTTAGGCGACACCAGTACACCTCGACATAAAATGTAGTAGAGCAATCAAAACCATCCATCCGTTATATTGAAAATATCGGATTGCAGTCAGGGTGGCGAGTAAAGACAGGATCGAGACACATTGAGATAATTTCCCTTACGCAATGAATATAGAGAGTCATCGTCGCTTGAAACTGGTTTTATTGACAAAAAACATAGTAAAACACTTCCAGTAGTTATTCCATCAACTCTCAAAAATTGATCATCACTTCACAAAACTTTAGATGTTACAAGCATAGGATCTACACATTAGAACGTTTACTCCAAGCGACGCAGGTTAATTAGACAACCAGAAAAACGTAAAATCTTCCTCTCCTTCTCCGATGTAACGATATTTGTACTCCGAAAAACAGCGCGCGGACGGTTACAGAAAGGTAAAAGACTAATGCTAGAAGAGAGATGGGGAAGGATGGGACATAAAACAGATTACGATTCGATGGGAAAGGATGACGTCGATAATGAACTCTTTTATACGGCGTCAGAATTAAAGTGCAAATATTGCTGGCGGACGCATGGAATTGTGGGTATAGAACACCATAGAATAAATGATATTAAAATATTCGAAATAAAGAAAATTTAGTTTTAGAATAAAATTTAGTAATTTAATGGGTGTTATAGGATTAGGCGAATGGATTAAGGTTTTTAGAATAATAAAAGAATACGCAACTTTAAATGCATGAAATAAAAGACAATAGATATTAAGATATTATTAAAGATAGGTAAAAAAGGAAAAATATTAAGAATTTGGAAAAGTTTTATAAGAAAAAGAGGCAAAAATTTTTATTATTACGTATATATATATATATATATATATATATATATATATAAATATATATATATATATATATATATATATATATATATATATATATATATATATATACCGGGTGTCCCAAAAAGAACTGACTGATTTTAAAATTCAATAACTTGCAAACGGTGCCAGATATTAAAAAAATTCTTGCAGGAGGGTTATGCATAAGGTCAAAAGTTTTATTACAGTGATTTTCAATTTTAGTTCGATTTGCAAACAATAGATGGCGCTGTAAGCAATAGTCGCTAAATACAGGCTCGATTTTCGCTCCTTTATCTTGTTCCATGCAGAAAAAGGAGATGGAAATGTATTATCCGGGCCACGAAGTACCAAAAATCGAGCCTGAATTTAGCGTCTATTGATCGCAGCGCCATCTATTGTTTGTAATTCGAACTAAAATTGAAAATCACTGTAAAAAAACTTTTGACCTTATGCATAACCCTCCTGCAAGAATTTTTTAAATATCTGTCCCCGTTTACAAGTTATTGAATTTTAAAATCAGTCAGTCCTTTTTGGGACACCCGGTATATATATATATATTTGTAATGATATCGGGTTACTGGAAATCAAATTCGTCGATCTAGTAGCGATGTAGATGAAAAAGATGAATGCAGCATAATCTTACCGAGATTATATGAAACGATTTCTGTTACATAATTGATTTAGCCGTGATAGATGTAACATTTCGTCACATTATATGGTATAGCATGGAGTTGAAGCATAGATATAAGAACATGTAGTAAGTGAAAATAGATCAACAGCTTCACCTATTTAATTGAGCAGCTTAATCTTTGTATACGATCATCATTTCTCATTAAAGATGGTTGGCAGTCGAGTGGTAAATGGCAATAACAATGGAGATGAAGATTGGAATTTCTCAGGAGACAAGTAACGAAAGCTTTTTTGTTCACAGGTTTTTATTTAATAAGATCGGGTGGCAGTTCTCACAAAAATCACGGTGCAGTACCATCAATAACTTCGACGTAGAAAACATCTATAATCAATAGTAATCATTTGATTACATAAAAAGGTAAAATCTTAGAACGAGCGACAGTTTGACAGACACAGCCAGGGGGCGCTTTACATTTCAAAAACTCAGCAAAATCTGCTGGAGAATCGTACTTAACTGCGTTTTACTTCCTAAGCGTAGGAATACAATTTTGACGGAGTACGTGCTCTAAACCAATTAAAATGTGAAGATATCACGCCATGAAAAGAGAGTGTACAGAGCAGCTGGGGAATAATAAAGCAAAAAGGAAACCCCGATTTAAGCGCTGGGAAGTAAATCTCGGATGAAATAAAAATAAAAATGGTTACCAAAGAACATTCTAAAACGTCGAAGAATGGAAATTGAGCATTTAATTTAAGAATACTAAAAGCGTAATAATTAAGTGAATTAGACAAGTGAGACACACACACACACACACACACACACACACACACACACACACACACACACACACACACACACACACACATATATATATATATATATATATATATATATTTAAAGCTTACTTGGCGTAGGGGGTAGGGGGAGTCTTAGCTTTCCACTGTACCCTTTTGCGTATTCCCATGCATATTAAGATTGTTTGGAAAATACACTCTTTATACAAAAACCATCAGATTCATAATGATATTATGAGATGGCGCAATGATTTATTTATTTAAAGCAGTATAGTAAAATTACCATAACGCTTTTTTAGACTACATCTAAATAAAAACTGGATTTAATTAAAAAAAATAAAACTTTCATAAGAATTTTTCTTATATAATCGAAAAACTTTTATATTTAAAGGACAGCGTAGCATAAACAAAACAACTTATTCTACATAATATTGCAAAAATGTTTATGTAATATTTTTTGTTTTGTTTATTCTTAGTGTTAAACGATGGTTTAAAAACTTAAATTATTTTTTTTAACTCTTTTCAGTTAGGCAAAACTTTTTTGTAAGTTTTTTTTTTTTTTTTTTTTTTTTTTGAGTTCTAAGATAAGTATTAAATTTTTCTTCAGTAATGTGCAAATTTTTGTCTTATTTTGGATTTTAAAAGTAACATAATGAGAAAAAAAAGCAAATTTCATTTTTAATTTTCATTAACTAAAAAAGTACTTGCCATACCATTTAAAATTCTTTACGGCTTAAAATCAAAATCTTTCACTCTCATTTTAGAAAAAAGTCATCAAAATTAAGTTAATTGTGTTAATTTCAATGGTTTATTTTAAATGAAAACAGAATATAACAATCGTTTCAAAATTGCTGGCAAGAATTTTTCTTGTAAAAAGGAGTCGGGGACTGTCCCCTTCTGCTTAGAGATTGCTCTCTGAAAAGGACGGGACTCAATGACCAATGAGGTGTTTGGATTTCATCTGACTGTGATTTTGGTTCTCTAGAATTTCGCACATCACTTCTAATTGCTTATTTTAAACGAAATAATCCGCAAATTACAGGACATTTTAAGTGATTTCTCTGAGATCTGTTTTTAAATTCAAGTTCTATAACAGTTATCATCTGTGATATTGTTTGCGCTAGAAATTTGAAAGTTTGTGCGGTGGTTACTTTTAAGATGTAAATAGGATAATATAAATAAGATGTAAATTACTTGTTATGAACGCTTTCTACAAGGTTTGAAATTTTAAAGTTGGAAATAAACGTAAAACATTCTAGAAACTTTCTAAAACACGATTTATTTGGAATTGTCAGAGAACGAAATGTCGAAATTTCACATGGCTTTTACTCTTAAGGCGTAAATGCTGGTCAATAAAATAAATAAATAAACGAAAATTAAAAGGGGGAACCATAAAAAACGATCTAATCTGCTATTTCTGTGATACTGTTGGGTCTAGAAAATTAAATTTTGGCATGGTAGTAACTTGTAAATGCTCGTTATAGAACGGATTCAAACTGCAATGCGTGCATTAGAATGATTTCTAAAAAAATTGAAATTAAGAAGACTAAATAAAGCGCACAAAGGTCTAAAGGGGATCTCATTAACGAAGTACATGGAATTGCTAGGAATATCAAGATGAAAATTTACATGAATATTGCTTTTAAGAGGTAAATGCTCGCAATAGAGTAATTTCTAAAAATTTCGCTACGTAAAATGATGCATGAACTTTCAATTTTTTTTTCTGTGCTACTGCTGACCTAAAAACTTCTTATCGGGTTGAAATATCGTGATACTTTTAAGATGTAAATGCTCTCAAAGAATGGCTTCTAAAAATACAAAATTAAAAATATAAAATGAACGGAAAACGTTCTAAATTACCATTCATTTGGACTGTTACGTATAGAAAATTTAAATATTTAATACTAATACCAACCCCCTGAAACATGCAATGTAAATGCAACAAAACGGGTAGCTACTCATCTAGCATTGAATAGATGTGCAATTACAGTCGAACCACGATTTAACGAATCATTCGGGACTAGCAACTTTGTTCGTTAAATCGGGATAATCAAAATAATATTTTTATGCAACAAAACAAGTTAAAATATGGCAATAAATAAGAACAATACTCACTTACCTTAATAATTATGTTAAACATTTGTTGTTTTAAGAAAATACAAATACACTGTATAAAAATTGATTATTTTTTATGCACTACTATAAATCACAAGTATTGAATTTAAGAAAAAAAAATAATTTGTTCATATTTTACAGATAAATTATAAGGTAAATTTTATAAATGTTTGTTTGCTGTTTTTCGATTTCATATTCAAAACTTCTTTATATATATATATTTTTTTTCTGAAGCTGTGAAAACAGTGTCACCAACAGCATGAGCTAACACATGCGGTTTCAAAGTACTCAAACTGCAAACTGCTTCTTTGAACGTTGCATGCTTCATTTCTATTTCATCTTCTTCATTCGATCCACTACTACTGCTATTAGCAACCTCGGCGTAATGTACATTTTCGCATGTAGCTATTTCCGTGTAACAAGATACATATTTAGAAAATTAACAATCAGGGATATTGAAAATTTTCAATTATATTAGGAAATTTCTTCGATTTTCAATTTTTTTGACGTCGAAAATTATTCGTTAAATCGGGATTATAAATTCGCTAAATCGAAAAATTCGTTAAATCGGGGCTCGACTGTATTGAATAAATATCGGTATGAAACAGCGAATAGTTTTCAGGAACGTACTTGTTAAAATGTTACTTCTCTGGGATTTTCTCTCTCTCGGTCCCTAAAAGAGGAAAGTGCCAGTTTCGCCAATCTCAACATTTTTTCAAAAGGTCATTTTCTCAATTATCATTAGACGATCTTTTATATAGTAGCTTATTCGGGTTAATATTCACGTATTTTACCTTGCATGATTTGTTGAAAAAAATATGTACGGATTTGTAAATTACTCGAAATGCCATTTTCACAGCTTAAAGGTTATGCAGACGAGATATACCAGATTTTGTGACATTACTTACACTAAGTCAATGCCGATTTGTTTTATTTAATGCATTCTAATGCGTAATAGAGCTCCTCTTATCAAGAATATTTGAAAAAATCTATATAGCGTATGTACTATGTAGTGGCCAGCATGCACTCATCATTTAAATCCGATCCAGCATATTTGCACCACATGCGAACGACGCATTGAATGCCTCTGTTTATGTGTTCGGGACTTTGATATATCACTTTTTTAAGAGACAATTACCAACCTCATCGCATGCATGAAAACAGTTGCCATTTAGAGGTAATCAAATTGGTGTGGGGCGCTTGATTATGTTTTCGACATCATTTCAAGAAAAAAAATTCCGATATACGATATTTTAGGGATTTATTTTCTCTATTAATTTTAATCTATTGCGCATTTCCAAATTTATACCCATGCACGGCTGTCTTGCATGTTCGCCCTTTTTTTTATCAGTGTATATTATATATGTAGTGTATTAAATGTACATTATATTATTCTAGTATTTTGTAATTCTACCCTTCAATTTGCTCTATTTCATCATTTGAATATGTTGCAGGTCTGTTTGATAAGTATCAGACTTTTATTTTTTTTTCCGTGCGCAATTGTGATACTAAGGCGGCGCCACTGTCCACATTGGAAAGACTCAGCTCAATGTTCCTTAAAGCAAAGAAATCTGTAAGATTCATAAAATCTCCAGCTCATTCATCTCACGTTATTCAGACTTTTTTCCAAAATATGGAATTCCAGTCTTTCGTAAAATTCCATAACTTTCAGACGTGGCTCCTTGGGACTTTTGTTTGCTTCCGAAATTAAAGGCGTCATTAAAAAGATCCCGTTTCGAGAGTAGAGATGAGATATGTAGAATACAACGGCGGAGTTGAACATACAAAATAAGCCTGCCAGAAGTATTTTTTGCAGTGGAAAGAACGGTGGCTAAATGTATGGAGGCGCAGGGGGCATACCTCGAAATGAATAATGGTACCAATCCTGCCAGGTAACTTATGCATTTTTTTCGTTCAAAGGGTGAATATTTTTCAAACGTGCCACATATTGTTAACTAAAAATAGCATCTTATTTTCTATTCCTGTTACGAATTATTATTAAATCTATGTTCTCACTAACATCGCTCAGACTAATCCCTCTGAGGGAAGTCCTAGTTTTTAGTGTTTTCGAGATGTCTTTGCAAAATGGAAAGGGCTTGGAGGCATATTCGCCCCTTTGGGGTCGAATTTTGATAAAGTCAAAAACAGGTATTTTCTAATTTTTGTTATACCATAGAAATGTCTAGTTTTCAGATTTTATTTACATTGGTTTATGAGGTAGGGCGATTTTTTTTCAATTTGTCACCTATTGCACAACTTAGGGATCGATTTTTTTTAAATCACTGTTTAATTCCTATATTGCCCTCAGGAATATATATATATATATATATATATATAATCAAAATTTCGAAGCTCTATGTCTACGGAAAGTTCGGAAAAAATGAGCAAAAATATTTGACTGCCACAAACAAACAAAAGTTTAAAGAAAGCATGTAAAGAACAACCTTCTACCATACGGAGAGAATTTCTCTATTTGAATATGACTTTATTAAATAACAAACAATTGCCGCGATGGGAACAGGCACCTTCCGTCCCTCAGATTCTTTACATGACCACAAAGATACGATCTGACAAACCCCTCTATTAAATGGTAAAGAATTTTATGACACTCGCGGAAAGTGAGACAAAAATATGAAAAGTTTCATCTGTAGTTAAAATTTCTTTTCAATTGAGAATAATTCTGAATGTTTTGCAAATTTTCTTTCTATACTTTTTTTTTTTTTTTTGGCAAATTTCTGACATTTGTAAAATATATTTTATTTGATGCATTTAGCCGAATATGGTACATTTCGTCTTCTGTGATTTTCAATGCGATTTTTAGCTTCGTTTTCCCTTGTTTTCTTTGCGATTGACGGCGGCTTTTTCCACATTGGTAAAATGAATCTCTTTTTAATCTTTTAGCCGAATATTATAAATTATGTGTTCTTTTCAATAAAGTTTAATCAGAATTCATATAGGAATTTTAGAAATTTTCGGTCTTTTATGAGATTTTTTCATTACGCAAAAACTTGTCGTCATTCGTAAAAGGAATCCTTTTTTTTTTAATCTTTTAGTGCAATATAGTAAATTTTATCTTGTGCCATTTTTTCAATTTTAGAATTTCTTCGCCATTCGCTGCGATTTTTCCACATTAGTAAAAGGAATTCTGCTTCAATCTTCTAGCCCGATATAGTAAATTTTGTTACTTTTTCAATAAGATTTCTTCGGATTGTGTGCAGAATTAAAAAAAAAAAAATTGCGAATTTTTCTTGTGATTTTTAGAGTTTTCTTTGCATTTTGTGTTATCTTTTGACGGACTCAGGCAATCCGAGTGGTCAGCTACTTTGACAATATATTGAATTAATATATTTGAGATACATTGAAAGTTTGTGTGTAATATACAGTCCAACAAAACAGTTTAAAAATATCCAAACACAGGAAAAGACATTTATAGATAATTTAAAGATTATGACCGTGTACAGGTGTGTCTGAATTTGGATTTATTAACAGATTGCTGAAGGGCAATTTTTATAAAACCTGAATTTTAAAACAGTAGAAGCTCCTCCCTGTTCTGGAAGTCTTTTGAAAATTTGTGTTCTAGATGGGTTTTCCAAGTTCATGCGTCGGTAAATATCTTTAAATGCAATGCACGAATATAATATAAAATGTCGTAAGATCTAAAAAAATATGAACAACTGCCGCGGCGAGCGGCCTCTTTCAGTCCGTGGTCCGTTAAGTTCTTTTTTCTCTTATTCCGACTCTTTTGTGGAAGCCAGGTTCATAGGTCCCCAGCCGCGTCCTCATAAGAGACTCTAGCGGAGCCAGGTTTTAAAGAAAATTAAAATTAAAACCAGACAAATTTAAAAGGGAAATTATACAAATTAAAGACGCCAAAAACCACCTGTTCTGATCTTTTTTACCTCATGTTTAATTTTTTACCCCCCCCCCCTTTTTTTAACTGCTACTATCCAGGTCTTAGTTTGCTCTCCTGTCATTTCTCACCAGGTCTGATCTAGGGGATGTGTGGAGCTGTCCACAGGGGCCTCGGTTCAAAAGGTGTTCAAAGTCGAAGTCGAAGTCGCGGGAAGGTAGGACTACGGGCCATGAAATATTATAAATGCAGTTTCTGTAATGTAGAAGCTACGCCCTTAGTCAATGATGTTTTTTGAATGAAAACGATAATTCTTGTTTCCCATCATGAATGTGTTAATTTCATTTAATCTGAAAAAGTATAAACAAAAGAAAAAAATTATAATCCGTTAAACTTATACACATCATTTTTATAAAAATTAAAAATTCTATGAATTTGTAAACTATATTTTTATAAAAGTAATGCAAAATTATTAAGCTTATTTTTATGAATTAGATGAAAACTTTTGAACTTTATTATAAGCTAAATATCATTAATTAAAGCTAATAATTAAAAAGATGTATATTTATTGCTTTCTTCTATCTTCAATAGAAGAAATCGAAATTTTTCGTTTTTGACGGATTTACCCGCTTTAGGGGTCAGAGAGCCCCCCAAAACATGTTTATAGAAAATGTCTGTCTGCCCTTTTTTCCGTGTGACTATCGCCATTGTACCATCAAAAAATGCATGAAGTTATGCATGGAATTGAACCATTTTTTAAAAAAAAGTTTTGGGCTGTGGCAAGCAGGTCCTCCTCCCTTAATTTCGAAAAAAATACGCCGGAAGGGGGCGCTGTAATAGCGAATTTTGTGCCAATTTCAATTATGTACCATGTAAAAGTGTAGGAAGTTATGTGCACCAAATTTTTTGTGTATGTTTTTGGCCATAGGAAAAAGATCCTCCTTCAGTTTAGAAATTTTCTGTAGGAAGAGCGCGCCATAATAACGATTTTTGTGCCATTTTCAACATTGTGCTATCGAAAAGTGTAGGAAGTTATGCATAGAATTGAATCAAATTTTTGTGCATGTTTTTGGCCGTGACAAGAATGTCCTTCCTGAATTTGGAAATATTTTGCCGAAAGGATGCACCATAATAGGAATTTTTGTGTAATTTTCTTGATTTTTCATAGTTCTATTGTACACTGGTGGCTCGAGAATCTACCGAAACTTCCCATACTGATAAGCCAACCATTCGCGAACAGCTGAAATATAACAGAATAATGAAATGATTTTAATAAATATCATGATCGAGATTAATTCGGTTTTACTCCCATTAATGGACGGAAGCTTAATTTTAAGATGAAAGTCAATGTTGATATAGTATTGATTTAACAATAAACTGTCAAGTACGAGTATTACTCGTACTCAGAGGGTTCTGTTGTCTAATTTTCTTGATTTTTCATAGTTCTATTGTACACTGGTGGCTCAAGAATCTACCGGAATTTCCCATACTGATAAGCCAACCATTCGCGAACAGCTGATATATAACAGAATAATGAATTGATTTTAATAAATATCATGATGGAGATTAATTCGTTTTTACTCCCATTAATGGACTGAAGCAGAATTTTAGGATGAAAGTCAATGTTGATATAGTATTGATTTAACAATAAACTGTCAAGTACGAGTATTACTCGTACTCAGAGGGTTCCGTACAACAAACATAGGATATATTAACTGCATTATTAAAAGAAATCGTTGCTAAAAGAATAATAAGACTCTGTAAAAACCATACAACGTAGGGTTGGGTATCGCTGTATATGATAGAAAAGTATGAATGGGTATACCATAAAAGTTCAAAGAGATATGAAGCCGAAATAAAACCAAATATTGCTAATTTGTATAGCAGTTATTTTAATCTTCGCTTAATCTGTGTATAATGAACTTAATTTGGTACTGACAATAAAAGCAGTGCATATTTAAACTTCATTTGGCATTTCATAAAACTAAATTCAGCGTAGTAAACATCTTTTCTTTTTAAAGTGCAGCTGAATCAAAACATTTATTGAAAGTTTAAACTTGGCATCGTGCTAAGCCGCGCTTCGAAAGGAGGACGCAATCTTGCCACACCGTCTTGAACCGTGCCGCATTTTTACAGATAGGTTTTTAATTTACTTTTAAATCACAGGAAGCGTATTGAGAAATCCACTTAATGCAAACTTGAAGCGAATCCCACAGAATTTATGAGATTAATTGTAATTAAATTAGTCTGTTTTTAACAATTTGACCTTTATTTCTTTTATACTACTACCGGGCATTGCATTACAAAAATATATCATTTAAAGTTTTTATGTATTCTTTAAAAGCCGATGGTACATAGAGTACGCCGCCCCTGTCATTATGTATGTCCAAACTGCCCATGTCTTTAAGCGTTAATATCTCGGCTATTTAACGGCAATTTTTTTCGTAAATCATCATCAACAATGCTTTTATACTTCTGCTACGATAGGCATATTCAGCCTTCCTCAACACATTTGCTGAATTCCCGAAAATCGAAATTTGTGTGTAACGGAAAAATGAGATTTTATCCCTAGTGTAATCGCTATAATTTCCATGCAAATTTTAAATTAATGTCTACTGTCTCTAAATTTTTCATAATTTTAGTTTCAGTAGAGTTGGAAATAGCAGGTGGCGGACTGGGGGGGGGGATATTTTTGAACTACATTTTCGAAGATATTTCTTGAAACATAATACGTAAAATTAAAAGAATTGTATTTTTGAGATTAGTGTTACAAAAGCTTTATACAAAGAAAAGTTTTTTTTTTCATGTAACATAATTAGCCTTCTACATTTTCCCTAAATATATTTGTGAATGTATAGTCTGTAAATATGCAGGTCAATAGTCTTTTTTACTTCCCCCAATTTCAATTTTCCATGTTCCATAGTTTATGACTAAAACGGCTGTGACACTCAGGCAGACAGACACAGGAGTGATGCTATAATGATTCCGTTTTTACTTTTTAAGTACGGAACCCTAAAAATGAAATATTGACATTTGTAATAATATTTTGAAATATTAAAGAATATGCGATAGTAGAAAGTTTTGGGATTGGCTCATCCAACTTGTTTTTCAACTGCCTCAGACTTGAAATGAAGAAATCGACTTTAATTTTTTGATCCAGGACATTAGTATATGCTTCCATGTCCCATCCAGATTCATTCAAGTTTCTGAATTCGAATCCTTGCCAGGATATTTCTTTATTTAATTGGAAAAAATGCAATTCGTATGATTTCTTTGCTAATGGATTGTGCTGAAATAATAAGTGTAAGTACTATTCAATATTGGGGTTCCTTTACCTGTGCATTATTCTGATGGAATGTTTCAGATAACAGACATGATATCGATGCCAAATGGTTGCATGTGTGAAAGGTGACACTAGATTACTCCAGGGTGTTGGAAGAATGTTGAAATCTTAAGCCAAGGTCCTGAGATCGAATCATGGTCTGGATACATTTTTACACAGCTGGAAAAAATGAAAATCGTATAATTTCTTTACCATGTATTTGCACTGAGTTAAAATAATCTATTGTATAGTTGAATAAAACAATAAAATTTAAAATACATTTAAACTGAGGGAATGCGCCTAGGGGAAATCCTTCTATAATTCGGAAAATGCAGAGATAAAATTTTGAGAAAACTCATAAAAAGATTTAGAGATTAAAATATCAAGAAAAGAGTATTAAAATAACTTTTTTATTGTTCTCACTCTGATGTCTCAAATTTTAAGTAAATGCATTTTATTCGGTTATTAATGGAACGAAAACTGTCAATTTATAAGTGTTAAAAAGGAGAAAGTATTGTTGAGTAGTAGTTTTCGTAAATAATGATATTTTTAGAACTAAATTATCAATATTACTGGAAAACAAAACAAAACATAAAATTGCCTTGAAATAAGTAGAAGTGATATTTATTGGCAAATGAGTAACGCGTAAAAAAAAAAAAAAAACCTTGCATTGATTGAAGAATTTGGTTTTTGAAAGAACCATTAAACGCCATTCTTAGTATTACTACACCTGTTACTGTTTACTTGTCGCAAATACATGTCTGTTTGTAGACGAAAAAACATTTAAAATGGGTAGAAAATACTAGTTTCCAATTGATCTTTGGAAGAGAAATATGCTTTTAGCTTTTTTCCATGACAGTGTTATGTATTGAGAACATTTGTAAATCGAATACATCATTTTTTTAACATTATATTTGAACTACATAAATTCTTTCATTTACCGAGGATTTTATTTAAATGCTTTTATTGAATACATATGAAATAATGTTTAGTAACTGAAAAACATTTTAATGAAAGAAATTTATTAAAAAAAGTAAAACCAGTGTAAAGTCTAAAATAATTACGTAAGTTTCTAAGAAACACATTTCTTTTTTATAATATGTCTCATTTTTACAAAAGTACCTACAGCATATTTAGAATCTTAAAACATTTCACAGGATCTCAGTAGAAAAGAGTATTTTCAAACGGTTAAAACGCACATAACATAGTTATAACTAAAAAAATATATATAAGCATAAAAAATATTAAAAAATTATGGTAAAAGGGTGTATATATATATTTTTTTTCCAATGAGTACCCATAATAAGCAAGAATCAGGAATTCTGCTTTTTACCGAATTTAGTGTCGACCCTAAGTCAAAAAAAAAAAAAAAAAAAAAAAAAAAAAAACTATTATTATTATTACGAAGAATTTCTCGAAACCGTTTCTCGAATTTCTCGAAATACCGTCGAATTTCGACGAAAGGAGACGGGCATAAATAAACATAAATTAACAAACAATGTTTCAGAAGCAACTGTTTAATTTAT
Source organism: Maratus speciosus (assembly GCA_963932465.1). Lineage (NCBI taxonomy): Eukaryota > Metazoa > Arthropoda > Arachnida > Araneae > Salticidae > Maratus > Maratus speciosus. The sequence continues at coordinate 13,900,783 of OZ010786.1, forward strand.
AATAAACCTGCAAAATTAGTTACAATAAATAATGCATCTTATATTTCTTAGTCTAACTCCCAAACAAATAGTCCTTTAACCTAAAAGTCACTGCTCTTCTATACAAAGACACTCTAAAATTTTGCGAAACTTTGCGTTTTACCAGTGTGTGATTTAAGTTGCGTTATTTTCAAAACGGAAGCAGAGACCACCTGTGAAGAATTTCAAAGCTCCTGGAGTGAAAATGATGCACTACTTCAAATATATTTCAGTTTTAAGACTTAAAATACATGCTTTTATTTTATATAAAATGACGTTATTTGCATCCACAGAATTCCACATTCACGGTCCAGTTTTAAACAACATCATATCTGAAAAGTATGCAAAGGACCTCACTATAGAGGAATAATTCACAAACCCAGAAAAAAGCAATTTCGAAAACTCTAAAAAAGAATTGGCTGTCTACTGATTCACATGCCTTAAATTGTTTGTAACGTTAATATGGTTAGTTAAAATTAAACATAGTTTTTAATACTCTATATTTTATCAGAAAACATTCATTTATATTTTTTCAAAATAGCACGTATTTTAAATACTATTTGTTTTCGATTGTTATGAGAAAATGCCAACAAAAAGTTAAAATAATCTGCTATCTTCCCTTTACTTTGTACTGAAATGCAGTGCTTCTGTTGTCGCCTTTACAGAAACAGCATTAGTAACTACAAAAAATTAATATCTCAAAAATAAATTGAGACGCAATTTTCAAACAAATTGCATTTAAAGGTACTTTTCTTTTCCCTATACGAAGGCGCAAAAATATGAAAATGTACAATTTTTAGAAGTTTAAAAAATTGTAGTAAAGAACATATTATACTATTGACTAATAATAAATGAAAAAAATTCTCAATAATAAAAATCGGCTTTAGTTTGATATTTAAACACAAAGATATATCATTCTCTTCGTCATAAAAAAGGAAAGAAGAAATTTTCCCCATAAACAACACTTTGATTAATTTGAATATAATTTTCTTTTATCCGACAAATTAAATACAGTCGTCTGAAAAACAAATCTTTCAGAAATATAATATTATTAAAAAATTTGGAAACTAAACTTAGGTTGTGTTATTTTTTTTAACACTTTTTATTTCTTTAATTCTTTAAACTTTAGGTGTGTAGAATTGAAAGAAAAAACAGTCTGATCGATAATGTTGTCAACATAGTAATCTATGTAAAAAATCCTTGATGTTCTTAACGCGCTTATAGAACGGCTTCATGATTTGCTGTTATCTACCATTGAACTTTTTAACTCCGATTGATATACGATGAATGATCATAACATTATTGCTTTGTTCTCTAACAAGAATAAATATTAAAAGGGATAGGGAATGTAGCACTACAGAACGAAATTTACTGAAATTGAGCGAATGCATATAGTTGACATTTTTAGCTTTTATAATGTTATGTAAGCTGCTAATTTAATAATTTAAAACTAAGCTAAGTGCAAATTTAGTAATACATTGTACATTAATCTCCTAGTTGATGTCATTATGTATAACTCTAATATTTATATTTTAATTCACTAGGTACATCTGGCACTATACACAATTACATAAAATATACATAAAATGATATTTTTAGAAGTTATTTTAATAATTCAAAATGTATTAAATTAAATGCTGTAAAAAATTCAGAGTTTATCATTTATAAATCCAAAAAATAAAACAGATACAAATATGAATTAATGTTTCTCTTTACTTTTCATAGCTTTTCTTAAATATTTTTTTATGAAAATATGAAATATGAAATAAATTTCAAATAATTTCATTCTTCTTTTAATTATTTTGCTCCTAGCTGCACTTTTGGAAACTGAAATTAAAAATTATAAAGACCATTGAGTTTTCTTAAAAGAAATAAACTAATAAGCATTAACACTTAAATGCATACAAAGAGGAGGAAAAACAAAAAAAAGCAAAGCAACTTTAATGAAATTTTTCGTTACAAAAGTACTGGATATGAATTTCGAAAGCGTGAATAATTAAATTTAGTGAATGAATTCCCATAAAAATCATCCATTATGTTTTATCGGCATTTGTATAATAACATTTTTACGTATGTTACAATGTGTATCTTAAAGCTTAGGAAGAATTGATTTTTATATATTAAGAACATTTTAACTCATTTCTGCTAGACTAAACATCTCGGAGCAATGTTTCTTTACCTTTTTGTACCAGTTAATTCAAGAGAAGTATTTTTATTTAAAAAAATACTTAAAAAAACATTTTAATGCATATTTGGATTTGCATTCACATATAAAACGAGCTTTATACAACCATTAGTTGAATCTTTTTATTTGTATATATAAATAAAATTTCATTTTAACATTTTCTTATTTTAGAAATATAATGCAAAAATGTCATTATATTCTATAAATTTTTTTGTTTTTAACTTATGCCTGATAACTTAATTAATTTTATTAATCATATTATTTTAAACCTATTCAGTTTAAATTGTTATTTGTAATGTAAAACAAGACCTCAAACTTATTGTTTTGATTCTATATTATAAATAATATGATTCTGATTGCCTTCGTACCACTGTTAGACTACTATTTAAATCATTGTTGGTGGATAATTAATGAAAAATTCCAAACAAGTAAAGATAACCATGTTTCATAAATAATTAAAAAATAAAATGAAAATAGATGAAATAATATACAAGTTTTACTTTATATTTAAGTAACTTCTATAAGGAATTTGATTTGTGTACAGAGATGAAATGAGTAGGTGTTCAAAGGGAGAAGGCGACATTCACCTGGAATTTCGAAATAACGCCTCTCCACATCTTATGGAATACTTGAATTTTCCGTCTATTAACTGTCTAGAAATGCAATTTTTTAGGAACTCCAAAACGAAGGAGTGGCTTCTTTATTAAGTATTTATTATGTCAAGTGGGCTTGAATATTACTGCCTCTCAAAAATATTCTCCAGTTTCATATAATCAACTCGATTAAAGAAAGTTTGAAAACTAAAATTAATGATCTTGATTTTAGGAAATTTATTTACATTTAATGCTTTTTATGTAAATTATCTGTAATCTGTAGCTGTAAATTTTAAAATTATAAAGTGCTCTTTATGTAAATTTCACATGTGAACTTAATCAAGTTAAAAAAAAAAATATTTCAGACTAAATCCAAGCAATCTCAAAGGTAAATTCTTCTACACAGATCTCTAAATAATCAACAGTGGTCGTGGTCCTTCAAAAAGTGTTAATATTAATACAACCAACTTTACTAACACGTAAAATTGGAGGATCTGATAATCATTTTCAAATAAACACCTTTTTCTAAGTTCATATGATTATTCCGACAACGTATAGCAAACAGTAACATAATAATATAACATAAAAAAAACTGTCTGTCTGTCCGGCATAGGCTGAGGTAAAGGTGGAATAGCAAGCACTAAACTTATCAGTACCATATAGAGAAATGTTCTGTCTGCAATATGCAATTTGTCGTATCAGGGCCTGATTACCGGCGGGGAAATCTTACACCAGTAAATTTAAATGTAATTTTCCTACTTATTTAAATATCTTGTACATGTAGAATTTCTGCCAAATATACGGCAATGTTTTCTATTTGTTTTTACTTTTGGAAGTTTTCCACGCCGGTCATCTGGACCGCTGTAGCATTAATCTAAGATAGCTTTTTGAGAAAATCGGTAAAATTCGGGAGAATGAATCTGGCATTTGTTTCTTAAATCTAAAATCGCGGATTGTAATTGGCTAATTTTAACGATGCTTACAGCTCTAGAAATGTCTTATTATGAATTGTGAATGATAATAATTGTATTTTTAGCTTAAAAAATTAAGCGTTTTTATTTAAAAAATGGAATGGTGATTTTTTTTAAATAAAAACTCAAAATAGCTTTTAAAATACAAAAACAACTCAGCAGATTGATACGTAGTTACAGTAATAAGTATATTTACTTAAATTATGATATAAACTAGTCGGATATACCAATCCCAAAACTTTCTTCTATCTCATGCATGTTAATACTTGAAAATTCGCTATCACACTACCAAAATTAAACGGCAATCTATGCCCATCATGAGGATTCTATAGATATGGAATTCCGTACATTAGTTCTTGAGATATGGCTATCTCCGAATTCGTGTAAATCCAGCAAAATTCCACACAACATACACACAAAATTCCACAAAACAGCGCCACATATTGGGTACTTTACACCAAAACCTATGTTAAACAAAACTACCAAGCAACCACTTAAGTCAAAGTCTAACTGAATCTGAAGTTTGGGGAAAATCCGTGCATTAGATTTTGAGATAGAGCTATTGCAAAAATCATGAAAATACCAGCATAGCAGCGTCACCTATTGGACGATTAACACCAAAACCTAATCAGCAACAACTTGTGTTAACATATAACTAAATCTGAAGCTTCATGAAAATCCGTGCATTAGTTCATGAGATAGAGCCATTGCGGAAATCGTAAAAAATGCAGCATAGCAGCGCCACCTGCTGAGCTATTCACACTAACACGTAATCAGCATCAAGTCTTATCAAGGACTAACTGAATCTCAAGTTTCATGACAATACGTGCATTAGTTCTTGAGATAGAGCCATTGCGGAAATCGTAAAAAATGCAGCATAGCAGCGCCACCAGTTGAGCGATTTGTACCTCACGAAATCAGCATCAAGTCTTATCAAGGACTAACTGAATCTGAAGTTTCATGAAAATCCGTGCATTAGTTCTTGAGATAGAGCCATTTCGGAAATCATAAAAAGGCAGCATAGCAGCGCCACCTGTTGAGCGATTTGAGCCAAAAACTAATCAGCATCAATTTGTATCAGGGACTAACTGAATATGAATTTTTATTAAATTCCGTGCATTAGTTCTTGAGATAGAGCGCCCACAAAATTTGTGTCACACACAGACACACAGACAGACTCACAGACAGACATTTTGTAAAAACATGTTTTTCGGGTTCTCTGACCTCTAAAACGTGTAAATCCATCGAAAACCGGAATTCGAAAATTTTCATGAATCCAATATTTTCTTCTTGTAAAGATAGAAGAAAGTAAAAACTGGTGGTACCAGAGAGAAAAGTAAAGCTCGATCTAAAAAAGTTACAGTAAAAAATTGTCAAATAGCTTCAGTTTAAAACTAGTCGGATGTACCAATCTCAAAACTTTCTTCTATCTTATACATGTTAATACTTCAAAATTTGCTATCACACTGCCAAAATCAAGTGGCAATCTATGCATCTCATGAGGTTTCTAAAGATATGAAATTCCGTGCATTAGTTCTTGAGATATGATTATCGCTGAAATCGTCTAAATCCAGCAAAAGGCTGTCTAGCAGCGCTACCTATTGGGAGATTTATACCAAATCCTAATCAGCAAGAATTTATGTCAACGTCTGACTGAATCTGAAGTTTGGAGAAAATCCGTGCATTAGTTTTTGAGATAGAGCTATAGCAAAAATCGTGAAAATTCCTGCATAGCAGCGCCACCTATTGGGTGATTAACACCAAAACCTAATTAACAACAACTTGTGTCAACATACAACTAAATCTGAAATTAGATGAAAATTCGTCCATTAGTTCTATAGATAGAGCTATTGAGGCAATCGTGAAAAAGGCAGCACAGAAGCGCCACCTGTTGGGCGATTTACACCAACACATGATCCGTAGAAAGTCATATCAGGGACTAACTGAATCTGAAGTTTGATGAAAATCCGTGCGTTAGTTCTTAAGATAGAGCTATTGGGGAAATCGTGTAAATCCTCCAAAATTCATCATAACAGCGCCACCTGTTGGGCGATTTACATCAAAACGTAATCGGCATCAACTCATATCACGGACTAACTAAATCTGAAGTTTGATCAAAATCCGTGCATTAGTTCTTGAGATAGTGCTCTTGCCAAAATCGTGAAAAATGCAGCATAGCAGCGCCACCTGTTGAGCGATTTATACCAAAAACTAATCAGCATCAATTTGTATTACGGACTAACTGAATATAATTTTTTATTAAATTCCGTGCATTAGTTCTTGAGATAGAGCGTCCACAAAATTTGTGTCACATACACACAGACTGACAGACACACAGACTCACAGAGTCACAGACAGACATTTTGTAAAAGCATGGTTTTTGGAATCTCTGACCCCCAAAACGTGTAAATCCGTCAAAAACCGGAATTCGAAAATTTTCATGAATCCAATACTTTCTTCTTGTAAAGATAGAAGAAAGTAAAAAGTAAGTAGTGCGTAGAAAAGTAGTGGAATCAAATTATCTGTAAAGCTCATGAAATTACCAAAATTTTTGTTGATAGCTGAAAATGTGGACTGAGCTTTACTGGTGCCTTAAAATCAATCAGGAAAGTAAAGGCATTTTTAACTCATTCTGAATTCCAATCATTCATAACCAGTTTAAAAATTTGGGCTCATAAGAATAGGTTAGAGGTTGATTTAGAAATGGGCGAGAACATGAGAGGTATCGAGAACATGAGAGATCGTTCAGTACGAAGTATAGACCAAATTCCATTCCAGGAGTCACTGATAAGCCTGGAAGATCAAAGTCCAAAATAAGCCCAAAACCCTAAGCATGTACGATTCAACCATATGCTAACTACTTGTCTGACTTAAGTCCATTGACATAAAGGCTCCCTTTTCACAGTAATTACATGAAATAAAAATTATTCAGCTATATGTGTTATGTCAGAAACGTTAATAACAACAATTCCTCAACAACTTGACTATATTAATGTTATACTTAAAATATTACTTCATGGTTTACATTCTTTCATCTTTGTGGAGTTTAGCTTGACTTGATGCAATCATGTCCACAATTCTGGGCCTGACAGATTTTTTTTTGTTCATAACTACACATTCTGTTTACTATACCCAGTACTCATTTTGAGTGGATAATATGATTTTGAATATAAGGCACCAGCAAAGCTCAGTCCACATTTTCAGCTATCAACAAAAATTTGGGTAATTTCATGAGCTTTACAGATAATTTGATTCCACTACTTTTCTACGCACTACTTACTTTTTACTTACTATTTGACAATTTTTTACTGTAACTTTTTTAGATCGAGCTTTACTTTTCTCTCTGGTACCACCAGTTTTTTATATCATTTCATATCTTTTTCAGATCCTTTCAGGAACTTAATGAACCAACTTCAACTAACCAAACAACCGCCCCAATTAACCAACGAATGATCCCAATTAACCGGTTCAACCAATTGTCCCAATCAAAAACTAACAGAAACATTGGTTCCCCAGCGTATTTCAAGAGCTCTGATGACCCCATACTTATTGCTAAACCCCATTTTGGGATATTGACCTATACTTTACTGAGGACTGACCGGCAGACTAGTCCTTAGACTAAGTTTTATACATAGTGTGATCTCTTGAATTTTTCTGCTATGTACCTACGCTACTCTGGTTTAAGGGACTATGCAGTATCCTAGGCCAACCCCTCAAACACACAAAAAGCTAGGGTAAGAAACAGTCATAAGAAATGAATTAAAACTGTGAAAAAAACTATAAAAAGGGGAGATTTCTGTCTTTGGAACTTAATGGGAATTTAAAATTTAAAAAAGTCTGAAAACAACTGAATGCAGAAAAATGATCAAAAGTGATTGAAAATATTATACAATACACCGGTAAATAATATCAGAAATATTACTATTATTGGATATTTATAATAATATTTCGGAGTTCAAACTAAAATATCACGATAATGACTAACATATTTACATCTAACTGTAACCATTGATCAAAAAATCAGGAAAATTGTAAAGTAGGTGTCCTTTGTAAAGTATGCATTAATTAAGGAGATAAATTACGTAAACGAGTCTATTGACAATTGGTGTATTTGGTACGGATAAATTATATAATTGAGCCTACAAACATTTGACGCATGTTACCGGGTGTCGTTTAGGGCATAATTAACTTAACCGTAACCGCAGGCACCTATTTTTGTAACGTTAACACACGTTTGGGGTAAATCTCACCTCACTTTGTCTCCCATTATATTTTTGACTAAATGCGCTTTAAAAATTCTACTACTCTATATTGTAAAATGCATCAGTACTACTTTTTTTTAGGGAAAAATCAAGCGTTTCATAATTATTTCCCTCTTTTATAACAGTTTCTGTAGAAATGGCGTTTTTTTTCCTTAGAAAATATGCAACGATTTGTTTTACCTCTTAAAACATGAATTATTTAATAAAATGTACAGTAATTACATTTAATACGCTTTCAGCAACATATGAAGGCAGCTTTTATTTCACTCTTTTAGTAAAATTATTTTAGTGCGTGTTATCCCGTAACGAATGAACATATCGAAATGTAACGTTTGTGCACGCGCGGGATTATTTAATCCCAAAAGCCATATTTCTACTTTTCTAGCCAACAAACTAAAGACATTCCTTCATACAACCTTTCTCAACCTTGGCCTTGAAAGGTACAAGGAAGGTCAGAAGTGTTTCCTGACGTAATTTTGAAGTTTTTTCACCTGCATAACCCCTTCTCCCACAGGTAAACGCAGCGTTTCCCGCCAGTTTGACCGTCCGCATACATACTACACCATAAAATGGAAGAGCATATAGAAAAATTAGCTTTGCTAAAATGACGAATTTTTGGAGTTTCCTTCCCTGCATAACCCTTTCTATCGCAAGTAAACGCAACGTCTCCCGAAAGCCAGACTGTCTTCATACGTACTACACCATAAAACGGAAGAGCATGTAGAAACATGAGCCTTGCTAAAATGACGTAATTTTGAATTTTTTTCATGTGCAAAACCCCTTCTCCCGCAGGTAAACGTAACGTCTGCCGCGAGCCAGACCGTTCGCATACATATTACACCATAAAACGGAAGAGCATATAGAAAAAATGAGCCTTGCTAAAATCAAGTGACGAAAACGTTTCTAGCTCTTAGACCATGGATTACGAACCTTTTCACGTCCACGAACCAAAATTTCCCAAAAATATACTTTACGTGATCATGACGTGCCAACAATACAAAAATTTAATGGATCAAATAATAATGAATCAAAACTACTTAAAATTTTGTTTTTAGCATTAAAAAAAATACAGGTGATATTTGATGTTATACTGTAGAAATTTATTTAAAAAATATTATTTCTGTTGTCTCATCTTAAATGCCAAATAATTTATATCAGCTTTGTACTTAGTTATTTTCGATAGAATGCAAGTTTAATTGCACTCACTTGATAAGACGTTTTTAGTTGAATTTTACGTTTTTTTTTTTTTTTTTTTTTTTTTTTTTTTTTTTTTTTTTTTTTTTTTTTTTTTTACGTAAAGAATGGTCTTGCAGAAAAAATTGTCAAAATAGCAAGCGCCAGAAACTATAGCGTTTAGTGTCTGGAATTGAATTCCAAGTTGTTATAATTTTAAAATCAGCATTTTTGCTTAATACACTTTTAATTTTTGTTTAGCGATAATCTTCTAATTCTCAAAATTTTCTGAGCCAATATTGAGCTAGATTCGGATAAATTAAGTTATATTTCAATTTCTTCAATCTGTGTGACAATCACAACCAACTGAACTAAACGGAATCAAGTGACACAGACAACGTCTGTATATTAATTAATGCATTTTGTGAAATTCTACTATATTTTGATGAAAAACTTAAATCTATGCCGTGTCAAAAATAATCTGCAGCGTGCCACTTATGGCACGCGTGCCATATGTTCGCCGTCCTGTCTTAGATTATTACTTTCGGTCCAACAATATTAAATTTTTTTTAACTCGCGAAACTGAATTTCATTTGTCGTAATAATGACGTAATTATACTAAAGTGTTTCGGCTTTTAAAATTAAAATGCATCTTTTCTTTGGCGTGTGCAATAGGAGTATACGAATTTCTTGACAATACGCAGGAAAATGCAATAAATACAACCAAATGAACTACCATTTACCGAAAATTTCTTTCGTATGACTTAAAAATAAATCTTTCGTTTTATGTATGATAATAATAAGGATTAATTTCAGAATATGAGGAGTCTCTTTTCAGAATAAAACACCATTACAAAGTTATGTCAGTTAAACAAAAATGGACGTCATACCTACCAAACGATTTTTTTTTTATAATTATCTTTTCCTAAATTGTTTTTTTTAATTAAATCTCCTGTATTAAAATAGATTTTTAAACATTAAAATCATTAAAATGAAGATATTGCATCATTTTAACACGTGTTTAGTTAAAGATTTTACATATATATATAGGAAACATTTTCATTTTCTTATTTGAATGACGTCGATTTGAAAAATGCAAAAATATAAAGAGGAAATGTGATTTTTATTTAAAACAAAATACGCGTGTTATCACTTTTTTTAAATTATTGTGCCGCTATCTAGGATTTGGCATCAGGAAAGAAAGATTGAAGGAGATATTTCTATATTGTTAAATTATGGAACGCTATGTAAAGTTTAAATGGGTGCCATTCCCTTAATATTGGATATTTTTTGACCCGACCTTCGAAGGCACATCGCTAAATTAAGACCTTTCCAAAAAGCCATTATTCATCACTGAATGTTTTCTGGTTCGGATTGTAATTGAGTTGTTGTCTTTTCATGTTTCAAAACATAAAAGATGCGGCTGAGCTCTACTATACAGCACGACCGTGCTGTATGATCCCATGGAATTATAATGTATTACTTGTACAAAGTGAACGGAAACTATCTGGCAAAATTGTGAAAGATGATACAGGGGGTTAAAATAAACTTTTTTTAATAGAATGTGTGTTCGAAAATGAAGTGTGCATTTTTCTTCGTCGCCAAAGCATAAACAAGCCTTTTATGGACACCCATTTTATGAAGGAATATGCTTGTTTAGATTCCCTCCACCACCCTTTAAAATTTTCCCTGTTATTTTCGGATCACCCTATATATTTACTTTCCAGTCTTTGAATATCTGAATATTTGTTTTTCTTTCTATTATGAAACACTTTTTTCTTCTATTTCTATAAAATCTCAACATGATCACTTGATAAAATAAATTGTGTTACTACATTTACAGTCTGTTACAAAATTATTTGACCACTTAGAATTTCACCTTTTTTTAACAAAGAAAATATTTAGTTTGAATTTAAAAGTAGTTGTATGAAAAGAAATAACTCTATAATGTTTATTTAGCTCAGGAAAATAAAAGTTTGAATAATTTTTGGTTTCATGCCAAACGATTTTACGTAAACCCGCTGTTTCATAAATATAAGACCACTCTTATATTATTAATAAAGCAGACGATTTTATTTTGAATTCAGAATTTAACTGTAAACAATCTGTAAAACTTAAAAAGAAGAATAAAGTGGAGAAATTCTGAATAGTATCTGATTTTTTGAATTTATTAGTAAAATGCCTCGTCGGAGTGGTCTGTCTGAAATAGAAATGAGAAAAGTGTGGTTCTACAAAGGAAAAGGAAAGTCTGAACGTGAAATAAGTAAGATTCTTAACCGTTCTAAAACTGCGATTCATAATGTTTTAAGGAAAAAAGAATTTTATGGAACGCATAAACGATCTGGTCGCAAAAAGAAGTTATCAGATTGTGATAATAGTTGGATTGTCAAACTGGCAACGAAACAATACCAGTCGACTCGTAAAGTAGCACAACAGATGACTAAAAAGGTATCACATGCAATCGTGTGGCGAAGTTTGAAATCTAATGCTGGTGTTACTCGCCGCAAATTAAAAAGTAAACCACTAATCCTGAAATTTCATAAAGAAGCTCGTCTCATGTGGGCAAAAAATGTCATGTCCTGGAACTTTGCATGGATAAATACATTGTTTTCAGACGAGAAAAATTCAATCTTGATGGTCCATACGGCAATAATTACTACTGGTATGATTTAAGGCAAAGATCTCGCAAGTTCTTCAGTAGGCAGATGGGAGGCGATTCCGTTATGGTGCGGGGCGCATTTTCATATGCAGAAAAATGCGATCTCCAAAGAGTTGAAGGAAAAATGAACTCGAACAGCTGCTAACGGATGCTATTTCGAAGTCTGATACACTTCGGACCATTTTTAGGAAGACAAAATGGAAGTTTCAACAAGATAATGCTCCCAGCCATTCATCAAAATCAACAAAACAGTTTTTTAAAAGAGAAAAGATTAATGTTTTACCTTGGTCCAGTCGAAATCCCCACCTAAACCTCATAGAAATCTTGTGAGTTTATTTGTCTCGCCAAGTGTATGAAAATAACAAACAATATCATTCAACATATGAATTAGAAATGGCCATTATGGAGAAATGGGACAATATTCCCGAATCTTTCCTTAAAAATTTAATAAACTCTACACAAAATCGTGGGTTTGAGGTTATTCTGTGAAATGGTGGGGCAACATCTTACTAAATTTGAGAAAACTGTTCTTTACCACAGGTGGTCCTATAATTTTGTAACAGTTCTTTTTGACACTTTTTTGTTATATTGATATTTTATTTTATCCGAATTAATTTTATTTCTCTAAGTTGCTACATTTTCATAAAAACTTGATTTACTAACATAAAATATTGTTTATTTTGATTGAAATAATTCTGTAATTACCTAAACAGCAAAATATGTTGTGGTCTTATACTTTTGTAATGACTTTATAATATATGACTTTAAAAGGCATATAGGTATCTAGATACGCAATGATATTTTAAAACATTTAATTAGAATAAGATACACATTTATTAATCAGTAACACGTTAAAATATCCAAATAAATATTTCATGAAATTGCTTGATAATGTAATTTTCAGCAACTAATCTTTGTGCTACATTTTTATGCTACGAACTGCTGTGATATTCTTTCTACGAAACAGTACGTCATCTTGTAGCACACGCCCTGACAACTACTGAGAGGAAATATCGAACTCATAAAACGATCCGTTAAGATAAAAAATAAGATGTTTTCCTCAATTTAATCAAGTGTGAAAATAAAATAAAATAACATTAGTAGGTTATATGAAATTTTGAAATAAATTGCAGATATAGGAGTTGCAAGTTTTTGTTGATTTGAAATATTGAAATTGATTGATAATATAATTTTTGGCAATCTAATCTTTGCGCTTATTTAATACATTTTTATTCTATGAAATGCTGTGATAATCTTCCTACGAAAGACTATGTCATCTTGTAGCACACGCCCTGATAACTACTTACAGGAAATATCAAACTCATAAAACGTTACGTTTTGTTAAGATGAAAAATAAGATGTTTTTCTCAATTTAAACAAATGCGAAAATAAAATAAAATAATATCAGTAGATTATCTGGAATTTTAAATAAATTGTAGATATTGGAGTTGCAAGTTTTTGTTGATTTGACGTATATAGGCGATTATTTTACGTTTAAAAAGCTACAACTAATTACTAAAAATTAATATAAATTATAAATGATATTCTGATGTTGTTATGAGCTGAATATGTTGTGTAGATAAATAACTGCTGGATATTTTTTTACCTCATAACTGTTTCTTTAAGAAAAGGAAGAATAATAATGGACAGTAACCATATTTGGACCACCGCTTTAAACGGAGCACTGCAATTCTGCCGTTAATTACAGGAAGAGGCGTCATCTACCGCTGAAATCCTACTCGTCATAAAGCCGTCATTTATGATTAGTTGAAGCACCCGCCTTGCACGTGTTGTTTTCCGATAGTTTAGGAAAACATAAAATTAGCTGTTTTGATCTATATTTTTCCTGCTAAACGTAAGAGAATACTTTAAAACTAAGATAATTTCTTATGTTTTAATATACATATCTAAATTCATGCGTGTATTGCGCATATTTTTCACGCTGATTTGTTTGCTTTCGTTTTTGTTCTTATTGGTGTGATTATCTGTTTTTAAAAATGGCGCAGTTGCTTGACTGGACCAAGTTGAGTTGCTTAAAATGAACCAGATACACGATCATAAATTTGAAAAGTAGGTAATGAATTTCAAGGGCTGTACACTTTGAAAAATATTTTTTAAATTTTAGAATATTTTATTTCTCTCTCCATGCACGCTTTTGATTATATATATATATATATGTGTGTGTGTGTTTGTGTGTGTATCTGGATTAATTTCTTTATACATTTTAGGCCTATATAAAAGTTAAAAAAATATTTTTTACATGTTTATGCAAAAAATTTTGTTTCAAATTTCTTTTATTTTATATATATTTGTATTTATTTTCTTTGAATTCTTTATTCCTACGGAAAATTTGATTTATAATGATGATTTACACTTAAAAAATGATGAAAACAACGCACAAAAAAAGTATGGAAGAAAAACATCAGCGACAGCAAAAGTTGTCAAATATATAAAAAACAACAACAAAAAATGATCAAGTTGTGAAGAGATTGACCCTCAACTAGTCTGCAGCTACAACACCTCTCCCCCAAAACAAAACCAAAAGAATAATTAGAAATGTTATCACCTTTGTCAAAATCAGTTAAGTCGAAGTACAGAGGGGGCCAAATAAACTGTGTTAGCCTCTTCGTCATATAAAGTAAACCTTGAAATGAAAAACAAACAACAACATAAAAAAACGACAAAAAGAAAGCTCTCAAAGTACAAAAGCAATTGGAACATCAAATTTATAAAACAGGTGCAGTTTAATTGGAAAGAAAATGATGCAATGTAAGAACTACAGTCATAAGGTAAAGAAAACTTCTGTTGAGAAAAAATGTCTAATGATTCAGAATTTAAACAGAAAAATCAAGAATGCGATGCTTGATTTTGCCTAATTTGTAAAAGAAAATAGAATAGCAGAAATGATCCAGTGTTCAGATTGCCAAATATGCTTTCATATTGTGCGCGCTAGAATAAAAAATAATCAAAAGGAATTCATGTGTAATCCTGGCATCACTTGTTATATGATATTCAAGTAACTTGCAATTAGTTCCATAATTTCTGTTCTCAATTACTTATAACTTTGATTTAGAAGTCGATTACATTTTGATTTAAAACAATTACTCTTACTTTTAAATTTTCAATTTCATTATATTTCCTTGTTGTTGTTTTATTTGATTGTTGAATTAATTGCAAACTTTGCTTTTAGTAAAATTAGTTATATTCCCTACTCATTAAAACGGCCGAATATTATTTTGTCCAGTTTAGAAGACTGGGGTGGGTAAAATATAGGCAACCAGTCACAGAATTTGAACCCCTTTTGACAAATTTTCCAAATTAAAATAAAACTTAAGATTTATATACATAAACTCGGTTTATGGCGTCAGATGCCGCCATCCGAAGAATCTTTTTCTATTTTTTTCCGGTCTAGGGTCCCTTTCTCTTCCAGACCTCTCTCCATCATTGCTTTTGAAATATCATCCATACAGCTCTTTCGTAGTCTTCCCCGTTTCCTTTTTTTGTTTGTTTCATAATTGAATGTGATTTTGGATAGTCTTTCATCATTCATTATTTTGACATGACCATAACAGGTTAATTGATTTATTTTAATATCATCTAATATGGCTCCCTTTATTTTCGTCATTTCCTTCATTCTGTCATTTCTTATTCTTTCTATTCTTGATATTCTGCATGATCATCTTAGGACGTCCATTTCTACTGCCGCTAATTTCTTTCTTTCTGTCTACATAATTCTCTAAAAAGAAATTGTTCTAAAGATTTTATTTAGTTAGCAGATGAATAGATTGATCACGTGTAGTGATATTTTGCAGATATTCCAAAAAAGAAGAAAGTTACACCTGAAAAAGGTGAAGTGTTCCAAATTCGGTTACTTTCCCCTATTATTACATAATAGAAAAGTATAATTCAACATTACAAAACAAGCAACGTTACGTTTACTTAAAGTTGCAACTCTGAACGTCATTGATCAGCTAACGGTTATAACAGTATAATAATTAATATTAAAATGTAATCAACTATATGAAAAAGTTATTAATGAAATATGAGCATAAAGTTAGATAGTTTCCACATCTCTTGTACACTGGCCAGTTTGAATTCTAAGCCTTTCACAATGTGACGGTTGCCGAGAAACTTTCTTATGTTTATGTTTTTAAGAGAAAAAAATGTTTTTTTAGTTCTACTTTAGTTCTATCTAATAATATTTTTCAATTAATAATATTAATAATATTAATTATATTTTATATAATAATTAATAACAGTTTTTAAATAAAAATTTATAAGGCTAGGAAACCCTGACAATAATTTATGGACACCCCGTATTTCAAACTGTGCAATTACGATATTTTCCGATCCCAATATAGCTTAAAATTCCGATAAAAATGCAAATTATGTTCATGTTACATTTTTAGTTTCATCACTTGTAAAGAAATCGTAGCTGCGAAAACATTTACTTCATCGAAATGATCGGCAATTAAATAAGTCAAAATTGCCTATAAAATGTTTATGGTCAAATATAGACAGATATAAAAAAGTACTTCCGGCCAGCGCCTGATGGAAGAGGTAGCTTTCATATTCTTTATTTTTTAAAAGCGAGCTTTTATTATTCAAACACACGGAGCTCAAATTAGTGGAACCCGATTACAGAAGATTAAATACTAATTTTTGTCAATACTGAATATGAATGAGAATTTCACAAAATTAGTCAGCGTTATCAAAGCTGGTTTTCTTCAAAGTTATTTATATTTGGTCTTCAAATTTGGTGATATCTTGAAGTGTCCGCCATTTTAAAACAACATAATGGGTGCAACAAAGCTAACCAATGAACTTGGTCGAGATCTTAGTAATTCCTGTGCACATGCTCACTCACATCTAAATCGCTTGATATATACGAGTGCTGTTGCAGGCAAAAAATCAGATTTTTCAAAATGTCACCCACATTAGAAATTCAAACTGCTATATCTCAGCCTTTTTTTTAGATAAAGACAAAACAAAAAAATGCTCCGGAATCTTTGTAACAAGCTCAAACACATAAGAAAAAAAAAACCTTTTTTCAAATTCTAATTTTTTTGTATCATTTAAAATTTTAATTTTTTTTTTAAATTTTTAAATGGCCGCCATTTTGAAACAAAATGGCGGATGAAGTTAAAAACGAACTCGGCAGAGAGATTCCTATGTACTATGCACTGCACATGCCTTGTCATATGACAATCGATTCGTAAATACTCTTATTATTGCTTGACAAAAATCAGATCGTTTCAAAATGTCAGCCATGCTAGAAATTCAAAGTGCTATAACTCAGCCATTTTTTAAGATATAAACGAAACGAAAAATGATCCGAAATCTTTGTATCAAAGAGTTTTGTATCACACATAAAAAAAAAAAAGTATTTTTCAATTTCTAATTTTATTGTGCCTCATTTTAAATTAAAATTTAAAAAAAAATTAATGGCCACAATTTTGAAACAATATGGCGGATGAAGTTGGCCAACGTATCCAGTCGAGACATTGGTATGTACTATGTACATACCAAGTTATATCCAAATCCGTTCATATATACGCGTGTTACCGTGTGATAAAAATCAGATCGTTTTAAAATAACAGTCACACTAGAATTTCAAACTGCTATAAATCAACCGTTTTTTAAGATATAGGCGAAAAAAAGAATGCTCTTCCGGAATCTTTGTATCAAGCTCAAACACATAAGGAAAAAATCTTTTTCAATTTCTAATTTTTTTGTACCTCATTTTGAATTATTATTTTTTTTTTTAATATTTAAATGGCCGCCATTTTGAAACAAGATGGCGTATGAAGCTGGACAACGAACTCAGTCGAGACATTGCTATGTACTCTGCACATGCCTTGTCACATCCAAATCGGTTCATAAATACACGTATTATCGCGTGACAAAATCAGATCGCTTCAAAATGTCAGCCATGCTAGAAATTCAAAGTGCTATAGCTCAGCCTTTTTTTAGATAAAGACAAAAATAAAATTCTCCGGAATCTATGTGCAAGCTCAAACATGTAAGAAAAAAAAATCTTTGTCAATTTGTAACGTTTTTTGTACCTCATTTTAAATTTACACAAAAAAAAAAAAAAAAAAAAAAAAAATTAAATGGCCGCCATTTTGAAGATTTTTTTTCCTTTTGTGTCAAGCTCAAACACATAAGGAAAATATCTTTTTCAATTTCTATTTTTACTTTCTTCTATCTTCAATAGAAGAAAGTATTGTAATCGAAATTTTTTTCGACTTCCGGTTTTCGACGGATTTGCATGTTTTAAGGGTCAGAGATTCCAAAAAACCTGTTTATAGAAAATGTCTGTCTGTCCGTCTGTCTGTCGCCATTGTACCATCAAAAAGTGTATGAAGTTATGTATAGAATTAAAGCAAAATTTTATTATAAGTTTTTGGCTATGGCAAGCAGGTCCTCCCGGAATTTGGAAAAAAATTGCCGGTAGGGGGCGCTGATATAACAATTTTTGTGCGATTTTGAATATTGTACCATCCAAAAGTGTATGGAGTTATGCATAGAATTGAACCAAATTTTTAGTTTAGGTTTTTGAATATGACAAGCAGGTCCTCCCTGAATTTGGAAAAAATTCGCCGGTAGGGGCGCTGTAAATGCGTTTTTTGTGCGATTTTGAATATTGTACCATCGAAAAGTGTATGAAGTTATGCATAGAATTGAACCAAATTTTTAGTTTAAGTTTTTAGCTATGGCAAGCAGGTCCTTCCTGAATTTGGAAAAAATTCGCCGGTAGGGGGCGCTGTAATAGCGATTTTTGTGCGATTTTGAATATTGTACCGTCCAAAAGTGTATGAAGTTATGCATAGAATTAAACCAAATTTTTATTTTAAGTTTTTGGATATGGCAAGCAGGTCCTCCATGAATTTGCAAAAAATTCGCCATTAGGGGGCGCTGTAATAGCGATTTTTGTGCGATTTTGAATATTGCACTATCGAAAAGTGTATGAAGTTATGCATAGAATTGAACCAAAAAAAAGTTTTAAGTTCTTGGCTATGGCAAGGAGGTCCTCCCTTAATTTGTAAAAAAATAGCTCGTAGAGGGCGCTGTAATAGCGATTTTTGTACAATTTTTGTGCCATTTTTAATATTGTACCGCCGAAAAGTGTATGAAGTTATGCATAGAATTGAACCAAATTTTATGTGTTTATTTTTGGTCATGTCACGAAGATCCTCCCTGAATTTGGAAAAATTCTGCCGGAAGGGGGCACTATAATTGCGATGTCTGTACCATTTTCATTATTATACCATCGAAAAGTGTATGAAGTTATCCATAGAATTGAACCAAATTTTTTGTGCATGTTTCTGGCTATGGCAAACAAGTCCTCCCTGAACTTGAAAAAATTCCGAAAGAAAGGGGCGCTATAATTCCGATCTCTGTGCCATTTTCATTATTGTACCATCGAACAGCGTATAAAATTATGCATACAATTGATCCAAAATGTTTGTTCTTGTTTTTGGCTTTGGCCAACAGGTTCTCCTTGAATTTGGAAATATTGCGCGGTAAAGGGGCTCCGTGCTAGCGATTTTTGTATACTTTTCTTGATTTTTCGTAGTTCTATTGTGCATCGGCGGCTCATGCAGCGGCGGGAACTCGCTTCCTGCTATGCCGGCTATTCGCAAACAGCTGATAACGACAGAATAAGGAAAAATTAATAATTTTAACAAATATCATGATATAGATTAACTCATTTTTAGTCCGTTTAATTGACTTGAGCAGAAATTTAAGATGAAAATCAAAGTTGGTATAGTATTGAACTAATAATATTGAAGTATTAACATGTGTAACTAGGTTTTGAAATATTAAGATGTATAAGATAGAAGAAAGTTTTGGGATTGGCACATCCAACTAGTTTTTTTTTTTTTTTTTTTGGTACCTCATTTTAAATTTAATTTTTTTTTTTTTTTTTTTACTTTTAAATGCCAACCATTTTGAAACAAGATGGCAGATGAAACTGGCCAACGAACTCGATGGAGACATTGCTATGTACTATGCACATGCCTTGTCATTTACAAATCGGTTCATAAATACTCGTATTATCGCTTGACAAAAATCAGATCGTTTCAAAATGTCAGCCATGATAGAAATTCAAAGTGCTATAACTGAGCCATTTTTTAAGATATAGACGAAAAAAAATGCTCCAGAATCTTCGTATCAAGCTCAAACACAGAAGAAAAAATCTTTTTCAATGTCTAATTGTTTTGTGCCTCATTTAAAATTTTAATTTCTTTAAATTTTTTAAATGGCCGCCATTCTGAAACAAGATGACAGATGAAGCTGGCCAACGAACTCGGTCGAGGCATTGGTATGTACTATGACACACCAAATTATATCCAAATCGGTTCATATATATATACATATCACATTTGAACGGAGGGTGGTTTCTGGGTCTGGGGATCATTATCTGTGAAAATATACCAAAATTTTTTGGAATCGTTTTCCTCCGAACGGCTGCAATAGGTAGCATTTTGTAATTAAAGCTACCTAAAACAATTAAAAATAGTTTTCAGAAAAGATTTTATGGATGTTTACAAAATGTTTCGTTGACAATAACAAGCACTTCGGATTACATGTTTTTTAAATCTAAAATATTCAATTTATTCCTAGACTTAACATTGTATTAAGATGCCTTCTTTTCAGAAAGGAACAAACTGTTTATCATAAACGTTTTATTAAAGTATAAGGCAATATAATGAAAGAAATATTTTAGCTGTGGAACTGAAAACATGTTTTTCTTCAAAGAATGATGAAAGAGATGTTTTCCTAGCATAAAGCATTAATGATTCATCTGTTGAAAGAGATTAATGTTACCTGTGCACGAAAATTTTCGAATATAGATAAGATTGAGATTTTGTATTCAAGAATATATTTTAGAATTCAACATAATAAGGTTTGTTTTCAATCTACGCAGGATTACTTCGAAGATTTTTTTTTTGTTGGGGGGGGGGGGGGAGGGGGGGGGGGCAAAATCCAATTCTACTAACTTTGATCTTAAAATGATAAAAAAAAATATGTTTCTGAAATAGATATAAAAAGAAAATTTAATATCATATATAAAGTGTAAATTTTATTGTTAGTTTGCATTGGCATAAAAAAGGAAACTAACAACTTTTAATTAAAAAAAGGGATGTATATTATATACCTTTTTAATAGATTAAAGGTTGTAATCAATATTTTTTTAATTCGGTTACAGATCGGTTGTCGATTTTTCATGCGAATTATAGTCAATAATTACAAAAATGTTTAGTATATATATATAAATATATATATATATATGCAGGGAGTTTCACAAAGGACCCCTAACTTCAAAACCAATCACTCGTAAACGGGAATAGATAAAAACATGAAACCAGTGGTATGTTTATTAAAAAAATCGCAAGAATCTTATGCATCAATCTAAAAATTTAGTTACAAATAGCGCCAATAGATGGCGTTGTAATAAATAGGCTATACCACATTAAAAGTCATTCAAAATGTGCACTTTTAACACAAGAGACATGTCGCAAAAGCAGAATGAAATTGTCAGTGACTCTCTATAGTGTGTGACCGGAAATCGACACACAAGCTTGACAAATAGACCCTTGCCATTTCTCTCCATGCCTTTTCTCTTCACTGTCGAATAGTTCAACGCAATAACTCTATCGTCGAAGAAAGTCCAGAAAGTCAAAAACGTCTTGTGTATGATGTGGACGAGTGCCATTTTGCATGAGCCACGCCGTGCCTGGTCGATTGTCTAATGCTTGTTGAGTGGCGACAAATTGTTTCAAAAGTGCAATATACCGCTCAGTCGTCACTGTTTCTCGCAACAAAAGGGGCCCAATTATGCCTTTGCGACAAATTGCAGACCAAACTGTAGGTTTTTGGCTATAGAGTGGTCGTGCATGAGCCAAATATGGATTTTCTGTATCCCAAAATCGCCAATCGTGTCTGTTAACGACACCATCCAGAAAAAAATGGGCCTCATTCATAAACCATATTCGGCTGACATCGAAACCAGAACCATCTATCTTGTCGAGCATCTCGTTAGCGCAATCCTCTTGTTGTCATCCAGCTCGAACTGGTATAGCGTTCCGGCATTGAATCTTGTAAGGAAACATATGTAACGTTTACTCTAGGATTCTGTAGGAGTTGGAGGGCATGATTCGGGATTCAGCTGCAAGTATGCATCCGACCCACATTTCCGAATAATGCATCGGCCACATTGCCTGTCTGTTGAAGTTTTTTGAAAAGCTCACGAATTGTTTTCCTATCTGGGCCTTTTGCGACTTGAAAACTTCTCCTTGTGGCAGTAGCACTCTGATTTAATCGGTGGTACATCAACACAATAAGCACACGTACCTCCACTGTATACATCACTTTCGGAATTATTTTCACTATACGCTAATAGCGGTCACATTTCAATGGCGAAATCTTCGACGGTTAGTCGTTCTATGCTTCTGTACTCTCTTTAGAAGGATTCTTAAAGCTTTCAGTGCCACCAATCGGCGCTATTTTTAACTAAATTTTGAGATTTGTGTATCAGATTCTTACGATTTTTTAAATAAACATAGCATTAGTTTCATGTTTCTATCTATCACCGTTTCCGAGTTATTGATTTTTAAAGTTAGGGGTCCTTTGTGAATCACCCTGTATATATATATATGCAGAGAAGAAATTAAAATAATAAAATAAATAAGTGCACATAAATGCATATATATATATATATATATATATATATATTTAACAAAGCTCAAGTCAAAGTTATATTTAAATTATTCTTCAGTTGCGAAAATCCTTAAGAGCAATACGAAATATTATTCAAGTAATAATTCCAAAACTCAGAAATGTCGCTTGAATGATAAATCATTTTCAACAACATATGGTTTAGCAGCTCGTTAAACGAATACAAAAAATGTAGGAAGTTAAAACAATACTTTTCACGCAGAAGTTCCAAGACACTGTAATCTGTCCTCATAACTGATGATGCTTGAATGTATTTCTTTTCAAAACGTTTCTGGTTTTAGAATTTAATACACAATGAAATTAATATCTTGATGCGGATTTAAAATTTTAAAAGTGTATTAGGTTAAATTAAATGAAAAATGTAGATTTAAAAATAATAATCCTTAATTTCACTTACTAATAAAAAGAGTATTTTAATTCTTTAATTTTTTTTATTCTTATTTTTCGAAATAATATAAATTTAAAAAAAATTAGAGAACAGTAATTCTGCTTTTTCAGAATTTAGTGCCGCCCCGGCATTTTCATTACTTCATTTTCTTCTGGTGGCTTCTATTATTATGTAACAGCCATTATAAATGAAGCGTTAAAAAAAAATTATGACCATTTTTTTTCCCATTCTGACCAGAAAATCAGAGCTCTAACATTTTACGGCAGCTCTTTCATCTTCACCTAACGCTTCATTTATAACGGCTGTTTCATAATAATAGAAACCACCAGTCCATCAGAAGAAAATAACTCGGTTAAGCATGACTCGGATAATCGGGACTCTACTGCAAAACATATTTCAGTTTTAAGACTTAAAGCACACGATTTTATTTTATGCAAAATGACGTCATTTTGCATTAATATAGAAATTTAAAATTAAATATAGTTTATAATAGCTCCCTGTTTTATCATAAATCCTTCATTTACATTTTTCTCAAAGTAGCACGTATTTTAATTATTTTTTTTTTCAATTTAATTTTTTTTAATTAATTTTTTTTTCGATTTTATGAGAAAATGGCAACAAAAAGATATAATTGCTATTTTTCAGCAATTTTTTCTTTACTTTCTACAGAAATGGCGTACTTGAGTTGCCAAAAATGAAACAAATGTCGCTAAAAACTACAAAAAAATTAATATTTCAAAAACAAATAGAGATGCAGTTTTCAAACAAATTGCATTATAAAGTACTTTTTTTTCCCAATACGATGGTATAAACACTGAAAATGTGCGATGTTTAGAATTTTTTTAAAAAAAGCTATAGAGCATTTAATTGCACAATGATACACTACTTTGTTTATTGCTAGCGTCTGTAAGCTAACGTTATTTTTTGGACACAAAATAAGCTGGGAGAAAGAAATAGCATACCGTACCGGGGCTAATAAAAAAAAACTAAAGTTATGAAAAAAAATCAAATTTTAATATAAAATGTAATGTGCAATTCAGGAAATTTATTTAATTTTTCTCGTTATCTATACTTGTATAAAAGAACAAGTCCTGAGTGACTCATAATCAACGCTGAGCTTCACCCGTTTCCCCTCGAAATATTAAAGGAGGTGGGTTGATATTGGTCATTTTTCGCCCTTCAGCCCGTTGATGTGATATACATTTTTTTTTTTCATTAGTATACCGCATAACAAATAAGAGAAAAAATATTTTGAATGAAAATTGTATAATTGATGGGAAAAATAAAATATGTAATTGAATAAGTATTTTATAAATTAATGAATATAAACACTATTATCACCAGTTTTAATCCGTCTAATCAATAGTAAATACAACACTAAATGGAAAATTAAGATGAATGGAACGTATTACGACTATTATTTCATATATGAAATATCGGAAATAATCAATAACCGAAAATAATCTTACGGTTTCAGACACATTTGGTAAAGTGTTTCAGATTACACTTCCTCCTTGCTTTCTTCACCCGAATCGCTACTGAACCATCAAGTCGGCGGCGGATTGTAGTGTATGAGCATATTCAAGACTTGGTTTTTTAACTTCAGTTGAGTTGTGGTGCCAATAAGTCAGAAACCATAATACAGAAGCAACATGCGCACGGCACCCTACGAATCTTACGCCTACTTTACATTGGCAATCCCATTGCGTGATGTTGTTTCCCTTTGTTTTTATCCAACTATCATAGTTTTAGCACTTGTGTGTCGTGATCCTAATTGAACTCGGAGAACAGAATCATCTTCACTATGTATGTAAAAAGAGTAAATACCGTCTTCATTTAAGTGCTCTTCAGTGTAAGACTGGCTTTGTTTAAGTTGGTACATTCCAAGAGTTAATTGTCATAGTTAGATGTGGAAAATCGTGAAGGTCTGTATCAGTTAGTTTAGTCCGTATCACCTTTTTCCTAACTCATCTTTTCTCTTCGACTATCTGTTTAAGTAAATATAAGCTTTTTAAAGAAATCAAGCATCCGTTTGAGCGAGTATGTTGTCATCTTCAGTTTTTAATACTTTTATGATGAAAAGCATTGCGAATAGCACATATAATTCGCACATAGTCGCCAAGATAAGATATTTGCGTATCTAGTATTACTTTGTCCAATGCCCTCCAGTTTTTCAACTGCCCATTAACGGATTCTATGACCCACCAAACTTTAGTCACGTCTCGTTCGCACCCTCTGTTTAAAACTTTTGCTGCTTGTTTAGGTATTTAGGCATTTCATGCACGAGACCCATTTCTTCCACAAGTTCCAAATAATTCCAGAGATCATTATTAATAATCATAACATCATTTGGTTTCAGCCACTATGATATAAATTTTCTGTTAGATAGAAATCTCGATATAATTTTTCCGTTAGAAAAAACAGATACGAAAATCGCTCTTTCGTAACTGCCAAATTTTACGCTTTTTTGCTGCCACTAAAATTTAATAGAGATTTTTTTCTTCTTTAATCGTTAGAATTAGACGCTTAAATAATGCATTTGCTATACAATTTTAATGGTAAGAAGAAAGCGCAAAAGTTGCCAGCTATGCAATTTGTCTTTCGCCAGGTTTTACAACAATTACACTGACTTCCAGCCATTATTTATTATTAAGCTCTTCAGTAAACATTTACAACTACAGTTTTACAACACAACATTGACATCTGAACTAGGTAAATACTTTTTGATCTCGGTAAAAGAAATCTGAACCCCCTCCGATAGCAGTGCAACTGATACTCGCCTGGGATCCCACAAAATATTTTTTTCTCCAATAGGTAGAAGCGCACACTGAACCAAAATAAAATAATGCTCATATAAAGGCTTATAACAAGTAGTATCATTACAAGTCAAAATTAATTTCGTTCATGAAACGCTTTAAAAAATAATAATAATTCAAAGATTAAAAAACGACAAAAATGTAGGAAAGGGACAAAACAATCTGTTTTGGGGCTGTGATTTCTAACTCTATTTTATTTATCAAGTAAATCTTTTACTAAATAAAAATATGTTTCTTTAAGTAAACAAAGACATTGAAAAATTTTCGGAATTCGAAACTTTTTTTTCGCGTATATGATGGGCGAAAAATAGCCTTTATCAACCCACCTTCTTTTCAAGACATGTTCCTTACACAATGTAGGCTAACACTAATAAGGATAGCAGTAAGATAGTAGCGGTTAAACAACTATAGGAATATTCGAGTTGTGAATATTCAAGCTTTCAATGGGTAATGGTAAAATAATCAGTATTAACTTTTTATTTACCACACTACTTTTTTTTTAACATTTGCCATTGATATGTCTAGAATCATGTTGCAAAAACGATTTAGTGAGTATGTTTTTGTGTAAGTAGGGTGTCCCAGAACTTCGTGTATAAACTTGGAGGTGTATAGAGAACATCGATAGGAAGCATAATTGCATATAAAATCACCTGTTTAAACGACACCTTCACCTGCAAAGAGTCACAAAGACACAGCAAGGCCACAATACAGAAAGCAGCCTAAAAATCTTTATTACACAACAAAATAGTGCAATGTATGACGTACAAGCATCACAGAAAATGTTCGAAACTGCGCTGATCGGCATGAATGCACGCATGACACCTACGCGACATGATTTAGTGAACAGTTTCGAAGATACTTGGAGTTTTGGTAATCGAACTAGCAGCAATTGAGATTCGTGCAACCAGACCCATTTCAGAATTTACGGCCGTATCGTGCACAATGCTCTCCATGGTACCTCAGGCGATATAATCACCAGAAAATCAATCCCGCGATCTGGGGTGTGACTATTTGACGGGCTGCCATTCACAATACGTTTTCAAATATCTGGTCAAAGCGCCTTTCGTGCCTTTCACTTAAGCGCCTTTCGTGATCCGATGGTTCTCCAGTATCGCGAAACTACATTTCGCGTCGAACATGTGCGGAGAAATCGTTAGACATTTCCGGATAAACATCCTGAATAAAAAGGAATTTTTTTTAAGATTGTACAAAGTTTCTTTTAAAGTTATCAAACTATTAAAACTTGAATAATAAAGTATTGGACTTCGAAACTAACTTTAACATAATGTTCAAATTAAAGAACATCGATCGACTTCGATTTGAGAAAGATCCACATGAGCCAAAAGTCACAGTTAGCGTGAGAGAAAAGATTACAGCCAACAATCTCATTGAACTGTTTGAATCAGGAATAAGTTTTGAGTCAAAAGAAACTTTTGTCTTGATAATATATGAAACTTTTGTCTTGTCAAATAAGAAACGAAGAACTTCCAGAAGATGAAATGAATTTCGAGGGATAAGTCTACGACATTAACGGATGCTGCCCCGTAGACGAATTGAAATTGCACCAAGATCATCTCGAGCGGACATTCCTTATCATTCGTCATTGAGCCCATCAAAGAAAGCAAAGTTCAATTTCACACTTCTAATGAAGATGCGATGAATGTTCTTAACTATACAAAAACATCAACGGGTAAATGGAAGAAGACTTCGGCACTCAAAAATCTATTCAGACGTATTTTCCAGCTGTTATCCCAAATGCAATTGTGCATGAAAAGCTTCAACGATTTAAAACGCTTACTGAGAATGAAGGACCATCTTTCGAGAAGCAGCAACAAATTCATTATATTGTCTGGAAGGAGTTAAAGATAGCTCTCTTTGGAAACAAACAGATTCACGATACTTATCTTCTCATTTGGTCTCTTCGATCTAATCATGTTCTAAAAAAAGACATTCAAGGAGTTTAAAAGTTTAAACACTGTTGTGAGTTAAAGATCGTTAACGCTAACAGTAGCACTTATTTAAAAAACGAGTCCATACTTTGGAGACAACGTGTAAATTACGTCGCGTATTGACATTCGACAGACACATTTAGATAGTGACTGTCAAGTCATTATCTAAAGTAGGTTCTCCTGCTTGCATCGATAACAGTGATCAGTCTTTCTTTAATTACGAAATGCATTTCGGAAGAACTCTTGATTTTTTAACTTTGACTTTACAAAATTATGTCACCCCTCAAAACTACAGTTTTAAAATTCAAGAAAGGAAGTATTCCTGTTTTGAATGCATCATCGAAGCAGCGGAAGAAGAAGCCTTAGCTCGCTGTGCTCACTGCGTGAAATATTTTTGCTTTTCTCGCCTCTTCGGAAAGAATAATGTGTCGCAAATTGATTATCATCAATGTATTGATTATCATCAAGGCAATTGTTTTTCAATTAATGAAATTATGAACTTTGACTTTGTCCCCTATCATTATTAAAAAATTATACGTAGTTTCTTCTCACCGTGTAATGGAAGAACATACGTGAAGTGTGTATATGTGAATATTTGAATTTGCGTGTATGTAATTTTAAATTCTTTTTAGATTTCAAAATGTTTCTTTCACTAAAATGCTTCAAAAATACAATGAAACGCATAAACATATGTTTTTAATGTCCAATATGTTTGAAATATATGAATGTACAACACGGAGTATATCTGTGAAAAATTGAGAAATTTTATTTCTAAACAACAAAACGATATTTTTCTTCTGCATATTTCTTTGTATGGTTGTGTTTTACATTTCGTGGGTATCACACCTTTTAAACGAAAATCCCTTGAGCATTCGGAAAATTCATTCAAAACATTGTAAGTTAAGGAAATAGTTGTGTTAGGCAGCAATCTCCCGCAGGAAATGTCTTTAATGGTACGCCAAAAAAAAGGTTGAATAGCTGAAAATATTTATTTATTGTGCTAAGTATTTCATAAAGTTCGAAAATATTCAAAAAGCACTTCCGTTACAGAAAATAAAACCTTTTATTTTTTTCTACTTTTAATTCGTTCTTTCCGTTGTATTTGAAAAGAATCAAAGACAGTTTATAAAAAGAAACTTTGTTGTTATACTTAGGTTTCATTTTCATTTTATTTTGGAGCTAAAAGATCTCTCTCTCTCTTAAGTTTGATAAGTGAAAGTGTTAAAGTTGTAACGTGTCCGTATTTTCCTTTCAAAAAGAGAAAAAACGAAATTGAATTGTGTTGTATAAGACGAGAAAAACTAGAAAAAGTGTTGAAAAATGTATACTTTCAAAACAGACATAAATAAAAGTAAAATATTTTTTAGATACTCTTTTATAAGCATTCGATATTTATCTTAAATATCGCACTTAATTTCGTGACTGAAATTAATGTAGTTAAAAAAAAATTCGCAGTTAATTTACCATTAGCCCCAAATAGGAAAGATGCACAGCTTTGATTTACACTTGATAGAAAGCGCGAAATGGTGAATTCGTGGAAAGAAAGTTTTTAACAAATCACTGCTTTTGAAAGTGAGCCACTCTCTTCACCGCATGCCAAAAAAGTATTTTTTTTTCAGTTACCGTAGAAAAGCATTATTGGATATTACATTTACTTTAAATAAGATAACTAAACAAGTATAAAATACGTCCATTACTGATTTACGAATATTTTAAAACTCAATAAAAAGACAAACAATTAACATCTAATATTAACATAAGAGAGACACGCCGCACTTTCAAAATCAACGACTCTAATTGAAATTGTAAGAAATGCTACTCATTAAATGTTTCGTTTCCAGCCTATTAAAGATTTCAAATATCGAAATTAATGTACACTTTTTTTAATTACTATTGTAAATAACATGTCTGATGTAATTATTTCCTGACAATAGGCTTTTCTTGAAACATTTAATATTATATTAGATAAATATATACAGAGATTATCAAAGCATTGGGAGTGTTTATATGTAAAGAAATTGTTTATGTCTTTCTATACTCTTTAAGTGACTCTTACCATTCTTTGTGCCTTTCTACACTTAACCTGGTTCTGGGTAGCTTTCATTACAAAAAGTAAAATGCTACCTATTGCAGCCGTCCGGAGAAAGGCACTTCCGACACATTTTGGTATATTTTCTCCGATCATGACCCTTAGACCACAAAACCACCCTCTGTTTAAACGCGACTTCTATATGTATATATATATATATATATATATATATATGTGTGTGTGTGTGTGTGTGTGTGTGTGTATCTGAAAAAGATGGGCACTTCGTGATATCGCCAAGTTTGGCGACGAAACATAAACCACTGTAAATGAAGCTAACTTGACAAATTTGGCGAAATTTTTATTCATATTTAGTTTTAAACATTTTTCTTTAATCATCTGTATCGAGTTCCAGTAATTTTAGCTTCTTGTGTTTTAATAAAATAATCTATATTTAAAAAGAAAAAAAAAAACAAGAAATATGAAAGCTACCTTTTTCTCGCGACATATGTCGGAAGGACTATTTTTTTGTTTAAATGTGGAATTTTACAGTCGATTTTAACACATTTTCTGATAGGCTATAAATATAAAAATCACGTTCACAAGTCTTTCCCTATAACAGTGCAACATTTTAATGTATTTTCATCTTATTTATAAATTAATACATTAATTTTAAGGCTTTTTCCAACTAACCCGTCACAGGTGATTCAATCGCCAACTATTCTCTGTAATCTATACTATGGTATGGGACTTGTTAAAAACTGCTGATTTAATGATGCCATTAAACATTCACCAAAATGTGCCAAATGTCTTTGAAACTGCCACAAAAAATATTTTAAAGACTAATTGTAGAAATTAAATTATAAGTAAAAAATGAAGGGTATAATATACGAAAATACTCTTTCATAAATTAAAAGTTGAACATTAATCAATTTACGATTATATGTTAATGAATTTATACAGAAATCCTAAAAAGATAGTTTAAATAATGTCTCCTTTTTGATTTTATCTTGTAGAACAAATAGTTAAATAAATTCACCCCATTTCACTTTTTATAATGAATTCACTTGTTTGTGTTTTTACAGAACATAAAATGGAAAGAAAAGTGTACAGTTAAACTGATGTTATTGTTCTCACAGGCTATTCACACTAATTGTATATTATACCCTTATTTATGTCTATTATTTATAAAATAAATATCACTCTTTTTTTAGCAAAATGCTAAATAATCAGGAAAGAGTTTTATCAGAATATACCGGTATACCGAATTTGAAGCAAGTCGGATAATTCTGCACGAAATCCATTTACCTAAATTAAGGGTGGTAGGCTTCCGTTCACCCCTTTATATTTAATCTATGAATCTCCAAAACCAATCAGAGAAGTACCTTATCAGAATGAATCTATTTACAAAACTTGAAGCAAATCCGATTATTCTGCAAGAATAACCCATTGAACTCATAATAATATTTATTCAATGCATACATAACAAGTTGTGATGATACATCGGTATATACATGAGCACACATCACGTTGGGGCAGTGCTCGCCTGGCAAACACAAACATAATGTCAAGGCACCTTAAACGAGCCAGCAACAGTATTCATCCGGTAGGAAGTCACAGACTGGAAAGCCCTCGAAAGGCGAGTGGTCCACGAGAAAATTCTGGCATATATGACCTTGAGTTACGATTGACGTTTTAGATGAAACGCTGTTCGAGATTTTGTGCGGGTCCTCTTCAACAGCGCCTCGCCAATTCAGAGTCAAACTTGAGAAGAAAACACCGTTCGGGCGAAGAGGCACTGACTGTGGTCTCAAGACCTCGTACTTAGGAACTGTAGCGTTGTGGGCTTCCTGCAAGGGACTCTGGTCATTGATAATTTGGCTATCAATCACAAAAGTACGATCGACAGATTACACGACCAAGTCTGGCAAAAACCCTTTGAACTAATAAATACATTTATTGAGAACTTACATCACAAAATTCGCGAAAAACATCGATATGTACATTGAAACACAACATAAAGGGGCAGTGCTCTCCCCACAAACAGAAAATTGTGCAAAGGTACTTTCCTCGAAGTATTGCAGCCAAAGAAAAGTTAAGGTGGGGGATTAGCCCCTCGTTTCAATCCCTTTATACTTAACCATTGGATCCCCAAAACTAATCAGGGAAATGAATCCTTTTAGAATGAACCTGTTTAAAAATTTGACGGAAATCGGATAATTCTGCATGAGAGACCCATTTATCTAAATTAAGGAGGGGTTAGTCCCCCGTTCTCTCCTTTACACTTAACCAACAAATCCCCCAAACTAATAAGGGGATCGCTTTATCAGAATGAATCTATTTACAAAATTTGAAGGAAATCGATATTTCTATCAAGAGTTATCGCGTTACGTACATACGGAACCTACGGGTGCACGAGATCTCAGACTTTGAGCTAAAAAAAATCAGTGAATTTTTCATAATCGAGCTTGGTCCACACACCAAATTAATGTATTGGAATGGAAATATTTGGGTAAAATCATGAATTGCAGCCAAAACAATTGGTGTGATTTTCAAGGATAAATATTGAATGCATATAAAAGAGTGTTTTTTTTTTTTAAACTATTTCTATTTTTATATGTATGAACACATTGATCCAAAAATTAAAAGATTGCTATTTTTACAACTTAATGACTCCTAGATATGTGATCATTCATCTTTCATCCGTTTTTTCTATAAGATAAAAGATGTTTTCTTTTGTTAGTAGAGGAAAAAATAATTACTATTTGTAATAAAATCTCACCTCCAAAAAAGAAATAACAATAAATTAAGTGTACATTATTTTCTCTATTATGGCTGGTGGTTTTCAGTTGTACCTTTAAGCAACTTCTCCCGTTGGTCAAATAGATTTTATTTGAAATAATCCTTACAATATGTAATTTTGTTTGTTAAAGCGAAGTTAGCATAAATATACATTTTTTGTTTCTATCACTTACGCCACGTGATAAAGCTCAAAAGAATAAATTATAAAATTTACATTGATAATAATGTAAATAATAACAATTAAATATAGACATTTTTATATACAAATACAGAGTTTGATTTTATAAGAAAATAATTGTTTATTTAGTCATTGAATTTCGCATTTTAACTTATTATTTATTTCATGAAAATTTAAAGTCATATTCCTTTTCTTATTTTGTACGATTTTGAAATTTATATTGAACTCATAGAAAATAATGCAAGCGAAATTTTTAATGTGTCTTTGGAAATGAACGTTAAATGTTAAGAACACCATGTACATCAATTTCATTCAATTACATATTGCGCAACATTTAAAAAGTACACTGCACACAATTTTTCCCCACAGATTGTAATGTAACGGAATTCTCTTGATTGTCCATGTAAACGAATGTAAATCATACACATTCTATTTTCCATAGAGCACATGCCATAGTAAGTCTCAATGACATCTAAGGTTACGTGGGGCAAATGGGCCATGATTTTACAATGTGACTCTAGAGATTCTGGCATTACAGCTTCAAAAAGCTAATAGCATTTGAATTAAAGTCTGAACTTTTGCAAATGTGATCAGTTAGGATCCCTCTATCAGACAGAAATATTCAAAATTACATTTTAATATCTAAAAATAAAATATATGTATGTATATATCATCTTTCTTTCCTCATGGGTCCAGTTGCCCCATAAAAATGAAGCAAGTGGAGCAAAAGGGTCTATGTTCCACACGCGTTTTTTTCCCTTTATGTATATATATATATGTGTGTGTGTGTGTGTATATATATGTATATATATATTGGGTATCAGGTCCTGTTAGAAAAAGTTTAAACAACTAAAAAAATTTAAACCAGGCGTATCATGTACATTATATCAACCAAAGGTCGTTTTAAGAGAAACTTTTACTGTCACTATCTCTAAAAAAGCACTGAAAGTGAAAATATTAGATTTATTTATACAAAAAACTTAAAAATTAAGTAAGTACTTATGTACTTTAGTACAGGTAATAAGTATGAAAGTCACATGGATATTTTAAGGAAAAAAATATCAAGATAAACC
Source organism: Maratus speciosus (assembly GCA_963932465.1). Lineage (NCBI taxonomy): Eukaryota > Metazoa > Arthropoda > Arachnida > Araneae > Salticidae > Maratus > Maratus speciosus. The sequence continues at coordinate 13,934,622 of OZ010786.1, forward strand.
TATGAACAAACAGCTACGTAAGTACTACTTAACTATCTCATTCTCTTTTTTATTTACCGTAATGGAAGTTCGGTATGCCCAATAAACATGTGGAGAATGTAACCATATTTTTATATCGAACAGAACTATTTTCTATTCGTTTCAATGATTTTCTAATAATCTCACTTTGCCAAATGTACGCCTATTCATCTGTATCGCAAAATTTCGAGCTATAGCTATCATACTTAAGAAAGTTGGTTTAATACCCACAACATGGCTTTTAAAATTTTTAATATGTAATTTTAATAAGGTATAATATAATTTTTTTTACTGCAAGCAAAGAAAAAACAAAGAAATTAATTTCCCGTAATAAGAGATACTCAAAAAGATATTTATAACTGTCGGGGTAACTGGATCCCGTATGGTCCAATTACCCCTGATACATGTCCCAGTTACCCCATTCTTGAAAAATTTATGGGGTAATTGGAACACCGGCCTTACATTTTAAACATGAAGTAAATATGGTATATAGATACCTAATAATCTTAATGTATTTATGTGTCTAATGTTTAAATAAAAATATAGTTTCCCTCTGAGAGGTTTGGACGTATTTTTTCGTTTCGCAAAAACGATTTAAATCTGTTGTAGAGAAAAATATTTTGAACAGAATTGTGTTATAAAATGTAAAATCAAATAAAGAGACATGATGTGTATTTTACAAAGGAACAGGGAAAGAAAATTTTACATTAAGATTATTTTTATAAACATTTTTATGAAAATGGAGGAAAGTCCTCAAGACGATCGGAGGATTAATAAAAGCACTTACCGTATTTTAATAAAAAGCCGAGGAAGATCAACCAAAAGGACGTTGTTTTTTAAAAAACAGAAACCTAGATTTTTGGCAACCTATCACAGCAAAGCCAGAGTTATGATTGAGTTGACACACGTTGTTTTAAGAAGTAGAGATGGGGGTGTGCAATGTTGACGAAAGCTAAAACACAAAAAACATCAACGGTATTTTATAAAATAGCCTATGGCCCAGTTACCACGTGGGTCCAGTTACCCCAGATTACCTTATATATTACATGACAATCCGTGTTTATATACGCGAGTTTGAGCACGGAGAAACAGACCTCAGACAAACCGAATTCATAAAAACTTTTCAACTGTTTCAAAAGCGATCTAGATGAGAATAAAAAGACAAAAAATATGCAGCAAAATAAATTATTAGAGAAATACTTTTTTAAATAAAAAAACATCTACGCAAACTTCATCAAAGCATGTGAAAATTAACTCTTCCAATGTGATATTGAACCATAACTTTCAACAATAACAAGAAAAGAAAATATTAAAAACGAAATTATGAAAAGAAGGATCCCAGAATAAAACTTAACTCAAAACAGACGGCAAATTAACAGCATCATCATTCTGGCAAGTTGAATTTAAATAATGCATGAGATATTAAATGGAAAGTGTAAGACGAAATCAAGAACGAAAGAAATAATGTACACAAAAGGGGAGAATAGAATGTCACAAGCATGAGAAGACACAGTTTTATCGACTTCTATTTGAGAAACTATGCTAGATGTTTCCCTAAGGATTCGTGAAGTGAACTGCATTTATTTAAATGCATGAATTCATTGTGCAGTAAAAAAACTAATTCACCCTATTTCAACAGAATATCTACAAACTTGACTCATAGTAAAATTTTCAGAATTTTTATGATAATTTTGATTAAAAGTTTTAAGATGTACCGGCTGAAGCGTTACATTCCAAATGCAGTGTTTCTTATTATGTATTCTTTATATGAAGGATTTAAGAAGTAAAATGTAATTAAATGATTAGCTTTTTCAAAACGTGTCATAATAGATTCCTCTCAACGCTTCTAATCCGGGAGGCAGTTACCTATTTGCAACCAATTTTAGCATTTAGGATTTTGGTTTATATGATAGAGTTCATGGTACAACAAATTAAACTACTAGAATGCTGGCGAAAAAGTTGAACACTGGTGGCATAATAACACCGCATTGCCTGCTGCAATGATAAATTAATTTCTGATGTTATTTCACCCGTACTGCCATTAGTAATCGAGTTGACATTCATTTCTCATTCCAGCGTACTGTAAACAACCCCATGCACTCCGAATTGAACACCCACTGATTTGAATTCCCTAACTATGCTATCTAAGTTATCAAATATACCAAAATTATGGATGGTAAAATTTGCTGTAAAAATGTGACGCAATCAATCTAAATAATATCAGAAATGACATAATATTTCGAGAACGAAAACTTTGAATAAACTGTAAACGAAGAATGACGAAAAATTATCAGCATCATTCTTGATAAATAATTTTAAACTTCAACAAAGCACGTGAACTTTAATACGACGTATAAGCCGAAACGATGAAAAAAGAAGAACGCAAAATCATGCGTTAGGCATAGATTACGAACCACGTCAACACATTCACAATTCTGTAATAAAATTTTTCAGTTAAATAAGGTGAATAAATGTATTTAAATAAACAATTTGTAAAACGCCTAACACATTTGAGAACAGAATTTCATCAATTCCCATAAAAGGAAAAAAAAAATAATAATAATAATAAATCATGCGTTAAGCATAGATTATGAAACACTTTTCAAATTTACTGAATGCTTTTAAAAAAAAACTTCCTTACTTATATAGGGAAATAAGGAAAATAAGATAACTACGCAAACATTTTAGAAATCATATATAACATTTGAAAAACTGCTTTCAGCAGTTACCGTCCACATCCAAATATGTATTCCAATTCTTTTGAAGAGCCCTGTATTAGATCTGTAGGTTGAGATCTATATAATGGGAAAATTTAATTTAGCAAGAAAACGCAAAACAAATTGAAGTTTCTCTGTCAGCAATTTATACTAACACATTAAAACATTCTTCAATACTTTTGCACAACCCTGTAATTTTCCTAGAACCTTTATTACACGCCACTATTTAGCTAAAATTTAAATCAAACTAAAACACTTTTAAAACTACTGAAATCACATTTCCAGAAATTATCATTTATAGATGGACATGTATCCAATTCTTTCCGTGACCCTGCATATCATTTTATGTATATTCTAAAACTATTTCTTAGTAAGTTGAACGCAGTTCGGCTTACAAATGTATAACTTATTTAAAAACCACCATTAAGTAATTTGCGCTCTTACCCAGTAACCCTTACGAATTCTTTTGGTTATCCCTGCATATGAAATATAGAATTTATACACACCATATACTATGCATAAATATAGTGAAACTTAAAAGACCATATCATAATTAAAATTGAAATTCCAGCAATCATCGCTAATGCACAGTAATTCGGATATAATATAGTATCTGCAATCTTTTGTGTGTCCCTGTAAATTCTATGCACCTCGTATTATACATGAAGTAACTTATACTATAGCTTAGAGACGTATATCTATTTCAATATATATGAAATAGTTTAACATAATTCAAATACGCCGCAAACAATTCCACACCTATACCATTATGTAACGGAATTCTTTTGTGTGGCCCTGTAAATGAATAATAACTATTCTTTGTACCGCTTATTCTACAGAATGCATATGTTAATGGACTTCATAATTGCACATTAATTTTATTGTGTTTGAAAGAGTGTAACATCATTAAAATTCATTTGAAACGATTTTTTCCCATTGGCCGTAATGTAACGGAAAAATTTTGACTGTCCCTGTAAATGAACTAAACATGTTTCAAACTTCATTTGAAATAAGGATCGTGCTATGGTAGGGTTCACTAACATCCAAAGATTTCAGAACAATCGGAGTATATTTACAAGAGTTAGACCGCGATTAGACGGCCAGACAAACCGAAGTCATAAACACTTTTAAACTTTGTTGGAAATTGTTAAAAATCTTAAAGTTTACTGAACACTGTATATGGACTCTAGATTTATCATGTAAATACATTGTATGCTAAAATTTATTTCAATTATAAAACGTATAGCTCAGTTCAAAATTCCCCTTCAGCAATTTATATCAATAAACGGAAATATACTTCAGATATTTCGTACAGCCCTCGATGTGATGTGTATTTTTTTAAAGTTTAATTTATAAACGCGTACAAAAAAAAAAAAAAAAAAAAAAAAAAAAAAAAAAAAACCGCATTTCATCTAATATTATTCATAGATAGTTCTGTAGGCGAATTATTTTGTATGTCCCTGTATATCAATGATGAATGCTTGCACAACATATATTACAGTAAATATATCGCAGTGTGCTTCAGAGATTCATATCAATTCCAATATTTTTGAAATAGTCTAACAGGAATAAAATACATCTCAAACGTTTTTTCAAGTAGACCGTAATGAAATGGATTACATTTGAGTGTCCCTGTAAATAAATGATGAATACTATCCTTACTATATTGCGTAGCAGGCATTTTGTAGTGTACTTCAAAGATATATATATATATTTCCATGAATTTCAAAACATTATTAAAAATCACCTCAAGTGATTTTTCCTTATAGGCAGTAATGTAACGGATTTTTTTTTTAATATCCCTGTGAAGGAAACGTAAGTGCTTCAAGCTTTATGTTCAATGCCGAACATGCCGTAGTGAATATTAATAACATATAACCATTTCATGGCGATAGGGCATTAGTTACACGAGTTAGAACAAGGACACACAGACTGCAGACGAGTGTTAAAAAGAGAAATATGTGAAGCAGAACGAATACTAATGCGGTAAGTTTGATAAGACACATCTTGATAATGCCCTGTACATGAAGAACAACATTTGATATTTCACTCGGGATTCGCCGACGAATTGATTATTTAATTGTGTAATTTTTAGGACACAGTAAAACGAATTATTTCTATTAAAAAATTGTATGCGAATATATTTCCTGATATAAATTACAATAGTTTTATGATATACACTGGTCAAAACAATTAAAGGATATTGCAGTTTTAGGTGGATTTTGTATCTGGTAAACTGTTTAGCTGATTGATACATGATCGACAGACATAGTAGGTTGTATGAGAATAAATTACACATGTTTGGCAGAAAAAAATGCATTTTATTGCGCATTTGTGTACTAAAGGAAAAAAACACAATTTGTGCATATGAGAAAAAAAGAATAAGAAAAGGTGTTTTCTTCAAAGAAAATCATTTTCAGTAGGGGGTATGGTTTCCACGGGCTGCCAGCAACGTTGAACACCTTTGAGGCATAGACTCAATGAGGCTATTAATGACAAGTTGGGGTATTCTGCCTCACTCTTCCAGAAGAGCTCTTTCCAGTTCTTGGAGAGTTTGTGGGGGTTGTTGGCGGCCAGAAACTCGTCTTCCTAGAGCGTCCCAAACGTGCTCGATTGGATTCATGTCTAGAGAACACGCTGGCCATTCCATTCGAACGATTCCTTCCTCGAAAAGGAAATCCTCCACCAGGTTTGCACGATGTGGCCTGCAGTTATCGTCCATTAAAATGAAGTTATCTCCGATTGCTGCAGCGTAAGGGACTACAATATGTCTGAGGATCTCATCCCTATATCGGCGACCAGTCAGAGCTCCATCTCGAATGATGTAGAGGTCAGTGCGCCCGTCAATAGAGATGCCACCATACACCAACACTCCTCCACCGCCAAATCTGACACTTTCGTGCACGAACGCAGGATTATTCCTACTGCCACGGTCCCTCCAGATGAAAATACGCCTATTATCCGGATGCACAGAAAAACGGGACTCGTCAGAAAACAGAATATTGCTCCATTCATTTCTCCTCCAGTTGACATGCTCGGTTGCCCACTCCCTGCGGTTGCGACGATGCCTTGATGTTAATCTAACACATACCATCGGTCGGCGAGCATACAGACCTACAGCATGGAGCCGGTTTCGGACAGTCTGAGTTGAAATCGTGGTGCCTGTAGCCGAGCGAAGGTGTTGTTGGAGAAGAGTAGCGTTCATGGTTCGGTGTCTCCGAGCTGTTAACGCTAAATACCGATCTTCATTGGGCGTTGTTGCCCGTCTACGACCTTGCCCTGGTCTTCGGCCTGCACATCCACTCTCCAAAAAACGGTTCCAGATCCTGGAAATGACACTTTGTGACACTCCAATGGCTTGCGCTACTTCGGCTTGAGTTTGGCCCCCTTCTAACCTACCAACAATTCTCAAAGCTTCTGCATCTGTCAAATGACTTCGCTGAGACATCGTACTCATCGAAACAAAGCAATCACTGAATGCCGATCATCCTTGTCTTCATTCTCTTTTATCCAGTTGAAAGTCAAATTTCATTCGCTGCCGCTGAAGCGACGTTTTTGACGTCGAACTCAAAATTTGCATACTTCACAGTTTGAAAACCAGAAAAATTTGCATTTGTGATTCTCTTCTTCTATTTTCGGCAAAAAAAATTTCGTTTATATCTTTATTTGATATAAAACTTCAAATATCCGTTAATTGTTTTGAGCAGTGTATTTAAAATTTTTAACGTATTCAAGATAATAATCAAGTTATATATTCAAAATACAATGTTGTTTTATTATGTAAGTGATACTCTTTTTAATGATCGTAAAAGAAATATCAATTAAAATATTAACTATTTCAAAGTGTTTATTTAACACTTCGATGGATAAACTTTAACCCTTTATCTACAGAATGTACTTATAAGTACCATTAAAATAACTTGCTATAGAATTCATTTAATACATGTATTTGTTTCATTACAGTTTAGATTGAGTTATAGATACATTACTTTATCTTGTTCCAAAATCTTTATTGGTTACACAAAACGAAAATATTTCTAAAAGGATGATTTCTTTTGCCTTTGCATCTTTCCAGCTTTCTTGGCTTTGGGAGGGAGGGTGCGAATTTTTCAATTTGGAAATATTTCTATATCGCTATTGTAAAAACATTATACTTGTACATTTCCTAATTCTACAAAATACTAAGAAAAATATTCAAAATAAAAGATTTGATTGTAGTTAGAAATATTGCACAAAATCCCTATAAAGTCAAATTTAATGAATCCTTCTAAACCCTCCAATCCTTCTAAAATTCTTCTAAAATTTATTAAATGATTATGTAAATTTTCTATTGCAGTTTAAACAATTCACAATAAATGTTTTAGAAGATAAAATTTTCATGAATTCATAATTCAGTAGGTAAAGGGTTAAGCTACATGAAATTGTTACAGTTATCAGCAGTTGTTTATCTAATACGGATATCAAATTTAGACATTTGTTTGTATTAAACATTTTACAAAACAAATTGCTAAATTTTCCATTTGTCAAAAGAAAATAGAGTTTCTAAATAACAACAGAACGCTCATTTTAATAGATTAAAAATTACCAATTATGTTTTCCCCTATATAACAGTCTACCATTACAGAATCATTTTTCAATGGAAACAAATTTAATGTCTGAGAGGTAATTTAGAAAATTACTTTGACTGCCGTTATTGAACTATTTCATCAATAAAATAATTCAGGAAAAGGGGGATATTTTTTAGCTACATGAAAATCGCAAATTACATTAAATTTCCATTTAGCATCGAATTCCAAGCACTCAAGACTTCGAATATTTTATTGACTAGATCCTTAGCAATAGGTCCTAGGACATTAGTAGTGATAGAAAGGGTTTGAAAGTTAATGGTTGTGAACGGAAAATTTCGGAAAGCCAAAACATTTGTAATGTAGGATGCGTTTCATTTTAATAACTTAAAGCGTCTGAAATATTTCTCCACATTTAGTGAAAGTATAATTATAAAGAGACTATTTGATTGCCAAATTTAACTTGTGTAAACGCAATGATAGACAGATAAAGTATTATACTTCATTTTCGTACAAAGGCAAATATATATATATTTTAAATATTCATTTGATTGTGTCTGTTTTTTTTAAAACTGGAGTTTGGACATTCCAAATATCTAAAGAAATTGCGACTGCATGTTAAATATTAGAAAATCATGAAAATATTACTTAGGCATAATTTGAAGATAGTTTTAAGCCATTTATGAATTAACGTATAATTACGTATGCTTTTAATATTATTTTTTCTCCCATTACCTCTATACTGATTAATATTTTTCTTGTTATATCTGATATCCATCCATATCAGTCATGCTTTATACCACTACTACTATGAAAGCCAATAAAAAAAAATAAGTTACACTTTCAAATTTTGGCCATTTATATAGACCACATATACATAAACCACATATACATAGGCAATACGGCTATGACAACATATAATGTAAGTTCACTTTTCCACATATTCCCCTAGAGTCTGTATACATTTCTCGGAACAGTCAACCAACTTATCTTTTCCGGATGCGTAGAAATCTCCTTCAGCGCTATGTAACCATCCGCAGACAAAGAAATCCAAGGGGCTCGAGAAAAATGGAGAAAACACTGCCGTACGAAAAGTTCAGTATACTGGCAATCAATTTTTAAATTGGCAAATAAATCATATCAAAGGTAAATTTCCAACTGTTCGAAAAACGTCCGGACCAGGAATTTCTTGGCTGAAGCCGCCAATGCTCTAACATCTGAGCTATCGCGGCCGAATCTGGTGGGCCAAGATTGTGCGATTTAAACCCAATGTGTTGTTTTCCTTGGAGGTTTCTAAAGACTAAAGTGTACGTCAGTGCTCCCCCCCCCACCTCCGATGAATCCAAAACCTTGAAGGTAATATTCTGGCAGAAATTTTGGCCATGTATCTGTCCATTCTGGGAAAAGTCATAGAAAATTTTGAAGTTCGGATGATGGCATATCAGCGATGCCGCGGTGACCACATGTGCGATATTATATTCCATACATAAATGGCGTAGATCCACCCTTTTGCGTCCAATAAAGAACTTCGATTTTCACTCATAAAAAATGCGTTTTCTTTCATTATAAAGAAAGAACCAACTGATGGACCACCCTGTAAATGCAATTGTTCATCGCATTGAACCACGTACTTTTTTTAATGAATTAAGAGAGAAAGGTACTACACAAGTAGAAAAAATCAGTTTCCGAAAAAAATGAATGGAATTCATTTTATATTTTTGTTGATGGAAAAAGAAGTGTCCTGATAATTATAAGAATTTTAGAAACAAGATAAGACACGACTTTTTATTAAAAAAACTTCTAAAGCAGTGGTTCCCAACGTGGGGCGTACGCCCCACTGGGGGGGGGGGGGGGCAATTTGACTTTCCAGGGGGGAAATTCCAAATTTCTTACTCACTAATTCGCTATCGGTTTTTGTCCTTTTTTTTAAAGTAATGTTGTAGACTAAAAAGAAAATACAAGCAAATAAAAGAACAGCTTTTTTATTGAATTTTAACAATGTTCTCAATCAAAAGTTTAAAATAGATTTTGCACCAGAATAATTATACAAATAATCTGTTAAAATAATTCGACATCTCTTTTTTTTTTATTTATTAAAAGTCGCTATATTTTTTCTGGTATTGTTGTTTACCGTGTTTCGTAACGCTTTTGATTATTTATTTAATTAATGAGCTTTCTGCTTCTATACACTCTGCTATATATCACACGAAGAATATTTTACACGTGAAACTACTTAAAAGTTTATATATAAATTTCACTACCTTGAACATGTTTAAATAAAAATATATGAAATATCTGAATGAAATATTAACTTTATAAAATTTAAATAGCATTAGTAAAGGAAATGGGTAGATAGTAAATATCTATTACCATAGGGCAGGCATCCCAAGCAGTAAATAAATTCATATGATGACATATAAATTTTAAAATTTGTAATCAGGTAATACATGGAAGACAATTAACGATATTGGGAAAGGGAAAGCAGAAAAATATGTTTTCATGGGGAACAATCTCTAATTAAATTTGATACAAATAAGAATCTTGAAATGCTTCTTTGTTATCCATAGAAAGAAAATGTATTCTTTGAAGCTTATTCGCCAACTCTTAATAAGTTACAAAAATGAATTATAAAATGTGTGAATGTTATCAATTTTAATATTAAACGTAAGTCTCTCTTTAAGGTATTTTGTGAACTTTAACACTGAGGTAAGTCGAAAAAGTACAACCGAACTCTTTTTGACACAAAGGCTAGTAGTATAATCTCATTGCATTTATAAAATTATGTTACAAAACATTTGTGACTGTTTCCCAAAATATGGAAAAACATACTCTTTCTACTCATTAATGAATTATCTGAAAATGTAAAAGATGAGATGGTGTTGATAAATGACAAAGATTTTAAAAGCAAAACATTTATTAGAAACTAAAAGAGACATTAATTTAAATTTAGACAGAGATCTACTAGAGCTAAGAACATATCTTTAAGTGTTTCAAACAGAATACCCAATTAACATTACAATCAAATGTTCGTTCAAGATGAGAACGAACTGATACTTGCATGTGAGAGCAAGCATGCATCTCTGACATTTGTACAGGTATATATACACCTCAAAAGTAAGACATTTGCATAAAATACCGCGAAACGGACAGTTAATTACCTGGACGAATCACAGCCTAGCAAACGTCAACAAAAGATGAAGCGTCGTGCATCTCCGGAACGACAGCGCCATCTATAGAACCTGAAAAATGGAAGTTTCCTACCGAAAAGCAACCGTGAGATAACTCAACTCGACTTGAGCGCCGATTGAAAACGTAAATATCTCCACAGTCGCCACGATAACGCGTGTTCTCTGCAGGGTGGACGACAAGATGATTAAATGGGGTTTTAAAACTTAAAATAAGCAGTTGGTAAGCTAAAAATAACTTAAAAGACTTAAATATTTCCAACATTGCCCACCCCCTTCGTACACTCTGACAGAGAACAGTAAAAAAAACTTTCGAAAGGTAAGTTATGCCATACATAAAGTTTAAATTTTGACATAAAATTTCCTGAAATACAAACTTACAAAAAAGAGTTTAATGAAAATTTAAAGTTTAAACATTTTACTTATAATACATACATTAACGATTTAAGTTTTGGAAAAAAACGGCAGGTTGCCGAAACCTAAAAGGAAAAACACTTTAAATTTGCAAACTTTAAAGAAGATAATGCATTATGATTTTAACACTAAATTTAAAGTTATCAAATTTCAATTGAAAAATTTAAAAAAAAAAACAACGTAACATTTATGCAAATATCTTAAAACTGTATAAACACATTTGCAAACAGTATACATAAAAATAAATTAAAAAGTTCACCTAAAGCCCTGATTCACTTGAAACAGTCTTAAATGTCCATTAGACAGCAGTCACTCATCGATAAATAGTTCAGTAGTGAACGCTTTTAAGGAGATTTTCGTTATTGGCTTTGTCAAACAATCGGCTAAAATCTGTGAAGATTGGACGTATGTTACTGTTATGTCTATATGAACCCAAACATGTTGTCGAACATTAGATTTCTTAGAAAGTGATAGAGTATATCTATATGCATTGTGCGAGCATTTTCGATAGGTGATTTTGAAAAGTCGATAGCTGCTTTGTTATCATACAGTAATGTATATTCAGTACAGTCTTGTTTGATTAATTTTGATTTTATAGTTTCTTCTAGAACTCTTCTTATCCAAATCATTTCTTTTGTTGCTTCACTTAATGAGATGTATCCCGCCTCCATCGTAGATAACGATACGCATTTTTGCTTGAAACTTCGCCAAATGATTGGAACTTTGTCGACAAACATCATAACTCCACTCATGGATACTCAGTCATCTCTGTTAGATGCGTAGTCAGCATCACTATAGCACGTCACTTTTAGAGATGTCACATTTGATAAATTTAACTTGAAATTTTTAGTAGCTTGAACATAACCTAGAAGTTTAAGTAGACTTTGCAAATGGATCATGCCTGAGTTTTCTTGAAATTGGCTAAAAAGATTTATTGCAAAAGCAATATCCGGCCTTGTCCAACTTGCTAAAAAAGCTAAACATCCTACTAAATTTCTGCAAGGGTATTTCTCCATCTCAGTTATTTCTTCTCCAGTTTTAGGACAGTCGTTCTTTGAATAAATTATGTCTTTCGCAATAGGTAAAGGTATTATTAGAATTTTATACTTTGAGTAAACTTTACAAATTTTTTCGATGTATCCTTTCTGATTGATATACAATTTCTCATTTTCATTTTCAAATTCAACGCCAAGCAGTTTCTTGGTTTTTCCTAGGAGTTTGCAGGTCAACCTTCGTTTTCAGGAGTTCTATAATTTCCTTTATATGTTCAGCAATCTTTCCAAATATAATTATGTCATCTACATATAAGAGTAGTAAGATTCTTCTCTTAAAAATAAATACACAATTTGTCCATTCTAACCTGGTGAAGGCTAATTCTTCTAAAGCATCTTGGATCTCAAAGTACCATTGCCTCCCACTTTGGTGGAGTCCATAGATAGCCTTTTTCAAGAGACAAACATAATCTGGATACCTTTGGCTTTTAAATCCCTTTGGTTGATACATGACTATTCTTTCTTGCAATTTTGCATAAAGATATGCACATTTTATGTCTAGTTGTTGGTGGAGCCAACCAAAAAGTCCAACTAGAATAGTGAAAAACAATCTAATGATGGCTAAATTTACTACATGGCTATATATTTCTTCATAGGATTCTCCTTTTTTTCTGGCTAAAGCCTTTCGCAACCAATCTTGCTTTATATCTTAAAATTTTTTCTTCTTCGTTTTTCTTGATAGTATACATCCATCGATTATGTATAATTTTCTCACCATCTTTCCTTGAAATTAATTCCCATACTTTTCGCTGCTCCATCATTTTGATTTCTTCTTGCATGGCCTTCATTCATTCTTCTTTTTGGTTAGACTCGACAGCTTCTTTAAATGATCTAGGAATTTCCACTTCTATGCAATTGGCTTCTAATTCTGTGTCAGATTCTTCACTAATGTCAGACAATTTGTTTTCAGTTATAGGTTCAGCTCTTGGTTCGGGTCCTGAATATTTATCTTTTCCAGAAGAACTAAAGAAATTCGGATCATATCTTATATTGTTCTTCAAGCAGTACTTCTTCACATCTGTGTGTGATCTAAGACTTACATTTTTACATTCAATTTTGTAGTAGATGTCTGCTCTTGAACCATCTCTTCTTTCCTTCGCTTCTTTGATCCACTTTATACTTTTACACGGAATTTGATCATCTTCAGAGTCAGTACTTTATTCTTCGTTATTTTAATATTGATACATTGTCTCGACTTCTGAATCTACTTCAGATTCTGATGGTACTTCTGGAGTTTCTACATATTCTTTAATTGCTCTGCGACTTCTACCATGGCTAATCTCACCTTTACCTTCGTTACATTTTACCTTTGGGTCCAGCTTTGCTCCACTTCGGAGCTTTGCTTCTTTCCTTCTGCTGTTTGAGCTTTGTTTCTTCTTATCTCTCGTACCAAACTCCTCATCAAAAGATATATTTATTGTTTCGATGACTCGACCCAACTCTGGAATCCATATTCTATAGCCTTTAGTTTGATGTGCATACCCAACTAAAATTCCTTTCTTCGTTCTCATGTCAAACATTTTTCATTGTCGTTTTGGTATGCCAACATATGCAATGCTTCCAAACTTCTTTAAATGACTCACTGATGGTTTTCTTCCACAAAAATATTCAAATGGGGTTTTCTCTTGACCTTTTCTGGCTACTCGGTTCCATACATATACAAAACAGCAAAGTGCTTCTGCCCAAAATTTTTTGTCCATTTTGCTACTTTTCAGTATGGCTTTTATAGCATCTACTGCTGTGTAATTAAATATTTCTGCAAGGCCATTTTGTTCTGGGGTGTATGGATTCGTTTTTTCGTGTCGTATACCTTCTCTTTCTAAATGAACTTTAAACTTATCGTTGACAAATTCTTTACCATTGTCGGTCCTTATAGCTATTACTTTCTTCCCTAAAAACCTCTCATTTCTTTTCTGAAATTTTAAGAAACAATCAAATGCTTCACTTTTATGTTGAATAGGATAAGCAGTCACCTTCTTTGAGTAATCATCTATAATCGTTAGAAAATATTCAGATCCTCCGAGTGAATATGTTGGCATTCGCCCACAGACGTCCATATGTAGTAATTGTAACGGTTTGTACGTTCTACCTCCTTCTTGAGATTGGAAAGATACTCTTCTTGTTTTGGCAATTTTGCACTATTCACATCTTAATTACTGATATTTCAACTTCGGTAACCCTTTTACCTTTTTCTGCTGAGACGTATTTACAATGTATTGGTTGTTTATGTGGCAGTATCTCTAATGCCATTTGTCCAGTTCTGTTGCATTCAAAGTTATAGCATTATTTTCGACATTAGTGGCAGATTGTGGTTATATAGGTTTCACGCTATACAGTCTATTTTTAATATAGGCTGAAAACATTTCCTCGCCTTTTTCGTCAAATAAGGTTATTTTGCCATTCTTTCCTACAAATTTGGTCCCCTTCTTCTCACATACTGCGCCTGAAATTAAGTTTCTTCTTAACTTTGGAGCGTACATTAGATTATGTAATCGTATTTCATTAACTTTTCCATTTACTCTGAAATTTGCATCTACGCTTCTCATTCCTTCATTAGGACTAGTTACTTCGCCTACAAAGAGAGTCATTTTAGTATTGTTAACCGGTTTGTACGTTACAAACAAGTCTTTGTTGTTACAAAAATGACTGGATGCGCCGGTGTCAAACACCCAATTGAATTTATCTTGAAAATTGTCATTTTGACCAAAATTAGCTTCTGTCACGTAACGTTTCCGTTTTGCAATGTTAGGGTTGCTTCTACAATTAACAGCCCTTTGACCTGGTTTCCCACATTTAAAACAATTCTGATTTGGGGGTTTATCTCTTTTTCGGACTTCTTTGGGTTTTATTAACTTTATTTCTAATGCCGATTTTCCCCTTTAAGCGAATCTTTTCTACTTTGCTTTAAATGGCCCTCTTCTAATATTAACTCATCTAATACCTTGTCAAAGGTAAAGTCCTTTTTCTCCCATCTATAAATGGTTTGCACGATACCAGAAAAAGTGTCTGGAAGGAATCTAATCAGCTGGTAAGTTTTGACAATTTCGGGTAATTCAATTTCCGTATCCCCAATACTTTCTAAAATTTCTTTAAGTCTTGCTCCATACAGTCCTATCGCTTCGTTGGGATCATAAGTACAATTAAAGTAGGCATCTAAAATACCAATAGATCTTCCCCGTGTTGCTGGCTGGAAGTGAACTTTAAGTCTTTCCAAAGCTTCTGCCACAACCTTAGTATCACGAATCAATGGCTTTAAATATTTACCAATATTTAAATATATTGTACTATAGGCCTGATTCTTTTTAATTTCAAAATCGCGCTTCTCTTTAGGAGTTTCATCTTCTTTAACTTTTAAATATTTATTAATAACATGTTCATATGCCCCTTTGTCCATTAAAAGTGCTGTAACATCATCTTTCCAGGTGGCATAGTTGTAATTGTTTAATTTCTCTATTTCCATCTTTAGTTTTTAGAGCCCCCCTATCTTTAAGCTTTTAGAACTTTTAACGTTAACACCATCTCTAAATTAAATACTTAATAATGGGCAAAAAGAGTGGCCCCTAACCGATGTTTCCCAAAATATGAAAAGCATACTCTTTCTACTCATTAATGAATTATCTGAAAATGTAAAAGATGAGATGGTGTTGTTAAATGACAAAGATTTTAAAAGCAAACACATTTATTAGAAACTAAAAGAGACATTAATCGAAATTTAGACAGAGCTCTACTAGAGCTAAGAACATATCTTTAAGTGTTTCAAAAAGAATACCCAATTAACATTACAATCAAATGTTCGTTCAAGATGAGAACGAACTGATACTTGCATGTGAGAGCAAGCAAAGCGCTATAAGTAAGCGTACAAAGTTAATGCTGGAATCTGCCGTAAATTGACACAGCTGCGCCATCTTGTGGATGGAGTGAATAACGCAAATACGCGGGTTTTTTGTATGACGTCATATATGACAGAATATCTACCATCTGCGCATCTCGTGCGCAGGTCTATTTGAAGATATTTACAATTTAAGAGTTATAGGCGGAAAAGCAGACAAAGCTATTTTAGAGAATACCTGTTAAAATTTTAATCATGAATTTCAAATATTCACTCACTCATGGAAGATGAACCTTGTTTACCAGATTTATTGCAAAATATTTTTGTTACAGTTAGTTTTGATGAAAATATGTGTATTTAAAAAAAAATCGCAATGTCATTTTAATTTCGGGAGAAAAAGCACCAATGCTACGTAAACAGTATTGCCTTTTGCCCCGAAACTAAACCGACATTGCAACTATTTTTTAAATACATATATTTTTATCAAAACAAGCTGTAACAAAAATATTTTGCAATAAATCTGGTAAACAAGGTTAATCTTCCATGAGTGAGTAAATATTTGAAATTCACGATTAAAATTTTAACAAGTATTCTCTAAAATGGCTTTGTCTGCTTTTCCGCCTATAACTCTTAAATTGTAAATATCTTCAAATAGACCTGAATTTTATGCAAGCTGTTCAGCCTAAAAGAAAACCATTTTTGTTAATAAAAGTTACAGGCGTAACTTTCAATTCCGTTGTTTTTTCCAGGTTTTTTTCCACATTGGAAGAAACTTGCCCACCTTGGGTTTATGTTATTATTTATTAGAAAAAAAATGTATTTTAAATATAATGAGCGAAAAGCATGTGTTTAAATTGATGTAATATACCAGTATGTATGTATTTTAAATACAGTTTTGTTTTTCAAATGATGAGTATATTTTTAAAATGATGATTTTATATTTTGAATGAAATGAATGCAACATAAACGCTGGTGATGGGGAAAATATTTGACGGTTTATGAACTGCGGCCGGCTAACATAAAAGTACTTTTTTACACTGTTTATTTAATCTAACCCTGTTCATATATATGAAAAGATAAAAAAATTTAATCGATTTTTCCCTCCCAGATATGCTACAAAAATAAAAATTATGTACATGGGTGTGTTTCTAGTAACAATACAACATTTTAGTATTTTTACAACTTGATTATAAATTAGCAAATTAATTTTACCTTATCTAAACGTAGCTGATAAATCCTTAAACATTCTTTATGGTTGTTACAACTGTATATACAAGTACAACAATTGAGTAAGTTATGTAACAAACTACGATTTCTAAAATATACCAGCTGGTTGGGAAATTGCAAAAGAGAAATATTTAAAACCTTTAAGCATCTTAAACGTGATTTTCAGTCCTATATTTTTTTATAAAAAAGTTAAAATATTATTTAATATATATTATTAAATGTCAGTGATTTTAATACGTTCAATTGGCCCATATCCGTCCGCAGCCCTTTTTTCTACTACTTATTCCGACGCTTTTGCGGAAGCCAGATTGAAAAAAAAAAAAATCAAAAATTGAAACCGGCCAAAATTAAGAGGGAAATTTTAAATTATTGGCTACCGACCAACAACTGCTACGTCGAGCTTATTATTAGTCTATAGTTTTCAGTTATTCGCAATTGTTGTGTGTTTCATAAGCCTTTTTCAAATTTGGAGAATGTTCCGCAATTGGGTTATTTCGATAAAAGTTACTTTCATTTTCTAACCATTATTTAACTTTTATACAGTTACAGTTGTATACTGTTTTCTCATTTGACGCCAATTATGGCTATCGGCCCGATTACGGAAAGTTATCCATTTTACCCCTGCGAAGAACCGGTGTAAGATAATAAATGTTTAATTGAGCATACCATGTACTATTTATAAATATTTTATATTTTATTCCAATTTTTGAAGTTTCTTCTATACTTTGTATGCTTTCTGTAATGTTATTCACCTGTGCGAAGTGCAGGTATCCCATGAAAACTATTTTTCCCGGATATGACACAATGACCGACATATTTCCAGATTTAAAAAAAAAAAATTAATTTGTCGATTTTAGGAATTTTTTTAAAGCTGTTGTCTAAAATTCTCAAAATATTTAAAACTATAAATAATCAATTACTGCTGGTTTAATAGTACAAGAATTACTGCTTGCATTTTAAATTAAAGTGGATCCTAATGTAAAATAAAATGAGTTTTAGATGGAATGAATGAAATGCTTCTATTTTAAATATTATAAATACAATTCGATCAAGAGAATATTTGGCAATTTATCGCCTGCGCCCGGTAAATAAACAATATGCCTTAAAATTAATTAAATAATTTATACTTAAACTCTAAGTGTAATAAAACGTTTAATTCTCATTGGAAATACACATGTTTATGTAATTTTTATAACTATATCTTATCAGGAATTGAATTAAAAACGCTGCTGTAAAATTCTATCTTAACATACATTAACTAATTTTTATATGTCCTTGTTCATTGCATTACAAAAACATAATTCAAATAGAACGTATTAAAATCACTGACATTTAATAATATATATTAAATAATATTTTAACTTTTTTATAAATTATAATAAAACACAAAACTAACCTGTTTTTCTCTTTTGGGAAACGAAAACAATTAGTTCTCTCAGATACAGAGTTATTTTTGCAGTTTTGAAAACTGCAATAATTAGATCGCCAACGTGGCATTTTCCCAAATAATATAAGTTCTTAAAAGAACTGACTTTGTTTAAATAACTAACTTCAATTAATAAATTAAATAATGGCGAATAAATAAATCGAATTATATCTATACTTCCAAAAATTAAGTACTGCAGACGACAAACGAATAAAATCACGGCTGCGCGTGCACATAGTTATTTCATAGATATCGAACTTATAGATCATCCACAAAGGGGAAAGAAGTTAATAATCCTCTTGTAGTTCACTCCGTCCGCTGAGTGGCGTATGACCTTGATTGACGTGACCTCGCCTTTAATCTTGCGGTTACCTCTCCCCTTTAAGATAGGACGCTTACTTATATCGCTTTGAGAGCAAGCATGCATCTCTGAAATTTGTGCAGGTATATATACACCTCAAAAGTAAAACATTTGCATAAAATACCGCGAAACGGACACTTAATTACCTGGACGAATCCGAGCCTAGCAAACGTCAACAAAATATGAAGCGTCGTGCATCTCCGGAACGACAGTGCCATCTATAGAACCTGAAAAATGGAAGTTTCCTTCCGAAAAGCAACCGTGAGATAACTCAACTCGACTCGAGCACCGATTGAAAACGTAAACATCTCCACAGTCGCCGCGATAACGCATGTTCTCTGCAGGGTGGACGACAAGGTGATTAAATGGGGTTTTAAAACTTAAAATAAGCAGTTGGTAAGCTAAAAATAACTTAAAAGAATTAAATATTTCCAACAGTGACAGAAGATTTACCTCTCTGATAAGTTAAAAATGTGAAATGAATAGTAATTATTAAAGTTCTATAATGCTTCAACTGTGTGGATACAGTTCACTTTTTAAATAATAAGAGAGATAATTTGCAGATTAAGGTTGGGGGCGGAAGGGGGGGGGTGATGCATCCACCTCATGGTACGGAGTCCACTTTTTAAATAATAAGAGACATAATTTACATACTAAGGTAAGGGGAACATCGTGACTTTACAAATGCGTTGGTGGGGCGTGGCCAATAAAATGTTGGGAACCACTGTTCTAAAGGAAACATTTTGGATTTTTATGATTATTGAAATACAGCAAATGCTTTTTAGAGTACAGTTCTAAAATGAGGTTCTTGTAATTTTTTTACGTTGTAAAGAAAATAAAATGTTTCATAATCTAGGAAAATTTAAGGGGGTCCGGGAGACAAAAATCTTCAAATTTTCTATAAAAAAAGTATTGCATTAAATGTTTTTCTGTTTTTTGCTGCTTAAAATGACGTTCCAATTATGTTTCTTTCTTAATTGGAAGAGGAATATTATTTTTTTTTTAGTTTTGGTTGTTTTCATAACCTATCTTTCAAGCAATGGTTGTCATGAAAACGACTTCTCTGGAAAATGAATTTTCCTTCATGATGGGTTTTTCACAATTTCTCGTATTTAAATTGTTAAAGTCATGAGCCGTTAAAGATAAATGGTTCAATCTTTTAACATGTCTTTTTCAATTGTTTTACTTTAATTTTGATTCAGGAAATTTGAAAAAAATATTTACTTTTGAAAATATGATTTTTTTATATTACATTATTTTTTTGTTATTTTTTATTTTAAAAATTTTTAATTTTTATTAAAATTAATTTTTTTAAATGCTAAATCAAAATTAAAACTTATATATTTCTGTTTATGAAAGTAAAAAAAAATATATATATATTGGAATTCTACAATTCTACAAATAATAGTATTTCGAGTTATAAGGATTTTAAATTATCCTAATTTTAATAAATTGTAAATTTTAAAATAAAAGAAATATGCGAAATTTTATCATGTTATTTGGTTTACAAATGTTAAGGTGAACCATAACAAAACATTTCTAAATTTTAACTCAACAATTAAAAATTATTTTAAAATATGTCCCGAATCCCATTAATATAATCACTTTCAACAATGCGCAATAATACATTGCCAGATGCACACATTTACGAAAAGCGTTGTTTTTCTTTAGAAACCTGGGAAACCTATCTATTTTGGAGACCTAAAGATACATTTATAAGTAGTCGGATGTGGCAATCTTTAAACTGTCTTCTATCTCATACATGTTAATACTTCCTGAAAAATGAAGCATAGCAACGCCATGAGTAAGTTGTTTCACAACAAAATCTTATCAGCAACAACTTTTGTCAACTTCTAACTGAGTCTGAAGTTCGATAAAAATCCGTGCATTATGAAACGAATTAGAGCTATAGAGGAAATCTTAAAAAACTCTGCGCCACCTGTTGAGCGATGTACACAAAAACTAATCAGAACCAATTTTATCACGGTCTAACTGAATCTGATGTTTGATGAAAATTCATGCATTAGTCCAGGAGATACAGCTATTGCGAAATCGTGAAAAATGCAGCATAGCCGCACCATCTATTGGGCGATTTAAACCAAAAACTACACAGCACTAATCTATGTCAGGGAATAACTGAATCTGAAGTTTGATGAAAATTCGTGCATTAGTTCTTGAGATAGAGCTATCGGGAGAATCGGGAATAATGCTGCATATCAGCGCCACCTGTTAAACGATTTACACTAAAAAGTAATCAGCATCAAATTATAACAAGGCCAAACTAAATCTCCAGTTTGATGAAAATCCGATCATTAATTTATGAGATATAGCTATTGTGGAAATCATTAATAATGCAGCATAACAGTGACATGTATTGGGCGATATCCACCAAAAACTAAACAGCTCCAGTTTACATCAAGATTTAACCACCGAATCTAAAGTTTTGTGAAATTCCGTTCATTAGTTCTTGAGATAGAGCGTCCACAAAATTGTGTGTCACATACAGACTCACAGAGTGACAGAGTGACAGACAGACATTTTCTAAAAACTATCAAATCGTGTTCAGATCTCCTAAAACGTATAAATTCATCGACAACCGGAAGTCGAAATTTTTCACGAATCCAATACTTTCTTCTTGTAAAGATAGAAGAAAGTAAAAAACAATATATTTTTTAAGTCACTGTTTTTCAGAAATGTTTCCTAGTAGTTCTTATAATGTATTAATCTACTTTCTGAACCAATTTAAGAAGCTATCAATCGCAAAATAAACTTTTTTTATGATCAAGAAGCATGTTTTACAGGCAAATATGATAAATGAACATCACTAACATTTTCATTATCATTAATATTATTTTGTTAATCAGCATGTATAAATTCAGTTATGCTGCTGCAAATGTTTATTTAACAATTGAGACCATTCTAGAAAACGATACTCTGGGTTGGGAAAACTGATTAATATACTATAAAAACTATTCAGAAACGTTTCTGAAAGTCGGTGGCAGTAAAAAGGACTTCGTTTTTATAAATTTTTCTTCAAATCTAGAAAATATTTTCTTTTCCGTGGATTCTACAAATAGCGAAAGCTTCTCGGAATCGTATGTAACTCGGAAAATGTTATTCTACATTTTCATTCGTGGTTATATCATAATTACATAGCTATTTAAAAAATATGTATTTTTTATTAACACTTTCCAACAAAGTTGAACTAGTCGTTGGGGGCCACCGTAATACTTACCCATCATGGATATAGATAATATAAAATATGAAAATAAAACATGTGATATTTGCTAAGCTTTGTACCATGTTACTTTTATTCATAATTTACTTTATTTGGACTTCCTTATATATAATTAATATAACCCCTTAAGCTAATATTACTTTCTGTTGCATTAAAATACTTCAATATGTTGATTTTCTATAAGCAAGTAAACGCTATTGGTTTACAATGGAAGTCTATGGGAATCTGGCGAAATATTAGAGATACCGCCAATTTGGCGTCATTTTTGGTGACTCATTTTGGTCGTCACATTTGGCGATATATCGCCAATCTGGCGAAAAACTTGGCGGTGTTTGGCGACAGAACAAGGTCCCTCCTATGGTAACACCCCTTATAGGTATGAAGACGCATTAAATACTTGACATTTACGATAAGCCATTATTGGCATTTAATCTTATAGTTTTGCGATAGTTTTTTGGTCGGCGGGATAATCGAGTAGTACCGAATTGCGTAAAAGAAACATCCTTATAACTCGAAAAATTATAATCCTATTAACTAACAGTTTTCAATTGGAATTTGAATGAAATACAGGGTCATGAAAATTTGAAGAGTGTGAAAAATAGAATTACAAATATCTCGGCAACTAATTATCTGATCGAGTTCATTTATGTTGCAAAATTTATGGTTTTTTATTGTCTTTTAGATTCACTCTTTCAAATAAACAATTTCGAAAATATTTGTATACCTTTTATCAGAACGAATATTTCAAAAGTCCGAAAAAAATTGTTCCGGTTAATCGAGGTTACTGATATTCAATAGGCTTCTTCTCATTATTACTCCCTAAGTACACACCGAATTTCAAGTCTCTATCTCAATTTGTTCGGGAGATAGAGCGATTACAGACACACAGACATAAAGACGGACGGAATTTTTTTTTCTAAAAACTGGGGGGCTCTGCCCCCTACAAGCTACGCTCACCAACCCCCGTTCAGGGACATCAAAATCCAAAAAGCACGCTAATTTGATCAGCTTTAAAAATATTGAATTAAAATTAAAAGGAAAAAAAAACAGTAGCTATCTCTTTCTAAACGGGTTTCCATTCGTTTTTCTTGGATTGGGGATTTTTAAGACCATATCTGTTGCTGTTAAAAGATACAATGGCTGTTTTCGTATTTAATTAAAAAAATTAGTTAAACATTCGAAAATAAGCTAATGTAAAATGATTTAAGTAAACAGTTTCATTATCTCCCGGTATTTTTTAACAGCGCTATAAGATAGTTCGTTTAAATAATTCATTTTAAATGTATCGTTTTAAATCTGACGTAATTTACACCAAAGTTTTACTTCTCTTATTAATATTCACGTGAAAATACTTTTGTTGCTTTTGTTGTTAGAAGGAAATATTATTTGCGCTGTCTTCGAATTCACGATAATAGTTGAAAATATTATCTCAAAATATCAAGTAAATGTCTCGCGCAGATATATTTTTTAATTTAAATTGTTTTGCCATATTTTTTAGCCATTTTAAATCTGACGTAATTTCCTCCATTTACAGGTTTTAACGCATAGTAATGATTTTTTTATTTTAATATTTTGTTTCTCTTTTAAAATTCCAGAGTAAATATGGTTCTTATGACGCAATTTTCCTGCTTTTAACATGTAATCATTTAATTCTAATTTTAATTTTTTTTCTGTTTACAATAGTCCCGTGTAAATAAATTTTTAATTTGAAGTAAACATTATTCTTTCCGCTGTTTATACAGTTGGCAACAGTTTAAATTAATAAGATTTTTTAAATTTGTAGAAGATATTTCTCGAAATATTGAAAATTTGAATTTAAAATAGAAATAAAACCTCAAAATATAGTCAAATAAAAAAAAAAATAAATGCAATCTGCACACCGGGAAATTATAACCTATAAAATGATCTAAAAATGATTAAATTCTCATGTATAGTTTTTGCTCCAATAAAATTTTTTTAATGGAACGATTTTGTCAAACTTTAGCATTAAATATCTCTCAAAGTAATTCTTCAATTTGAAAACTGTCTGCATCAGCGTGTTTATCAAATATTTCTTTATAATACCACCGATTTCCATATTTTTGTATACGACAGTTTTTTTAATATTAATGAAGAAAGGCCATACTCAAGGCATACTTAGATACTACTACAGGCAGACTGATTTGCGTTTAATGTATGAAGTCGCTCGCCAGAGGACTCTGATACCCTGCCCAAAATTGAAATTTGACTCTGAACGTAACTGAAACAACCTGGGAAGGGTAGATATGTAAAAAAACACCAAAATTACGTCATGTCGCCATGGTTACGTTTACAATTCCGCTGACATTCCAATCAAGCTTAGAAATGACAGCTAATTCGAATACAGCTGTTAAGGGTTATTATAAACTGTCCATATCAATGTAAATGTAAAGTTCTATTTATTTAAGTGACTAATGTAATGTGTTTCTCTTTAAAACTGTTAAACCAACACACATAAAAATATATAAATAAAAAAAACACATGCTTAGTCTAAAACATCAATGTCACAAATTTATTTGGTACCACTTAGTTATCCCGTCGACCAATTTCGCCAAATTATATAAATCGCTAAAACACTCGCCAAATTATACAAATTGACATAATTTTTACTTTAAATAACGAAAGAACAAATAAATTAGTATAACATTAATAAATATACAAATAAAACGTCGAAATGAAAATCACTTGATGACATAAACACGTGTAACTTGCTTACAGTCAAGTGAATGTGACATTTACGATCAAGCAGCATTATTGGCATTTAATCTTATAGTTTGGCGATAGATTTTTGGTCGACGGGATAACTAAGTACCATTTATTTACTATTTTCACTGCTGAAACAATAAAACTGATGGAAATTTTTTTTAATACATTAAAATACTCATAAAATTCCTTGTAATAATTAATAAATGTAATTTATTAAGTAACAAATACCCTTACATGATTTAATCAAAATTGCATGGATAACATAGAATATTGCAACGATATTTAAATCCGTGATCACCATTTCTTTCTCTGATTAAAAATAAGAATATTTAATGTTTAAGGAAGATTGGCTTTTTATCTTCTTCTTCTTCTTGGTTCGGGCGATATTAAAAACGAATATTTTACCGGTAACTGTAAATTAATCAAAAATAGCTGCTACAAGTCAGTTATGAGAACTGTAGATTGATAAAAATCAAATTTTAATTTTAAAACGTGTATATGAAACCAAGCTATTTTTATATAAATACGGGACATTCAAAAAAGAATAACAGAACCGGCATTTTTCACGAATGAACCAAACGATCAAGGTAAACAATAAATAATTTAGCTAATCCAGGGCTCGCAGCTTTCCGAAAATTTTCGCACTTTCCTACCACTATTTTAAAACGATAATCTTTATTGCATAATTCTATTACAGATGTTAAAGGAATCTACCACGAAGAATTCTTATTTAAAATACTGGTAGCAAAGTGCGAAAATTTTAGGAACGCTGCGAGCCCTGGCTAATCTTAAAAGTATGTGTAACACTAAAATGCGAAGGAAATTGAAGAATATAAATATTTAATTTATTACATGAAAATACGATCAATGATTCTGAAACCTCGACGATGAGAAAAAAGCTTCTATCTGGGCAGGGTATAAATGTAAACAAAGAGCACGTTGTGAAGTTTTGGTTCAGGGTTTGAAGTTGGATCCGACTTCACTTTTTCGGCGAAATGCGCGGGCCGTTATATATCATAGTAGGCTATGGCCATGCTTAAGCCAAGACTCCCTTATCATAAAACATACTTGACAATCCGGAGAAAGTCTATGGGTGAAAATGTCCCCGATAATTGCCAACTTATTAGCTGACTTTGTCCCGTAAGTTACGCCACCTGGTGTATACTCCTGGTAATACTCCATAAACAAATGCATAGTAAAAAATTGAAAATGTTGTGTTATTGGCAAAATTGTATAAAATATTTTTCGAATTCCAGTAAAATAAAGGCGTAAAAAAAAATATTTCGCACAATTATGTTCTGGCTTTAGAAAATGAAACATATCAAAAATGAAGATTTATTGATATTTTTTCATGGTTAGTTATCCCGTCGACCAATTTCGCCAAAATATATAAATCGCCAAACTACTCGCCTAGTTCTACAAATTGACACAATTTTTTATTTTAAATAACGAAAAAACAAATAAATTAGTATAACATTAATAAAAATACAAATAAAACGTCGAAATATTGGTTTTATTGGCCATTATTGGCATTTAATCTTAAAATTAATTAATTTATGGTAAACCATTATTGGCATTTAATCTTACAATTTGGCTACAGTAATTTGGTCGACGGGATAACTAACAAGTACCATTTTCAGTATATAAGACTTTGCGGGTTATTTTTTTTTTAATCTTGGCACAATTTGGGCTTCGGAAAGAGCGATTTGTTGCCGATTGATATAAACAGTTATGAAAACAAAACTTATGAACTGTCAGCTTGTTTTATAAGAATTTACGGCACAGATGCCATATTGGCGCGATTTTTTTCCGACGCCAATTTTGCGAAATCCCCGTTACCATATCATCTATATCCGGATAACCATATCAAGCAAAATAACGACACTTTGGTGCCAGTTAAGTATCCGGTGCGTATGTGACATTTACGCCAGAAAAAAATCGCGCCAATATGACATCTGTGCCGAATTTACATGTATAAATTTAGTTTCTTGATATTATTATTGTTTTTTATATACGATTTGTTTATATTTGTATATAAAATAGATAAATGCCTTTTTTATATTAATTAAATTGTACAAATACTGGAAAATATTGCTTCTTTATGTGAAACAGTGAATATGCTTCCAGAAATTACATTGCCAAATTTTCTTCTCTCGCCAAGGTCCCTATACTTAAAAAATATCGATTTATTATTATATAATGTAGTATTAGCTAATGTTCTGTAAACTGTTCCACAGTAAAAGTTGACTGCAAAAACGCGATGCTGGAATAATGTGGTATCAAGTATACGGTTTAAAAATAAAATTAATTTTGCGCCAAACTACACTTACGCCAATTGGCTGTAGGTCTGATTAAGTAAGAATACTCAAATTAAGATTTACAAACACCAAAATCGTAGCATGACAAGAATACGGTATTTGCGGAAAGTTGAGGGACATGTATAAATTTAAGTAATTATTAAACTTTATTTTTCCAATTTTTTAAGTGTTTATGACTTCAGTCTGTTTTTTTGTGTATCTATGCGTGTTTTAACTTTCCTAAAATACTTTGATACATTTTAGTAAAACTTACATAACATATGTGAGTTAAAACAAGGAAATTAATTACGCACCAAACTATGCCCGCCAAGATATGCCAATTGGCTGTGGAGCCAATTATGAAACTTTCCATAGATTAATACATACAAACTTTATATAAAAAAACAGTGAAGCTTTCATCTAAAGTATGTTAAACTGAAATGATCCCCCATACCTTCAAAAATAAAAAAAATGATAGACCAATAAATAAATAAATGAGACTGTGCATTGAAACAAATTGAAGGAGCGATGTTAAATTAATACTGTAAGGGGAAATTAATTGTGAAAAGAAAAGAAATAGCAGAAATAAAATAAATCACATATTGGAAAATATAAAAGAGAAAATGAAATATTTTACATTTTCCGGATCTAGATGCTATCCATTTATTTCAATAACTAATATCACTGAGAAATTCATGGTAAAATAATTTTCATTCCTGATTATTATTATTATTATTATCATCATTTATTTACATAACAGAATACAACAGTAAACATTTTTTTTTGTTTAACAGTAAAATAAGTTCATTTTTTAAATAAAATGTCTAGAACATATGAAAATTTTAAGATTAACAACTATCATTTGCAAACTACAAAGCACATCTTAAAGAAAATGGTAAAACACAAATGGAAAAAAAATTAAAAAATATTTCTGTTTCTCACGTTAGATGGAGCTAGTCACGGGAAACCATGTCGTTTCTAACCACGTGTACAGCGGACAAAGGAAACTTAGCGATTGCGAGGCCTGTTATTTCGATAAGGAAGCCTTGGCTTAAGCATTTAAATTGGATGAGTTCTACCCGGAATATCTACGCAGATTTTCATTGGTCCATTTCCAAATCAAAACTTTTTTTTTATATATAGAAGGATGTGTTTTTCGGAATCTCCAGTGTCTGAAACGTGTAAATCCGTCAAAATTTTTTTGACTGGGACACACAAACGATTTCAGATACTATATTGTATCAGAATTACTGTATATTTGCAGTGATTGCTCGAAATGCATTTTTAATTTGATATGCGCCTTTAGGTTTCACTATATTTATGCATACTATATGGTGTGTACAAATGCTATAATTCATATACAGGGCTACAGAAAAGAATTCGTAATGGTTACTGAGTATGAGGATAAATTGCTTAAAGGTAATTTTTAAATGAGTTATGTATTTTTACGCTGACTTGAATTTAGTTTATTAAGAAATGATTGTAGAATATAGATAAAATGATATACAGGGCCACGCAAAGTATTGGATACATGATGGTCTATGGATACATAACGTCTATGTGCAATAATTTCCGTAAATGTGAATATGTAATTTTAAGAGAGTTTTAGTTTGAATTAAATTTTATATAAATAGTGGCGTGTAATAAAAGTAGTAGGTAAACTACAGGGCTGTATAAAAGCATTCAAGTATGTTTCGATCTATTAGTATAAATTGCTGAAAGAGAAATTTAAACCTGTTATGCGTTTTCTTGCTAAACTAAATTTTTCCATTTTATAGTCTATATATCAACCTACAGATCAAATACAGGGCTGTTGAAAGAATTGGAATACATATTTGGCTATGGACGGCAACTGCTGAAATGAATTTTTCCAATGTTTTAAGCGTTTTATAAAATGTTTACTTAGTTATCTTATTTACCTTATTTCCCTAAGTAACGAAGTTTTGTTAAAGCATTCAGGAAGTGTTGGAAAATGTTTCATAATATATGAATAACGCATGATTTGTCTTTCTTGTTTTTTATTTTTATTTTTATTTTTATTTTTTTATTTTTTTTTCTGTGTGCGGAGTAATTTTGAAGCAAATGAACTTTTAATGGAAACTGAAACTTATTACCCAGAGATGTAAAACCTGGAATTGTTTGTTTGTAACAATTTTTTTCCATAATATATTTACTTGATACTGTCGTACACTTAACAAAATCTCATTATTTATTTACTACATAATGGAAAACTTTTGTAAAATTTAAAAAAGGCTACACTTTTTAAATATCTAACGAAATGTTACTTCTAAAATGAGATTTCCTTTGTTCTCAAGTTTAAAACCATGTATTTAAAGTAATAGCATTGAGGTGTACTTAATAAAGCGGAATGTAAAGAAATAACAAGAGAATCGAATTTAATCTTTGAAGTGAGATTTTTTTAAGCAAAAGCGCAAAAATTAAATAGTTGTCTCTTGTGTATTTTGAAATTTCTTTCTGTGTAATAGTATAGGAAAGAAAATGTAGATATATTTTCATTAATTAAACCTAGCTGATTAATAAGTGTGACACAGGATATTAATTTCTTGGGGAAATTGGTATTCCAAAAACAGTATTATATTTCTTTTTCAGTACTCTTATTTCGATTTTCATAATGTCTATACGTTTGCAGTAAACAGAATAAGAGAGTAAATACAAGTGAGAGAGAAAAGACTAAGATGATAACAGAAGCTTCTTGAGATATAATTAAAAAGTCGCAATAGAGGTATTTAATTTATATAAAACATACCAGAAGAAATATTTAAAATCTTAGGAAAAATGTTAAAAAATTACATTACATTAACGCATTCAAGATATACAAATGTTACTTTTCAAAAACAAACGACTACGTAGAAAATATAAACATTCAAATATACTATAGGGTAATTCTAGGATAGATGGCCATAGAGGAGAGATGGCCAGACTAAATATTTCAAAAACTATACCATAAATTGCAGCAAATCTTTATTCGTAAGAAAAGGTTCAACGTGTTCATTCATTGCTATGTGCGACTGTGTTTTTAAATTATAAAAGAGAAAGTGTAGTTTTACTGTTTATTTAATTTAGTGGTTGGATATTTTTATTGAGTTAGGTATCTGAATGCTTTACAGTACCTATGTTACATTTTGTTTTGTTTTTCTATATGGACTTTTAAGAAACGTATATAATTCAATATTTGCTTCTAAGTCTAAAACAAAGACGTACAATGGCGGAGTGATGGTATAAACTGGATGGCAATCTGTCAATCGATTATAGGAGAGATGACCACATCAAATCGAGGAGAAATGACCAGACCACCTATAATAAATATTTCAAAATTATACGAGTTCAGGATTTTAACTGAATATAATTATTTTAAAAATAATTATATAATTTGTAATTTTATAATTATATTAATTGATATAATTATTTAAAATTTAACTAATATATATATTTCGATAGCAATAATATAATAAGGCATGACAATGTATTTTTGTTTCAGAAAATATTGAAATACTTCGGAAACGTTCATTCCAGAAAGAGATAAAGTTGATTAATAAACTTAAAATCGTGAAATTATCTAACATAAACGCGAGGAAAAAAACAAAAACATGACACTTTCAGTAGCGAAGAAGATGAAATAGATTGGAAATCATTAGATTCTACAGATTCCAAGGGAATAGAATTGGATGAGGATCATTGTGTTGGTTGTGGAGAACAATATGATACCACAACCAAAAAAAAAAATCACTGTATACAATGCATAAGGTGCCAGAAGTGGTTCCATGAAACGTATATAAACCATCAAGATTTTTGTCGAAAATGTGGTAAAATTTTATGAAAAGAGAAGAATTGAAATTATACAAATTTTGTTTAATCAAATTTTATTCACTGATTTTCCGTGACATAATTGCATCTTTGCAAATTTCTATATGTTTGTCATGATTAACTACATGATATGCGTTATTTTTTGCTATTTTAACTTTTTTTTTTCTTATATAGGATGGCCATCTCTCCTCGGCTTGAAGGAGAGATGGCCTTCTGCCATTTTAATTTCAATTTTGTTTCCCATTTTTCGTCTCGAAATTAAATTATTTTTTGTCCAAAATATGATGAGTATATATATAAGAATTTCAAATATGCATAGATATTTCTTGTATTTGCATTCTAAGAATTTTTATTTCAATCTTTAAAAAATATGGCCATCTACCTAAAGTTACCCTATATATATATATTTACATGGTGATTATAAAAAATATCGCATGAGTCCCGAGCTATCATACTGCTCACAGAAACTGTGTGAAATTTTCTTTTAGAGTGTTTTGAGGTATGTGCTCAAGAATCATATGAAAAACAGAAGGTTAAGCTCTAACAGTTACGGTTACTATGACAAAATTTTGAAAATTTCATATGGCAACGCCTACTGTTTTATATTGGATCCTGATCTCCATAAATCAAAAACATAAACCGCGAGGGAACGGTGCCAGTAGCAAGAGAATCGCCAGCGCTTGACAGGCCAAGAAAAAAGTGAAAAAAACTGCGACGCTCACCAGAGCAAGACTTTCTTATGTAATGACGCAACATTTTACCCTGTGTCTTCGATTCTGATCTCATTCTACTGAATCTCACTCAAAACGAGAAGAAGATACCAATTTATGGAGATTTACGGTTTGGCGTAAGACTTCGACATGACTGACGTCATCGCTATTCTAAGTGAAAGAAAAGACACTGTAAAATGCGTCCCGAATATCTTGCTTTCTTGCTCTCTGTACAGCATGACGCTTACAAGGGAAATACGTGTGGAGTTTGTGGAGATTGCAAATATTTATTACTTGAACGGACAAAATGCCACAGGGGCATTGCATGTCTACCGCAGAAACCATTGTTTACGCCGAAGCAAGTGTACTGTAAAAGCTGTACGTCACTTGATACGCAAATTTGAAGAAACCGGTTTCACATTAGAGCGATCTCAACCAGAACGACTTTCCGTACTTGTAGAGGCTGTTCCAGAAGTCCATGGGAAGATAAGCGAAGTTCCACTTGTTGGTGCAAACGGTGTTTCATGCGTTCTGCTGTTGCCGAATTCTACGGTCGTCATGATTTTGCGCTCTGTTCTCCACATGTTTCTTATTGGAACCAGTATGTCCAGATGATATGTGAATGATAAGCATTAACGATTATAGTCTGCGTATGAATTCCTTTTTCTTTATGACGAGGATGATAGCTGTCCTTTACGCATTTTCTTTCTTTCTAACCGATGTCTAGGCCCCTACCTGTCGGGAAGCCCCAGCTAAACGGGTTTGATACCTGGTATCGGGGCGGGTGACCACCTAATTGCCGCGTAGCGGCAATAAATCCGACGAGCTCCTAGATCGTATCGGCAGTGCCTATTGCTTATTTGTGAACGGTGTTATGTGGGTTTCGTAACATTTATACCCTGTTGTTTGGAACCTGCACATTGCTACTCATGTTGATCTCGTAATTTGGAACTTTGGTAAGGTAATGGGGAATTTACCTGGAAAGGCACCTCCAGAGGTATTTTTGTGGACGAACAAGGACCATTTCTCGTTGACTGGCAAAGTTAATTCGAAGAACTGCGTGCACGGTACAATAATCGCCATGATGTGATTGCACTCCCAATACACGAAAAAAAAGTGAAAGTGTGTTGCGGTGTCACTGTCACCTTCATCATCTGCCCTTAATTTTTTAAGAGGTTACTACTGCAGGTATGAAAACTTTTACGGTAAAGTGAGTTCGCTATTCAGAAATGTTGACTATTACGTAATTCTCAATTTGCAACAGCAAAATTATTTGCCTAATGTCATGCGAATGCAAAATAACTCTTCCCCACATTTATGATCTTTTATCAAACGTTTCCTAACAGTCTGGTGACAGAGTTGTCTTCCACCATCTCACGTTTCCGTGGCCGCCAAATTCCTTCGATCTCACTACAGTGGATTTCTAGCTGTGGGAATACCTGAAATCCAAAGTGTATGGAAGTGTATGCAATTCCCAAACTTCGTCTGATTTGAAAGCTGCCATCAGACGTCAGTTTCAATATACTCATCTTTCCATGGTACGTGCTTCTGTGCTATCCACCATCATATATATGTAAGGTGTAATAGCGTGAGAAGGAGGTTTATTTGTTGTGTTTTATGTATGCCAATGTTTGTGAAACACAATAAAATATTTTACTTTCTGTTGCTTCTCTGTAAGTATTGGTCCCTTAACTTTTCTTCTTAGTCTGTCTAGCGCCGGCGGTTTTCATGCATTTTTTCACTATGGTCATCAGATACCATTAAAAAAGGTAGATGATGGCTTTTGAAATTACCGAAATTTCGCCACTGTAACCGTAACAGTTAGAGTTTAACTTTTATTTTTATATTATCTTCAGCCCATACCGTAAAGTACTTTAAAAGTAACCAGTTTTTTTTCATCCGGTTTCTGTGAACGGTATGATAGCTGGGTTTTTCATATATCGGGATAGTTTTTTTTATTATTACCCTGTATTTCACGTTTTACTCTCTTTTAACCCAATTTTTTTTTCTATGTATAGATGAAGTTTCGTAATCGATTTTTTTAGAACCTTCCCGATAGGATAGAATTAAAAAAAAATATGTTCACAGGTATGTAACGGATGAGAATGTAACATTTAAAAGTTTTTAGACCACAATACGCTAAATAATACAAATATTCTTATCTTTGCGAAAATGGAAAATAGACATTTTTCTTGCTTTATGCTTTAATTAATTTTTATAATGATTTATAGTAAAATAATTTTTTATTTGATCACTTTTCTAATTATGTTCCATGAAATATTTAATATATAAAGTTTTTATAGCAAGAATTCAATATATTCAATTGGATTTTTCTTTTCGTGATTAATTACATTAGAAATATATATGTTTAAAAATACGTTTGATAAATTTGAAAAACACTTATGAAATTTCATTAAGATCAATTGTTAAAGAAAACTGTGTCTGCAAAATATATGCTCCTTATTCAGGCCGAAAAATCTGCTTTCTCCTACTTTATACAATAAATTACTTTTTAATATCAAAGTATAATCTCAGTTGCATCGTCTCAATTTTTACGGTTTGATTTTTTTTCTCATGATTGCGAACAGTTTATTGAAATCCGAAGAAGATTTTTCTAGAAACAAAGTAAGTGTATATGTTTCATTGAATCAGTTATTCGAGCGTTATGAATATATTTATAAGAATCTCTTTAGGAATGTAATTAATAAAGGACATTAATGAAAAAAATTGCTATAAAGGCAAGCTTCTTCCGTGAAAAATTAATAAATGTATAATATTTGAAATGCTTATGATTTAATTATGATTTTCTATGAGAAAAAATCTTTGATAAAAGAATCATGAGGTGGATGTTTTTAATTCTAAAAATATTTTTTGGTAGTTTAATTTAAATTTCAGGCAAACGTTCCGCTGTAATAAATCAATTTTATAATTTTACTTATGCATTGTAACAAAAGAAATAAAATTTTATTTTAATTGATATTGTACTGTATTTAAAAAAATATATCTTCACTTGATGCATAGTAAAGATATTCTCTGTTAAACGGCTACAACGTAGGCATCACATTAGCCCTCTGGAAGAAACTTTAAGGTCAGGAATTCCATGACAAACAAAAGTGCGTTACAGCGTGAGTTTTATTGACACCAGCAAGATAATTTTGAAAATGCATCTAAATTCTATTTGCATACACTGGATTTAAAGAATAAATTACGACTAGACTTATCATTTGATGAACTGTTAGACATTATCGTGCCCCTTATTACTGTGCTGATTCAAGGCTATATTGAGTTGCGAACTCCTAACTGTTCAGCAGAATTATATAAAATTTTATATAAATATGAAACTCGTCATGGCTCAGACATTAATGTCACGGCTCAGAATTGATAAGGATAGATGGAGAAAGGATGACGGTAAACCTCGATCTGGTGAGAGCGTATAAGTTTAGGGAAAATGGTAGGGATTGTTCTCACTTGTCGAGTGGTGTTTCGCAAAGCTCCCAGTCAAGCGAGTCCACTGATTCTCAGTTATACGTGCCTAACAAAAAATCAAAGCCTCTTGTAAATTACATAGAAATAGAGCTAAGAACCAAAGCACTCATAATATAACGACAAGGCAATATGGACAAAAAGTAAAACGACGAGATCGTAAATCATTAGGTTCAGAATCGGACCATTTATGTGAAAAGAGCCCCAGAATTATAAGTAAACGTTCTAAGAGCTAAGAACGCTCGGACAATTCGATATCTATACT
This sequence comes from Maratus speciosus, assembly GCA_963932465.1. Taxonomy (NCBI): domain Eukaryota; kingdom Metazoa; phylum Arthropoda; class Arachnida; order Araneae; family Salticidae; genus Maratus; species Maratus speciosus. Next base: position 13,969,958 of record OZ010786.1, read on the forward strand.
ATCCAAACCCATAAATAATTCAAGAAGAGGAAATAAGAGCCAAAGTGCTCATAATACAACGACAAGGGAATATGGACAAAAAATCAAACGACGAGATCGTAAATCATTAGGTTCAGAATCGGACCATTTATGTGAAAAGAGCCCCAGAATTATAAGTAAATGTTCTAAGCGCTAAGAACGCTCGGACAATTCGACACCGATACTATCCAAACCCATAAATAATTCAAGAAGAGGAAATAAGAGCCAAAGTGCTCATAATGCAACGACAAGGGAATATGGACAAAAAATCAAACGACGAGATCGTTAATCATTATGTTCAGAATCAGACCATTTATGTGAAAAGAAACCTAGAATTGCAAGTTAACGTTCGCCTAGGAGCTATAAGCTCTCAGACAATTCGACAGCGATACTATCGAATTCTAAAAATAACAAATCTTTTCACAACACTAATTATAATAGTGACTCTCCCACAGCGAAGAAAATGGGAAAAGCAGGAATGAAACGTGGCTTGCACTCATCTGCGACATCAGAAGCGTCTAGAAAACAGAGAAACCATACGACACACATGAGACAGGAGCTCACTCATCGATACGATACTTCTAACCGTGCTAGATCTTGCCGTCGAGTGGACTCTACAGTGGTTCTCTGACATCGATACTGAACGCATCTTCAGGTCAAGCAACCAACAGTGACTTCACCTTTCAGCTCCGACGAGGAACGAGCATTTATCCAAGGATTCTGGAATAAAGATACAAAGCCTTCTTTCAGCATGAAGCCAGCAAGCTCGGAGTCAAGTCTATAAATCAGGTGATGACGTTCTTTTATGATTTTATTGTTTTTTTAAATGAAAGTGCATTTATGATGTAATAATGTGAATGACCCAGGTGGACTTTTGCTATTGTTAGAACTTTTGACTCAGATTTTTGTTTTTCTTCCAGATGGTTATAGTTGTCCAGACTAAGTCCAACTAAGTCCAGATGGTTATAGTTGAATATGCAGTTATTATGAACTTTTGATGTTTACTAATTTTTTATTCCTGGGAAAGATACCCTTTATGTTAAATGATACGTCATACAGATGAAGAATTATTGTGTTGTATATTTTTTATATCTATTTATTGAACCAAGCACAGCAGATAATGCTGTTCGTATGTGTCCCAAGTATTGTACTGGCAGAAAGGTCTTAGATAGTTTTCGGGAGAGCGCTTATTTATTTGGCTTAGTTCAGATTGAGATATTCTTTATATCAGGAATTGTTTTTGGAAAGTTAAGAATGGGGAAGGAAATTGGTGTAGTTATATATTTTTTTTTCGGCAGTTGTGCGAATTCTTTGTTAGGAAACTTGCGTACGGGAACTTTTGACATTGGGGAATTTTTTTTCTTTATATTTCTATATATATATTTCTAAATATTAGATACGTTTGGAATTTCTTTTTTTACCATATGTATGGAGGGTTAAAAGTTTAAGTAGATTGTAAATTATTTTTCGTACATGGAAATTTTATAGCAACCCAGCATTTGTTTTTTTCGGCTCTAAATTTATTTCGAGAAAAAGGTTATGACGTGTATTGAGTCCAACAATTTTTCTTTGCAGTTTGCCAGTGTGGTTGAAAGGAACCAGTAACTTTGTTACAGAGGCTCTTTTGTCGTTTAAAGGTGAACATGGTGTAAGACGTAACTCTAATATAGAAGCACTCTAATTGCCAGAGGTGCATTTTTAATTATTAGTTCACTGTTCCGGGAGTTAGCGGAAACCGTATGCAAATTTATTTGCTCAGTCTGCCAGAGTATAAATTGGGGAGCGAAATTATGTTAAGCAGTTAGTCTGTGTTTAGTGGGTTAGTTAGACGTTGGAGAGAGTGTGAGTTGGCGTAAGTAGTTTTGGTGTGGAGAAATGGCATGTATAGCTGGAGGCTATGGATGGCCTGGGAACAAGAACAGATTTAGATTGAGATAAAATCCAGATGTGTATTTGAAATGAACTCCGCCGTCGCAGCTTAAGCACGCTCCAGAGAAATAAAGTTACGTGAGTTAACTTTTGACTTTATATTTAATTAAGACTGTTTCAATGCTGTCACGGAGTGTGGGCAAAATTTATGAGATCTTGTCTGCCAACCACTTGCCCGTTGTTGAATAAAAGATCTATATTTAAAGCCTATAAAACTCCTCATGAACTTCCACCACTATAAATACGCCACATCTTAACGATTAAGAGCCTATATTTATCCTTAATAAAATTATAACGGAATTGCAATTGTTGGCAGCTGACGAACCTTTTCAAGATTCCTTTTTTGAAATTCTGACAAGGATACTTTTTCTCTCACAAGGAAGGTCTCCATACGGGCATACTCAGAAAAATCTGAAAAAAAATATATAGAATGTTCTTTTCCTGTGGGTATATATGTTTATTAAAAAAAATTTCTGCCGAACCCCGATAGAACGTCCGTAAAAAAAGATGAAATTTTCGTTTATTTGGCGATTTATCACCGGTTGGCGAGGAAATAAAATTAAAAAAAAACGCTTATAAAAATACGCTTGTCGAATGCTCTTTAAGGAAAAAAACTTTTTATGTTGAAATTCTTTAAATAAGTTTAAATAACTTCAGCTTTGTCATTTTTAGTTTTAACTATAATTTTGTCATATATATTTATATGTACTTATAACGAAATTTAACTACCATATTTTACGACTTAAAGCAAAATGTAACTTGATTAAAATTGTTCCAAACTCAAAAATATGCCCTATTGAGCACTGTCGATTCAACTTTGTTGCTATGGAAACAACTTCTTCGATATGAAAATTTATAACGGCACCATTATTCATCTGGCCTTAAAAGTTATTTTTATAACTGGTAAAGCAGTTTAAATTTTTAAAAAAAATGTGCAATGAAGAAAAAAAAATGGCGAAATTTCATTCAAATCGGCAACATACAACATGTATAATACAAAATGTAGTAATAATAATAATAAATTATTTCATGGTTTGCGTTTAAATTCATTAAATACCGCACATTCTCAAAATAAATTAAAATCAATTGTCTGATTCATTAAAATCGTTTGCTTTTGGCGAGGAAAATTGCTGCTCGCCAAATGGCGTGTCGCTTTCGTCTTTTTACCACAATTATTCGAAAGTATTTTATTTTTTCACAGATTTTCTTGTGGAATTCCGCCGCTAATTTTAACTGATCCTTTATTACATACATGAGTAGTTTCACCAGCATTTTTTTCAACATATTCTCAGTATGCCCAAATGGAGACCTTCCTTGTCAGTTGGAAAATCACAACTTGTATTAAATAAAACCTATGGTTGTGTTCCCTCTAAATTTTCTTTTAAATAGTCCCGAGGGTATCGCAGTCTGGAGTTCCATTACCTGCGATTTATTCTGTTAAGTTGATTCAGATATCAAACCAGATGTACTAAAACAACAAGATTTTCTGGGAGACACCGGTCATCCAGATTTGTCTAGGGCAGATGAATTTTCAGAAGATTGGCAGGTTACGCCAAAGGATCCAGGCTCGAATCCTGGCGTGGGCACTTTCTCACTCTATTGGAAAATTACAACTAGTTTAATATAAAATCTGTGGTGGCGTTCTTTTCAATTTTTTCGTTTGCATTACAATATTTTTAAATGCTTTTCTTCTCATTGAATATTTGAGATCTCCCTTTTTTTTACTTTTCCAATTTTGGTTGCAGATTTTTTAGGTGGAAAATGTTCAAAAGTGGAAGCATTTTTATATTGGATGGACTCCAAATAAAATCGAAAATATAAAACGTCAGACATCCTGCATGAATATCCTATCGAAAGAAAAGCATTTAAAAATATTAAAATACAAGCGCGAAATTTTAAAAGATATCTCCGATAGGTTTGACATTAGTGTGCAATTGTGTTCCATTGAATAGTTTATTTTCTGAAACAATTTAACAAGATTCTTCTGTGTAAAAACCAGGAAAACTAATAGCATTGATGGCATTCTTTTTTTAGGTAGCTTTCATTACAAATTTCATTACACACATATATATATATATATATATATATATATATATATATATGTGGAGGGGGTATTTTTGTCACACTGTAACCCTCGTATTTATGAACCGATTTAGATGTAACTTGGGGTACACATAGTACATACCAATGTCTTGACCGAAATCGTTGGCCAGCTTCATCCGCTTTCTTGTTTCAAAATGGCGGTTATTTAAAAATTTAAAAAAAAAATAATTTAAAATGAGGTACAAAAAATAGATATTGAAAAAGATTTTGTTCTTATGTGTTCAATCTTGATACAAAGACTCCAGAGCATTCTTTGTTTCATCTACATCTTAAAAAATGGCAGAGTTATAGCACAGAGTGTCGCGGAAATTTTGAAACGATCTGAATTTTGTCACTCGATAACAAACGTATTTATGAACCGATTTGGATGGAACTTGGTGCGTACAATGTATACCAATGTCTTGACCGGATACGTTGGCCAACTTCATCCGCCATTTTGTTTCAAAATGGCGGCCATTTAAATATTTTTAAAAAGTTTACAATTTAAAATGGTGTACAAAAAAATTAGAAATTGCAAAAGATTTGGTTCTTATGTATTCGACCTTGATACACAAATTTCATTGCATTTTTTGTCTATATCTTAAAAAATGGCTGAATTATAACACTTTGATTTTCCAGCATAACTGACATTTTGAAACGATTTGATTTTATCACGCGATAATACGCGCATTTATTAACCGATTTGGATGTAAGAAGGCATGTGCAGAGCATATAGCAGTGTTTCGACCAAGTTCGATGGCCATCTTCATCCGCCATCGTGTTTTAAAATGTCGGCCATTAATTTTTTTTAATTTAAATTTAAAATGAGGTACAAAGAAATTTGAAACTGAAAAAGATTTCTTTCTGAACCGTTTGACCTTGATACAATGATTCCCGAGCATATATATATATATATATATATATATATATATTGTCTTTATCTTTAAAAATGGTTGAATTTCTAATCTGGGTGACATTTTGAAAAATCTGATTTTTTTCCTGCGACAGTACTCGTATATATCAACCGATTCCAATGTGAGTGAGCATGTGCTTTAAAATTACTAAGGTCTGGGTAAATTCATTGGTTAGCTTCACCCATCATGTTGTTTTAAAATGCGGGGCACATCAAGATATCGCCGAATTTGGCTACCAAATATAAGTCGATTTAAATAAAACCAGTTTGATACATCTGGCTAATTTCGCGAAATTCTCATTCCCATTCAGTATTAACAAAAAATAGTATTGAATCTTCTATAATCGGGTTTCACTAATTTGAGCTTCGTGTGTTTGAATAGTATAAGCTGGCTCTTTAAAAATGAGGAATATGACCGGTACCTCTTACTCCCGGCACTGGGCAGAAAAACTTTTTTAAATCTACATGTTATATTTAGAATGTACATAAATTATAAATTTACAGCTTTTGACGAAAATTGAAGATAAACGTGAATCATTAATACAAATATTTCAAGCAAATATAATATCTCCGAAATTTTTGCGGTATCATAAATTCACTTAATCATGCAGATAGTTAATTTTTTTTTCATATAAAAAATTCCGCAAGTCTTCAATAGAATGCATGCAAAAATTCTGAATATGTTTATTTATTTACTTATTGGATTTATTACTGTTGGATTATTCTTTCCACGTGTTTAAATTAATCCAATTAAATAAAAGAATGTCCAACGTATTACGTATTTGTTTGGAATAAAGAAGTGCAATCTATCTATTATAATTTGCATTTTAAAATTGAGCTTTTCTGTTCACAAAGGATAAAGTATTTTCTTTTGAAAAATCAATAAGCAATAACAACGATTTCATCTTTGATAGAAAATTTAATAATGAAACAGGTATTGGCCTGAAAGCAAATGTTAAAGATTCCTTTAGAAATAGATTGAAGTTATATCGGTACGAAAGCTTTTATTATATTGATATGATTAAAATTCGCTATACAGGAAAACATTTTATTATCATCTTTCAAAAATTTGTTTTCATACATCCGAAATTATATCAAGGCATTTCAATGCAGAAAAAATTATTTGTACCACTTCTGTTTTAAAATGCTGCTCTGAATATGATTTTGAAAGATTCCTGAAAAAGAATTTTAATAAAGTAAAACTATTCACTTTAAATTCTGTTTCAGTGAATATGTAATAAACATGGTTTTTGTAACATACTTTGTTTAATTTAATTGAAATGAACACATTTGTTCATTTCTTTTAACATACGATTTTTTTTTTCATTTTTACTGTAAAAAAGAGATTACGATAAGACAATCTGTTAGCAATATGACATTGCAAACAACATGATATTATTACAAAAATTCCAATTATATCGGCATTTCAATTATTATGATAAAATTATCATAGCGCTTGCTGTAATTAGCTTTGTACAATGGGTATTTGATAACAATGCACAGTTTATATGCGATTTGCGATTTAGGAAGATATTTATACTTAATAATAACATCCATTACATGTTAGAACATGATAACGTACAGTTGATGAGTAATAATAATTGATAACAATACGTAATTCTATAACTAAATTAATATATATCATAGCAATCGTGTTTTTAGAAACTATTTATATTTCATTTAGTATGTTACTCTGTATATGAGGTTGGTCGCTTCGTTTTCTCTCTGCTTATTGGAACTTAAATTATAAAAGTAACTTTACAACGCATAGCAATATATATTTCAATATAATTATGAAAAATATGATTTTAAATTAATAACAAATTACAATACTATATGACATATATATGTTATTATCATTGAAGACGGTAGTATTCCAATGACGCAGCCTTAAGCCAAAAATCGTAAGAATGGCGGAACTCATATATACACCTAACTCGAGATCATAGGAAACGCGAAAAGCCGCCACTTCATAACTCAGCAAATATAGCGCATATTGTTCTGATTTTTTAAAAACAGTCTTACATCTGCTGTCTTATGCTATTCTGAAATTTTTACAATTCTACATGCAGTGTATTTTGAGATCTCGAAACATATTTTTATAGTACTTGCGATGGATAAAGTTCTTACTTTCCATTTCTGGAAAATAGCTCGGGCGATATTCTTTAGATTGATGTATAACATGAATTTGATTAGATGAAAGGAATGAGATAATACTTGTGTCCGGGAAAACTCTTGTTTTTTATATAATTCGCATTTTTTTTTTCAAAAATGACCTGTGCGATTTTATTAAAATTAATATATAATATAAATCTGTTTGAGATAAAGCGAATAACATAACACTTATTTGTAGAAAAACTGTTGTTTGTTATGGAATCGGTATTAAAAATGAGACTATATTTCTTCGCCATTCTATGAGAATTTACCCCAAATGCGCAAGAAGTTATTAATGTATTCCTACGCATGCTTTCTTTTTATTCACTTTTGGGAACAACTAGCTATACAAGCACTAGCTGAGCGGTTAAGAGCGCTGCTCTCATACACGCGATATCTCGGGTTCAATCCGCTATGATGCCTTTTGATTTTATTTATGACTTCTTTTGTAATTTTTTATTGCCAATTACATCATTAAATAAAATTTAAGACTTTTTTAATTGTTATCAAGTTAAACAAAATTAAATTGCAATTATAACTAAGCTAAGTAAAATAAAAGTTCATTTTAAATAAATTTCAATAACAAAATGGGCCATTTCGTGCAGCTGGTAAATGTGGCGCCATCTATATTTTGGATAGAAACCTAAACTCTAACATTTCATATAGAATACAGATAGTATATACATTTAACATTTTTTAAATAACGATAACTGGAAAATGTTATTCAATACTATTTCACAATCCTTTAGATATTTTGAGTGTGTTACTATCACACAGCAAATATATCTAATGCATTGATTTTATTAACTCGTAAATGTAATGGAGTTAAAAATCTTTATCTAAATTTAAGTAATGAATTTTGTTCTATGCATTTCAAATATTTTGTAACTATGTATCTTATCTCCACATAAAAATTAAATTTCTCAGATTAACTGTTTCAGAAAGTATTTTCACATCTAATTATGTATATATTAATAAATACAGCCTTTTCTTGTCTGATGTATGTTTTTTATATCTGCTAAAAAAAAAAAAAAAAAAAAAAAAAAAAACTTCCCAAATAGTATTAAATTCAGACATTTTTCTCCGGGAAGGTGTGTGTGTGTGTTAAAAAAACTGCACAAATTACTTTAAAAAAATAACGTAATTTAAAATAAGAATCCCTTGAAATTGTTCCAACTATTTATTAAGGTTATTAACTAACTGTCATATTTATTTTTGATATATGTTGAAAATATCATACCTTAGACTAGGTACTTGTTTTTCGTTTTGAGAAATGATGCAAATTAAAGTAATTAAAAATTTGCTGTTTAATGTTCAAAATTATTTTCCGACTAGCAAAATAATTTGTAAGTCTTTTTATCAAATTGTCTTCTGTTCAGTAATATGAGTATGTAAAAATATTTTTTAACAATTTTTATAGAATTAATCTATAATATATATATTTATTGTTACAAATGCAATGGAACTTTAATCTTTTCCCGCTCCATGTTGAAATATTTAAAATTTGGGATGCAATTCTAATATTTTTCAAAAAAGCATTTTTCAGTTCAAATTTTTGTATTTTAAATATTATTTTGCATTCTAGTTTACATAATCTCTCTGTTGTAGTCATACAAAAATCAAATGGCAATGACTATTTTAATTAACAAAATTAAAAAATCATAAAATGATGCTTTTTTTTTTTTTTTTTTTTTTTTTTTTTTTTTAACTTTTAGTCAGAAAAACTTTTTAATGTACAAATTTTATGATTAAATCTTACTCGAAAATGTGGCTATTTTGATAGAAATTTATATTTGTTGCTATGAACGGAAATTAAAAAATAAATAAACAAAACCTATATCTTTATCAATCAGCTGTTTTTCTTATTGTCATTCATATTTATTGTAATTAGGGTACACATTTTTGAGACTCAAAAGGGAAATAATAAGATATTCAATGGCAGCTGATGGTGGCATCTATAATCTAAAATCGAAACTGCATCCAATCGATCACGTGATCGGCAGGTTGGGAACACTAGCACCAAAAAACGAGTATTACTTTCGGGGTCAAATTCTGTGATGAAAAGCCTATCTTCGTTGTTCTCCTGTGCTTACAATTTTATTGTATTTTAAATAAAAAGGTTTAAAGGGTAATATTTCTTGATATTTTTCTTAAGAAAGTAAACTTTTAACATAGCAAAATTTAACAAAGCTTTCTATATCTGTGAAATGAAGCATAAAACCCCCCATACTCTGTATAATACTTCCATATCTTACTAAAAAGCTCTTAAAAATCAAATAGTACAGCACTCTTTAAAATTGAAGTATGAGGTATGCTTTTTTGAGCGAGGGGGAGGGGGGAATAATTAAAGGAGAATAGAAATCACGATTATGAGTTCTTATCGTTGGTCTTTATATTTTTTTTTAATCTTTTTGATATTAACCAAAAAAGAATAAATGATATCAATTCAAAAAACCCTTAACGGGTTAAAAGTTCGTGACGTAGCACTTTATCTTATTGCTGTAAGAATTTTAAATATGGAACTTAAAAATAATGATATCAAATTTTAAGTGACGCTGCATTATTTATTTCATCTTTTTATTTTTGTTTTGTTTATAATTGCATGTGTAAAAATTATGTTAAATTTAAAACGATGTATAAAAATTTATTCTTTGATGTTTTATCACTGACATCTTTCATACATTCAAAATATGAGTTTTAAAAGATATGATATCAAAATTTAAGTGACGCCTTGATGTAGCTTTAAACAATTTGCTTTAAAATTCAATTTTAATAGTTTTTGGTTTGGCTAAATATATTTACACATCTAACCAAAACTTTTAATTATCCAATACACAGTTAAAAATATCACTTTCACTGAACCTATACAATGCATTGTAATGTATTTATATCAATAAATTGATTTATCTTTTGTGCCACGCTATCCAAAATCAAAAGTAAAATTTATGTAAATGATTTCTTTGCGTCATTGTATCCAAACTAAGCGAAATGTTTGCAAATGGATATTATGACGCAAAGAAATCGTTTATATAAATTTTACTTTTGATTTTGGATAGCGTGGAACAAAAGATAAATCAATTTATTCATATAAATACATTACAGTGCATTGTATAGGTTCAGTGAAAGTGAATTTTTAATTGTGTATTGGAAAACTAAAAGTTTTGGTTAGATGTGTACTCGTTTAAACATCGATTTCAAGATATGACTCTGACAAAACAGACGACACATGACATTAAACTAGTATGCTGTGGCGATCAGAAAAGTTTCAGATCTCTAAATAAATCAAGCCGTCTGTAAACAAAATTAAGTGACAACTTATTCGTTGTATACTTACAGCTGTTGCGGAAATTATGAAAAACAGATCATAGCACCGATGCCTGTTGGGCGGTATACACCAAAACCTAACAAGGATGCATTTATGTCAAAGGCTAACAGCAATATGGATTTTGATGGAATTCTATGCATTAGTTCTTGAGATAAAGATATCGCGAAAGTCCTGAAAAATGAAACCTAGTAGCATCACTTGTTGAACGATTTATACCAAAATCCAACCAGCGTTTATTAATGTCAAGGTCTAACAGTATATGACGTTTGAAGAAATGCCATGCATTAGTTCTCGAGATATTGCTACCTCAGATATCGTAAAAAAATGTACTAGAACAGTGCTACATTTTGAGAGATTTATACCAAAACCTAAAAAACATCAATCGTTGTTTCCGGTGACAGAGCTCCCAAAACGTATTTGTACCAAACAGATAGACAGACAGTTTCTAAAAACAGTCAAATATCCTATTTAAGACCTTATAACAAACATAAAGCCGTAAAAAACCAGAATAGATTTTTTTCACGAATCCAATACCTTTTTATTGTAAAGATAGAATAAAGCAATGAATGCGTATAATAAGAATAAAAAAATAATTATTGTAACAATGGTATTTTTAAAACTATTACTTTTTAAATAGACTTGTAAAATTTTATGAATACATTTTAGTACAATTATTTATTCAATGCTCTTCTTTTGCAAAATACAGTCTATTGAATTAATCCAAAAAATTTCCACTAACTATCTTTATTATTTTTTTAAATTCTATATAACAAAACAAAAAGTATAAAGTTATATCAATTCTTATAGCTAAGAAAAATTTCTTCTCAGAATTATCTATAACACATTAATATCCAAGAAATGAATTCTCTAGAAATAAGGAATATTTGTTGCAATGAATGAGTTATTCGAATCTTATTAACATATTTGTAAAAGTATCTGTCTAATAGTAATTAATGAATAACAGCAATGACAAAATATGACGAAGTGAAGACAAAAACGTTTGCTGATAAATTAATTAAAGTGTAATAAGAGAAATATGTTATAATTATGATTTTCTTTAACCTTTTTTTTTTGGTTAAGTTGGAAAGCAAGGTAGTAGCAAGATGAAAGGAAAAATTATCTTAATAATTCAAAAAAAAAAAAAAAAAAATGTTTGCTTTAATTGATCTTTTCTGCAGTAGAATTGTTTATACACTACGGTTGATAATTAATTTTAAAGTGTTTTATCTAAAAGAAAAGATAAATTCAGCTTACTCCTATATCCTTCTCGCTTCTGGAGTATCATATGTCATACTTCAAAACCGAGGAGTATATAAACTAATCTATCTTTTTTCTTTACATTTTTACTTTACTTCTATATAGCTGAATGTTTTTGGCTTTGGATCAAAAACAATAAATGGCAGCACTGGTGTTTATTTTCTCATAAAATAAGTGTTATTATGTGTTATTATCATCTGAGTTTTCGAAATGCATTCCAGACAGTGTGTCCAAAAATTAAAACAAGTAATATAAAAATTTTGTTTTTAAAGTCAATTCCTACTTAGGACATCAAAGAAAAAATTAATATAATCCCTTAAGCTAATATTAGTTCTTGTTGCATTAAAATATCTCAATTTGTTGATTTTCTTTAAGCAAGTAGGTTTACGATGGAAGTCTATGGGGATTTGGCGAAATAGAGATATCGCCAAGATAGAGATATCTTAGAGATATCGCCAAGTTGGCGTCACTTTTGGCGACTTATTTTGGACGCCAAATGTGGCGGTATATTGCCAAGTTGGCAACAAACTTAGCTGTATTTGGCGAAATAACAGGGTCCCCCTATGGTAACCCCCCTTATAGCTATGAAGATGCATTAAATGCTTCAATAACCAATTGCCGCCATTTTGTCTCCCGTGAAAAGCTAAAATTAATTAATTAAAATTTAATTAATGAATTAATATTTGAAAAACCTGTATTAACATCAATTGCCATCCAGTACACGTTTAAAAAAACTTATTTCAACTAGATAGGATGAATAATAAGTATTTTATTAGCGATTGAATATTTGACCAAGATATAGAAATAAATAAATAAATAAATAAATAAATATAGGGAGAGTGTGAACTAATAGTAGGAATTGAAAAAAAAATCAGAATTATTTAACTTAAATGCTTTACAATAAAAAGTTTTGAGGATTTGTGTTCCATTCATTTAATTAAAGGACTACAATATCAACACTGCGTAATTTAGGTTATCAATAATTAAATAGATATTTTAAGTATGTTAGTAATTTTATGCACGTATTTGTGAATCTTAATTACCAGCTCCCTAAAGTGTCAATTTCAGAAAAAAGGGCTCCTTCTGTCATTTATGGTGTCGTTTTGTTTGTGAAATATCAATGAATGTGTATTCGCAGTGTTATTTTGCCTTCGGATCAGAAAAGAATAAACTACTGAACTAATAATAATGAAAATCTTTTTTCGAATACTTACAAGGGAACCACTTTCGGTTCTGCTCGCACCTAGCATCGAGACCTGGTGCATTTTGTAACCCTATGCAAAAAATTTAGAGAACCGATAAAATTTCTCTGTTAAAATCATATTTTATATACTTTTTTATACTTTTAATTTTTTATTATTACATTCTTGTTTGTTTATTACACGCCAAAACTGAGTTAAGTCGCCAAATATGGCGCTACAAATTTTCCGCCCACTTTATCCGAGGAGTGAATATACAGTACATATTAGAATTATATCAGATTGAGTTCTGTTTGAAAATAATTGATAGCATAAGAAACAAGACTTTCTTTTTTTCTTTTTTTTTATGCAGACGATGAATATATACATAGTAAATATATTTCTATAAAAGTTTTCAAGATCATTTAAAACTATTTTTTATTGAAATACAAAATAAGCAAACTATTTTCTTTTGAAATCAAATGGAATAAAGTTTCAAATGTATAAAATGAAATATTGCTATATTAAATGGTCCTTTAGTAAAAGTAATCGTAAAGTAAATTAATATTTTTACACAATTTAGAAAAATACCTGTTGCTATTTACCCGTAAGGCATGGTGACGTTACGGCGACGTCGTTGTGAAGTCACACTGTGACTTTGTGACCGTCGATGTGACGTCACGTGACGTCGATGTGAAGTCACAGTGACCAGAATGTGAGGTCGTTATGGCCGTTTTAGAGCTCATTTGTGACGTCACATTGTGACCAATTTGTGAAGTCACGGTGAGACCAATTTGTGAAATATGCGTCATTTGTGACGAAATTGTCATTAACACTGTGATGATTCTGTGACGACAGTGACAATGTTGTGAAAATTGTGTAATTTGTGACGATTTTGTCATTAACTTTGTGACGAATATGTGACTACAATGACAATGTTGTGACAGCGGTAAGATGCAATATATTTATTGAAAAATGAAATCGCTATTCGAGTTCAATCAATGCACCATGGCAATGAAAGCAGGAATGATTGTGAGTAAAAAAAAATTCTGAAGTTCACAGAAAAATTTCAGAATGTTTTTTTCACGATACTTTATTGAAATTTACGTTTTTTTTTCGAAATCCTTCGGCGAAATTCACCTTATTTGTACGATTTATTGACAAAATTTTATGTTTTTTCACTATCATTTGACGAAATTCCCTTTTTTTCACTATACTTTGAAATTCACAAAATTCACGTTTTTCTTCAATCTCTTGACGAAATTGCGATTCTTAGATGAAATTCACTTTTTTTTCTACGACAATTTCAAGAAATTTAGATTTTTTTTGCGATCGTTTGACAAAATTCACCTTTTTTGCGCGATTTATTTACAAAATTTCGCCTTTTATGTGGTCCATTGATGAAATTCGCATTTTTTGTACAATCTTTTGACAAAATTTGATAGATGAAATTCGCTTTTTTTCCTCGATCTTTTGACGAAATTTGCATTTTTTCGCGATCCTTTGACGAAACTCACGTTTTTCTTCAATCTCTTGACGGAATTGCGATTCTTAGATGAAATTTACGTTTTTTTCCACCCCTTTTGAAGATATTTAGATTTTTTTTCTCGATCATTTGACAAAATTTGCCTTATTTGCGCGATTTATTTACAAAATTTCGCCTTTTATGCGGCCCATTGATGAAATTCGCGTTTTTTCTACAATCTTTTGACAAAATTTGCTATTCTTAGATGAAATTCGTTTTTTCCACGATCTTTTGACAAAATTTGCATTTTTTCGCGATCCTTTGACGAAATTCACGTTTTTTTTCAATCTCTTGACGAAATTGCGATTCTTAGATGAAATTCACGTTTTTTTCCACGACCTTTTGAAGAAATTTAGAATTTTTTTCGCGATCGTTTGACAAAATTCACCTTATTTGCGCGATTTATTTTAAAAATTTCGCCTTTTATGCGGTCCATTGACGAAATTCGCGTTTTTTCTACAATATTTTGACAAAATTTGCTAATCTTAGATTAAATTCGCTTTTTTTCGTGATCTTTTGACGAAATTTGCATTTATTCGCGATGCTTTTACGAAATTCATCTTTAATCAATGAAGTTATTCTTTCTTTTCTATAAACATCACAGCAAGTATTAAAAACTTTTGAGAGTAAAAGAATAATTAGGTAATATTTTCTCATTCTGCTTTTGCAATAATAAATTTACAGCAAATTGGAGCTAACAACTACAGTATTTACTCGCGTAATAGTCGCACTTTTTTGCCAATTTTTCATTGTGAAAGTCTAAGTGCGACTATTATGCGGGGAAATCTACTACACAATATTGTACACTCTAATGCTAAAACATTACTGGTATAAAAAAACACATTATAATAAAATTAGTAACTTATCATATGTTTCCAAACTATATGCTGTTTATTAAATACCATTTTTCTTTTTATAGTAATATTTTCATAGACGTAAAATTTACAAATAATCTTTGTGAAAATTTTGACAAAAAATTCTTATAATAAATCACTTTCACTGAAGGTAGCAGTACCACTATTGTAATATGAATCGGTGTATGAAGAATCTCCGTCATTCCATAAAATGTCATCTTTGCTTCCGTCCAAAGCGTCGGAGATTAATAGTAATATTCCTTTGTACAAATGCAAGATGAGCTGGAAACCATATTTGCTTGTTTTGTTGTTTGTGCCACTAATTAAGGGTATATTCGAAAAAAATGTTTTTCCACCCTCAACAGCTCGAAATTTTCTGAGACATTTTCAGACTCATTTTTAAAAGTAAAAACATGAAACTTGCTAGGAGTGATTTTTGAAGACATGTTTAACGTGCCGTGTGATTTCATTTTCAGCTCAATTAATTAGAATTTGATTTTTAAACAATTATTTTCTCAGTATGACCCTTTTTTCATTCCCAGATTGCACGCTTCGGAAAATTCGGTTCAAAACGCTAACTTTGACAGCGTTTAATACAGTATTTTCTGCATTTATCAAAAAATTGAGAAGCACGGCACATTATGTAGTTTCTAAATAAGAGAATTTCGCAGTTTGATACTTTTGAGAGCAAAAATGAATTTTAAAATGAATTAGAAAATAAGCAGTTTGGATCGGAATACAACCTTAAATTTTATTTATTTGCTGTTTTTATTAATTCTGCAATTACTTACTGTTCAATCTAGGCCATTTTTTAAAGTTGCAGTACCCTGCTCTTTTTAAAATGGGCGAAATACATCCTTTTTTTTATAAGTGAAATTCACCTTTAGTTGCAATCAGAAATTTCTTCTAAAAAACTACCTCATACAACAGTATTCCTAAATCAGTGTGTCCAAGACCTTGCAAAAATTATAGAACTTTATTTCTTCAGAAAATACAAGATATTGTTAAATCATGTCGTTATTTAATTGTATTTTTCAATTTGTAATTCATAAAATCCTTAAAAATTAATGTCACTTTATTTATCATATTAACAAATTATATACTTTTTCTTATAGCATTACGAAACACATTACTATATTACATTTACTCATGAAGCTCTGTCATCATGCTCTGTTTTTATGAACTAGCATCTCTTTTTAATGCATTTGACTAATAACACCAAAAGCATTTTTATATGAAAAATATCAATTATTTATTCAAATAAAGTTTTGAAATTCAATAGCGATACTTTCATATAAGCAACAATCCAAGAGTTAATAGTCGAAGAAATCGCCAAAGATTTTACTACCTACAGCAGTTTTTTTTTTTTTAATTATTATTAATATTCTAATAGTTTTAGTAGTTTAAGCGAGCAGTTCGATTACATGTTTATTAAATTTGTGTTTTATTTATGAACAATGTTTGATGAAGTTTTTAATTTGTTATAAAGGTTTTAGAATAACGTGTGGTGAAAATTTTATATATACAGTCTGTTACAAATGCAGGTAATCATATTTACTTTTATATGACACAGTAAAATAAAAAATAATGAAAATAATGTAAAATAGTCATTTTTATGTGAATAAAGTATAAAAATTCAAACCATAAGCAAAAAATAGAAGCACACATTGGTTCATTATTACTATTATTATTTTATTTACAGGATTAGATGATAATCATAAATAATAAGCCCCCTTTAATCAGTCTGTTTTCTAATAGAGTGTATAGTATAGATATTTTGAAGTTTATGCGTATAAAATCATTCAAAAAGTAAAATATTAAAAGTGTCTAGAAAAAAATAATGAGATATATTTTACATTTTAGTTTCATTCATTCAAGTACATGGATATGTGTTTTAAAAATTAAAATCTTTCAATATAACCAAATTTAAATTCTTACTGGGTTGCATAATTTCTATATTTGTCAACAAATTAAGACACCGGTTTACTTTCAAAGCTTTTCGTTCATAATGTCTAACTGAAAAGTTCTTACCAGCTAAGGATATCTCTTTATAATTTTTTATAACTTTTTTCACATCGAATAATACTCATTGACACTGATTTTTCACTCTTAATCTGTACATATGATCTTAATCTCTACATATGTATGATATCCTTTAAATAGTACTTCTCCATTATGTAAAAATTTCCTATTTCTTCTAAATAGAATAAACAATCTTCTTTTCTTCCGAACATATATTAATTTTTAAATAAAAATGTGCAACGCAAATTGTTTGAGACAATCAAAAAATTTTATTCTATAAAAAGGCCTTTTTATTTAGTACGTTAAATACATTTAAATATTTGCTAATTATGTTAAACTTTGATTATAATATTTTTATATGTCATTTTAAAGTTTGAGAAAACATGTGATTTTAACTTATAATATTTTAAAAGAAAACAAATCTGATTAAAATAAATTTATATAATTGATATTAATCATCTGATTAAAATTGTTGAGACAGTTATTTATTTCAATAAATTAAATAATAAATCTACTAAACTGTATTAGGTTAATGAAATGTTTATAAGAAAATACTAAAAGCGTTATAATTTAAAGAAAAGCAAACTCTGGAATAAAATATTTTTTCATACCTTTTTTTTCCCCTTAACGTCATTCTTTAAATTCCGATGTAATCCATGTTTTAGGAAGAACAAATTTTGGCAGTAGAAAATATGTCAATAATACATACACTAGCAATGATGGGAATCATTTAAACCACACCAAAGCTAGTGTAAATATCTCGAACTCATATTTTCGTCTAAAGTATGACCTTGGGATGATTATTCCTATGAATTTTTTAGGTTAAATGTTTTTATCTGACAGACTGCATGTTCATAACGCTACCTATTGTACAGCAAAAAACTCCATCTGCCTGTTCCAAAGGTTAAACGCAATATGTTGTTTTTAATAGTTTTATCGTCTGCGGTTAGCACTGTTTTGTTTATCAAAGCAAGAACAGATGGCTTTTCCGTTTTTATACATTTATATGATATAATATTTTTATAAACTTACTTCCAATTAAAATTTCTTGTTTGAAGAATTTTTTGATGCATTTAACTTTTTTTTATGCTTTTCAAAATAGTTCAAGTTTTAAGTTTTGTAAAGATATTTAAGTTTTGCAAAACAAAAAAAATATGAATAATTAATTACGCCATGAGTTTTACATATACTTTGTATACAGTGAAACCTCCCTGTGCAACCACCTCCATTAAGCGACCACCTCCCTCAACGACCATTTTGTCATAGAACGAAATTTATTCCCATAGGCTCAATACTAATTTTACCTCCATTCAGAGACCATTTAAGTTGAACTCCCTCCATGAGCGACCAATTTCTTTGAAGAAAATGAAATAAATTCCGCTTTTTCCTGGTCGCTTGAAGAAAGTTTTATTAGAAAATTAATTCCTGAGAGCGCATTATTCATCAAACTTCTAAAGTTAGTTTAGAATTTTTTTTTTTTTATATATTTTATTCCGATAACTTTTAAGTGTTTAAACACCTTTGTGCCTCTTTAGGCAATGAATTTAATTCTGATGACAAATTAAGAATGGCGGTCAATAAACTGCCGTGCACTATTCTGTCAAGAAACTCTCAAAAAAATAGATAAATTAATGAAATCGTCATTATTTGCTATCGTCCAAAAAAAAGAAAAACAAATGCATTTATTTACTGAACTTCGAAAGGACTTGGAAATAAAATCTATAAAAGATAAAACGTAAAATCACAAAAAACGTCAATATATTCATTTTTTATACTCTGCAGTAATTAACTTATGTAATTAACTTTTGTTTTGAAACCTAAATTTTCATATTTTTTCAAAATGTGAAAAATAAATTTTAGTAACATTAATTGTTACCTTTTTTTAACAATTAAAATCTAGATTTAAACGTGATCTCTATTAAGAGACCACCTCCCGGAGCGACCAATTTTTATTTGAACGGAACGTGGTCGCTTTAAAGTGGTTTTACTGTATTTTATTTTATATTCGGAAAAAGTTAAATTTATTTAAAAAATGTGAAACAAGTAGCCAAATTTATTTTTTAAGAATAACTTAAAATAATTAAACACTAGCAGAAAAATTTATTACTGAAAATATGCAAGTGTTTTTATTTCTTATAATAAAGCATTGCTTTATTACAAAACTCCGTCCCTTCCCATACCCACACACAATTTATACATACAATAATTTATAAATAAAAACCATTTTCCCGGATTATAGAATACAGGAAGAAAACATTTTCTTATTATTGAAATCTCTACAGTTAATACATTTTTCTAGATTGACCACTAATAACACCAAAAAACATTTTTATATGAAAAATATCAATTATGTATTCAAATAAAGTTTTAAAATTCAATAGCTATACTTTCATATTTAGCAACATTCCAAGAGTTAATAGTCGTAAATATCGTAAAATATTTTACTACCTACAACAGTTTTTTTTTTTTAATTCAAAAAGTTTTAGTAGTCTAAGCGAGCAGTTTGATTACATGTCTATTAAATTTGTGTGTTTTATTTATGTATATTTTTTGGTGAAGTTTTTAATTTTGTTGTGAAATACTAGTCGGAAACAAACACTGAATTATTTTTATTGTTTGATGTGGAAACTTTTAATCTTAACATATGTTTTGTTTTATTGCGAGTTTACACTGCGAGTTACACTGTGAGTATATGGTAGGGTTTTTTTGTCATATAATGAGACGTACGTTACATGTAATGACATAACAGTGACGTCACAATTTATTTTAATTGACAGAAAATTATCTTTTACAGTAAGTAACATGTTTTAAAGAATTTTTATAATTTTTAAAAGTTTTCTAAGAAGTTCACATATCAGTCACAGTGTGACATCGCTGAGTGGTGGCATTTTGGTCACAGTTGTGACGTGACCACAGTGACTTACAGTGACGTCACAATGACGTCACTGTGACTATGCATGCTATGAGGGTAGGTCGGACATTACAATTTCCAGTGAAGTTCCTCTCCTCACACATACAAACAACTATGACATTTGGTTAAAGTTGCCGGAAAGCTCTACTTTTGGAAAAAAAGCGCCAACGTTTTCCCCGCCAAAAATGTGAATATAATGTTGCAAGTTTTAAAAATTGAATTTGTGGGTTTTTGAAGTAATTTTTAAACTTTTTTCAATATTTTATACTTATTATTAACTAATTTTTATTTTTGAATGCTTTTCTTTAAAAAACTTCAATGTTAATAGTCCGATAAGTGGTCTCGAAAATTGCATTTTCAGAAAGTTATGCTGTTGTAAAATCAAGAAATATTCTTTTATCAGAAAAATTTTATCGATTCTAAAACTTCGTAATATAGGGATTTAAAATGCACCAGGTCTCAATGCTAGGTGCGAGCAACACCAAAAGTTAGTCTTGTTAGTCTTTTCTTCAGTAAAATTGTTTTTGCAGTATGGCTGATAAAGAAGATTTAAAGTATTAATTAAATATAAAGCTAATTTGAACATATTCATATAAATTACTGAACTAATAATTCTATTTTTATTTATTTATTTATCTTGCACTTATTGATCTTTTCTTTAATAAAACTTTTTATACAATTCATAAGTAAGTGTGAACTAAATGTAAAGATAAATTCAGCTTAGTGATATAAAATACTGAATTAATAAGCTTAAAAATCATTTTTACAGTAATTGGTCTTTTCAGCAGTAAAATAATTTATACAGTATAATTGAAAAATAAGATAAATGTGTTACCTAAATGTAAAGACAAATCCAGCATACTTCTATAAACTTCTTGACTGACGACAAATTCCTTTTTATTTCTGCAATATTCTGAATTCAATTCTACATCGGAAGGAAGGCTTATGCATCTAAAAATGTAACAGACATTTATTAACATAATCTATCAGAAAAATAATTACGCGAATAAAAATATATATAGGGACCAAAAAAAAGGGAGATTTCTTTTCATTTGTAGACAGAAATGTAATTGTATGATTCATCCATCACATGTTTTTCTGGAAAAGCGGAGTAATTTCTTTAACGGAATTTACATTTTAAGATTAATAAGTAGCCGAGAAACAGAATTAAATATTTTCTGTAAGAAGATCAAATTAACAAAGAATTTCTATTTCAGGAAATATTAAAGAATGAATGGAGAATTAGGTTGCTACTAAACTTTAAAAATTTGTTTATTGAAAATAGATATTATTTGTGTATGAAAACTTTTCGATTATTGATAAGATCAAATTTCTCTATTCAAATAAACATTTGAAAGTTATCTTTAAGAGATTGATTTTCACACTAATCAAAAATCCCTCAAGGCTAAGTAAATATCCTTTCTGTGATATTTATTTTTAAATCTTGCCGAAAATATGTCTTTTAAAGATTAAAGAAAGGGAATTTTATACTTTCATAGAGTTTTGCTAAATTTAAAATAATTATGTAGTTTTACATGATATCGATTTACAATGAAAATATAGAGATTATTTGAGGACGTAATTTTCAAAACTCACCTTACCCAGACAATTAAATTTTATGTAATCACGAGAAACCTCTGATTGCGCCCATTTAATTATAAACCAAGAGTTTAAAATGCCAGAAACACACGGTAAATCTAGTTTCTTTGAAGATTGTAGTGTTTTTTTTTTTTTTTTTTTTTTTTTTTTTTTTTTTTTAGAGAATCACCAGTAGAACGGTCGTATTAAATTACGGTTTAAAAATTCAAATTGCTTATTGGCACCACATTTTTGAAAAAAAAATATATTCACCTTATTTAATGACAGGTAAAATGATACCATAATAAAGCCAATTACACTATTCTATAAAACTGGTCGAAATGAAACAATCTGAATAAAAGATACAGCCCGTGAATATGACGGGAGCGAGAATTAAGGGATTAAATTTAAGATAAGGCGAGTTTTAAAATTCACGTCCTCATTTGTTTCTATTCATTTGTTTGCTCGTGGTTTTTAAAAACAAAAATGGACCCATCCGAGATTCCCGGGTTGAAAACTATAGATAAAAGCCATCGTATATATTATTTTTGATGTTAGAACTTTTCTTTCTCTTCCCATACTAAAGGCAAAACAATGAATGAGTTATTTTAAGAAAGATTTTTCAGTCGGCTTTTGATATAATACACTTCATTAGAACATACCATTGAAACCTTATACATATCATTAAAACAGGTTGTTTGATAAAAATAATTGCAGTTAATCAAAAATTAATGAAAAAACGTATCAGCAAATAACTCAAAGATTGCGGGGAGAAAGATTCTCACGAATCTACTGCTTAATTTTTAATCGATAACTATAATAGATTTTTTATATTTAATATACACAGTTAAAAATATATGTGTAAAATTACGAGTAGAAACCAGCAGCAGAGATTTCAGTCATACACCGTAAAAAAAAAGAAATCCCATTTTGTGCAGCTCATAATTTTACGGGGCAAAGTAGTACAAATACTTAAAACATGATATAATGCACAAAACACAATAACACTTTACTTACCAATCCGTAGTATGTAGCATATTAGAAATCATCACAGGATCGCATTTTTGGCGGATTACAAAACACGTTATGGTTGCGGTTAATTGACATTATTTTTCGAAACACGACTAAAATGAAGGATTACATCCTAGCGGAAGAAAATGTATGGGGTTGTACCATGTTTCTGCTAACAGATGGACTAGATCTGTAAGAATGTGGGATTGCCCTTAATTGTTAAGTATGTAAGGGATAAGGCGGCTAATTTAATGGATCTGACCGTTTTTCATCAAATAAGGATGTTGTCCGGAGAAATTGAAGGGAACGTTAATAAATTTACTGCTTTTTCTGAGAATGTACATTTTAGAAAGTGCACTTACAATACTAACTAGTATGTTGTGGCCATCCCAAAATTTCTTCTATATAAATCAGGTCAATTAAATCATTTAAATAGTACAAGAAATAACAACGATTTAGCACCAATTCATATCAAAGTATATCTAAATTTGAAGTTGGATGAAAATTCGTGCATTAGTTCTTGAGATAGAGCTATAGCGGAAATTCTGAAAAAATGTCGCATAGAAGCGCCACCTGTTGAGCGATTTACAACAAAAGTAAACAGCACTAAAAGATATCAAGGTATGCCTGAATCTGAAGTTTGTTGAAAATCCAAGCATTAGTTCCTGAGATAAAGCTATTGCGGAAATCGCAATAAATACAGCATAGCAGCGCCACCTGTTGAGCGATTTACACCAAAAAATAAAAAGAACTAATTTATACGTCAATTCATGTCAACGACTAACTAAATCTGAAGTTTGATGAAAATCCGTGCAATAGTTCTTGAGATTCACCTCTTGTGGAAATCGTGAAAAATGCAGCACAGCAGCGCCACCTGCTGAATGATTTACACCGAAAATTAAACAGCTCTAATTTATATCAGGTACTAACTGAATCTGAAGTTTGGTGAAAATTCGTGCATTTTTTCTTGAGTTAGCTATTGCGATAATCATAAACAATGCAGCATACCAGAGCCACCTTTTGGGCGATTTTCACAAAAAAGTAATCGGAGCCAAACTATATCTTTGACTAACTGAATCTGAAATTTTATGAAAATCCGTGCAGTAGTTCTTGAGATATAGCTATTTCAGAAATCGTGAAAAATGCCTCATAGCAGCGCCACCTGTTGGGCGATTTACAAAAACTAATCAGGTCCAGTTTATATCAAGGTCTAACTAAATATGAAGTTTTATGAAATTCCGTGCTTTAGTTCTTGAGATAGAGCGTCCACAAAATTTTTGTCACATACAGACTCACAGACAGAGTGACAGAGTGACAGACAGACTCACAGACAGACATTTTCTAAAAACCATCAAATCGTGTTCTGGGCATTCTAAAACGTATAAATCCGTCGAAAACCGGAAGTAAAATTTTTCACGAATCCAATACTTTCTTCTTGTAAAGATAGAAGAAAGTAAAAATCATATTTATATGAAAAATAAAATATGAATAATGCGTTCAAATTGCGTTTTGTAACGTATTACTAGGTTGAGCATAAAGTTTCTGGGAAATTTGTAAAAATTGCGTTGTTATGGGCAAATTAACAACAAAAGCAACAAGGACTATTCTATAAAGTAGAGACCATCATAGCCCACGACTTTCTGCCACCGTTCTGCCAGATTCTGGATTTGCTGGCTATGTTTGTCGCCGTTACCAGCACCTTGATCCTCATTAATCTCATCGAAAGCTTTCATAATCGTTAGGCCTTTTCTTTAATAATGCCGGGTCAACACACGAAATCATATTGTTCAATAGGCATTTTGGAGCCAAAGTTCCTGAACTCCTATAAATACCCAACAAACACAGAGCTATCGGAAAGCAATCGGAGGACAGCCGCTTGCCGGTTCTGGCGGTAACGGCACGATATCAGGTTGCCAATATCGGTTCCAACACTATTGTGGTCCCCCGAGCGATAGTCGGTCCTTTGGGCTGGCACTTGGTCGGACCGGTACCGGCAGGATCAGCAAAACTGCCGGCAGGATACTATGCCGGCTGCAGCCCGACAGCAGCATAAATAAAAAAAAAAATCTTTTTTGATGGCGCCATCTATTAGCCAACTTGACATGTGTCTTTGTCAATATTTCAAGGGAGCATATTTCGGCGTTGCAACAAGTTGGTTTCGATCCGAGGACCCCAGGGACAGAAGGTAAACGCCTTAACCACTCGGCCTTACTGCGGGGAGGATTCTCATGGGGTCATACGGGAAGGGCATTTCTTTAAGTGATGGCTTGTTGTTGTGGATAGATCGTAGATGGGAAAATTGGAATTTTGAAGTGTTTTAAAGTTGTTTTTTTTTGTAATTGTCTTATCCACATTTAGTTAAAAGTTAATTTATTATTTAAATGAATGAAATAAATATTTTAGCGAACTAGTTAAAGCAAACAAATTCTTTTTTTTTTTTATACATTTAAAAATTATTAAATATTTAATGAAATTAATTATTTTTAGAGGTTTTGTTCAGTTAATAAAATTTTCTTATTAGTTATTATAATATAATTACATGCGTTGCGTTAATTTATAAAACATATTTTTACTTTCTTCTATCTTTACAAGAAGAAATTGAACAGATGTGTTATTATCCCTCCATCAGCCACCTTGGATTTTTTTTGGGGGGCGTGAATTAAAAACTGTTTTTTAATTAATAGTTATAATTATTATATTCCAGTTTTTTTAATATTATATTAATCTATCAACAATATTTAACCATTGGCGACATTTACGACTTGGCGGAAAAGGAGTTTTCACGCAAGAAAAAAACCCAAGATGGCGGATGGAGGGATAATAACACATCTAAGCCGAAGAAAGTATTGTATTCATGAAAAATTTCGACTTCCCGTTTTCGACGGATTTACACGTTTTAGGGGATAGAGATTCCAAAAAACATGTTTTTACAAAATATCTGTCTGTGAGTCTGTGTTTATGTGAGTCTGTCTGTCTGTATGTAACACAAATTTTGTGGGCGCTCTATTTCAAGAACTAATGCACGGAATTTAATAAAAATTTATATTCCAGTAGTCCCTAATATAAATTGTTGCTGATTAGTTTTTGGTGTAAATCGCACTTCAGGTGGCGCTGCTATGCTGCATTTTTGGCGATTTCCGCAATAGCTCTATCTAAAGAACTAATGCACAGATTTTCATCAAACTTATGATTCAGGTATACCTTGATATGAATTAGTGCTGCTTACGTTTTGGTGCAAATCACTCAACAGGTGGCGCTGCTATGCTGTATTTTTGAGAATTTCCACTATGGCTCTATCTCAATAGCTAATGCACGAATTTTCATCAAACTTCAGACTCAGGTATACCTTGATATCATTTGGTGCTGTTTATGTTTTGGTGTAAATCACTCAACAGGTGGCGCGGCTATGCTACATTTTTTTCAGCATTTCCCTTATAGCTCTATTTCAAGAACTAATGCACGAATTTTCATCAAATTTTAAATTCAGATATACTTTGATATGAATTGGTGATAAATTGATGTAATTTCTTCTACTATTTAAATGATTTATATAGAAGATTTTATATTGACGTGATTTATATAGAAGAAAGTTTTGTGATCTCCACAACATACTAGTTTTAACATGGAAAAACTTATTTTAATAAATAAAGTTGGAAATTAATCACTTTAATTAAAATGTTAATTAGAATAAGAATTCATTATCTGTCATTTGATGATTTAAAGAAGAATATATTTTTATTGACAATGTAGCAGTATTTATTTTTTTACTTATGAGCATTTTTTAATCTCAAAATAAAATAGAAATATTTTTTTTTCGTTTAGTAAATAATTTTTTAGAAGAGAGAAATTTCGGAATCTTTCTTTTAAATTTTAATGCTAAAAAGATGTGTAGATTTTTTGATCTTTTTATAGCTTGTAAAATAATTTCAAAAGCTTTTTAATAATTTGATTTTTAAATAAAATAAGAATCTTAGCTATTATTTTTAAAATGAATATATAATTGGAAATTAATTTGAATTAACTTATGAAGTATTTTTCTTTTCTTTGTACGATTAAGTTTATAATTAATAATAATTTTAAAAATCTTTTGATGATTCAAAAAATTGTAAATCCTTTTAAAAATGAATTCAAAACATTTTTTTAAATAAATAAACACAGGCTTTTTTTGACATTTTTTTATGTTTATCACTATTAGAATTTTATGTGAAATATATAACTCTTATCAAAACTCAAACTCACACAAAATTATAAGTAAAAGAAAAAATGTCGGCTAAGACTAAAAATTCCGAATTCGGACCGATGTTGGTATTCATCTAATCGTACTACTATCAGATATCACATATCGGTCCTGCGTCACTTGCCGGTATAAGTCGCTTGCCGATATGTAACCATAAGGGGACCAATTACGGTAACCGGCAGTCGAAAAAGCAGATTCTTAAGTTTTAGTTTCCGATATGCTGCCGAAACTTCACCGAAACCACTATGCCGATGCCGACAGTTAACCGAAACTGCCGGCTGCGGTTCGAACGTGTGCCGAAAGGTACGTGTTTGCTGGGTATATACTACTAGTACTTTTGTATACTATAAAAATTCTGGTAACTACCCGTAAGGCATGGTGACGTCACGGCGACGTCGTTGTGAAGTCACACTGTGATTTTGTGACCGTCGATGTGACGTCACGTGACGTGTATGTGACGTTATACTGACTAAAATGAGAGGTCGTTATGGCCGTTTTAGAGGTCGTTTGTGACGTCACATTGTGACCACTCTGTGAAGGCACGGTGTGACAAATTTGTGAAAAGTGTGTCATTTGTGACTATTTTGGCATTAACATTGTGACGAACCCGTGACTAAAGTGACAATGCTTTGAAGTCACACTGTGACCAATTTGTGAAATATGTGTCATTTGTGACGAACTTGTCATAAACTCTGTGATGATTTCAAATGAAAATCAAATTTCGAATTAATTGCTTAAAAGGCGCAAAGGCGAGCTAGTGAAAAAGATTCCATGCTGGAACTGGAACCCGGGCCATCAGTATAGCGCACTGACATTCTACCGACTGAACCACATGGAACGATACCTAGCCTGGAAAATTTCTCACTATTACATGTTGGAAAGGCTACAAACGCAGCACAAGATGGAATATTTATCGTGAACCACCGACATGGGGCAAACACGAAACTTAATTAAATCCAGCATCGATTGAAACTATATTAATAATTGGAAATTTTTCCAGAGAGAAACATTCGCCTTGCATACAGTATTTCAAATGAAAATCAAATTTCGAATTAAAATTGCCTTTTAAGCTATTAATTGAGTTACGACTTCGTTTAAATTAATACATTCATCTAATACATATTTAAAATAAAAAGGAATTACCCGTTTGACAGCAAATATAATATAATATATATATATATATAACTACTGTGATTCTTTAAGAATAAAATAAATATTTGTTGCTTTAAATAATAATAAAAAAATTAAATGGCGTAAATTACCTCCTTTTTATAGAAATATAACGTAAAAAAATGTTTAGCAATTTAAGTATATTTTTATTTTAATAATGCGCCGTAAAACATTCGCTAAAATGTGTATATATATGTGTGTAAATGTGTATATATATATATATACATGGATTTTTTACTTCTGTGTATGTTAGTGTAATGAAGGAAACGAGTCTACACAGTTTATAAAATGTTGACGTACAAATTTGAAGAGGCGATCTGGTCGTTATTCTTATTTAATTGACATATAATAAACACAAGTTACAACCACAAACAAAATAATAATTAAAATAATAGTATTTTCTTCTTTAGATACACACATCACTTTAAACTGTACATCGCGTCGTCTTTTCATATCAAAACCCTAGCACCAACACTCCCTTCACAGAGTGTCAGCTTTTCGAAAAGGCAGTCCAAATTTTAGCTATCATCAGATGAGTACCGTCATCTATCGGTGGAAAAGTTAGTTCTCTGTAAGGTCCTTACAGTTAGTAATAAGCTATGCTGCTCTAATACTAGCTGACGCACCAGAAGTTAGTCCCGAAAAATACTGATTTGAGAAAAAATAGAGTAAGAAACAAGTACCTTCTTTTTTTAATCTCCCGTATTTACATAAAAATAGCTTGTGTTTCATATACACGTTTTAAAATTAAAATTTGGCTTTTATCAAACTACAGTTCTCATAACTGGCTTGAAGCAGTTATTTTTGACGAATTTATTGCTACCCGTAAAATGTTTGTTTGATATCGTCCGAACTAAATAATAATAACTAGAGAACAGGCATTCTGCTTTATCAGAATTTAGTGTCGCCTCCGGCATTTCCATTACTTCATTTTCTTCTGATGGACTGATGGCTTCTATTATTTTGAAACAGTCATTATAAATGAAGTGTTAGGTGAAGATGAAAGAGCAGCCTTAAAAAGTTGTCTGGTCAGAATGGGGGGGAGAAATGGCCATAATTGTTTTTTAAGGCTGCTCTTTCATCTTCACCTAACACTTCATTTATAATGTCTGTTTCATAATAATAGAAGCCACCAGTACATCAGAAGAAAATAACTCGGTTAAGCGGGACTCTTCTGCAGTACAAAACATATATAAATTTTAAGACTTAAAGCCCACGTTTTATTTCATGTAAAATGACGTCATTCGCATCCGCTTAAGAATTTCACAGACCGACAGTAAATCATGCATAGTACATCACTATCGCGAAATAATGCACAAATGCAGCAAAAAGATATCGTCATTCAAAAAAATCGAAAAAAAAACGGCTATCTAATGATTCATAGATACTTACAATTAAATATAATATATAATAGCTCCATTGCTTTAACAGAAATCATTCGTTTATATATTTTTTTCAAAATAGCACGTATTTTAATTACATTTTCTTTCGGTTGTTATGAGAAAATGGCAACAAAAATATATAATTACTATTTTAAAAGTATTTTTCCTTTGCTTTCTACAGAAATGGATAAAATGCCGTTGCCAATATTAAGCAAATGGCTCCAAAAACTACAAAAAAATTAATATTTCAAAAACAAATGGAGATACAGTTTTCAAATAAAGTGCATTTAAAAGAACTTTTTTTTCCCAATACGACGGTATAAGAACTGAAAGTGTGCGATGCTTAGAAGTTAAAAAAATTGCTAAAGAGTATTTAATCGTAATGATTTGTTTTACAGCTAGCCTTGGTAAGCTAACGTTATTTTTTGGACACAAAATAAGCTGGGAGAAAGAAATAGCATACCGGACCGGAGGCTAATAAAGGAAAAGAATTAAATGCGATACCTATATTTTTAATAAATTCGTGGTTTGTGGATCATCTTATTTTGTAACAGCTAAATGTAACTTTATCGTCATTAAACAAACTCTCCAAATTTTATCCCGAATCCACCATTTCCTCTAGTTTAACTTGAAAATGGCATATTTATGTGAATAAACCATACACTTTGAAACTATTAACTTTGTTTAGCGCACATTTATTTTTAAATATTCTTAGGAGGCTTATAACAATTCCTTAAAATCTACATTTAATTAACAATATGTTGAAATTTAAAAGAGTGAAATGCGCGAAAAGTGTTCTAAAAACATTCTAAGTTACGATTACTTTAGAATTGTTAATAATAAAATCTTAAAACTTGCAATGATAGTTATTTTTTAGATGTTAATATTCTCTAAGAACTGTAGAAAAAAAATTGAAATTTAATAGGTTGAAATTGACAAAAAGCGTTCTAAAAGCGCTCTAAATCATGAATTCTACTGACCTGTTAAAGATATAAACTGAAAATTTTGCATGATAGATACTTATTAATTGTAAATATCTCGAACGAAATTAAGAAGGTAAAATGGGCGAAAAGCTTTCTAAGAACTTTTTAAATTACGAATTCTGGTCAATCCCAGGAAAATAAAAACAGATTTTAAAATGCAAACTGATGGTGAGAGTCACTGCTCCAACATATGCTACATTTTATGTTGGAGTCATTAACACCAGGGGCTAGCATGGCATGACGCTTAATTTTAAAACGTAAATCCTAGCTAAGAACGGTTTAAAAAATTTAAACTTGAACTGAAAACGAATATGAGTGCAAAGAGTTGAAAGTACATTCTAAATTATCATTTTTATATAAATAATTTAGCGCTCTTTATTTTGGCGCATTTTTGCCTAATGCAGTGTAATAATGCAGTTTAATATAACTGTGGTTTAACTAGTAGATTCTTAGCCGTATAATTTCCTCTAATAAAAATCTGTACACAAATACAGACATAATTCAGTTCGTGAGCAAAGATGCGAGTTTTGTCGGTGTAGGATATTTCTCTTAAATGCATATATTTATTAGAACGGCTATTTTAAGGGGTAAAATTTAAAAATGCTGTAACAGAAATGCATATTCCTACAAAAACAAAAAGAAATAACTAATATATAAAAATGAAAATTTGTCTGTCTGTCTGACTGTAATTCTATACAAATCCACAGTTTGGAAGCCAGAATTGTGAAATGATACTTACATGTTTATTAAAACCCGACGAGGCAACTAAAGTAATCCGGAATCGAAATAATTTTTAGTTAATTTTTAGTTTTAAAAAAAAAAAAACATTTAACAGCAATTTCCTATCAAATTTTTACATTTTTCGTTATAGCAGTTGCCAACAATGAAAAATTCACAATAAAATTCTTACCACAACAATTACTTTTCTATTGCAAGATTTTGACGTGAAAAATTAAATGAAATAAATAGCTGGACAATTTTTTTTTTAAGGAATATTACGTCATAACCTTTCTATTGCAAGATTTCCACGTGAAAAATGAAAATGAAATGAATAGTTTCACGAATAAAAAATAAACGGTCAAGTGCGAGCATTACTCGCGCACAGAGGGTTCCGTAGAATAAATATAGGAATTTGCAATTGTATTATATATTTAAAAAAAAAAAAGTTGCTAAAATAATAATAAGACTTTTTAAAAAACTATATAACGTAGGGTTGGGTATAACTGTATATATTAGAAAAGTGTAATCGTGTATACCATGAAAGTTCAAAGAGATATATGGAACAATATCAAATATAGCTATTCGTATAACTCTTTTTTTAATATTATCCTAATCTGTTTATGATGAACTTACTCTCTTAAAACGAATGAGTGGATTTGCCTACTCAAGAATGAGCACTAATTTATTGGATCGTGAATGAGTTGATTTTTAAACGCTTCACTCAACTTGATTTAAGCTCTTATTCTTCTATTTTACTCAACGAGAGCGACCGCAAAACAGCTCAACTTGATTAGCAAGCTCGTTTCCTGCCGCTCTTTTGCGAGTCGTTCTCAGATTCGTTCGTCTCGTCTTATCGTGTCGCTGGCCTGCTTCAAGATGGACGCTGATGTGTAGATAAATATGTAAACATTCAAGAAGTTTTCTTAATGAAGGAACGAAAGGATGTGTCTGTTTTATTCGGTAAGTTTTATAAAAGCATTTTTTAATTTATCCTTACTTTTTAGTGGAATTGCATGTAATGATTTAAATTTATAATTTTTAATGCACGTTGTAACACATTCTCCGTCACGCTGCAGGCAGCTAATTTTAGAAATGCTTCTATATTTTAAAATTATTCTGCCTTTTTATTTTTTACTTATTTATTTTCGTTTAAAATGTCCTGTTTATTAATTTGTTGAGAAATAAATAAATAAGCTGATCATAGCGTCATGTTAAAGCAAGGGTCGGGGGAGGTAACAATAATAAAAGTTTACTTTTTCGTGTGACGAAACTTTTTGTCAGATATAACAGTTCTAAGTATTTTGTAAAAATAATTTTTCAGATAAATCATATCAAACAAAAATACGTTTTATAATTTGTAGTAAATAATTTTGTGAAAAATTACTAGAATTCCTCCCTAAAATTTTCCAGAGAATTGTTTCTTTCTCCAAATACAGAATTTTAATTCAAGGTTGGTATTCAGTTATACATTTTTTTCAATCTAATTATATTTTCAAAAGTCAATTTTATTCCTTAGAAGTACAATAGTTTATTTCTATACAATACTATTTGTGTAAAAGAATTCAAATAATTACATAAACAGTGTTCTACTGCATCCATTCACCATCACTTTTCAGCAATTCCCTTTCAATTTTCCGAGAGCTATATTTTCCAATTTACCTTCCTGACAATTGGGGTAGCCGGGGTAAAATGAGTATATTTTTTATTATTAGTTTACCACACAAAATTTTTTGAAAAATTAAAAGTGTGAATGAAATGGTCACATATCTGGCAATATTTAAACTTTGTAAAAACAAACTAGCAGCATACTATTTTTTTCTTTTCTTACTGGTATGGTGAATTATTCATTTGTCCCTCATTTCAAAAGATTTAAATAAAATATAAGATAATTTTGGTATAACCAATCACTAAATTCTTTTCACAATTATAAACATGGGTGCAAGACCTTCAGTCTCGGAAAGATTTTTGGCTGGTTGTAAATTATATTTTATATTGAAATAATAGCAATTTTACTAGCAAAAACTTTTAATTGCTCTTTTTTATTGTAAAAAATCCATTTTCAGCCATAAATCAAGACATTGAGATTGTCTAGCCCATCGCCAGTAGGTTATACCTATTCAGAAAAGTTTTCAGTCTTGGCTTGGATGGACTTCTTGCACACATGATAAAATCATTTTTATTGTTGTTTTTCTGTATCTTTTTTCTCTCCCCCCCCCCCCAAAAAAAAAAAAAAATATATATATATTTATGCTGCAAAGAAAATATTTCTGTTAAAGACTGTATATATACAGGGGTCGGTGCCGGTTTTTATTCTTGGGACCCATTTTGTGAAAAGTAAGTTAATTTGTGAATTTTATAATATTTTTGTGAAAAATAACATTTTGCAATGAAAGTTGAAATCCAGTGAATCAAATTCGAACCAAGAATTTATGAATAAAAATATTCTTTAAATCTTCTTGCTACAGTTTTTGTTTTTCGTGACCTGATCTTATTTACAAATTACACATTTTTAAAACACTTTTTATGAAAAAGAATGTTACAAAAGAGCCTATTTTATTAAAAGGAATTTTGCGAAGGGGCCTGTTTTATTAAGTTCATTTTTCTGAAGAGACCCATTTTATTAAATTTATTTTTCTGAAGGGGCCCTATTTTATTAAATAGATTTTTGTAAAGGGGCCCTAAATAGGCCCCAAATTTCGCCTGGATCGACCCCTGATATATAATCTATTTTTGTAAAATCTTATTTGATTTCATTTGTTAAATGCTTTATTATTACAAAAAGTTTGTCTATCTCTATATACATATTTATTAAATAAGAAAAGCAACCAAGTATGCTAAAAATCCACATAAAAAATTTGGCAATTTAGTCATAAGCAAAGAAAAAAATTATAATTTAATATTTGATCAGTAAAAGAAATACTAAAACTAAAGTGTCTATCATTAAATAAAAGCGGTGCTGTATCTAGCTATACTAACAATTTTTTTTGTTGTTCTGAGCATATTTAAATATTGGTGTTTTTGACGCTTAAAATGCAGTTTAAACCTATGTCACGTCAAAAACTGGTTTTTGACGGCTTAAACCCAACCTTGATTTCTTGTCACATAGGGTAAAATAGGTATTATAGCCCATCTTTTTTATGAGAGTTTGTCAAGATATGAATGTATGAAGATGGATCAAAATTGAAAGACCTTTGAGAGCAAATTGTTATTGATCCTATGCTTAAATGTGAAATTATGCTATAAATTAGTCGCGAACATCTGTTATCTGCGCTGCATGTTGGAATGTAAGTAACATTAAAAATCGCTGTTAATTGACAATTTCTCAAAAATCACGTTAAAGTATCATATTTTCAGCCATATATTAAATTAAAACACATGTTCTAACTATACTAAATTATTAAATTGGGTGGATTAAAAGAGGACAAATAGTAAAAAGAATCGAAGCAACCCATGGAAGTTAAACCAAAGGTTCTTGCTGTAGTGAATCCAATGATTGGTGGCTGGGTCCTTGTGAAATTCAGTGTAAAGAAGTCTGTTCAAGAATTTACAGTTCTTATTATTGATATCCCTGATGAAGATAAATACACTGTAAAGTTTGCAACAAAGTAATCTGCCGGAATATTTTATGTCTTCCCTGAGAAAGACGACATTGCTGATGTGCAGGCATCCTGAATTGTTAGGAAGTCTCTCAACCAAGCTGCACCGGTCATTGCTGTATACATTTTGTATATAAATTTTCATTCACTTATAGCTAGTTAACTTTATATAATTGCTTTTGATTTAAAATATTTTTTAATTAATTTCTCATTTTTTCCTACAGATACTTATGCTGATATCTATCTGCTTTTGAACTGCATTAAATAAAAAAAAAATAAATAAAACTTTAAAAATGAAACACTATTAGGAACATGATTCAGAGCATGGACGTAAATTGATGTTGTGAAAATTGGGAGCAGTTTTGGGTGAGTGGGGAGGGGTCTAGGATAGGATTTGTCTGTACTTGCATCTTATTTCTATTAGTTTCATAAGTGTTTTTATTTGTAAAGAAAAAAATGTAAACAAACTGAAAGGGGCAGGTTTTTGTCTTCCTACCTCACCCCAGTTTACACATATGATTCAGAGGATGGAAGTACAAAACTCTTAAATGGTTTACACATTAATTATATTGTAATTCAACTATAACCAGCATATATCCATTTTACCCTGAAGCACGGGGTAAAATAGGTATAGGTTTTTCTCTAATATCTCATTTGCATTTTGCAATTTGTTTGCGGCATTGTATAGTTGATCTTCACAGTGCCCCTTGTTGTTTATTTTAATCTTTGATTGCAGAATTTTATTTTATTTTTTAGACAATACTTTCCCTTTTAGAACAGATTCTGAAAGGTAAAAGTAATTTCTCAAAATAAAAATTCTGCAATCAAAATCGAAAAAGTAAACATGGGCCGTGAGGATCAAGCTCAGATATACAATGCGCCACCACCACCACCAAAAAAAAAAAATCAAAATGTCGAAATGCAAATAAGATTAGCAAAAAAAACCTTCCCATAAAAATATGAACAGCCTTAACTCGCAAGTATCTTCACATAACGGGGCAGGAAAAAAATACAGATTTTGTCAAAAGTTAAAAAGCACTAATTTTATTAAAATGCAAATATCGCCAGAGAACTTTAGAAAATTTCAGTAAAGAATTTTGTCAAAGGATCTCGGGGGGGGGGGGGAGAGAGAGAGAGACAACGACATAAAGTTTTTGTAGTAAAAACAGTTCTTTTATTCTAGTCAACACTAGGGATACACCGAATATTCGGTATCTATTCGGTATTCGGCCATGTTACCGAATATTCGGCCAAACCGAATACTTAAGGAAAATTTTTTAAACATATTTTTAAAAACTTTATACAACTTCTACATTTAACAATCAACTTACAAAGATATTCAGAATAATTAGAAACAGAATCATATTTAAATAAAAGAGAATGTTATTACATTATTCATTTGCTGTTTGTTAAGTATTATGTAAGAAAATTAACCAATCACGAGGATTTTCATAGAAATTAATTATGTACAAATGCAAGTTCCTAAATTTTGTCTAGCAAATAATCTGTTCCTTGCTAAGATTTTAAGAACAATTTTTAGAATCTCTGAAAATGATTGTCCACTCCAGACACCTATCTAGGATGTATTTAAAAACTTCCTTGCTTAAATTAAAGGGAGTAGAACAATTATTCTTGCTAAGTTGCCACCATATAAAATTTGAATTGATTTGTAATATTTGTTTACTTTTACTTCAGTCTCTTCCTGACAAACAAATAATATATGATACTGTACAATTTTTCTTCCAATTTTTTCACTATTAAACTTTGATTTTAAAATGTTTCTTTTGGAATTTAAGAAAATTTTATTTATCTGTATTAATTCTCAGAAGAAGCCACGAAATTTAAAATTTTACTAATTTAAAAAGTTTTATGACTATCCTCTTCTTAAATAACTCAAAGCAGATTTTTTTCAGTATAAAGTTTACTTGTAATTGTAACTCTTGTTTATTAAAATGTAAGTTTCTGTATTGAATAGTATGTACAATTGTTTTAAAATTTAATATTTTAATGCCTTTAAACTTTGAAATATAAAAGTATTTGACAAGCCGAATATTCGGTATTCCGCCTAGCGGTTACTATTCGGCTGGCCGAATATTCGGTATTCGGTTCACCTTTAGGCCGAATATTCGGTATTCGGCCAAAATCACTATTCGGTGCATCCCTAGTCAACACTGTCTTCGCTAAAATTTTTGGTATTTTTTCATGATGAAGCCACAATCACCCCCCCCCATCCCTCCCCAGCTTATCAATTTAGCCATAATTTCATATTCTAAAAAAAAATTAATAAATGAAAATGATTTGAGAAATATATCATACAACAGTAAAATTTTAAAACATTTTACTTTTTCATATCATCAGGGCAGAAACTAGTTTCTTTCAGTAAGTGGCAAAAACTAATACTAATCCTCAG
This sequence comes from Maratus speciosus, assembly GCA_963932465.1. Classification (NCBI taxonomy): domain Eukaryota; kingdom Metazoa; phylum Arthropoda; class Arachnida; order Araneae; family Salticidae; genus Maratus; species Maratus speciosus. The sequence goes on from OZ010786.1 coordinate 14,007,213, forward strand.
TGATTCATAATTCACATATGTAGGTATTTGATATGTAAACAATTAAGCTAAAAATTAAAATTGAAGATTATGAATGTTGTTCAAAGTAGCAAGTCAGATTTAGTGATGCTCTGAATAGTGATTTTGGCCGAATACTGAATATTCAGCTAGCCGAATAGTAACTTTTTGGCCGAATACTTTTTATTTCAAGGTTTAAGGTATTAAAATGTTATTTTTTAAAACAACTTTGCATAATATTTAATAAAACAATTACATTTTGATAAATAAGCTCTTTATAAGTAAATTTCATATTGGAAAAAAACTTGCTTTGAGTTTATTTAAAGAATAATAAGACTTTTTATTAATAATGAAATTTTAAATTTAATGGTTTCCTCTATGAATTAACATTTTAAAATCAAACAGTAAAAGTGGAAAAATTGGAAGAAAAAACGGTTCAGGTCGATTTGAGGCTGAGTGTGAATTCCTGCAAGTTGGGTTCGGGTTAAACCCAAATTTTCAAATTTAGTTTGGTATATTTTTTTTAGTTTATCCCTGTTATAATAAACGTAGATATTTGTGTATATGTTGTTTTCTAAAGAGACTTCCGTTTTTTCTGCAACCCTTTGGCAAAGTTTGTTTTTTCTGCAACCAGACTTGTATAAAACCAAAAACTTTCTGTGTGCATAAATATTGTGTCAAAAACTATCTGCACATTAATTTAATGTTTATTAACGTAAAATACCGTGTTATGTTATTTTAACAATGTGAATTAAAAAGAGTATTTTTAAAATAATTACCATTTAAATTAAAAATAATTAGTATTAATCAAAGAATAATTATTTTGGTCAAAAAAAAACCCAGCTAAAATTGCATAAGAAGGGCAGAAATAATGTGACATTGCTACTGAAACAACTAAATCACCTTTTCTAGGAAGAGGTATCCATTCATAGGTATCATTAAAGAGACTGGTGAGTTTTTACCGCGCCCCTTTGACAAAAATCATGTTTTTTCCTTTTGTCTTTGACGAAATTCTCGTTTTTTCTGTGATCATTTGATGAAATTCTCTTTTTTTCTCGATTCTTTGATGAAATTCACATTTTTCTTCGATTCTTTCACGAAATCAGTTTTTTCCCAATCTTTTGACGAAATTTGCATTTTCCTACGATCTTTTGACGAATTTCGTATTTTTTCATGCATTTTTAACAAAATTCTCGCTTTTTTCACAACACTTTTGACGAAATTCTCGATTTTTTGAAGAAAGTAGTTTTTTACACGATTCTTTTACGAAATTTGCATTTTTTCAGAATCTTTTGGCAAAATTTAGGGCTTTTCCGCTATGCTTTTAAGAAATTTTTTTTTCCTGAGCCCTTTTGCCGAAATTTGCATTTTTCTAAGATTCTTTGACGAAATTAGCTTTTTTTCGCGATCCTTTGACGAAATTAACGTTTTTTTCTGCGATATTTTTATGAAATTCGCATTTTTACTGAGATTTTTTGACGAAATACGTGCTTTTTTCTCAGCCTTTAGCGATATTAATATTTTTCCCGTAATCCATTGATGAAATAAGTTTTTTCTGCGATTTTTTGACGAAATTTGTGGGATTTTTTTTTTCACGATCCTTTGACAAATTCGGGTTTTTTCCGCTATGCTTTTAAGAAATTCTTTTTTTTTTTTTTTTTTTTTTTTTAACGATTCTTTGACGAAATTATAATAGAGAATATTTTTAATTTTTTGGTATTCAAAAAAAAAAAAAAAAAAAAAAAAAAAAAAGTTACAAAAATAAGTTTTTTTCTACAAATTTTTCTGCAAGGTTCCGAATTTTTGGAAAATCTTCTGCGCGTGCGTCTATATTATACAACTGTGTCTGCAACCCTTTGGCAAAATTTGTGTTTTTTCTCTGCAACCCTTTGGCAAAATTTGTGTTTTTTTCTGCTATCCTTTGACAAAATTTTCTTCAACCCTTTGGTAAAATTTGTTTTTTCTGCAACCCTTTGGCAAAATTAGTTTTTTTCTGCAACCCTGTTGCAAAATTCGTTTTTTTTTTTCTGCAACCCTTTGGCAAAAATTTTTTTTTCTGCAACCCTTTGGCAAAATTTTTTTGTTTCTGCAACCCTTTGGCAAAATTTTTTTCTGTACGCATTTGGCAAAATTTTTTTCTGTACCTCTTTGGCAAAATTTGTTTTTTTCTGCAACACTTTGGCGAATTTCCCTAAATCCATTCATGAATCGGTCGCGGAAAAAAATTGAGAATTTCTTCAAATGATTATGGTAAAATACCAGATATTTTGTCATATATCTCAGAAACAAATGGTAATTATCTTCAATTGGTTGTTGAATAAAATTGCTATTTTCGTAAAGAGTTCAGAAAGAAATTGCGAATTTCGTCAAAAGATTGCGCAAAAAATAATCGGGAATATCGATAAACTTATTTGGTGAAGAATATTACAAATTTCGTCAAAAGGTCGCGACGAATAGTGAATTTTGTTAATTAGTCACAAAAAGATATCGCGAATTTTACTGTTCGATTGCACAAAACTCAAGAGTTTTGCCGTCAAAAATCAACCCAACCCAATTTATTGCTTGGGTAAATTGCAGGGAAATGAATTTCCGTTTTTTGTATGTTTCAGGCACTTTTGAATGAACTCATCATTACGTCTGTTTTGAAATTTTAAGTTAAAATCATTTAAACGTTTTAAATCGATAACATTGTTTTTGCACATTTTCATTTTAGGAACAATACTTTGATCCTATCACTCAAGCTGCTATGGTTGAATGGAGGTTATGGCAACAATGAGGTTAAATTTAACACCAGCCCAAAAGAAGTACCAACAAAGAGGACTATCAAAGAGACAAGTGATAATCCTGAAGAAGTGTATTATCAGCAAGAAAGGTATAAATTTACATATTAATCTTAAATATATTTAAGTTTTGATTTTGTCATGAAATTTCATTTTTGTGTGTGTGTGTGTGTGTTTACTGTATTGGGCCAGTGTGACCTTTCAGATACATATGTGGAAAAAAAAAATCTGTTTTCATATTAGTAAACTTCATACCTAGCATCTATCTTTACTATCCCAATAGCAGAAAATTTGCTTTGAATGTTTTTAAGCATTTTACTAATTTTTATTAATAATAATCTTAAGTTTTAGTAATAAATAATAAAGAACTAAACATAATATAAAGTTGGAAAAAAATCCAATGGAAAAAAAATCTGTGACGCATGTCACCCGTCAGGAACTTTCTGCTACCAGGTTTCCTATGTGTTTGGAATGCAGTGCTATGCAGTTTTAGTTCATTTATTTAGTATCGTCTATCAGTCAGATACATTTGCCCAATAACATAAAACAGCATATAAAATTTGATTTTGTCATAACATTATGCAAGTTAGAAAAACAAGTCTGTATTTCTGAAATAGATATTCCTAACATGTATTTAATATGAAAAGCATTTTTATTAATAGTTAAAAAAAAAAAAAAAAAAAAAAAAAAAAAAAAAAAAAAAAAAAAAAAAAAAAAAAGGAAATTGAAATTGAATTTTTTTCAAAATTCACTGTTTATAGAAATTTTTTTAACGTAAATTTCAATGAAAGTAAGCCTTTCAATATTATTTTTTCATTTTCTTACATAATTATAGCTTTGTTATTAAATTATGATTAAAGGTACCATTAAAAACAGTGAAAGTTTTGATTATCTTTGTGAAATCCAGAATTTTTATAAATCTAGTCTTAGTCCTGATACAGGATTTTCGAGGTTATACTGTATTCAATTAGACATGTATCTCTGACACATGACATGCATTTGACTGTTGGAAGAAAATTGCCGCCTGACTGCTTAGATTTTATGGGGTAAGGTTAAACATCATTGTTGTAATAAAACATTTCATATTTAGAATAAATTTAAATGTAGTTTCATCCCCCCCCTTCCAATGTATACATTTTGAAAATGGCAACAAAGGGAAATTTTCAACAATATTTTGTAATGTTGCTTAAGACCTTTTAAATTTGTTTTTAAAATATAAATTTATTTTAAGATTGTATCAGAAGTAGGGTGTCAACGATTTAAATCACGATTTTAATCAAGTGATTTTTTTTTTTAAAATCATTGATTAAAATCAAAAATTTTTTAATGTTTAAAATGACATAAAAAAGTATTCAAATTATTGTGACTTATGAATACACAAAACAAAGCTTTAAATAATTGTTTCCAAGTATAATTCCTGAGTATTGTGAAAAATTTTAAGTACAGTAAGTTTGTAAAAAGTATGCTTTTCTATCTAACAAACATAAAAACCATTTAATTTAAAAATATTTAAATCTAATATAACTTTCAATGTCATAATTTCCTTTTAATAATCAAGTTATTATTTTATATACAATAAACACAGCGATAGTGTCAATGATTTTAATCAATTGATTTAAATCAGATGATAAAATCACATATTTTCTGATTTTTTAAAATGTTGTGAAAAAGCATGATAATCAATAATGAAAACGATCACTAAATCACTTGTAAAAAATGTAATATTTGTTATTGTTAATTATAACAATATTAAACTGTGTAAAAAGATGTTATGATACATTTAAAAAAATCTAACTAAATGTTAAATAACTTCAAAACATTATAATATTTAGTAGCTATTCAAATATTTTAATGTTGTGGGGAAAAATATCTGATTTAAATTTCAAAAATACAATTTTTGTACTCTATTTATAAATTATGTGTAAGTTTGCTGTATACATTGCTACAATTTTTGATCAATTTGATAGACATACACTTTAAAACCTGTGTAAAATTACTGGCTGCTTTATGAATTTATCAAACTATTATTTATCACCTTTTTTTCAACCACTTTTTCAAAAATGTAGATTGTGTTCTTAATTAAACAGTTAATTGTTTAATAATTACAAAATTTAATCTGTATCATCAATTTAAAATTAAATGCAATTTATCAATAACTTTAAAATATAAGCAGTATTTAATATTGGTTTACATGATTATTATAAAATATTAATGCACATAAAACTGTATGTTACTAAAGAAATTTTTTATTTGCAGTTTTTTGTAATTTCTATAATTACATAATTAAAATTTTATTAATTAAAGCAAAAAAACATAGATTATGTTAGTAATTGGAGGGTTATTCATTTTTGAAATGCTTAATTCTTGGTAGATGTTAATATTTTAACACGGGAAAAAAAATCAGATTTAAATTTTTAAAAAATCAGATTTTTTTTATTTAAAAAAAAAAAAAATCATGATTTTTTTTACACCCTAATCAGAAGTAACATGATAAACAAGCGGGTAAGTGTGATTGCACAGATGGTTTCATTTATTCATTTTCCATTTTATTCACAATTAGCCGAATTTTCAGTGGTGTAACTTTATATAAAGCTAAAAGTTTTAGTGTATGCTTTTTAAGAATATGCATGGTGCATGGGGAGGCGGTTTTGTGTGTGTGTAGGTTTTTATTTTTGAGGCTCATTTTGTGAAAAGTAAGTTATTTTTGTGATAAATAACATTTTGTAATGAAAGTTGAAATCATGTTACTCAAATTTAAATGAAGACTTTGACAAAACTTCTTTAAATCACCTGGGTAAAGTTTGTTTTCAGTGAGCTGGTTTTATTTACAATTTACACATTTTAAAACAGTTTGCGTGAAAAAGAATGTTACAAAGGGGCCTATTTTATTAGATTTTTGTGAAAGGGTCCTAAATTTTGCTTGGAACGACCCCTTATATATATATTCATATTTAGAATAAATTTAATTTTTAAAGTTTCATTCCCCCCCCCCCCCTCCCAATTATTGTTTAAAAAGATATGTTTGTATACATTTTGAAAATGGTAACAAAGGTGAATGTTCAACAATATTTTAAGAAGTTGCTTAAGACTTTAAGAATTTATTTATACTTACTTTAATCTAAAAACTAATATTTTAAAAGATTCATAATCCTTTGCATTACAATTATTGCTATTTAACTTAATTTCAATATTTTCTTTTAACACAGGAGAATAGTGACCTCATGGAGGAATGCAATTCCGCTGCGAGGAGTGGAATTCAACAACCATATCGAATCTCTCAAGGTTCTTCAGCAGAGAAGAATACATATTTTCTTGTCTTGACAAGAAAATTTTAAATGAAAATATTTACATGTCCAGTTAAAGGTGTTGTCAAAACACTCCATCTGTTGTTAAAATTGCTATCAATGCTACATTTGTTTTTTCTTTTTGTTCAATAAAATTGTTAGTAAATAATGTTGTTTCTTTCCCCAACGATATTCTAAATTGCATATTTGTAGCTTTTTATGCCAAAAGCAGGAGCCAATCTTATGCCATTTTAAAGTTTTACATTTCTTTAAAAGTTAGTAGATATAAGAAACATTGGATAAAATCAATGGTTAATTGCAACAAGACAAGATTAAAAAAGAATAACTGCAAGATAGTACCTAATAGGTTGGTATTTATCCAATCAAGACATTGTTCCTTCTAACCCAGTAGCTAAATTTTAAAGTTATACTTGAACATAATTTCAAGTTTCAACAAATGTTTTAAATGATATAAAGAATTAGGTTGATCCATTTCTAAAGTTATTTTGGTGCATAATTTATTTGTAAATATATGAACTGCTTTAAATTGACATTTAGCAAGTGCTAATTAATTAGCATAAAAAAGCTTAACAATTAATATTTCTTTAAAAGTTAGTCAATTTAAGAAGTAGTGTGAATTAAATCAAGGGATAATTCAACAAAGTATATAATGGGATAGTGTTTATCTTTTTTGAAATATTTTGTTTTACTTATTACAGCCTAACAATAGCCGTGTGACAACACTTGTGATAATGTTAGTTCCACGGGGAAGTTATTTTCAAATATCTTGCTTGGATTTTAATATTTGTACAGGCTTCTTTTTGCATATGATAGCTGAAGACAATCTATATGCTGGCTAGTTTTTACTTTAACTTAGGTTTTATATTTTATTTTAAATACTTTAATTTTCGGAACGGATTCTAAAATTGATATCTTAATACAGTAAATGCTCGATGGGACTCATATGTGTTCATAAAGTCAAAAGTTCGTAAATGGGAGTAACATTAGTTCAGCGAGATGCTGGGCGGGACCAGTACACCAGTTCGTAAAATCGTCTACTGTATTAAAAAAACTATCCAAAATTGCAAAATTAAAAATAAGCCTGCATAAAGATCCTATGCCTCCCCCCCCCCCTAAAAAAATTATATGTATATATATATATATATATAAATCCAAACAATGTATTTGAAAATAACTTCTCCATAGGATTAACACCATCATTTCTGGGCGATTCCATGGAGAGTGTCACACACATAACGCAGGCTTTAATTTGCATTTATTCAATTATTTATTATTTATTAAATTTTAATGTTAATTCTGATTTTAAGTGGTATGGTAAATAAGTTACCATATTTTTAAATTTAAATGTGTGGCAATAAACCTCACAGAAGTATATTATTTAATTACATTACTCAAAATGTGCTTTTTCCTACTTCGGAAAAAAGCACATTTTGCGTAATGAAATTTAATGATATATTTCTGGGAGTTTTATTTCCACACATTTAAACTAAAAAATATGGTTATAACTTATTTACCATACCACTTAAAATCAGAATTAGCATTAAAATTTGAGAAATAAATGAAAATTAAAGCCCTCATTACATGTGACTCTCTGCACGGAATCGCCCTTCTATACTTTTTCAGCGACTAGTGTAGGATCTTAAGGCTGTTCTTAATGGCTCTGCTCAACAAGCACAAAATGTTTTGATACATTTACAAATTCATTTTTTAATGGAAAGATATAAAATTGGAAAGCCTGGTTATGAAAGCTATTTGGAATTGAATTTTCCATTTTTTTTTAATCAATAAATTACCTATTGAGTTATAAACGATTTTGATCACGTGACAAACACGTTTTCGCCCGCTCTTGAGTGTTTTTTCTCCTTTCATGCAGAAATTAAGTTCAAAACATCCACTTTGACACTATTTTCTGAAAGATGTATTGCGTTTGCAAAAAAAATGAAAAAAGCAGCTTGATTACATAGTTTCTGAACACCCAGCTAGTTTCATGCATTTTCGATCAAAAATAAATTAAAACTTATGTCAGAAAGTTGCCCTTTTGGATTTGAGAAGTCAGCTTTTAAAAGTTGTCATTGGGATTTTTCCTTTCCTTGGTGATTTCAAGTTTACATTTAGATATTTTTTTTTCATTTTTTTTTTTTTTATTTACGTTAAATACTTAAGATTGGTTTAACTGAAATTTTTAGTTATAAATCATATTTTTTTTTTTCAATCAAAAAGTAATACAATTATATAAACCAGTATGAAGGAATATAAAATTAGTTATTTATTATTTTAATTTGAAAATGTGGCAAGAATTCTGTGTTATTTTGAATTTCATTGATAAAAATCAATCACAGGTTACTGAATTTCATTTAAAATGACATGATTTTATTTAATCAGTTAATTAGAAATCACTCAAGGTTTTTTTTTGTAATTTTGAGCGAGTTCTTATGAATGAGTTTATTAAAAATCACTCGGGATTTTGCATTTTAAGAACATCATTTAAGTGTTCATTGCATGAACTCTTAAATGAGTTGATTTAATCAATGTATGAATTGTTACAAATTGCCCAAGAACTACTGGATTAAATCTGAAATGACTCATTTCACTCAAGTTTGAATTGATTATAAATCACAAGTGGTACTGGATTTAGGCTTAAATTATTTCATTTCACTCAAATATGAGTTGGCTACAGATCACACAAGTGCTACTGAATTTAGTCTCAAAGGGATTCCATTTCACTCAAGTACGACCAGATTTAGTCTTAAATGACTTAATTTCACTCAAGTGTGAGTTGGTTACAAATTACTCAAGTGCTACCTGATTTATTCTTAAATAACTTCATTTCACTCAAGTATGAGTTGGTTACAAATCACTCAAGTGCTACTGGATTTTACCTTCATTGAGTTGATTTCACTCAAGTATGAGTAAAATAGAGATCACTCAATCATGAGTTGCTTAAAAACAACTCATTCACTCGAGTTGTTTCAACTCTTTATGAGAAGCTGACTTTCAAATCATGAGATGAGGGGATTTCGGCTCAACTTGAGTTATTTTGGCTCTTTCGTTTTAAGAGTGTAATTCGTACTGAGAATAAAGGCAGTGCATAGTTAAACTTCATTTGGCATTTCATGAAACTAAATTCAGCGTAGTAATAACCTTTATTTCTACAGTGTATCTAAAACAAAACCTTTGTTCAAAGTTTAAACTTGGCATTGTGCTAAGCGCGCTTCGAATTGAGGTCTCAAGGTTGCAACGCCGCCTTGGTCAGTGCCCCGTTTTTCCAGATAGGTATTAATTAACATTTAAAGTCACTCCAGGCGTATTGAGAGATACAATCAATGCAAGCTATCGCGAATCTCACAGTATTTATGCGATTCATTCTAATTAATTATTTCGAGGATGCCCTTAAAAAACGGACACCTAATTTTGATTCCAAAACAGATAAACGGCACCAAGAATATTTAATTAAAATTTTCCTTTTATCATGTACGTCAAAATAAGCAAGTTCGCATTTTCTAATAAATTCGTTTATAAATTCTGGTGTCAGTTCATTATTTCATAAGTTTATAAATAGAATTACTCCGTGTCGGAAAGGATTAAGTGGTCGCAGGACTCTTAAAGCTTCAAAATTTATGAAATTTTAAATTTTTTAGATGTTAAACTCCTATCTTTTCTGAATATTTTGATATAATTGTTTCCTTGAAATTCCCATTAGAACAAAAGTTTTGGCTTTTAGAATTATACCCGCTCAATAGCTGAAGCGGCGTTTCCGAAACTTTAAAGCCATTATTTTCCAAATGGCATTTTTGGGTATAACGCGCAGGATACCTCAAAAACTTCTGAATATTTTTTCATGAAATTTTCAAAACATATACTCCATGTTATTCTGTATAAACTGAACCTAAAATTTCCTTTTTATTGTTCAAAAAAATATTTTTTTAGGTGATTTTACTGTTGAAATTTTCAAAATTGTATACTAGCTAAATGCAGCATTGCATTAAAAATATAAAAATGCTTTAAATACAAATTTATTTAAGTTCAGGGAAGTTATTACAATCTGAAGTATAAGTAAGCACCAAAATTTTCATTCTAGTTGCAATATTTATTTTGTAATCCTGCGCGTAAACTGTTATGCCAATTTTTTCTTCGACAAATGTCTAACAGTTTCGAGCCCCCTATAAATACTAATTCTGTATTTTGCAATTTTTTAAATACATGAAACGAAAGAACATACTTATATCTTTCATTCCAATTAAAATTGTGTTTTAAAATTATATACATTTTACAACATTATATGTTGAAAATGGTCTTTTTTTCATTTTTTCCTTTTTTTAGAGTCCCAAGACCGCTTAAATTAGTATGTTTCTAACAATTTGACGTTTATTGCTTTTATACTGTTACTGGACATTACATTACACATTTATATCATTAAAAGTCGTTAACTACTCATAGAGTACGCCGCCCTGTCCTTGTGTATGTCCAAGCTGACCGTACCTTTAAGGGTTAATATCTCAGCTAATTACCGATGATTTTTTTCGAAAATCATTATCAACAATACTTTTATTCTTCTGCAACGATAGGTATATTCAACGATGCTGAACAATTTTTCTGAATGTCCGTAAATCGAAATTTGTGTATAACAGAAAAATGCTAATTACTCAAAAACTATGTGACCTAGGGTAGTCGCTATAATTTTCCGGAAAGGTTTATATTAACGTCTACTACCTCTAAATTTTTCATAATGTTAGTTTCAGTAGATTCGGAATTAGTTTGGGGGGGGGGGCATATTTTTGCGCTACATTTGCAACAATATCTTTGAAAATATAATACCTAAAATTAAAAGGAAAATATTTTTGAGTTCAGCGTTACAAACGCTTTCACAGGATATCCCACATGATATACAAAGAAAATATTTTTTTTTTCTCAAGTAGCATAATTAGCCCCTCAACTTTTTTACTAAATATATTTATGAATGTTTATTAATCTGAAAATATATGGGTCAATGGTCTTTATTACTTCCCCGAATTTGAACTTTCCACGTTCCATAGTTTACGATTAAAAGGCTGTCACAGACAGACAGACAGACAGGCGGACATACACAGAAGTGATCTTATAATGGTTCCGTTTTTACTTTTTAAGTACGGAACCCTAAAAAGAGAATATTACGTCATATTGGAAATATAATGGACGTCAGCAGGTAAACATATAACGTCATATAAGTTTGAAAGAACGTATTGAAACATGATAAAAACCATATTATGGAAATATTGGCATATTTTAACATTTTGATGTTCTCTGAATTTTTTTTCGCCATTTTTAAATCGATTCCCTATATAAGTGTGTTTATGCGTGTATGTTAGATTTTCCACAAAGGCTTAAGACCCTAGAGCCATTCTTAGTGAAGAACTGAAGTAAATAATTCAGTTTTTTTTTTTTTTTTTTTTTTTTTTTTTTTTTTTTTTTTTTTAATAAAATTCATAGAATTTTTGCACTTGCAGTTTTTCTTTAGTCATGAAAAAATTATTTAAATAACAAAATACTCGGAAAACAACTTTTCATCAATAATTTTAATCTCGCTCTTAATTCAGATCTCAGATTATATTTTCTAAGTAAGTAGGCAATCTGTCGTCCGGATTAAATGAAAGGAAAAAAAAGTGAGAATTACGTAAATTAACCGTAATCGTTTATTTTTCAAGACAAATTTTCTTAAAATTCCGGGCAGCGCCGCGTACTTTAGCTAATATAAATATATATTTACATTCAATTTATTGTAGTGTAAGTACAGTTTTAACAGTTAATAGAAAATTTCTATACTTAAATAGTGGTGTCAGACTCTTTGGAAATTCCGAAGACTATTCACCTCTTTATTGTAATTACTTTCATAATACTTCCAAAAAAGTTTTTATTTAAAGCTTTGAAAATTAGAATCAGATAACATTTAGTTATTATTTTTCCTTTTTCCTTAATGAATCTTTAATATTATAGGTGTACTCATAAAGTTGTTTGACATTTTAACTCGCATTTAGCACATCTTTACATTGAAAAAGCGTGATAAAATGCTTCAAAATATATTTATTTACTGCTAATGCAATAACGTAATTATATTGTAGGTAGTAATTTGAATAAAACATTTGGGTGATTGTTGATATTTTAACGTAGTATAATATTTCCACTATTTCATTTCAAAGCCTATTATTGGCATCAAAATATTTAATTTCAACTATTTGATGCTGTTTTGTATTATAATGTCTTTCAAATTTATATAAATAATTAATTTCACTCGCGGGCCAATGTTTTAAATGTGAATTCCATTTCATCGCGATGTTAATTCATTTATATTAATCGATAAGGTCAGAAATTGAGTTAGAATAGTTCACCCAAATATTTTAAACTATTTCGATTATTAAATCGACAAGTTAAATACGTACATAGCAAGTTTAAACGAGGAGTTTTAGTACACTGCTTAGTTTTACCGTTATTTTGAAATATCGCAATTAATTATAATCTAACGAGATCTGAATAACTCCTATTAAATTGACATAAATCTCTAAAATTTAATCAAATGATTAAAATAATTCTAAATATGCAATTAAAATTTATATTCTAATCTCCGTCCTGAGATTTCGAAATAATTGAAAAGCAATCAAACAGAAATTTCCATTTATTTAATTGTCAGTATATGTTTATTTTGAAATAATTAAGTTGCAAGAAATGCAATTTATTCTTTTGCATAGATATAGAAATTGAACAGTTTAGAAATTTCCTTATAGTTGAACAAAATAATTTTCAGAAAGAATATATATTAATACAATGAATATATAATGCATATGTTGGGAATTACTTATCTATCTATTCTAGTAAAAAATAACTAATCCTGCAGCGCCGCAGTTGACGTAATTGATTTTACTGTGAAGGTCGTATTTCCACAGGTTATAATTAAAAACTATTGTTCATAAAAACTTGAAAACTAGATATTTTATAGAGAAATGTATCATAATAACGCTGCAGTTGTCGCTTTTAAAATCATACAATTATTTTAAGAGATAATGAATCTTGGAATCTGTAAAAATCGCTGAATCAAAAAGTTTTATGGCATCAAAAACTGTGCATACCAATTTAAACTTCTTTAACAGGTATTTACGTACTTGTCTGAGATCTGCTCTGTGCAATGTATTTTTAATCAATCTAATTGTGCAAGGATTTTTTTTTCATCTGTTAATTTAAAATTTCAATATTTGAATTTTTAATTTAATATTTCATTATTTGGAGTGTGGGGTTAATTCGCTTTCAACATGTTTTATGGAAAATGAGTAAAATCATTTTTGTTTATTTTTTGGATTAATAATTAATTATTATTTCAGAGTACTATATCGGAAGTGATAGACTTTTCTTGGCGAATTCGCAAGACTGTTATATGAAATAATGCATTTTTGTAGGCATGTGGCTTGCTGACTTATGATTTACCATTCATGTATCGTTTTATTTAGTTTTGTTTTTTCCCATAATTATTTTGCTTTTATATTTAATTTTTTTCTATTAAATTGTGATTATAGAGATTAAATTATAGTTATTACTTCCGGTTCATTAATTTATTTACTTTTGGCATATTATAAAATAGATTTTATGTGTTATTATTATGAACGTTCAAAAAGTAACGAGCCGGAGGCCTAGGAACAGAAACTAGTAAATGTATTTCAGACGTATTGGCCCTGGCTGTTGAGGCACTTGTCCCACTGAGACACAAGGCGGTGAATGGCTGTCGCGTAAAATTCCTCGGGCTGCGATGTGAACCCGTTCCGCACGTACTGCTTGACGTCGTCGTCCGAGGTGAATCGTTTGCCCCTCAGAGCCTTTTTTAGGGAACCAAAAATGGCTTAATCGCAGGACAATTGGTGTGGACTTTATGGATGGTGACCAAAAACCTACCACTTGAATTTCGGCCCGAGTGTCGTAATCGTGTTGGCCGTATGAGGCCTTGCATTGTCGTGGAGCATGAATGACCCACGGATGAGATTGCCTGGTCGTTTTGATTTGATCGCTTGATAAAACGTGGTCAAGGTTTGCGAGTAATGCTGGGCATTCACTGTTGTCCCGTGCTGCAGGAAGTCTATCAGAAGGGGACCGACTTGGTCAAAGAAGAACGTCATCATAACCTTTCCTGCACTTGTGTGGATGGCCTTGTGTTTTCTTGGTGGTTTCACTGGAGACTTTGTCGTTTCGATTCTGGTTCGAAGTGATGAAACGAAGACTCATCTCCTTTCGCTTACAACTCGAATGAGCGACTGATGCATGCTTCTGCTAGCTTTGTAGTCACATGACTTGCACTCTTGGCCATCTAGCGGCGGTCATGCGGACGTCCATTCTCTTGTCGAAAACCCTCTTTGTTACTGACGCAACAATATTACCATTCTGTCACCGGTTTGCCTATTCCAGACTCCGGCTCCTTTCTTTTTGAACGACCCTTATATATTGTGATTTCATCGTATGTTTTATTTATTAATTTGTTTTCTGTACTGTTTTTACTGCTGTTGTTACACTTTGATGATTTTATAAAACTTTACTTATTTTTGGCTATCGCATCAACTACTTAATATTGTTTGATTGATTAAGTAATTCCTACAATGAAATGATTTTGATACATATTTCATTCTGTTCCATTTCCATAATGGTTGCAATGAATACATCATTTGTCTCATATCAAAGAGCACCTTGATTAAAATATTAGGCGTATTTATGTTACCCGTAATTGATGACATGCATCATCGGAACGAATCCTGAAGTTACATTAAATTAGTATTTAATAAGTCATATTTTGAACCTTATCGTTATTTAAATGAAAATCGTTGAAGGTATAATCATTTAGAAATGTCTGTAACATGTAATGTAATTTGGGTAGTATGTTTAATGACATTGATTCACGGTTAGTATTAAAATATTATTAAAGAAATAATTTGACATCACAAATAGAGAACTTGATCAACATGATAATGATTTTTTATAAAATTATATCCAGATTAAATTTATATTTCATCAGTTATCAAGTTTAAAAATTGATAAAATATTTGAAAATTATATTACTTAAACATGTATTCCCAATGGAGTTTATACAATCATAAAGTCAACGTGTGGTATTTATTGGATATGTATAGGGATTTCACCATATCTAATAATATATTTTTGAACAATATGCAGTTATCATATAGTTATCATACAGTTATAAATACTTTCTAAAGGAATAATATTCCTCGACGTAAGTATAATACAATTTTATCCTGCCAAAAGTATCATAGACATAGACCTTAAACGTCTAGTTCACAAAACAGCATTGTACAGTCTGTTCAGAAATTACAATAACAATAATAATAATGTTGCAAATTATCTAATAAATAATGTTTTAAATTATAATTTAAACGACAAATATGTAACACATATAGTTGAAACAGAATTATTAAAATTGCGATTTGAGTAAATTTAAGTAATGTGCTAAAGGATTAAATTAAACTATTTGAAATAAAGAGAAAACACATTGTTATCAAATTAAAAGATCGCTTGCTTTAAAGCAAAAAAGGTATGGAAATCAATTTGATATCGCTCTTTTGTTTTTCTCTTATTATAGGTTTTTCGGTTTCAGAACTATTTTGAAACGGAACTTTCAACTCATTCGCAGAAGAAAAATGTTTATTATTAGCATAAAATTTTCGAAATAAATTACCCACAGGTTTTCCACAGGTTTCAAATCTGAATTTTGATTGTAGCACTAAGAAAAAGAAAAAAAATTATTTAAAGGCACGGCAAGAAGCTGTTTCCTGCCGAAAAATCCACTCGTCATCACCGAATAAAGACCTAAACCATATGAGATAATCATGTTGTGAAGCTTGAGCTTTTTCAGAATTCATACGTTCTAAAGTGTTTAAACATTTTGAAATTTCCCGAATTGAAAGAACTTTATTGGTAAATAGACAAAAATTGATGATTGTCATGTGCAACCAACATTTTCTTCGCATCGTTTCGGCTTATTCCGCGAGAAACGAATTTTAATTCTGACATCGTTGATTGTAGTTTGTGAACATTTAATTAATGTTGCTATTTGTCTTTCAGATTTATATGCTGCCTCCTAATAAAACAAAAGTTCAGCTCGTTGCTCACATAGCTATTTTCACTGTGGCATCGTAAAATAAATCTTCAATACCAGAACAACACCCGAATCTTTACTTTTTTGTTAATCACTTTACAAAATACTAACGCATGCGTTTTACACAGATTTTGAATTGATATATAGTATTAAAAGTTTCTTAAGTGCTCAGATAATTTCTTAACAGGTACCTTATTTAGTTTATAGCAAAATGAGTAAATTTTATTAAAATTGAAGCTTACTTTTAATGTTCTGATTAGAATAGAAAATATTTCACTATAGATTTTAATTATACGAAGTAAATTGTTCGCAGTATGTCACCTTCTTCAGCAATTCTCGAATACTTCTGTGTTCTTATATTTTTTTAACTCGCTCTACAATTGTATTTAGCACATTCCGGTATATATTTTATATTCATTGCCCGGTCATAAACATCGTTATTTGAGATTTTATTAAATAAAGCGAACAGTGACAGTAAAAACAAAAATACAGAAAGAATATTCTGAAAGTAAAAAGAACTGTGCTTACGAAATTCATAAGTGAAAGGAATGAATATTATCTGTCTCCTAAACCTGAATAGAAAAATTATTAAGAAAAATTATTAAATTAGTATTATATTAGAAAAATTAGTAAATTAGTAAAATTACCTGATTAGATTAAAGTACTTGAATTTTTTGGTTAGGAATTGTTGCTGTAACAGATAAAAACATAACAGTTCTGCCTTCTGTTAAAATGAATTTTACAAATGTATTTTTTCTTCTCCACTCCCCCCTCCCTTCTCTAACACACATGTACGCATGTATTGTCAACTGGGAGAAAAAACGTAGACATAAGCAGGTTTTCTAAAATCTAAAACAGTTTTTTTTTTTTTTTTTTAATCTTATAACTATATAGATCTAAAGATATATAAAATATATTTAAGTAAATACTCTTATAAAACTCAACTTTTGGAAATGTTTTATGCGGAGGGTTTAAGATTAACTTTTATTTGGCAGTTTCAACAAAACAGCGGGATAAGACCGGCATCTAGAGATTCCTGGTACTCAAGAAATATTCTTGCAGGTTCAAATGCTATTTAAGCTTCTTTTAAAATAATACTTCTTTTCGCCATTGTTTCCATCATCTTCGTCATCAGACAGGCTATTGTAAATTAATTATCAGTGCTTCGTACATACCTAAGTAACCTTAATCATATTGTTGTGATAATTCCGACTTATACAAGTTTCAGAAGATAATAATTAAAATAATTAGATATTAACATGGAAATTAAATGAGTTTTGCCATAGAAATATTATTAAATTAAAAAATATGCACGTTTTCAATAAATACATGTTTGCCACGAATACTATATATTGATATATTAACAAAAAAATTAAACATAACAAAGCTATTTCGAATAATAATACTTTGTGCCCATAAAAAGTTATTGGACGTCGATTTAAGGAGGGCTGCATTTAATGTATTGTATTACATATTATTGAAATTATTTTGTTTTTCCAACACCTTTCGAACACATGGTAATTATGGTATATAATGTTATAAATATGACGTGTATAAGTTAATTTTTTCATTTTGTCACTACTTTAGAGTTTAATATTTTCCAAATTTTTATATTAATACTAATACTTTACTTTTTCTAATAAAGTAATGTAACGCGCGCCACCCGTTTTAAAACAAATAGACTCTACCGGCAGTCACGTGACCGTTTTCCGTGAGTTTTGCCGAATGAGAAATGCTGCGAGTTCGTTGGAGTTCTGTTCTGTTTTTGAGCTGTGGTAACATGTAAAAAGTTATATCTGTGTTATTATATATGTGTTATGTGCCGTGCTATTTGTGATGTGCCGTCTTACCAAGATTAAATAAAAAAATATTTAAAGTTATACCCCGAGAAAGTGTTATCTTGAAATTATGTGAAATTTCTGTGTGGTTTTAATCTGAGCTAGCCTTACAGTAGGATTTTTCATTCTGTTTGATTTCTTTATTTTATTCTCTCTTTCTTTGACAAATTTAATTATTTTTTAAATTTTAGTAAATTTGATATTTTGCGTACTCACTAGTAAATCATTATTTTGCAACATTAAAAAAAAATGATATTTTATGACCATCACAAAATATTCTTCTGACAATCAATCTATGAAATCAACTAAATTATTTAAATAGAAATATGAAAATTCATCTTATTCTACGCATTTGATTGTGTGTTACAGGCCCACGAAATTTGCATCATATAAAGACAGTCACACACGCACAGTCATAGACAGACATTTTCTAGAAACAGTCAATTTTATTTTTTTAGCCTCCGATCTGCTATATCTTTCGGACAGCAATTAAAGTGTCGTCCCTAAAAAATAACTTTACGTTTCCTAAGCCAGCCGTAAAATGAAGCCGATGTATCATGGTACAGTTAAATACTGATAATCTCTAGTGCATTTTTTAAACTTCTAAGCATCGCATATTTTCAATTTTTACACCTTCGTATAGAGCAAAAAGTACTTTTAACTGCAATTTGTTTGAAAACATCTCAATTAATATATATATATATATATATTTAGATTTTAATACCATTTCTGTAATGTAGTAACTAAAGTACTCCAATTCTGTAGAAAGTAAAGGAAAAATAGTAGATTTCTGTATGTTTTTGTTACAATTTTCTCTGCAATTTTCTCTGCAATTTTCACAATTGTAATTAAAATACGCGCTATTTTGAAAAAAAAAATATATATATAAATGATTTTTGTTAAAACATGGAGCTATTATGAACTATATGTAATTTTGAGTATCGATATTAATGATACAAACAAAAGAAGGCAAATGAATCATTATATAGCTTTTTTTTTTTTTTTTTTTTTTTTTTTTTTTTTTTTTTTTTTTTTTTTTGTCCAGTTTCTTGAATGGCAACATTACTTTTTTTGTTGGGTTTATGTATTTTTCCGTGATAGTGACTTGCGTCTTATGCATACATTTCTATAGATGTTGTTTAAAACTGGATAGTAAATATGGAATTCTTCAGCGGTTTCGAATGACGTCATTGTATATAAAATAAAAGCGTGTATTTTAAGTCTTAAAACTGAAAGACCTTTTGTACTATTTATTTATTTGTACATATATATACATATTCTTCGGTGGCGATACTAAATTCTGAAAAAGCAGAATTCCCATTTTCTAGTTATGCGACTTAGTTCAGTACATCATTTCATTCAAAGAACGGCAGCACTTCTGAGTTAATACCCCCTTAACTATAGATCATAGAGAATATTTTTCTTCCTCTGAAGATAATTGCCTTTTTGTGGATTGCAAAGAAACAAATTATTTAATAATAATACGTTTTATCTTACTCATTATAAATTTCTTATTATTTTATTTTTGAGTAAATCATTTATATATTTATTTTTATTTTTGTTTACTTTGTTTTACCATGCTTGTTTGCGCCGATATGCTATTTATTTCAGGCAACAATTAAAATGTCTTCAATAAAAATAACGTTACACCTAACCATAAGCTACCATAAAACGAAGTAGGTGTACCATTGTACGGTAAAACACTTATAAACTACTGCAGTTTTTTACACTTATAAACATAGTACATTTTCACTTTTTACACCATCGTATTGAGATAAAAAGTACTTTTAATTTTTATTTGCCTTTTCAAAAGTATATTAAGTTATAAAGAACAAGAAACGTTCCACATCTAAGTCATTTAACTTTTATTGACTTTGAAAATACTCGATACTTCCGAAAGCGGGTTTTTCTGAAACTTATTTGACGTGCAATAAATTTGAAACTTAATCGGAACTTATTTAGAACCACTCGTTCTATTTAATAGCATTTATTTAGCATACGTGAGCGCTGTCTTCAAAAGTAATAGAATTCTTCGATGGATATTTGTTAAATAAGTTGCATGTGGTAGAACATTGTAAAAGAAACGTACATGATAAATTTTATGTACTTGAATCGATGCCTTCTGACCGTGTTACCCAGAGGTGTTGCTGAGTATCCTTACGCAGGAATAGAAAGGGAAATTCATTATTATATTAATTTTTCGACAAAATAAATATTGAAATTTCTTTATGTACAGAATACTTAGTAAAAGAATTTTGAAAACTGGAAGCGATATTTTCCTTGTTTCTGTCATGTTAATTTATAATCTGTTTAAAATTAAGAGAGAAAACAACTAAATAAAAGCACTTGCAAATTGGAAGATTTTGTAATACTTTGGTTACAAAAATTGCCAGTAAAGCGTCTATTGTTTCTAAATTAACGATGGCTGCTTTGTAGAAAGAAGAAGAAGAAGAATACAATTTGTCTTAGAAAATAAAGCAGGCTCAGACTATCATCACCAGATCTCTGATTGAGCTTCCATGAAACAATTAATGCTGTTTCAAACGCATCTACAAATACGGGCAAGTACCATTTTACTTACCCATCATACGAAGTATAGGGTAAGTCTTGTAATCGTTTTGAAAATCGGAATTTTTTTTTTTTTACGTTTTTACACGTTTCAGACACTGGAGATTCTGGAAAACATATTTTTAGAAAAAAAAAATTACCGTCAGTCTCGGTGTGTGTGTTTTTAAATGCTCTATCTCCCAAACAAATTGAGACAGAGACTTGAAATTTGGTGTGTACTTAGTACGTAATAATGGGAAGAAGCCTATGGAATATCAGTAACCCCGATTATCCGGAATTATTTTTTCGGACTCTCGAAGTATTCGTTCTGATAAAAGGTAGATAATTTTTTTTTCGAAATTTCTTATTTTAAGGAGTGAATATAAAAGCCAATAAGAAAAACACAAATTTTGCTTAAAGAAATAAGTCAATCTGATAATTAGGTGTCGAGATACTTGTAATCCTATTTTCCACACACTTCGATTTTTCATGACCCAGTGTTTCATTCAAATTTCAATTCAAAGATATATTTTAATTGGAAATGAGACGCTTAATAAAACATAGTAAACTGTCAGCTAATATTATTAAAATTTTTGGAGTTATTGGGATATTTCTTTTACGCAATTCGGTATTACTTGACTACCCCATAGACCACAAAAGCATCGCCAAATTACAAGATTTAATGCCAATAATGGCTTACCGTAAATTTCAAATTCAATTAACATTAAACACGTTACAGGTAAAATTATACCCATTTGTATAGTTTGACGAGTAGTTTGGCAATTTATATAATTTGTCAAAATGGGTCGATGGAATAATCAAGTAGTACCCGCAATTCAGTAATAAAGCATTACTATGTATTAAAAATACTGAAATATATGTTTAATTTTTATTTTGGAATTACAAGGCATTTTATAAATAGTTTACACATGTTTTATTTTCATATTTTATATTATACATATCCGTGATGGGTAAGTATTACGGTCACCCCCAGCGACTAGTTACTTTCTTCTATCTTCAATAGAAGTAAGTATTGTATTCGAAATTTTTTTCGACTTCCGGTTTTCGAATGATTTACATGTTTTAGGGGTCAGAGATCCCAAAAAACATGTTTATAGAAAATGTCTGTCTGTCCGTGTGTCTGTCGCCATTGTGCCATCAAAAAGTGTGTGAAGTTATGTATAGAATTGAAACAAAATATTATTTTAAGTTTTTGGCTATGGCAGGTTTGTCCTCCCTGAATTTGGAAAAAAATCGCCTGTAGGGGGCGCTGTAATAGCTATTTTTGTGCGATTTTGAATATTGTACCATCCAAAAGTATATGAAGTTATGCATAGAATTGAACCAAATTTTTATTTTAAGTTTTTGGATATGGCAGGTATGTCCTCCGTGAATTTGGAAAAAAATCGCCGGTGGGGGGCGCTGTAACAACGTTTTTTGTGCGATTTTGAATATTGTACCATCCAAAAGTGTATGAAGTTGCGCATAGAATTGAACCAAATTTTTATTTTAAGTTTTTGGCTTTGGCAAGCAGATCCTTCCTGAATTTGGAAAACATTCGCAGGTAGGGGGCGCTGTAATAGCTATTTTGCATATTGTACCCTCGAAAAGTGTATGAAGTTATGCATAGAATTTAACCAAATTTGTATTTTAAGTTATTGGCTAAGGCAACCAGGTCCTTCCTTAATTTGGGAAAAATTCGCCGGTAGGAGGCGCTTTAATAGCGATTTTTGTGCCATTTTGAATATTGTACCATCGAAAAGTGTATGAAGTTATGCATAGAATTGAGCCAAATTTTTTGTGTTTCTTTTTGGTCAGGGCATGAAAGTCCTCCCTGAATTTGGAAAAATTCCGCTGGGGGGGGGGGGGGCACTATAATTACGATGTCTGTAACATTTTCTTTATTGTACAATCGAAAAGTGTATAAAATTATGCATACAATAGAACCAAATTTTTTGTGGATGTGTTTGGCTTTGGCCAACAGGTCCTCCTTGAATTTGGAAATATCGTGCGGTAAAGGGACTCTGTGATAGCGATTTTTGTATACTTTTCTTGATTTTTCGTAGTTCTATTGTCCATCGGCGGCTCGTGCAAAGGAGGGAACTCACTTCTTGCTATGCCGGCTTTTCGCAAACATCTGATAGCAACAGAATAAGGAAAAACTATTAATTTTAACAAATATCATGATATAGATTAACTCGTTTTTAGTTCATTTATTTGACTGAAGCAGGAATTTATGATGAAAATCAAAGTTGGTATAGTAATGAACTAATAATATTGAAGTATTAATATATATAACTAGTTTTTGAAATATTAAGATGTATAAGATAGAAGAAAATTTTGGGATTGGCACATCCAACTAGTGTTTCTTTGAATTGAAGCGAAATAAGCTGCTGCTGTTTCGCACTTTTCATATTTGTGATTTACATCATGTTCTTCATTGCTATTAAAAAGTAAAATTTTAATCATGCCTGCAGCCTCTTGTTGGCGGAACTGCTCCAATCCCATTATTTGACGAAATTTCTGCTTTTGAATTCAAGTAACTCTGTTTAATTACACGCAATTAACTTGTAATTCCATCGCGGATAATTGAGATTGCAAGTTTGCCCAACTCTGGTTTTTACTATCTTCTTGTAGATGAATCATCGATCTCCTCAGTGTCAATCAGTACATCGGGAACAGACACGGAGAGCGTCCTCTTTCCATCTGCAACCCTTTATTCTACTCTTATTCCGACTCTTTTGCGGAAGCCAGTTTGGAAAAAAAAATCGAAAATTGAAACTGGACAAATTTAAAAGTGAAATTACAGAAATTAAAGACACCGAAAAGGGGAAAGGAAGGGCTTCGAACCTTGAAGCTACCAAACGACTCCTGCTGCGTCGAGTTGTAAATGAATATTTGCTTTATGCCGGCTAAATCAAATAGAGAAAATTAACATACATTTTAACGATCATAAAATAATCTACAGGTCTAATTTTTATTTACAATTATTTATAAGAAAGTCCATTGAAATTTATACAAGTGATTCAGGAGATTGTAACGATACATTATCTTTTCGTATCCCGAATTTATGGGTTGAGTGGTTGGACAGCTTTCGGCGTCGCGACATAGAGGAAACACGAGCAATCGCGAAAATGTAGGGCGCGTTACATGATTACTTGCTTATATTCGATGATTTTTTCCATTTTTCATATACATTTGTAATTTTCTGTTACACATTCTGATGACGACTCTGTAAAAGAGTTTAAACATGTAAATATAGATTTTTAATTTACTTTTAATGTATTTTTATAGCGTCTTTTAAGCAAATAAATATTTTAATATTGTGATATGGTTAGTAGTGAACGTAATTTTGACTTACTACTCGCACTTATTTACATTTGTATATGTACATAGTTTAACAGAAGCTTTTTGCAATTTGAAGTTTGTTATTTTTTAAAGAATTTTTATATTGATTTTTTTTAAATTTTTCAATACTTTGCTTAAAGCAATGATCAAAAATTAAAAATCACAAAATTATAATTACAGCCAATTTCAAGAATTTTTTCAGTTAAAACATGTAAAAATACGTGGGTAATAAGCTTTGAAAATTTCAGCTGATACCTCGGAACAGTTCCTGAGATACAGGATCTTCTATACGACATATTTTACAATCACAAGATACAAGGATAGATAGGGTGTCCGAACACAAGGCATTATTAATTTATACGTTGTTTAAATAAGCTCTAATGTATTTTTATCCAGGGTCAATCCATTTCAAGTGGTCCAGCACTGGTTGCTCGACCATTTTTAAAAAATCTGAAATTTTTTGTACAACAACCCTAACATGATGGAAGTTCAAAATGACTACTATTTTAATTTTATTAAATTTTTTTTGGTGCATGGCGGCCATCTTTCTTTCATCGTCTGCAGCAATTTTCTCACGTGAAGGGTTTATGCAATTGTAAATTACTCATCGTTTATTTCTCCAATTCAAGTGCGAATTAAAGCAATTTGTACAGAATACATTAGGCTAAAAGTCTGGTAATAGAGTAGTTTCGGAAACTAAATGCATATTGGTAAAATTTAAGCATAAAAATTCAGGTTTTTTTTTCAAAATTTGTCCGTTTACAAGGGGAAATTTTTCTATCAAGGAAAACTGTCAACATGACAATTTTTTTTTTTACAAATAGGCCGAAAGTACTTGTACCCACAAACCAAGTTCCAGATTTGTACTTGCTTTCTCTTCGCTAAAAAATATCCCAAATTTTTCAAAAATGCCAAAAATTGCACATTTGAGGCTTGATATCTTTGGTGTGTCACGAGATAAAAAAATCTGAAGTTCTGGTTTCTGGTAGTGTAATGCACAAGAAATTTCAGGTTGGAGATTTGACTTCAAGCTGAGATATGCCAAGGGGAACACGTCAAAACAATGCTGCCAAGCTATTGTTTTGTTGTAGTTACAGGTAAGTATTTATCTCAGAGTGTCATTTAAATTTATTTTTTTGATTATCTTTAAAATATAGTAACAGAAAATAAAGCCTTTTGCAAAGCAATTAATTAAAAAATATAATTATGCTTAATGCCTACATTTTGTATGGTTTCAGTAATTTTTGTTGTAATTTAGTAACTAAAATAAACCTCAGCCCTTTTACATAAAGAAAAAATAATTTTATACAAGACCTGAGACAAAACAGAATAGGGAAAGAGAAAAGCTGTTAATTTTGGCATACTTTTTGAGGCATCATCAAACGTGTCAAAACACATTCCTGCTTGTCGCTTTTAAAACCACAATTTTAATGCTGCTTGCCAGTCCATGAAACTTGTTCCTACCATAAGTATGTTCCTGTAAATGAAACATTATACGATGTTACCATGCATCAGCCTCAATTAATTTTCAGAAAGTAAAGATATCCAAAGCCCTTTCAAAATTTATACTGCAGAAAAATGACATTTTTGCTTAAGAAATAAGCTGGGAAATATTAGTGAAGTGAGACTTGCACATAGTGATTCTAAAGTTCATTTCTATGAGCCAGCAGGGCCAAAATCTTCGATCAAGTTATCAAGAGATGACAAGACTTGATTCCTAGAAATAAAATTTTGAGAAAGATCAAAATTGTGGTTTTTAAACCAACAAGCAAGAATGTGTTTTGACATGTTTGATCATGTCTCAACAAGTATGACAACATTAACAGCTTTTTCCCTTTCCCTATTCTGTTTTGTCTCAGGTCTTCCATAAAAATATTTTTTTTTTCTTTAATAAAAGTTAGTTTTAGTTACTAAAATTACTTACAACAAAAATTACTGAAACCATACAAAATGTATGGTCTTAGGCGTAATGAGTTTCTTAATTATTGCTAAACTTTGCAAAGGGCTTTATTTTCTGTTACTATTATTTAAAGGTACTCAAAAACATAAATTTAAGTGACACTATGAGATAAATACATGGCTGTGACTACAACAAAACAATAGTTTGACAGCATTGTTTTGACATGTTCCCCTTGCCATATCTCAGCTTGTAGTCAAATCTCCATCCTGAAATTTCTTGTGGATTACACTACCGTACAATACTCACAGAAACCAGAACTTCAGATTTTTATCTCGTGCCCCAAAACAGATATCAAAGCCTCAAAAGTGCGATTTTTGACATTTTTGAAAAATTTGGGATTTTTTTTTAGCGAAGAGAAAGTTAGTCCGAGATCTGGAACTTGGCGTGTGAGTAGAAGTACTTTCGGCCTATTTGTAAAAATTTACGTCATGTTCACAGTTTTCCTTGCTATAAAATTTCCTTTTGTAAACGGGAAAATTTTGGAAAAAAACTGAAATCTTATGCTTAAATTTCACCAATAAGGATTTATTTTTGGAAACTACTCTATTACCAAATTTTTAACTCCATGTATTCTGTTCAAATTGCTTTAATTCGCACTTGAATTGGATAAATAAACGATGAATTATTTACAATTTCTTAAACCTTTCTTGTGAGAAAATTGCTGCAGACGTTGAAACAAAGATGGCCGCCATGCACACACATAAATTAATAAAATTAAAATAATAGTCATTTTGAACTTCCATTATGTTAGGGTTGTTGTACAAAAAATTTTAGATTTTTAAAAATGGTCAAGCAACGAATAAATGATTTTCTGGACCACTTGAAATCAATTAACACACCATCATTTTATTCAAAAAAATTTGTTCATTAGTTTACGCACAAATTCATCGCCTATATCGAGTAAATCACTGTCATCACTGTTATCATAAGTCCACAAAAAATCCAAGGCTTCCTGCGTAGTTACAAAATTACGTGGCAATGGTTTGCTTCGATGTATTTCCAAACGCAAGCTGACTTCTTGAAATGTTGTTCCAGAACAAGTTACTCCCTCACACACTTGCCTTGCACGTGATGTGCACCTGTCAGATAGATTATTAGGCGCCAATAACAGAGAAAGAAAGGATTACCTCCAACTGACAGGGATTAGGCAGTTGTACCATCGTCTTACTTTCAGGACAGTCGAAAATGAAAAGAAAATTTATCTTCTAGATATTTTTTTATGTTTTTTTACTGCCATAAAAGTATGTTGTAGTTCCTACAAGGAATACAAATGTTCTTAATTTACTAATAACTACTTCTGAAAAGCATTCTTTATCGTTTGAAAACCCCAAAATGAATATATTTTTGAGATTTAAAGAAGAACCGAATTTCCTAAACGTCTGCAATTAGTTTTTATAGTGCATTAATCAGTTTTCTCAAACACAGATATCTGCTTTTGGATGATATCAAATCTAAATTACACATTTCGAACTGCCTAACAGAATTTATTCATGCAAGAATAATAAACATTAATTTTAATATTCTTAAATTATCATGTTTATGTTATGTTATTCAATTAGTCTTCTTATGTCAATATTTTGTGATATATAACTATTTATTTTGTGTTATCTTATTCCTTATTAAATAACTGTGCTTTTTCGTGCTCGTTTGACATACTTTTAATTTGAACGTACGCTTAATTCTTTTCGCCTTTTACACTCAATTTTCGGTATTTCAATTAGTGTCAATGTACTAGAATTTTTTAGCATATGTTGTAGTTCCTACACTGCATACAAATGTTCTTAATCTACTAAAATATAGTGTAACTACTTACGAAAAGAATTCTTTATCGTTTGAAACACCCATTTTCGAGATTTAAAGAAGAACCGAATTTCGTAAACGTCTGCAATTAGTCTTTATATTGCATTAATCAGTTTTCTCAAACCCAGATATCTGCTGTTGGATGATATCAAATCTAAATTACACACTTCAAACTGCGTAACAGAATTTATTCTTATAAGAATAATAAACATTAATGTTAATATTCTTAAGTTATCATATTTATGTTAAGTTATTCAATTAGTCTTCTTGTGTCAATATTGTGCTGATATATAACTATTTATTTTGTGTTATCTTATTCCTTATTAAATAACTGTGCTTTTTCGCGCTCGTTTGACATGCTTTTAATTTGAACATACGCTTAATTCTTTTCGCATTTTATACTCAATTTTCGGTATTTCAATTAGTGTCGATGTACTAGAATTTTTTTGGCATAAATTGTAGTTCCTACACTGCACACAAATGTCCTTAATCTACTAAAATATAGTGTAACTACTTCCGGAAAACATTCTTTATCGTTTGAAGCACCCATTTTCGAGATTTAACGAAGAACCGAATTTCGTAAACGTCTGCTATTAGTTTTTATAATGCATTAATCAGTTTTCTTAAACCCGAATATCTGTTTTTGAATGATATCAAATCTAAATTAAACATTTCCAAGTGCTTAATAGAATTTATTCATGCAAGAATAATAAATATTAATGTTAATGTTAATGTAATTCTCTTAAGAGGGCACAGGAACTTTGAGTTTGTCGAAACGATCAAAAACATCGCCTTTATTCAAAAGTACCAAAACACAAATAACATGCAATTACGATCTTTTTTTTTTTTTTTTCGTTTTCTACCTAAAGTATATATTCTTAGCTACATTATCCAGAAAAATAAATGTTGTATACGCAAAATTAATATTTAAATTTTTAATTAAATGATTCGTCTTACTATTAAGTGAATTAAAATCATTAAGTGCTGCGCGCTTGATAAAACTCTAAATTATGCATATAGAAAATAAATTTTGAACAAAAGAGAATCATAAGACACTTACTTCTAAATTAAAACCAAAATATATAAAAAAAGTTGTGTTTCAAATATAATTTCAGCACAAAATATAAAAAAATTCAAAAATTTTGGAAAACTTTTCAAGTTTTTTAAATGAAAAAAAAAATCAAAATGGGCGAATTTCTTTTATTTTAGCATGAAGTCTATAAACAGTCGCACATTTGGTTATTTTTTAAAGCTGTAACTTACATAGTTTGAAAGTAACAGTGCGCGCAAACTCCAGATTTACTAATCTGCGAAAACGCGTTTTAAAGTTTCAATATCTACGGACCACAGCTTTAGCCAGTTTATGCAACGAAGAACCGTTACAGATCGATTTTAAAAATAGCAAGATAATTTATGCATCAAGATTTTATTTACCATCCATAATCGGAGAATCTATAGATACATTTTTACGCAACAAGAATATTTGCAATGATTCAGTGTTCCTTGATTTACCTAAAATTTGGAAAGAGCTGCTATGTAATTTCAATAAAAATAGCAAAATTAATCCACACTCGCAAATAGCCAAGATAATTTTATTTTTATTTTATGTTTTGCAATGTTTTTCATTATGCATGTTGTCTAGTGATATTGTTTACCATGTTATTGTTTTGTTAAATTACACTGGGGAACAATTTTTAACTCAATTTCTGTTGACTTCGATTTTTCAGCTGTTTTTAAGTCAAAAAAAGCGTGCTGATTTCAAAACTGCAAGTAGTTTTCTTCTATCGCGTCAAGTGTTTTCTCTACAGCTTGCATTAATGTGACCACTCTACGCTGAATCGGGCCTGAGTCATAGGAAGAAAAAAGCTTCAGAACTCTTAGCATCAAGACTGCACAAGAAATTTTTGCTTGAAAAGGGAAATAATGTATCCTACTTTCGATCAAGAGAAAGTGAATGTCTTCAATACTTTTGAAATAACGGTGGATTTGTTTTTTGCCATAGCATACATGGTTTAATGGAGGAGTTGCAATTTTCATCCTATACCACAACTGAATGGCGACTGTTCATCGCGCTGTTGTGTCGCATTTCAAGAGGAGCTTGAAATTCGTACTCCTTCACAACGGAAATTTATTTGGAGCAGTCCCAATAAGCCATTCGGTTTATTTGCGCGAAGAACATGAGGGCATAAAGAGAGCCATTCATTTATTGCACTATTACATTCACGAGTGGATCGTCTGTGTTGACCTCAAAAAAGGTGTGCTTCCTTCTTGGCCAGCAACGTGGATATACCAAGTATCCATGTCTTATTTGTATGCGGAAGAGCAGAGCTCGTCAGAAGCATTGTTTCCAGTCGAATTGGCCTCCAATATCTCACCTCAGACCAAATATTTTCCATCAGCCACTTGCCGACAGAAGGAACATCATATTTCCACCTCTGCATGTAAAACTGGATCTAATGAAGCAGTTCGCGAAAGCTTTGTCAATTGAAGGAGACTGTTTCATGTATCTAATTTCGAAATTTCCAAACCTGTCTTATGAAAAAATAAAGGCAAGTGTATTTGACGGCCGACAGATTCGTCAGCTCATTAGAGATGAACATTTCATCGGAGCAACGACAGACCTCCAAAAGAATGCTTAGTTGGTATTCAAAAACCTTGTCAAAGACTTTCTTGGAAATATGCGAGTAGAAAATTACACCGAAATTGTCCATCAACTTCTAGAGAGCTTCAAAAGGCTTGGTTGCAATATGAGCCTCAGACTTCATTTTCTGCATAGCTATCATGATGATAGCCTTCCCGGAAAATCTTGGTGCAGTCAGTGATGAGCAGGGTGAGCGATTCCACCACGATTTGAAGCTCACGAAAGAACGGTATCAAGGCAGATGGGGTGAACTATTGTTGGAGCTGATGGCTGACTATTGTTGAAGCATCAAGTGAGATTGTCCACAAATTGAACACTCCAGAAAAAGCTACAAACGAAGTTTTTTACCGTAATAGGCACTTTTTCGTTTTGTAAAAGGATTTTACTACTTGTATGAACACAATGTAGTGTATAGCAAGTATATACAGCCATTATATTACTAATATATTTCGTATTTTTTTCTTTAGTTTCCTTTGTATCCACATTAAGTGTGATTTTGGGGGTATCCTGTAGCTTAAAAAGTTGACGTGATAGAAAAAAACTGGGGTCATTTTTGGATTTAGATGCCAATAATTAGCCGAAAACAAGTGCCAGATCTAAGTCAACGAAATGTGTGTTCCCCAGTGTTATAAGAAAAGCAATCCATGCTCACAAATAGCTAATTTAATTTTAATTTAATTTTATGCTTGCAGTGTTTTTCATTATGCATCATGTCTCGTGACATTGTTTATTATGTTTATTGTTTTTAAATTATGGGAAGAATATTTTCTATCGTAAAGGATTTTGAAAATTTCGCCGGCGACGAAACGATCGTAAATCTTAATAAAGATATTTTATCACTTTCTATAGCATTATTTTACTTAATCTGTTTATAAGTGATTTTTATACATGTTTTTTTTTATACATGTATAAAAATTTTATACATGTTTTATACAAACGACAAAACGTTTTTATACATGTTTTTATCTACGAACCTTCAATTCTACTCACTGTCTGTACCTGATTATAACTCAAGAAATAATGCTGATTTTTGAAAGGATTTGTAATGAGAATTTAAAACATTCTGAATAAAACAAAATCCGAAAACTGATTTTTGAAAGTTTAAAAGTCATGTGCCCCCTTAAATTATCATGTTTATATCTAAAACATATTTTTGTAACAATAAAATGTTTATTTGAGAATTGATAGCATCGAAAAAAACCGATATTCAGGATAGAGAAATCGTATTAATGAAATATAAAAACTACACAGAAACGTTTCTAAAAATCTGTAGCAGCAAAATAAACTTTGTGTTTATAAATTCCTCTTTACATCTCGAAAATAGATGGATCTATGAAGTTTCCAAAGATAAAGAACGCTTTACGGAATCATGGCTAAATGTGAGGAGGTTATTGGGTCATTTTCAAAATCTGTCCATGTTTTAGAATAGCAAAATCAAATTTTTAGAAATAATCCGAAAGTGTTAATCTTTTGTAAGTAATTATCTTACCTCAAGAACATTAATATACAACCATCAGCAGAGAAAAAAATTACTAATTTAACATTTTATAACTAATTTTTAAATTTTAATTAACTTGGTAATGAAATAATTGAGATCACTAATGACATCTATGCTAATGACAAATTAAGCAAAATACTTTTATTTTTCCCCAGGCGTAAATGGCAGCAATCATATCTTCTGGCCCATACAATGATTTTCTATTTCTTATATAAAAAAAAGCAGATTAATAAATAAAAGTTAATTTAATTATAAATTAGAAGTGGGAACCGTAATGACGTACAAAAAAAAAAAAAAAAAAAAACTCACCAAAACATTCAAAGTCTTTGCTTGTTTTATTGAAACTATAAAACTATTTACTTTATTCACCTAAACCTGATAACAAGTTGACTTTTAAGGCGTATTTTTGCCTTGATAAAAAGGCATATGCTGCACTCTAAAAAATTTCAGATGAACTTTTTGTCAGAAGCATGACAATGACACTCTTTCTTCGGACACAGTTTAAAATAATTAGTAAGAATTATTGATACGTTTAATTAATGAAAATAAATATTTATTATTTAGTAGCATCTTAATAAATAACAATGTATTAAAAAAATTATAACCATCTGTTTTAAACAGAACTTAGTCAAATCTTTACCTAATAAATTGCTTGTTGGGACAACCTACGGTAATGACATTTTGACTACAAAAGAATATGTTTATTTTTTTAAATTTTTTACAAATTATAATATATATGTAAATTATCATTAAAAAATATGATAGTTGAAATGCAATAATTAAAATTATGATATTTAACTATTTTTCTGTGCAAATGTGAAAGGACAGTAAATCACGTCACTTTTTGAAAATCACTCAATTGCATATTTTCGTTCGCGGTTATATTAAGTTTTTCTATATTAAAAAAAATGACTTTTTTACATTTTATACGTGCTTATGTGTGTGGGTAGCCATGCACCCTCCTTAATTTTCGCTCATCCCTTTCTCAATCATTATTCACCTAACACATTTAAAACACTTCCCATGATTTCCTCCCCCTCCTCCACACACACACGATTTCTTCCTTCTTAGAAATTTCGATCGAAGAAAAAAAAATTTTCTTAGATAACCTATTTTTATTTTTCTAATACATAAATGAAGTTGTTTATTGCTTTTTTAATACCCAATTAGTTAATACATTTCTATGTACAGTCACATATTATTTATTCACAAATCCTTCTCAGATCTACCAGTTGAAACATAAAATTTACCACGGTTGTAACTAAACTTTACCAGCAAAATGATTTGCTTGAAAACAGTTTGGAATCTAAAGATGATGCAACATTGAATAGATATAATAAATAATTATATATATGTATTAATAAAAATTTTCGCCTTTTTATATTAGTAAAACTATTCCAAATTCTTATTATTTTTCATTTTTTACCTATCTTTAATAATATCTTAATATCTTTGTCTTTTATTTCATGCATTTAAATCTGCGTATTCTTTTATTATTCTAAACACCTTAATCCATTCGTCTAATCTTAAAACCCATTAAATTATTTTTTTTTCATTTTATTCCAAAAATAAATTCTTTTTGTTTCGAATGTTTTGAATTTGTTCGATGATGTTCTTTTACCCACAAATCCTTGCAAGCTCCCGCCAGCATTTGATTGCATTTTAATCTGACGCCGAGTATAAAGAGTTCACTATCGAGGTCATACGTTCGTCACCTTTCCCTCCGAATCGTAGCCTGTCTCCTGTTCCGTTCTTCCCCCTCTCTCTGCTGGAGTTGGTTCTCCACTAATAATGTATCCGTCTGCGGTCTGTTTCTTTGGGTACTTATGCTGTTACATCGACGAGGAGCGAGAGATTTTGCGTTTTTTCCGGTTGTTTAATAAATCTACGTCAGTTGGAGTGAATGACTTTAATTTGTAGATCCTAATACTTTATCATCTTAAGTTTTATCAAGTGGATCATCGATTATTCGAGAGTTGATGGACAAGCAACTTAAAATGTTACGATATTTTTTTGTCAAATAAACAACGTTTAAAGTTACGATGACTCTATTAATTATGACATGGGAAATTTTTTTATGTTTATGGAGCCTGTCTTCTACTCGCCACCCTGGCTGCACTCCGATATTCTCATGATAACGGAGGGTTGACCTTGATTACTATACTACATTTACTTCGAGATATACGAGTGTCGCCGGAATGTCACAAAAGTCGATAGCAAAATGCAACATATATCCAAAAAGTCCGTATAAACTTTAAAAATTCATAAAAACCGAAAAAATAACCGAAATGAAAAACTGTTTGCAGGATTAGCATCTATAGGTCATGGGAATTTTTTTAAGACAGAAATAAAAAATAACTCAAAAAACAGCTGACAGATGGCGCTGGTTCGTGCGACTTTGGTAGAAATATGCAAATGAAACGGCTATAAGAACTTGCATTCTTAATCCAGAACTAGTTCACGTAAAATAACTTCAACTTCACCAACAAAGCTTTTACCCTTCATACTCAGCATCCTTGATCAAGTACACGGCTCACAACGGTGAACTAGTTCTAGATTAAGAGTACAAGTTCTTATAACCGTTTCATTTGCATATTTCCACCGATATCACACGTACCAGTGCCATCTGTCGGCTGTTTTTTGAGTTATTTCTTATTTCTGTCTTAAAAAAATTCCCATGACCTATAGATTCTAATCCTGCAAACAGTTTTTCATTTCGGTTATTTTTTCGGGTTTTATAAATTTTTTAAGTTTATACGGACTTTTTGCTCACCCGGTATATATATATATAAGTAAATTCAATTTTGAATGGAACGATTTTCATAGTCTTCTGTAACCTAAATTTTGAATCCATTTACCTAAATTTCAATATATGTATTTATTTAATGAATTCCTCTTTTCAATAACGCATTAATAAAATATTTAACGAAGAGGTGAGATATCAAATTACTAGAATTTATTGGCCATTGCAGTATAAATTTGATGTTTTATTTGACAAGTAAAATTTGCACATGTGATAGATAAGTAAATGGCTTTCACACAGCCGTTAAATTCTCCCGTTATAATGAAATATCTCTATTAATTATTTTCAAATATGAATTATATGACCCTTATTTTACGATGAACATTTCTAAAATTAAGTTAAGAAATGGTGGAAATAATCGTTACTGTATAAGTATAAAGTACTTTTAGCTCACCTTCTAATGTAAATAATGAAAATCTCGAGTTCATAAACTTTTATTTTATTTATTTATCATTATTATTTTTTTATGTAAAAGCATCTTTGATATTTGTTTCAGCTCTAGAAATATAATTTTATGTCTCAAGCAAAATGATTTTAAACAAATAAACAAAAAATACAATAAAAGCATAAGCAATTTCATGGTACCACCATAAAATATGGAATGCACTACGCCTCTGGGATGAAGTGAGTGGAAACTATGACAAGTTAAGGAAACAGATGGAAATATTTTCTTGTAATTTCTTTTTAATTGTCTGATTCTTTTTTGTTGTTGTTGTTTTGTTTGTTTGTTTTTGTCAGTTTGCTTCATGATTATCCTTCTGTTCTGTGTTTTTCTGTTTGGAAAATGTTCAAGTGTGATTGGCTGTTGCTTTCTGCTTTTCTATTGGTTGTTTCCTTAACTCGTCCCCTTTTTCCATACTTTTTTTACTGTGTTGCTTCTGCCTTCACAGTAGTAGCACATCTTCTTTCACCCTGAAGGAAAATTACAACGTTTTTTTTCTAAAGGCTTAGCGCATTCGTTATTTTACGACGGTATCGAGGCGTTTTTATTCTTTCAAGTCTTTCTATTCTATTTTTAAATTGGTTTCTCTCCTTAACAAAATGCTTTCGGTTTTGAATAAATTGTACATCAATAAATGCATGTTAGAAAATAATAAAAGAATGGAAATTAATTAGGAAAACCAAATACTTTGAATGTATATTCGATATAAGACTTGTCAATAAACTAAAAAGTTTTCAGTGATAAATATTTAAAAAAAGATATAGAAGTAATTAAAGCTCAAATCGAAGAAATCCTTACTATCAGATAAATCTAAAATTGCACTTTTCACAAAGCTTTAAAACCTCAGGAATACGGATAAAAGTAGTATCATCCTGAGAAACGTCCTGTCTTGTAATTTAAAAAGTCCTTCCGGCTAGTGCCGGGAGGAAGGGGTAGCTTTCATATTCCTTATTTTTAAAAAGCCACCTTATATCATTCAAACACACGAAGCTCAATTTAGTGGAAACCGAATATAGGAGATTCAATACTAATTTTTATCAATATAATGAATGAGAATTTCGCGAAATTAGTCAGCTTTGTCCAAGCTGCTTTTCTTTAAAGTAAATTATATTTGGCTGCCAAATTCGGCGATTTCTTAAAGTGCCTGCCATTTTAAGACAACATGGTGGATGAGGCTAACTAGTGAACTTGGTCGAGACCTTAGTAATTGCTGTGCACATGCTCAATCACATCGGAATCGGATGATATATACGAGTGATGTCGCATGCAAAAAATCAGATTTTTCAAAATGTCACCCACAATAGAAATTGAAACTGCTATATCTGAACAATTTTTTAAGGTAAAGACAATCAAAAAATGCTCCTGAATCCTTATATCAAGGTCAAATACTTAAGAAAGAAACCTTTTTCAATTTCTAATTTTTTTGAACCTCACTTTAAATATATATATATTTTTTAATTTAATGGCCGCCATTTTGAAACAAGATGGCTGATGAATCTGGCCAGCGAACTTGGTCGAGGTATTGATGTATACTATCCACATGCCTTCTTACATCGAAATAGGCGAATACGTGTGTTATCGCGTGACAAATATAAGATCGTTTCAAAATGTTAGCCATGCTAGAAATTCAAAGGGCTATAATTCAAACATTTTTTAAGATATAAACAAAAGAACAAATTTTCAGAAACAAAAACTGATCCGGAATCTTTGTATCAAGGTCAAACAAATAAAAAAAAATCTTTTTCATTTTCCAATTTTTTAATACCACATTTTAAATTTTAAATTTAATTTATTTTTAAATGGCAACCCTTTTGAAACAAGATGGCGAATGAAGCTAGCCAACGAACTCGGTCGAGACATTGGTATGTACTATGTACAGACCAAGTTACATCCAAATCGGTTCGTAAATACGCCTGTTATCGCGTGACAAAAATCAGGTTGTTTTAAAATGTCAGCTACAATAGAAATTCAAAATGCTATTACTCAGCCATTTTTTTAGATACAGACGAAACAAAAACTGTTCCGGAATCTTTGTATTAAGGTCGAATACATACAAAACAAATCTTTTTCAATTTCTAATTTCTTGGTATCTCATTTTAATTATTTTATTTTTAAATTTTTTTAAATGGCCTCCATTTTGAAACAAGATGGCGGATGAAGCTGGCCAACGAACTTGGTCGAGATATTTGTATGTACTATGTACACACCAAGGTACATCCAAATCGGTTCATAAATACGCCTTTTATCGCGTGACAAAATTCAGGACGTTTCAAAATGTCAGCCACGCTAGAAATTCAAAATACTGCAACTCAGCCATTTTTTAAGATATAGACGAAACAAAAACTGCTCCGAAATCTTTGTATAAAGGTCAAATACATAAGAAAAAAATATTTTTCCATTTTCAATTTTTAGTACCACATTTCAAATTTCAAATTTTTAAAAAACATTTAAATGCCCTCCAATTTGAAACAAAATGGCGGATGAAGCTGGCCAACGAACTCGGTCGAGACATTGGTATGTACTATGTACACACCGAATTACATCGAAATCTGTTCATAAATACGCCTTTTATCGCGTGGCAAAGTTCAGGAGTTTCAAAATGCCAGACACGCTAGAAATTCAAAATGTTATAACTCAGTCATTTTTTAAGATATAGACGAAACAAAAACTGCTCCGGAATCTTTGTATAAAGGTCAAATACATAAGAAAAAAATATTTTCCCATTTTTAATTTTTTGGTACCACATTTCAAATGAAATTTTTTTTTTAATTTTTAAATGGCCGCCATTTTGAAACAAAACGGCGGATGAAGCTGGCCAACGAACTCGGTCGAGACATTGGTATGTACTATGTACACACCGAATTACATCGAAGTCGGTTCATAATTACGAGAGTTAGAGTGCGACATAGGTCAGATATATATATATATATATATATATATAAATTTAGAACGGAGGGTGGTTTCCGGGTCTGGGGGTCATGATCGATGAAAATATACCAATTTTTTTTTTTAATCGCTTTCCTCCGAACGGCTGCAATAGGTAGCTTTTTGTAATGAAAACTACCTAAAAAAATAAACGCATCTGATAAATAAAAAGAAAATTTAAAGAATTTTCCATAGTATAATAAGAGCAGAAATGCTCTGAATCTTTTATTTACAAAATTCAAAGTTTTATATATAGCAAGCAAAGAAAAAGTAAAAGTGATTTAATATATATATATATATAGATAGATAGATTAAATGATTAAATAGTTTCGAAATATGTTAGATATTTTTACCAATACATTTTGAAACCGGTCTTTACTTAACAAAAAAACACCTTTATTATGCGCTGACATCTCAGCTTTTATAACAAAAGTACCCTTAGGTATTACAAACATCAGTAGATTTAAAAAAAAAAAAAAAAAAAAAAAAAAAAACAGTAAAAAATAACTAAGGAAGTCAGACAGGATGTTCCCTAAGGAACTTTTTTAATGGTAGCGGTCAAATGTGATTCAATACTTTAAAAAAGTTTCATGATATTGGATAAGATCTTTGAATTATTCAAATCATGACAAAAAGAATTTGATTTATGAAAATTTCCAAGACATTTTTTATACCCTCTTTGTGATATTTGTATACATTTTTTTTTCTCTCTATCTAACCGCGTGTTTGTATAAAATGGGATGAATTTTTTTTATGCGGCTTATTACATATTTCAATGTGTGTATTCTTTAAATTCTAGAAAAGTTGCTAAGGAATAAAATGTAGTGAAATGTTTCAAAGTGGTTTTATGATCTATTTTATGTACGAATAAACGATGTACGAATGTACGAATGTACGAATATGTACTAGAAAAATATATTCTTAATTTAAAAAAAAAAATGCTGTACAGATGGTGTGTAATGCTTGAAAATGTAAATAAAAAAATAAATAAATATTGAGGCACATAAAACTTTATATGTGAATATAAAAAAATGCAATATATAACTTGCTCCTAACATACTCTAAACGTTTAATTGTTTTACAAACTAATATGTTAAATGAACATGTTTTAATACTTGGATATTTTTCAGCGAGAAAACATTCGCCTTGCATATAATATTTCAAATGAAAATCAAATTTCATATTAATTGCTTAAAAGATGCAAAGGCTAACCTAGTGAAAACGATTCCATGCTGGTATTTGAACCCGGGTCATCAGTATAGCGCCGCGGGTTCGAATCACGGCAAGGAATATTTTTCACTAGGTCAGCCTTTGCGCCTTTTAAGCAATTAATTTTAATTTTGAGTTTCATTTGAAATAGTGTATGCAAGGCAAATGTTTTCTCTCTTAAAAAATATCCAAGTATTAATATAGTTTCAATCGATCCCGGATTTAATTAAGTTTACATTTTGCCCCATGTCGGTGGCTCACGGAAAATTATTTCATCTTGTGCTGCGTTTGTAGCCTTGCTAACCTGTAATAGTGAGAATTTCCTGGCCATGTGGTTTAGTCGGTAGAATATCAGTGCGCTATACTGATGGCCAGAGTTCGAATCCCGGCATGAAGTATATTTCACTAGGTTGGACTTTGCGCCTTTTAAGCAATTAATTTGAAATTTGATTTTCATTTGAAAATGTTTTGTCTATTTTTTTTTTCAGAAAGTAATGTAAAATTCTTTAAAAGAGTTTGAATCTTTCAGTATTGATTCTTTTATATTATTTACTAGAGCATTTTTGTATTCCATCCTAAAAACAAAACTTACGTAACTCTTTCGTAAATATTGATAAATAATGCTTTTCTTGCGTTGCTGTTTCTAACAGAAATCGAAATTCAGCAGAACTGTCAAAAGCAAAATCACTTAATCTTCAAAGTTTTGTTGAAATTCTTATCTCTTTTTAAGCAGCAATATAAAAATAGTATATCTTGTTTTTTGTAAACTATTAAAGCTGGCATGTTACTTAAAAACAGAATCTGCAAACTTTCGACAGTATTAAAGTTTGTAAAAATATCGTTGGTAGAAAAAAAATCGTTCGTCGCAAAAAAAATAATTAATTAAATTAAAAGGCTGAAACTATTTTTAAAATGTGATTTGTAATAGTTCTTAAAGGAATACTTTCTATGTTATTTTATTTAAAAGAAATAACTAATGATAAAAAATTACAATGATTTATATTTATACACTGTAAAAAAAAATCTGTGAAGTTACTAAAGTTTTTCTAGGAAACTGGGATTCCTAGAACTTTTCATGTAACGGCAACAACAAAATTTCATGTAACAGACACACTTTTGCGCCGAAAATCAAAAAATCTGTAAGGTTACTAAGAATTTTTTTGGAAACTGGGATTCCGAGAACTTTTCATGTAACTGCAGTCAGGGTTACAAATAAAAGTTTAGTAAGATTACTGAAATTTTAGCAGATTCATTTGTAAAGTTACAGATTTTTGTAGCTTTACAAAAACTAGTTTTGTAGATTTGCAGCTTTTTTCGTACAGTTACAGGTGAAAGTTTAGTAAGCATGTAACTTTATATCTGTAGAACTACAGATTTTTTTTTACAGTGTACTTATATTATAAGGAAGTAAAGTTTGTTTGTGTCATTGTTCGAAGTAATCTCTAGAACTACAGAACCGATTAAAATGTAATGGCATCGAAATGACGGTGTTAGTCCCTGTTCCAAAATAGGCTATATCTTATGCCAATGCCGTTACCCCATAGGGAGCGCAGGATCAAAAACTTTCTAACAATACGATTTTTGTGTTACTGAAGAGCCTAGAAATATGAAATTTGAAGTGGTAGTTAATTATAAGATATAAATTAACTCTAAGAACATTTCTTTAAAAAAATCGATATTTAAAAATGGTGAAAAGAGTAAAAATCGTTTTAAAAACATTCTAAATCGGATTTCTACGCTATCTCAAGAAATACCGAACCTATTTCAAAAATAATGGTTTCAAAATTATGGTGATAGCTCTTGCTCCAACATGGGCTATATTTTATCGCGGTGTCCCCACCCCAAACGGGGATGCAGGAGCAAGAAACGTTCTAAAAATGAGAATTATTGTATTACTGAAGGGTCTAGAAACTTGAAATTTGGCATGGCAGTTACTTATTAGATATAAATGACCTCCAAGAACATTTCCTAAAAAAAAATCGAAATCTAAATAAGGTGAAAATGGGCGAAAACTGTTGAAAAAATGTACTAAATGGCGATTTCTAAGCAATCTCTGGATGTATCAAACCAATTTCAAAAGAAATGGATAGAAATTAATGGTGACAGCCCGTTCTCTAACACAGATCTATTTCATGTTGGCGTCACTACCACCTGGACGTTGTAAGAGCAAAGAACGCTCTATATCGGGATACTTGAAATTAGGCATGGTAGTTTCTTATAATCTCTAAATGATTTCTAAGAACATTTGCCTAAAGAACTCGAAATTTAAAATTGGTGAAAATAGACAAAAAGCGTTCTACAAACGTTAAAAATTGCAATTTCTGTTGGATCTCAGGAAGTAGCGAACCAATTTCAAACGTAATGGTTGTAAACTGATGGTTAAATTCCCTGCTCCAACATAGGCTATATTTTATGATGTTGTCACTACCATCTGGGGATTAAAGGAGCAAAACATGTTCTAAATTGCATTTTTGGTGATACTGAGGGTTCTAACATTTTGAAATTTGGTATGGTAATTAGTTAAAAGACGCAAATGTTTTCTAAGAACCGTCTCAAAGAAAATTCCAAATTTAAAAGAGAAGATCTAAAATAGTTCTAAATTACGATTTTTATGCAATCTTATAAAAATACCAAACTGATTTAAAAAATAATGGTATCAAATTGATGGTGATAGAACATGCTCAAACATACGCTATATTTTATGCCGTACGATCACTAGAGGGTTGCAGGAGTAAAAACATTCTAAATTGCGATTTCTGTAATATTGAAGATGCTAGAATCTTTAAATATGACACGTTAGTTACTTATAAAATATAAATGCCCTCTAAGAGCAGTCGAAAATAAATTCGAAATTTAAAAGGAGTGGAGTGAAATGAGTGAAAGCGTTCTAAAAAAGTCCTAAATTACGATTTCTATACAATCTAAAAAAATAATGAACCTATTCCAAAAGCAATGGTTGCGAGTCAATGGTGACAGGCTATATTTTATGCCGGTGCCACAACCACCTCAAGATGGCAGGAACAACAAATGTTCTAAAAAAACCTTTAAAAACTTTCTAAATCATGTTTTGTATGGAAAATTAGGAAATACCAAACTTATTTCAAAATTAATATTGGCAAATTAATGGAGACAGTCCTGTTTCAACAGAGGCATTTTATGTTGCTGCAACTACCACCGGAGGAGAAGTAGGGCGTTAGACAAGAATCTTGAAATTCAACTTAATGGTTAATTTTAAGATGTAAATGCGTATTAAGATGATGGTTTCTAAAAAATTCAAAACTTCAAATGATTCTGTAACGAGCATATGAAAGGGGCATAAAAGCTTCAAAATATTTTTATCATTTATTTAGAATTAGTTTTAGTTATTAATTTAAGTCTCATTTCTACCTAATGCAGTATAATAATGAATTTTAGTCGAACTGTGCCTTATTTATAATTTTTTTTTTTTTTTTTTTTTATTCCTAAAAGTATAGTTTCTTCTAATAAGAATTAGACATGCAAACATCATTTGGCACAATTCAACTTTTACGACAGCAGTGTTAAAGGGATTGCTAGTATATATATAATTATAAAATAATAATAATAATAATAATAATAATATATATATATATATATATATATATATGCGTTTTCAAATATTTATTCATATAAAAATTGTATATATA
The DNA here is from genome assembly GCA_963932465.1 of Maratus speciosus. Lineage (NCBI taxonomy): Eukaryota > Metazoa > Arthropoda > Arachnida > Araneae > Salticidae > Maratus > Maratus speciosus. Next base: position 14,050,088 of record OZ010786.1, read on the forward strand.
TATCTACCATATCTATATTATAAAGGACAAACATATCTGTGCGTAACGCATACGTCATTCTGCGAATGGCAACACTTTGAAATTTGAAATGAAATTTCGGTTTTGCAATTTTCGCTACTGCAAATTTTTAAACTTCTAAACATCCCACGTTTTAAATATTTACACCGTCGTCTTCAGAAAAAAATGCACATTTAAATGCAATTTGTTTGAAACCTGTATCCCAATTTATTTTTGAGATATTAATTTTTTTATAGTTTTTAATACCAATTTTCAAATTGTGGCAACTGAAATACTTCATTTCTATTAAAAGTGGTTTAGTTATCTTTATTGATTATATTCTTACTGATGCCATTTTCTCATTACAATTAAAAATGTATATATTTTTTAAAATTTGAACAGAAAATGACGTTACGCTTTAAAAAAAAACACAATTTCCCTGATGATGTTGTTATATTTCACTATTTTTTTCATTTTGCTGATATTGAGTTTGAGACAATAGGCAAAATATTTCAGCGACTGAAAATGACGTCATATTTAAAAGAAAACGATAATTTTATTTGATAAAACGAGATATTTCCCCATGAATACGTCTAAAAGTTATAAATTTCTGGAATTTTTACGCGCAGGTACAGAGATTATACTAAGACCTCAAATCACGAGTGGGAATTTTAACATGGGAAGTTGTAATAGTTGACAAACGTGACTACAAGCTTGAAAATATATTTATTAATAACCTATTGTGCGTTAAAATGTTTTTAAATGGTTAATATTGATGTGAAACTTTGAAAATGACTTGATTTGTTTAGATTTACAGGGGGGGGGGGGAAATTCTATGATTATGTCAAGGTGAAATCATTTTTGGTGATTTTTTCATTTCGTAATACCAAGCATCAGTTGATAACTTAATAAAATTACTTATCTTGATTATATGTTACTGATTACGTATATGAATAAAGTTTAATTTTTCAATAATTTTAACAGTTGAAGTTTATGAAAAAAGTATTTTGTTAATCTTAGGTTAAAATATGTCTTTGGAGAGTTAAATTAACAAGTGTAAGATGGATTTTTTATTGTAATTATTGTTGTATGTATGTATTATAAATTCCATGCAACAGTTCCTTTGAAACATTTTCTTTCGTCGAAAGTCGGCGGGTTCCACCTCGTATATATAAAATCCTAATGAAACGAATTTATGAAACGGATATATGAATCGGCTGATTAAACAACTGATTATGTTTCAACGATTTGTCCTAAAATATGGAATAATTTGCGATGAAATTAACACCAAAAATCAGCATTGATCCGCAGATCTCAAAACTGGTAGTAGAATTTTTAAATTCGAATTAGTTTTCGAAATATTAATTTTTCTGTCCAAATATTACCACTCGAAAAAAAAATGCTAACTGGAGAGTTGAAAAAAAGCTATTGGTGAGATTTGCATCCGGCTAGCGGAACAGTACCAACAATTCTTTGCAACCAAGGCAAATTTTATGTAGTTTTATTCAAAAAAAAAATTTTGATTTTTTTAATAAAAATGGAAAACTTACGGTCCCAATTTTGCGCGATTTTTTTCTGACGCCATTGTCATATACGGAACGAGCACTTAACTGGCGCCAAATTATCGTTATTTTGCTTGATATGGTAAGCCGGATGTTGTTTATGCTATTGATGCGTTCCCCAAATTAGCATCGTTAAAAAATCGCGCCAATATGGGACGTATATGACATCTGGGCCAAACTTTCATATGGACGGCGAAGGGATCAGACCGTATTTGTTTATGGCAGTTGATGACTTGAACAATTATAATATAGATGAAATGATGGCGAAAGAATAATATTTGACGACTTATCACTTGTGCTTGTCTAACATTAAATTACCAAAATGGCACCTAGAGTATAAAAAGCGAAGTGGTCCACCTGGAACTGCTGATGATAGTCACATGACTTAGGCTATTGTTATAGAGATTGTTTTAAAATGCTGGGAGACAAAGACTCTGTATACTTAATTTATTTTATTTTAGCTTATTTTCAAATGTTTAACTGATCCTCTTTAATCAAAAACAAAAACAACCATTGGATATCATAACAGCAACATATTCGCCCTTAAATTTTTGCATTCAAAGGGAATTGAATGGAAACCCGTTTACAGGGAGATCTGCACAGCTTTTTTCAGTATAATTCAATCTTCTCTAATATTTTTAAAACCCATCAGATTAGCGTGTTTTTAGATTCTGCGGTGTCTCAATGAGGGTTGGCGAGAGTACCTTGCAGGGGGCAGAGCCCCCTAGTATATATATATATATATATATATATAATATATATATATATATAAGTGTGTATATCTACGCAATATACATTTAAAAAACATATTGTTTGCATTTTTTGTAATATGACTAATGCGTACGACTAATATGACTAATGAAAACGCACAAATATAAAAAAAAATGAGAGAAGAAATTCTTTAAAACTTATGAATTGCTACAATATGTATAATATTAACTGTTCTTGCGTTCTGTTCTTCGGTTTATTATTTGATAGGAGTTTTCTAATTGTTAATACGCGTTTAAAATCCATTGTTTTACATATTTTGACAAAAACGAATTTTTAGAAATGAATTCATTAATGGGAAGAATAGAATGTCATCATAAAATTGTGTTTGCTTCTAATATGTAAAGCTATTATAGTTATTAATGTAACTGGGAAATAATTCAGAAACGATTGTACTACGAATTCGAGACTTCACGGCAGATGTTACTTGCCAAAATTTCAGTTAAGGTTGATTAATATGAAGTATCACAGCAATTTCTAAAAGTGTTTTTAAATTAAGCAAAGAGAAAACACGAAAACAAAGCATGTGTGTGCGACTTAATAATAAACACACTAGCTATGTAATCTAAAATGAAGGTAAATTAAGATCCAATATATTTTCTTGAAGAAAAGTCTAAATATCGATTTTTGCCTGTCTTATGAGTTAATATATCATACTTATCCATTGTTCATTCGAGTCCTTTAATCTATGACATTGCCATTTACAAGCCGTTCAAATCATTTTCTGTAAATTAATTGTTTTGAGAGAGTAAGTTCAAAAACTATTTCTCGAGTCATTAAATAAAATTGCTTTGGATAATTTCGCCGTATAATAATGTTTTCTAGTTAGAAATTTTAACAATCTAAATATTTATCATTCATTTAATTGATGTTGATTTTATAAAGTTTGTACTGGCAACTTGTTTTTTTTTTTTTTTTTTTTTTTTTATAATAATACTAGCAGAACTACCCGGCGACGCTCGTGTCTATTATGAGGGGCCTTCAGGGTATAATAAATTAAAATGAAATAATACGGCGATGGTAATTGATATGTGCGCATTCCCGCCCACGAATCATCATAAAAATGAGCAGAAAACGTGACGTTATTGTATCGCAACCACCGTAAAATCCCTCAGCAAATAATATCAGAATTCTGCTTTTTGGCTGGTGTAACAACAACAAAAAAAAAAAATGATTTTCCTGCTAATAATAAGAAAAACAATCAACCATTTGGCATAGTATTTAGTACAATTCTTGTTGGTATAGCATATATATATACATTACAAAGTAAAAATTTTGTTAACGAGTAACGCTGGCATCATACTGATGGTATAAACGACCTAACCCATAAATTGTGATTTACTGTATTTTCTCTTAACTTCTAAACATGCACAATTTCATTTTTTACACTGAATTGATAAAAGCGCTTTCAAATAAAATTTTTTTGAAAATTATATCTCAATTATCATATTTTAATTGGTTCTGATTTTAATACTGATCATTGAAAATCATAAAAATGAGATACAGTTTTCTGAATTTAATAGATTTTAAATGAATTTTCAAGCATGGCTCTTTTTAAATTTGAAACCCAAAATTACGAATGTTGAACCCATTTCCTCTGAATGCAATATTATAAGAAAAAGTCCCCCATGTCCATGAGTAACACTGGCATAATATTTTTGGTGGCAATCACCTAACCCATAAATTTTACTTTTACAGCAATTTGTTTAACCTCTAAACATCACGCATTCGATTATTTTCAACGTCTAATGGAAAACAAAAAGTACATTCAATGCTATCTTTTTATAAAGTGATTCTCAGTTTCCTAATTTTTTATTTATTTTATAGTAATTTTTAAGCAAGAATATTTTTAAATATTCGTGCAACCCAATTACGAAAGATGAAACCGATTGCTCTTTAAACAATGTAAATAATTCATCAATTGGGAGTTTCTTCGTGCAATATTCCATAACTAAATTGGCAAACGAAATGAAAACCCATAAAAAAATAAAATATAAATTTAACAGATTTCAAATCGAACTATTCAAAATTATCATATCAATGAAGGTTGCCATAAGTAGTAAAATAATCACGATTGACCGCTTGTTATACGAAACTAACAAAAATGCTTTTTGATCTACCGTCGAATGGGACTTTTGGGCCATTTTTTCCTGGTTTCACTCATACTTCCATTATTAAAAAAATATATATGATTTTTCAACGTCGAAATGGAGATGTAATCAATTAACAGGAAACAATAAAGCAAACTATAAGGTTTTAAAGAGGTATTCTTTTATTTTTTTAATTTTTAACTATTTTTAAAGTTTTGGAACAAAGTAGCCTCTGCTGGAGCTTCTTTATTCCATTCACTTATTTCCATATAAAATTAATACAATTTATATGTTGGAATACTGAAATCAATTAGCAATTAATTGCAATAGGATCTGCTGATGAATTAACACTGCAAACTTGATAAACAAATGATTTTTTTTTTTTTTTTTTTTTTTTTTTTTTTTTTTTTTTAACATTTAAATACAATAAACCAAATGTTAATATTAAAGACACTAGAAACATTTTTCATCATGTTACAGTAATTATTTTTGTTCCTCAGCAACTGGAACAAAAATAATTACTGTAACATTTTGCTAAAGTGACATTTGAAAAAAAAATGCTACTTAATACATTTTTTAAGAGATTTGTTTATATAAAAGGCATTTCTGAGTAACTGCGGCTACTTCTGGATCAAAAAAGGCCTGGTACAAAGTAACCCCTAAAAACTAGTAATCATTTTCAGTCAAAATAAAACGTTAAAGGAAAAACTATCATCACACATGGGTTACAGGTTACTAAAGGTAATATTTTGACATTTATATAGCTGCCAACCTTCCAATAATCTTCCGTAATGTCTGGATTAATTTAACCCAGGTTAAGCACATTTTGAACCAGAAAATTTAGATCATGAATGCTTATTTATTTAATTCCAGGTTTCTATGTGGAAAATATTTATTTTCATTTCTTTAAAAAATTCTGGTTTGACACGTATTAAACCAGGGTCAAATTAACGCAAGTATTACGGAAGATTAGTTTGAGGTTGGCAGCTGTGCCTTTACCTTATTTGTATCTCTTATCCAGATTGTCTCACATCCAGTGTTGCCTCTAAAAAATTTTTAATTACCCCCAAACTATTTAAATACCCTATAGTAGGGTCTAAAATACATTTCAAGGGCAAAAACTCCGAATTATCTTGTATTGTTTGTTCAATATAAAGAATAAAATCTTTTTTTTATGTTATGGAACAAAGAAACCCCGCAAGGGCCAAAGTAGCCCCGATCGACGGTAGCTATTGAGGATTCCAAAAAATATAGTAAATGTAAAAATTCTTTTAGTATTTTAAATTAAAAACGACTATTTTTTTTTTTAATTCTGTGAATGCCCAGTATAAGGATCATCTTTAGACACTGATATTCCAGGGTGGATTGCCTGATTATTTTTAAACGGAAGCATTCATTCATAAAATATAAATCTACAGCGAATCAACTGATAATGACATGAAATTCCAAAAGCGTTCAGCCCCGATGCCAGTCTTGACGCTTTCTTAAAAAAAAAAAAAAAAAAAAAAAAAAAAAAAAAAAAAAAAAACAAAAAAAAAAACTCTTAGAAAACGTTTGCTATGTTTCATTTTCTATTTCATATAAATCGTAGAACAAAAATATTTTTGTAATCAAATTTCATATAAATCGCAGAATGCTGTCATTGCATTAAGGGGCCTAAAACACTTAGCTAAATGTTATAATTAAAGATATAGCAAGTCAACAAAAAAAGGAAGAAAAAGTAGCAACTGTTTTTCAAAATCAGTTTGACATCATATTTATTGAAAGTGAAAGCATATTTATAGAAAGTGTCGCCATATTTAGCGAATCGTTTCCTGATATTTTTTCATAGTAATGCCTATGTTATAGTAAATGATTTAACTCTCAGAGAAAGGCTTATATATATATAGATTTTGGAAGAAAAAACAATATGTCTAAACAAAAGGTAAGAAATAAACTCAGATAAAAGATAGCTCATAAAATTACAATGACTCACGTCTCTCACGCGGATTCCATTTTTTCAAACACATGTGAATATATTTGCGGCAAAATAATCTATCAATCGAAATGCATGTAAAATATGTTAACAAAATCACAATTAAATGCAATACTTTACCTCAGCGATTACACGAAATTTAAAAAATCTGCACCAAAAATATTCACACAGAGAAAAAAAATAACAAAGAAAAAAATACTTGAGAAATGAGTAACATTGTGAAAGTTTTCATTTATATTTATAAAAATAAAAATCTATTCAAAATTTTCTAAATAAAGATAAGCGATGAAGATCCTTGATTCCACATTTCTTTACACATTCCACTCTATCGCCGATATCTTTCTGAAATTTCAGGATATTTGACTGGATTTTTTTTTAAGATTTGCTCCATAGAGTTGACTATTAAATTATGCAAAAAATCTTTGTTATCGAGCACTTTTTTCAGATAAAAATTGTTTCATACAAATGCTCATTTTTCATAAAATATTTAATATGTTTATATTCCAATTTCACTGTATTGTTTCTACTACATTTTGCTAACTTTTCTGAAACTGGCGTTAAATTTAGTTCAATACCCTGCATGATATAAGCTAAGCATGCTAGATTTTTTTTTTTTTTCAATTTTTAAAGAAATCTTTATATCTCCATGTGATATTCTTACACATACAAATAAACTTCTTGTGCAGTATCCACGTATTTGTATTTTGCAGCGATTTATAATTTTGTACATTTTAATTTACAGGGTGATCTCAAATATTATTATTTTCTTTGATTTTTTGTTCTCCCCTAATCGTTCCCCTTATCAAATCGACGTTGATTAATATGATGTCAAACATATTCTTTATAATCTTGAAGTTCCAGAAGAATAAAACAAAAATATTTTTAAATATCCGACAAAATGTCTAAAATTGAAAATGTCCGGTGATTAATGGCTATATAGTGTACACACACACACACACACACACACATATATACATATATACAGTGTGTCCATACATAACCTGACAGACCTTTATTTTCGCAACCGTTGGTCCTAGATGCATACTTCCAATTACAAAAATGGTTTAAATAAGATGAAGAATTATTTTTAAAGCGATTTGGGTCAAGAAAAGCATTTATTAAAAAAATACGAAATTTAAATTTTTATATGGTTCCCTTGTCCTATAAGTGATATTTACTTAAAAAATTACTGTGGCACTAACAAGTAAGACAAAAAAAGTCCCATTCGTCTAACATTAAAATTGACCGAGTTATGAAACTTTGAAATGCATGACTTATACCACTTTTTTGCATATCACAACAGATGATTTCGACCATGCTTTCAGGGGTCGTGTATAAAGTACTTAAACTTATTTCAAGGTATCTGCGTTTTAAAAGAAATCGTAAAAATATTACGACTAACTTTTATTAGTTAAGTTTCAGATTAGTTAAAATAACTGTATTTTAAAATATGTTTTATTTTGTAAGGATTTGAGGCTATGATTTCTTTTAACTAAAATTATGTTATTTTCATAAGGTTTTATTTAACTTGCAATGATCGTCTTTCCAGTTTAAAATTTCTACTCGAACATGACTTACTTTCAAATGTCCGGTGGAAGTTAAATTTTACATACTGACTTAAATCCGATGACAATGCAATATTATTATGATTTTCGACTCTTATCATCTTATACATACTTATATTAGAGGATAATACAGAAAAATTCGGATAGATTACCGTCAAGAAGTTTAAGAAATAGTTTTTGATTAGATAACATAAACCTGCGATGGTTGTGTTTTTTAACTTTTATAATTACATTTTATGTATTTTTTAACGCTGAATCAAAAAATACCTTCACTTTTAACCATCGTGTCAAGATTTTTCGCAAATCGTAAATTTCAAGGTTAAAATATAACAAAAAATCTGATGCAATAAAATAGATGTAAGACTTTTTTATTCAGTTTAATTTTATTTAAATCAATAATTTATTAGATTTTTTGACTTATACTGTGTGTTTTAAAGCTAAACAGCTCGGGAGTCCGATGAGGTTCGGAGGAGAGGGTGATCAGTTTTAACTTTTAGCTTTTTAACTTTGAAATTTGCGATTTGAGAAAATTCCTGACGTGATGGTTTAAAATGAAGGTCATTTTAGGGTTCAGTGCGAAGAAAACACATAAGAATCAATTTTGAAAAGCTGATAAACAAGCCACAACCCAAATTTGAAAGCCAGTGTAATCTAACAGCATTTTAAAATATGTATCATTTTGTAAAAAAATAGAGGCTGTTGTTTTTCATCCTTTAATTTAACAAAAATCTGTTATTTTTATCTGTTATTTTTATATTGCAATGCTAATTTTACTCTAAACAATTTCTTTAATATATCTGACGAAATTATATTTCTACTAAATTTGTGAATGACCCCTAATAAGCAGCAAAACATATACTCTAATTTTAAACAACTATTAATCGATCAATTTTTATCGGAGGATAACGAGACTTTTTTTTGCGTTACTTGCCAGTGTAACAGGGAAATCTTACTAAATATAACTTACTAGAAAGGTAGCCCGTCAAAAATGACGGAAATTTAGATATAAGGATATATACAACTCGTGTGCAAGAATATGTGTTTTCTCGCTTGTTCCGTAGTGATAGATGAAAATAACACATTTTAAGAACGAAACACATTTATGAAAAACTGTGTACAGTAGAAGACCACTAATCTGCACAGTTTGTTTCCAAGTGTTATGCAGATTTGAGGCTTTTTGCGGTCATGTCTATTCAATCTTTGTTTACATTTTTTAAAATTCATATATTGGACAATTTAGATTGTTAAGCCTTAAAAATAAATAAATTATACACTTGAAGTAAGGTAAAAACTAATAAATTATCATATACGATTTCATGAAATGGTATTATATGGTATTATATGAGTGTGCTTCACGATCTTGGTTACGACGTTGGCGAAATTGGCTGCAACTTGTCATAATCCTAATAGTGTGGGCCGCTATAGCAAAAAAATAACCAGTTTTTAGTAAAATTTCTGATATAAAGTAGTTTTCAAAAACTTGTGTAAAATTGCAGGCCGTTCTTATGTTATGTCAGTCCAAGGAATAATATTTCTAACACTGAAGAGTTTCCATGTATATGTGGAATTTAGAAAAGCTTTTCCAAAAGAAAGGTCCTGAAATGACATTGTAATTCCTCGAACTTCAAAGTTTAATAGGGCCCTTATGTTGTTTACTGAAATCTAATAAATACAGTTATTTTGGATATTACAACAGAATTAAACAGTTAAACTTATTTAACTTAAACTCGATGTTACTTCCCGATGTTATTTTTTAGTATTAAGAAAGAAATTATTTAAAATTTTCAAATCATGCATTTATAATTTTTTTACATCTTTAATAACTAAATAATGAAAAAATATGCTTTTGTTCTGAGCTCATAAATATGACAATAAAATAATGTAACTAAGAGACATTGCAAAATTAAATCTTTGTTATTTCAAACCATAAACAAATGATACCGCCACCATTTTACCTACTATGACGACATTAGAATATTATCCATTGATTGTTGGAGAACATACTTTGTGAATGATTACCTCAATGATTTAATTTTTTTTTACGGTTCACGATGAATGAATCACTTGTGTTTGCTTAGGTTTATGGAATGAGATATTAAGCTGTGAACCTAAATTCAAATGAAGTTATCCAAGGATATGAATATTTTTAATCGAAATTAAAAACAATGCTTTGATCTCGAACTAAAAAGTTTTAGTTTGTATAATTGGTTATTTCTGTTAATTATTTATTTAGGTACTTTTCATTATAGCGCATTTTTTAAAAAAAGCTTGGCGCCATTCGGGCATCAGAAAGTGGGATTGTTGCCAAAATATATAAACAGCTATGAAAACAAATCTATTGAACTTTTATTTTTGTTTATTGCACTTATATACATAAAAAAAAATCGTTTCTAAATATATATAATATTTTTTATATACAAATTACGGCACAGATTTCAGATATGAACCGGGATACCTAACTGGCGCCAAAATGGTGTTATTTTGCCTGCTACGGTAACCCGGCTATTGTTTTTTATTTATTAATTAATTGTTTATTTATTTTTATTTTCTGTTTTTTTTTTAATTATATAAACTGTTTTCTTCTATAGTTATTATTCAAACTTTTATTTATTTATAGTTCTTTCCTTTTCAAAATGATAGCAAATAATTTAAAAATATATATGTAACTGGTATTCGAAAGCGAGATTTTTGCCAAATTGGCGTCAGAAAAAAATCACGCCAACCCCGATGCGTATATGACATTTGTGCATTGGCGAGTGGTTTGGCGATTTATATAATTTGGAAAAATTGGTCGATGGGATAACTAAGAAGTACCAAGTTTTGTTAAGCATTCAGGATGTGTTGGAAAGTGTTTCATATTCTATGCTTAACGCATGATTTTTCTTTCTTCTTTAGTCTTATTTTGCATTTATTTTATTCTTAATTTTTTTAGCCTTATACTGCTTTATAGAAACTTCGGCACAGTTGTCATATTGGCGCGATTTTTTTCCGACGCCAATTTGGCGAAAACATCAACAGCATAAACAACAATATCCGGGTTACCATATCAAGCAAAATAACGACACTTTGGCGCCAGTTAAGTACCTGTTGTGTATATGACATTAGCGTCAGAAAAAAATCGCGCCAATATGACATCTGTGTCGAAACTTTAATATTTAATGTTTAAACTCTTAGCTCCCCCCCCCCCCCCTTGCATATAGTACACACTATAACACAGATAGCGCAAAATAATAGAGAGTTTGGTATTTTTCCACTGTAGGGGCTTTGGCGATTTTTAAAAAAAGCTTGGTGTAATTTGGGCATCAGAAAGTGAGTTTTGGGTACTTTTCCGTTATACAGATACCATTGTCGCCAAGCGTAATAGTTGGCGCAAAATGAAAATCACGTGAATTGAACCATTTGAAAAATAAAAGAAAAAACATTGTCGATACTAAAGTGAGCATTTAAAAAATATAGCATTTGAAAATTCCAGACTTTTACGAACTATTTCATTAAATCACAAATATATACTTAAAATAAGTGAACAAATAACTGTTATAAAATAAAGCAATAAAATAAAACTCATATTAAACTGCTGGCATAAAATTACAAATATCTTTTAGCACTTTGAAATAATTGGCGCATTAGCATACATTTTGGCATGTTGTCCGTATAACGGAAAAATATCGAGATTTGTTGTCAAATTATATAAACAGCTATGAAAATAAACTTGATGAGCATTTTTGTTTGTTTTATATGTTTATTTTATATGCATATTATTGATGTTTTTATGTACAAATTACATTTGTTTCTGTATAAATTTAGAGAAACATTTTTTATGTTAAATAAGTCATATAAATTTCGAAAACAAAATGCGTGTGTATATAAAATGAAACAGTGGATAGATTCCCGGAAAATATGTTGCCAAATTTCCTTTTTCGCCAAGACACCTATACTGGAAAAGTACCTAAAGGACATTAAAATCGCGCAGTTAGGAGCTCACACAGTACAGCGTCGTCTATTGGCGGGTATTTTATTAGTAGCATCGGGAGGAAGATGTAAAGATGTACTTTAAATTCTCACCCATAGATTTTCAAAAAATATCTTAAAAGAGCGGAGTTTAAGTTAAATTTCGGTGACCTTCTTAATGAAAGATTAATGGTTTTAAATGGGAATTTCGCCAAATTAGCCAGCTATCGCCAAGTTGGCTAACATTTGGCGTTACTGTGGTAACCCTGAATTAGTATTTTTCAACAATTACTTATTTCAATGAGGCGGTCCTACCGGAATTGTGAGGGACACACAGAGACTTGGATTTTATATAAACTACTAGGGGATCGTACCCGGGCTACCTGGGTTAAAGAATATAGGTGAAAACATTTTTTTTTAAGTGAAAACTAATACTTTTTTATATGCAATAAATTTTTTAGATTGCCCACTTACATTAAAAAAGCATTTTTCATATGGAAAATACGAATTATAAAATCAAATAAATTTTTGAAATTTAACAAAAGCTATATTTGCTTATTAGCCGCATGCTAAGAGTTATTTGCCAAGATTTTGCTACTTATGGCATCCTTTTATATTCTGATAATTTCAGAGCTTATACATGTCTGTTAAATTTGTGTTTTATTTATATTATTTTATCTATTTATTCATAGGGAGGTTTTTTTTTTTTTAAATGGATATTAGCCGTAAGAAAATGATGAACTCTTTATTTTGTTTTAAGGGCAAACGGATTAATATTTCGTAATCGAGCTCCGCGCGATATAGATAAAATTAAAAATTATTTCATGCTTTAAAATTGTTTTTAAAACCACAGACAATCAGTAAACTGAGATGAACTTCGAAAACAAATTCCATTTGAAAAAAAATCCTATTTAATGATCTAAAAATTTAAACTGTACGATAACAAATATGTTAGATTTGTGTTTTTACAATATTATTCTTTTATTTGTTTATAAAAGAAGAATTAATTTCGTTAATTTGTCTTTCACAAATATGTTAGATTGGTGGGTTTTTTTATACTAATCATTTATTTGATTATAAAGGAAGTATTAATTTCGTTATGCAAAAATAGTCAGAAACAAATGCTGAAAAAAGTTTGTTGCTATTTATGTGCAAAATGTTTATTAATATTGTGTAATGAAACCGGCACGTGATAAGATAAACTTTTTAAAAAAATCATGCTTAAAAATTATTTTAAAAAATATAATACATCAGTCAATTAAGATACACTTTTTAAGCAAATTGCATTTGAAAGTAAATTTTTTCCCTATGCGACGAAAATTGAAAATTTACGATGGTCAGAGGATTAAAAAATTGCAGTAGCGAAAATGTAAAGACGGTAATTTGATCGTGAAGTGTTGCCATTTGCAAAATGACGTCAACGTTACACACAGATACGTTTATTCTTTATAATATAGATACTTAATCAGTAAAATATAATAATGATCAGTTATTAGGATGTGGCTATCGGCTGAAGCTCTTATGCTTGGTATTCCGGAATGAAAAACAGCAATTTTCACCTTCTCAAAATTTGCATACGCACTTCTTATATCCATATTCATCTTTTTTTTAATTGTAATTTGTTTGATCATTTAAAAATTATTTTAACTCAAAACTTGAAGTCACGATTGTCAGCAACATCTTTTATGCGAACAGACGCACCCTTTACTGGAGATTCTAATCTCAATTCTGGAGAGTAAAAATTTCCGTAATTTATGTTTTTAGACGCATTTGTGTTAAAATGTTTAGTTTTATCTAAGAAAATGATCGCTTTCTTTTAAATATGACTTCATTTTCACTTAATTAAGCATTTCGCCTAGTGTCTGAATCTTAGTATCAGTACACATGCAGAAGGAAAAACAATATAGAAAATTTATGAGGAAAAATGCGAGATTTCAAAAGCAGTACGTCATTTTTCGTTCAAAATATTATATCCTTAATGGGATTTTGCGCCACTAAACCCTATACAACAATTTTTATCAACAATTTTAAATTTTTATCAGATAATTACGTGAATAAAATTAAACAAACCTCATTATTTCTCTTTTATCTGCAATAATGAAAGCTATCTTATTACCATCGTTTTGAAAAAGTTTCACAGAATACTTTTAAAATAAAAATATAATAATGGGATATAAAAAAAAAAAAAACAGCTAAGGCGGGCACACAAAATGAACAGCTATCAGTTAAAAAATTCAATAGTAAATTTGGTTTAGCAGAAAGATCAGGGCAGATGACTAAAGAACACATTTGTGTTTTAAATGTATAGATTATATAAAATTAGGAAAAATTAAATTAAGCAAATTATGTTATTTTGGTAAAATTATAGTCAAATGTCTTAAAGAAAAGCAATAAAATTTTATTATTCGAGAGTTTTGGGCAAACACTTCAGGAACATGATATTATTTTAAACCGCGAATTATTTGTTCGCTTGTCTAACTTGGCAAAGCAAATCCATCCGGGCGAGAATCATCAATTTCTGTAAGATAAATCGCTATTATTTTCGTCACCTCTCTTCTATAAAGACACTCTAAATTTTTGTAAAACATTGCGTTTTATCAGTTTTACATTATTTTCAAAAGTGAAGCCTTTTCACCTGTGAAGAATTTCAAAACAGCTGGGCTGTGAAAATGACGCACTTCTACAAAACATAATTCAGGTTTAAGAATTAAAATACGTGCTTTTTTATAAAATAACGTCGTTTGCATCTGCTAAAGCAATCCACTTTTACAATCAAGTCTTAAACTTCGTCTATAGAAAAGTATGCATATGACGTCATTATCACGGAATAACAGACAATATTCTTGATACAGCCCATATTTTAATTTCAACTTTTTTTTCAGATTTTATGAAAAAATGGTAACAAAAAGTTACAATATCACCTATTTCGACTATTTTCCGTTTACTTTAAATGACTTTCAATAGAAACGGGGTACTTTTGTTGCCACGATAAGAAAAATGGTATTAAAAACTACAAAAAAATTAATATCTCAAAAATAAATTGAGATACAGCTTTCAAACAAATTGCATTTAAAAGACCATTTTTTTCCTTATACGACGGTGTAAAAATTTAAAATGTGCGATATTTAGAAGTTTAAAATTTTGCAGTACCGAAAATTGCAAAACCAAAATTTTATTTCAAATTTCAAAGTGTTGCCATTCGCAAAATGACGTATGCGTTACGCACAGATATGTTTGTCCTTTATAATATAGATAGATAGGACCCGAAGACCGTATAAAAATTTAGATTCTGTAATCCTTCGCTAATTTGTTTTTTCGCTTCAAACTTTTTTTTATCTTAACCCTGCACCTAATTTTGATCATTTTTGTAATTGGAAGTATGCATCTAGGATCAACGGTTGCAAGAATAAAGGTAGGTCAGGTTATACGTGGACACACTGTATATGTATACATATATATATAAGTAATGATAAAAATTTTCGCCCTTTTACCAGAGATATTTTTTTCCAAATCCTTATAATATTTATCTTTTTTACCTGTCTTTTAATAATATCTTAAATATCCTTTATATTTTATTCCCCATGACTTTAATTCAGCGCATTCTTTTATTCGTTATTCTCAAAACCTTAATCTATTAATAGCTACAATTCTTTGTAAAAAACCACTAATTTATTTTATTTTTTCATTTTGAGACATCAAATTCTTATTCCTTTCGAAGGTTTATTAATACGATTTTATTTTTTTTAAATTATTATTCTATTTCCCATGATCATTGCGAGAGCTTTGCCGCCCTAATTTTTCAACCTTTTAAAACTCCGCTTGAAGTAAAGAGTCCAGTTTCAGCGTCACAGCTTCCCCGGCATTTTTCTTGTTTTCGTCCTATCGCTTATCGCATCCCCTTCACCCGTTCCCCATCGCTTCTCTGGGTTGGTGAAACGCAGAAGAAATCTGAATATCTTCACGCGTTCTTTTTAGTATTAAATAGCTTACACTGGCATGAAGATTTTGTACGTTTTTTGTTAGTTAATAAAAACTTGTAAGTTGGTGAAATGGATTTTGAAAAGTGAGTTTTCAATGTTTTTTTAACATCATAGGGCTTAACATGAAGTGGTACAGCAAGATTCGAGAGCCAATTAATTTACTAGTGGAACTCTTACGAGATGGTTTTCCAACAAATTTTATTATGTACAAAATCGGAGAAAAAGAAAATTAAGTTTCATATATGTTTCAAAATACAGGGAGCGGCAATGATTCCCCTAGGCACACCCCTTTTAACGGAAAAATTTTGGTTACTTTAATTTTAAAGTTACTCGCAATGAATAAATTTTACTATGTTTTTCAAAACAGGAGAGAAAAAATTGGGTTACTTAAATTGAAATATCTAGGGAGGGGCAATTGGTCTCCTATGCCACCTTCCCCTAAACAGAAAATTCTTGGTTCCTTTTTTTTTAAGTTACTCGAAAAAAAAATAAATTCTACTATATTTTCAAAATAGGAAAAAAAAGAAAATTTAGTTTGTACAATTTCAAAATCTAGGGAAGGGCAATGGCCCTCCTATACTGCTCCCTCAACTGAAACTTTTTAGTTTCTCTTTTAATTTAAGTTACTCGAATTAAATGAATTTCACTATTTCAAAATCGGTGAAAAAAAAAATAGTTACTTATATTTTAAATTCCAGGGAGGAACAAATGACCTGTCCTATGACATCCCCCACCCCCTCCTCCTCCTAACGAAAAATTCTTCGTTTCTTTTTTTTAGTCACTGGCAAAGAATAAATTTTATCATGTTTTTCAAAATAAGAAAATAAAATTAGTTATTTAATTCAAAATCTAGGGACGGGTAGTTGCTCTCCTATGTCCCCCTCCTCCCCTAAACGGAAAATTCCAGCTTCCTTTTTTTTTTTTTTTTTTTTTTTTAGTTACTCGAAAAGAATAAATTCTACTATATTTTTCAAAAGCAGAATTTTTTTAAACTTTAATTTCAAAATACAGGGAGGACGCATCCCATCCCCCTTCCTTCTTTTTCATAGCACACCCGGACCCGGATTTACTAAGTGCACAATTTCCCTTTCTCCCCGAAAACACATGACTTCCAGTTCGTATGAAAATTACTTCTACTTTATAGAAACGAATGAAAAAAAAAATCTCATTAAATATTTTATTTTAAATTTATATTGGAACATTTGATTATTGTTCACGCAGCTGAGGCTGCATTTCTGACTCTAAATAATTATTGATTATTTGAATTAATTAATAATATAATAATTATGAATAATATTTATAATTAATAATTATTGATATTTATTAACATATAAATTATATAATATTAATATATAATATTAATTATATATTGCATAATATAAATAATATAATATAATTTAAATAATTAATAATAATTATTAATAATATATAATAATTAATACAATAAATTAATATATATATATATATATTTGCAGGTTTTATTTATGAGGATATTTTTTGTCTGAAAATGATCATAACATCCTCATAAAAAAAAGCTCTTGTAGAGACTAGAGATCGCCTTTAGGTACCCAATGCAAAGAAAATCATTCAAAAACATGGAAATGCAAACGAGATATTTAAAAAAAATTCTCCATAGTTTTAAGATTAGCATGTGGGTGTACTTGCGTGAGCAAAGTAGCTAAGTAAGATGAATTTTACTATTTTGAAAATGGTAAGGGCAGAGTTTCTCCGAGGTTTAAGAATGGGCAGGGTGCTACCGGTGAGCAAGGGCACTTTTTTAATTCTGAAGGGCATGCTTTGGATTCTTTATGGTACTTTTCAGATTTTAAAAGGCACTTTTGGGATTCTAAAAGGCATTTTTTATTTTTTAATTCGTTCTTTTGATTTTTAACGGCTTTTAAGACAACATTGAGTCAATTTTTATTACAAGTAAATTATTTAATGCAAAAAGGAGAAAGGGCACTTTTTTTTACTGAGAGCAGGAAGACTGCAATATTTTTGGATAAGGGACAGGAAGGGAGCTATTTTTTTTAATAAATGGCAAGAGAGATCTTATTTTGTAAACCAAAGGGCAGGTGGTGTGCAGTACCCCCCCCCCCCCCCAAACTACCTGGGGGAAACTCTGGAAGGAGTGCACTTTAGCAACTTTAAAAAAAGTATGGCTCTGCACCCGTAAAAATATTCCAGAGAGAACACTAAATAATAAGATACATTTCATTTATAAGTTGTGTTGCAGGTTCTTGATTTAAAGTCGGATTACCGTTTTACCGGTAAGTAATTTATTTTACTTTTAAGAGCATAATTGCAGGATAATTTGTTTAATAAAGCAATTCAGTTTTCATGTTTTTAGCAGCTTGGTGTGTTTTTTTTAAGTGTATATAAATTTTATTTTACATAATTTCCTTTTGTTTACATTGCTTAAATCAAAGTACATATGGTTGGTGTTTACTTTATGGCAGTCAAAGAAGTATCTCCTTTATTTATAAGTAATTTGCTTAATATTTCTGAAATTTTATTAAGTAAGTTATTTTTTTTTTTTACTTTTGTTTTGTGAACTGAGGCTGAGGGCTATTTCAATGATTATATTTTTTTATATTTATAGGGTTCCCAGCGTCATGGAAAGTCAGGGAATTTCAAATTAGTCAGGGAAATTTCAAAATATATAGGAAAAGTCAGGAAACTTACAAATATTTTCTAAAAAGTGTTGGAGAAAAAATAAAAAAATGATGCGAAATTCATCAAATAGTCTCGGGGGGGGGGGGGGGAATCACAAAGTTCATCACACTGTAAAAAAAAATCTGTGAAGTTACTAAAGTTTTTCTAGGAAACTGGGATTCCTAGAACTTTTCATGTAACGGCAACAACAAAATTTCATGTAACAGACACACTTTTGCGCCGAAAATCAAAAAATCTGTAAGGTTACTAAGAATTTTTTTGGAAACTGGGATTCCGAGAACTTTTCATGTAACTGCAGTCAGGGTTACAAATAAAAGTTTAGTAAGATTACTGAAATTTTAGCAGATTCATTTGTAAAGTTACAGATTTTTGTAGCTTTACAAAAACTAGTTTTGTAGATTTGCAGCTTTTTTCGTACAGTTACAGGTGAAAGTTTAGTAAGCATGTAACTTTACATCTGTAGAACTACAGATTTTTTTTTACAGTGTCAAGCAATCACAAAAAAAAAATAAATAAATAAATAAAAAAAAAAAAGAGAGAGAAATTTGAAAAACAATCACAGAAAAAAATCATTAATTTTCATAAAGGATTGCAAAAATAAGTAGCAAATTTCGTTATATGCCTGTTTTGAGTCGAGGAATTTTTTGAGATTTGGTCAGGGAATTTGCCAGTCATGTTTTGCTGGGAACCGTGATTTATGTTTGAATACCTTAAATAATTTTATGTAGTTGACAAATTATAGAATACATAAACAATTGTGAAGACAGAGCTGTTTTAATATTGTTAAATAGAAATGACAGAGATAGTGTTAATTCTAGAACAAAGGGGCCATCACATACTGTTCTAAAAAAAGGTGTTCTTGGAGTGCGTGCTGAGGAAGGCGGGGTGAAACTTACTCTAAAGTACGAATGAGAGTGTTTGTTAATCAAAAATTAAAATGAAAGAAAGCTAGGTGTGAAATTTGACAATTTGGCATAATTTTGTGGTCCTGAAATGCAGTAACGACTATAGACCACTAATTTATTTTCTAACCCGCTTGTGAGGCTTTTTTTTCACATGGGTGATGGACGAATTTTGCTATTTTTTTTATGCGACTGATGAATTAAGATCGTATTTATTAAAATGAAAAAAAAACCCTTGCAAAATATAATTAAACTATTGCGTGTTAAAATCATTAACTAAGTAAAATTTTGTCTTATTTAAAAAGTCCAAATAATAATAGTGTCGAACAGTTTCAGATTAAAAATATATTTACATGAGAGATTTTATTCATTCTCAGAAAAGTCATTTTTTTTCATATTGTTGACAAAATTTAACACATCGCAAATAGTAATATTTCCTCTCAATTAAAAAATAACGTTAATCTTAAAAAAATAAGGAAAACTTTGGAAATTACGTGATGTTTAAAGCGTATAATATAAAACAATTTTGTCATAGCGTCGTTATCAAACTTCGAAAGGTAGCCGCATTAGTTACTTTGCAATTTAATACAAATTGATTTCCGACTGTTAAATTTATCTTAATTAATCAATAAGAAAAAAAAGCAGTCAGCTGTCGTGACAGCAGTTATTTTGGACTTAAGAACCGAAAATTCCCTCTGTATAGGAGAAATTAATGGCAACCTCATTACAGACGATTCCTATTGGTCGGTTAATTATGAGCCAATCTTTAATAATCTTTTCAAAACAGAGCAAATCAGCGTGTTTACATAAATTATATTTAATTCAATAAAGTAATATGGCTGGTTTAGTAAGTTACAAATAAATAGAAATTATTTTATTTATTTTTCAATGAAAATCCAACAATAAAATAAATCTCCTTGTCATCAATTTGTAAACATTTTCACAAGCTTTTATATCGGTAAAATGAATACAGGGTGAATAAAACTATATAAAACATAAATCCCTTTCTGCATTGTAAAAAGTTCTTTCAAATAAGCTAGCATTCAAATATCGTGTCAAATAAAAAGAAGAAAAAATAAGGTTGTTAACGAAAAGCTTAAAACGTTTTAACATATTTTACAATAACTTAAAAAACATCAAAATTTTTAATGCTGAATATTATTAAGAATCCGCCATTGAAATTGTTCTTTGGGGTATATTCTTCGAATGCCATGTTTTTTCCTTTTCTTTTCACAGTTGATTTTTCAAAATACACCGACAATTTGAGGCCTAAGGACATTTTCTGTTTACAATCTTTGAAGTTGGAGTAAACTGAAAAACTAATGTATTGGGAGGAAAAGTAGTATATTATATGACTGTTAAATGAAAACTGTTTAATTTTTTGAAAGATCAAAAGGCTATTAATGATTATTAATCACAAACACTAACACTATATTTGAAAATATTAGAAGTTAAAGAGAAAAGGTAAAATTTCATAACTGAAATTAATTTTTAAAGAAATATATTAAGGAATATTAAAACGTCTTTTGTCAATATATATATACCGGTTTTCATATATGATTCTATTAATCCAAACTCGTGATCACATGTAATTTCTTAAAATTAGATGCACATTGGGAATTTTTCGGGAACAATAGACAAATGAAAGATTTTTTTCCCCCCAAAATTTATTAACATTTTTAAAAAATGAATTATTTATTTAATCAAAAAAGGTATTCAAAATGGCATGTAATACGGCGGCCTGAAGAATCTTGGCGTAAAAAACATTGCCTATTACCGTACGTTTCACCTTATTCAAAACATGGTCTGAAATCAGAAATGCTTTTCCACAGTTTCATAAAGATTAAACCTAAAAACATTGCTAAGTTTTTAAAAAGACAAACAAGTGAACACTTAAAATTAATTATGATTTTTTTGACCAAGCTTTATGGCCTTTGATATACAGGAAAAAATGTATAGAACCCACAGTTTTAACATATTTATAGGTTCATTCAATGGAAAAAGCGTTTATTTTCTTCGGAATACATCATTACGTAAAATATTTGTGTAAAGTTTTATTTTATGAAAACTTAAATCATGCAAATGCCGATATATATTTCATCACATCTCATTAACAAAAGATTATTATGTTCCACCTCTCTTCCTTTTATTGTTCATTCTCTTATACCAAATTATTGATAAGATTAATACTATAAAATATCAAAAATATATTTATTTAATAGATGTAACATAAATCTAGACTTTTTAACACTCTTATGTTTTGCACTATAGTTTTCAAATGTTTATTTTTTTCTGGTACTTATTGCTTCATAGTCATTTCACAGTTCTAAAGGATCTAATTGACGTAATATATTTTGATGACGATCACCATGTTGACAAGGTTATCTGCTTCAAACAACATTAGATACAGCCGAAGCGTGTCATAGGTGAAATTTAATAACTAAACAATATAATGTGATAAGCGAAGATTAATGTGATGGGTATAACATAACTGAAATCTTTATGAAATGACATAATGACAACTAGTTCTGAAATTAATAAATTTCGGTGCTGTTTATCAAGTATTATAGATTACTGATAAGTAACGTTAAAATATGTGGGACAGTATTTAATTATAGTTTGCTGGTGATAATAACAAGATATTTTATTCAAAATTTAGATTTAGATTTAAGGCTGTTCAGATAAAATTTACGACGAAACAAAAACTAGAAATAAAAATCATCAGTTCCTCATACATTGTTAAACACTTTTCAACACTAAGAAAATAATGGGTGCTTTGATGTTAGCCGGGTCCAAGTGATAATCACCAAATATTGTTCCCATCGCCACTATACGCATTACATTCGTTTCATTAAAAATATATAGTACTCTACACTCACTTGATTTTAAAAACATAACTTTCATTTTAAAAATATATATTTTCCGTATTTAAAATACATGCATTCGAACATTTTCATTTAAAGTAACAACAATGTATTTTTATAATAAAAAATAATTACATAAGCCAAAACGTCTTTACTTCAAAGAATTGCTTTTTAATCATACAAACGAAAAATAAAAAATGGTATTTCAAGAAATGAAAATCCTCTGTTCCTCATACATTGTTAAATACTTTCCAACACTAAGAAAATAATGGGTGCTTTGATGTTAGCCGGGTCCAAGTGTTAAGCACCAAATATTGTTCCCATAGCCACTATACGTATTACATTAGTTTCATTAAAAATATATAGTACTCTAAAATCATTTGATTTTAAAAACATAACTTTCATTTTAAAAATATGTATTTTCCGTATTTAAAATACATGCATTCGAACATTTTCATTTAAAGTAACAACAATGTATTTTTATAATAAAAAATAATTACATAAGCCAAAACATCTTTACTCCAAAGAATTATTTTTTAATCATACAAACGAAAAATAAAAAATGGTATTTCAAGAAATGAAAATCGTCAATTCCTCATACATTGTTAAACACTTTCCAACACTAAGAAAATAATGGGTGCTTTGATGTTAGCCGGGTCCAAGTGTTAAGCACCAAATATTGTTCCCATAGCCACTATACGTATTACATTAGTTTCATTAAAAATATATAGTACTCTAAAATCATTTGATTTTAAAAACATAACTTTCATTTTAAAAATATGTATTTTCCGTATTTAAAATACATGCATTCGAACATTTTCATTTAAAGTAACAACAATGTATTTTTATAATAAAAAATAATTACATAAGCCAAAACATCTTTACTTCAAAGAATTATTTTTTAATCATACAAACGAAAAATAAAAAATGGTATTTCAAGAAATAAAAATCATCAGTTCCTCATACATTGTTAAACACTTTCCAACACTAAGAAAATAATGGGTGCTTTGATGTTAGCCGGGTCCAAGTGTTAAGCACCAAATATTGTTCCCATAGCCACTATACGTATTACATTAGTTTCATTAAAAATATATAGTACTCTAAAATCATTTGATTTTAAAAACATAACTTTCATTTTAAAAATATGTATTTTCCGTATTTAAAATACATGCATTCGAACATTTTCATTTAAAGTAACAACAATGTACTTTTATAATAAAAAATAATTACACAAGCCAAAACATATTTACTTCAAAGAATTATTTTTTAATCATACAAACGAAAAATAAAAAATGGTATTTCAAGAAATAAAAATCATCAGTTCCTCATACATTGTTAAACACTTTCCAACACTAAGAAAATAATGGGTGCTTTGATGTTAGCCGGGTCCAAGTGTTAAGCACCAAATATTGTTCCCATAGCCACTATACGTATTACATTAGTTTCATTAAAAATATATAGTACTCTAAAATCATTTGATTTTAAAAACATAACTTTCATTTTTAAAATATGTATTTTCCGTATTTAAAATACATGCATTCGAGCATTTTCATTTAAACAACAATGTATTTTTATAATAAAAAATAATTACATAAGCCAAAACATCTTTACTTCAAAGAATTATTTTTTAATCATATAAACGAAAAATAAAAAATGGTATTTCAAGAAATAAAAATCATCGGTTCCTCATACATTGTTAAAAACTTTCCAACACTAAGAAAATAATGGGTGCTTTGATGTTAGCCGGGTCCAAGTGTTAAGCACCAAATATTGTTCCCATAGCCACTATACGTATTACATTAGTTTCATTAAAAATATATAGTACTCTAAAATCATTTGATTTTAAAAACATAACTTTCATTTTTAAAATATATATTTTCCGTATTTAAAATACATGCGTTCGAACATTTTTATTTAAATTAACAACAGTGTATTTTTATAATAAAAAATAATTACATAAGCCAAAACATCTTTACTTCAAAGAATTATTTTTTAATCATTCAAACGAAAAATAAAAAATGGTATTTCAGGAAATAAAAATCCTCTGTTCCTCATACATTGTTAAACACTTTCCAACACTAAGAAAATAATGGGTGCTTTGATGTTCGCCGGGTCCAAGTGTTAAGCACCAAATATTGTTCCCATAGCCACTATACGTATTACATTAGTTTCATTAAAAATATATAGTACTCTAAAATCATTTGATTTTAAAAACATAACTTTCATTTTAAAAATATGTATTTTCCGTATTTAAAATACATGCATTCGAACATTTTCATTTAAAGTAACAACAATGTATTTTTATAATAAAAAATAATTACATAAGCCAAAACATCTTTACTCCAAAGAATTATTTTTTAATCATACAAACGAAAAATAAAAAATGGTATTTCAAGAAAGGAAAATCATCAATTCCTCATACATTGTTAAACACTTTCCAACACTAAAAAAATAATGGGTGCTTTGATGTTAGCCGGGTCCAAGTGTTAAGCACCAAATATTGTTCCCATAGCCACTATACGTATTACATTAGTTTCATTAAAAATATATAGTACTCTAAAATCATTTGATTTTAAAAACATAACTTTCATTTTAAAAATATGTATTTTCCGTATTTAAAATACATGCATTCGAACATTTTCATTTAAAGTAACAACAATGTACTTTTATAATAAAAAATAATTACACAAGCCAAAACATCTTTACTTCAAAGAATTATTTTTTAATCATACAAACGAAAAATAAAAAATGGTATTTCAAGAAATAAAAATCATCAGTTCCTCATACATTGTTAAACACTTTCCAACACTAAGAAAATAATGGGTGCTTTGATGTTAGCCGGGTCCAAGTGTTAAGCACCAAATATTGTTCCCATAGCCACTATACGTATTACATTAGTTTCATTAAAAATATATAGTACTCTAAAATCATTTGATTTTAAAAACATAACTTTCATTTTAAAAATATGTATTTTCCGTATTTAACATACATGCATTCGAACATTTTCATTTAAAGTAACAACAATGTACTTTTATAATAAAAAATAATTACACAAGCCAAAACATCTTTACTTCAAAGAATTATTTTTTAATCATACAAACGAAAAATAAAAAATGGTATTTCAAGAAATAAAAATCATCAGTTCCTCATACATTGTTAAACACTTTCCAACACTAAGAAAATAATGGGTGCTTTGATGTTAGCCGGGTCCAAGTGTTAAGCACCAAATATTGTTCCCATAGCCACTATACGTATTACATTAGTTTCATTAAAAATATATAGTACTCTAAAATCATTTGATTTTAAAAACATAACTTTCATTTTTAAAATATGTATTTTCCGTATTTAAAATACATGCATTCGAGCATTTTCATTTAAACAACAATGTATTTTTATAATAAAAAATAATTACATAAGCCAAAACATCTTTATTTCAAAGAATTATTTTTTAATCATACAAACGAAAAATAAAAAATGGTATTTCAAGAAATAAAAATCATCGGTTCCTCATACATTGTTAAACACTTTCCAACACTAAGAAAATAATGGGTGCTTTGATGTTAGCCGGGTCCAAGTGTTAAGCACCAAATATTGTTCCCATAGCCACTATACGTATTACATTAGTTTCATTAAAAATATATAGTACTCTAAAATCATTTGATTTTAAAAACATAACTTTCATTTTTAAAATATATATTTTCCGTATTTAAAATACATGCGTTCGAACATTTTTATTTAAATTAACAACAGTGTATTTTTATAATAAAAAATAATTACATAAGCCAAAACATCTTTACTTCAAAGAATTATTTTTTAATCATTCAAGCGAAAAATAAAAAATGGTATTTCAGGAAATAAAAATCCTCTGTTCCTCATACATTGTTAAACACTTTCCAACACTAAGAAAATAATGGGTGCTTTGATGTTAGCCGGGTCCAAGTGTTAAGCACCAAATATTGTTCCCATAGCTACTATACGTATTACATTAGTTTCATTAAAAATATATAGTACTCTAAAATCATTTGATTTTAAAAACATAACTTTCATTTTAAAAATATGTATTTTCCGTATTTAAAATACATGCATTCGAACATTTTCATTTAAACTAACAACAATGTATTTTTATAATAAAAAATAATTACATAAGCCAAAACATCTTTACTTCAAAGAATTATTTTTTAATCATTCAAACGAAAAATAAAAAATGGTATTTCAGGAAATAAAAATCATGAGTTCCTCATACATTGTTAAACACTTTCCAACACTAAGAAAATAATGGGTGCTTTGATGTTAGCCGGGTCCAAGTGTTAAGCACCAAATATTGTTCCCATAGCCACTATACGTATTACATTAGTTTCATTAAAAATATATAGTACTCTAAAATCATTTGATTTTAAAAACATAACTTTCATTTTAAAAATGTGTATTTTCCGTATTTAAAATACATGCATTCGAACATTTTCATTTAAAGTAACAACAATGTATTTTTATAATAAAAAATAATTACATAAGCCAAAACATCTTTACTTCAAAGAATTATTTTTTAATCATACAAACGAAAAATAAAAAATGGTATTTCAAGAAATAAAAATCATCAGTTCCTCATACATTGTTAAACACTTTCCAACACTAAGAAAATAATGGGTGCTTTGATGTTAGCCGGGTCCAAGTGTTAAGCACCAAATATTGTTCCCATAGCCACTATACGTATTACATTAGTTTCATTAAAAATATATAGTACTCTAAAATCATTTGATTTTAAAAACATAACTTTCATTTTTAAAATATATATTTTCCGTATTTAAAATACATGCGTTCGAACATTTTTATTTAAAGTAACAACAGTGTATTTTTATAATAAAAAATAATTACATAAGCCAAAACATCTTTACTTCAAAGAATTATTTTTTAATCATTCAAACAAAAAATAAAAAATGGTATTTCAGGAAATAAAAATCATGAGTTCCTCATACATTGTTAAACACTTTCCAACACTAAGAAAATAATGGGTGCTTTGATGTTAGCCGGGTCCAAGTGTTAAGCACCAAATATTGTTCCCATAGCCACTATACGTATTACATTAGTTTCATTAAAAATATATAGTACTCTAAAATCATTTGATTTTAAAAACATAACTTTCATTTTAAAAATATGTATTTTCCGTATTTAAAATACATGCATTCGAACATTTTCATTTAAACTAACAACAATGTATTTTTATAATAAAATATAATTACATAAGCCAAAACATCTTTACTTCAAAGAATTATTTTTTTAATCATACAAACGAAAAATAAAAATGGTATTTCAAGAAATAAAAATCATCAGTTCCTCATACATTGTTAAACACTTTCCAACACTAAGAAAATAATGGGTGCGTTGATGTTAGCCGGGTCCAAGTGTTAAGCACCAAATATTGTTCCCATAGCCACTATACGTATTACATTAGTTTCATTAAAAATATATAGTACTCTAAAATCATTTGATTTTAAAAACATAACTTTCATTTTAAAAATATGTATTTTCCGTATTTAAAATACATGCATTCGAACATTTTCATTTAAAGTAACAACAATGTACTTTTATAATAAAAAATAATTACACAAGCCAAAACATCTTTACTTCAAAGAATTATTTTTTAATCATACAAACGAAAAATAAAAAATGGTATTTCAAGAAATAAAAATCATCAGTTCCTCATACATTGTTAAACACTTTCCAACACTAAGAAAATAATGGGTGCTTTGATGTTAGCCGGGTCCAAGTGTTAAGCACCAAATATTGTTCCCATAGCCACTATACGTATTACATTAGTTTCATTAAAAATATATAGTACTCTAAAATCATTTGATTTTAAAAACATAACTTTCATTTTAAAAATATGTATTTTCCGTATTTAAAATACATGCATTCGAACATTTTCATTTAAAGTAACAACAATGTACTTTTATAATAAAAAATAATTACACAAGCCAAAACATCTTTACTTCAAAGAATTATTTTTTAATCATACAAACGAAAAATAAAAAATGGTATTTCAAGAAATAAAAATCATCAGTTCCTCATACATTGTTAAACACTTTCCAACACTAAGAAAATAATGGGTGCTTTGATGTTAGCCGGGTCCAAGTGTTAAGCACCAAATATTGTTCCCATAGCCACTATACGTATTACATTAGTTTCATTAAAAATATATAGTACTCTAAAATCATTTGATTTTAAAAACATAACTTTCATTTTTAAAATATGTATTTTCCGTATTTAAAATACATGCATTCGAGCATTTTCATTTAAACAACAATGTATTTTTATAATAAAAAATAATTACATAAGCCAAAACATCTTTACTTCAAAGAATTATTCTTTAATCATACAAACGAAAAATAAAAAATGGTATTTCAAGAAATAAAAATCATCGGTTCCTCATACATTGTTAAACACTTTCCAACACTAAGAAAATAATGGGTGCTTTGATGTTAGCCGGGTCCAAGTGTTAAGCACCAAATATTGTTCCCATAGCCACTATACGTATTACATTAGTTTCATTAAAAATATATAGTACTCTAAAATCATTTGATTTTAAAAACATAACTTTCATTTTTAAAATATATATTTTCCGTATTTAAAATACATGCGTTCGAACATTTTTATTTAAATTAACAACAGTGTATTTTTATAATAAAAAATAATTACATAAGCCAAAACATCTTTACTTCAAAGAATTATTTTTTAATCATTCAAGCGAAAAATAAAAAATGGTATTTCAGGAAATAAAAATCCTCTGTTCCTCATACATTGTTAAACACTTTCCAACACTAAGAAAATAATGGGTGCTTTGATGTTAGCCGGGTCCAAGTGTTAAGCACCAAATATTGTTCCCATAGCTACTATACGTATTACATTAGTTTCATTAAAAATATATAGTACTCTAAAATCATTTGATTTTAAAAACATAACTTTCATTTTAAAAATATGTATTTTCCGTATTTAAAATACATGCATTCGAACATTTTCATTTAAACTAACAACAATGTATTTTTATAATAAAAAATAATTACATAAGCCAAAACATCTTTACTTCAAAGAATTATTTTTTAATCATTCAAACGAAAAATAAAAAATGGTATTTCAGGAAATAAAAATCATGAGTTCCTCATACATTGTTAAACACTTTCCAACACTAAGAAAATAATGGGTGCTTTGATGTTAGCCGGGTCCAAGTGTTAAGCACCAAATATTGTTCCCATAGCCACTATACGTATTACATTAGTTTCATTAAAAATATATAGTACTCTAAAATCATTTGATTTTAAAAACATAACTTTCATTTTAAAAATGTGTATTTTCCGTATTTAAAATACATGCATTCGAACATTTTCATTTAAAGTAACAACAATGTATTTTTATAATAAAAAATAATTACATAAGCGAAAACATCTTTACTTCAAAGAATTATTTTTTAATCATACAAACGAAAAATAAAAAATGGTATTTCAAGAAATAAAAATCATCAGTTCCTCATACATTGTTAAACACTTTCCAACACTAAGAAAATAATGGGTGCTTTGATGTTAGCCGGGTCCAAGTGTTAAGCACCAAATATTGTTCCCATAGCCACTATACGTATTACATTAGTTTCATTAAAAATATATAGTACTCTAAAATCATTTGATTTTAAAAACATAACTTTCATTTTTAAAATATATATTTTCCGTATTTAAAATACATGCGTTCGAACATTTTTATTTAAAGTAACAACAGTGTATTTTTATAATAAAAAATAATTACATAAGCCAAAACATCTTTACTTCAAAGAATTATTTTTTAATCATTCAAACAAAAAATAAAAAATGGTATTTCAGGAAATAAAAATCATGAGTTCCTCATACATTGTTAAACACTTTCCAACACTAAGAAAATAATGGGTGCTTTGATGTTTGCCGGGTTCAAGTGTTAAGCACCAAATATTGTTCCCATAGCCACTATACGTATTACATTAGTTTCATTAAAAATATATAGTACTCTAAAATCATTTGATTTTAAAAACATAACTTTCATTTTAAAAATATGTATTTTCCGTATTTAAAATACATGCATTCGAACATTTTCATTTAAACTAACAACAATGTATTTTTATAATAAAAAATAATTACATAAGCCAAAACATCTTTACTTCAAAGAATTATTTTTTAATCATTCAAACGAAAAATAAAAAATGGTATTTCAGGAAATAAAAATCATGAGTTCCTCATACATTGTTAAACACTTTCCAACACTAAGAAAATAATGGGTGCTTTGATGTTAGCCGGGTCCAAGTGTTAAGCACCAAATATTGTTCCCATAGCCACTATACGTATTACATTAGTTTCATTAAAAATATATAGTACTCTAAAATCATTTGATTTTAAAAACATAACTTTCATTTTAAAAATGTGTATTTTCCGTATTTAAAATACATGCATTCGAACATTTTCATTTAAAGTAACAACAATGTATTTTTATAATAAAAAATAATTACATAAGCCAAAACATCTTTACTTCAAAGAATTATTTTTTAATCATACAAACGAAAAATAAAAAATGGTATTTCAAGAAATAAAAATCATCAGTTCCTCATACATTGTTAAACACTTTCCAACACTAAGAAAATAATGGGTGCTTTGATGTTAGCCGGGTCCAAGTGTTAAGCACCAAATATTGTTCCCATAGCCACTATACGTATTACATTAGTTTCATTAAAAATATATAGTACTCTAAAATCATTTGATTTTAAAAACATAACTTTCATTTTTAAAATATGTATTTTCCGTATTTAAAATACATGCATTCGAGCATTTTCATTTAAACAACAATGTATTTTTATAATAAAAAATAATTACATAAGCCAAAACATCTTTACTTCAAAGAATTATTTTTTAATCATACAAACGAAAAATAAAAAATGGTATTTCAAGAAATAAAAATCATCGGTTCCTCATACATTGTTAAACACTTTCGAACACTAAGAAAATAATGGGTGCTTAGATGTTAGCCGGGTCCAAGTGTTAAGCACCAAATATTGTTCCCATAGCCACTATACGTATTACATTAGTTTCATTAAAAATATATAGTACTCTAAAATCATTTGATTTTAAAAACATAACTTTCATTTTTAAAATATGTATTTTCCGTATTTAAAATACATGCATTCGAGCATTTTCATTTAAACAACAATGTATTTTTATAATAAAAAATAATTACATAAGCCAAAACATCTTTACTTCAAAGAATTATTTTTTAATCATACAAACGAAAAATAAAAAATGGTATTTCAAGAAATGAAAATCATCGGTTCCTCATACATTGTTAAACACTTTCCAACACTAAGAAAATAATGGGTGCTTTGATGTTAGCCGGGCCCAAGTGTTAAGCACCAAATATTGTTCCCATAGCCACTATACGTATTACATTAGTTTCATTAAAAATATATAGTACTCTAAAATCATTTGATTTTAAAAACATAACTTTCATTTTTAAAATATATATTTTCCGTATTTAAAATACATGCGTTCGAACATTTTTATTTAAAGTAACAACAGTGTATTTTTATAATACAAAATAATTACATAAGCCAAAACATCTTTACTTCAAAGAATTATTTTTTAATCATTCAAACAAAAAATAAAAAATAGTATTTCAGGAAATAAAAATCATGAGTTCCTCATACATTGTTAAACACTTTCCAACAGTAAGAAAATAATGGGTTCTTTGATGTTTGCCGGGTCCAAGTGTTAAGCACCAAATATTGTTCCCATAGCCACTATACGTATTACATTAGTTTCATTAAAAATATATAGTACTCTAAAATCATTTGATTTTAAAAACATAACTTTCATTTTAAAAATATGTATTTTCCGTATTTAAAATACATGCATTCGAACATTTTCATTTAAACTAACAACAATGTATTTTTATAATAAAAAATAATTACATAAGCCAAAACATCTTTACTTCAAAGAATTATTTTTTAATCATTCAAACGAAAAATAAAAAATGGTATTTCAGGAAATAAAAATCATGAGTTCCTCATACATTGTTAAACACTTTCCAACACTAAGAAAATAATGGGTGCTTTGATGTTAGCCGGGTCCAAGTGTTAAGCACCAAATATTGTTCCCATAGCCACTATACGTATTACATTAGTTTCATTAAAAATATATAGTACTCTAAAATCATTTGATTTTAAAAACATAACTTTCATTTTAAAAATGTGTATTTTCCGTATTTAAAATACATGCATTCGAGCATTTTCATTTAAACAACAATGTATTTTTATAATAAAAAATAATTACATAAGCCAAAACATCTTTACTTCAAAGAATTATTTTTTAATCATACAAACGAAAAATAAAAAATGGTATTTCAAGAAATAAAAATCATCGGTTCCTCATACATTGTTAAACACTTTCCAACACTAAGAAAATAATGGGTGCTTTGATGTTAGCCGGGTCCAAGTGTTAAACACCAAATATTGTTCCCATAGCCACTATACGTATTACATTAGTTTCATTAAAAATATATAGTACTCTAAAATCATTTGATTTTAAAAACATAACTTTCATTTTTAAAATATATATTTTCCGTATTTAAAATACATGCGTTCGAACATTTTTATTTAAAGTAACAACAGTGTATTTTTATAATAAAAAATAATTACATAAGCCAAAACATCTTTACTTCAAAGAATTATTTTTTAATCATTCAAACAAAAAATAAAAAATGGTATTTCAGGAAATAAAAATCATGAGTTCCTCATACATTGTTAAACACTTTCCAACACTAAGAAAATAATGGGTGCTTTGATGTTTGCCGGGTCCAAGTGTTAAGCACCAAATATTGTTGCCATAGCCACTATACGTATTACATTAGTTTCATTAAAAATATATAGTACTCTAAAATCATTTGATTTTAAAAACATAACTTTCATTTTAAAAATATGTATTTTCCGTATTTAAAATACATGCATTCGAACATTTTCATTTAAACTAACAACAATGTATTTTTATAATAAAAAATAATTACATAAGCCAAAACATCTTTACTTCAAAGAATTATTTTTTAATCATTCAAACGAAAAATAAAAAATGGTATTTCAGGAAATAAAAATCATGAGTTCCTCATACATTGTTAAACACTTTCCAACACTAAGAAAATAATGGGTGCTTTGATGTTAGCCGGGTCCAAGTGTTAAGCAACAAATATTGTTCCCATAGCCACTATACGTATTACATTAGTTTCATTAAAAATATATAGTACTCTAAAATCATTTGATTTTAAAAACATAACTTTCATTTTAAAAATGTGTATTTTCCGTATTTAAAATACATGCATTCGAACATTTTCATTTAAAGTAACAACAATGTATTTTTATAATAAAAAATAATTACATAAGCCAAAACATCTTTACTTCAAAGAATTATTTTTTAATCATACAAACGAAAAATAAAAAATGGTATTTCAAGAAATAAAAATCATCAGTTCCTCATACATTGTTAAACACTTTCCAACACTAAGAAAATAATGGGTGCTTTGATGTTAGCCGGGTCCAAGTGTTAAGCACCAAATATTGTTCCCATAGCCACTATACGTATTACATTAGTTTCATTAAAAATATATAGTACTCTAAAATCATTTGATTTTAAAAACATAACTTTCATTTTTAAAATATGTATTTTCCGTATTTAAAATACATGCATTCGAGCATTTTCATTTAAACAACAATGTATTTTTATAATAAAAAATAATTACATAAGCCAAAACATCTTTACTTCAAAGAATTATTTTTTAATCATACAAACGAAAAATAAAAAATGGTATTTCAAGAAATAAAAATCATCGGTTCCTCATACATTGTTAAACACTTTCGAACACTAAGAAAATAATGGGTGCTTTGATGTTAGCCGGGTCCAAGTGTTAAGCACCAAATATTGTTCCCATAGCCACTATACGTATTACATTAGTTTCATTAAAAATATATAGTACTCTAAAATCATTTGATTTTAAAAACATAACTTTCATTTTTAAAATATGTATTTTCCGTATTTAAAATACATGCATTCGAACATTTTCATTTAAACTAACAACAATGTATTTTTATAATAAAAAATAATTACATAAGCCAAAACATCTTTACTTCAAAGCATTATTTTTAATCATTCAAACGAAAAATAAAAAATGGTATTTCAGGAAATAAAAATCATGAGTTCCTCATACATTGTTAAACACTTTCCAACACTAAGAAAATAATGGGTGCTTTGATGTTAGCCGGGTCCAAGTGTTAAGCACCAAATATTGTTCCCATAGCCACTATACGTATTACATTAGTTTCATTAAAAATATATAGTACTCTAAAATCATTTGATTTTAAAAACATAACTTTCATTTTAAAAATATGTATTTTCCGTATTTAAAATACATGCATTCGAACATTTTCATTTAAACTAACAACAATGTATTTTTATAATAAAAAATAATTACATAAGCCAAAACATCTTTACTTCAAAGAATTATTTTTTTAATCATACAAACGAAAAATAAAAAATGGTATTTCAAGAAATAAAAATCATCAGTTCCTCATACATTGTTAAACACTTTCCAACACTAAGAATATAATGGGTGCGTTGATGTTAGCCGGGTCCAAGTGTTAAGCACCAAATATTGTTCCCATAGCCACTATACGTATTACATTAGTTTCATTAAAAATATATAGTACTCTAAAATCATTTGATTTTAAAAACATAACTTTCATTTTTAAAATATATATTTTCCGTATTTAAAATACATGCGTTCGAACATTTTTATTTAAAGTAACAACAGTGTATTTTTATAATAAAAAATAATTACATAAGCCAAAACATCTTTACTTCAAAGAATTATTTTTTAATCATTCAAACAAAAAATAAAAAATGGTATTTCAGGAAATAAAAATCATGAGTTCCTCATACATTGTTAAACACTTTCCAACACTAAGAAAATAATGGGTGCTTTGATGTTTGCCGGGTCCAAGTGTTAAGCACCAAATATTGTTCCCATAGCCACTATACGTATTACATTAGTTTCATTAAAAATATATAGTACTCTAAAATCATTTGATTTTAAAAACATAACTTTCATTTTAAAAATATGTATTTTCCGTATTTAAAATACATGCATTCGAACATTTTCATTTAAACTAACAACAATGTATTTTTATAATAAAAAATAATTACATAAGCCAAAACATCTTTACTTCAAAGAATTATTTTTTAATCATTCAAACGAAAAATAAAAAATGGTATTTCAGGAAATAAAAATCATGAGTTCCTCATACATTGTTAAACACTTTCCAACACTAAGAAAATAATGGGTGCTTTGATGTTAGCCGGGTCCAAGTGTTAAGCACCAAATATTGTTCCCATAGCCACTATACGTATTACATTAGTTTCATTAAAAATATATAGTACTCTAAAATCATTTGATTTTAAAAACATAACTTTCATTTTAAAAATGTGTATTTTCCGTATTTAAAATACATGCATTCGAACATTTTCATTTAAAGTAACAACAATGTATTTTTATAATAAAAAATAATTACATAAGCCAAAACATCTTTACTTCAAAGAATTATTTTTTAATCATACAAACGAAAAATAAAAAATGGTATTTCAAGAAATAAAAATCATCAGTTCCTCATACATTGTTAAACACTTTCCAACACTAAGAAAATAATGGGTGCTTTGATGTTAGCCGGGTCCAAGTGTTAAGCACCAAATATTGTTCCCATAGCCACTATACGTATTACATTAGTTTCATTAAAAATATATAGTACTCTAAAATCATTTGATTTTAAAAACATAACTTTCATTTTTAAAATATGTATTTTCCGTATTTAAAATACATGCATTCGAGCATTTTCATTTAAACAACAATGTATTTTTATAATAAAAAATAATTACATAAGCCAAAACATCTTTACTTCAAAGAATTATTTTTTAATCATACAAACGAAAAATAAAAAATGGTATTTCAAGAAATAAAAATCATCGGTTCCTCATACATTGTTAAACACTTTCGAACACTAAGAAAATAATGGGTGCTTAGATGTTAGCCGGGTCCAAGTGTTAAGCACCAAATATTGTTCCCATAGCCACTATACGTATTACATTAGTTTCATTAAAAATATATAGTACTCTAAAATCATTTGATTTTAAAAACATAACTTTCATTTTTAAAATATGTATTTTCCGTATTTAAAATACATGCATTCGAGCATTTTCATTTAAACAACAATGTATTTTTATAATAAAAAATAATTACATAAGCCAAAACATCTTTACTTCAAAGAATTATTTTTTAATCATACAAACGAAAAATAAAAAATGGTATTTCAAGAAATGAAAATCATCGGTTCCTCATACATTGTTAAACACTTTCCAACACTAAGAAAATAATGGGTGCTTTGATGTTAGCCGGGTCCAAGTGTTAAGCACCAAATATTGTTCCCATAGCCACTATACGTATTACATTAGTTTCATTAAAAATATATAGTACTCTAAAATCATTTGATTTTAAAAACATAACTTTCATTTTTAAAATATATATTTTCCGTATTTAAAATACATGCGTTCGAACATTTTTATTTAAAGTAACAACAGTGTATTTTTATAATACAAAATAATTACATAAGCCAAAACATCTTTACTTCAAAGAATTATTTTTTAATCATTCAAACAAAAAATAAAAAATGGTATTTCAGGAAATAAAAATCATGAGTTCCTCATACATTGTTAAACACTTTCCAACAGTAAGAAAATAATGGGTTCTTTGATGTTTGCCGGGTCCAAGTGTTAAGCACCAAATATTGTTCCCATAGCCACTATACGTATTACATTAGTTTCATTAAAAATATATAGTACTCTAAAATCATTTGATTTTAAAAACATAACTTTCATTTTAAAAATATGTATTTTCCGTATTTAAAATACATGCATTCGAACATTTTCATTTACTCTAACAACAATGTATTTTTATAATAAAAAATAATTACATAAGCCAAAACATCTTTACTTCAAAGAATTATTTTTTAATCATTCAAACGAAAAATAAAAAATGGTATTTCAGGAAATAAAAATCATGAGTTCCTCATACATTGTTAAACACTTTCCAACACTAAGAAAATAATGGGTGCTTTGATGTTAGCCGGGTCCAAGTGTTAAGCACCAAATATTGTTCCCATAGCCACTATACGTATTACATTAGTTTCATTAAAAATATATAGTACTCTAAAATCATTTGATTTTAAAAACATAACTTTCATTTTAAAAATGTGTATTTTCCGTATTTAAAATACATGCATTCGAGCATTTTCATTTAAACAACAATGTATTTTTATAATAAAAAATAATTACATAAGCCAAAACATCTTTACTTCAAAGAATTATTTTTTAATCATACAAACGAAAAATAAAAAATGGTATTTCAAGAAATAAAAATCATCGGTTCCTCATACATTGTTAAACACTTTCCAACACTAAGAAAATAATGGGTGCTTTGATGTTAGCCGGGTCCAAGTGTTAAACACCAAATATTGTTCCCATAGCCACTATACGTATTACATTAGTTTCATTAAAAATATATAGTACTCTAAAATCATTTGATTTTAAAAACATAACTTTCATTTTTAAAATATATATTTTCCGTATTTAAAATACATGCGTTCGAACATTTTTATTTAAAGTAACAACAGTGTATTTTTATAATAAAAAATAATTACATAAGCCAAAACATCTTTACTTCAAAGAATTATTTTTTAATCATTCAAACAAAAAATAAAAAATGGTATTTCAGGAAATAAAATTCATGAGTTCCTCATACATTGTTAAACACTTTCCAACACTAAGAAAATAATGGGTGCTTTGATGTTTGCCGGGTCCAAGTGTTAAGCACCAAATATTGTTCCCATAGCCACTATACGTATTACATTAGTTTCATTAAAAATATATAGTACTCTAAAATCATTTGATTTTAAAAACATAACTTTCATTTTAAAAATATGTATTTTCCGTATTTAAAATACATGCATTCGAACATTTTCATTTAAACTAACAACAATGTATTTTTATAATAAAAAATAATTACATAAGCCAAAACATCTTTACTTCAAAGAATTATTTTTTAATCATTCAAACGAAAAATAAAAAATGGTATTTCAGGAAATAAAAATCATGAGTTCCTCATACATTGTTAAACACTTTCCAACACTAAGAAAATAATGGGTGCTTTGATGTTAGCCGGGTCCAAGTGTTAAGCACCAAATATTGTTCCCATAGCCACTATACGTATTACATTAGTTTCATTAAAAATATATAGTACTCTAAAATCATTTGATTTTAAAAACATAACTTTCATTTTAAAAATGTGTATTTTCCGTATTTAAAATACATGCATTCGAACATTTTCATTTAAAGTAACAACAATGTATTTTTATAATAAAAAATAATTACATAAGCCAAAACATCTTTACTTCAAAGAATTATTTTTTAATCATACAAACGAAAAATAAAAAATGGTATTTCAAGAAATAAAAATCATCAGTTCCTCATACATTGTTAAACACTTTCCAACACTAAGAAAATAATGGGTGCTTTGATGTTAGCCGGGTCCAAGTGTTAAGCACCAAATATTGTTCCCATAGCCACTATACGTATTACATTAGTTTCATTAAAAATATATAGTACTCTAAAATCATTTGATTTTAAAAACATAACTTTCATTTTTAAAATATGTATTTTCCGTATTTAAAATACATGCATTCGAGCATTTTCATTTAAACAACAATGTATTTTTATAATAAAAAATAATTACATAAGCCAAAACATCTTTACTTCAAAGAATTATTTTTTAATCATACAAACGAAAAATAAAAAATGGTATTTCAAGAAATAAAAATCATCGGTTCCTCATACATTGTTAAACACTTTCGAACACTAAGAAAATAATGGGTGCTTTGATGTTAGCCGGGTCCAAGTGTTAAGCACCAAATATTGTTCCCATAGCCACTATACGTATTACATTAGTTTCATTAAAAATATATAGTACTCTAAAATCATTTGATTTTAAAAACATAACTTTCATTTTTAAAATATGTATTTTCCGTATTTAAAATACATGCATTCGAACATTTTCATTTAAACTAACAACAATGTATTTTTATAATAAAAAATAATTACATAAGCCAAAACATCTTTACTTCAAAGCATTATTTTTAATCATTCAAACGAAAAATAAAAAATGGTATTTCAGGAAATAAAAATCATGAGTTCCTCATACATTGTTAAACACTTTCCAACACTAAGAAAATAATGGGTGCTTTGATGTTAGCCGGGTCCAAGTGTTAAGCACCAAATATTGTTCCCATAGCCACTATACGTATTACATTAGTTTCATTAAAAATATATAGTACTCTAAAATCATTTGATTTTAAAAACATAACTTTCATTTTAAAAATATGTATTTTCCGTATTTAAAATACATGCATTCGAACATTTTCATTTAAACTAACAACAATGTATTTTTATAATAAAAAATAATTACATAAGCCAAAACATCTTTACTTCAAAGAATTATTTTTTTAATCATACAAACGAAAAATAAAAAATGGTATTTCAAGAAATAAAAATCATCAGTTCCTCATACATTGTTAAACACTTTCCAACACTAAGAATATAATGGGTGCGTTGATGTTAGCCGGGTCCAAGTGTTAAGCACCAAATATTGTTCCCATAGCCACTATACGTATTACATTAGTTTCATTAAAAATATATAGTACTCTAAAATAATTTGATTTTAAAAACATAACTTTCATTTTAAAAATATGTATTTTCCGTATTTAAAATACATGCATTCGAACATTTTCATTTAAAGTAACAACAATGTACTTTTATAATAAAAAATAATTACACAAGCCAAAACATCTTTATTTCAAAGAATTATTTTTTAATCATACAAACGAAAAATAAAAAATGGTATTTCAAGAAATAAAAATCATCAGTTCCTCATACATTGTTAAACACTTTCCAACACTAAGAAAATAATGGGTGCTTTGATGTTAGCCGGGTCCAAGTGTTAAGCACCAAATATTGTTCCCATAGCCACTATACGTATTACATTAGTTTCATTAAAAATATATAGTACTCTAAAATCATTTGATTTTAAAAACATAACTTTCATTTTAAAAATATGTATTTTCCGTATTTAAAATGCATGCATTCGAACATTTTCATTTAAAGTAACAACAATGTACTTTTATAATAAAAAATAATTACACAAGCCAAAACATCTTTACTTCAAAGAATTATTTTTTAATCATACAAACGAAAAATAAAAAATGGTATTTCAAGAAATAAAAATCATCAGTTCCTCATACATTGTTAAACACTTTCCAACACTAAGAAAATAATGGGTGCTTTGATGTTAGCCGGGTCCAAGTGTTAAGCACCAAATATTGTTCCCATAGCCACTATACGTATTACATTAGTTTCATTAAAAATATATAGTACTCTAAAATCATTTGATTTTAAAAACATAACTTTCATTTTTAAAATATGTATTTTCCGTATTTAAAATACATGCATTCGAGCATTTTCATTTAAACAACAATGTATTTTTATAATAAAAAATAATTACATAAGCCAAAACATCTTTACTTCAAATAATTATTTTTTAATCATACAAACGAAAAATAAAAAATGGTATTTCAAGAAATAAAAATCATCGGTTCCTCATACATTGTTAAACACTTTCCAACACTAAGAAAATAATGGGTGCTTTGATGTTAGCCGGGTCCAAGTGTTAAGCACCAAATATTGTTCCCATAGACACTATACGTATTACATTAGTTTCATTAAAAATATATAGTACTCTAAAATCATTTGATTTTAAAAACATAACTTTCATTTTTAAAATATATATTTTCCGTATTTAAAATACATGCGTTCGAACATTTTTATTTAAATTAACAACAGTGTATTTTTATAATAAAAAATAATTACATAAGCCAAAACATCTTTACTTCAAAGAATTATTTTTTAATCATTCAAACGAAAAATAAAAAATGGTATTTCAGGAAATAAAAATCCTCTGTTCCTCATACATTGTTAAACACTTTCCAACACTAAGAAAATAATGGGTGCTTTGATGTTCGCCGGGTCCAAGTGTTAAGCACCAAATATTATTCCCATAGCCACTATACGTATTACATTAGTTTCATTAAAAATATATAGTACTCTAAAATCATTTGATTTTAAAAACATAACTTTCATTTTAAAAATATGTATTTTCCGTATTTAAAATACATGCATTCGAACATTTTCATTTAAAGTAACAACAATGTATTTTTATAATAAAAAATAATTACATAAGCCAAAACATCTTTACTCCAAAGAATTATTTTTTAATCATACAAACGAAAAATAAAAAATGGTATTTCAAGAAAGGAAAATCATCAATTCCTCATACATTGTTAAACACTTTCCAACACTAAGAAAATAATGGGTGCTTTGATGTTAGCCGGGTCCAAGTGTTAAGCACCAAATATTGTTCCCATAGCCACTATACGTATTACATTAGTTTCATTAAAAATATATAGTACTCTAAAATTATTTGATTTTAAAAACATAACTTTCATTTTAAAAATATGTATTTTCCGTATTTAAAATACATGCATTCGAACATTTTCATTTAAACTAACAACAATGTATTTTTATAATAAAAAATAATTACATAAGCCAAAACATCTTTACTTCAAAGCATTATTTTTAATCATTCAAACGAAAAATAAAAAATGGTATTTCAGGAAATAAAAATCATGAGTTCCTCATACATTGTTAAACACTTTCCAACACTAAGAAAATAATGGGTGCTTTGATGTTAGCCGGGTCCAAGTGTTAAGCACCAAATATTGTTCCCATAGCCACTATACGTATTACATTAGTTTCATTAAAAATATATAGTACTCTAAAATCATTTGATTTTAAAAACATAACTTTCATTTTAAAAATATGTATTTTCCGTATTTAAAATACATGCATTCGAACATTTTCATTTAAACTAACAACAATGTATTTTTATAATAAAAAATAATTACATAAGCCAAAACATCTTTACTTCAAAGAATTATTTTTTTAATCATACAAACGAAAAATAAAAAATGGTATTTCAAGAAATAAAAATCATCAGTTCCTCATACATTGTTAAACACTTTCCAACACTAAGAATATAATGGGTGCGTTGATGTTAGCCGGGTCCAAGTGTTAAGCACCAAATATTGTTCCCATAGCCACTATACGTATTACATTAGTTTCATTAAAAATATATAGTACTCTAAAATCATTTGATTTTAAAAACATAACTTTCATTTTAAAAATATGTATTTTCCGTATTTAAAATACATGCATTCGAACATTTTCATTTAAAGTAACAACAATGTACTTTTATAATAAAAAATAATTACACAAGCCAAAACATCTTTACTTCAAAGAATTATTTTTTAATCATACAAACGAAAAATAAAAAATGGTATTTCAAGAAATAAAAATCATCAGTTCCTCATACATTGTTAAACACTTTCCAACACTAAGAAAATAATGGGTGCTTTGATGTTAGCCGGGTCCAAGTGTTAAGCACCAAATATTGTTCCCATAGCCACTATACGTATTACATTAGTTTCATTAAAAATATATAGTACTCTAAAATCATTTGATTTTAAAAACATAACTTTCATTTTTAAAATATGTATTTTCCGTATTTAAAATACATGCATTCGAGCATTTTCATTTAAACAACAATGTATTTTTATAATAAAAAATAATTACATAAGCCAAAACATCTTTACTTCAAAGAATTATTTTTTAATCATACAAACGAAAAATAAAAAATGGTATTTCAAGAAATAAAAATCATCGGTTCCTCATACATTGTTAAACACTTTCCAACACTAAGAAAATAATGGGTGCTTTGATGTTAGCCGGGTCCAAGTGTTAAGCACCAAATATTGTTCCCATAGCCACTATACGTATTACATTAGTTTCATTAAAAATATATAGTACTCTAAAATCATTTGATTTTAAAAACATAACTTTCATTTTTAAAATATATATTTTCCGTATTTAAAATACATGCGTTCGAACATTTTTATTTAAATTAACAACAGTGTATTTTTATAATAAAAAATAATTACATAAGCCAAAACATCTTTACTTCAAAGAATTATTTTTTAATCATTCAAACGAAAAATAAAAAATGGTATTTCAGGAAATAAAAATCCTCTGTTCCTCATACATTGTTAAACACTTTCCAACACTAAGAAAATAATGGGTGCTTTGATGTTCGCCGGGTCCAAGTGTTAAGCACCAAATATTATTCCCATAGCCACTATACGTATTACATTAGTTTCATTAAAAATATATAGTACTCTAAAATCATTTGATTTTAAAAACATAACTTTCATTTTAAAAATATGTATTTTCCGTATTTAAAATACATGCATTCGAACATTTTCATTTAAAGTAACAACAATGTATTTTTATAATAAAAAATAATTACATAAGCCAAAACATCTTTACTCCAAAGAATTATTTTTTAATCATACAAACGAAAAATAAAAAATGGTATTTCAAGAAAGGAAAATCATCAATTCCTCATACATTGTTAAACACTTTCCAACACTAAGAAAATAATGGGTGCTTTGATGTTAGCCGGGTCCAAGTGTTAAGCACCAAATATTGTTCCCATAGCCACTATACGTATTACATTAGATTCATTAAAAATATATAGTACTCTAAAATTATTTGATTTTAAAAACATAACTTTCATTTTAAAAATATGTATTTTCCGTATTTAAAATACATGCATTCGAACATTTTCATTTAAACTAACAACAATGTATTTTTATAATAAAAAATAATTACATAAGCCAAAACATCTTTACTTCAAAGCATTATTTTTAATCATTCAAACGAAAAATAAAAAATGGTATTTCAGGAAATAAAAATCATGAGTTCCTCATACATTGTTAAACACTTTCCAACACTAAGAAAATAATGGGTGCTTTGATGTTAGCCGGGTCCAAGTGTTAAGCACCAAATATTGTTCCCATAGCCACTATACGTATTACATTAGTTTCATTAAAAATATATAGTACTCTAAAATCATTTGATTTTAAAAACATAACTTTCATTTTAAAAATATGTATTTTCCGTATTTAAAATACATGCATTCGAACATTTTCATTTAAACTAACAACAATGTATTTTTATAATAAAAAATAATTACATAAGCCAAAACATCTTTACTTCAAAGAATTATTTTTTTAATCATACAAACGAAAAATAAAAAATGGTATTTCAAGAAATAAAAATCATCAGTTCCTCATACATTGTTAAACACTTTCCAACACTAAGAATATAATGGGTGCGTTGATGTTAGCCGGGTCCAAGTGTTAAGCACCAAATATTGTTCCCATAGCCACTATACGTATTACATTAGTTTCAT
Organism: Maratus speciosus; assembly: GCA_963932465.1. NCBI lineage: Eukaryota > Metazoa > Arthropoda > Arachnida > Araneae > Salticidae > Maratus > Maratus speciosus. Next base: position 14,094,981 of record OZ010786.1, read on the forward strand.
TAAAAATATATAGTACTCTAAAATCATTTGATTTTAAAAACATAACTTTCATTTTAAAAATATGTATTTTCCGTATTTAAAATACATGCATTCGAACATTTTCATTTAAAGTAACAACAATGTACTTTTATAATAAAAAATAATTACACAAGCCAAAACATCTTTACTTCAAAGAATTATTTTTTAATCATACAAACGAAAAATAAAAAATGGTATTTCAAGAAATAAAAATCATCAGTTCCTCATACATTGTTAAACACTTTCCAACACTAAGAAAATAATGGGTGCTTTGATGTTAGCCGGGTCCAAGTGTTAAGCACCAAATATTGTTCCCATAGCCACTATACGTATTACATTAGTTTCATTAAAAATATATAGTACTCTAAAATCATTTGATTTTAAAAACATAACTTTCATTTTTAAAATATGTATTTTCCGTATTTAAAATACATGCATTCGAGCATTTTCATTTAAACAACAATGTATTTTTATAATAAAAAATAATTACATAAGCCAAAACATCTTTACTTCAAAGAATTATTTTTTAATCATACAAACGAAAAATAAAAAATGGTATTTCAAGAAATAAAAATCATCGGTTCCTCATACATTGTTAAACACTTTCCAACACTAAGAAAATAATGGGTGCTTTGATGTTAGCCGGGTCCAAGTGTTAAGCACCAAATATTGTTCCCATAGCCACTATACGTATTACATTAGTTTCATTAAAAATATATAGTACTCTAAAATCATTTGATTTTAAAAACATAACTTTCATTTTTAAAATATATATTTTCCGTATTTAAAATACATGCGTTCGAACATTTTTATTTAAATTAACAACAGTGTATTTTTATAATAAAAAATAATTACATAAGCCAAAACATCTTTACTTCAAAGAATTATTTTTTAATCATTCAAACGAAAAATAAAAAATGGTATTTCAGGAAATAAAAATCCTCTGTTCCTCATACATTGTTAAACACTTTCCAACACTAAGAAAATAATGGGTGCTTTGATGTTAGCCGGGTCCAAGTGTTAAGCACCAAATATTGTTCCCATAGCTACTATACGTATTACATTAGTTTCATTAAAAATATATAGTACTCTAAAATCATTTGATTTTAAAAACATAACTTTCATTTTAAAAATATGTATTTTCCGTATTTAAAATACATGCATTCGAACATTTTCATTTAAAGTAACAACAATGTATTTTTATAATAAAAAATAATTACATAAGCCAAAACATCTTTACTCCAAAGAATTATTTTTTAATCATACAAACGAAAAATAAAAAATGGTATTTCAAGAAAGGAAAATCATCAATTCCTCATACATTGTTAAACACTTTCCAACACTAAGAAAATAATGGGTGCTTTGATGTTAGCCGGGTCCAAGTCTTAAGCACCAAATATTGTTCCCATAGCCACTATACGTATTACATTAGTTTCATTAAAAATATATAGTACTCTAAAATCATTTGATTTTAAAAACATAACTTTCATTTTAAAAATATGTATTTTCCGTATTTAAAATACATGCATTCGAACATTTTCATTTAAACTAACAACAATGTATTTTTATAATAAAAAATAATTACATAAGCCAAAACATCTTTACTTCAAAGCATTATTTTTTAATCATTCAAACGAAAAATAAAAAATGGTATTTAGGAAATAAAAATCATGAGTTCCTCATACATTGTTAAACACTTTCCAACACTAAGAAAATAATGGGTGCTTTGATGTTAGCCGGGTCCAAGTGTTAAGCACCAAATATTGTTCCCATAGCCACTATACGTATTACATTAGTTTCATTAAAAATATATAGTACTCTAAAATCATTTGATTTTAAAAACATAACTTTCATTTTAAAAATATGTATTTTCCGTATTTAAAATACATGCATTCGAACATTTTCATTTAAAGTAACAACAATGTATTTTTCTAATAAAAAATAATTACATAAGCCAAAACATCTTTACTTCAAAGAATTATTTTTTAATCATACAAACGAAAAATAAAAAATGGTATTTCAAGAAATAAAAATCATCAGTTCCTCATACATTGTTAAACACTTTCCAACACTAAGAAAATAATGGGTGCTTTGATGTTAGCCGGGTCCAAGTGTTAAGCACCAAATATTGTTCCCATAGCCACTATACGTATTACATTAGTTTCATTAAAAATATATAGTACTCTAAAATCATTTGATTTTAAAAACATAACTTTCATTTTAAAAATATGTATTTTCCGTATTTAAAATACATGCATTCGAACATTTTCATTTAAAGTAACAACAATGTACTTTTATAATAAAAAATAATTACACAAGCCAAAACATCTTTACTTCAAAGAATTATTTTTTAATCATACAAACGAAAAATAAAAAATGGTATTTCAAGAAATAAAAATCATCAGTTCCTCATACATTGTTAAACACTTTCCAACACTAAGAAAATAATGGGTGCTTTGATGTTAGCCGGGTCCAAGTGTTAAGCACCAAATATTGTTCCCATAGCCACTATACGTATTACATTAGTTTCATTAAAAATATATAGTACTCTAAAATCATTTGATTTTAAAAACATAACTTTCATTTTAAAAATATGTATTTTCCGTATTTAAAATACATGCATTCGAACATTTTCATTTAAACTAACAACAATGTATTTTTATAATAAAAAATAATTACATAAGCCAAAACATCTTTACTTCAAAGAATTATTTTTTAATCATACAAACGAAAAATAAAAAATGGTATTTCAAGAAATAAAAATCATCGGTTCCTCATACATTGTTAAACACTTTCGAACACTAAGAAAATAATGGGTGCTTTGATGTTAGCCGGGTCCAAGTGTTAAGCACCAAATATTGTTCCCATAGCCACTATACGTATTACATTAGTTTCATTAAAAATATATAGTACTCTAAAATCATTTGATTTTAAAAACATAACTTTCATTTTTAAAATATGTATTTTCCGTATTTAAAATACATGCATTCGAGCATTTTCATTTAAACAACAATGTATTTTTATAATAAAAAATAATTACATAAGCCAAAACATCTTTACTTCAAAGAATTATTTTTTAATCATACAAACGAAAAATAAAAAATGGTATTTCAAGAAATGAAAATCATCGGTTCCTCATACATTGTTAAACACTTTCCAACACTAAGAAAATAATGGGTGCTTTGATGTTAGCCGGGTCCAAGTGTTAAGCACCAAATATTGTTCCCATAGCCACTATACGTATTACATTAGTTTCATTAAAAATATATAGTACTCTAAAATCATTTGATTTTAAAAACATAACTTTCATTTTTAAAATATATATTTTCCGTATTTAAAATACATGCGTTCGAACATTTTTATTTAAAGTAACAACAGTGTATTTTTATAATACAAAATAATTACATAAGCCAAAACATCTTTACTTCAAAGAATTATTTTTTAATCATTCAAACAAAAAATAAAAAATGGTATTTCAGGAAATAAAAATCATGAGTTCCTCATACATTGTTAAACACTTTCCAACAGTAAGAAAATAATGGGTTCTTTGATGTTTGCCGGGTCCAAGTGTTAAGCACCAAATATTGTTCCCATAGCCACTATACGTATTACATTAGTTTCATTAAAAATATATAGTACTCTAAAATCATTTGATTTTAAAAACATAACTTTCATTTTAAAAATATGTATTTTCCGTATTTAAAATACATGCATTCGAACATTTTCATTTAAACTAACAACAATGTATTTTTATAATAAAAAATAATTACATAAGCCAAAACATCTTTACTTCAAAGAATTATTTTTTAATCATTCAAACGAAAAATAAAAAATGGTATTTCAGGAAATAAAAATCATGAGTTCCTCATACATTGTTAAACACTTTCCAACACTAAGAAAATAATGGGTGCTTTGATGTTAGCCGGGTCCAAGTGTTAAGCACCAAATATTGTTCCCATAGCCACTATACGTATTACATTAGTTTCATTAAAAATATATAGTACTCTAAAATCATTTGATTTTAAAAACATAACTTTCATTTTAAAAATGTGTATTTTCCGTATTTAAAATACATGCATTCGAGCATTTTCATTTAAACAACAATGTATTTTTATAATAAAAAATAATTACATAAGCCAAAACATCTTTACTTCAAAGAATTATTTTTTAATCATACAAACGAAAAATAAAAAATGGTATTTCAAGAAATAAAAATCATCGGTTCCTCATACATTGTTAAACACTTTCCAACACTAAGAAAATAATGGGTGCTTTGATGTTAGCCGGGTCCAAGAGTTAAACACCAAATATTGTTCCCATAGCCACTATACGTATTACATTAGTTTCATTAAAAATATATAGTACTCTAAAATCATTTGATTTTAAAAACATAACTTTCATTTTTAAAATATATATTTTCCGTATTTAAAATACATGCGTTCGAACATTTTTATTTAAAGTAACAACAGTGTATTTTTATAATAAAAAATAATTACATAAGCCAAAACATCTTTACTTCAAAGAATTATTTTTTAATCATTCAAACAAAAAATAAACAAGTTGGAAATTGCTCGTCAAACGTGGCAAATGAGGTGCGTTCGTACTATAACTAGTTTTATAATTATTTTTTGCACCCCATATTGTACTAAATGTATAATTTTTTGAACTTCATAAGGTGCCTAGTCTGTAACATCATTAAAATGCACTTCGAATAAATTTTTCCCATTCCCCGTAATGTAACGGAACACTTTTGACTGTCCCTGTAATTAAACTATACATTCGATTTTCATAAAATTTGAAATGGCTCGACAAAATTTTGCAACAGTTATATATTTAAAATTTCAGACCATTCGGAATGCTGTAACATCATTAAAATGCACTTGCAATAATTTTTCCCATTGGCCGTAATGTAAAGAAAAACTTTTGACTGTCCCTGTAATTAAACTATACATCCGATTTTCATAAAATTTGAAATGGCTCGACAAAATGTTGCAACAATCATATGCTTAAAATTTCAGACGATTCGGTTGGGTAGTTTCTGCTCTGTTACATGCGGACAGACAGACAGACGGACGGACGGACGGACGGACGGACGGACGGACTGAACGACGACTATAGGTGCTACGTATTTATATAATTACGAACGCACCTAAAAATGGTATTTCAGGAAATAAAAATCATGAGTTCCTCATACATTGTTAAACACTTTCCAACACTAAGAAAATAATGGGTGCTTTGATGTTTGCCGGGTCCAAGTGTTAAGCACCAAATATTGTTCCCATAGCCACTATACGTATTACATTAGTTTCATTAAAAATATATAGTACTCTAAAATCATTTGATTTTAAAAACATAACTTTCATTTTAAAAATATGTATTTTCCGTATTTAAAATACATGCATTCGAACATTTTCATTTAAACTAACAACAATGTATTTTTATAATAAAAAATAATTACATAAGCCAAAACATCTTTACTTCAAAGAATTATTTTTTAATCATTCAAACGAAAAATAAAAAATGGTATTTCAGGAAATAAAAATCATGAGTTCCTCATACATTGTTAAACACTTTCCAACACTAAGAAAATAATGGGTGCTTTGATGTTAGCCGGGTCCAAGTGTTAAGCACCAAATATTGTTCCCATAGCCACTATACGTATTACATTAGTTTCATTAAAAATATATAGTACTCTAAAATCATTTGATTTTAAAAACATAACTTTCATTTTAAAAATGTGTATTTTCCGTATTTAAAATACATGCATTCGAACATTTTCATTTAAAGTAACAACAATGTATTTTTATAATAAAAAATAATTACATAAGCCAAAACATCTTTACTTCAAAGAATTATTTTTTAATCATACAAACGAAAAATAAAAAATGGTATTTCAAGAAATAAAAATCATCAGTTCCTCATACATTGTTAAACACTTTCCAACACTAAGAAAATAATGGGTGCTTTGATGTTAGCCGGGTCCAAGTGTTAAGCACCAAATATTGTTCCCATAGCCACTATACGTATTACATTAGTTTCATTAAAAATATATAGTACTCTAAAATCATTTGATTTTAAAAACATAACTTTCATTTTTAAAATATGTATTTTCCGTATTTAAAATACATGCATTCGAGCATTTTCATTTAAACAACAATGTATTTTTATAATAAAAAATAATTACATAAGCCAAAACATCTTTACTTCAAAGAATTATTTTTTAATCATACAAACGAAAAATAAAAAATGGTATTTCAAGAAATAAAAATCATCGGTTCCTCATACATTGTTAAACACTTTCGAACACTAAGAAAATAATGGGTGCTTTGATGTTAGCCGGGTCCAAGTGTTAAGCACCAAATATTGTTCCCATAGCCACTATACGTATTACATTAGTTTCATTAAAAATATATAGTACTCTAAAATCATTTGATTTTAAAAACATAACTTTCATTTTTAAAATATGTATTTTCCGTATTTAAAATACATGCATTCGAACATTTTCATTTAAACTAACAACAATGTATTTTTATAATAAAAAATAATTACATAAGCCAAAACATCTTTACTTCAAAGCATTATTTTTAATCATTCAAACGAAAAATAAAAAATGGTATTTCAGGAAATAAAAATCATGAGTTCCTCATACATTGTTAAACACTTTCCAACACTAAGAAAATAATGGGTGCTTTGATGTTAGCCGGGTCCAAGTGTTAAGCACCAAATATTGTTCCCATAGCCACTATACGTATTACATTAGTTTCATTAAAAATATATAGTACTCTAAAATCATTTGATTTTAAAAACATAACTTTCATTTTAAAAATATGTATTTTCCGTATTTAAAATACATGCATTCGAACATTTTCATTTAAACTAACAACAATGTATTTTTATAATAAAAAATAATTACATAAGCCAAAACATCTTTACTTCAAAGAATTATTTTTTTAATCATACAAACGAAAAATAAAAAATGGTATTTCAAGAAATAAAAATCATCAGTTCCTCATACATTGTTAAACACTTTCCAACACTAAGAATATAATGGGTGCGTTGATGTTAGCCGGGTCCAAGTGTTAAGCACCAAATATTGTTCCCATAGCCACTATACGTATTACATTAGTTTCATTAAAAATATATAGTACTCTAAAATCATTTGATTTTAAAAACATAACTTTCATTTTAAAAATATGTATTTTCCGTATTTAAAATACATGCATTCGAACATTTTCATTTAAAGTAACAACAATGTACTTTTATAATAAAAAATAATTACACAAGCCAAAACATCTTTACTTCAAAGAATTATTTTTTAATCATACAAACGAAAAATAAAAAATGGTATTTCAAGAAATAAAAATCATCAGTTCCTCATACATTGTTAAACACTTTCCAACACTAAGAAAATAATGGGTGCTTTGATGTTAGCCGGGTCCAAGTGTTAAGCACCAAATATTGTTCCCATAGCCACTATACGTATTACATTAGTTTCATTAAAAATATATAGTACTCTAAAATCATTTGATTTTAAAAACATAACTTTCATTTTAAAAATATGTATTTTCCGTATTTAAAATACATGCATTCGAACATTTTCATTTAAAGTAACAACAATGTATTTTTATAATAAAAAATAATTACACAAGCCAAAACATCTTTACTTCAAAGAATTATTTTTTAATCATACAAACGAAAAATAAAAAATGGTATTTCAAGAAATAAAAATCATCAGTTCCTCATACATTGTTAAACACTTTCCAACACTAAGAAAATAATGGGTGCTTTGATGTTAGCCGGGTCCAAGTGTTAAGCACCAAATATTGTTCCCATAGCCACTATACGTATTACATTAGTTTCATTAAAAATATATAGTACTCTAAAATCATTTGATTTTAAAAACATAACTTTCATTTTTAAAATATGTATTTTCCGTATTTAAAATACATGCATTCGAGCATTTTCATTTAAACAACAATGTATTTTTATAATAAAAAATAATTACATAAGCCAAAACATCTTTACTTCAAAGAATTATTTTTTAATCATACAAACGAAAAATAAAAAATGGTATTTCAAGAAATAAAAATCATCGGTTCCTCATACATTGTTAAACACTTTCCAACACTAAGAAAATAATGGGTGCTTTGATGTTAGCCGGGTCCAAGTGTTAAGCTCCAAATATTGTTCCCATAGCCACTATACGTATTACATTAGTTTCATTAAAAATATATAGTACTCTAAAATCATTTGATTTTAAAAACATAACTTTCATTTTTAAAATATATATTTTCCGTATTTAAAATACATGCGTTCGAACATTTTTATTTAAATTAACAACAGTGTATTTTTATAATAAAAAATAATTACATAAGCCAAAACATCTTTACTTCAAAGAATTATTTTTTAATCATTCAAACGAAAAATAAAAAATGGTATTTCAGGAAATAAAAATCCTCTGTTCCTCATACATTGTTAAACACTTTCCAACACTAAGAAAATAATGGGTGCTTTGATGTTAGCCGGGTCCAAGTGTTAAGCACCAAATATTGTTCCCATAGCTACTATACGTATTACATTAGTTTCATTAAAAATATATAGTACTCTAAAATCATTTGATTTTAAAAACATAACTTTCATTTTAAAAATATGTATTTTCCGTATTTAAAATACATGCATTCGAACATTTTCATTTAAAGTAACAACAATGTATTTTTATAATAAAAAATAATTACATAAGCCAAAACATCTTTACTCCAAAGAATTATTTTTTAATCATACAAACGAAAAATAAAAAATGGTATTTCAAGAAAGGAAAATCATCAATTCCTCATACATTGTTAAACACTTTCCAACACTAAGAAAATAATGGGTGCTTTGATGTTAGCCGGGTCCAAGTGTTAAGCACCAAATATTGTTCCCATAGCCACTATACGTATTACATTAGTTTCATTAAAAATATATAGTACTCTAAAATCATTTGATTTTAAAAACATAACTTTCATTTTAAAAATATGTATTTTCCGTATTTAAAATACATGCATTCGAACATTTTCATTTAAACTAACAACAATGTATTTTTATAATAAAAAATAATTACATAAGCCAAAACATCTTTACTTCAAAGCATTATTTTTTAATCATTCAAACGAAAAATAAAAAATGGTATTTCAAGAAATAAAAATCATCAGTTCCTCATACATTGTTAAACACTTTCCAACACTAAGAAAATAATGGGTGCTTTGATGTTAGCCGGGTCCAAGTGTTAAGCACCAAATATTGTTCCCATAGCCACTATACGTATTACATTAGTTTCATTAAAAATATATAGTACTCTAAAATCATTTGATTTTAAAAACATAACTTTCATTTTAAAAATATGTATTTTCCGTATTTAAAATACATGCATTCGAACATTTTCATTTAAAGTAACAACAATGTACTTTTATAATAAAAAATAATTACACAAGCCAAAACATCTTTACTTCAAAGAATTATTTTTTAATCATACAAACGAAAAATAAAAAATGGTATTTCAAGAAATAAAAATCATCAGTTCCTCATACATTGTTAAACACTTTCCAACACTAAGAAAATAATGGGTGCTTTGATGTTAGCCGGGTCCAAGTGTTAAGCACCAAATATTTTTCCCATAGCCACTATACGTATTACATTAGTTTCATTAAAAATATATAGTACTCTAAAATCATTTGATTTTAAAAACATAACTTTCATTTTTAAAATATATATTTTCCGTATTTAAAATACATGCGTTCGAACATTTTTATTTAAATTAACAACAGTGTATTTTTATAATAAAAAATAATTACATAAGCCAAAACATCTTTACTTCAAAGAATTATTTTTTAATCATTCAAACAAAAAATAAAAAATGGTATTTCAGGAAATAAAAATCATGAGTTCCTCATACATTGTTAAACACTTTCCAACACTAAGAAAATAATGGGTGCTTTGATGTTTGCCGGGTCCAAGTGTTAAGCACCAAATATTGTTCCCATAGCCACTATACGTATTACATTAGTTTCATTAAAAATATATAGTACTCTAAAATCATTTGATTTTAAAAACATAACTTTCATTTTAAAAATATGTATTTTCCGTATTTAAAATACATGCATTCGAACATTTTCATTTAAACTAACAACAATGTATTTTTATAATAAAAAATGATTACATAAGCCAAAACATCTTTACTTCAAAGAATTATTTTTTAATCATTCAAACGAAAAATAAAAAATGGTATTTCAGGAAATAAAAATCATGAGTTCCTCATACATTGTTAAACACTTTCCAACACTAAGAAAATAATGGGTGCTTTGATGTTAGCCGGGTCCAAGTGTTAAGCACCAAATATTGTTCCCATAGCCACTATACGTATTACATTAGTTTCATTAAAAATATATAGTACTCTAAAATCATTTGATTTTAAAAACATAACTTTCATTTTAAAAATGTGTATTTTCCGTATTTAAAATACATGCATTCGAACATTTTTATTTAAAGTAACAACAATGTATTTTTATAATAAAAAATAATTACATAAGCCAAAACATCTTTACTTCAAAGAATTATTTTTTAATCATACAAACGAAAAATAAAAAATGGTATTTCAAGAAATAAAAATCATCAGTTCCTCATACATTGTTAAACACTTTCCAACACTAAGAAAATAATGGGTGCTTTGATGTTAGCCGGGTCCAAGTGTTAAGCACCAAATATTGTTCCCATAGCCACTATACGTATTACATTAGTTTCATTAAAAATATATAGTACTCTAAAATCATTTGATTTTAAAAACATAACTTTCATTTTTAAAATATGTATTTTCCGTATTTAAAATACATGCATTCGAGCATTTTCATTTAAACAACAATGTATTTTTATAATAAAAAATAATTACATAAGCCAAAACATCTTTACTTCAAAGAATTATTTTTTAATCATACAAACGAAAAATAAAAAATGGTATTTCAAGAAATAAAAATCATCGGTTCCTCATACATTGTTAAACACTTTCGAACACTAAGAAAATAATGGGTGCTTTGATGTTAGCCGGGTCCAAGTGTTAAGCACCAAATATTGTTCCCATAGCCACTATACGTATTACATTAGTTTCATTAAAAATATATAGTACTCTAAAATCATTTGATTTTAAAAACATAACTTTCATTTTTAAAATATGTATTTTCCGTATTTAAAATACATGCATTCGAGCATTTTCATTTAAACAACAATGTATTTTTATAATAAAAAATAATTACATAAGCCAAAACATCTTTACTTCAAAGAATTATTTTTTAATCATACAAACGAAAAATAAAAAATGGTATTTCAAGAAATGAAAATCATCGGTTCCTCATACATTGTTAAACACTTTCCAACACTAAGAAAATAATGGGTGCTTTGATGTTAGCCGGGTCCAAGTGTTAAGCACCAAATATTGTTCCCATAGCCACTATACGTATTACATTAGTTTCATTAAAAATATATAGTACTCTAAAATCATTTGATTTTAAAAACATAACTTTCATTTTTAAAATATATATTTTCCGTATTTAAAATACATGCGTTCGAACATTTTTATTTAAAGTAACAACAGTGTATTTTTATAATACAAAATAATTACATAAGCCAAAACATCTTTACTTCAAAGAATTATTTTTTAATCATTCAAACAAAAAATAAAAAATGGTATTTCAGGAAATAAAAATCATGAGTTCCTCATACATTGTTAAACACTTTCCAACAGTAAGAAAATAATGGGTTCTTTGATGTTTGCCGGGTCCAAGTGTTAAGCACCAAATATTGTTCCCATAGCCACTATACGTATTACATTAGTTTCATTAAAAATATATAGTACTCTAAAATCATTTGATTTTAAAAACATAACTTTCATTTTAAAAATATGTATTTTCCGTATTTAAAATACATGCATTCGAACATTTTCATTTAAACTAACAACAATGTATTTTTATAATAAAAAATAATTACATAAGCCAAAACATCTTTATTTCAAAGAATTATTTTTTAATCATTCAAACGAAAAATAAAAAATGGTATTTCAGGAAATAAAAATCATGAGTTCCTCATACATTGTTAAACACTTTCCAACACTAAGAAAATAATGGGTGCTTTGATGTTAGCCGGGTCCAAGTGTTAAGCACCAAATATTGTTCCCATAGCCACTATACGTATTACATTAGTTTCATTAAAAATATATAGTACTCTAAAATCATTTGATTTTAAAAACATAACTTTCATTTTAAAAATGTGTATTTTCCGTATTTAAAATACATGCATTCGAGCATTTTCATTTAAACAACAATGTATTTTTATAATAAAAAATAATTACATAAGCCAAAACATCTTTACTTCAAAGAATTATTTTTTAATCATACAAACGAAAAATAAAAAATTGTATTTCAAGAAATAAAAATCATCGGTTCCTCATACATTGTTAAACACTTTCCAACACTAAGAAAATAATGGGTGCTTTGATGTTAGCCGGGTCCAAGTGTTAAGCACCAAATATTGTTCCCATAGCCACTGTACGTATTACATTAGTTTCATTAAAAATATATAGTACTCTAAAATCATTTGATTTTAAAAACATAACTTTCATTTTTAAAATATATATTTTCCGTATTTAAAATACATGCGTTCGAACATTTTTATTTAAAGTAACAACAGTGTATTTTTATAATAAAAAATAATTACATAAGCCAAAACATCTTTACTTCAAAGAATTATTTTTTAATCATTCAAACAAAAAATAAAAAATGGTATTTCAGGAAATAAAAATCATGAGTTCCTCATACATTGTTAAACACTTTCCAACACTAAGAAAATAATGGGTGCTTTGATGTTTGCCGGGTCCAAGTGTTAAGCACCAAATATTGTTCCCATAGCCACTATACGTATTACATTAGTTTCATTAAAAATATATAGTACTCTAAAATCATTTGATTTTAAAAACATAACTTTCATTTTAAAAATATGTATTTTCCGTATTTAAAATACATGCATTCGAACATTTTCATTTAAACTAACAACAATGTATTTTTATAATAAAAAATAATTACATAAGCCAAAACATCTTTACTTCAAAGAATTATTTTTTAATCATTCAAACGAAAAATAAAAAATGGTATTTCAGGAAATAAAAATCATGAGTTCCTCATACATTGTTAAACACTTTCCAACACTAAGAAAATAATGGATGCTTTGATGTTAGCCGGGTCCAAGTGTTAAGCACCAAATATTGTTCCCATAGCCACTATACGTATTACATTAGTTTCATTAAAAATATATAGTACTCTAAAATCATTTGATTTTAAAAACATAACTTTCGTTTTAAAAATGTGTATTTTCCGTATTTAAAATACATGCATTCGAACATTTTCATTTAAAGTAACAACAATGTATTTTTATAATAAAAAATAATTGCATAAGCCAAAACATCTTTACTTCAAAGAATTATTTTTTAATCATACAAACGAAAAATAAAAAATGGTATTTCAAGAAATAAAAATCATCAGTTCCTCATACATTGTTAAACACTTTCCAACACTAAGAAAATAATGGGTGCTTTGATGTTAGCCGGGTCCAAGTGTTAAGCACCAAATATTGTTCCCATAGCCACTATACGTATTACATTAGTTTCATTAAAAATATATAGTACTCTAAAATCATTTGATTTTAAAAACATAACTTTCATTTTTAAAATATGTATTTTCCGTATTTAAAATACATGCATTCGAGCATTTTCATTTAAACAACAATGTATTTTTATAATAAAAAATAATTACATAAGCCAAAACATCTTTACTTCAAAGAATTATTTTTTAATCATACAAACGAAAAATAAAAAATGGTATTTCAAGAAATAAAAATCATCGGTTCCTCATACATTGTTAAACACTTTCGAACACTAAGAAAATAATGGGTGCTTTGATGTTAGCCGGGTCCAAGTGTTAAGCACCAAATATTGTTCCCATAGCCACTATACGTATTACATTAGTTTCATTAAAAATATATAGTACTCTAAAATCATTTGATTTTAAAAACATAACTTTCATTTTTAAAATATATATTTTCCGTATTTAAAATACATGCGTTCGAACATTTTTATTTAAAGTACCAACAGTGTATTTTTATAATAAAAAATAATTACTTAAGCCAAAACATCTTTACTTCAAAGGACTATTTTTTAATCATACAAACGAAAAATAAAAAATGGTATTTTCAAGAAAAGATTGAGCAAAAATAAAGCAAAGTGTTTTTCTCGACATTTACGCTCGGCTAAAACAAATATACCGAATATGTTATTAAACTTATTTTACTCATATGATGAAGTGATATACCTTCATAAACGCCCTATTGTTAACGTATATCATAATTAAAATCGTATTTTCAGCATTTATCCCGCATAGATGTTTGTGTATTTTAATTCGTTTTTGCATTCTTGTATAACATCTATAAAGTATTAAACGTGACATGCAGTATAACTCAATGCAATTTAGCTTGAAAACGCACATCATAACTGAAAAGGATTTTCTGGCAATATCATGCATAAGCACCAATGATCCACTTCCTTTTGTACTGCTCTATATATGAAATTATTCCAATTTGTTCACATTACATAATATAAAAATAACATTTAAGATCCAAAAGAACTTCTTAAAATACCATAAAAACACAGAAATGAGATAGAACTGTCTTTATCAGGCGCAAAGAATATGTGCTTCTACTTTGAAAGCAGGAGCAAGAGTGAGAGGAAAGGTAAGTGAAAGGAATGAGTTGAAGAAACAGCCAATAGGAAAGCAGTAGGCAACTGATTAAGAAATACTAATTTATTTCGAAAGGCCTACGTCATTTCTATATTTTGTATAGTATCTTAATAAGTTCTGTTCGTTCTGGATGTATCAAACGACATTTCACTGATATTAAATTAATAATATTGTAACACATTTCGAAATTTGTTTTCAGAAACTCTAGGCAATAGAAGTTAATATTTCGTAACACATTTCGAAATTTGTTTTCAGAAACTCTAGGCAATAGAAGTTAATATTTCGTTTTTTCTTTTTACTCATAAAAAATGTATGCCCTGTGTATAATGTATCGTGTTCATACCACATAATATAACAACCTTTTAAATATTAGTAAGTCAAATCATTGATTTCATTTGAAGTCTGTGTAATGTTTATTAAATCATTTATCACATAAGTTTAATAAAAAAAAAATCAACTGGATCCTACAGTTTAAGAAACTCTAAATGTTTAATTACTTTTGAGTTTTATTTCGCTAAAACGTTTTGAAGTTCCATCAAATATGTTTTTATAAAATTTACGGATATAATATTTCTGAAAATACCTTAAAAGATAACTTAATTACAATTATATACCCGAATGAATTTCACTTGTGCAATTATTCTTTATGTATTCTAGAGCTTCGGAAGCATTTCAAAAGATTTTTCAAGAGTTTGATATGGATAGATCCGATGTAAATGTAATTTTTAGCAAATGGATTTTTCAACTATACAATGAATGTAAAATATTTTGCCAATTAATACATGAATTTTTAAATTATGTAATTACTGTTTCCGGATTTTTATTATAAATGTGTCTTTTTAAGAATTTTATACATTGACCCAAATAACACAGTGACAAGAAATCAAACAAAATATAGAAACAACATGACACAATGCAATTTTTTTCCACGTTATCGTAACGTGAAATGAAAAATGGCACTGTAATGTCTTTGTGAAGTTCACATAAAATTTTTCATGACGAGTTACAAGGGACTCTGCAATTGCTTATTTTGACTTTACATTGCAGTCAGTGACTTCATAGTGACTTCACAGAGGAGGTAAAAAAAGTAACGGTCGAATGAGAGTCATTGTAAGGTCAAATAAAATTCTCACATTATGGTCACTATTGAGACTCTGATATCTATAGCCATTTGTGACGTCACAGTGTCATCACATCGACAGGATCCAACATGATGAAAAATAAGGGATGTCGAGCTGCGTTACGGTTGTCTTCTTTAGGACCGCTTGTGTCATGTAATGACCTTTTCATCACGCATGTTGTAGAAAAATAAAAACAAAACAAATGCAGATTTACCAAAAGCATCAGGTGACACTAGCGGTTCATACGCAGTCTGTCTTTTTCGTCAGCCTCGGCCAGGTTGTTCTATTAAATGAGTTAAAGAAGAAGACTCCGAGATATATAAATTTGTTTCCTCTTTAAGAAGTCTAAACATACAATTTTTAAACATATACTTATGTTAAGAAATAAAAAAATAGGCCATAGAATTTCATTTATGCAATTTTATATCAGCGAGTCATATCCACATAAATAATCAGCACTGCCATATCGACTTAACAATATCCGTGCTCGCACAAAACAAAATAATGAGTTTAAGAAAAATAATAGAAAAAAGAGATATCTAGATTATTACCTTGAAGCTGAAATGAAAAGTTGATGACCATCGAAAGCTTTTTAGGTCACGAGATAAATTGTGTATTGATTTTTCTACTTTATTAATGTACAAAAATTTTATTTTTATATTACCTGTTTTGTACCTCAATGCAGATAAAGAGATAGACAGGATCTTTCATGAAACACCCAAATTTTGAAAATGAATAACTCGGAAAATGTGACAGATAGAAGGATAAAATCAGTGATATGTTTATAAAAAAAAAAAAAAAAAAAAAAAAAAAAAAAAAAAAAAAAGCGTAAAAATCTGACACAGAAGTCTCAAAATTTTAATAACAATCTACTCCGATAGATCCCGCTGAAGGCGACTTTACCATAAGTAGGCTGTATCACATCAAAAACGATTTAAAATGTGCACCTTTTACTCAACAGGCATGTCGCAAAAGAAGAATGAATTTTCAGTGATTCTCTGTTGTGTGTCATTAGAACTCGACGCACAAGTTATATAATAGCATCCTCCAGCTCGTCGAGTGTTAAGGAGACTGGTCATTCATCTTCGGAATTCTGCTCCGTAATGTTAAGACTATGGACTTTTGATGCATTCGTATATTTAAAATATCTTCTCTGGAAATTCAAATTTTTAACATATTTTTTCTGTGTACTCTTCTTAAAGGATGTCTCGTTTTTTTTTTTTTTCAGTTTTCAAAATATTTCTAAAACCTTCGCTAAATTTAATATTTTATGTATTAAAAGCCGGCGAACTGTGAGCAAGGTTTTAACACGTCATATAAAATTATATCTATACTTTTGAAATATTTTGAGAACTAACAAGGAAGGTCTCCATACTAGGCATACTCAGAATATGTTGAAAAAAATGCTAGTGAAAATACTCATGTATGTAATAAAGGATCAGTTAAAATTAGCGGCGGAATTACAGTAGAAAATCTGTAAAAAAATAAAATACTTTCGAAAAATTGGAGTGAAAAGACGGAAGCGGCACGCAATTTGGCGAGCAGCGCTTTTCCTCGCCAAAAGCAAACGATTTTAATGAATCTGAGAATTGTTTGTTAATTGATTTTGAGAATATGCGTTATTTAATGAATTTAAACGTAAACCATGAAAGAATTTATTATTATTATTACATTTTGTATTATACTTGTTGCTTGTTGCCGATTTGAACGAAATTTTGCCATTGTTTTATTCTCCAATCCACAATTTTTTTAATTTAAACGACTTTATCGGATATAAAAATTAATTTAAACGGCTTTATCGGTTATAAAAATAAGCTTTAACGCCAGATGAATAATGCTGCCGTAATACATTTCCATACCGAAGAAGTGTGTTTCCACAGCAACTAAGTTGAATCGACAGTGCTCGATTAGGGATATTTTTGAGGTTGGAACAATTTTAATCAATTTAAATTTTGTTTTAAATCGTAAAATATGATAGTTAAAATTCGTTATAAGTACATATAAATATATATGAAAAAACTATAGTTATAACAAACTAAAAATGACAAAGCTAAAGTTATTTAAATTAAACTTATTTAAACAAATTCAACATAAAAAGTTTTTTCCTTAAAGAGTATTCGACAAGCGTATTTTTTTTTAATTTAATTTCTTCGCCAAACGGTAATAGGTCGCCAAATAAGAGAAATTTGCATTATTTTTTACGGACGTTCTACCGAGGTTCCGCCAAAAAAATTTTTATAAACATATATACCCATGGGAGAAGAACATTCTGTGTTTTTTTCAGAATTTTCTGAGTATGCCCGTTTGGAGACCTTCCTTGTAAGAAAAAAAGAGAGATCTTGAGGAAGTGCACACAAAAAATAAAAGTTAAAAATATTAATTTCCCGAGGAGCTATTTTAAATATTCGAATGCATCCAATGCCCATAGACTTTACATTACTGAGGGGAAATAGGAATCTGAGTGACCAGCCCCCTTAAAAGATTGTCGCCGTAAATAATGTCCTTCACTGTGCTTCACAAAACGTTGTCGAAAACTTTCAAATTATAATTAAATGATTATGTGTTAAAAGCAGGAAAATATTGAAAATTACTACATAAAACTGTATTTACACGTGAATATAAAAAAAGAAAGAAACCTTTAAAATAATGAATTCATTTGTATGTGTTAAGAACAATAAATTGGGAAAATTACGTCATACTTAAAATGGACAAGTAATAACACTGACAAACAGTTTAAATTAAAAAATATAACTACACGAGACATTTATTTCATATTTCGGGATGATCGTTTTAACTATTGTTGCCAATTCGAAGACAGCGCAAAAAATAATATTTCCTTTCTAATAATAAAAATATCTTCACGTGAATATTAAAAAGAGAAAGAAAACTTTGGTGAATATTACGTCACATTTAAAAAGATACATTTAAAATATATTATTTAAAACAATTTTCATACAGCGCTGCTAAAAGTATGGAAGAAAAATACTCTGTTGAATTAGTTTATTTAATATTAGCTGGCTATCAAATTATTACCAAGCCTTACTTACCCAAACACTAAAACAGCCATTAGATGCCTTAACAGCAGCTGATTCCGCCTTAAAATCCCTCAATAATTAGGAATTGAATAGAAAGCCGTTTACAGACATATCGCTACTAGTTTTTTAATTACAATTGAATCTTCAGTAATTTTTTTTTAAAGCGGCTCAAATTAGCGTGTTTAGAGTCTGTGGTGTCTGAATGGGAATTGACGAGCGTAGCTCTTAGCACAACTCCCGTTCAGACACCGCAGAATCTAAAAGTACGCTAATCTGATCGGTTTTGAAAAAAATTAGAGAAGGTTGAATTATAATGAAAAAAAACCTGTTGCGATCTCCCTGTAAACGGGATTCCATTCAATTCCCTTTGATTGCGAAAATTTAAGGCCGAATCAGTTACGGTTAAGAGATCCAATGGTTGTTTTCGTGCTTGATTAAGGAATATCAGTTAAACATTTGAAAAGAAGCTAAAATAAAATCAATTAAGTAAACAGAGCCTTTGCCTCCGGGAATTTTTCAACGGTGTTATAAAACGATTGACAAAATATAAGAGGTACAGTCGTGTAAAAAAAAAAAAAAAAAAAAAAAAAAAAAAAAAAAAAGTAAACACCCCTTACTAACTCCTCAACAAATTACCGTAGAAGAACGTTACTGGTACCGAACGATTGGAAATAAAGTCTACTTTTAAATGATGTATATAAAATTCGTTTAGGGGGCTACCTACATATTAAAACGAACCCAAACTTTTTTTTTTTCAATAGCAGTGCACAATTCTGACAACATAAATGAATGCCACACCCTTCAATTAGCCTAAAAACAAATTTTTATGCAATTATACCATAAGTTTCCGAGAAATTAATTATTTTAAAACGAGTGTATTTTAAAGTCTGTACCCAAATTGAAGTTCGGTACTCGATTGTTAACCGAGAGAGCCCCCTTCTTGAACAAGACACCTTAAGTACCACTCAAGCAGTCGAAGAAGCCGGTTAGATTACAGGGCAGCAGAAGAAATTTCAAAATATCTACTCACTTCTATCATAGACGGCCCCTTAAACCACCCTTTTGCCGTTTTTTAAGCTTAATTTGAAAACTACTATGAAGAAAAATGTTAAATTTTGGATTTTCATAAAGCAGCACTTAATAAATCTAAATCCATCCAAAAAATTGTAGGTAGCAATTCATAATTTTTTCGAATATTACTTTCATAATTCATAATTCATATCTCAAAATTATAAAAATTGCAAATTCAGCGTATTTATGATTGGGTATATTAGAATTATTTCTACAGAAAATATTAGCACATTAGCAGCATAATTTCAGGAGATATAAACAAAAACATGAAAATGTAATTTAACATTGGAAGCATTAAAATTTGAATGTTTATAATTCCAAAACTTTCCATTCAAATGACTTGGAATTTGGTGCCTAGGCATAGTTTGAACCAAAGATTTGAAATATCTCGTTAAAATTGGGTATTGCCATTGAAAAAAAAATGAAGTTTAGATTCGTATATTTTTAATATTTTGTTGGCCCCCTAAGCAAATTTTATATACATCATTTAAAAATAGACTTTATTTCCAATCGTTCGGTACCAGTAATTTTCGTTTACGATAATTTGCTGAGGGGTCAGTAGGGGTGTTTACTTTTTTATTCCGACGACTGTACTTTCAATCACTAACTATTTAATTTCGACCGCGCTAAGACTACGAGCCGTAGATATAAAGATATCTACCCTATGTATATATAATCGTAATGAAACGAATTATGAAACAGATTTCATGAAACGACTGAAATGTAACGAATTTATGAAACAGTTCTGTGAAACGATTGATTAAACAACTGATTATGTTTCACGACGATTTCTCCTAAAATACGGAATACTTTGCGATGAAATTAACACCAAAAATACGCATTTATCCGCAGATCCGAAAACTGGTCTGGTATTAGAATTTGTAAGTTCGAATTAGTTTTCGAAACATAATTTTTTTTCTAATTTTATATACATTTTTCTAATGATGACAACTCAAATTTTAATCAAACAGATATTTTTTTTCAGATTTTAGAAAAGGTTATTATTTTAAACTAATTTGGCGACCAGTTTGGCCTCCCTTAAATCTTTGCTAAGAAATGTATCATGTTACTTTTATTCATAATTCAATTTGTATTTAATTATCATTTTATTTAATACAAAACTTTCATTTAAAACTGAAACATTTAAAATAAATGGCTTTCACTTCTTTCTCTTTTCTTAAACGAAACGAAAAGAAAAATATTAGGCACAGATGTCATATACGCAACGCTGTACTTAATTGGTGCCAAAATGGCGTTATTTTGCCTGACTTGGTAACCCGGCTATTGTTGCTTATTTATTAATAAATGTTTATTTCAATTTATTTTCTTTTTATTTACAGAAAATGTTATAAATTGTTTTGTTCTATAGTTATTAATTAAGCTTTTTTATTTATTTATTGTTATTTCATTTTAAAAATAACAGAAAATAATTTAAAAATACACATGTAACTGGTATTCGAAAACGAGGATTTCGCCAAATTGTCGTAAAAAAATGCACGCCAAACCCGGTGCGTATATGACAACACAACAAATTAAGACATTTAATTTCAGCTTCAAAGCAATGTTTTAATGTCACTACTTCTCTCGTCGACCATTTCGCCAAATTATATAAATCGCCAAACCACTCGCCAAATTATACAAATTGACATAATTTTTTTTATTTTAAATAACAAAAAAACAAATATATTAGTATAACATTAATAAAAATACAAATAAATCGTCGAAATAAAAATCACTTGATGGCGTAAACACATGTAACTTCTTTAAAGACAAGTGACTGTGGCATTTACGATCAACCATTATTGGCATTTAATCTTATAGTTTGGCGACAGATTTTAGATATAAAAGGCAACAGATTGTGAATCAAACACGAAAACAATCATTGGATGTCTTAACAGCAACTGATTCTGCCTTAAATTTTTGCAATCAAAGGGAATTAACTGGAAACCCGTTCACAGAATGATCGCTACAGGTTTTTTCAGTATAATTCAATCTTCTATAATCTTTTTAAAAGCGATCAGATTAGCGTGCTTTTAGATTCTGAAGTGTCTGAACGGGGTTGGCGAGCGAAGCTTGCAGAGGACAGAGTCGCCTAGTCCTCTATAAAATATTCATATTTAGCGTATAATAAATTTAACTTTGCTATGTCTATTGAAGAAAAATAAGTAATGAAAAAAGCTATCGGTCGAAGATCGGTCTACCAGGTACTTTATATTTATGTAAAGAGCGGACTAAAAACTCCGGTTATATTCATATGCACATTACATTGTCATTAAATTATATCAATGACACGACAATAAAAATAAAAATTCGGCATCTAAATTGCACAAAAAAATAAAGTATTAATCATTACATTGACTTTACACAAAAGTAACGAATATAAAACAAACTGCTTCATAAAATATGCGGTACATTTTAGAAATATCAGCTATACCGTCTTCTTTCCTATTATTTCTAACTCATATTTAACTGTAAAACAAAATTTTGTGGCAGGAAGATATGGAATTTTCCTGGCATTATGAAGTTTTTCAATAAAAACTTTAATAACTTTAAAAGTAACCTTTTTTGCACCGGAATCGGATACATTACAGAATCGAAATAATTCCAAATTTATTTTTCTCTACAAATTCAAAATTCATCGCTGGCATTAAGAGGTTTTGTGCAGCCCGCTTAACAGCCCATGGAAAATGGAATTTCTTCCATAATGTGAATTTAAGTCAGATTACTCGAAAGTAATACAAAATGATTTCAATTTTGAATCATCATCAAAACGTTAATGCATTAAACATTGCAAATACTTTTTATTGAGGATGAATATAAGTTCTTGAAGGTGCATTTTAAAATTCATTGCTTTCAATGAGTAATATTAATGAAATTTGAGTAATGATTCATTTCAAAAAAAATTCTTAATGATATTTATTATTGATAAGTCTTTAGACACTTCTTTCATTTATTAGTGGCAAAACGGTTATAATATCCATTGTTGTAAATTTTGATAGATGCAGTATATTTATGAGATGATGAGGAAGAAAAAGTTTTAAATGTAGAATTTATATTGGTCAAAATTGGTAAAGGTTGAGTCTAACTGAAGCTGAGTTATTTAGAAACCGAGTATAATGCTTCTTACTCATTTCTTTTACAATACACATATTTAAAATATATGTCTTTAAGTAATTCCATTTACAATGATGAAAGAAAAATAAGAAGAAAAATACCATTAAAATCATCATCAAAGAGTTTTTGTAACTTACACACACAAAATATAAATACTGCTATTGGCGAAAATCGTGCGTGGCTAACGCATAAGTACTCATATTTTCTTCTCATAGAAGTCCGCCAAAAATTAGTTCAATTCCAAAATTTTTGAAAATAAAAATGTTTTTAAGCCATACACACATTGCTTTCATATTTAAATTAATGATTTTTTTATAATTTTAATTTTTTTAAGCTTTTTTTAAAAAATCAGTAACAATTTTGTTCAATTTTATTTTTCGATGTGTTTGTACCTTTTTTTCTAACTGATTTAGTCATTTTAATTGTCTAACGAAAATAATTAATTAACAAAAATATTTATTTAAAATATTCCGTTGTTAATAGTAACAGATGTATTTTACAAAATCATCACTTGAAAATTTGAGGTTTTGCACAAAAACATCGCCAAATTAGAAAAATATTAAATATCTCACGAACTATTGTATTTAAAAGATTTTGGTTAGTGCCATTCGATTCAGTATAAATAAAATACACTAAAATAAGTTATCAGTTGAAAAATAACTTTAAAATCAGATTTTTAAGGAATTTTTTATAAGTTCTTTTTTTTTTTTTTTTTTTTTTTTTTAAACCCGCCTTAGGGGTGGAATTTTAGAAAATCCTTTCTTAGTGGCACTCTATGTCATAAGAAGTATTTTTACCGCAATTTTCAAGATTTTAGGTTCAGTAGTTTGGCTGTGCGTTGATTAATCCCCAATCCAGACTTTCTTTTCTATATATAGATAGATGTCACTGTCACTGTTATACTATTTTACGATTCCTGAAAATAAATTCTAAAAATATACGTAATTTAATTACAAAGAAAATGATGGGATGGAAGAACTACAGACATAATGCAAAAAATCTTTGTTGCAAAAAAATATCTAACGATTCAGAATCTAAAAAGAAATATGAAGACAGCGAGGATTTGTTTTACCAAATTTGAAAGAAAAATAAAATGGCAGAAGTGATTCAGTGTTCAGATTGCCAAATATTGTTCCAGATTGTATGCGCTGAAATGGAATATAAACAAAAGAAATTCATATGTAAGGCTTCATCACTTTTATGTAATATTCAAGCAACTGGCAATTAGTTCTATAATTTCTATTCTTAATATTTATAGCTTTTATTTATATTTTGAATACATTTTGATTTAAAACAATTACTCTTACCTGTCCAACTTAGTAGACCAGTCGTTAAATTTGGACCACTTTTGACGAATTTTTCAAATTAAAATAAAACTTAAGATTTTGAAAATGAAATTGGTCTAAAGAATTTACTTAGTAGATGAATAGATTGGCCAACTGTTGTAGTGATACTTTGCAGATATTCCGAAAATAAAGTGAGTTACACCTCAAAATATGTGAAGTGATCCAAATTCGTCAACTCTCCCCTAAGTCATGTAGAATTCTACAATTTTTATAGATACTTTTAGTATACATTTTTAATTGTAAACATTAGGAAACTTTTACGACTATTAGAAAACAGGATTTTTCATGTATACATTTCTTGTTAGGTCAAAATTTTTACTTAACATGATTTAACTTTATCAAAAAATTATTGAACGTAACCAATACGTCAGGAATTTAAATAAATTAATCGCAAATACATTCCTCAGCAATTACATATAGTGAAGGCATACATTCACCAACATTATCATTAATCTGCAGATAATTATTTACTGTTGTAAAAAATGAGTGACCTTTTCGGAAGGAAAAAGTTAAATTTTGAACTAAAATAAATATTTTTAGGAAAACATTGTTTTGATTTCATCAGAAATATCAAATTATTTAATAAATGAATTACGACTTTTTTGCCTAAAATAAACAGCTTAAAAATGCCTTCATTTTCAAATTATGTGCCATTTATGTTATGCCTACAATATTAATTCCTCACTAATCTCATTATCGCGTTAATTCATGAAATTAAATTTACCTTTAATATTTTCTCACATTTCGTGAAATAGGTAATCTCGTCAACACAGTGTCAACATGTGAACAGATGACGAAAATTAAATACTTATGAACGGTAATATGATTTATGATTAAGGAGTAATTTCTGGAAAAGGGGGTCATTATAGAATATTTGGTTAGGAAATTTATCGGATTTTTTTTTTATATCTATTGAATAATAAGTGAATAGTATTTTATTAAGGTGCTTTAAAAGAATATCTGAAGAATGTAAATGAATAATCTCTCAAGTAAATAGATAATTGTGGAAAAATATATTTAATTAAAACTTTTATAAAACTGACCTTTAGACTTAACTTGTATTCATTAAAAAATTACAGATTTGTATTTAAGAGATCTATAACAGAATCTATAACAGAAGGTATGAAGCTGCATAAAATAGGTATACAGTCATAACAAATTAAAAACTTTTTCTGTCATGTAAAGAGTATTAGATGTAATCGTATACTGAGTTTTAGAGTATCTCATGACTGAATATTTATTAATAAATAAATAAATTTACAAGAGTTTTTTTGGGATACGTCCCGTCATGTAAAAGTTAAATCATTTACACTAGATTATTAATTAAAATAACTATACTTTCGAAAACGAATCTTGTAGAAAGAAAAAAAAACTTTTTTTAAACTTTCAATTACAACATTAAAGTACCAGAGCACTAAAATTATATGAATTAATGTATATACTAAGCTTTCTTGGATTTATGGAACTATTATGTAATAGTAACTGAACGACGATCCATTTACGTTTTACTGCTGGCTGGTTTCTGCTACATTAGCCAGGATAAAAGTTCTAGAATTATTTATCTTTGACTGAAGTATCACTTTTAGCGGACGAGAGGATATATCTGGAATGGTATTTTGTTACTTTGGATGCATAGGACTAGAAACATTCAAAACTAAATTTAACGAGTGGAAATGTATTTCAATTCGGTTTCTTCACAAAGTTATTCGCACTTTAAAATTTTCGGAGTATATAATTTCACATAAATTTCATGCTCAAAGTAAATTCTTTGCATTTAATTTCACTCTAATGAATTACAGCAATAGATTCCGAATACTGACTTGAAATTACTGCTTCTGTATATTGAAGCAAAAACATGTCCTTGAGTAATGCTGGCTCGCATATAGACAGTGGCAATGCCTTAAAACATCAATTTTATTTTATCACATTTTTAAAAACTTCTAAATATCGCAAAATTTTATTTTTTATATAGTCGAATGGCAAAAGCAATGCACTTTCAACTGCAATTTGTTTTAAAACTATATCTGAATTTACTGTTTTTTTTTATTGTTTTAATAACGTTTTTAAAGCCTGAATGACTTTAAATGTATCTCAAAAATGAACTACGTGCGATTAAAAATATTAACCGGTTTGCACTTAAAACAATGTAAATAAACTCAGACCTTGTTTGATTCCCGTGTAATATCCTGTAACTAAATTGCCAAAGTAAATTAAAATTTCACAAATAAATAAATGAAAGAGATTATTTTTAAACTTAATATAGGGAAGACTAGGGAGGGTTGACCATATGGGATGCTTGACCCACCCACCTGTTTTCATATTTAAAAGAATTTCAGTGTTTTATCAATAGGTGTCAACCAAAGCTACTGGAATGCTCAAACAACAGTCTTTGTTTCATACAGATGATCGAAATAGGTGTGGAAAAAATCAATTACGATGTGTTTACAACCTAAAAGTTGAATTTTTTAGAAATATTTTGTAAGCTTTTTTCAGCTAAAATATATCATAGAAATTTAAGTAAGTAGGTTTTAAGTAATACAAAAATATCGAGCTTTCATTCCAGGTATAGAGATTGTACAGTAAGTTAGGCTTAACATAACCATGTGCTATTTTTTTAGAAAAGGGCTATGTGGGGAGACTTGACTCAGTCAATGTGAGGGAGGGTTGACCAGATGCTCAAGGCTCCCTCAATTAAGTGGTTTTAGAAATCTTTTTTTTTATACGCTGTGCATAATGAAAGGCTAATGGTTATATATAAAAAAGAATGTAAATTTATTCCGTAAAGCTACAGTAAAATGGAGTAATGGAAAAGAAACTGTTTAAAACTGATTAAAGAAAGAAGTGAAAAATTAATATAGTATCCACTGCAAGAAAAAAATTAATGAAATATAAATGGGAAAGTTGATAGGAACTTTTTCCATTTAAATATTATTTACAATAGGTAAATAGAAACAGTGAAAATAACTAGAAAGTATTAAAGCAGCAATCTTAACCCTTTCAGGGGCAGTGGTATGTTTATGTAACCACGTAATTTTAATTCCCAGACTCCACAATGGCACCAGAATTTTCCTAAAGTCTTTTCCATTTAATATGTATGTGAAATATAGTCTTTTTCTTATTTCAAAATAAATTTGTTCATAAATTCTGGTGTCAGTCATTTCTTTCAACATTTTAGTACTGAAAGTACTAAAAGCTGAAACGGTTAAAATATGTTAATGATCAGTTAAGTGCTCAGGCAGCTGAAAAAGATCACAACATTGATCGAAAAACTTTAGGGAGGTATGTAGACAAATTTCACCAAGATGAGTATAGTGCGATGAAGCCAAAATATGTAAAAACTAAGAGTTTCGAGGTCGAGTGTAACAAAATGTAGGACAAGGAGACAAAACAAATCGAGACATTGTCTCCTAAATCCGGACATAACCATACACGAAACCCTATGAAAACGGAACCTGTCTCTAACGAAATACTATCTTAAGTGTTAAAATTTCCTTTTCCCTGCTGTACAATTATACCTGCTCAGACAAAATCCTGTTTAAAACTAAATTTTCTCCTCTGTCTTGCGATTGCGTCTAAACAGGTTTGTTTAACACCCTGACCACCGAGTAAAAGAGCAAAATTGTAATGTTTTTTTTTTCTGTTTTTTTCTCTTTGTTTTTCTCTGTTTTTTCTCCCTGTATTTTCTTTTAAATGCAAAAAAGATGTTTTTTTTTTTTTTCAAACATAATATAAAATTTTGTATTACTTCTAGGCATATAGGACTTGAGAGTATTAATCATAACTTAATTTCTTAAAACTGGATTGTGTCTGTAAACGTATATTAATATAAGTAATGCTTCTACTGCACTGAATTCTACAGCTTAGTGAACGGATATATCAGTTCGCGGCGGTGAGAAGGCATATATTTTCAAAAAGCATCATATTTTCAAAAATAGTTTTTCTAATAATTAAAGCATGTAGCATAAAGTTATTTTGTTTTTTTTAACCATTTGGAAAAATGGTTATTGTTCTCGTCAGGGTAGGAAATCAAAAGCATATCTGAATGTTTTTATTGGTTTAATCCGCATTTTATTCGTGTTCTGATTGGTCTATACAGTAATCTGTATTTCCCTTTACTTTCAACAGAGATGGATTACTTGTGTTGGCACTATGACAAAAAAGTAATAAAAACCACAAAAAAAAATTAATAACTCAGAAACAAATTGAGATACAGCTTTCAAACAAATTGCATTTAAAAGTACATCTTTTTCTCTATACGACGGTGTAAAAAGTAATATTGTGGGTTGTTTAGAAGTTTAAGAAATAAATTTCATTTAAAATTGGCCGCCAGATTTCTTAGAAATCTGACGCTGGAAAAGCCTTTTCTGGAACAGCCAATGAAATGCTTGGATAATACTTAAGTTTCAGGTGGATAATACGTACGAGTTGCAGGCGATTTCTGTCGCTTGGAATTTTTACGTGTAATAACACTATTAATGTTTAATTCATGGCGTACGTAATGTAGGATCAACGCCGTGCGATTTTTTATGTCTTAAATTTTAGTGTTTAAAAAAATCATTTTCCAAATGGTCGTTGTAACTTGTTAAATTGCATTTTTTTTTAAACTGATTTTATTTCTCTTCACAAATATTTCAATATAAAACAAAGGGTGTCAAGCCTCCCATATAGTGGGTCAACCCTCTCGTATATGGGAAGCCTTGACCCATTATTTTTTCATGACTAAAATCAATCATTTTTCAAATTTCTTATATATTACACTTATGTAGCAATCTTATTTTCATAACTGATTGTATAACGAATAAAATGATATATAAAACTTTATTCTACGTTTAATATTTAAAAAATAATAAATCAATTTGTAAAAAGTGGATCAACCCTCCACAGTCTCCCCAACATGTAATCGAACTACGTGCTTAAACAGTGAAAGAATCAAAATAAAAAATGTTGATACACATATAAAAATAATTCGTGATTAACTGCTGTCATGAGGCTAATACGAAAGTACCAAAAATGCTTTTTATTGTAGTTGGTGGGCAATCTAAGAAAATATACTAAATATGTCAGAGATTTAAAAAAAAAATGATTTTTAACTAGGTTGTTTATATTTTTAAGAAGCTTGTGCGGTTTAGATTGATAAAATTGACAAAATTAGATAAAATTAGATTGATTAGATAAAAATAAGGGTATTACTGAGTGAAGTTTATGTAGAAATTAATTGATTATTAACTACAGATATACAATAGTAATGCATTAAATGATTTTTTTATTACTGTGATTTACTTTCATAATTAGAAATTTTTTTTTAAATGTCAATATTTTAAATTTTCTGAAATTTAAAATAAAACATTACAGTAGGATTATTAAAAAAAATATTTATTTTTAACAATAAAATAATAATGTAGAACACCTTGTAATTAAACTAGTTGGATGAGCCAATCCGAAAAAAAAAAGAATTCTTTCTCATACATTTTAGTATTTAAAATAGTTGTTACACATATTAATACTTCAGCAATATTATTTAAATATCTATATTACGCTATTGTATGCGACACAGAAATCGGGATTATTTATTAATTGTTTAATGGCAACGCTAGAATGAAACGCATCACATTGGATATTGAATCATTTAATGCGTCTTCATACCTATAAGGCAGTTACCATAGGAGGGATCCTGTTCTGTCGCCAAATGTCGCCAAGTTTGTCGCCAACTTAGCGATATCTCTAATATTTCGCCAAATTCCCATAGACTTCCATTGTAAACCAATAGAGTTTACTTGCTTACAGAAAATCAACAAATTTAGATATTTTAATGTAACAAAATCTAAAATTAGCTTAAGGGATTATATTAACTAGGACTTCCCTCAGAGGAATTAGTCTGAGCGATGTTTGTAAGTACATAGATTTAACAATAACTTGTGACAAGAACAGAAAATGATATGCTATCTTTAATTGATAATACGTGGCCTGTCTGAAAAATATTCAACTCTAGTCCGAAAAAAAAAAAAAACATAAGTTACCTGGCTGATTGGTACCCTTATTTCTTTCGAGGTAAGCCCCTTGCGCCTCCACACAAACAAATCGGCATTGACTGCAGCGTAAGTTATGACACAAGATCTTGAATATCTCGTCTGCATAACTTACGTCAATATTTACCCGATTAAAAAAATGTAAAAAGTAAAATTTGGTTAAGATTACGTAACGTTATTTATTAAAACTAGATAGTTTAAAATTATGTATTTTATGAATAACATAATAAGGAAATGAAAAAAGCGTATTTTGTGTCTTTTTGAGAAAGTTCCTTTAATATATTTTTTTTTTCTTTTGTACTAACAAAGAGCATAAACTTTTATTGATGTACGCCTCTTTTTTGCGGGAAGAGCTAATTCTGACCATGTGCATAATATAATGTTGCCTTTCTATTTTTTTAAGGGGAGATCATACTTCTGTTGGTCAAAATTTTCGATTTTTATTTTGCATCTTTTGCATTCCTTAAATATGTAGATTGCTGCCTAAATGTTACCTTAAATGTGAAGGATTTAAGAACATAACATTTTTTAACATAACATTTTTTAAGAACATAAAAAAATAATGATAAATACAATCTCGGAACATAGCCCGACGTGTAAATAGCCACGAATTCACTTTTAATGGTGAAATTTTTCCCTTCGTTGCATGGCATGCGAAGTCGATCGTAGGAAAAAAATGTCGAACTTATGACATGCGACACGACCAATAAAAAGGGTTAAACAACAAATTCCATAAAAATAAAATCACGGAACAAGAAAAATATTCATATTCTGTTGGTAGTTCCTTGTACGCGGTACTACTTCAGTACTGCTTGGCAAAGGTATTTCTTAAACGAAAAACAATAGTTTGAAAACTATAAACTGAATACTTTAATTGGGCACACGTCATTTACACAAAGAAAATGATTTTTTTATTATTATTATTGATATTTTACATTTTTCACGCTTTTGAATATGGTTCTAACTGGTATTTTGTGACGAGTTATGCTTTTCTACATTTACCGGTGTTTTTAAAAAAGGATCTCGTTCTAATATAGTTTTGACAATATCGTCATAGATCAAAGATGGCCACCCAAAGCGTGGCTTATCATTAAAACCGAAATCACATGCATCAAATTTTTCGAAACATTCATGCGAGTTCTATCGAAACTGCATCTCCACAAAAAACTTTCACTAAATTTCTACACTGGAAAAAAATGATTTTTTCCCATTCTGACCAGAAAATCAGAGTTCTAACTTTTTACGGCTGCTCTTTCATTATTACCTAAAACTTCATTTATAATGGCTGTTTCATAATAATGGAAGCCATCAGTCCATCAGAAGAAAATGATCCATTCCAAAGGTATAAGTTCGATTGAAAAAAAAAAAATTAATAATTTGAGAAGAAAGAAGAGGCTACACCTGCAATTTGCATGACACTAATAGAATCGCATAGTGGCCAATTTGTACGGCTTTGTTACCTCTAAAATTTAATACAAATTTATATACATATATATTTTTTTCTTTTCATCGGGGGCGACACTAAATTCTAAAAAAGTAGAATTCCTGTTCTCTAGTTATTAACTTTCCCTCAATGCTCACCATTGAAATAAAATAATCATTTTGAGTAAAACAAATTAAAAGGTTTAGAAAGATGGATTCGGAACCTTGTCTGACGACTTGTTCCGTTAGAGAGCATAAAACAAATATATGTATATATTCAGCGTCAGCTATCGATTACATTCAGAAGGAAATTCATGTTAATTTGTTTCCTAAATGTCCCTTTTATACAGCTTTTCACTCCAAATCGCTGTCTAATCAAATCTTCAACCCAAAAATAAATCATTGAAGAATCACTGACAGATAACTAACATGAAATGTTGTATATCTTTAAATATGCTCTTTGCACTTTCTCACAATCATCATCATTAATTAAAAACTGTTATAAACTGGTTTAAACTCGCCAAAACCTCATCGTTCTTCATACATTTGCAATTGATATATGACAAAGAATGACAAAGTGACTATGCTTTCATGAAAACATCGTTGAAATGCTATCAGTAACATGAAATCACGACATACCTTATTTATTTCACCAACTTCTAATAATTTATATTTGTTAACCTTGATATATTGCTTTAAAATACACGCATTTTGAAATTAGCTGTCATTATGTCATTTTATAAAGATATCTTCATTAAATATCTACAACATCCATCCTACGCTTATCTGTGAATCTGGTTTGTTATTAAGTTTATCCTATGACATGCTTCGGCATTATCTAAAGTTTTGTGAAATTGATAACCTTGTCAACACTATAATCACCATCTAAATACATTACTTCAATTAAGGATTTTCACCAATTATAGGATAAACTATGTTTATGCAATTTTCATCAAAAGAGGGTGTCAATAAAGAATATATAAAAAAATCAGATTAAATCTCTCTTTTACGTAAAAACCATAGTCGGTTAAATAGATATTGGTAGAGATATTTACGTGCATTCCTTATACATATATTAAGAAAAAAAATTATTAAAAGAGGTGAAGAAATTTGTTTGCTGTTATCGTTTTGTGAAAAATTTAGGGCAAATGTTTATTAATATGGATTTTTTATAAATTTTATATTTATCTGAAACATACAAGAAACCTTAAACATTAAAAATAATATATACATATAACTTAGTCTAATTACAAAGTTTATCATTTAGACACTATCGTTTATATACAGACTAAATTTATTTATTTAATTTATCTATTTATTTAAAAATATTTCTTTTCTTTTATGAAACGTATTTTAAATATTAATTTTAAGCTATTCATATCATAAAAAAATGATTGTTTTTTTTTCATTCAAAATACACAAAATGTTGAATTATAAATGAAATAATACGAAATATTCAAATATGCTGTTGCGGAATAAATCATAATTCTGTCAATAACCGTTTCTCAATTTTGTGATTAAATTATATGTTTTGATATTATGTTACAGTAATCTTTGTTATATTTACAAACGTCTCTGATAACATTCATTTTAAGTGGTATTAACATTATACTCTATAGTAGATTAATATTAACACAATTTACATCTAATATTATACTCTATGTTACTATTGTGTCTCTGCTTGTAGCTACAATTGAAAGCATTTTTTTTTTTTTAAATTAGAACATGTTTAAAAATAGCCGAGTATTAAAGGAGCAATTAGAACTAAAGCGTCAAAAAATATTTTTATCTGTCACTAATACATATAAGGAATTTTTTTTTAACGCCTATAAGAACAGTCGATAATCTCGTATTATATAGATAATTTTATACGAAACATTAAAAACAAAACAGTGACTTTTTAAAATTATTGTATTTAATATTATTATAGGTGTTGCTCAATGAGCACTCAAATTCCCCTTGCTAATGTGTTAAACCTTTATGCGTATGATGGAATCGTATTTTAAAAATATTTCCTCATTAATGTTTTTAACTTCTTTTTAGGTGCGTTCGTAATTATATAAATACGTAGCACCTATAGTCGTCGTTCAGTCCGTCCGTCCGTCTGTCCGCATATAACACAGCAAAAACTACCCAGCCGAATGGTCTGAAATTTTAAATATATGATTGTTGCAAAATTTTGTCGAGCCATTTCAAATTTTATGAAAATCGGATGTATAGTTTAATTACAGGGACATTCAAAAGTTTTTCTTTACATTGCGTCCAATGGGAAAAATTATTGCAAGTGAATTTTAATGATGTTACAGTCTTCCGAATGGTCTGAAATTTTAAAGATATAATTGTTGCAAAATTTTGTCGAGCCATTTTCAATTTTATGAAAATTGGATGTGTACTTTAATTACAGGGACAGTCAAAAGTTTTCCGTTACTTTACGGCCAATGAGAAAAAAATATTGCAAGTGCATTTTAATGATGTTACTTCCTTCCGAATGGTCTGAAATTTTAAATATATAATTGCTGCAAAGTTTTGTCGGGCCATTTCAAATTTTATGAAAATCGGATGTATAGTTTAATTACAGGGACAGTCAAAAGTTTTCCGTTATATTACGGGGAATGGGAAAAAAATATTGCAAATGCATTTTAATGATGTTACAGACTATGCACTTATGAAGCGCAAAAAAATATACATTCAGTACAATATGGGGTGCAAAAAATAATTATAAAACTAGTTATAGTACGAACGCACCTCATTTGCCACGTTTGACGAGCAATTTCCTACTTGTTTTCTGTTTATTGCACCTTTTCACTTTAGCTCGAACAGATGTTGTCCACTCCCAAAGAATTTCTGTTTTATTTATTTGCCAAAGTATTTCTAAAATATATATTAATTTTTAATTTTGTGTGTAAAAGTCTTAGCAAAACTGAGTAAAAGTTTACAACTTCAAATAAAGCTATCTGTACATTTTAGAAATATTTTGACAACTAAGTAAAAGGACATATTCTACAAGAAGAGTACGCAGAAAAACGAAGTAAAAAATATTAATTATTGGGGTAATATTTGAAAAATACGAATACATTACATGCCCATGTGTTTATCATTAGCCAGGGAAATTTGAGATTTCACTGATCAACATACATAATACTGATGCTTCTGCGAGATTCGAAATGAGTTCAGAGAAACAGCCAGCAGTCTATTAGACATAGAGAATATAGCACCTTAGAAAACCAAGCAAGATGTTCAGTAAATTTTGCGAACACACTTAGATGCATAATTCGTAAAATCCATGTCTCGATGAAAAATGTTTTCGCTTTTACAATTTTATCTTTTAAAATTTAAAAATCTAATAAAAGTTATATTTAATAATCTTATCTAATAGTCTAATAATCTTTAAAAGAGTCTAATTTTACAGAAAATGTTAAGTTTTAATGCTTATAAGAAACAAATAACTGCATGAAGAAACCTGTTAGCAAAATTCAGTATGTTTGAATATATTTTTGCTATTATTATTTTAATTACAATATTTACGATTTTAATGAATTTTTTTTAGCGTATGAGAGACATCTATTCATAAAAACAAAAGAATGCACACCATAATATATAGCTTGAACAATCAGGAAATGTGCAACTAGACAAATATATGCATAAGTCAGCAGTCTAATTAATTAAAATCTCATAATTAGGCTATATATTATTAATATTTAGAAATACTCATTATTATGATAATTATGATTAATATTTAGAAAAACTTTAACTTCAATATATACCTAAAAAATGGCTACATATGGTTTTGAGAATGAAATGTGACATCTTTATATAGGAACGTGTCCCTAACACGTTAAATCTCGATCAACAATTCAGAATATCAAAATTATAAAGAATGAGTTTATTTTTAAAACGCTAATTATTTTCGGCATTTTATAACTTTTTAAAAATCGACAAGAACAATATAAATCAATAGTGCCATTTATTAAAGCATGTAAACAATAGCGGCATTAGTAAAAGTTAAATGGCCGTTTTACACGAGTCTGCTTGAATAGAAATAATAAAAAAGCCTCGTTATCAGTATCTTTATCATCCATAAAGAGTAAAATTTTGATTGATACCTTGTACATGTTTGAACTTGAAATATGTACAGTCGCGGAAAAAAAAGTAAACACCCCCCACTAACTCCTCAGCAAATTATCGTAGAAGAAATTTACTGATACCGAACGATTGGAAATAAAGTCTACTTTTAAACGACATAGATAAAATTTTCTTAGGGGCCCATCTACATATTAACACGAACCATAAATTTGTTTTTTTCAATAGCAGTACACAATACTGACAGCATAAATGGACTCTGCACCCTTCAATTAGCCTAAAAACAAATTTTTATGCAACTAGGGGGCTCGGCCCCCTACGAGCTACGCTCGCCAACCCCCGTCCAGACACCGCAGACTCTAAATGCACTCAAATTTGATCGGCTTTAAAAATATTTCGAAAGATTGAATTATAATTTAAAATACAGTGGCGATCTCCCTATAAACG
Source organism: Maratus speciosus (assembly GCA_963932465.1). Classification (NCBI taxonomy): domain Eukaryota; kingdom Metazoa; phylum Arthropoda; class Arachnida; order Araneae; family Salticidae; genus Maratus; species Maratus speciosus. The sequence continues at coordinate 14,131,471 of OZ010786.1, forward strand.
AATTTCTATTCATTTCTCTTTGATTGGGGAATTTTAACGCCAAATCCGCTGCGGTACTACTTGATTATCCTGTCGACCAATTTCGCCAAATTATATAAATCGCCAAACCACTCGCCAAATTATACAAATTGATATAATTTTTATTTTAAATAACGAAAGAACAAATAAATTCGTACAACATTAATAAAAACACAAAAAAACGTCGAAATAAAAATAACTTGATGACGTATACACGCGTAACAACATTTCAAAATAAGCTTAATATAAAAGGAATTAAGTAAAGAGAGTCTTTGTCTCCTGGTATTTTTTAACAAAGCGAAAAGAAAGTTCTTTTAAATGAGACATTTTAAATTAATTCTCAAAATATCAAATAAATGTCTAGCGCAATTTCTAAATTTAAACTGTTTTGCAATATTATTTTGTGTTCATTTTATGTAATAACTATAATGTGACGTAAATATGACGTAATTTCTCCTAAGACTTTCTAACGCATGTTAATGAATTTATTATTTTACATTATCCTTTCTCTTTTAAAATTCACGTGTATACTTTTTATGACGTAATTTTTAATAAGTTCCTGCTTTTTATACGTAATTATTTAATTCTAATTTGAAAGTTTTTTTTCCTGTTTATAATAGTCACGTGTAAATAAATTTTTAATTTGAAGCAAACATTATTGCTTGCGCTTTTTATACAGTTGGCAACAGTTTAAATTAGTGCAATTTTCTGAAATCTGTAAAAAATATCTCTAGAAATGCTGAAAATTTGAATTTAAAATAGAAATAAAACCTGAAAAAATGAGTCAAAATAAAAAAATTAATGCAATCTGCACTCCGGCAAATTCTGACGCATAAAATGATCTAAAAATGATTACACTGCCATGTATAGTTTTTGCTGCTATAAAACTTTTTTACTGGAACGATTTTGCCCAACTTTAGCATTAAATAACTCTTAAAATATATCTTCGATTTGAAAACTGTCTGCATCAGCGTGTTTATCAAACATTTCTGTATAATACCACCGATTTTCATATTTTTGTTAATATTAACGAAGAAAGGCCTCCGGTCACAAAAAAATCAAAACCGGCGGCGGCGGCGGCGGCGGTGACAGCGGGAGTTACTTTTTTTTAGAATAGAGAGATTCGTAACATACGTTTCTGAGAAAATAATTATTTTAAAACGAGCGTATTTTAAGGGCTGTATCCAAATTGAAGTTCGGAAATCGATTGTTAACCGAGAGAGCCCCCATCTTGATCAAGACACCTTAAGAATTCAATGAAGCCTGCTAGATTACACGACAGCAGAAGAAATTTCAAACTATAGTCATAGGTGCCAAGTTGCCACTAATCCTCCGTAATATGTGGGTTAATTTAACCCTGGTTTAATGCATTTCGTACCGGAATGTTTTTTCAAAGATGAAATTAAATAAGTTCCACGTAGAAAACTGGAATTAAATAAATACAGATTCATCAAATAATTTTTCTGGTTTGAAACTTTGTTAAACTGGGTTAAATTAATCCACGCATTACGGAAGATTAGTGCGAGCTTGGCACCTCTGTATAGTGCGTCTCAAAAGTATATGGACAGGCGATTTTTTGAAATAACAGTTCAAAAAAAGAAGCCATAATCACGAAAAAAATAATAAGCATATGGAATTATAATACAAGTTTATGACAACAAAGAAATGCAGTATAGGTTATACAGAATTTTTGTAAAAAAAATAAAAATCAAAATAGGCTGTCTCAAAAATATATGGACATTTCGAGATTTTTGCATTTAAATTCGAAGTTTGGACCCGTTCCTTTGAATTATCTTGAAAACCGTATCAAGTAAGCTTCAAACTAGTGTTTGGAGAATGCGTGGCTGTAAAGAGAACCAATTCTGCTCTACGCTTTGCTTTAATTCCTGAATAGCAGAAAATTGACGACCATGAGCATTTACATCTCGTGCAAGTACTCCCCAAAGGTTTTTAATTGGATTTAGGTCTGGGCTGATAACTGGCCAGTCTATAACAGTTGCGTGATTCTGCGTAAACTAAGCTGTTGTTGAATGACATATGTGAATCGACGCATTGTTCTCTTGGAATTTTCAGTTATCCCTTCCAAAAACGTTTCCAAATGGAAGTAGATTGCTTTTAAGGACATTTTAATAATCCTCAGAGAACTGTTGACCATTAAGAGCAGCAATATCCGTTGTTCCATTGAAACAAATCGCGCCCCACACCCTGAGAGAATCCCTCCTTGTTGTCAACTAATGAACTCCCGAGATTCTCGTTGCATATCATGCCCATGGTATGGCCAGCCATCAGGGCCATCCAAATTCGTTTTGTTTTCGTCACTGAAGAAACACTTAACAATTCATCTTCCCAAGGCTTGTGTTTTTTAGTTCGAAGAACACGTGCATTTCTTATGGTGCACTTTCAACATAGATTCCGCGCACATTCTTCGATATTTATGAATTTTGCTTGCCCTTATGCAACGGTGAACAGTAGATCTCGTAACAGAAAAGGCTAAAGTCTTCGAAATTTCACGAACAAACTTCTTTTGGGTTGAAATTGCTCGAAAAATCTATCTATCTTGTCGTATAGAGTTGCTTTTTTGGTTGACCTGAACGTTGTTTTGCAATCGTATTGTCACTTTTTGATAAAATTTCATAAATTCCGGATCTATTACTCTTTATTTGTTTAGCAATATCAGAAATTTTAACATTTGAGTCTTTAAACGCCAAATTTTAGCTTTATCAGCAGCAGAGAATTGAACGTTGCGAGGCATTTTCCCACTATTCGATAATTGAAGAATGAGCAGTGATTTTATATTTTGCAGTGGGTACTTCACATGTACAGAACGCAGAAAATGCATATTTTTTGATACGGTGGAAATAAAAGCAATTCTCTTCATTGTCCATATATTTTTGGGACAGCTTATTTTGAATTTAATTTTTTTTTTTAAATTCTGTAAAACTTATACTGTATTTCTTTGTTGTAACAAACACATATCATGATTCTATATGCTTATTATTTTTTTTTTCGTGATTATGGCTTCATATTTTGAGCTGCTATTTCAAAAAATCGCTTGTCCATATACTTATGAGACGCACTATATCTACTCACTTCTATTATAGACGGCCCCTTAAACCATCATTTTGCCGTTTTTTAAGCATAATTTGAAAACTACTTGGAATAAAAATGTGAAATTTTGGATTTCCATAAAGCAGGACTTAATAAATATAAATCCATCAAAAAATCGTAGGTTGCAATTCATAATTTTTTCGAATATTAATTTCATAATTCATATCATAAAATTTTAAAAATTGCAAATTCATCGTATTTATGTGTGGGTATATTAGTATTATTGCTACAAAAAAAAATAGCACATTAGGAGCATAATTTCTGGAGATATAAATAAAAATATGAAAATGTAACTTAACATTAGAAGCAGTAAATTTTGAATGTTTATAATTCAAAAACTTATCATTCAAATGACTTGAAATTCGGTGTCTAGGCATACTTTGAACCGAAGATTTGAATTATCTTGTTAAAATTGGATATTGTCATTGAAAAAAATGAAGTTTGGATTCGTTTTAATATGTAGATGACCCCCTAAGCAAATTTTATATACATCATTTAAAAGTAGACTTTATTTCCAATCGTTCGGCACCCGTAACTTTCTTCTACGATAATTTGTTGAGGAGTTAGTAGAGGGTGTTTACTTTTTTTTCCACGACTGTACTTAACATTGATTTATCGAACTAGTTTCTTTAATTAGTCTGTAGATTTTGCCAAGTGATATATTTCCATGACGCTCTCAAAACTTTTTTTAAGATGGAATTTAATGTTATAGTTAAGACACGTCGTTTTGAAAAATATTTAATGGAGAGTTACTAGATATATTTATTTTTGTGGATTTTATTAATAATTTATAGTCTGTCAGATTTGCTTTTTTTTTAAATTTATTATTTCATTTCTATTTGCTTTAAGTTACTCTAATAAATTGACTATGGCGTAAGCACTAAAAATACATATTTCAATTATGAGTTTGTAAAATATTTCGCATTAAAAAGAAGCTAAATTCAAAGGTTTTAAAAAATTTAAAAAATGCATTTATAATATCCTTTATCAGGGAAAGAATACTAAAATACATTTATTCTGAAAAAACTCCATTATTAAATATTTATTGGTAGCATAGATTAAACTTTCTGCGAATTGTAAAAAAAAGCTAAAATTTTAAACAACGTATTTACGCACAAATAACACACAGAACGATAAAAAATACCCATACGATCGTTTCGAGGATTTCTCGATCCTCTTCCTCAGTAAGAGAAAAAAAAAGGAATTGAAATTGATTCGGAGAACCCCTCGGTTATAGCCCCTAGAACTGGCTTATGGATTGATTATCAAATATCAATCCATAAGCTAGTTCTCGGGGCTATTACCGAGGGTTTCTCCGAGCCCATTTCAATTCCTTTTTTTCTCTCTCTCTCACTGATGAAGGGGATCGAGGAATCCGCGAAACGATCGTAGGGGCATTTTTTACCGTTTTGTACGTTATTTGTGTGTAAAAACATTGTTTAAGATTTTAGCTTTTTATTTATTGGTAGCTTAAAATTTAATTTAATGTGAAGTAATTTAAAAATAATAGTAGTGATTAAAACTAAAATGCTCCTCCTGATGAAATCTAGTGAAAGGTATAAAATTTAGCTTGCACTTTTGTGAATAGTTCGAACTGTGATTAAGGAAGAATGTAGGATAATAAGTATTGAAACAGCGTTTTCCAATCTTATTTTGGCCATGCTCCACCAAAGCATTTCTAAAATAATACTGCCCCATGAAACCTACTACTATTATTGCTTAAAATGTGACTTCATATTTACATGATGGAAGCCTAAAAGGACATTTACCTCTTTACAATAAAATATTAGCATTATTTAATCGCTGGATTCTATGATTAGATAAGGTGAAAATTTCTTTATGAAAATAGTGATGTTCAAAGGCAAATATTTTGTACACCGATATGTCACTTCAACTTTTTTTAACTTATGAAACAGTAATAATTATGTCACAAATATGTTTTTAACATAACTTTTATAAGCGACAGGGCCTAATACATGTTCACCTTCATACCAAGATGAGTTTTGTCGTTCGACGTCAAATCATTTTAGTATGAAATATAAGTGTTATATGCTGTTTTATATTCAGAAAATTTCTGAAAGAGATTTCTCAGTTTACATTAAATTTAACGGAAATAACCTTTATAGACACGTTCGACATAGCGAGTACGTAGATAGAGACAAATCAGTTTTGAATGCTAAAATAATTACGTGATTAAAATTTGTATTTCATTTACACAATTGATAAAGTGCCTTTAATGTCCAACCAATATGTAACGTTTAAATACGTATTTCTTTATTATTAAAATTAAATCACCACTGGTGTAATAAATATGTCGCCCGTGCATTCGTGTACTACATTCTATTTTCTTTCTCAAATGAACTTTTATTATAAATTTTATATCTGTAACATTATTACTATTACTAAACATTAAAAACTATTCTTCTTTAGCATCAAAAGTAAGATTTAGGCTTTAAATGGCATTGGCGTATGGAGTACGCCAACCGTGTCTTTATGTTATAAAAAAGCCGTCCGTGCTATATTAATTCTCATTAAATTAGCTTTTATTAACAATTTCATGTTAATAAATTTTATAATACTACTGGACATTGCATGAAACAAGGATATCATTAAAAGTTGCTATTTACGCCTTAAAAACCGATGCGTACAAAGTGCGACACATAATTATCTTTAGATAATTGTCTTATATAATATTAAATGATTATATTACTAGGAAAAATTTATATGATATAATTTCTCATTTTTATGTAAAGTTAAATTATTTTAATTAAATGTGTTAATTAATCGAATGATAATTTTAGCAGAGCTATTAAGGGAACATTGCGAAATTTAACTTAGAATAAATACATTTTATCACATATACAGCTTCAGCAAATGCAATATAATTACTTAAACCATTACATAAATTAAAAATTTTTGATTAAAATCTAATATAGTGCAGTATATTAGATTATATTATATTAGGTAGGTTATATTAGATAGTACCAGCATACCATGGTATGCTGGTATACATTCAGTTTATAAACACTGAGATTAAAAATCAACAGTATTACATTTTGAAATTGTTTTTGTAGAGAATTACATTTTACTGTACAACATTTCTCTAAAATAAATTTAATCGAAGTAAGTTTTATGTCAAAGAAACACACTCAGAAATGCTTATAAATAAAATTCTAAACCATTAACTTGAAAAAAAAAAGTATTCATCTCATCTCTAACAAAAATGCTTTGATAAAATAATCTGCTTTTCTTAAGTGGATCTGAAAGTTTTCAATCAACAAAGAGTCTCTTTCAGAGTTGAATGTTTTTATATGGAAAATTTTGTATGTTTTTCTTGTTAATGTTTATGATAAATCTTTAGTGTAGAATTATGCATTAATATTAAAACTTAAATAACGAAAAGTGTTTAGCATTAACATTTACCTTTTTTCTTCACTTAATAAAAAATTACTTCACCTAACTTTTGTAAAGGAGAAAGTTTTACTAGAGAAGTTTTTACTTTTGATAAGTAAACATACAGGGTGTCCGGTCTCAACGGTGTCCAATGGCTAATTCCTAAACCGTTAGTCATAGACATATAGTTCCAATTACAAAAATGTGTAAAATCAGGTAAAGAAATATTTTAAAAGCGATTTGGGTCAATAAAAACATTTCTTGAAAAATTACGAAATTTAAATTTTTATACGGTCCCCCGGTCCTATAAGTTATATTTACTAAAATTTTCCTATTACACTGGCAAGCAAGACAAAAAAAAGTCCCATTCATATAACACTAAAATTGAGCCAGTTATGAAACTTTACAAATGCATGACTTATGCCACTTTTCTGCTCTGAAAACAAATGATTTCGGCTTGGCTTTGAGGGGTCACATATCAAGTGCTTAAAGTATTCGAAGATCTTATTTCATGTGTATCTGCTCTTTGAAAAATATCGAACAAGTATTACGATTAAGTTAACATTTATTAAGTTTCAGATTGGCTAAAATAACATATGTTTTATTTTGTCAGGATTTGAGACTGTTTATTTTATGATTTTTTTTTAACAAAAATTGTTATAAGTTTTTATGTTACTTCAACGATCTTATGAATGTTTTTCCAGTTCAAAATTTGTACTCGATCTTTAACTCACTTTTAAATATCCGATCCAGATTAGATTTTACATAATGGCGCAAATCCAATAACAATCTAATATTATTAGGATATTCGGTGGTTACCATTTATACTTATTTTACAGGATAACACAAAATATTTCGGATAGATTACCGACAATAAGTTTAAGAAAAAGTTTTAGATTAGATAATACAAAATTGCGATTGTTGTTTTTTTTTTTTTTACTTTTATGTATTTTTTAGCACTGAATCCAAAAATTACATTAATTTTTAACCATCATGTCAGGATATTTCGCAAATCATAAATTGTCAAATTTAAAGAATAACAAAAATCGAATACTATAAAGTAGAGGAGATGGTTGTGTTTTTTAACTTTTGATAATTGATTTTTACGCACTTTTTAGCACTGAATCTGAAAATGACCTTCATTTTTAATCATCACGTTAGAATTTTTTTGCAAATCGTAAATGTGTAAGTTAAAATATAGCGAAAATCTCATACTATGAAACATATGTAAAAATTTATTTATTTTATTTTATTTTATTTTATTTTATTCAATAATTTATTCGATATCTTTGCTTATCCTGGGATTTTTTCAGCTAAATAGCTGAGTAGTCCGATGAGATGAGGGAGGAGATTCAATTTTAACTTTGAACTTTTTAACTTTGAAATTTGCGAAAAATCCTGATGTCATGGTTAAAAATAAAGGTCAATTTCAGATTCAGCGATACAGAATACATAAGAATCAATAATCAAAAGCTAAAAAACATGACATAACCCAACTTTTGCAGGCTAGTGTAATCTAATAATATTTTAAAATACGCATCATTTTGTAAAGAATTGAGGCTGTTAATTTAGCATAATTTTATTTAACAAATATTCTGTTTTTTCTTTCTTCTTAACCTTTTATTACAAATTGTATATTTTGCATTAATATGTCAGAATGATTAAAGCTTTCAAATTTATATTGCAATGTTAATTTTACTCTCAACCATTTTTTAATATATCTGGCGAAATTATATTTCGACTAATTTTGTGAATGACCCCCAATTTGCAGCAAAAAATATGCTCCTACTTTAAATAGCTATTACTCGGTCAATTTTAATCGTAGAACAACGGGACTTTTTGTGTATTACTTGTCAGTGTAAAAGGAAAATTTTACTAAATATAACTTATAGGACCGGGGGACCGTATAAAAATTTAAATTTCGTAATTTTTTAAGAAATGATTTTATTGACCCAAATCGCTTTTAAAATATTTCTTTACCTGATTTTAAACATTTTTGTAATTGGAACTATATGTCTATAACTAACGGTTTAGGAATTACCCATTGGACACCGTTGAGACCGGACACCCTGTATAAGACAATATCCCGAGCATAATATAAAATAGAAATACATTAATGATTAAAAGAGATAGAATTTTTTTCAAAATTTGTTCTATTTCCTCACTTTTGAAAACCTTTTCCCAAGCAAGAGGAAGTAATTACTTTGAATTTAAACTCAGTTTAATTCAAACAAAATTTTAAATTATGAATATACAAATAGCTATAAATTAAGGCTTTATTACTCTTACTAAAAAATAATTATTGCACGAAAAAGTCCGATGCAAGATAGATCCAAATAACTTGTCTGTCAAGCTGTCCATGCATATACAATAAAATATCTAGAAAATGATCTTAAATCTATGAATTTTCTTTAAATTTTAGCTGTTTTTACCATATTAATTGGTATCATAGTGTGTTTCCAATAATGGATAATGGATGAATGAGTATCAAATTTAGATCACGCCAGTCTGTTGGAAGTGTACAGTGTGCAGAGCCCTCTGAGTATGTATATAAATACATAGAGAACAGGGCGAGAAAGAAAACTTGAAATAAACTATTAAAAAATTGCAATTCGTTTAAGTTGTAGAGTAGGTTATTTTGAGTTTATAAAAAACAAAATGTAAAATATTTAAAAAATGGCAAGGGTGTTTCATACAAAATAGTAGATATTAAATTGGATATTTGTATTTTAATTTCATTTCTGATAAATGACAATCAAAAGTGAAGGCATTCAACACTTCTACAATACATTGTCAATTCCATTTTTTAAATTCTCATCCATAAAAAGAAAAATCCCGCTCTTAGCTGTATATTTAAAAGTAGAGAGATAAGATGAATATTGTTAAAATCATAGCAGATATCAGCATTTACTTATGTATATTTCCAACTTTTTCATTATTGCAATTTGGTGTACAGCCAAAGTTTGGTTATAGCACTTGGGCTATCACAAAATTTTATCCGTAGTTTTAAGTGTGCCATGACATAAGCATTAAAATTATAAACCCTGCCACAGACCATACAATTCTATCTTCCATGCAACAAATAGAAACTATTTTCTTACTTACAAAATATTCTAAAACCATATTCATCCTTCAGTCATTTATTCTTTAGCAAAAATGGTGTAATTGTAGTATATCTCAAACAGCATTAACGAAAGAGCTGGATAAAAAGTATTAAACGAATTATGTTAACGTTTATGGAAATCTGTTTCTTAAATTGAAGGGAAATCCAATAACACTAAAACTCAACTATGTGAAAATATATTCTCTAATGATATCGCATTTAGTTTTCGAGAGAAAATAAATTCCTTCTTAATTTTCTTCAAAAAACTGCGGCCAGGTTTAGCTTTAATAAATTATTATTGTAATATTTGCAGTCTCTTTATATTTTTATGTTACAATACTTTCAGCGTACGCTACGACTGCTCATAGTTTTTAAGCTCTCATTACACTATTTCAAGTTTGTTTATTTTGTGATTTACGTTCCCAATCATTAAACTGGTATAGAAATTATTCTACTGTATAGAAATCCTACGTATTTTATACGCTTTTTTTTTTTATTATTGATTCTGAACAGCGAAAATTATGAAAACCGAAATCCTTTGTAACCTAGTAAAACCAGATTTAAGGAGTTAAAAAAAGTGTGTTGAAATAAAGAATTTGTTTATTTATTCATTTACTTATTTATTTTGTTGGTGGGAGTGGTGCTATATTTTTTACAGTTAAAAAAAAAAAAATAGCTTCACAGCTTAAATTGCGTTAAGATATTCATTTCAGATTTGTGTTCAAATACTCAATGTCTTCGATATGCACAGCACCACCTAGCGTAAGGGTTCCCAGCAATAATACTGCAAAAGTTCGTGCACTTCCATGTAGTGGTGGTCCTGCGCATGAGATAAAATGGATGCCCAGCAGAATTTTATCTGATGATTTCCAACAACAAAGTTGACTGAAGCTGTCCAGCAGTGGTCATGCAGTGGTAGACCATCAGTCAGCACTTCTCCATCATTACCAGCACCTATCTTGCTGCTGGCCAAAAATTTCCTCTTTGCTGGGATGTTTAATGTGAATAAATAAAGGGTTTTTTTTTTTGCCTTGTTAAAAGTATTTTATCACTTTAAGTAAATATTAATTTTAATTTGATGTATTCAAGTGATTTTTCATGTGGTTTTATTTAGAAATATCTCTGGTATAGATTCTTGCTCGGACACTTTTGTTTTATTAACTCAGTTGGATAATTACAACTCATGTAGTTTCAATTGTTATTTTTACCTGCGCATAAATATGTTATTACTTTAAGACAATCATAAGGACTTTAACACAATCATGTCGAATTATCAATTTGTTGTTGTTATTCAAAGGCTAACGTACACGTTATTGTGTAATAAAATTACATAGTATACTTTACCTACCGCAATTATGCAATTAGAGATACATGGAAAGTATTGCAAACATTTGGTAAAGGTTATTTTCTCACATTGTTTTTTTTTTATTTTTTTAGAGGTATTTCCCGAAAAAGTATTTTCTCTGCTTTTAAATAGGATATATACAGGGTGATTCATAAATATTGAAACAATAGGCTATCTCCTTAAATATTGCCCTTAGGTACATACTTCCAATTGCAAAGTTTCACAAAAAAGGTGCAAAATTTGATGAGATAAGTTACAACTCCATGGGGGGGGGGGGGGTCTATATGAGAAAATACAAAAATTAAATTTTTATACGGCCCCCGTAGAATAAAATTCACAATCAGGAAAATTTTCCTCATCCATTCCTGAATTAATCACAAAAAAATTCATCTGAATATCTTCAAAATTCGAAGAGATATAAAAATCCGAAATTCGTGACTTACACCATTTATCCATGCCTCTGAGCAACGAGTTTTTGACTCATTTTGAATGCAAGATAGGGATCATCCACAAATTGTACATTATTGAAAGTCGATATAAGATGGTGCCTCTCCTTTGGACATAAAATAGGCTGCGTATAGATTTTACTTTAAATCTGCTTTCAAAATATGATGGTGGTCTGCACTAGAGGCTTGAACGGGTCGAAATATCTAGGTCCTGTCCCAAACCGACCCATAGGGAAAAAAGTTCGGCCCTGCCTGGAAAAAGTTCAAATCGTAGCCTGACCCGGCCTGACTGAATTTCTGCATATTTTTTTACATCGATATGGTTAAAAGTTGTTTCGTATGGAGTTCGGACCAAAAATACTTATTATATAACTTGTTTTTTTGATTTTTATAATTATTAATTTTAAAGAAGCGCCAAAAGCTGTGATTATTTGTTTTATTAATGAATCTCTATTTATATATGAACGATTCACTTCTTCTTTAATATCGTTAATCCATATTCCATGTGTTGGAGACTATGGAAAATGCTATAAAGTAAAATCTCATAAGATGGAATCACATAGGAAAGAAAAAAAAAGCGTTATAGACAAGTTCCCTTCTTAGGAGTTGTAAATGTACTAGTCTATTTTTTCTCAGGTATTATTATATTCAATTTCCATGGATCAACAGATTTTTCCATTTAAGAAAGGATTCCGTGATAGGCAGATTTTTTTCACTAGTTTTACTGTATTTTAATTTTTTTGCCTTAAAATCTACTATAATATAAAAAGGTGAATTTTAAAGTTTTATTGTAAAATAATGGCCATTTAAAAATATATGCATTTGTTGTAAAAGTTTTTGGGCTGAGCCAAATTTTACTTATTTTTGCACGGATTAGGTCAGCCAGAGATAATGATTTTAATACGGGTTGTCTCGAGACCGGGACTGAAAATTTCGCCCAGAGGAGACCTAGCAATAAGATAGCCAGTCCCGGTTTGGTATAGCCAGTGGCCGAGAGGTTCTGCTCTCAAATCTGGAAGACGGGAGGTGCAGCGTTCGAACCCAATCACGCCCTTCGGCCTAATCGTTCGGAGTTTTCAGTGGTTTTCTTCCAACCTTGGGTAACCTTGCGTAAATACGGGTTAGGTTCTCTTAGAAAGACCTCCACGGAAGGCATCCCCAACCCCCCCCCCCCCCTCCCCCCCTTCGGACCCATATCGCTCGTGTAGATAATTGGCCGTCATAAATTGCACCAACACCCGGTTCGTTATGAAACAAATACGTTAGGTCCAGCCTGACTGAGTCTTCAGAAAAAAGTCGCCTAGGCCTGCCCGGCCCCCCAATATAGACTTTTTTAACGGCCTCGCCGGGACGATAAAAAGTCAATCTAGTCAATGTTTAAAACTTTAAATGCGTTCTTTTTGCGTGAAGTTTTATTTTTTCTTTTACTTTTTACTATTTTTCGTCATTAAATTATTATAAGTCAAGAATCGTGAATAAAAAAGGTGCAAACTTAGAACATGTCTGTTTTGATTATATTACATTAATTTTGTTTCGGCAAATTTGAAAAAAAAAATTACTTTTGAAATTATAATTTTTTTTTAAATAAATTACATAATTTTTTAAATAAATATTTTTAATATTTTTAAAATTAATATTTAAAAAAAATCCTGAAAAAAACTAAAATTATACTTTCCTCTTTAATTAAATAAAAACAAAATTGAAAACCGATGAATAATTTTTCGAGTTATAAAGATTTTAAATTAAATCCGCTTAAAAAAATACTAATCATTTAATTTTTATAAAAACTTTATGAGATATATTAGGATGTGATTTTGTTTGCAAATTATATGGTTAATCATCACAAAAAAAAGAAAGAAAAATCAAAATTCTAACTCAACAAATATATTTTTTACATGTTTCTTAGAACTCTTAAAGTAACATAGTTTCTTGGATTGCACGCATTTCATTTTGTGTCTAATCCCTTAAAACCTGATGAGTTATTTAAACGGCCATAACTGTGTGAGTTTTTTAGATATGAAGATGCAATTTTTTGTGTGTAATTCAGGAATGGATAAGGAAAGTTTTACTGATTGGAATTTTAACACTACGAGAGTCGTATAAAAATTTAATTTTCGTATTTTTTTAAATATACCCCCCATGGAGTTGCAGCTTATGTCATTAAATTTTGCACCTTTTTTAATGAAACTTTGCAATTCGAAGTATGGGTCTAGGGGTAATATTTAAGGAAATAGCCTATTGTTTCGATATTTATGAATCACCCTGTATATATAATTATGACATTATATATATGCCAAATATATATATATATCTGGGTGTTTTTTTACCTGTATTTTTAAAAGTTTTTGAGTTTTTTAGACTTAAATATTGTGGATATGCATCTTCTTTTCGAAGTTATGTGTTTTTGCATTTTAAAGTAGTGATGAAATATATATATATATATATATATATATATACATACTAGTGTATAACCCCGTCAAAAATGACGGAATGTTGATGTGCGTTAACAATTAGACAAAACAAACAGCAGTATTTATTGCAACGATAATAATAATTAGCAAAGTGAAACACAATTTTTGAAGATTTCACAAAATATTGAAATTAAATATTCAATGCGTTAAAGGTTTTTTTTTTTTTTTTAATATATTATTTTTATAAAATGAATGAATCAGAATAATGAATGTTCCAACGCTTTTCTTTAGGGGGGAATCTAGGCACGGAGTTAAGAGGTAGAAATATTGTGTTAAAACTCTGTGGGGGTCAAGTCAGCGGATTTTACTCATCTATGGAGCTTTACGTTTCATTTCTAAGTATGGACTTGGCGTCATTTATCATCAATTAAAATAAAAAAGGGGTACTTTTTGTTAATATTTGTAGGTTTTTTCTTTCTTTTTTGTATAGAAAATACGCAGAACGCATTGATTTAATTAAAGATAAATTTTTGAAATCTTCAGCTATATAAGCTTTAAAATTTCATTTAGTATAAATAAAATCAAAAGTTATTATTATTTCTTTCGTAAAATTTTAATTTAATGTTATCAATTTTTAAGAATTTAGCTTATATCCACTTGAAATTGACTTGCATTGTAGGTAAAATTTATATTTCATGTCAAATTTAATTAAAATCTAAGGAATACACAATACCATGTTATGTGCTACATATATTAATTATATAAATGCGAAATATTTCGATTTTTAACGTAATAACATTTCAACAAACAAAATTATAATTTAATAAGTGTAAAAATAATTTTCAGCCATACTAATGCAAGCATGATAACATCTTATATTTCAGTTATATCTGAAAAAAAAAAAAAAAAAAAAAAAAAAAAACATTTATATCCCAAACAAAATAATAAAAAAAATAAGCAGATAAATGTTAATCTAAATAAAACTAAATTAAAATTCTATCAAAATCATCATCATAACAATAATACTATTCATTTCATTTATATTGAATGAAATTTTAAAATTATATAACTGAAGCTTTTAAAAATTCATCTCGAATTACATCATTACGTCCTGCATTTAGTAAGTAAGAAACTCTCATTTCAATCGAGAGTTCTTTTATTTATGTTGATTGCCGAAAGATGGCGCCATAGAGGGCGCTAGTGTACGGAATACAGCTTTTAACTCCCGTTAATGAACTCCATTTAACACAAAATCATGAGTTGACATGAAAAATTGAAAAACGCATTTCATAATATTTGAAGGCTTCATTATGCATTTACAAATATTTTAATAACAGAACCAAATGTTAACCTGTAGTTTTTTTTTTCTTAATGAAACACTGTAAGAGTATTTCATATGTTTCCAGATTTTGAATTTGCAGTTCTAAATAGCAACAGTCTTCGTTTCTTTATATCCTGCACTCTTGTTATCCGTTGTTTATAATATCGGATTATCCGCTATTATTTATTTATAATTTAAAACATTATAGTTTGATAGTTTTTGAACGGTTTAGAAAAAATAACGAAGAATAGCTGTGATACAAAGCAGATTATTTAAACATTGCGCTGCCGCGCAATACTTATTTAATTCCAGTGTCACTTCTCAATGTTAATTTAACATGGAAAAGCCTATGGAGATCATAACTTTTTCATTTTTTCTTCCCACCTTTTTGTCCCTGATGCAACTCATTTTTTATTCTTTACTAATTCTAATGATATTATAAATTAAAAGTGTAAAAAAGTTTGCCTGACGTCAGGGTCAAAACGAATGGTAAAATGCCTTTGCATATGGGTGAATTATAACCCAGAGAGAAACATGGGACAATTTTTTTTTTTTTTTTTTTTTTTTTTTTTTTTACATTATTCAAATATTTTTCTTAACAATTCAAATTTTCACTTTTTTCATTGAAAATCAACGGACATTTTTCATAGAAAATGTAACATTTTTACTTCATTGTTGCAAAAATTTCAAAAGCCGTATTAATAATTTATTTCTTTTTAGTTGATAGATTTTCACGTGAAATATTAAATTGAGCTAGTTTTTTTTTTTTTTTCTTTTTTTTTTCTTTTTTTTTTTCAAAAATTAAAAAGGTGTATATGGCGTTATAGTGGAAATAAAAAGGATATTTTCAGAATAAGTTTTTCCTTTGGTTAAGTTTATATTTTAGTAAAAAGTTTCTAATGGATAGCTATTTTTACGCAGGTAGCGAACTTAGTGGGGAATTACATAACTTAAATTTTAAAATGTATTTTATTTCCGAGATGAGAACTATTTATGCCCCATGTTAAACTTAGGTAATAATTTTCTGATGTGTTTACATCACCCCTTGTGAGAGAATAAGGTTTAAAAAATTAAGTAAAACTTTTATTTTTTATTTTTTACTGTATCACAGCTATAATATTGTTAAATATTAGCAGTAAGGATTCAACACAATTTATATTTACATTCATAGCGTTCCTGAGTGGGAAATAGAGTATCTAAATTTAAGTGAAGTTAATTTTTTATGTTTTGATTATAGATTTTTTACGTTCCGACTAGAAGTTTTTGACCAAACTACCACAATCTGCGTTACTACAGTGGTGAAACATTTTGAATTACACATTGGTAAACTGCAACCCACATTGTGATGCAATACCGCATACATCAAAGCCTAATGATGATACTCTCTATTAATTTTGAAATGCGTTGATCTGAGTGCAGTAGTCATTAAAAAACTTGACATATGAAACAAAAATATAATTTGAAGAACAAATTAAAAATAAAAAAACAAATTTTATTTCCTACATTGTATAAGCCCGAGTAGGGACAGATATTAAGTCAATTCATTCAATTAGTTCTACATTTAATGTTAAATTTTTGTAACAAATTGGCTAAGCCAATTGAAGATTAAAAAATAAAAATAAAATTCATACAATATTATACTTAAAACACCCTAAAAAATTAGATTCCGTTCAAATGAAATAGAAATAAATCTTAGACTTTTTTTTAAGTTTTGTATTTTGCATGCATCTTATCATTTGATGCATAATTGTCATAAACATAATACAAAATCTGCATTACAAATATTTTCAATTAAAAATGGAAGAACTCTAAGATTTATATCGATTTCATTTGAACGGAATCTATTTTTTTAGGGTGTTTTAAGTATCATATTGTATGAATTTTATTTTTATATTTTAATCTTCAATTGGCTTAACCAATTTGTTACAAAAATTTAACATTAAATGTAGAACTAATTGATTAAAATGACTTAATATCTGTCCCTTCTCGGGCTTAAACAGTGTAGGAAAAAATTTTTGTTTATTTTTAATTTGTTCTGCAAATTATTTTTTTTTTTTGTTTAATTTCTATATTTCGATGCGTTGAACAATCGGCATACTTACGGTCTCTGAATATTTACACCTAATATGGCCGCAACAATTGCTTTTCTCGAGGATGGGCTCGCCCCGGATTAGCTAAACTGTGTTTATTATATATATATATATATATATATATATAGTATTTTCATATATATGTAGTATTCATATATATATATATATATATATATATATATAGTAAACCTGCACCATTTTTTTAGAAATAGAACAAAATATTTTGGAAGCAGTTATTATAACACTAATCGCCTTATGGATTTAGGGGTTTCATAGCAGACTATATTCATGACATAGCACGTATTTTAATTTCAATTTCTTTCACTTTTTATGAGAAAGTGGCAACAAAAAGATACAGTAATCTACTATATTTCCTCTACTTTCAATAGAAATGGAGTTCTTGAGTTGCTACAATTAAAAAAAAGAAAGTATTAAAAACTGAAAAAAAAAAAAAAAAAAAAAAAAAAAAAAAAAATCTCAAAAACAAATTGAGATACAGTTTTCAAACAAATTGCATTTAAAAGAATATTTTTCTGACGGTGCAAAAATTTAAAATGTGTTATATTTAGATGCTTAAAAATTTGCAGTAGCAAAAATTGGAAAACCGAAATTTCATCATTTCAAATTTCAAAGTGGTGCCATTCGCTAAACGATGTCAGCGTGGTGTCAACACACAGGTGTGTTTGTCTTTTATAATATGGATAGGTAGAGAGGGTAGATATTTATTTCTATTCAGCACACAGTAAACATGTACTATTCTTTTTGAAGTAGAACAAAATATTTTTGCAAATGCTTATTGTTACAGGAATCGCCTTATGAATTTAGATCATTTGTTCCGCACTGATGCTATTTCGCAATATATTTCTATACCTTGCACGACACTTCCTTAATTTAATCATTAATAGAAAATCATTCTTCATTAAACCTCAACACTTCTGATATTTAGTTAATTGCATCATGTTTATAAGTAATCTATAGTTGAAGACGATCTGGAAGCAATCAAATAAATGGAAAAACAACATCAGAATGTTCAAAAGACTTTAGTTAATTATAGCGAAAAAAATATAGAATTACTGCATAATATGAAGTTTCAGAAAATTCGCTACTTGAAACCTTGCTCTGTTGTTAATTTTTTATTAAAGATATTAAGTATTTTTCATCAATGTTCCTTAGTTCTTGTTGAATAACTTTTATTACATTTGTTAGAGAAAGTTTTACTAATAGTGTTATTTGCAACATTAATACAAATAAAAAAGAGGAATATTTGTATTATATATAAAAAGAGAATGAATATGTACAGCATAATAAATTTAAAAACTTCCTTTTCATATTACATCCATTTTTCTTCAATTCCACAGATAACGGTTTCTGAGTTTTCTCAATATCACAATATATATTCCAAACTGAAAAATCAAAACATATATTAAAATATTTATTTGCTTAAAAGACGTTACGAAACACATCAATTGTACATTAAAAAGCTATATTATAGGTTTTATATAAGTTATATATAATACAGTTATTTAATATATTTTTAATGTGTTTTTACTAACATCTTTTAAGCGAATAAGTATTTTAATATATGTTTTGATTTTTCCGTTTGGAATATATATTGTGATATGGTTATTAGTGGACATAATAAAGACTTATAACTCTTATTTATACTTACATTTGAGTTTTCTCAATGAAATGCATTTCAATCCCAGAAATAATATCCAAGTAATACTTTTCCTAAACGCATTCAAAATATATTTTAAAGGTTTATATATTTAATAAGATTAATGTGTATATTTTAAATCTTTAACAGTTTCGTATTTTACGTGCAAACCTACCATGTTATTAAAAAAATACCAATATATAAAGTAATAAATTTGATAGAATTTTAAACAGTTCTAATCAAAATCAAAATTCTCTAATTTAGTGACTTTTCTATGTCACTTTGGAATGACTGAGAAATGATTTACTGTGACTGAATCAATTTGAATGACTCTATTAAGAGAAACCCTGTTCACAAGGCATATAAGGCATAATTTATTTAAAAAGCATTACATTTTAAATTTAATTAAGAAACTTTATATGCATCTGGGCTCCTTTTCAAACATTTAATGTTAGAAAATATCACCTTTTATGTGTGGTTAAAATGTCATATCCGAAAGTTTATAATACGTTGCGTTGTTATAACCCATATAACGTTCACTTTTTCACGTAAGTTTCAGTTTAAAAGATAGGGTAGGGAGCACTATTATCGTCGCCCAGTCAGTTTTAGTCGCTTGGAAGTTGCAATTTTCAGTGAAAATCTACCAAATTTGAATTTTACATAGACTAACTACCCATAAACATAGAAACATAGGCAAACATCGTACAAAAAATAATTTAACAATGCGAAAAATTGTTTTTTCAAAAGTATCTAAAAAGTGCAAAAGCAAAAAAATGGTCCCAATTTCGTCCCCCCAAAGAATCCAATAAGCCGAGGCTTAACTTATAACTAAATCAAAATTTACTTCTAAATGAGTAAGTAATTTAATTTACATTAAAGTTAGGCACAAAGAAATGTACTAATTATCAAAGGAATAATAACATAACGAAACATTAGCCATCCAAACATGAGGATATATTTTTTTAAATATGCCATGAAAAAGCATTCCTAATTTCGCCCACGGGACGAAAATAAAAAGTGCAAGTGGGACGAAATTGAGACCAAGCTATTTCCCAATATGACGGAGCTTCAGTTCCCGTAAAATGAACTGAGCGTCCTAAAACTCACTGTATGCTACTATCAGCATCTTAACAACGTAAAATTCATGGTATAAATAAGCCATAAATACTTACAGTACAGTAAATAACGTTCTACAAACGACGTAATATGAACTCGGGTCTTCTAAAAATAGAAAATTCGTAGTCTTTAATTTATGTATGCGTCTTGGTGAACGAAACTTTCAACACTGACTTCTTTTACCGCCCGTCCCTTTTGCCTTGTGTCATAAGTGGTGCCACTTTCTCAGAAGCGGAGAAGTTAAGGGGGGCGAAATTACGAGAGGGGACGAAATATGGGCACTTTACCCTATCTGACATTTTAACAGAAAACAAGTAATATAAAAATTTTGTTTTTAAAGTCAATTCCTACTTAGATCGTCAAAGAAAAATTTAATATAATCCCTTAAGATAATAATAGTTTTTGTTGCATTAAAATATCTCAATTTGTTGATTTTCTATAAGCAAGTAGGTTTACAATGGAAGTCTATGGGAATTTGGCGAAATATTAGAGATATCGCCAAGTTGGCGTCACATTTGGCGACTCATTTTGGTCTCCAAATTTGGCGGTATATCGCCAAGTTGGTGACAGACTTGGCGGTATTTGGCGAGGGAACAGGGTCCCCCCTATGGTAACCCGCCTTATAGATATGAGGATGCATTAAATGCTTCAATAACCAATGGCCGCCATTTTGTCTCACATGTACAACTAAAATTAATTAATTAAAATTTAATTGATGAATTAATATTTGAAAAGACTGTATTAACATCAATTGCCATTCAGTACAAGTTCAAAATAAATTATTTCAACTTGATAGGATGAATAATAAGTATTTTATTAACGATTGAAAATTTGAACAATATATCTACCCTATATATATAAAATCCTAATGAAACGAATTTATGAAACGAATATATGAAACGGCTGAAATGTGTATCGATTCTTTGAATCGACTGATTAAACAACTGATTATGTTTCACGGCGATTTCTCCTAAAATATGGAATACTTTGCGATGAAATTAACACCAAAAATCCGTATTGATCCACAGATCTCAAAACTGGTATTAGAATTTTTAAATTCGAATTAGTTTTCGAAATATTAATTTTTTTCTAATTTTAAATACATTTTTCTAATGATGGTAACTCAAATTTTAACCATAACAGATAATTTGTTTTTTCATAATTCAGAAAAGTTTACTATTTTAAATTAATTTGGCGACCAGTTTGGCCTCCTTTAAATTTATGCTAAGAACAATGCTTTTTTTGTATTTCGTTATCATTTTATTTAATACAAAACTTTCATTTAAAAATGAAACATTTAAATTGATGGCTTTCATTTCTTTCTTTTTCACAGATGTCATATACAGACTTGGCGGTATTTGGCGAGAGAACAGGGTCCCCCCTATGGTAACCCGCCTTATAGATATGAGGATGCATTAAATGCTTCAATAACCAATGGCCGCCATTTTGTCTCACATGTACAACTAAAATTAATTAATTAAAATTTAATTGTTGAATTAATATTTGAAAAGACTGTATTAACATCAATTGTCATCCAGTACAAGTTCAAAATAAATTATTTCAACTTGATAGGATGAAAAATAAGTATTTTATTAACGATTGAAAATTTGAACAATATATCTACCCTATATATATAAAATCCTAATGAAACGAATTTATGAAACGAATATATGAAACGGCTGAAATGTGTATCGATTCTTTGAATCGACTGATTAAACAACTGATTATGTTTCACGGCGATTTCTCCTAAAATATGGAATACTTTGCGATGAAATTAACACCAAAAATCCGTATTGATCCACAGATCTCAAAACTGGTATTAGAATTTTTAAATTCGAATTAGTTTTCGAAATATTAATTTTTTTCTAATTTTAAATACATTTTTCTAATGATGGTAACTCAAATTTTAACCAAAACAGATAATTTGTTTTTTCATAATTCAGAAAAGTTTACTATTTTAAATTAATTTGGCGACCAGTTTGGCCTCCTTTAAATTTATGCTAAGAACAATGCTTTTTTTGTATTTCGTTATCATTTTATTTAATACAAAACTTTCATTTAAAAATGAAACATTTAAATTGATGGCTTTCATTTCTTTCTTTTTCACAGATGTCATATACGCACTGGGATACCTAATTGGCGTAAAAATGGCATTATTTTGATTGACATGGCTATTGTCGTTTATTTAATAATAAATGTTTATTTACTTTTATTTATTTTTTAATTTATATAAATTATTTTGTTCTATAGTTATTAATTATTTTTTTGCTATTTCCTTTTGAAAATAATTGAAAATAATTAAAAATACGGTACAACGTAGTTATTCCGTCAACAAATTTCGCAAATTATATAAATCGCCAAACCACTCGCCAAATTGTACAGATTGACAACATTTTTATTTTAAATAAAGAAAGAACAAATAAATTAGTATAACATTAATAAATATAAAAATAAAACGTCGAAATAAAAATCACTTGATGACGTAAACATGTGAAACTTGCTAAAAGTCAAGTGAATGTGACATTTTCGATCAACCGTTATTGGCATTTAATATGGCTTATAGTTCGCGATAGATTTTTGGTCGACGGGATAACAAAGTAGTACCAAAAATACATATGTAACTGGTATTCGAAAACGAGGTTTTCGCCAAATTTTCGTAAAAAAAAAAAAAAAAAAAAAATCATGCCAAACATGCGGTGCGTATATGACATCTGGCAAAATATTAAATTATGTAACAAACCATGACATTTAATTTCAACTTCAAATCAGTGTTTTAATTTACCACTCGAAGAATAAAAAAATTCTAACTGGCGAGTTGCAAAAAAGATATTGGCGAGACTTGAACCCGGCTTTTTTTACTTTCGGCACAGATGTCATATACGACCCCATATTGGCGCGATTTTTTCTGACGCCAATGTCATATACGCAACGGGTACTTAACTGGCGCCAATGTATCGTTATTTTGCTTGGTATGGTAAGCCGGATGTTGTTGTTTATGCTGTTGATGCGTTCCCCAAATTGGCGTTTTGAAAAGAAATCGCGCCAATATGACATTTGTGTCAAACCTTCATATGAAAGGCGAACGGATGAGACCGTATTTGTTTATGGCATTTGATGACTTGAACTATTATAATATAGATGAAATGATGGTGATAGAATAATATTTGGCGAATTATCACCTGTGCCTGGATAACATTAAAGTACCAAAATGGCACATAGGGTATAAAAAACGAAGTGTTCGGCCGGAAACTGTTGATGATAGTCACATGATTTAGGCTATGTTATAGAGATTGTTTTAAAATATCGGGAGACAAAGACTCTGAATACTCAATTCTTTTTATTTTAGCTTCTTTTCAAAAGTTTAACTGATCCTCTTTAATCAAAAACGAAAACAACGATTGGATGCCTTAACAGCAACTGATTCGCCCTTAAATTTTTGCAATCAAAGGGAATTGAATGGAAACCCATTTACAGGGAGATCTGCACAGCTTTTTTCAGTATAATTTAATCGTCTCTAATATTTTTAAAACCCATCAGATTAGCATGTTTTGTTATTTTTAGATTCTGCGGTGTCTGAACGGGGGTTGGCGACCGTAGATTGCAGTGGGCAGAGCCCCCTAGTATATAAGTAAATAAATAAATAAATAAATAAATATAGGGAGAGTGTGAACTAATATTAGGAATTGAAAAAAAGCACAGAAAAATCACATTTCTTGTAAAAATTAGGAAAGTTCAACAGTTCAGAAAAATTTCGGATGCTTAAAGTCTTACTAAATGAATACAAGCGTATTACAGAAACACATTAAAAGTTCTACGAGTCATTGTAATATTGTATTTACAAAATCTCATTTTTTTTCACTTATATAGTTTTAAATAATCCTATCAAATATATTTAAAAATTTAAATCTCATTCAAATAAACATTTTTATCTGTTTCACTTTAGCAATGGAATAAATACTATTGTATAATTTCTATATGAATACCTAAAAATAAATAATTTGATGCAATTTATATCTTATAGGTAAGTACTTGACCATTAATCGTAACTAGCTCTTTAACTCGTTCTACGCACAAGAGTTCATGTTAAATAACTGTTCGATTTAGAAAAATATTTTTTCTACTACTGTGCATTTTTTTGTGAAACTTAATTTATCGTGTTAGTATGGCAGCAGACGATAAACGACATTCTTCGAATAAGGGAATAAATAGAATAAAATGTTTTGTTGATATTTCTGATAAAATGTTTTTCATTATCTTTTTAAAAAGTAATAACAAAGCACAATTAAATGATCTCTAATTATTTGCATGCGAGGTAAAATAATTATCGTAATACCCGCTAGAGCTTCTAAGTATTGCAGCGTGGCGTATGTAATATGTATCTCTCATATTGAAGTAAACATTTAGAACTGGTTAGAAATGACGCGATTATTAGGTTGAACATAAGAAAGGTAAAAATTTGTCAA
This sequence comes from Maratus speciosus, assembly GCA_963932465.1. Taxonomy (NCBI): domain Eukaryota; kingdom Metazoa; phylum Arthropoda; class Arachnida; order Araneae; family Salticidae; genus Maratus; species Maratus speciosus. The sequence continues at coordinate 14,155,942 of OZ010786.1, forward strand.
AAACATAAAATAAAAGAAAATTTATTTCGAATTTTCATAGTTTTTGCTCCAATTGCTCATGGACCCCCACTAACAACCCGTGTGCCAAATTTCGTTGCTCTGCGCCCTGTGGTTTCCGAGATTTTAAGATTAAATAGATACGCGAAAGGATTTTAATAGGGTAGATTACAGCAAAATCTTCGAAAACGGAAGCTCGAGGCGTCAAAAAAATTTTCGTTTTAAATAGGATATTTTTTAACAAATAATCTATTGTATTTCTATATTGCATTTCTAATTAAATTTATTATGTAATTCTACGATCCTTTTAATTATACTATATTATTTCCTTAAAAACCATAATTTATTTGAACGTTTGCATTGTATAGACGTTACGTTATAATAGGTTTTATAAAGCCTAAATTTTTGTAGAAATAAGGTATATTCTTTGAATTCTAATGCCTTGACTTCAATATTCCCCTCTCTGCCACGCACCCACACACACACGGATATGTGTACACACATGCACGCACAGCTTAGAAACGTTTTTTTTTTCAGGTGCGTTCGTAATTGTATAAATACGTAGCACCTATAATCGTCATTCAGTCTGTCTGTCCGTCCGTCTGCCCGCATATAAAAGAGAAAAAACTACCAAACCGAATGGTCTGAAATTTTAAATATATAATTGTTATAAAATTTTGTCGAGTCATTTCAAATTTTATGAAAATCGGATTAATAGTTTAATTACAGGGACAGTCAAATTTTTCCGTTACATGACGGCCATTGGGGAAAAAAAATATTGCAAGTGCATTTTAATGATCTTAAATCCTTCCGAATGGTCTGAAATTTTAAATATATAATTGTTGCAAAAGTTTGTCTAGTCATTTCAAATTTTATGAAAATCGGAAGTATAGTTTAATGACAGGGACAGTCAGAAATTTTCCGTTACATTACGGCCAATGGGAAAAAATTATTTCATGCACATTTTAATGATGTTACAACCTTTCGAACAGAATTAAAAGGCTATGCACTTTTGAAGTGCATTAAAATATGCATTCATTACAATATGCGGTGTAAAAAATATTTATAAAACAAGATATAGTACGGACGTACCTCATTTGCCACGTTTGACGAGCAATTTCCAACTTGTTTTTAAAAAAAGAAAGGGTAGATAAAGTTTTCAAAGCTTTTGACTATGATCAAAACCCTTCAAATTTGATTAAAATTTGTAGACTCTCATGAGTATTGATTGATTAATTTACACAAATCTAGTTAGGGATTTACATACTTAAGGCCTTCGAAACAATGCGGGAACAAATCAGTGGTTGTCTTATGCTGCTTTGTATTTACGTTGGGAAACCTATTTATAAAATTAATAATCAATGATATTCTACTGAGACCAATTATTAAAGTTCTAGATCCTATTTCTCTGGAACATATTAAATTAATAACGATATACAATTGAAATTTCAAATATAAGCATACATGGTTAATTGTCTGAGCGAAGCGAAAGCTAATACTCAGCGAAATATTACTGTCCGGACACATTACTACTACGATGGATATTAACGCCATGTCCTACTAAAAAAAAAGCCTAATAAAAACCTTTCGTCAAGCATAACTCAAAAAATATTTGTCGGATTTCGTTACTGATTGCACCAGAAGGTACCTATGAGGGTCGCCTACTGAATGCACCTACTATGAAAAATAAGTTCCAAACCGTTTAAAAATTATATAGAAAAAACTGATAAAAAAGCACAATTTATCTGCATACGTCACAGAAATTTGGTGCGCGTCACTTTCACCGGTTGATGTTTTCGTAGACAACTGGTTTGAACACATGGAGCAAATAAAAAAAAATACACACGCATTAATATTGAATAGATCAGTTTCAACCACGTGATCACAAACCTTGCAACAACCCGTGGCAACCAGTTTTGGTGGGCAAACAAATAATAATACAGTACTCCGTACCACGGTGACCGTCTGTTGTATAAAATCTGGCCTGTTGTATAAAATCTGGCCTGTTGTATGACATACAATTGTGAATGATTAAAACAAAAGACATGAGTGTTTATTGCTCTGGGAGGTTATCTTTCTCTGGATGTCTGTCTGTCTAACATACAGCATGCAATTTTCTTGTAAAGGATGATAATATTATGCAGTAAAACCTCCACAACGGACACACCCGATTAGTGGACACCTCTATTTAGTGGGCATTTTTTCGATTACCAACCCTTAAATAACTGTACATTTTTTACTCTCAGTAGCGGACACCTCCAAATAGAGGACAAACTCTGCCCTCCCGAGGTGATCGCTATTCAGAGGTTTTACTGATAAAACCTCCATAGTGGACACACCCGATTAGCGGATACCTCTATTTAGCGGACATTTTTTCGATTACCAACTCTTAAATAACTGTACATGTTTTACTCTCAGTAACGGTCACCTCTAAATAGAGGACAAATTCTGCATGCTCGGGGTGTCCGCTATTCAGAGGTTTTACTGTATATAATATTAATAGTTATTTTGCAGGGCCACACAAAAGAATAAGAATATATGAAACGAATATAAACTAAATTCGAGATTGGTAGATCGCTGATGGTAATGTAATTTTAGATGTTGTTACAGTCATCCGTAGCATGTTTTTAGAGTTTCGTTCATCTAACGAAACCCTACCTGTATCACTCCTTTGTCTGTCTGTCTGTCCGTCTGTCACAGAGCCCGTTCTCAGAAACTATATATGTCGGAGACTTGAAAATTTGCATACTTATAGCTGAACACCACACATCAAGCGGCAAATAATAAAATTTTGAAAAAGTCTAATATTTAACCCTCTGGGCTCTAACTTGTGTATTTTAAGCAATTTTTCTAACTCAGCTCCTAATTTAATTAAGTTGGAGACATGAAATTTTGCATACTTATAGCTGAACATCTCACATCAAACGACAAATAATAAAATTTTGAAAAAGGTGTAACATTTAACCCTCTGGGCTCTAACTTGTGTATTTAAAGCAATTTCTCTAACTCAGCCCCTAATTAAGTTGGAGACATGAAAGTTTGCATACTTATAGCTGAACACTTGCGATAACATGATAAATCATAAAATTTTGAAAAAGTCATATTTAACCCTCTGGGCTCTAACTTGTATATTTTAAGCAATTTTTCTAACTCAGCCCCTAATTAAGTTGGAGACATGAAATTTTGCATACTTATAGCTGAACACCTCACATCAAACGGCAAATAATAAAATTTTGAAAAAGTCATATTTAACCCTCTGGTCTCTAACTTCTGTATTTTAAGCAATTTTTCTAACTCAGCCCCTAATTAAATTGGAGACATGATATTTTGCATACTTATAGCTGAACACCTCACATCAAACGACAAATAATAAAATTTTGAAAAATTCTAATATTTAACCCTCTGGGCTCTAACTTATGTATTTTAAACAAATTTTCTAACTCAGCCCCTAATTAAGTTGAAGACATGAAATTTTGCATACTTATAGCTGAAATCTTCACATCAAACGACAAATAATAAAATTTTGAAAAAGGTCTAATATTTAACCCTCTGGGCTCTAACTTGTGTATTTTAAGCAATTTTTCTAACTCAGCCACTAATTAAGTTGGAGACATGAAAGTTTGCATACTTATAGCTGAACACCTCACATCAAACGGCAAGTAATAAAATTTTGAAAAAGTCTAATATTTAACCATCTGGGATCTAACTTGTGTATTTTAAGCAATTTTTCTAACTCAGCCCCTAATTATGTTGGAGATATGAAAATTTGCATACTTATAGCTGAACACCTCACATCAAACGACAAATAATAAATTTTTGAAAAAATCTAATATTTAACCTCTAAGATTTTGTCTCGCGCAATTTTTAAATTTAAACTGTTTGGCAATACTATTTTTTGTTCATTTTGCATAATAAGTGTAATGTGACGCAATTTCTTCTACTTCAGACTTCTAACGCATGTTAATGAATTTATTTTACAATATCCTTTCTCTTTCAAAATTCACATGTAAATATAGTTTTAATGGCGTAATTTCCAATAAGTGCCTGCTTTTTATACCTAATTATTTAAATCTAATTTGAAGGTTTTTTTCTGTTGATAATAGTAACGTGTAAATATTTTTTTTAATTTGAAGCAAACATTATTGTTTGCGCTGTTTATACAGTTGGCAACAGTTTAAATTAATACCATTTTCTACAATATGTAAAAAATATCAGTCAAGATGCTGAATATTTGAATTTAAAATAGAAATAAAAACTCAAAAAATGAGTCAAATTAAAAAGAAATTAATGAAATCTGCACACCGGGACTATTGAATAAAATGATCTAAAAATGATTAAATTCACATGTATAGCTTTTGCTCCTATAAAAAAATTTTTAATGGAACGATTTTGTCCAACTTTAGCATTAAATATCTCTTAAAATAATTCTTCGATTTGAAAACTGTATGCATTAGCGTGTTGATCAAACATTTCGCTATAATACCACCGATTTTCATATTTTTGTATGCAATAGTTTTCTTAATATTAACGAAGAAAGACCTCCGGTCACAAAAAATTCAAAACCGGCGGCGGCGGCGGCGGCGGTGACAGCGTTAGTTACTTTTTTTTAGAATAGAGAGATATATAAAAATGAAAACTTGTCTATCTATCTGTTTGTAATTCTATAAAAATCCACAATTTGGAAGCCAAAATTGTGAAAAGATACGTACATGTGTATTAAAACATGGCCGAGACAACTAAAGTAATCCGGAATCGAAATAATTTATAGTTAATTTTTAATTAATAAAAAACCACCAATTTAACAGCAAATTCTTATCAAATTTAAACATTTTTCGTTATAGCAGTTGCCAACAATTAAAAAACACAATAAAATTATTACTACAACAATTAATTTTCTACTGCAAGATTTCCACGTGAAAAATGAAAATGAAATAAATGGTTTGACGAATTTAAATGAAAGTGAATATAACTTCATAACTTTTCTATTTCAAGGTTTCCACGTGAAAGAGGAAAATATTACGTCATATTGGAAATATAAAGGACGTGGTGGATATAGTATAACGTCATATGAGTGTGAAAAATGTATTGAAGCATGGCAAAAACCCGATTAGGGAAATATTGACCTATTTTAACATTATTGCTCCAATTATAAATTTAAATAAGTTCATTTATAGCTGTATTCTTTTGCGTCTGTTATACACATTTATACATTTTTATATAGCGTTTTCATATGATTCATTCGTACAACATTTCGACTGCTTTTTTTAATGTTTGTTTTGTGTTGTATGTTAAATTTTGAAATTGATTTTTCAGAACAAACATCCTTCAAATTCTGGGCAACGCCGGCACTTTAGTTTTTAACAGATAAATGGCTTTTGTACCTCTACATCTAATGCTAATATTATAAAGCGTTAGAATATTATAAAGTATATAATATTATTAATGCTTGTACGTTTGTGAGGTGTTATCTCTGAAACTACATAGCCAACTTTAAAAAAATGTTGGTGGCCATCTCGGCTCCGAAAAAAAAACTATTTTATGTCAGTGCAAGAACCTACATCGCTGCAGGAGCAAAAAAGTTCTAAAATTGCGATTTCTGTGATATTGATTGGGTTAGAAACTTTAAATTTGGTGCGGTAGTTACTTTTAAGATGTAAATACTCGTAATGAACGCTCTCTAAAAGGTTCAATTTGACGGATAAACGTAAAAATTTCCAGAAAGTTTCTAAACTATGATTTATTTGGAATACTGAAATTTTTGGGATACTGTTGGGGTTAGAAACTAGAACTTTGGCATGGTAGTAATTAATAAGATGTAAATGCTCGTTGTAGAACGATTTCTAAAAAATAGAAAGACTAAACAAAGCGGAAAAGATCTAAAGATGATCTAAGTAACGAAGTACATGGAATTGTTAGGAATATAAACATGAAAATTGACATGGCTGTATTTATCATGACGTAAATTCTCGCAATAGAACAATTTCTAAAAATGTCGCTATATAAAACAGTGCAAAAACAAAAAAACTTTCAAAAATTTTCTATTTCTGTGTTGCTGCTGAGCCCAAAATCTTGAAATTTTGCTTCGGGTTAGTTTTAAAATATACAATTGTCTCTATGAATGGTTTCTAAAAAATTTAAAATTTAAAAAGATGAAATTAACGGAAAGCGATCTCAATTACCATTAATTTGGAATTATTAGGTACAGCAACTTTAAATATTTCATAATGCTGCATTTCCTCCGCAAAACATGCTATTTAAATGCAACAAAACTGATAGATACCCACCTAGAATTAAATAAATTGTGTAAATATTGAATAAAGACCTGTATGAAACAGTGAGTAGGTTGCCCGAAAGTACTTGTTAAAGTGTTCCTTCTCTAGGCTTTTCTCTCTCTCGACAAGGCCACTAACAGAGGGAAGTGCCGTTTTAAATGTGATATGAATTTTTTATCCGATTCATTTTTCTAAACATTTTATCATAAGGTCATATTCTCAATTATCATTAGTAGCTTTTTTATATATTAACTTATTCTGGTGAAATTTTATAATCGGGTTCATATTGGCGTATGTTAGCTTGCTTGATTTCCTGAATAAATATGTATGGATTTGTAAATTACTTCAAATGACACTTTGACAGCTCAATACTTATGCAGACGATATATTCAGATCTTGTGTCATACTTTATGTTGTAATCATTGCCGATTTCTTTTATTCAATACATGCTAAATACAGCCCAACTTGTGCAGAATATGTTTGAAAACAAAACAATACAGCGTATGTAGTGGCCAGCATACACTCATCATTTAAATCCGATCGAGCATATCTAAAACACACTCTAACGAAGCATTGCATGCCACTGTTGATGTATTCGGTACTTTGATACTATATTAGATTTTGAGGAGAGAATTCCTTAAATGTTATCGACAACCTCATTGCATCCGTGGAAAACAGATATTGTACAATATTAACTATTCCGGGGGAGCACACACCATATTAAGTATAGTCCATTCTTTTTAAACATCATATATTTGTCATTTAAAGTTACTCAAATTGGTGCGGAGCGTCTGATTATGCTCTTGACATCATTTAATACAGTTAAAATTCCGATATAAGTAATTTAGTGTTTCATTTTCTATTTTACTTTTAATATATTGCGTACTTTCAATTTTATATCCATGCATGGCTGTCTTGAATGGTTTGATTTCCCATTTTTTTAAACAGTGTATACGAATTTATATATAAGATTTTGTAATTCTACGATTCGTTTATTTTCATCATTTCAGTTTATCGCAGTATATGGACAATTAAAGATAACATCTCATTTTCTTTGCTTCCACATGTTATTATTAAATCTATGTTCACAGTAATATCGCTCAGACTAATCCCTCTGAGGGAAGTCCTAGTTAATTTATGTTTAGAATATCCAGCTTTTACGCAGTTACGAGAAGCAAATAACCTTGAGGAATAAAATAAAAATAAAAATATGAATTTCAAGTTTTTCACATTTGCTTTTAATGATTATAAATTACTTTAATACAATACATTCGATGAACTAATTAAATATATATAGAAAACTATATGTAAGAGAAACGACACATTCACCTTAATACTTTAAGTTAAAACATGAATACATTAAAAGGATTCTCAGTTTTTATTACTAAAATAAGTGCTAAAAAACAGCACCTATTTTAGTACCTATTTTTAGCACCTATTTTAGTAATAAAAACTGAGAATCATTTTAATGTATTCATGTTTTAACTTACAATACATTCGTAAGGAAGATAAAAAAAGCTTTTTAAATTAAATTGAATAATTAAAAACGCAATTTATATTTTTTTAAATGAAATTCTATATATATAACCTAATAGTTATTAAAAATATTAGTTAACAATAATTTCTTGATATTTTAAATTCATATTAACTTATTATCGAAGCCATAATTAAAAATAACAAAAAATACACCATAGGTTGCCAAACCAAGCGAGAAAATATGCAATGTTTTAACAATTACAACAAAATTTCATTAAATCATGACTCTAAAACGTTTTATATTAAACAAGAAAATACCATTTTGAAAATTTTAATAAAGTCATAAAAAAGACACTGTTTTTTATCATACATACTTGGAAAATCGCTCGTATTAAAAATATGTGTTTTATACGTTAATTATTATTTTTTAAAAGTTCGTATTAAGTTTATTAATTAACTGATCATACAATTTTAAAATATAGAAGTTAAATATGATTTGGGTATGTTCTAAAATTTGTGATTTAGACTTACATTTGATTTCTAATAAACTGCGTAAAACAGAAGAGACATGATAAAATGCAACTTTTCTCATTATCAGGGTGCACCAATTAAATTCTTTAAAAGAAATAAAGTTCTCTATACTTTATCAATCAAATATAACAAACATACTCTAATAAAAGAAAGTTTCACTATGTATCTGTCTGTATGTGTGTGTGCGTGTATGCGATGGCTAGCGAAATCTACGACACGTACGCCGCTGAAAATTATTGTGAGTGTATATTCCAGGCAATAGAGGCCGTATAGGGGCTCTACCTAGAAATATCATGGTAGTTCTGGAAAAAGGCTTACTACATGTTTTTTGGGTCGCTGAATCAGAATTTTTAACTTCCCACCAAAATGTCCCCCGACAACCTCCGCAAATTTTGGTAAAATGCGCCTCAAAATAGGTTTTTATCAAAAAAAAATCATTTTTTTTTTTTTTTTTTTTTTAGGAAAAAAGTATCTAGAAATTCAGAAAGTAGACAAAATTTGCAACAAATTAGATATATGACATTATGACTTAGGATGAAGGGGAAGGGGGGATCTGCCTCGGAACATATGCCGCGGTGCTGCGTGGACTAAGTTGCGTAATTCCACTTAACCACTCACACGTCTACATTCGCCCTCCCATCTCCCCTCCGAACTTTCTCTATAATGTTTACTTTAAGTTTTTTGGGACGCTGAATCCGAATTTTCAACTTACCCCCACCCCCGAAACCCCCCAAAATAGTTGTTTTTACATTAAAATTTTTATTGTTGTAGGGGAAAATTATGTATAAATTCCGAAAGTAGACAAAATCTGCAACAAATAGGATACATGACATAACGGGGGGGGAGAGGGCTACCTCGGAACATACACTGCGGCGCTATGTGCACTAAGTTATGCAAGTCCAGGTAATAGGGGAAATTAATGCTAGTTCTGAATTTCAGCACACTTTATGTTTTTTTTTTTTTTTTTTTTTTTTTTTTTTTTTTTTTTTTTTTTTTGGCGGGGGGTTGCTGAATCCGAATTTGCAACTTCCCACCAAAATTTCATCCATCAAACCTCCGAAAAATTGATTTTTTGAAAAAATTTGGCTTTTGAAAAAAGCGCGCGGGGAATGTTCCGAGGCAGCCCCCTTTCTCTCCGTTTATCATACGCCATAATGTCATATATACTATTTGTTGCAAATTTTATCTACTTTCTGAATTTCTTCATAGTTTTCCCCTAAAACAATAAAAAAATTAATTTAAAAACAACTATTTTGGGGTGGTTTCGGGGGGGATTTGGTGGCAAGCTAAAAATTCGGATTCAGCGGTCCAAAAAACTTAAAGTAGACCTTATAGACAAAGTTCGAAGGGGAGATGGGAGGGCGAATGTAAACGTGTGAGTGGTTAAGTGGAATTGCGCAACTTAGTTCACGCAGTACCGCGGCGCATTTTCTGAGGCAGATCCCCCTTCCCCTTCATCCTAAGTCATAATGTCATACATCTAATTTATTGCAAATTTTGTCTACTTTCTGAATTTTTAGATACTTTTCCTCTTAAACAATAAACAAGTTGATTTTTTTTTAATAAAAACCTTTTTGGGGGGCATTTTACCAAAATTTGCGGGGGTTGCCGGGAGAAATTTTGGTGGGAAGTTACAAATTCGGATTCAGCGACCCAAAAAACATAAAGTAAGCCAATTTTCAGAACTACTATTAATTTTGCCAGGTAAAATCCCCTATTGCCTGGACTAGTAGCACAAAGTGCCTCCTGATGCAGCCGAGACTCAGAATTTTAAATTTCTGATAATTTGTTGAGTTACTAATTAAACATCGCAACTCACTCTTATCAAAACGCCATCTATTTGACCCCTAATCAATGATGCGCACGAGCCCAAACACATTTACGAAAACCAACTACAGATTTTATATGAGTTTTTAATAGTGCTGTTTTAAGCTAAATCGACCTAATCAGTCGGTACAGTTAAAATTGAAAGACGTATTCCGAAAGACCGTACTCTTACGTATGATGGCGATTCAGGTGTTTGCATCATACATCGTACAGTTTCACAATATTATTAACCATTTGGAAAAATGGTTGTTGTTTTCGGTCCAGGATGGGACCAAATGATGCTCGCATTTTATTTATTTTTTAACAAAATTCAATGATGTTCTTTACTTTTAGAAGAATTTTTATTTGAATAGGTAATAGAAAGGCATAATATAGTCAAAAATTGTTTGAATAGGTAATCGAAAGGCATGAAATCGTTAAAAATTGAAAAAGTTACAAAATATGTAGGCGCAAATTATCAGATATGGAAAAATCCAAAGCCAAAGAGCTACGCCGAAATGAAAATCTTCTTGCAAAGCAAAAATCGAGGTCTTCAACTCATTATGTTGCCCATGAAAATCGAGGTTTTCAACTGATTATGTAGCCCATGAAAATCGAGGTCTTCAACTGATTATGTAGCCCATGAAAATCGATTACAGAATAAAAGACGAACGCGAAAAAGGAAACAATCCAATGTTTAATCGATTGATAGTAAAGAGTTTATCGATGAAGGTTTTGGTCGTCTGAAGTTTGCTCTTTGTAATCTGTTGTTGAAGAGGATGCGACAAAATTTGGTGGACGAAATTTAGATTTTTCGGTTAAATTTTGTTAGGAAGGTGACTTGTCGCGATCTGTGGATGATTCGGTAGAACTGCTTTCGATTTTTATTTATTCGATTATTAAAAAATTTCCAAATGGTCGTTGTAAGCTATTAAGTTACAATTTTTTTATTATTATTTATTTGTTTTGAAAATGGCTTAGGTAGAGTCAAAACCTGTCAACATTCAAATAAAACTATTTTACTGTTTTTAAAATATTAATTTTGCACCTTTTTAGAGATTACAAAAAGTATATGATAAAGAGTATATGGAAGTGATTTTTAATTTTTACATATCTCTAGTAAATATCTCGTTCTTATATTTTCCAAAAATATAATAAGATATCCGAAGAAAACTAGCACTATAATATTTCTTTTACATAAATACAGTACCACTGCTCATTTCTTAAGGATTCTTTCACATGAGAAAAGATCGATGTCATTTTTTCGGTTGACAGATTTATCTTTCTCTAAATAGGCATTTATTTGAAATATAAGTTGGAAAAGTGATTACCTCATGCTATATATTTTTTCTTCAACGCGAGGTAAAAAGGTATTTGGAATATAGAATATTTTGTCCAATTGCATTTAAATTAAATATTGCACATAATTTAAATCTCGGAAATGAGAAAATGCTTTTTCACGCTTTTTGAAAAGTATTATCTTTTATAGTTATATTGCAAAAAAAATTAGTATTTCAGAAATAATGACATAATATCACTTTAAATGAGTAAACAATAAATGTAAATGATTTTCTTACAGCAAGAAGTGATCCTTTTCAAACATTTTTCCAAATAATTGTGTATAACTAAAAGCATAAATCTATCGACAGGAAAAATTAAGTCGATCTTCTATAATGTGAAAGAATCGTCCATGCATAAACAATGCTATTTACTTATGTAAAAGAAAAATTGTAGTGGTAGTTTTCTTCGGATAATTTATTAGAATTTTTTTTAAATAAAATAATTGAATATTTAGATACTAGCTGACACCTCACTACCACACCGTGACATTGTACAGGTCCGTGATAATAACCTTAAATATACCTAAAATCAGTCTTGAATGATTTTGATGTATTTAATTGATACTGGAGTCTTGACTGCTTTCAACAGCGTATACTCTCGAACGCGAAATACATGAAACATTTAATGTCAATATATATATATATATTAACATTAAATGTTTACCCCCTTCTTAGGAAATTCCATTAGATTTTGCATTATTATTATCGCAGAGATTCAATAAATGAATTTAACTAATCTCGTTATACAAGTTACTATGTTTTTGAAATCTATGTTAACTGTGTTTGGGGGGAAACTGTATTTGTTAATGTCATTTTATTCATAATTTCACTGTGTTTGTTGGTGTGTCGGTAATGTTTATTTAATGGTCAGTTTTAAATGTTATAGTTTTCACACCTGTGTACAATTTTAGTACTAAAATATTGATAATTAGTTACAATAGCATTGCTATTCGCATAAAAAAAAAAAAAAAAAAAAAAAAAAAAAAAAAAAAAAAAATCAGAGGGAGTGGTGATTTTGCGAAATGAAAAAAATTCAGTAGCTTTTAAGTATTTTGAAGAACTCATAATTGCCTGAATGGTTTTAAAAAAAAATATGTGATGCAATTTACGTGTCGGAAGACTTTCAGAAAAAACCGTACAAAAATACTGATACTTACTTTATTTTCACATACATAAAAACAATGCCTGGAGAAATCGTAAAGTGACTTCCACTCACGAATTTTTTTAACTGAGAAGTGTTCAAGATTTTTTTTTTTTTTTTTTTAATATCAATATATATATATTATAACCGTCGGCGTTGTTTTAAAGTGAAATGTCCGTTTATTAAGGGGGCGGGAATTTATTATTATTACAATTATTTTGATTTCCCAACCGTATAGAGCATTTTAAACTATGCATAGTAAACGGAAATCGCCAGAGTAATTTTTGGAAAGAAACTTTTTATAGGGTAATATTAATAACATAAAACGAAGGCGTCGTTTTAAATCTAAATCTACTCCTGTTGAGTGGGTACGTATTGTAGTATTTTCATTAAAACTGGTGCATGCAAAAAATTAAACATTGCAAGATATATGAAAGAAGTGTGAACAGTTTTTCTGAAGATAAATATATATGCCTATTAATTGTGTATCTTTTATTTATTCGTATTTTGATTGTAAGCAAATTTTTAAGTTTATGGAAAACACGAAGGAAGTCAAACGGCCCTCGGGAAACTTTTTCTCTTAGAGTGTTAATATTAATATTTTTTTAAAGGGATTGCAGTGTTTTAAATATGAATGTACGCAGATTAACTTCTTTTTTGCCTTTTTTTTCTTAATTGGATTAGTTCGTTGAATTCAAGCTATAAAACACTGGGAAAAAAGACGAAAATCGATCTTTAGAAAATAATTTTTATGAAAGGGTTACCATTGGTATTTTCTGAAACGGATTCACCGTTGTAACGCTTAAGATATTTCGAAGTGGTTTAGTCATCTTTGTTTTTCCGTACGCCAATGGGGGTTTCAAAAGCCGCGAAAATCTTCATTCCTATTAATCTTTCGTATCTCTCTCCTTGCGCCATTCTGAGAAAGCTTCTTCCTGAATGTCTGTTATTAATTTGTAGTTTTTATTTGTGGGCTAAGTAGATTTCTGATCTTTAATAATGCAATTACTTTTTTTAGTACACGCTTTACTATATCACATATTAGCAATATATTAGGTATCTTGTATTATGAACAACAAAATGTCAAACTTTTTGGTTTGATCGTATTTGTTTCGTCAGTGAAACAGTGATTTTACAGAAAAATGTACTGCAGATTTTCAGTAATGTTTGTCTTCTGATTCAATCATTGTGTAACTTTTCTTATGGTTTTCATCAAGAACCATGCAAAATTTATATGGGTATATATTATTTTATAATTAGTTTCATATTAAATTATTTCTATCATAATAAATTCCTTAAATAATTTAAATGGTTCGATGATTATTAAACTTGAAATTTTAAATAGTAATAATTTTCTTGCTTTAAAAAAAATTTACGAAAGTATGTCGAAATACGCCAAAAGACTTGCATTTTTTTTTTCTTTTTTTTTCTTTTTTCTTTTTTTTTTTTTAAGAACCTGAGTTACTTTAACTGATGCTCTTCGTTCAGTGTAAAAGGCAAAGATTGTACTTTTATGAGAACAAGGTTTTTAGATTTAAGATATTATTTTAAATGAAAGAAAAGTATTACTAGAAATTGAAAATGCTTCAAAATAAAATTTTTCAGAGTCATATAAAAATAATATGAAATAGTAGTTTTTACGTTATACCCTATATACGTATATAGTAAGGTGGCTACTGTGCACCTGTCCAATTTTGTTATACAATACACTTAAAGGAAGTAACAAAAAATACTTTTTTCCTCAAAATGTCATTTTCTAAACATGTTATTTTATTCTTTCAATTTATATAAGAGTATGAGAAACTTTAAGTTTCATACGAAAAACTCCAATACCGTGGAATAATTTATAAACTTCAAATGACGCATAATTTTTTTTTTTTAAGTATAGTTAACGAATAAGCACAGTTAATAGACGATTTTGTTAATACCTTTAACATTCCCATTAAATTTGTAATTTACATACAGAATGAATCAAATATAAATGTTAAATTTTCTGGTTTTAAGTATTTCTTTATAGTTAAAGGCAGAAAACTAATGTTTAAATATGCACAAGTAATACACAAAACGCAGCAAACTGCTGTTTCGAATCTACAAACGAGATTCTTCTTCAGTGCAAGATAGAGCACATGCTAGAAAAAGCAAGGCAGGGTAAAACGATTGAGAGGCGGCAGCTTATATATACCCGATACGGGTAGCGAACACGCCAAAACAACCAATGAGGGAAAAGCAGCATGAAAGAAGTGGGTGTGCAAATTGCCACATCTACCGGAGGACGAAAGAAAAATAAACAAAAAAAAAGGGGAAAATAAATTAATTCTTTCCAAATATTTGGAAAATCAGGAATACTAGATAAGAGTGTGAATTTTACTAATAAAAAGAGAATTAATAATACTAAAGAGTAAGAATTTTTGTTGATGTTGTAAACTTCCCAAAACACAAGATCAGGGTTAGAAGATCATTTTTGAATATGATGGCTTGCGAAAAAATTGAACCTAGGTTGAAAGGACCAGTAATGTTGAGCCATAGAAGAGCGTTTAAGCTCTTGATTTTTAACATAACCTTGATGCTCTTTTAAACAAAATCTAAGAGCACATTTACTCTGGTCAATATAAGAAAGTCACACTGCTAAGAGATTTTGTAAATACCCCAGTTGTCTATACGATCAATGGGATGTTTGAGATGATTTGCACAAAGGCTTTATTTGCTATTTTTATATATTTCTTTATAGGTTTTAATATTAATGCTTATTCTTTTCGTTCACTAGAAATCTTTCCATTTAGATTAATATTTCTTATAGATTTACAGGCACGTAACATTTTATAAACTCTATAATTTGATTTTTTTTATTTTAATTAAAGAGACTATTTTATTTATATGACTTAAAATAAGCATTCTTTACTTAATATTCCGTTCTGAAGACAAAAATAAAACTTTACTTAAAAGATTTATTCTTTTGTTATATAAGAACACTATCAGAACTATCCGGCTTCGCCCGTGTCACTTATAAGGGGCCTCCCGGGTAAAGTAAACTAAAATGAAATAATACGGCAATCACAGTAACTGAGATTTGTGCATTATCGTCCACAAATCTTTAAAAAGGCAATCAGAAAACATAAAGTTATTGCCTCGAAACCATGATGTCCCCCAGCTTTAATATCAGAATGCGCGTTAAAAGAAATATATACGATCTCCTTGACATTATGAAAACAAATCCAACAAAGGGATTAGCATGTGGTGAAATTCTGGTTTTTATGACATCTATCTACATTATAAAGTAAAAATATGCCATTGACTAATGCTGACATCATACTGATGGTGTCAACGACCTAGTCATAAATTGCGTCTTTACTGAAATTTTTCTTAACTTCATACCATCCCACAATTTCGTTTTGTACACTGTCGAATAGAAAAAAGTTCTTTAAAATAAATTTATCTTGAAAATTGTATCTAAAATTTTTCATTTTAATAGATTTTAAGGTAATTGTCAAGTATGAATATTTTAAAATGTGCATTCATCCCAATTACGAAATATATACCCTTTTGCTCTTTATGCAATATTTTAAAGAGAAGACATGTTTATGACTAACTATTGTATGATATTGTTGGAGGTAATAACCTAACCTAACCATAAATTTAGCCTTTACTCCAATTTAACCTCTAAACATCGCACATTTTATTGTTCAACGTCTAATAGAATACAAAACGTTTTTTATTAACATTTGTTTGAAAAGCTTATCTGAATTTACATATTTTTTTATTCATTTTAAATTAATTTTCAATCGCGGATATTTTTAAATGTGCGTGCAACCTAATTACGAATTATATGTCCTTTTGTTATTAATGCAGTGCTATAAAGGAAAGACATAGTATCTATGAATAACGCTAGAATGATATTGTTGGTGGTAACAAACTAACCCAACCATAAGTTTCGATTTACTGAAGTTTGATCTCTGAACACAGCGCATTCGATTATTTCAACGTCTAATAGAAAACGAAATATAATTTCAGTAATTTGTTTGAAAAATTTATCTCAATTTACAGATTTTTTTGTATTTTAAAGTAATTTTCAGCCTTAATTTTTTTTAAATATGCCTGCAGCCCAGCTACAAAAGATGAACTTAATTTCTCAAAAACATTGTAAATATTTATTTGTTTTCGTGTAATATTCAGTACTAAATTGGCAAATTTCAGTATTTGTTTGTTTTCGTGTAATATTCAATAACTAAATTGGTAAACAAAATTAAAATACAAAAAATTAAATAAAATAAAATCAAACAAGAATTTAACAAATATCAAATCGAACTATGTAAAATAATCTGTTATGTATTTAAAACGGAATTTCATTTCGGCTGCATATAACATGGGTTCTGAAAGAATTTCATTTCAACTTGCACTATTTGCTTTTCAGGGAAGGTTTTAGTGTGTAATATTGTTTTACGCTGATTAGTCATAGAATTATGGTGGAAAGTTCCATAATCATGTGGGAACCTGATTATGAAAGATTAGTCTTTTTAACACCTTCAACAAAGTTGAAAAGTGTTTATGATTTCGGTTTGTCTGACCGTCTGGCCGTCTGACCATGATTTAACTTCAGTAATCATACGCCGATTGCGCTGAAATTTTCGGATTTGATTGACATTTACCATGGCACGTTCCCTATTTCAAATGAAGTTTGTAGCATGTTTAGTTAATTTACAGGGACAGTCAAAAGAATTCTCTTACATTACGGCCAATGGGAAAGAATCGTTCCAAATGATTTTTAATGATGATACTCGCATCCAAACATAACAAAATTTATATGCATTTATGAAGTGTACTAAAATATGCATTCTGTAGAATATACGGTGCAAACAATAGTTATTATTCATTTACAGGGCCACACAAAAGAATTCCGTTACATAATGATATAGGGGTGGAGGGAATTGTTTGCGGCGTATTTTAATTATGTTAAACTATTTCACATACAATGAAAGTGAGATACGTCGCTGAAGTTTACTATACCTTATTTCATGTATAATACGAAGTGCATAGCATTTATAGGGAAACATAACCATTAGCGTACATTGTATTGTACACTAGCGATGATTGCTGAAAATGCATTTTTAATTATGATATGCGTTTTTATGTATCACTATACGAGTATTTATGCATACTATGTGGTGTGTATAAATGCTTATACAGAGCTACACAAAAGAATTCGTAATGGTTACTGGGTATGAGCGCAAATTACTTAAAGGTGGTTTTAAACTGAGTTATGCATTTTTACACTGAGCTGCATTTAGCTTACTAAGAAGTGTTTGTAGAATATAGATAAAATGGTATATAGGGTCTCGCAAAGGATTGGATACATGGCCGTCTATAAATGGTAATTTTTGGAAATGTGATTTCAGTAGTTTTAAGAGTGTTTTATTTTGAATTAAATATAGATAAAATGATATACAGGGTCACACAAAGAATTGCATCCATGTCCGTTTATAAATGGGAATTTCTGGAAATGTGATTTTAGTAGTTTTAAGAGTATTTTAGTTTGAATTAAATTTTAGCTAAATAGTGGCTTGTAATAAGGGTTATACAAAAGTATTCAAGTATGTTTCCATACATTAGTATAAATTGCTGAAAGAGAAATTTCAACCTGTTATGCATTTTCTTGCTAAACTAAATTTTCCCATTATATAGTATATGTATCAACCTACAGATCAAGTACAGGGCTGTCCAAAAGAATTGGAATACATATTTGTCTAACGACGGTAACTGCTGAAATCAGTTTTTCAAAAACTTTATACGTTTTCTAAAATGTTTACTTAGTTAACTTATTTACCTTATTTCCCTAAATGACGAAGTTTTGTTAAAGCATTCAGGAAGTGTTTGAAAGAATTTCATAATATATACTTGACGCATGATTTTTGTTTCGTGTTTTAAGTTCTGCTGTGTGGACTGCATTGAATCTTGCATTGTTTGTAAGATAATTTTACACGAATGGTTTTAGAATATTGCATATATTTTTAAGTCGCTTTGTTATAAAATTATGGAAGAAAGTTCAATAATCAGGTAAGCCCGATTATAAAAGATTATTCTTTTTTTTTTTCTTTAAGTTCTACTGGACAAATTTTGATGGAATTTGCACTGTTATTTTGAACCCAGTTTTCTGGAATGGTTTTAGAAAATAAAATTTTGTTTTACATGCACCGTTATAGAATTAGCTGAAAAGTTCTAAGATCAGGTGAAAACAGTTCTGAATGATCAGCCTTTATTTAAAGTTAGATAATTTTTGAGGGGATAGTTTTAGCATATTGCATATCGGTCTATCATTCATAAACCAAATCCTACTGTAAATGATCAACTAAAAAATCTGGTTCTTAACAGCCGGAATTTTTTCTGACACATTAGAAAATATAATAGCGCGTTTTCAGCCGTACGGAAGTACATTTGAGAAAAATATCCATATTGATTTAAAATGGAAGATCAAATTCATTGATGCATTAATTTAATTCAAGATTTGTTCGGAGTAACCGATCACCGTAGTGAGCGAAATGTGCTACGAAGATAAATATGTGCAGTATAGTGAAAATATTTATGATTAACTGATCATTAAAATGAAAATACCAAAAATGCGTCTTAATATAGCTGTTGAGAAATCTAAAAAATATATTAAAGTGTTAAAGATACATTCGTGTGTCAATATTTAAAAACGATTTTTATTTATGTTCTGTAAACGGCCATTATATAACACATCTTTTACAAAGGTATCCTACGATTCATTGCTGATAATTTTTAAACGGAAACTCATATTCCCATTCATAAAATCCAAATCCATAGCGATTAACATGAAAATGGCACCAATTTCCAAAAGCGTACAGTCATGATGTTAGTCATGAAATTTCGTTTAAAAAGAGAAAGCTAATACTGAAAAAAAAAGCTATGTTTCAATTTCTGTTTAATATAAATCATAGAAAAATTGCATTTTATATAATCGTAGAAGATTATGACTGCATTTAGAAAATTTAAAAAAAAATATTTAAATGATATAATTAAATATACATAATTACAAAGAAGTAGGAAATAAATTGTAGCAACGGTTTTTACAACTTATTTTATGTCATATTTACGAAATTGACGTCATATCTTCCGAACGAATTTTTTGTTATTATCTTCTTCCTAAATATTTTACTTGAAATTGAAACGCCTGTATTAAAATCCATTTTTTAACTTCAAAAACATTAAAATGAAAATACTACTTCAATTTACACACGTTTTGTTAAAGTGTTTACATATTATATATATTAAAAATTTCCATTTTCCATTTAGAATGACGCCTATTTTAAAAATGCAACAATTTAGCGAGACATCTGTAGTCGCAAATTAAACAAAATACACTCGTTATCGTTAATTTTTTCTAATTATTGAGTCATTTGTTATGGTGTGGCAACAGCAAAAAAATGATTGAATTAGAAAATTTAAAAAGAGATATTTCTATAATGTTAAATTTTGGATGGTGATAGAAAAAAATGGTGAATAGTGTTTTGATGATGTTTTTAAATTTGACAGCTATGTATTCTATGTTCAATTTTGTATAAGGGACATGCACACAGGGAACGGCTTATATATATATAAATTAAAAAAAGTTAAAAGCATTGAAAAGTTATTGAATTGACAAGTTTAAACAAAGTCTCAGTATGTTTTTATTCGAAGAAAAAATGAAATACTTGAATATTTTTTTATTATGAATTTTAAAAAAAATATTAAAATTAATAATGTATTATATTAAAACAGTATGCTTAAAGAATAATTAAGATTTTGATAAATATGCAAATATTAGTTTTTAATTATAAATTTTTAATATACCTGCAACACGGCAAATTTAACCAATGAAAATTTCAAAATTTTAAGTGCAACTGATTCTGTTTTAACAATTGGGCCGATGTTAACGCAACTGCCACTAGAAGGTTGCAAGAGCAAAAAACGTTATAAATTGCGATGTCTGTGATACTGAAGAGGCTAGAAACTTGAAATGAAGCATGGTAACTTACTTAAAAAATAAAATTTCCCTCTAAGAACAATCGAAAACAAAATCGAAATTTAAAATAGGTGAAGCGGTGGGAAGGAGTGAAAAGCGTTCTAAATATGTCCTAAATTACGATTTCTATGCAATCTGAAAAAATAGTGAACCGATTCCAAAAATAATGGTTGCGAATCAATGGTGATAGTTTTCCTACACAGGTTCTATTTTATGCCGGTGCCACTGCCCCCTCGGGTTGGCAGGAACAGCAAACGTTCTAAAAAAGTCTTTAGAAGATTTCTAAATTTCGATTTCTATGGAATTTTAGGAAATACCAAACAGATTACAAAGCTGATATTGGCAAATTAATGGTGACAGTCCTTGTTTCAACATATGCGTTTTCTGGTGATGCACCTAGCACCAAAAATGTGGTAGGCTGTTAGACAAAAAGCTTTAAATTCGACATGATTGTTAATTTTAAGATGTAATGCGTACTAAGAAGATGGTTTCTAAAAAATTCAAAATTTCAAATGGATACTGAAATCGGCATTAAAGCTTCAAAATACTTCCTAAGTTGATATTTATTTATAATTAGTTGAGATTCTTAATATCAATTTAAGCCTCATTTCTGCCTAATGCAGTGTAATAATGAAGTTTAGTCAAACAGTGACTTAAGTAATAATTTTTGAATGACTCCTAAAAGTATAATTTCTTCTAATAAAAATTAGACATAAAAATAACACTTGGCATATTTCAACTATTACGCGAGGAAAGCCGCGTGGTTTGCTAGAGTCATTAAAAATTCTCAGAATTGTTTTACTAACATCATTTGTAAGATGTACTACGCCATAACTAAAAATCACTATGGTTAATTCAACCAAAACTTCAAAAATAAGTGAACAGAGAAATGTTGTTTCAGATAATTACAATATATATATATATATATATATATATATATAAAATTAAAAAAATATTTATTGCCGAAATTTTGTACTATTATACAATTATATAGATTGATGCAAATTATTGTACAGGTCTAATGCTATACATTTCGAAAACATTAAACGTTATTTTATTTAGTAAAATTTGAAAATGTATTTCAAACTCGTTTAATAAAGTAAAGCTTTCAGCAATTGTTATCGTTATTTGTTTCGGATAGGAATGGTGTTATGCTTGAGTTATATAATGGTTAGTTACAGATATGAGATTAAACTAATTGATATTATTTGCAGATATTCGAACATAATATTATAAACTTAAATTGTATAAGCTGTGACACTATCTATATATCTAATTGGATTTACAGCAAACGTACATTGTTTATTATAATATATAACAGGTGACATATTACACAT
Organism: Maratus speciosus; assembly: GCA_963932465.1. Taxonomy (NCBI): domain Eukaryota; kingdom Metazoa; phylum Arthropoda; class Arachnida; order Araneae; family Salticidae; genus Maratus; species Maratus speciosus. Next base: position 14,177,856 of record OZ010786.1, read on the forward strand.
TCATTTAATAGAAATCTAGTATTTTGTAATTTCATGTATTTCAGCTCATTGGTTTAATTTATGTAACAAATGTGTGCATTATTGGGAAAAAAAATGTTGCACATGAACAACAAAAGTGACGCAGGTTTAATTTTGAAATAGAACTGCTTCCGACAGACCCAGAATTAGCGCAACATTTTCCTTATCGACATATATATATATATAAAGAACATTTAAGCTCTAGTTGCCTTATATTACCTTGATGAGAAATATATGAATAAGGTTTGGGTCTAATAGGGATCGTGTTTATATTTTCTTTTAGAGAGAGGTGCTAAAAATCATAAAACCATCACTAACGAAAATTCGATAGTTCCTTACTTTATTAAAACTTGAATAATCTTCTAATTTGGAACCGAGGACTTATTTTAATTGATATATATATATATATCTACCCTATATATATCCTAATGAAACGAATTTATAAAACGATTCTTTGAAACAACTAATTAAACGACGGATTCAGTTTCACGGCTATTTCTCCTAAAATATGGAATACTTTGCGATGAAATTAACACCAAAAATCCGTATTTATCTGCAGATCTCAAAACTGGTATAAGAATTTTTTAAATTCGAATTAGTTTTCGAAATATTAATTTTTTTCTAATTTTAAGTACATTTTTCTAATGATGGCAACTAAAATTTTAATCAGAACATATATATATTTTTTTTTTTTTTCAGATTTCAGAAAAGGTTATTTTAAATTAATTTGGCGACCAGTTTGGCCTCCCTTAAATATATGCTAAGAAATGTATTGAGCTACTTTTATTTATAATTCAATTTATTTGAACAATCTTTCGCCAAATCGAAAGATTCTGATTGGCGCCAAAAAGGCATTATTTTGATTGACATGGTAACCCGGCTATGGTTGCTTATTTAATAATAAATATTTATTTACTTTTATCTCTTTTTTTAAATTATATAAATTATTTTGTTCTATAGTTATTATTATTTTTTTTTGTTGTTATTTCCTTTTGAAAATAATAGAAAATAATTAAAAAATACGGTACTACTTATGTAAATAAGTGCGAGTAGTAAATCAAAATTACGTCCATTACTAATCATATCATAATATTAAAATATTTATTTGCTTAAAAGACGTTATAAAAACACATTAAAATTAAATTAAAAATCTATATATTGTAAATATAGATAAAATATATTTGTAACATAGATTTTTAATTTACTTTTAATGTGTTTTTATAACGTCTTTTAAGCAAATAAATATTTTAATATTATGATACGGTACTACTTAGTTATTCCGTCGACCAATTTCGCCAAGTTATATAAATAGCCAAATTATACAAATTGACATAATTTTTATTTTAAATAACGAAAGAACAAATAAATTAGTATAACATTCATAAATATACAAATAAAATGTCGAAATAAAAATCACTTGATGACGTAAACATGTGCAACGTGCTAAAGTCAAGTGAATGTGACATTTGCGATCAACCATTATTGACATTTAATCTTATAGTTTGGCGACATATTTTTGGTCGACGGGATAACTAAGTAATACACAAAATGCATATGTAACTGGTATTCGGAAACGAGGTTTTCGCCAAATTTTCGTAAAAAAGAAAAAAAAAATCACGCCAAACCTGCGGTGCGTATGTGACATCTGGCCAAATGTTAAATAATGCGGGAAGAGTTCCATATTGTGTGCTGGTTTTTTTGGCGAGCTTTTTTTGGCAATAAATGAATCGATGTGGTAGCGATCTTCAGCTTTTGGGGTTGCTTTTTTCTGGAATGGACTTTATTCATATGTTTTTTGCGTATTTTTTTTTCATTTAACCTATATTTTTCGGAAAAATATATAACTTTCTTTTTAATTTGACATGTATAATAAATATAACAAATACATAAAATATAAGTACATAATATTTATTTATAGGTGTATATATACGATGTATGTATAAAGTATATCTCTATACGTAATGTATATAAAACTGTCTGTATAAACATTGTACTTTTTTAACATGTGACATATATAACATTTATTAAATATATATATATATGTTTACAAATATTTAAATACCATGTTTTTTTGACATCCTGAAATATTTTATAAGACGCTAAAATGGCTTTTTGGCGCCATTTTGGATTCATTCGCCAATCGCGCCAACCAGCACACAATATGGAACTCTTCCCAATAATGCAACAAACCATGACATTTAATTTCAACTTCAAAGCAATGTTTTAATTTACCACTTGAAAAAAAAAATGCTAGCTGGCAATTTGGAAAAAAGCTATTGGCGAGATTTGCACCCGGCTAGCCTAACATTACCAAGAATTCTTTGCGACCATGACAACTTTTATATAGTTTTATTCGAAAAAAAATTGATTTTTTAATCAAAATGGAAAACTTTTAGCACAGATGTTATATACGGACCCATATTGGCGGGATTTTTTTTTTCTGATGCCAATGTCATATACGCAACGGTCACCAAAGTATTGTTATTTTCCTTGATATGGTAAGCCGGATGTTGCCGTTTAGGCTGTTGATGCGTTCCCCAAATTGGGGTCAAAAAAAAGCGCGCCAAAATCGTATATGACATCTGTGCCAAAGTTTCATATGAAAGGCGAAGGGATCAGACCGTATCTGTTTATGACAGTTGATGACTTGAACTATTATAATATAGATGAAATGATGGCGATAAAACAATATTTGGAGATTTATAACCTGTGCTTGGCTAACATTAAAGTACCAAAATGGCACCTAGAATATAAAAAGCGAACTGGCCCTTTCGAAACTGTTGATGATAGTCACATGACTTAGGCTATTGTTATAGAGATTGTTTTAAAATACCGGAAGACAAAGACTCTGTATACTTAATTCATTTTATTTTAGCTACTGTTCAAATGTTTAACTGATCCTCTTTAATCAAAAACGAAAATAACCATTGGATGTCTTAACAGCAACTGATTCACCCTTACATTTTTGCAATCAAAGGGAATTGAATGGAAACCCATTTACAGTGAGATCTGCACAGCTTTTTCCAGTATAATTCAATCTTCTCTTATATTTTTAAAACCCATCAGATTAGCGTGTTTTTAGATTCTGCGGTGTCTGAACGGGTGTTGGCGAGCGTAGCTTGCAGGGGGAAGAGCCCCCTTGTATATATATATTATCACCCATTCAAAAGTATCAGCAACACTAGACAATTTTGCTGAATATTTTTCATGCATTTATATATATTTTAATTCTTTCAAACAGGCTACTAATAAAAATATCCTTTACTTTTGAATTTAACTACATTTTCACGAATACATGCATTATGAGCAACTGTATCACAAATTTTTGTAACATTTCATTATCATTATTAAGATTTTTATCAAATAGTTACCAGATAAATTGTTCAGAATAAAATATTCTAAATAACCTTGATATTTATCCTGTGATTTATAACCTAATTTTTTATCATTATCATGTACGCCGAAAATAATCAATTTATGAATGAACTGTAACAAAAAACGTGTACTTTACAATTTTTAGCTACATGATGTCTGAAACTTTTAAAAGAAACACTTTTCATTACACCATGTTTCTTGCTTTCTTTTATTGTCTTTCTTATTTTTTTCAATGAAAGTTCATTTCATTTGTCTTGAGAATTTTAATGTGCTTGTAAAACTTCTCTTGTTATTTTCTATGAAAAAACTGAAAATAATTTTGTAAATTTAAAGACTTTAATGTCCAAAGATTTAATACAATTTTATATATATGTTTCATCAAATACATATAAAACTAGAAAACTAGCTAAAACTATGTTTTGTTTGGATTTGCGAAGCATTATTTAATAAGATAAATATTTGAAAGTAATAATATTTCTCCATATTATTTTTGCATCTTTATTAAGCAAAAACGTTATTTTATGTTTTGGCGTATATTAATTTTAGAAATGTAAATTCAGCCAAATAACTAAGAATTTCCTCGGAATTTTTTATTTATGATATAACGAATTTCACAATTAATTTTATTGGTTTACAATTATTTTGTTACCACTATACAAAAAAATCATAATATAATTGTTTTAAAATGCGTAAGTATCGTCTGCATAAATGATTTCACATAAGAATAAATTGTGTATTTGAATTCTTAACACTAAAAAATACCTTTATAATTTAATGTAAATAATTCAGTTTTCACAAATTTTAATTCATTAAAAATTTGCTATAATTTTCATAAAAAAGGTATCTTAAAAACTTCATAAAAGAAATCGTGAAACTATTTAATTAATCATAATTCTATCTATAATTACTAACCCCATGATTTATTATGCGTTCGTAATGGAAAAACATTTAAATTAAATTAATTAAAATAATAAATATTTTAAGGTTATTCTGAAAAAAATTAATATTGTGCAAATCTACAGATCATAATTTATTTTTGTGTTTAATTTAAAGTCAAAATACTGAATAGTTGTTTTTTTTTTTTTGTTTTTTTTTTTTTCTTTAAGTGTGCGATAAAATGTAATATGTACAGCTTATTAGAGGATTCGCTTCGCTCATCCTAATAACAATTACGATGTATTGTATTTGCTGTTTAAATACATTTTAGCAGTTTTAACATTGAAAATTCGTTATACAATGAAAAAAAGTGCATTGGAATGTATGACCCTTCACACTATTCTACAAATTAATTGTTATGAATATATTTTTATATTAAATTTACATTAAAAATATTTTAGATTTGATGGTATAAAATTATTATTGATATGTTTGGTATAAATTTAGAATAATTTAAATTCACTAACTAAAACTGTGTTACATCTACTGTATTTTTGTATTATATATTAACAGTTTATTCTTCTGCGACTATCAGTTTTGTCTGGTACAATTTTCTTTACATCGGTTTGCTTTTTATACACTCAGATCAAAATAATTTAGAAACTTCCAATCGAGTCTCTGTAGTACATAATTGGTTAACAGTAGTATAATTACGGTGACATGTTAAGTCTTTTAAAGACAATTGTGTGATCCTGTGCTCTTTTATGTGTCATTAGATGGAATGACATTCCTGGAGTGTATCATGAAATGTGCAGGAAGGGATTGCAGATAAAGAAATGGGAGGAATATTAGAAACGGACAAGAGAACACGCTATAGAATGCTTGTTTTTGATTAAAGAAAATGATAGAACATATGTAGAATTTATTTTATTTTACATTCTACTCCTTCTAGTTTTCAAGTATATAAAATTGCAAGGCCGATGATAATTAAAATTATATTTATAAATAAATACCAATTATTTTTTCAGTAATTAATAGCATAAGCATTTTAATAATTTTGTATATGATCAGTAAAGCAGTATTTCAATTCTAACAGAATGTAATAACATCTGTTTACGCTTTCATAATAGGCCAGCATAGGAAATTATTTCTATATTCATTTGTATCGCAGTTTATAAAGACATTTCTTTGTGAAAGATTTCTCTTGAAAATATGCGCATAATATATAATAATTATTTTGGTAAAATAAAACATAATAAAAATATCTAGAGGAATTAATTACTATTGTGCTTTGTTACTCTGAGTTATAATCTTTTATCGAATAGTTTGATTACATTTTTGTTTATAAAAAATGCAAATGAAGAAACTGTGACATATATTTTATTATTACCGTTTATTTTAGTATGCAATAAAGCATGAGTTACGCTTTGATCATGATATTTATATATGTAACGTAATGTTTATTTCCTTTTAATAAATTAATAAAGTGAAATATTCAAAATATGCTATTATTTAGGTATCTTTTTACAAAATAACTTCTAAATATGTCTGCATAATAACTGATTTTCAGTCTTTTTCAATATTAAGCTAACAACAAGATAAATCGTTCCATATATTTCTGACTGTTATTTATCTATACATTCACTTACTATATTTTCAATCAGACAAATATCTGCAGTGTGTTATTTAAGAAATACTGACACGATTTTTGTTGTCGCAATTCAACATATTAAAATTATTTTTTATCTGCACCCACCATAAAAACAGAACCGTTATTATTTAAAAGACTTTTTTTCCTCCCGTTTCATTTGCATAACAAATATGTTATTATAACTGCAGTTCTGAGAAATAGCATGTCAAGGAAAATTAAATATTATTTTTGAAAGAATCACCAGTCTGCAAAATTTGGGTTATGTCATATTGTTTAGCTTTTGATAATCGATTCTTATGTATTTTGTAGCGCTGAATCCGAAAATAGCCTTCATTTTTTACCATATTTACCAGTAAAAAAGTTAATAGTTAAAAGTGTGACCCTCCTCCGACACCCCATCGGCCCTCTGAGCTGTTTAGCTGTAAGAATTCCTAGTATAAGCCAAAAAATTGAATAAATTATTGAATTAAATAAAATAAAATTTAATAAAAATAGTTTTATATCTATTTTATAGTATCAGATTTTCGCTATTTTTACCTTTTACATTTTAACATGGAATTTACTATTTGCGAAAAATTCTGACGTGGTGTTAAAAATTAAGGCTATTTTCGGATTTGTTGTTTAAAAGTACATAAAAATCAATTATCAAAATTTTAAAATATCAGAATTTCGCGATTTTTTTACTTTGAAATTTAAGATTTGTAAAAATTCCTGACATGATGGTTAAAAATGAAGGTCATATTCGTATTCAGCGTTACAAAATATATAAAAATCAGTTATCAGAAGTTAAGAAGCACAACCATCTCCTCTATCTTTCATTATCAGATTTTCGTTATTTTTTTACTTTTTTACCATTGAAATTCATGATTGTAAAAATCCTGACGTGATTGTTAAAACTGAAGGTCATTTTTGAATTCAGCGCTAAAACATACATAAAAGTCAACTCAAAATAAAAAAAAAAACCAAAAGGTTTTTTTTTTTTTTTTTTTTTTTTGCTGTTGTTGTTAATACCAGATATATTATACTATACATTTATACATTACCAATTTTCATCAGTTATTATCTCAATAAAAATGGGATCTTTTATACATGTCTGTGTCATTTGACAACTGCTAAAGATAGTTATTAAAAAAAAATGTTTTATTTCATCAAATAAAAATACACTTTCAGTTTCTTTTTTAAAAAATTCGCCACACTTTATCGGTAAAAACAGTATTTCGTACTGGTACAATAAAAATAAAAATTTAGTAATACTTCTAAATAAACATTAAGACAAAACCATTAAGATTTTTCTGACTTGAATGTTTTTAAGGAGAATGTGTTTCTAGAAATATTACTAAATTTTTATTTTTATTGCACCAGTACGGAGTACTGTTTTTGCAGATAAAGTGGTGCAAATGATCTGAAAAGCAACTGAAAGTGTATTTTTATATGATGAATTAAAACATTTTTTTAATAACCATCTTTAGCAGTTGTCAAATAACACAGACATATATGAAACACAACATTTTTTATGAGATAATACCTGATGAAGATTGGTAATATATAAATGTATGGCGTAAAAATAAATTATCAAATGTTAAACAGCACAACCCTCGCAGGCTTCTGAATTAATTTGGAAACTCCTGCAAAACATAACATGCATTGTACGTGTAAAAATAAAGGTATATCAATAAATAAAGGGTACATCTCGAATACATAATATCTTTTTTCGAAATTTCCATGGTTGCTCATTTGCTAAATAAACTATGCTTCTGTTTTCTCTATATTGCTGCAACGTCAAAGGAGGCTAACTGTGGAGACGCGAAAAGTATTTGATTTCTAAATGTCTGTTAGTCTATCCGTCTGGATGTTCCGTGACAACTGCCGCGAAAACATCCAGTTAACTTATAATTAAGTAGGTGTGTTGGAGAAGTGCCCAGATTTAACTGTATAGTTTTGGTTTAAATTGGATTCATTCTTTCGGAAAATATAACACATTTCGTTTTATGTAATAATGCTATAGCAGTGCAGACGGTTTTCGGAGACGATTTTTTGAAAGCCAAATGGTGCGTTTGATTGATGGATTAAAATATAAATTATGGATATTAAACTTTTCTAAAAAGGATCCTATTTTATTGAAGTTTTCTCAATATATTTGTCAGATTTTTTAAATTAGCTGTATAATTTTTGGTGGCCCTTTATACATTTGCTCGAATGATAGAAAACATTTTGTATTATCAGTTTACTTATTAACATAATACATAATCCATTTGTTTTCTTTTTCTTTTATCAGTTCAGTGCACTTTTGTCTATAATGTCAAATAATTTAAAACTCTCAAGAGTTTTCCTTCACGTTCAAAAAAGTGATAGAAATATTGCACTTTACTTTCAACATTTTTTACTATTTATTTTTATCTCATTAAGGAATAAAAAAGGCAAGAATAAAAGTTTCGATATTTAAAATATATACTTTTAGCTATAACGTCAAGTAATTGTCAGATCTTTCCTTCATGTTCAAACGAGCAATAGAAATAGTGCAATTTTTCAAAAATATTTTTTTTTCTCATTACGGAATAAAAATACAATTACTAACTTACGCCAATATGTTACTTATTATTCATTCTTAATTATAAATAATTTTTAATATAATAATTTTTTTCCTAAGGCTTATAATCAAATCTGTAATTTGAAGAATGTAGGCAAAACCTCGATTTATTACCAACTTTTAATGTAAATTTTAATACTTAAATAAACAATCCTGAAATCTACTATTTTACTGTTACTCATAAATAGATTTGTACTGATTTTCATTAAAATCTGTGACATATAAGCCACAGCTCATTTGCTCAATTTGCATGGGATGACCCATATAGACAAATGGTTTTTGTATTACCAGTATACCTGTTCGTATGTGTAAATTTACGCATTCATTTTTTACAGTGAACTTATAAGATGCAAATGCTTTCTAAGAACGGTTTCCAAAAATTTTGATATTTAAATAAGCGAAAAGCGTTCTAAAAACTTTCTAAATTAAGACTTCTATGGAATTGCAGGAAATATTAAAGCAATTTCAAAAGTAATTGTTACAAATTGATAGTGAAAGTCCCTGCTCCAACATAGGCTATATTTTATGTCGGTGACACTATCACTAGGTAGGTGTAAGGTTGTTAGTCTAGAAGCTTAGAACATGGCCTGATAGCTATTTCTAAGATGTAAATGCTTGCTATGAGCGGTTTTAAAGAAATTTAACACAATAAATGAAACTTAAAAATCTAGTGCTAAATTCATCTTGAATAAATAATTAAAATTCATATTAAAAGGCACACATAAATGTCCTAAAATATACTTGCAGGTGCATAAAAATTATTTAAATACATTAGAAATATCTTAAAAATAGATTAAAAAAGATTAAAAATCCAAAACGTTTTCAGCAATCCCACGGCCGTCATCAGTGCTTATTTAAATGTTGTTATTTTTATTTGCGCTTATTTGAGAATTGTATAGAAGATACCATTGTAATTTAAGGGTACTACGACAGGGTTGACCCCATACTGCGTAATCGAGCTTAGCTTAAACTCAACCTATAAAAGTAGATTTATTAAGTCCAAGATTATCTTTCGTACAAAACTTACCAGGAAGCCATTGTAAGAGAATCTATTGAAATGATTGCTAATAAAGATACAGCTCATAACAGTGCACTATCATAAGATATCCATGAAGTTTGGGAAAAATTGCTGCATAATAGATAAAAGCGTGTTTTGTTAGAAAATTGATTACCTTTATCTGGTATTTTATCTGCCGTACAACCTTTAAATTACAAAGATCTCTTCTAGAGATTTTCGAATAAAAGCAAAGACAAATAACAACTTTTAAATAACCACTGATGACGGCCATGGGATGGCTGAAAACATTTTGGATTTATGGTTTTAATGTATTTTAAAGATATTTCTAATGTATTTTAAACAAGGTATATTATAAGTATACACCTGCAAGTGATTTGAGTACATTTATCTGTGCTTTTTTATATGAATTGAAATTTCAATCTTCAAATGAAAAGTGAAATGAGTGTAAAAACGTCAAAATATATTCTAAATTATAATTTTTTTTTAGAATTTGTTTTAGTTCGTCTCATAAATTTAAGTCTCATTTTCGCCTAATGAAGCATAATAATGAAGTTTAGTCAAACTGTGGCTTAAATTAGTAATTTTATTTTAATTATCCGTAGCAGTATAATTCTTCTAATAAAAATAGGCACATATATATTGACACTTGGTATATGTGGAGCAAACATTCAAACCGTGTTTTCTCACAAAAAAATAAAAAATGAGTTATTGATATTTTTATCAACTCTGTGTTAAATTGCACAGAAATAAATGGTATTTTTTACTTAAAAATTTTTTTCTCCGATTATAAATCAATTTTAAAACTTGACGTTTCAATCAAAGAGTGTTTCCTCCAAAGCCTGCATTCAATCAAGCAGTGATTTCTCCAGTCTGCCAATCACAGTTGTCACTTAATGTGTACTTTTGAAACCTACCATACATATCACAATTGAAACGGATTGTTTTAGAAAAAAATAAGAGAACTGTTAAAGTTAAAGGCTTCCAGAATTATAGATTTCAAGATCTAAATGAAGAATATGATGTAAATCTTCTTAAAAAGGGAGTTACTGTTGCCTTGTTCAAAGGGTTGTTTTAGAATATCTTCCTCTTAGCCACGCCATACCAGTTGAAAAGAACAAAGATGTTAAAAAACTTTTGAAGGTAATGTATAGTGAACAGGGGTAAAATCAACCTGATGATATATTCAAATAATACAACCACATTATCCATGATTGATAAGCCTGCAATAAAGAAGAGGGATATGTGTATAACTGTCTAGATGAAGATATTGGTTTTAAAATTTGAAGTGAATTTCTGGCAAACGAGTATTTATTTAGTAAATATTTAATGAATACTACTAGGTACCATAATCTGTCATTTTATTTTAACAATAATCAACTGAAATTCGGTATTTATTCAAATAAAATAATGCTATTGTATTATTTGTGAGTTAGAACTTATTTCATTCAAAAAGCGTTTTATCCACTTGTCAAACAATCAAAACATGTTTCCTCCTCTGAATTCCGTCAAAACGTGATTTCTCCAAATATTAAATGCATTTTATTAATTTGTTTTATGTTTAATATCTTAGGTATGCTTGCAATTCTTTCTAATAAACAGTAATAAAAATACACAATAAAAATGAGAATTAAATACAAGTTATTTTCTTATTTATCAGTTTTTTGTGTTTTTTGAAAATTTGTATCTGAAGGAGAAAGCATGGTTTGCATGTTTGCTCCACATATACACACTTAGCATATTTCAATTACTAGCTAACTTGACTGGCGCTGCCCGGGTACGTCAAAAAACAGCATGAAATTCGAAAAATCTCTGAAAATCATAATAATATATCGTGAATTTTTTTTAAATCGCTGCACAAATTACTATCCCGTCTAGATGGAGCTTTTCGTGACCACTTGAGGTCGCTAACTGCCCCTAGTCTGGTCTCTCTGACTCCCGGTGTGATCCACAAGGTGTTCCGTCGGTCGAGTTAGGGAGACTGGGCGAAAGCCCAGAGCAGGAACGCTTTACTTCCAGAGGGGGGTGGGGGTTCCCCGCTCCTCCTGGGTTTTCCGTTAGGAGCTTCTCCAATAACTTTCCTTCACTATATCCGGTTGTGCATGCTGTGTGCTCAACAGTACGTTGGCGACGATATCTATGCAACCGTTTGTACATGCTTTGTGCCAAATATTATCTTGGCGACGATAGCTATGTAAACGTTTGTACATGCTATGTGTTTACATTACCCTCTCGACTTTATTTGTATATCCGGTTGTGCATGTTGTGACGTTTCGGTGACTCATTTGTGACGACGTTGGTTCGCAGGATCGCCGTGCAGGAACTCACGGAGCCTTAGAAGTGTGAGGGTTCGGACAGCGCTCGACGCAGTGGTGTCGAGTGGCTCATCCCCCGAGACAAGTGCAGCTGAGGCAGTTGTGAGCCGACCCCAAGGGGGGCGGTAGTCGAGAATGCCCGTTCGTACCAAAAAGTAACCCTCAGGTAGTCTCATTTTGGGAGGGGTTCGTCCTCCGCGAGATGCCCCGTTAGTTTTGTACTGGCGGCGGGATACCGCGGTCGGATCTTCTCAGGACTCAGTCAACCACGGGGAACCGGGCCGGAGGCCTGCGTGTCTAGACGCTTCCGAAGGTTGCCGCGCCCGGAGGTGTGGTCATAGCGGTATCTAAACATAACTTTCGAACGCAAGCCCCGGAATTCCGGGGCGGAGCTGGTGTGGGTCGGGAGGTAGATGCCCGCGAAGGAGGTCGCGTGCGGTTCGTCCGCATACTTCTGAGTGCCAGCATATCGCTTCCTGGCCTTTCCCGGGTTCGTCTTTGGGTTTCGGTACAGGGTGAAAGTCGTTGGCTATGTCCGCGAATCGTGAGTCAGCTTCGTCGGCCTATTCGTGTTCGTAGCCCTCGGCGGAAGCCATGTTTCGACGACTAATAGTAGCGGTTGCTACTGCACGGGGTCAAGGGCATTCGTATACAGGTACCCTTGGCGACCTTTAGGTAAGGTAGAGGTGAACCGGGCTTCTGCCCGCCTCCCGCAGCTCCTCCACCCTCGGGTGGAGTCGAGTTGTGGGGGGCGGGCGGGACTCCAGACCATCCAACCCTCTAGCGAGGCGGGGTCTATCTCGTCTAGGTGGAGCTTTCCGTGACCACCTGGGATCGCTAACGGCACCTAGTCTGGTCTCTCTGACTCCCGGCGTGATCCACGAGGGGTTCCGTCGGTCGAGGTGGGGAGACTGGGCGAAAAGCCCAGAGCAGGGATGCTTTACATCCGGGGCTTCTCCAATAACTTTCCTTCACTATATCCGGTTGTGCATGCTGTGTGCTCACCAGTACGTTGGCGACGATATCTATGCAACAGTTTGTACATGCTTTGTGCCAAATATTACCTTGGCGACGATAGCTATGTAAACGTTTGTACATGCTTGTGTTCAGCATTACCTTGACAACTTTCACTAATACGGGAAAATGGAAGGTAATCGCGAAAATTCACTAAAAATCACATACAAAATTCCCGAAAATGTCGAAAATTATTTTACGAAATCCGAATAAAACTTATTGAAAATGAGCGCAGAAATTACTTTAGTATTATTATGTTTTAGAAAGCATGCTGAGCATTGTATCATGTTACTTTTATTCATAATTTAATTTACTTGGATTCCCTTAAATACAATAAATATAATCCCTTAAGCTAATATTAGATTTGTTGCATTAAAATATTGCATTAAGAGCAAACAGGTATGTCTTTCGTAATTGGGCTGCATGCAAATTTATAAATATCCATGATTGAAAATTACTTTAAAATTCATTCAAATGAAGAAATTGAGATACAATTTTCAAATAAATTTCATTTGAAAGAACTTTTTCCTATTCGACAGTGCGAAAAACGAAATTGTATGATGTTCATAAGTTAAGAAAAATTTCAGCAAAGGCACAATTTATGGGTTAGGTCGGTGCCATCATCAGTATAATTTCACAATTGGCATTGCATTTGTTGTTTTTTGTATATTCTGAAGATGACTCAAAGAAAGGGTCGAAACCTTTACATTTTCAGTATTTTTAATGTGTTTTTTATTGAAATGACGTCCTTTAAGCAAATAATTGTATTTTAATGTATGTTTTGACATTTGTTTGGAATGTATATTATTATGATATAGTTAACAGTTGACGTAATTAAGACTATTTTACTTATCGTTACATTTCTGATTGATCTTGTTAACGATCCGTGAAAGAGAATGCACCAAACTCAGTTATTGCTTACAGTTATTTCTGTATTATTTCTTTTTAATGTATTTTATCCTGAAGGATCCTTGTTATTGACACGAGCGAAGCCAGGTAGATGTGCTAGTATACATATATTGCACTACACTTTCAAAACCTGCAGCTTTGGGCGTGTAGTTGTTGAAATATACCAAGTGGTAATTGTATACCTTTGAAATGGATGTGGGATTAGTCAATTAACAAATATTACTTAAAAGATCACAGAAGTTGTAATTTAGAATATTTTTAGAACGTTCTCTGCACATTTCCCTCTTTTAAATTTCGAATGTTTTTAGAACACTTCGTCAGCGAACAAACGTATCCTAAACGTAACTTCCATGCCAAATTTCTAGTTTCTAGACTTTCAGCATCGGGATAATTGCAATTTATTACTGACTTCTCAGCTGTACCCTATTAAACTTTTATTTTACTTAAAAACTGTTCTGCGAATGCATTAGCATCTTAAAAGTGGCAACCATGTCAAATTTCAAATTGCTATCCTTAACAATTCCATAGAAATCTCATTTACAACGCTTTTCACTCAGTTCATCATTTAAATTTAGAATTGACTATATAACGTTCTTAAAGAGAATTTACATCTTTAAACTAACTATCATGCCAAATTTCAGATTTCTAGGCTCTTCAATATCGAAAAAAAATCACAATTTTACATCGTTTGACGCCCCTGAATACTCTTCGGGCTAGCGGCAATGACATAAAATATAGCCTATGTTATAGCAGAAACTATCACCCTCAGTTGGCCATCATTATTTTTCAAATCGGTTTGGTAGTTCCAGAAAATTTAAATATTAATCTAAAATTGCATATATTATGTTTTAGAGCTCAAAAACGCTGGAAAATTATTAAAGACAGTTCAAAAGTTTTGCTTGAATAAAAGTGAAATTTTGTTCTGTTGCGTTACGCAAGAATAATATAAAAATTTAAATTTAGCAAATTTTATAAAAATTAATTTATTAATGTGGCTTCTAATATGATAAAAAAAAACATCTGAGATATTTTAAAATCTTTATTTTCAATTCTGATAAGAATGTAAACGATTGCTATATTTACGTGTATCTTAAGAATATTAAATTCTTATTTAAAAAAAAATGATATATTTTTTTATTCGTGTACAGTATTTTTTAGTTATATTCTTTATATATATCCTTCATTATTGAATGAAAAATAATAAACCCATATCTAAAGATCTAAATCATACAGAAAAAGAACAGGCGATAAAAATTAAACATTGTAATAAATCGAAGAATTCCAAGTTCTTTTCATAATTCAAAACTTGTATTACTTATGAGAAAACTTTTCCAATTAATTTATTTGCATTTTTGTAAACGATCCGACGAAGCAGATAAAAATAGAAATACGGATTTTTATTTAGTAATGAAATGAAGTGGAAAAAAGTTCTTGGAAATTCTAGTTGCCATGGTACATCTTTAATGAAATTTTTCGAAATTAGTTTCATACTATGAAAATAGCTTTAATTATTAATGCATGAAATAATAAAAAAGGTGTTCTTGTATTTTTTAAGAATACATATTTATGCAAAGCATGAATTTCAGTCGTGGGGAAAAAATAAAATGACAACACCATGAAATACTGAGGACTATTTATTTTAGAGAAAAAACGAAAGATATTACTTGATAGAAAAAAAAAAAAAAACTTATTATAAACTTATATACCTGTTTAAGCTTCTTCGCTGTAAAAAAGAGCAATCAAAACACTATATGGATTGTAGTGCTATTGTTATACACGTCTGTATGTATTTCCTAATGTGTAAAATGACATAGTATATAATAACGAATTAAAATATAGAACAACTTTTTCCAAATTATTCAATATTCTGAAAAGCGTTCTTTATTATTATAAACCTTAAAAAAGAGTATAGTTTTGAGCTAAAAAATGCTTCCTTCTCGAAACCTTAAATGCGTGTGATCTTACCAGCAGTAATAAATTCGTAGATTTGTTGCAATGTATTTTTATTTCAGTATTAATATTATATAAATGCTGTATACATGAAGGTATGTTTACTGAGCGATATAGCTATTGAATTACGTATAATTAACTGAAAACAACATAAGTAATTGATGCAACGAGTGAATACAAATGAGAATTTTATTATAGTGTGTTTCAGTCCGCGTGTAATAGCGCGCTTCGAAAGGAGGTCGCAAAGACGCAACGTCTCCTTGGTCTATGTCGCTTTTTTCGAGATATTTTTTTTATTATCTTTTAAAGACACAGGAGGCGTATTGAGAGATCCACTGAATGGAAAATATTCACGAACCCCATAGTATTTATGTGATTAATTCTAATTAAATTAATATGTTTTTATCAATTTGAAGTTTATTGCTTGTATACTGCTACTGGGTATTGCATTACACAAATATATCATTAAAAGTTGTTATCTAGGCTTTAAAAGCTGATGGTACATTGAATAAGCCGTCCCTGTCATTATGTATGTCCAAACCGTCCTTAACTTTAAGGATTAATATCTCGGTTAATTTTCGACGATTTTTTTCAAAAATCATTGTCAACAACGCTTTTATGTTTCTGCTACGATAGGTACCTCCAGCGAACCTCAACACGTTTCCTGAATGCCTGCAAATTGAAATTTGTATGTAACGGAAAAATGCGCTTTTCTCAAAAACTCTGTGATCTAGGGTAATCGTTATAATTTTCCTGCAAGGTTTAATTACCACCTACTAGCTCTAATTTGTTCATAATTTTAGTTTCAGTAGTTTCGGAAATAGATGGCGGGAACATATTTTTGCACTACATTTTTGGCGATATCGCTGAAAACATGATACCTAAAACTAAAAGAAATGTATTTTTGAGTTCACCATTATGAAATCTTTCACACGATATACAAAGAAAAGATTTTTTTCCAAGTCAGTTAATTAGCCTCTCTGCAATTTTCCTAAATATGTTTCTGAATGTTTAATAATCTGTAAATATGTGGGTCAATAGTCTTTATTACTCCTCCAATTTCACCTCCCTATATTCCATAATTTACGAGTAAAATGGATGTGACAGACAGACGGACGCAGGAGTGATCTTATAATGGTTCCATTTTTACTTTTTAAATACGGAACCCTAAAAATAGAACATCAATTAACGTCGAACTGCTTTCAATTTAAATATGTAATCATGGACATATTTCCGATGCATGAAAAGTGGTGTCAAAGAAAAACTTTTTAGCAAAAGGGTCGCGAATTCTCTGCAAATGGAAATTTTCTGAAGTTTACTTCTAAAGTAAAAATATTCAGTCAGATATATTTTTATACGTTATTACTCATCGGTGATAGGTACAGTAGTACAAATTCAGGATATGGAAAGCTGTTAATCCATATTTGTCAGTATATTGTTTCGTTTGTACTCGGTAATCCATAAAATATAATATATGCTGTCAAATCAAGCTGCCATAAAAGAAATTGAATGAAATATCGTTTAATCAAACATCACTGGTAGAATAGACCAACAAATATTACAGAAACATGTTCATAAAAGGCAGTGGAAGAAATATCGAGTAATTAAACGTCACTGATACTATAGTGCAAATTATAATATTGAAGCTGGTTCATTAAATAAAGTGAAGGAAATATTAGGTAAGCAAAAATCATTGGTACCTCAGAACCATAAATAATCTTAAAGCTAGTTTATAAAATTAAGTGAATTAAATATCGGGTAAGCGATCATCACTGGTATCGCAGAACAACAAATATTATTGAAGCTGGTTCATAAAATTCAGCAAAGGAAATATCAAGTAAGAAAATATCACTAGTAATACAGAACAACATATAGTATTGAAGCTGATTCATAAAATGGAGTGGATGAAATATCTTGTAACCAATCATCACTGGTATCATAGAACAACAAATAATATTAAAGCTGGTTCATAAAATAAAATGAAGGAAATATCGGAAATTTCGGAAATATACAGAACAAAAAATATTATTGAATGTGGCTCATAAAATGACGTTAGGTGAATATTGAATTAGCAAACATCACTGGTGCCACATAATAACAAATACTCGTATTATTGAAGGTAGTTCATAGAATAAAGTGAAGGAAATATCGAGTAAGTTGAACGTCGTTGGTACGCCATACAAATCTTTTATTATTATTATTATTATTATTATTTAAATGAACATAAATATTTATTACATGAACTATTTTCGACATTTTTTTTTTTTTTACCTACATATTCAATATAAATAATAATTTTCAATAAAAATTAGAATTTAAAATTTTTTTAAACTGTTCTAGAGATATATTATTTTTTTTAAAATATCAATATTTATCTTGTTTACTGAGACATTCATGCCGTAAGACCCACAATTATTGAGAACACGTGGACAAAATATCATTTTCATTGTATACGATTACATTACAAAAAGTTTAAATGACATATTAAATAAAGTTGTAAAAAATAATGTTTTTTAAGCATTTTCCAACAAAGGTGAAAAGTGTTCATTATTCTGTCTATCTGTGTGCTTGGCATTCTTTAACTCTAGTTAATATAAGCGGATTGTCATGTTAATTGAGATTTAGCGTAGAATGTTCGGTATTGAAATTGAAGTGTGTAGCATTTATAGTCCGCTTACAGGGGACATACAAAAGATTATCTATATTATGGGTTATACAGAAAAAAAATTAATGTGCATTCTGTTTATGCATTATGTTTATGCCTTTAAACATAAACATGTTGATATGAATCACTATGGTAGTCTATAACATGCTGTATAGGGATTATTTAATAGATAGCATTTATTGTTCGTTTACAGAGACACACCAAATAATCGCATCATATTATAATCTATGGAGAGAAATCGATTGTGTAGCATTTCAATGTTGATATGATATTTCAAACATAATGAAATTAAATAGGAACACTTAGGTTAGGGATGCACAACCTGGCGCCCGCGATCTGTTAACATGCGGAACGCGAATTTCGCCAACTTATTACTGGAAAAAATTGCAATTTTCGCCCATAGGTCGCAGTAAAAAATCGTGAATTTCGTCAATTTTCCGCGGGAAAATTTAAAATTTCATCGCTCAGATGAAAATCGCGAATTTATTTGGTCGAGTGCGGAGAAATAGCGAATATAGTTGATAAGGTCCTGAAAAATAGCGAATTTTGTCGATCGCGCACGAAAAAATCGCAAATTTCGTTGATCGGGCACGAAAAAATCGGGAATTTTGCATTGATACGCAGAAATTTTTTTAATTTCGTTGATCGTCTGCGGAAAAATCGCAAATTTCGTTGATCTGGCACGAAAAAATCGGGAATTTTGTCAATGATACGCAGAAAATGTTTTTATTTCGTTGATCGGCTGCGGAAAAATCGTGAGTTTCGTCAGTTTATCGCGAGAAAAAATCACGAATTTCGTCAATTTGCCGCGGAAAAAATGTAAATTTCACCAGAGTCAATTAAGAATCGGAAATTTCGTCGAAAAATCCCAAACTTTGTCGATTGTCACGAAAAAATCAGGAGTTTTGTCGATAGGCTCCAAAAAATCGCGAATTGCGTTTGTCGGGGATGAAATAAATCACGAATTTTGCCGATCCTGTGCAGAAAAATCGCAAATTTTGTCGATAGGGAGCGGAAAAATTGTGAATTTCGTCAATCAGGTGCTAAAAAATAGCGAATTACTTTGATCGTCTGTGGAAAAATCTCGTAAATTGTCGATCGGGCATGGGAAAATCGCGAATTTCGTTGATCACGTTCAGAAATATCTCAAGTTTCGTTGATCTGCTCCCCCCCCCCCCTTCGTTCATAAAATGCCCTTTTTGTTTTCGGCACTAGCCACTTTCATGCCTATGTTTGTTTTTTAACACTTTTAATTAAAAAAAATTACTCCCCCGAATAATGTCAAGGAGTATTATCTCCTTGTAAATAATCGTTGCTATGTCTCTGTTATATGTGCAAACACAAACTGTCGATATAACCTTGCCAACTGAATTGAATACGTTGACTAGGTAGGGAAACCTATAGGTTTAACCCCCCTCCCTCTGAAAACATATATTTTATCAGATTATAGGCCACAGATCACCTTCTCGAGATGGAATTTTCCCCGTGTTACTGATGTGGCCCTCGACAACCCGTACAGTTTCGTAGGTGGCCCTTCTATTAAAAAGGTTGTGCACACCTAACTTAGGTGTACTTATACACAGATGCGCAAAATAATTCTCTTACAGAATTGACTATTCTCGATAATGCCGGAAGTATATTTCCCGCTGTGGTATACATTTTAAACAATGATTAGGGTATAACGAAGGTTTTATTAATTCTTTAGATCATTTACAGGGTTGAAAAAACATAATTCGCACATACTTTCGCTCAACGATAGCAATAGACGAAAATGTATTTTTACGGAGTCTTGTTTTTTTTTCAAATAACTTATTTAGATATTTCATTTCATTGCATGGAAAAAATTAAATTGCTTAATAATATTCTTTTATAGTGGAAAAGTTCTTAAAATATATATATAAACATGGAGTTTTCTAATAAATATCATATATTCAAAGATTTAAAATTAGATTGGAATTTCATTTAAATAAAAATATTCCGGGACATAAATCAAACTCTTCAATTAACAGAATATCTCCGCTTAATAACTAATTGCTAAATAGTTCGTTTTAGAAGTACAGTTTCAGTTTCAAAAATGTTTGTAATCCCGTTCTTCGTCACATCAAAAATCAATTACGTCAAAATAGTGATTTTTTTTTTTTTTTTTTTTTTTTTTTTTTTTTTTTTTTAATGTAGCAAAAATTTATATAATTGTACGGTTTTTATGTTCTATAAATTATAGTCAGAAAAGTTTTATCCTTGTTTGAAAAACAATATAAAATTTCATTTTTTTACAACCAACGCTTACTGAATGTTATCATTTTCCATGGTTTTCTGGATCTTAAAAAAGTAAATGCATTTTTATTACCTGAAAACGTTGCACAATCTTAATTATCAGAGTAACATACCTCGGTAAGTTCTGGTTGTACAAGTATGAAATTTGTATTGTTTTACTAGTTAGAACACGATAAAAAGTTTCTCTACACTCTAAGAAATTTCACCGCTAAATTACGGTCAGTGACTGGCAAAAAGTGTTGCCAGTCACCGACCGTAAAAATAATATTATGACCGTTAAGCTGCCATGACCATAAAAATACAAGTTTACCCGTAAATTTTCGCCCGTAAAATTTAAAGTCACTGGCCGTAAATTAACATTATGCCCGTAATAAGTGCCTTAATATTTTTACGGTCGCTGGCCATATATTAACATTATGCCCGTAATAAGTTCCTTAAAAATTTACGGTCGCTGGCCATATATTAACATTATGCCCGTAATAAGTTCCTTAATTTTTTTACGGTCACTGGCCATAAATTAACATTATGCCAGTATAACATATACGTATAACATATAGGACATAGAGTCCCTATAAAAATACAAAATCTTCTAACTTTTAATAAAAATACTATTATTTAATAACAAGTGATACAAAAAAGCATTTAAAACATTTTTCAATTTTAGCTAAACCACTGAAGCTTGTGTTTTCGGAATTAACTACAACCATAACAGGGGACATATATCCTTTTCTGCAATTTATAACACTAGGGGGCTCGGCCCCCTACGAGCTACGCTCGCCAACCCCCCGTTCAGACACTGCAGTCTCTAAAAGCACGCTAATTTGATCGGCTTTAATTGAATTTTTTGGGAAGATTGAATTATAATTAAAAAAACAGAGGCGATCTCCCTATAAACGGGTTTCTGTTCATTTCTCTTTGATTGGGGAATTTTACGGAAAAATCAGCTGCTGCTAAAAGATACAATGGCATTTCAAAATCATCTAATATAAAATTAATTAAGTAAACAGAGTCTTTGTCTCCCGGTATTTTTTAACAAAGCGAAAAGAAAGTCCTTTTAAATAAAACATTTTAAATATATCGTTTTTAATCTGACGTAATTTTCACCAAACTTTTCTTTCCCTTTTTAATATTCACGTGAAAATGATTTTATTAGAAATGAAATATTATATGCGCTGTCCAAAAAAAAAAAAAAAAAAATAGTTGAAAAGTTCATCTCAAAATATCAAGTAAATGTCTCGCGCTATTTTAAAATTTAAACTACTATTTTGCAATATTATTTTTTGTTCATTTTACGTAATAAGTGTAATGTGACGTAAATGTGATGTAATTTCTCCTATTTAAGACTTCTAACGCATGTTAATGAATTTATTACTTTACAATATCCTTTCTCTGTTAAAATTCACGTGTAATTATAGATGAAGTAATTTTCAATAAGTTCCTGCTTTTTATACGTAATCATTTAATTCTAATATGAAAGTTTTTCTTTTCTGTTTATAATAGTCACGTGTAAATAAATTTTTAATTTGAAGCAAACATTATTGTTTCCGTTGTTTATACAGTTTGGCAACAGGTTAAATTAGTACAATTTTCTGAAATAAGTAAAAAATATCTCTCGAAATGCTGAAAATTTGAATTTAAAATAGAAATGAAACCTCGAAAAATGAGTCAAATTAAAAAAATAAATTAATTCTGCACACCGGGAAATTATAACGTATAAAATGTTCTAAAAATTATTAAATTCCGATGTATAGTTTTTGCTCCTATAAAACTTTTTTAATGGAACGATTTTGTCCAACTTTAGCATTAAATATCTCGTAAAATAATTCTTCGATTTGAAAACTGTCTGCATCAGCGTGTTTATCAAACATTTCTGTATAATACTACCAATTTTCATATTTTTGTATGCATTATTTTTCTTAATATTAACGAAGAAAGACCTCCGGTCACAAAAAATTCAAAACCGGCGGCGGCGGCGGCGGTGACAGCGGTAGTTACTTTTTTTTAGAATAGAGAGATTTTTAGAGATTGGTAAAAATTTCTCAATTATTATCATCTACTGTTTATTTTTGTATTACACGAAGCCTTTAACATTTAGCAAAATCTAGTTAGTAACACGGTAATCGAAATCTGACGCAAAATATCTGTGATTGCAGTGGATTTGGACAGAAGAGTGAAAATTAAATGTTATTTGACGTGTATTTTATTTTATTTTTCTTTACTAGGGGGCTCGGCCCCCTACGAGCTACGCTCGCCAACCCCCGTCCAGACACCGCAGACTCTAAATGCACGCTAATTTGATCGGCTTTAAAAAGATTTCGAAAGATTGAATTATAATTTAAAAAACAGCGGCGATCTCCCTATAAACGAATTTCTATTCATTTCTCTTTGATTGGGGAATTTTAACGCCTAATCCGCTGCGATACTACTTGATTATCCTGTCGACCAATTTCGCCAAATTATATAAATCGCCAAACCACTCGCCAAATTATACAAATTGATATAATTTTTATTTTAAATAACGAAAGAACAAATAAATTCGTACAACATTAATAAAAACACAAATAAAACGTCGAAATAAAAATAACTTGATAACGTATACACGTGTAACAACACTTAAAAATAAGCTAATATAAAAGGAATTAAGTAAAGAGAGTCTTTGTCTCCTGGTATTTTTTAACAAAGCGAACAGAAAGTTCTTTTAAATGAGACATTTTAAATTAATTCTCAAAATATCAAATAAATGTCTAGCGCAATTTCTAAATTTAAACTTTTTTGCAATATTATTTTGTGTTCATTATATGTAATAACTATAATGTGACGTAAATATGACGTAATTTCACCTAAGACTTCTAACGCATGTTAATGAATTTATTATTTTACAATATCCTTTCTCTTTTAAAATTCACGTGTATACTTTTTATGACGTAATTTTTAAGTTCCTGCTTTTAATACGTAATCATTTAATTTTAATTTGAAAGTTTTTTTCCTGTTTATAATAGTCACGTGTAAATAAATTTTTAATTTGAAGCAAACATTATTGCTTGCGCTTTTTATACAGTTGGCATCAGTTTAAATTAGTACAATTTTCTGAAATCTGTAAAAAATATCTCTAGAAATACTGAAAATTTGAATTTAAAATAGAAATAAAACCTGAAAAAATGAGTCAAAATAAAAAAATTAATGCAATCTGCACTCCGGCAAATTCTAACGCATAAAATGATCTAAAAATGATTACACTGCCATGTATAGTTTTTGCTGCTATAAAACTTTTTTAGTGGAACGATTTTGTCTAACTTTAGCATTAAATAACTCTTAAAATAATTCATCGATTTGAAAACTGTCTGCATCAGCGTGTTTATCAAACATTTCTGTATAAAACCACCGATTTTCATATTTTTGTATGCATTATTTTTGTTAATATTAACGAAGAAAGGCCTCCGGTCACAAAAAAATCAAAACCGGCGGCGGCGGCGGCGGTGACAGCGGTAGTTACTTTTTTTTAGAATAGAGAGATAATCCAGATTTTATTCTTTCCGTTTGCACTATGCTTACAGAATGCATTTCAATTTTCAAATTATGATTGCAATCATTTCAGTTCAAATATAATTTTTTTTTCTTTCTTTATATATTTTTTGAAACAAAGTAAACGTCAAAGATATATTGATATATTTCAGATGATGAATGGAGAACAAAAACTAGAATTAAGTGAAAACAATTTAAAATTTCAGAAATAAAATGGGCTATAATTTCTCTTTGCTTTGTCCCAATTCTGCTTGCCTGAAATAGTTTCTGCTGAATTTAAAAAAAGCGTTTTTCTACATTTCAATATAAAACCCATTTCTCTATCGCTTTTCAAACAAAGATAATGAGAATTTCATTCATCATCATTTTAATTCAAACTAGGGGGCTCGGCCCCCTACGAGCTACGCTCGCCAACCCCCGTCCAGACACCGCAGACTCTAAATGCACGCTAATTTGATCGGCTTTAAAACGATTTCGAATGATTGAATTATAATTTAAAAAAACAGTGGCGATCTCCCTATAAACGAATTTCTATTCATTTCTCTTTGATTGGGGAATTTTAACGTCAAATCCGCTGCGGTACTACTTGATTATCCCGTCGACCCATTTCGCCAAATTATATAAATCGCCAAACCACTCGCCAAATTATATAAATTGATATAATTTTTATTTTAAATAACGAAAGAACAAATAAATTCGTACAATATTAATAAAAACACAAATAAAACGTCGAAACAAAAATAACTTGATGACGTATACACGTGTAACAACATTTCAAAATAAGCTAATATAAAAGGAATTAAGTAAAGAGAGTCTTTGTCTCCTGGTGGTTTTTAACAAAGCGAAAAGAAAGTTCTTTTAAATGAGACATTTTAAATTAATTCTCAAAATATCAAATAAATGTCTAGCGCAATTTCTAAATTTAAACTTTTTTGCAATATTATTTTGTGTTCATTTTATGTAATAACTATAATGTGACATAAATATGACTTAATTTCTCCTAAGACTTCTAACGCATGTTAATGAATTTATTATTTTACAATATCCTTTCTCTTTTAAAATTCACGTGTATACTTTTTATGACGTAATTTTTAACAAGTTCCTGCTTTTTATATGTAATTATTTAATTCTAATTTGAAAGTTTTTTTCCTGTTTATAATAGTCACGTGTAAATAAATTTTTTATTTGAAGCAACCATTATTGCTTGCGCTTTTTATACAGCTGGCAACAGTTTAAATTAGTACAATTTTCTGAAATCTTTAAAAAATATCTCTAGAAATGCTGAAAATTTGAATTTAAAATAGAAATAAAACCTGAAAAAATGAGTCGAAATAAAAAAATTAATGCAATCTGCACTCCGGCAAATTCTAACGCATAAAATGATCTAAAAATGATTACACTGCCATGTATAGTTTTTGCTGCTATAAAACTTTTTTAGTGGAACGATTTTGTCCAACTTTAGCATTAAATAACTCTTAAAATAATTCTTCGATTTGAAAACTGTCTGCATCAGCGTGTTTATCAAACATTTCTGTATAAAACCACCGATTTTCATATTTTTGTATGCATTATTTTTGTTAATATTAACGAAGAAAGGCCTCCGGTCACAAAAAATTCAAAACCGGCGGCGGCGGCGGCGGTGACAGCGGTAGTTACTTTTTTTAGAATAGAGAGATACAACAATTCATTTGAAAGATTTCGCAAAGTTATATATAAAACTAACGATAAAGCGAATTCTGCTAGTTTGTCGATAATTTAGTTAATACTAATACAATATTATTATATGTTATATATTATTATTATTAATGTAGAATAATATTTCATTGCAAAGCGATACCATAACTAATGGACAAATCACGAGAGAAACATAAATTTGAATTCTTTTTTATGTATCTATAAATTCAATATCTCTCATTTTATTTTTAACCTTAAATATTCATTTGTTATATATTTGGGCGGTTTATTCCGTTATATGTAAATAATGAAACAAAAATGTATTCCCCATCAGAACATAAACATAAAAAATGTAGAAAAAAAATTGTTCGTGTGCTTAAAAAGGTAAACTAACGCGATTATAATGTAAATTTGACGACGGATGTGTCAAACAGATCTTTCAAAATTTGCGATAACTAACATCGAGTGGTATTTATAATACACATACCTAAGTTAAATTGATATTTAACAATTGTAACGTCATTAAATTTTATTTCAATTCATTACGAGTTGAAAATGGGAATGTGTTTGAATTCTCTTGTGTCGCTCCGTATAACTTTTATAAATATTATACACACCAATTTCAATTGCTTACATAATACTAAAGGTAACTGACTATAACTATATCCTAAAAGTTCTTTTTTCGTCCGCTTCCGAATCCGAAAAAGCCTGCATTTGTAGCGTTACAGTAAATTAATGAAACATCGTTAAAATATACCACCCATTCGTGCATATTAAATTCAAATTGTTTAGAAGACTCTGTAACAGGGCTATAAATGTTGAATATTTCATGTTCAATATTAACCATGTTAATATCATATAATCACGCCTAAATTACTATTTATCGTCCATAATGTCAAAAGTTTGATTTAGAACTTTACAAAAAATTGTCAAGTTTTTGTTTTTTTATGCTATTAAGCAGAAATACGTTAATCATAAAAAAAATTCTTAATCATTGATATTCAAACATAACAAATAGTTTTATTAGCTCACAGGCTATCAAAGCCTGGGAGCTTATGTGCCCGACGGTTCTGTATGTACGTACGTGTGTATGTACGTAACGCGATAACTCTTGATAGAAATATCCGGTTTGCTTCAATTTTTTTTCTAGGTTCATTCTGATAAGGCGCTTCCCTGATTAGATTTTGGGGTTAATTGGTTAAGGATAAAGGGGGAAAAGCGGGCTAACCCCCTCCCCTTAATTTAGATAAATGGGTTTTTCATACTGAAATATTCGATTTGCTCCAAATTTGGTATACCGGTTTATTATGTTAAGGAGCTTCCCTGATTAGATTTGGAAGCTCATTACTTAAGCATAAAGGGGGAAACGGGGCTACCCCCTTAATTTAGAAAAATGGGTTTTTCATGTAGAATTATTCGATTTGCTCAATATTTGGTATACCGGTTTATTATGTTAAGCAGATGGCTTGATTAGATTCGGAGGTTCATTAGTTACATATAAAGGGAGGAAAGGGGGGCTAGCACCCCCTCCCTTAATTTAGAAAAATGGTTTTTCATGCAGAAATATGCGATTTGTTACAAATTTGGTATACCGGTTAATTATGTTCAGCAACTTCCCTGATTAGATTTGGAAGATCATTATTATGTATAAAGGGGGGAAAGGGGGCTACCCCCCTTAATTAAGATAAATGCGTTTTTCATGTAGAATTATTCGATTAGCTCCAAATTTGGTATACCGGTTTATTATGTTAAGCAGATGGCTTGATTAGATTTGTAGGTTCATTAGTTAAGCATAAAGTGAAGGGGTGGGGGATCCCCCCCCTTAATTTAGATAAATGGGTTTTTCATGCAGAATTATTCGATTTGCTCCAAATTTGGTATACCGGTTTATTATGTTAAGGAGCTTCCCTGATTAGATTTGGAGGTTCATTAGTTAAGTATAAAGGGAGGAAAGGGGGGACTAGAACCCCCCCCTACTTTAGATAAATGGGTTTTTCATGCAGAGTTATTCGATTTGCTCCAAATTTGGTATACCGGTTTATTATTTTAAGGAGCTGCCTTGATTAGACTTGGGGATTTATTGGTTAAGTATAAAGGAGGGACGGAGGCTAGTCTCCCTTAATTTAGATATATGAGTTTTTCATACAGAATTATTAGATTTGCTTCAAATTTCATATACCAGTTTATTCCGATATGGCTTTCTTCATTTGATTTGGAGGCTCATTGGTTAAGCATAAAAGGGGGGAAGGGGCACAATTGCCCCTCCCCTTAATTTAGATAAATGTGTTTTCATGCAGAATTATCTAATTTAGTTTAATTTTTTTTCTATGTTCATTCTGATAAGGAGCTTTTCTGATTAGATTTGAAGGTTCATATGTTCAGCATAAAAGGAGAAATGGGGGAGCTAATACCCCCCCCCCCCTTTAATTTAGCGAAATGGTTTTTTCATGCAGATTTATCTGATTTGCTTCAAATTTGGGATGCCAGTTTATTATGTTAAGGAGCTTCCCTGATTAGATTTGGAGGTTCTTTGGTTAAGTATAAAGGAGAGAAACGGGGACTAATCCCTTCTTTTATTTTTCGAAGGGCATTATTCTTAGAAATAAGAGCATAATATACAATTAGTGTGAATAGCCAGTGAGCTCAATGCCATCAGTTTAACTGCGCAATTTTCTTTTTATTTGTTTTTAGCATTGTATCCACTATGACCTTTATATATTTTATTAATTTACTGACTGTCTTTATGAATACAATGTCTATATGTATATATATGAGGAGATGAAAATGTTTCATATTAACTTTATTTTTTTTTTCAAAGTTGAAACTATTTTATAATATGCAAAAATTAATCCAGATTATTTTTATTTTAATTTATTATTTTTTTTAATAAAAAAAATACATTTAATATTCATAATTTGTATATAGTGATTTTTTCAATAATGTTAGAAGTGTTCGAGGACAGGCTCAGAATAGGAGTATTTATATTAGAAGTATTTCAAAGACAATAGAAACTAAAAGACGCGGATGTATATTTCGCTATTTCTCAAATTCAATAACATAATTAATGTATGAATGATATACCCTCCTAGATCGTCAGAGATAAAACATAATCCAATTAAATTTCATAACTGTGTAATAATTTCTAATCTGAGATACAATTATAAAATTTAATGAATATTTGAGCGTTGTTAAAGTATTTATCTAGTGAATAATTTAACTATTGATGAGAATTTGAGTTACTCTTCCAATTATTACGAGCTAGAACATTTTGCTACACTATACTTTGTCTCAAAATCACGTAACTCCTATTAAATCCCATTTCATGTTTTTCACATAAAAGGTCGATTTTAGAAGTTCTCTCACTTATTCTTTGTTACTTTTGTATCATTTACAAGTATAGAGAATTATGAAAGTAATAAAAATAAATCAATAAAATCACAAATTAAAATATATATCTAAAGAATCAATCAAATGTATAGAGTAATTCCGGGATTTTTGCCGCACATTTTTTTGAATTTGTGTATAAAGTCGCATGGTGGACATAAAAAAAAAAAATCCTACTGTGCTACTTAATGTTAAATATGAAACGCGTGTACTGCGACAAAAAAATTCAAAACAAATAATTAATATTTTTAACAATTTTTTTTTCTAAAACATTACACTGCGGCGCGTCACCCATACATTCAATCTGAGACGCTGCACTTGTGGGGTAGTTATGTCGCTCTTGTAATAAGGACAGAATGAAATTATAAAAAAAAAAAATATTCATATCTGGTCTATAATTAACGATGTAATAACAAAACGAAACTAAATGAGTACAATGAAACGTATTAGTAGATTAAAAATAATAGTTTTTTACATACTTCCACTATTAAAATTATCGACTTATTTTTTTTACATTAAATTTTAATTGTTATTTCAGCAACAACGTATCATCAGTGTATTAGAGAGTAAAAAGCAAAACTGTGTTTACTTAATTTATTTGTTAAGCCTTTCGGGACCGGCGGCTTTTGCACAAATTTTATTTGGTTGGCACCACTTTTATAAAAAAAATTACCTTTTCTTAAATAATCATGATTCGGAGATGATTTGGTCGAGGAGCCCGGGGCCACTTGCCCCACATCCCTGTCACATAAGATTGTGCAGGTTAAATGGAATAGCAAAATTCATAGCTGGTAGCAGCGAGGGCATAAAAAGTAAAAAAATTAACTGGGGTTGCATGGGAAAAGAGCTCAAATAAAAAGTAAAAAAATAAGGAAGGAGGAGTCTAGAAGAAAAGATTAAGTATAGCATTACAACAATAAGATATATTTTTGTAGTTTCTAAAAATTTTTAAATAATTTCTAAGGTTTTTCAAATATTTTTAAAATTTTATAATAGAAAGTAGAAAAAATCAGTAGAAAGTGAGATTGTTAGCATTAAAAGGGAAGAAGGGTAGCCTAGGCCTAATGGCCGGAGAAAGTGTGATTTGGATCCGCTCTGGGCGCCGGAACTTTGTTTGAGCTGATGCCGTCCAAGAGTCGAGGTAATGCCGGGGACGAAGATACGCTTTCGCGTGGCCCTGATAAGGGCCCTCCCTCCCGGATTTACATTGCCGACATATGGGAAGCAGCTACTGGAGTCACGTAGGAGAAATCCACCGCAGTGCCGGATGCAGCGCTTCGGCAAAGCCGTGGGTTCTGAAAAGAACCGGCCCATCCGCCGTGTACACTGCGTGGAAGCTGGAGTCCGACTGAGGGAGCGCTTAACAGTGGCTTAACAGTGTTGTCTCTTTGAGGGGCTTCCGGTTTGACATCAACTTTACGCCCAGGCTATGTATGATTGTCTTATTGTATGTGAGCCATTGAGGGAGCGCTGGCTGAAACGTCCTCTTAAATAGGCTACGGAGAAAAAGGGAGGAGCCAAAAGCGGGGTTTAGCCTGCAACTGCAGACTGACAGCAAAGATAGTAGGAAATGCAGAGAGTTAGTAAAAATACACAATAAAAGGATAAAGAAGTTAAATTTAAATAAGAGTATCTAAAATAATTCCCATTCTAGGACGTTTACGGTTGTTCGGGTCAAAAATATCATAAGTTGGTAAGGAATATAGAGCAATATTATCAGAAATTTCTAAAGCAAGATTAAAATTGATATTTAAGTGCTGGATAAAAGTACTGAGCCTGGGGAATTTAATTTCTTTATATAAATAATAATTCCTGACATAATAAGGTACATCATACATTAATCTTAAAGTAGAATTTTGAGCTCGAAATATAAGTTTCATGTGAGTCTTAGCCGCATACGACCAGACTTCAGACCCATACGTAAGAATGGGACGTAAATAGGAAATATACAGGAGCAACTTATTTTTAATTGAAAGATCACTGTTTCGAGCAAGAAGGGGATATAATTTATTTTTAGCAACTCGAAACTTATTCCGCGTAGAGTATATGTGTTGTTTAAAAGTGAGTCTCTGGTCTAAGATAATATCCAGGTATTTACAGCTTGAGGACCAAGGCAATTCCGTATTATTATATTTAATTTTAAGTTTGTCAAGGGTTTCTTTTTGAAAATTACTAAAAAGAATAGCTTGAGTTTTATTAATATTTATGGCAATTCAACACTTGTTAAACCAAGTGGAGAGTAACTTAAGATGTTTGGTGACTGCAATAATGGCATACCTACGATTTTTATTTACAGAGAAAACACACGTATCGTCAGCATATTTTGCTAGCGATGTGTTGGGGTAGGAAGGCATATCATTAATAAATAAAATAAAAAGAATTGGGGAGATTTTACTGCCCTGAGGGAGGCCAAAAAAGCAAAGATATTTCTGGAGAGATGGTTTTTAACCCTAACGTTAAAATTTCTATCAAGTAAATAAAAGTAAATTAATTTGATGAGGTAAGGGGGGAAATTGTAATTAATAAGCTTGAAAATTAGCCCGAAGATCCAAACCTTATCAAATGCTTTTTTTATGTCTAGAAAAACAGCTGCAGTAATTTTCTTAGAAATTTTGCCAGTCGTGATGTTTTTCACCAATCTGAAAACGAAGGGGTCGAAACCCCTTTCCTGAAGCCGAATTGCACAGGATTCAAAATATTATTTTGATCACAATGTGCATTAATTTGAAATGCAATAAAAGATTGCGTTAATTTACTGAGAGAATTAAGTAGAGAAATTGGGCAATAACTAGTTGCCAGACCGGGGGGTTTAGAAGATTTAATGATGGGGATAGCAATGTCTGTTTTCCAGTACAAGGGGAAATAGCTGAACTTAAATATATTGTTAATAAGAAGGGTGATTTTAGGGATGTAAGATGGGGGGGGGGGGATTTTTAAACATTTCATTAGTAATGGTACTAATACCCGGAGATTTTTTATTTTTAAGCTTTTTAATTTCTTTGATCTCAACATTTGAGATTTTGAAATCGGGTGGGGGATGGTCAGAGGACATAAAATTCCTGACACAGATGTTTACTTCCCTTTCGGTTTCATTATCAATAATAGGGTTTCCTTGGAATTGTAATTCTAAACTACTGCCAATTACATTTGATTTTTCTTCATCAGTATATGCGTAGTCTTGGGAATTTGGAATAAGGATCGGTGGGAAATTATCGACAGAGCTACGGATTCTCTTTGCGGCTTCCATATGCTGGCGTCCTCTGGTGACAAGGAAATGAGATAAGAACTCCAACTTTCCTGTTTTTTTCCTGTGTAAGTAATTTATAAGCTCTTGCTGTGCTCTGTTCATAACGGTTTTATCGAAAATACTACGCATCGGTTGGTAAATTTTCCTCGCCCTATTTTTATTTGTAGTAATCCTACGGACATGAGTGTCTAGTCGATAGAATTCGTTGCTGAAAATCTTATTTGTAGCACCGTCGGCCGCATTCCTGATATCGTTTGTGATGACATTAGTCAGAGTTTCGATATCGTGAGTGCTGTTAATTTCTGGGAGGGTGGGGGGGAATTTCATTAATGTTGTGCTGGAACTGATCCCAATTAATAATGTTGATAATTTTAGGAGGGGAAGGTGGGATGCGAATTTGGATGTTGATTTTGATCGGATTATGATCCGAGCTCAGTTCGGGAAGAGAAGCGACACTTTTTGCATAATTGAAGCCATTAAATAAACCAAAATCAATGGTGCTACTGCTATGATTTGAGTAACGGGTGGGGGAGTCCGGAAAAATTATGTCCATATTTGAATTTAGAAGAAAATTGTAAATACTGTTGCCATAAGTGTTGTTAGTTCTACAACTCCAGGAAGTATGATGAGCATTGAAATCACCAATTACAAAAGTGTTGACGTCATATGTGAGAAGGCAAGGCTAACGAGAAAGACAGGCTACGCGGTGGGTCCGATTCTTCTTTTTTTACAGACCGCTGGAGTCACTCGATGCTCGAATGCTCCAATGAAGGTGTGCGAAAAGGGCATCACGTGACTCCAGCGGTCTGTAAAAAAAGAAGAATCGGACCCACCACGGTAGCCTGTCTTTCTCGTTAGCCTCGTGAGAAGGCGGCGAATGTCGTTCGTGACGTCACTGGCGCTTTGACCATTTGGAATATATACCGAAAAGAAAGTAAAGGGTGGACTGGAGGGAGGGTTAATGGTGATCCCAGTGGCGCCCACGATATTAAGGGGGCAGGGGTTGCAGGATAAAAACAATGATTTAATTTAATACAGATTGCAGTGCCCCGGATGGGGCGGGAGCTGTTATTATTAATATGATCATTACGAATGATAAAATAGTTAGGGATTTTAAAAGTAATGCCTGGTGTCAAGTGGGTTTCTTGTAAAAGTATAATATCAGGGGTGTGCTCCTGTACAAATTCCTTGAGCTGTAAAATTTTTCCCAGAAGGCCATTGCAATTCCTTGAGATTATACACTGAAAATGCTCCAATTAAAGTAAACAAATATTACATTTCTTTTTTACTGGTGCCAGAAACAATTTTTTTAAGCTCTTTATGAAGGTGCTTAAATGCACCTATGGTTCCGAATGAGTTAATAGACCTGTTTTTTCGACTACAATCTACATAAAAAGTATCGAAAAAGTACAGTCTTTATGTAACTACATTTAACACATGATGCAACGAAGCCAATTACACTTGCTGTTTTTTGAAGTAGTTTCTTAAACATTCCTACAAAGAATGTCTACGCTAAGTGTAATCTAATTTTTCATTATTATCATCTTGACTTGCATCTTTCTTGCCTTCTTACTTTTTATTTTTTTTTCTTTTTCTCCTTTGGTTTTAGTAAACTTGATAACATGCCTAACATGGTTAGTCTGTGCAAAAAGAAAAGGAAAAATTAATAACACTATACAAATAATAATACAACTATAAAACTAATAATAAAAAAGAAACTGCGGCATGTATACAGGAATTGCAGTGCGGCATGTATAACATTTTGCATGGTGCAAATATCGGCCATCACAGTTACCTGCCATCGCTAAGGGGAATGGCGTAACCGTATACACAGTACTCTATACAAAAGCTACACTTAGTTTTGACTTCGAAATCATGCATGCATTTAGTAATTAGTGTATGGAAAGTATTTAAGCATAACGTGTTTAAAAGTTTCGTTAGTGAAATCATGCACCTATGTCAAAATAAGGATTGTACTTTTACAAGTAAACACTGAAGTGGGATTGACGCTATACACTGGTTAAAATAATCTCTTTGCGCACCTATACTGCGCGTTTGACGACCATCTATCGATAGATTTTAAAACAAAATCTGAAGAAACGCTAAAAAAATGAGTGAAATACAAAAAATAATTGCGCAGTGCAAACAGCAAGGCATGCCTCTGGAAAAGATGGTTAAACCTTTCGGGAGAGGAGGTGCGTTTATGAAATCATTCAATTATGATTCCACATTGCCACAATAGCACCAGAATTATAGTAAAAATAACTTTGGTATATTATGTATGTGAAATATTACATTTTCTTATTTCCAAATAAATTTGTACACTATATGGCCAAAGGTGACCGGTCACTTGCGATTTTAGACGTTTTCTTAAATATCTGTAAAAATACATGCGGAAGTATCTTGAAACTCCAGGAGTGTAAACAGAATATTGCATGTCATATATTTCCGTGAAGATTTTTTCCCGAAACCCCATAGGAGACCGTCAAAAAATTTAAAAATAACGAATATTTTTGGATAACCCTGTAAAAACTAACGTAGCAAAAGCGTTCAAAGCAGTAGATTTTGATTAAGTGCCTTATTGCAATAAACTGTGTTCATTTTTATGAGAATATCATGTATATTCGTAGAGAAATTAAAGTTTTTATAAAAAGAGTCCCAAATTTTGCCAAGTTTTTTGCTTATAATTTGTAAAGTTCTTAATGTAACAAAAAAAAAAAAAAAAAAAAAAAAAAAAAAAAAAAAAAAAATTCTTTTCAGAAAATATGACCAAAAACATTGTACACAATATCCTGCAATCAGAATTAAAATATGGATAAAAAATGAGTAGGTATACTAAAAAATGTTTCACTGCGCATGCACGGATGCAATCAAAATATAATGTGCATAATGTATTAGCTAAGTGTATAGAGCAACTTTTGTGAAAGTCTCAAAATCATAGCTTGAAAATTCTGAAAATTATAGATAATAGAATAAACTCGAAATCCGTTGTTCCCAAAATGAAGCAAAAAGATGAGGACTGTATCCAAATACAGTAGTACGTGCAATATTATGATGCTATATTGGCACTAATTACTGGATATATGGATACAATCCTTCATTATTTTTCTTCATTTTGGGAACAACGGATTTCGAGCTTATTCTATCAACGATAATTTTCAGAATTTTCAAGCTATGTTTTTGAGACTTTCACAAAAGTTGCTCTATACACTTACGTTATGCACATTATATTTTGTTTGTATTTGAGCATGCGCAATGAAACATTTTTTAGTAAACCTGCTCATTTTTCTTCCAATTTTTGTTATTTTTTAATTCTGACTGCAGGGTATTGTGTACAATTTTGTTTGTCATATTTTCTGAAAAGAACTTTTTTTTATATATTAAGAACTTTACAAATTATAAGCAAAGAACTTGGCAAAATTTGGGACTTTTTTTATAAAAACTTTAATTTCTCTACGAATACACATGCTATTATTGAAAGCATTTTATTAACATTTAATTTACTTAATTTTTTTTAATAATGATTTATAGTAGATTATTATTTATATATTACGATTAGTGCGGTAATGCAGATGATATATTTTAGTTTCATTAGCTTTTATTATTTTCTTCTTGTGACATTTGAATAATAATAATTGTTTTTAAAATAACATAATAGATGGCAGCAATAAAAAAATTTTGTCTTTTAAAGCTTCTATTAAAGTAATAATTTTAATTTTTTACACCAGGTGGTATTAAACGCTGAATATTGGCAATATTGTAAAATTGAAATTAAACAATTTAAAAGTGTTTTTTAGGTATTTTAAATAACGTAATTATTTTCTATTTCTATTATATTAATGGATTTTATCACAGTATTTCAAAATGAATTAATGAATCCATACGTTTTAATTTCTGTGTTAACTTAACTGTTTTATTCACCTTAATCTTATCATGCTTGGATACCATGTGCGGGAGGATATTTTGAAAATCAACTGGTTTTTTATTCAGTATGTAGTGTAATATTTCTATTTTTTATGCTATAAATTAAATATTTAAGGGGTTGTATTGTTTTTTTTCCATTTCATGCCATTTGAAAATGTTCTGTTTTCATTTCTCTTGATCATATTGGTTGTTTGGGTACAGGAGAAAAGAAAAATTCAGCTTTTAGCTTTTTTCGCATAGAAAACAACCGATTTGCTTATATCATTGAATTCTGTACCCTTGAAAACGTAATTCAATATATAAGTTTTTCTTTTTTTCGGTATCCATATTCTTCTTCTTTTCTTCCATATTAATTCTTGTAATTATGTATAAGGCATTTTATTTTATACATACAGTTCTATATTATAGGTTTGTGGTAATCCATTTTTATTGTCAATTCAGAATATTGCGGTTATTGATGATGGTTGGTAATGTTTAATTAATGGTTATATATATATTGAACGTACAATTGTATACTAAATAAACACAGAGTATTAAAAGAATACCCCTCACAAAAAGAAAGCCTGTCTAAATCGGATTATTTCCCCCTCCCATCAGATTCCGTCTTCGCAGGTTTCAATGTTTCTTATGTATTTTATTTTTTAAGCTAACGAATAAAATAAAATAACATAACATAAATTAAGAAAAAAAATCTTTTAATGTTCCTTTGTTTTCGAACGCATTTCAGAACCTCTAGCTGCACGGTTAATTGTTTCCCCCGATCATGTGCATCTTTTATATAAATAAATAAAATATATATATTTTTTTTTATCAAAGCAATAAAATAAAATTAAATAGTATTACAAATTTTCATATAATCTATTATTATAAAAATATTTCCAAAATTATAGACATTACATTACACTAAATTAAAAGGATAAAAGCACTAAAAACAATTTAAAAGGACGTTTCGGATTCATTCTGAATCCCTGATCAACTAATTCCTAACGTAAATGTCATACTAAGGTGTTAAAGTTCAACAAACAGAAAAGCATTGCATTATGTTGCCAAAATGAAAATTATAGTTAAAGCAAAACTATATATTCGATTGGTTGCGATGCAGCCTCATTAATTGCTAATTCAGCAGTTCCAGTGTACCAATCTTCCAACAAAATATGACTTGCATAAATTATTTATTATTATTTTTACATTTGAAATAAAAGATCGTAAGAAAGCTTAGGCACATTACTCGAGGAGGAAAAAAAAGGCATTTTAAATTATTTTTTTCATTTGAATTTATTTTATACATACGAATTATTTTTTCTGCTGCCATATGATAAGCGGAATTGAAAAAAAAATACAATTTCGTGTATTTTCATAGTATTTGTTATTTTTTTTTTATTATTGAAACAAAATCTTGTAACAAAGCTTAGGCACATTACAAGAGAAAAAAAAATAAAATTCAAACTCACGTTTACAATTGAATTTCTTTTATGTACACGGATTTTTTTTTAAACATACATGTAGTATATTCATGTATCTTACAGCATCTACAAAGACGAATATCCGATTTAACTAGATTTAGCCATAGTTCTGAGATGGAAAAAAAATGTTACAAAACTTTGGTCATTATGTTTTTGTCGATTTTCCTTTCCCTTTTCTTACATTTCTTTTTCTTGAAACTCGAAAGTATTGACAAAAAAATAAAGAAGAAACATAAAAATCGAAGATATACTCAACATTTTCTAAAGCAGAGTAAATAAACTAATCACGAAGAATTTTTTATCAGTATAATCAGTATTGTTAGTTGAAGGTTCTCATAAAATACCTTCGGTTTTCATTTTCACGTATACAAAAAAAAATCTCGTCATTTTTAAATTTATTTTTTAGAGCAAAATTTAAAAACATTTTAAACTGATACTAAATATACATTTTCTTACTATATTTAATAAAATTCTAACTTATAAGACTGCTTTGTTTGAAATGCTATTTTTTGAATTTTTAAATTAATTGTAATATAAATGAGGATATTACATCTAAAATTGTGTACAATTTTAGCATTTTTAATTATTTAAAAAAATTAAGAAATAAAAATATAAAATGTATATTAATTCATTGAAGAGTAGTTCATTTATTTATTTATTTATTACGTCTATTCTTGGATGAATACATTCTTCATCGATAATTATAGTAAAGATATTTTATGGAAGATATTATTTCATCGAAAGTAAAAAAGTATAAAAATAATAAATAAGTATATATATATTTTTTTACTATTGAGTGAAACCCAGAACTAAAAGAATATATTAGACTCTTGCATTATATCTATGCTAAATTAAATAATTTATACAATACCTGCAAAAATTCGAATAAAGATGCTTTTTTAAATTTTCTGACAAAAGATATATAATGATTGAACAGTTACTTAAATTTAACCAAGCATTATTTTAAATAAAAATTAGTTCAATTTAAAAACGCGTACCACAAATGAAAACGCACTTCAACCATTTATTGTTCATGGGCTTCAATAATTCAATTTCTTCTGTGGCCAAATACTTTTGTGTGTTCCTGTAAATGAATGATATGTTCTATGCACACCATATTCTACAGTAAGCGCGGCTGTGTAGTTCGCCTCATTGGTGTATATAAATTTCAGTATGGTTAAAATGCTATAATATTATTAAAATACACCGAAAATGATTTTTCCTTAATGTAACGGAATTCATTGGAGTGTTTCTGTAAATGAACCGTAAATGCTATACACTTCATCTGCAATACGGAACATGCTACAGTGATACCCAATAACATCTATCACTTTCATGGCAATATTTACGCACGGATGGCAGATCAACAAACAGACAGACGGACAGACACACAGACTTACCGAATTCATAAACACTTTTGAACTTTGTTTGAAAGCGTTAAAAAATAGACCTCATACAATTAGAAATGTCCCTTTTGAGATCCGTGCTTCTGAAAATGGCGTTGAATTTATGAAATTGTTTTAAGGAATTTCAAAGATGAATAAATTAACGAACATTTATGCAGAAAGAAATGTCTTCATCAACTCTATATGATATCTTTATGTAATTTGTAAAGTGACAACATTTAAAGCACTTTTTTACAGTGGTTAGAGTTTGTTAAAATAAATGTAAAATTCGTCGCAAGAGAACATATGGCTAACTTTGAGAAAAAGTAATGGCGAAGGCATTTGTTTCTATTCTTTAACACTACCATTATGTTTGTTAGAACAAATAGTTGTACTAGATCACATATTTTAATAAGTAAGGTTTCTTGTATCATGAGTAATACGACGGAAAACTTGGTGATTTTATCATTTTTTTTTTTCACGGACTGTGAAATAGTGATCTGTACAGTAAGGCCCGCAGTGAAACAACTATACTACATCTGGCTATGACAGTTTTGAAATCTCCATCTTTGACCTATATAAAAGTCCAGTAATAATTTCATCAAAATTAAAGATGGTCTAACTTATAGATAAATTGAAAAGGGATGATTTAAGGGAACCACTTTTAATAAATCTCGCACCTAACATTGAAATCTAGCGCATTTTATAACCATGTAGACCAAAATTTGCTAACCCATAAAATTTGTCTGAAAAATCGTATTATACCTTTCTTTTGTATACAATTGATTTTAAAGTAAGGAATATTTAATTGTTAATTTTACGTCGAAATACAGTTAAGTCGCAAAGAAGTGTCGTGCTACTAATTTAAACCACTACCTACACAAACGGGGACTAAGACATTATTCCACGTTTATCACGGAAAAGTCTACGGTAACCAATAAATGCAATTTCGCTCCACCATAAATGCAACTGTATGTTGTATTTTTTTTATGAAGCTCGTAGGTTCTTGAAAGGGTTTTTAAACTTTTTTCAACATTTTATTATTATCATTACCTAATTAGTATTTTAATATATTATTTTCAAAAACGTCTAAATTAGTGGTCCAATAAGTGGTTTCGGAAATTGCAATTTCAAAAAGTTAAGCTACTGTAAAATTAATAATTCCAATTTTTTAGACATATTTTATGGAGTATCTAACTTCGCCTTATCTATACTAATATTATAAAGAAGTAAAAATTGTTTATTTGTAGAAAGTAAGCTTTGGAACTACCGAACCGATTCCAAAAGTAATGGTATCAAAATGATGGTGTTAGTCCAACTTAAAACATGGGCTATATCTTATGTCCGTGCCACTAGCCAAAAGGGGGTGCAGGAGCAAAACACGTTCTAAAATTGCGATTTTTGTATTACTGAAGGGCCTAGAAACATGAAATTTGGAATGGTAGTGACATATAAGATACCAATGAACTCTAAGGACATGTTTAAAAAAAGTCTTATTTAAAAAGGGGTGAAAATGCGCGAAAAGCGTTCAAAAAACGTTATAAATGGCGGTTTTTATGCAATTTCTTGAAGTACCTAATCGATTTAAAAAGTAATGGTGTCAAAATGATGGTGACAAACCTTGCTCAACATAGGCCACATTTTATGTCAGAGCCACCACCCTTAATTGGGGTGCAACAAAACCAAAAACGTTCGAAAATGCTATTTTTGTGTTACTGGAGGGCCCTGATACATGAAATTTGGCATGGTCGTTACTTATTAGATATAAATGATCTCTAAGAACATTTATTCAAAAATTCGAAATTTAAAAGGGGTGAAAATGCGTGAAAAGCGTTCTAAAAAACGTTCTAAATGGCGATTTTTACGCAATCTCAAGAAGTACCAAACCGATTTCAAAAATAATGGTATCAAAATGATAGTGCAATCCTTGCTCCAAGATAGGCTCCATTTTATGTTGGTGCCACTACCCCCGAAGTTGGTGCAGGAGCAAAAATACATTCGAAAATGAGATTATTGCGTTAATGATGGGCCTAGAAACATAAAA
Organism: Maratus speciosus; assembly: GCA_963932465.1. NCBI lineage: Eukaryota > Metazoa > Arthropoda > Arachnida > Araneae > Salticidae > Maratus > Maratus speciosus. Next base: position 14,219,148 of record OZ010786.1, read on the forward strand.
TTTGGGATGGTAGTTATAAGATATAAACGATCTCGAAGAACATTTCTTAAAAAATTAGAAATTTAAAAGGGATGAAAATGCGCGAAAATATTTCTAAAAAACGTTCTAAATGGTGATTTATACGCAATCTCAGAAAGTACCCAACCTATTTCAAAAGTAACAGTTGGAAATTGATGATGACAGTCCTTGCTCCAACATAGGCTCCATTTTATGTCGGTGTCACTACCACCTAGGGGTTGCAGAAGCAAAAAAAACGTTCTAAATTGCGATTTTTCTGTTACTGAATGGCCGAGATTCCTAAAATTAGGCATGGTAGTTACTTATAAGATATACGTGATCTACAAAAACATTTTCTAAAAAAATCGAAATTTAAAAGGGGTTAAAATTGGCTAAATGCGTTCTAAAACCCATCTAAATTGCAATTTCAACGCAATCTGAGGAAGTAGGAAACCAATTAAGAAGTAATGATTGGAAATTAATGGTGACAGCCCTTACTTCACCTTGTGATTGCATTTTAAAAAACGTTCTAAATTATGATTTTTGTGATACTGAAGTGGCTAGCAACTTGAAATTTGGTATGGTAATTACTTGTAAATGCTCTCTGAGAAGAGTTCCTTAAAATTTTGAAATTTAATAGGGGTAAAAATGAACAAAAAGCGTTCTAAAAACATTCTAAATGGCGATTTCTACGCAATCTCAGGAAATATAAACCGATTTCAGAAGTAATGGTTACAAATTGATGGTGACAGTCCCCGCTTAAACACAGCCTATATTTTACGCTATATCACTACCAATTAGGGGTTAGAAGAGCAAAAAATGTTCTAAATTGCGTTTTTTTGTGTTACTGAGGGGGAGGGGGGACTAACATTTTAAATTTGGAATGGTAATTACTTCAAAGATGCAAATGATTTCTAAGAATTGTCGATAGAAAATTCCAAATTTAAAAGCATGAAGTGAGCGAAAAGCGTTCTATAAACGTTCTAAATTACAATTTTTATGCAATCGTATGAAATACGAAACCGATTTCAAACATAATGGTTGCAAATTTATGGTGATAGAACCTGCTCAAACATAAGCTATATTTTATGTCGATGCCACAACCCCTAGATGGTTGCAGAAGGTAAACGTTCTCTAAATAGTGATTTCTGCTGTACAGAGGAGGCTAGAAACTTTAAATATACCACGGAGTTACTTATAAAATATAAATGTCCTTTAAGAACAGTCGAAAATAAATTTGAAATTAAAAAGGGGTGAAGCGAAGGGAAGGAGCGAAAAGCATTCTAAAAGAATCCTAAATTACGATTTTTATGATATGTCAGTCAATAATAAACAGATTACAGAAGTTATTGGTTGCGAATCAGTTTCAACAGTGATAGTCCCTGATCCTATACGGGCTATATTTTATGCTGGTGTCATTACCACCTGGTTGGCAGGAACAACAAGAAAGCCTTTAAGAACATCTAAATTCCGTTTTCTATAGAATATTAGGAAATACCAACAAATTTCAAGGTTAATGTTGGAAAATTAATCGTGACAGTCTCTGTTTCAACATTTTTCGAGACATTCTATATCAACTCTGTTTCGGCATTTTATGTTGGTGCCACTAACACCAGAGAGGTGGTAGACTGTTAGACAAGAAACTTGGAATTTGACATGATGGTTAATTTTAAGATGTAAATGTGTTACGATGATTTTTAAAAAATTCAAAACTTAAAATGAATACTGAAATGTGTGTGTGAAATTAGCATAAAAATCTCAAAATACTTTCTAAATTATCATTTATTTGGAATTAGTTTTAGTTCTTCTTATTAATTAAATTCTCAATTCTGTTTATTGCACTTTTATAATGAAGTTTAGCCAAACTGTGGCTTAATTTATAATTTTTGAATTATTCCAAAAAGTGTTCTTCTGATAAAAAATAGTCATGCAAATATCACTTGGTATATTTCAACTATTACGCGAGTAAGCCGCGGGGTTTGCTAGTAAGGTTATAAAATGCAACAATAAAATGCAACCAATGGGGCTTATTTGTTAGAGGCTTTAAATACCGAGAGAGATATTATGAAATCAAGAAAATATATTGCAAATATTTCAGCACAATTTCTTGTCAATATCTTTGAAGATAATGTACTATGTACTGCTTTGAAATTTTAAAATAAATTTTAATTGCTTTATATATACATATATATATATATATATATATATATATATATATATATACATACATTATATATACATTATATATACATACACACACACACATATATATATGTGTGTGTGTGTATGTATATATAAAGATATTAAGGCATACTACGGAAGAATAACACAAAAAATTTAACAACAGTATTGTTATTTCTAATATCTACACTTCTAATAGTTACTCCTAATATTTTTAATATAATAATTTTATTCAGAATTTTATGTCTAAAAAAGAATGTATCCTATTATATGCATATAGTACATAACTTAATAAAAGCGAGAAGTGCCTTTATTTTATTATTTATCTAAATGACTATTAATAGTTTATTTTAAAACAAAGAAGGACTTCAAAATATCTTTATCACCTTGCGCAATGTTAAATGTATAGTTAAAATAACCAACTCAAACTAAGCGAGTTTATTATCTCCAGAGTAAACAAGTTTCTTTGAATATTTATGGCATCGTCAAAAGAGTTTACTTCTTGAGGGATCGTAAAAGACATCGGTGAGAAAATATTGGCGATGTAAGATAATATTTATCTTACTAAAGGCAATGTACAACGAAAATGGCCCCAGATTGTTTTTCTCTTATTTTTAAACTACATATTCTTCTACATATTAAATCGTCCTTTCACAATGTTAATTTTAGTTTTAGAAAAGGCAAATGTGTTTAACTACAGTGTATCTTTTAACGATGTAGCTGAATACATTTTTTTAACTTAAGTATCTATTTCGGATTAAAACTATTAAGTATTATCTCCATTAAATTATTAAAATTAATGAGAAAAATTTAATTTATTTTTATTTCAAATATAAAAAGTTAAATACATTATAAAAAATAATAATTACGATGATTGCACTTTTTGTTAAAATAAAGCTGATCAGGAGGTTCTATTAAAAATATCATTTTGTTTCTTTGTCAAAATTTTGTACATTATTTTTTATGTAATTGATTTATCAAATTAAATTCTAATAGATGGTTATTCATTTTCTAAACGTTAAAATTATCGCCATTTTTAAGAGTAATTATCTGATATTTATGTTTAAAATGATCATTGTAATACATCCATTACATATACGAGTAATTTATGTTTTATGTAACAGAAAATTTTAGTCATAATTTCTTTCAAACACAAATCGCTCACGGACTTACTCTTACACTGATATAAGTGAATCATTATTACTATAGATATATCTACGATAATTTAGGTTCAACCTTTCTATAAAACAGAATCCCTATTGAAATACATGTATGTATTAGGCAGATTTCGTAAGAAATACTACCTATTGCAGTCGACTTTTGAAAAATTCCTTCATAACTTTTCATTATATGACCTCAAGAATCCCAAACTACCCCCACCTATAAAGTTTATATATATGTACATATTTAACCATTAAATAAACATTACCGACCACCGACCACCGACAAAAACTAAAATTATGAATAAAATGACATTATATATATATATATATATATATATATATATATATATATATGATCATTAATAATCAATACAAATTACCATCAAACATAAAAATAAAATAAATAAATAAAATGAACAGAAAAAGAAAAATGGATATTTGTGGAACTTAGACATAATCTTCAGGTCCAAAATGCCTAAAGTTCCACAGATAAAATGTGTGTTTTCATCTTTATATTAGCCATAAAAACTAAAGAATATGAATTTGGGACTACCACACACAGAAAACCGGGAAATAAACCATTGAACACCAAATAAGTTCAAAATGAAACAAGATTAAAAAGGATAGAGGAAAAAAATACCAAATTAAAATCCTTACTGCCATAGCATTTGGTATAACAAATATACTCATTATGCATTTTACTCTCGTTTAAGATAGTATACTATTAGAAATAAATATGATATTGTCCTGAGTAGGCTAAAAATTAAATACAAGTTAATCGTTAACTTTATTAAATATTAATGAATATGAATTAATAAATAGATAGATATAACTATACCGTTATACATATAAAAGTATCGAATCAACATCCATTATAAAATGTGTATTAGCAACGTAGTTATAAATCAAATGCCCCATTTTTTTATTAACCATTGCGCATTATCCAGACAACGCCACCATCCTCCGTACTCTAACATTTACCCACTCAACCGTCCTATAATAATTTTTTATTATTATTTTACAATTTTTTTATTTTTTATAATTATTTTCTAATTTTATATATTTTTTGTAATTTTATTTACGCATGTGTTAATTTGTTTTTTAAGATCATTTATGTACTAATTATACATTAAAGAATATATGAGTTATTTTGAAAAACCATGATTTAATGCAACATAAATTAGTTTTTTAATATTATTGTTAATAAGATGAGAAGAGCATAAACACTTTATTCTACATAAATGATTAAGGGTTATATTACGATATACAGACTTATGAAGACAAGATTTAAAATTAGTAATTGTATTAACTTCGAATTTAAATTCTTTACGTTTATCATATTGTTCAGTTATATATATTATATATAATTAATGAAAAATTATTGCATAACTGGCGCCAAAAGCAGCTCATATCAAATGCAACAAAATGTATTTCATTAATAATTAAAAATGCAAAAACACCATATCCCTGGAAAGAAGGTGTATATCAACACATGTGTATATATATGTATCTACTAAATTTTGTCCGCACAATAAAAGTTGCAATTATGCACGGATCGTCGTCAAACTCGCTAAAAACTTGAGATGGCTAATATCTCGGAGAAGATAGCAAATGGGCAAAATTGGCCTAAGGGGGTGGAAATAGGGAGGGTTAAAATTTTTCAACAACGCCTTAACCCCTTGGGGACGAGCGACACGTATACGTACCGCATGAAGCGCTCAGAATCCTTGTTTTTCCTCACCAATAAAATTTTACCGTAAAATTTGCCTTGTTTAGTCAGTGCATTTTCTCGATTCAAGAAGACACAAATTTCTGTTTTTAAAAAACGGTGACAAAAGATTAAAAATTTCGTAAAAGGCTCCCGTCCCGAAGGGGTTGACATGATTCTGATAAAACCAGCTTTCATACAAAAATGACAAGAAAAAATAAATATTTTTTATTATAGCAGTTGTCAACAATTAGAAAAAAGCAATAAAATTCTCATCAGAACAATTACTTTTCTATTCCAAGATTTACACGTGAAAAGTGAAAATAAAATAAATAGTTTGACGAATTGAAAAAAAAAAGAATGCGTCATAATGGAAATATAATAGACGTCAGCAGGTAAATGTGTAACGTCATGTGAATTTGAAAAAACGTATTAAACTATGTTTAAAAAACGAGTATTGAAATATTAATATACTTTAATATTTTGAGTTTCTCTGAATATTTCGCCAAATTTAAGCCTATTTCATACATATGCCTATGTGTACTCGTGTATATTACTATCTATGGGCGTTAATAGCTTAAATTTGCCTTTTATTTGTGTTATAAATTTTCTTTCTGAAATGTATTTAGTATACTAAGAGATATTTGCGGAATATAAATAAATTGATATATAGGTCTATGAAAAGAACTCAATACATTGCCATTTATGGTTGATAATTTCCGGAAGTACCTTTTTAGTCATATTATTTGTTTTTTGACTGAATTAAATTTTAGGTCAATATAGTATAAAAATCTGTAGATAAAGTGTGTATATAATACACACGGCAGTATAAAAGAATTTGAGTGCATTTCCGCATATTTGAAAAAAAAAACAACTGCTGAATTTGAATCATCAATAATGTTATGTGTTTTCTGACAGCTAAATTTTGGTATGTTATGTATGATATTTTCTGAACTATAGATCATATACTGCAAGAAATAAGTATACTACATTTATAACTATGGATGACAATTGCTCAAACTGAATTTTTTTTTAATGGTGTGTTTTTTAAACAGTTTACATAAATATCTCCTTTTACGTTATTTGACATGGAAGATTACTTATAGTTTCCTAAACGTGTTGGAAAGTGTTTCATACCTGTACTCGGCGCATTATTTTTTGTTCTTGTTTTTAATTTTAATTCATATGTATACTCATTTTTAAAGTATTTCTCTACAAAAGTCATAGCAATTTTAAAATGTTTCTAACGATTCTTTCGCAGGCGATTTTCTTTTAAATATTTCTTTCTTACTTACAAGAAATTGAAACTTGCTTGAAACTTGAGATTTCATTTTTTGTTTCTGCTATCTCCTTCGTATCTGTGATTGCTATTTACAAAAATAAGCAAAAATGTATGCACAAATTTGTATATTTATTGATTGCAGTTTTCATCTGAGGAATGGAAGATTATTGAATATTTTGGAAGATTATTGAATGTGCATCTGCTTTCGAATATATTAATCTAATGGCAAGAATATAAATAAGCAAAGCTTTTAAGATTATTGATAGCGAAGAAATAAAATAATAATATTCTTATTCGATTTACATTGTTGTATTCCTAGTTATAGTGAAGTTTCTACTTAAAAAATATTACATAAGAAAAAATATAAAAATAATATTCTTCTTCCTTGTTTTAAGAAAATAAAAATAAATTGGGCATTGAATGTAAAACCTGCATCAAAATATAAATTATCCATTATTACCATAGCCTCATACCTTTCTTCACACAGCACTTACACTTAACATACCTTTCTTCGTTTCAAATAATCATATTTGAAGTAGAAAATTTATTAAATGAAATCAGATTGAAATTAAGCGACTACCAAATAGACTGAAGTATTCACATTAAATATTAGAAAAACGTCGGCTTTGACAGAATGACTGTAAAACACAAGAAAGCCTGTGCCATAATTTTTTTTATTGAAGGCATTTTATTTCCATTAAACTATTGAATATTTGAGGAAAAAAAATAAAAAAGAACGTAGAAAGTCCCAAAGAAAAATCAAAAATCTCTTTTTTTTTTCTTTTTTTTACGAAAAAAATGTATTAAATACCAAACTTAATAAATAGGAGACCCCTCGAAGTGCCAAACCTAGTAGAAATAGTTCAAAATTGAGTAGAAAAATGTCACTGGTTGAATGTGCCACACGAAGTGAAGTGGAGTGCTCTGAAAGTGCCAATGATAAGATGCGCGGCGACTGGTGGCCATTACATAATTTGATCATGTTGTTATTGTTTACATCAATGTGATATTTTAAAGTAAGGTGAAAAATATTAATTATTTAAATAAAAGAAATGTTTACAAATAAAAATATTAGTCATTAAAACACTAAACGAAAGAAAGCTAGATAGGATCATTCCATGGTAACTTACGTTACATTTAGACTATCTACTGCAGTAATTTTCGTAATATAACAAAAAAAAAATTATTCAAATGTAAAGTTGACATAATTTGTTAATTAAACCTACCCAAAGCTCAATTTGGGTGGAAATTGCTTAGAAAATGAGAATTAAAATTACATTTTTTATGGTTACTTATGTTCCTTTTTCAGTAATGTCAGTTACATAATACATATAACTGCTAGAGTTCAATAAACATTAGGTTGAGCAAAAAGTTCTGGGAATTGTTTAATCTAATAGTTACCAGAATTTGCATCGTATATAGGAGTAGTAGTGGTATACATATAACTGCTGGAGTTCAATAAATACTAGGTTGAGCAAAAAGTTCCGGAACATTTTTAATCTAATGGTTACCAGAATTTGTATCCTATATAGGAGTAAGAGTGGTATATCTATGGGAGTTCAGGAATTTCAGCTTCAAAATGCCTATTGAAAAGTATGATTTGTGTGTGTTGATCCGGCATTATTGGAGAAAATGTCTAACGATTCTGAAAGCCGTCGATGAGATTAATGAGGATGAAGGTTCTGGTAAGGTGACCTTCTTACTTCCAGGAAATCCGAAATCTGGCAGAAAGATGGCAGAAAGTCGTGGACTATGATTGTCTCTACTTTGAAGAATAGTGCTTGTTGCTTTTGTTGTTAATTTGCACATAACAACGTAACTTTCGCGCTTTTCCCAGAACTTTTTGCTCAACCTAGTAACACAAAAATTAAATAAATTTTATCTAAATTGAGCTTTGAATAGGTTTAATTAACAAATTATGTGAACTTTATATTTTGAATTCTATTTTTTGTGTTATATTACTAAAATTACTGAAGTATATAGTTCTTTTTGCAACGTAAGTTACCATGGAATGACCCGATATTTACATCTTAATGTGTTGAGCTAAGAGCCCAAAAGGAATGAAGTGGAAAATGATGTAAGTATCAGAAGTAGAAGTCTTCGTTTTTTCGCTCTCTTGAAAAATGTCTTCTTTTTGATTTTCAGCGTTTTCCATATTTAGTCCTTATTTATTCCCACTATTTAAAAGATGAAATCCATGACGCACCCTCTCCTCTGGCATGTTGAGAGATTTCATTTTAACTTTAGAAATACTAAAATATGATCTTTTTCAATTAAAAAAGTATAAAATTAACACTTGGTATTAAAGTAATAAACATTCCCGTAATTGTAAATTGTGTACTGACTGGATAAATACTGAAAACCACTTTGTCAATGAAAATAAGTTTAAACTGATATGAATCAATAAGAATTAAAAAAATTTCTTAAAACACCACATCCCACACCATTTTCTTCTGGCATTTCAACTAAATGTATTTTTTTTATTAATTGATATTAGTATGTTTTTCATATTTAATTCATTTATTTATAAATTTCATGTGTTCCCATATTTTAATATATGTGTGTGTTTTCATTTTATTATAATTTTATTTTCATTTACTTTTTTTCCCAATATGCTTCCTTACTCCCCTTCTAACATGCATTCTTTTTTTTATTATTATGTTCTTCTGTGATTGGCTGTTTTCTTCTACTTTCCTATTGGCTGTTGATTTCTAATTTCCTATTGGCTGCTTATGTCATATTTCCTATTGGCTGTTTCTGCAGCTTGTTTCCCTTCTCATATCTCTTATTTTACTCTTGCTGCTGCTTTCGTACTAGAAGTACGTCTTCTTTGCGCCTGGCGAAGAAAGACTCGGAAGGCCTAGTGCATTTAAAATTTTCGAATGGTGTTTTAAGAAGGTATTTTAGTTCTCACTTTGTCAATATTTGCGAAAAAAAAAACAAAATTCGTCACACACTCCGTGACAAAAGAAAGTTTATTTGATTAAAAAAAAAACCCTTATGATTAGTAGATATGTATTAATACGAACAAATAAAAATAGGGATAAAAAAATAAATACCACGAATATTTTAATAGAAATAAACATCTGAATATTTCATACTAAAAACAAATATAAAGAAATATAAAGATTTATTTCTAGTTTTAAAGGATTGTTTTATATTTTCTTTATACATCAATATTATTTATTAAGTATTAAACTATTAAAGTTATAATGAAACGATTCAGATGATTCTAAGTTTAAAATAATAAATAAAAAAATGTGTTATCAGTATCCAATTTTCACTTTTTATTATTATTTCTTAAACAGTTCGACGAATCAGAATGCATTGTTTCTCTCATTTTTATGTTTGGTCATAATATATTAACGATGAAGCATTTGCGTGACTTTATAAAGTAGCATTTTCCTGTGTTGTTTTGCTGATGTAGTAGAAAATATCTTCATCACGCAAAATGAGCGTATTCAAAAAACACGATTCATATAATTCTTGCAAATGGATTAGTGTTGATAATGCGTGTGAAAGTTCTGATTACATGCTATGCGAAAATTTGTGAAAATGATTGTAACATAAATGAAGTTATTTCTTTTTTAAATCATATTGTACGACATCTTATTTCAATTTGGAAAATTTGATAAGAATTATCAAAAATAAACTCGATATTTCTCATTGAATTACACCATTCTTTTAAAAGAACGTATAAATAGAGAAAATTATTAGGATCAACGGGAATTTAATTTAACTTTCATCACTCGGACACAATCAGACGGATTGGAAAATAAATCATAAATGTTGTAACTTTTCCAATTGACTAAAAATGTATCCAGGACGACACTCGAACCTGAGAACTTTGGCTTTAATTTTGAATTAACTTCCAACTGAGCTATCTAGACGATAGCCCAACCAACATTTCACTCAGATACAAATTCGGTACTGACATCTGATTTGTCATTTGAAATAGCTCTACAGAATAAATCGCAAATAAAGGAACCCCAATAATCAATGAGTTTGAGCAAGGTCAATTTGAGTGCCGGCTGAGAAAGCCCTCGTTTGTTGATTTCGACTTAAGACGGAGTTCATGACGCCAGATCACGTGATCACGTGGTGGGTGGAGCTTGTCGAGCTAAAGCAAATTGGTAGGCCTCCCCACCTGGCCGAACCTGCCCAATCGGACAATAAGGCTGTTGTTTTTTAAGCCTCTCTCTAGGGTGGCTTTCTCGACTGTTTTCGTCGGCAAAGCGATATAAGTAAGCGTACAAACTTAATACTGAAATCGGGCGTAAATTAACACAGTTGCGCCATCTTGTGGACGGGGTGATAATCCACATACGTGGGCTTTTATTGTGACGTCATACATGACAGGATATCTACCATCCGTGCATATTTTCTAAATCTTTAGTCACTCATGGAACTGAATTTTGTATACCACATTTATTGCAAAATAATGGCGTAGCGAGAGGGACGTCCAGATGCACTTGACACCACGAAGCTTTCTTCGGCTTATCAGAGACATTTAAGCTATTAATCAAGGTGAAAAAACTTTACAATTTTAGTGGTGTGAAGTAAGAAAACAGTTAGGCATCTTCCTGTAGCTTAACCCCGTCCGCTACGTGTCGTGCTACCTTGATTGATGTGACCTCGCCTTTAATCTTGTGGTTACCCCTCCCATTTCAGATAGGACGCTTACTTATATCGCTTTGGCGTCGGCAAAAATCACTTAATCCGAAATCATGAACACCGCTTCTAAGCCACAGCGGTCACTGACGACAGATTCCTTGACTTATACTGAAGTGGAACGTGATTCGAGTGCCGGCTTGCACACTTTCACTCATTTAGAAAAATTTCTAGTTGTATGATTTATTTACTAATCAGTCTGATTGCGATAAAATAATTAAAGTGTAATTCCGTTTCCAGAGTATATTGGAGATCCATTATCTGCGGTTTATTAGGCTGAGCTGTTTGAACTAGCAGACCAGATGCCAGTAATAAATGGTTGTCTGAGTGAATTTTGTTGATTGTAATATCATCTTTATAGTTTAACTGGAAAAACATTGTCAATTAAATCTAAAAGTTAGCCCGGCCTCGACACATTTTCACACAGCTGGAAATGTCAAATCAGAAAATCAGATTAATCTAGATAAAAATAGCGTCATAGGTGTTAGGTATTTCCTCTCAAATTCAACATTTTAAGGGCATAGTTTGTCACCAGACACTTAACTAGCATTTTTAAGCAACCAAAGTCATACGATTTACAGATGACGAAATATTCAGAAAGTATCGAAAATCATAGTGAAGGGAATGTGTAAAGTAACACACAGCGGAGTTGAAAATAAACTTTAATTGCAGTCATTCAGTACTTGACAATTGATTGAAGGTACGAATAGACACATCATTCAACTGTTATCTGTATCAGCTTCTTTTATTGTGCTCACGTGTTGTCTTTTATCTTTAATGGCGAGGCTAACGAAAAACACAGGTGTACATTCCACGTGTCTTTTTGTATAGACCGCTAGAATGACGCGATGCTTTTTTCGCACACTTTCATTGGTGCATTCAAGCATCACGTGACTCCAGCGGTCTCTAAAAAAGATACATGGAATGTACCGTGGTATGTCTTTCTCGTTAGCCTCGTTTAATGGCTTTAAAAGGAAACTGACTGATGTCCCGCAAAAAAGAAACCTTTTCGTCAAGTAGATTTAAATTCCTTATTTTTTGCGCATTGTTGATCCTCCGCCTCCTTTTGTGAATAAACCTCAGAAGAGTCCAGAAGAAAAGATTTCCTGGGAAAAAGTAGAAGGATGGCAAATTTCCTTTCTGAATGCAGCTTGAGAAACTTTCCTTTAAGGCTGTTACTCACTCAGTTTCCGAATTCCCCTCAGTAATGCTAAGTCTATTGGCGTTGGATGCACTTTTATATAAATATAATATCTCCTCGGGAAATTAATTTTTTTAACTTCTTTTTTTCTGTGTACTCTTCTTAAAGGATGCGTCTTTTTTTCTTAGTTTTCAAAATATTTCTAAAATCTATGCTTAATTTTAGACGAAATGTTAAAATTTTACCCCCACTTCGTCAGTTTTTGAAACAAAATATATTAAATTAAGCATAGAGTTTAGAAACATTTTGAGAACCAAGAAAAAAGTGGCATTCTATAAGAAGACAACAATGAAAGAAGAAGTTTAAAATATTAATTTCCTGAGTAGATATTTTGAATGTAAATATGTATCAAAAGCCCATAGACTAAAGATTACCGAGGGGAATTCGGAAGTTGAGTGACTAGCAGGATCAAGCGTCCGCTATATGTGAGCTCTTGTGGTTGTATCATACTCTTTACGTGATTCTTTTGATGAGAACTGTAATCCGTATTGAGCTTCTAAAATATTCATTGAACGCGCGTCATTAAAACCTGCCTATTTAATAACGAGGATTATTTCATCGTACAGAAAACCTGAGATTTTTTAACAATATTTTAGTTATAAAGAACCGTTTCAAGTATTTAAGAACTTTTATTTAAAAGTTGTTTTCTTCTTCTAACAAGCTTTTACTCAGTGCTTAGTTTTCCATAGATCGAAAATTTTCTTCAATTATTTTCTTCTAAGATTTTGGGACGGATGTCTGTTTTTCTTTTATGCTGTTTAACTCTGGGCACTTATTAATCTTTTTTCAGAAATTTTTAATCAGCAATTTAACAATTTTTATTCTATTTTTCTTTGGCATCATCCCATTACAAATTTGTTTTCATTCCTTAGGAACTTCCGGCATTGTAATATTGTTAATTCTTGACGCGCTTTTATCAGGATAACTATTTTACTTGTATACTATCAGTGATATTTTTGTCTATTTTCATAATTTTGTAAATCGTTTTTTTTAATAATTCATTTTATTCTATTATCTTTCCCTGAGCTATCCATTGCCTACAGCATAAATTTTTTTGGTACTTTTCCATTATACCCCTCATAGCATGCATGGTCACGGTGACGTCGTTGTGACGTCACTGTAAGTCACTGTGGTCACGTCACATCTGTGACCAAAATGCCACCCCTCAGTGATGTCACATTGTGACTGAGATGTGAACTTCTTAGAAAACTTTAAAAAATTACGAAAATTCTTTAAAACATGTTATTTACTGTAAAATTATGTTTTCCTGGCAATTAAAAAAAAATTGTGAGGTCACTGTTATATCACTGCTATGTAACGTACGTCACGTCACATATGTGACAAAAAAAACACCATATTGTAAGTCACAGTGTGACAAAAATATAAACTTCAAAAATCTTTGAAAATGCAGAGAAATATTTTAAACAGTCACGAGTTACATGGCATAAGGAATAAAATATATTAGTGGATAGCAAATGGTAAATTCTCTCACTAAAGGGGAGAGGGGGGGGGGGGGGGCATAATAAATAAAGTGCACGATACAATCATTAATAAACTAAATTTTCAGGCTATATTTTATCAATTTGATATCTAAGATAGTGAATGTATACTTTTTCATGATTTCAATTTTATCTAGCATTTGGATAATATAATTAGAATTAGGAATATTAAATTTATACACTTTACATATTTAGTTTGCTGGGAGGAAATTTATTTATTTATTTCTTTTTTTACCGACCAGGATTATTCGAAACACTTCTGTGGTTTCAAAATAAAAATTTTCTATTACAGTTAAATCTGCACCTTTTAATGAGCACGTAGAAAGAGTCTTCAGAGTTTAGTCATCTATGCATTTATTGCTTTAGAATATTTTTATAATTTGTATTCAAGTCATAAATTCTACTTCTTTCAGACTTTTTAAATAAAATTAGCATTTTCCGAAAATAAAAGAAATATACAAAATTTGTGCAAAAGAAACTTTACTTTAAAAAAAAAAAAAAAAGAAAAAAAAAGGGGGGGGGGGCTCGTTATTACCATTAAATTTATTTTTACACCTTTTGAAAATTTAAACAATGGTATATCTAATAAACTCTAATTATGAATATTATTATTATAATTATTTAGAAAAAATGAACTTTACAATACATTTTAACTTGTATTATTTGGTACGGATAAAAAGAAAAGGTTAAATACATTGGACATTTCTTCAAATACAAAATTTTAATTAACCATACTTTCAGAAAATTACTGCGCATTCAAGTTTCATATCTCTTGCATGCAAAAACAAATAATCTGTACCAGACCATCTGCTTGAAAATCGTCTGCCCACAAAAAAATAAACATGAGAAGACGCGGGAAATAAATAGTTCACTGTTTTTAGAACATCACCTTCACCACGTCTACAACACTTTAAGATAAGGAAATGACCATTTTTGGATACACGGATATTAATAGAACGTATATGTAAGTTTTATTTAATTTAAATATTTTATTCCTGATTTGTACATATGAGTTAAATAGTTTTATGTTATATTTGTAAGAGACTGATCTTTAAACTGTTAGAAGCGATATTTTAAAATTCGATAACTGTAAAGAAAAATATCTTAATCTGCCATCGCTTGAAAAAAAAACTGCGCAGAGACTGTGCATGCCTACATTCATACTGGAATTAATATAAACATTAATTTACTCTTACTTGAGATTGAAAATGTATGGAACGACAATGATTTGGAATTATTTTATCGGCTTCTTACTATTTTTTGATTACTAACACTTATAGTTATTATTATTTTGGGGTTAAATATGATGTTCGATTATCATAAGATTACGAAACTGTTTCAGATTAGAAATTAACATTATACTGGGAAAATGTATCTTTACATATTACAGTAGTGAAACATTTGAAAGAATTTTCTTTTAGTGCTAACAATATTTTAAATTATCTTTCAAAATCCTAAATCTTCAAACCAATGTTTTCAGATTTAACATTTGCCGAAATTATAAAATAATAGGAATTCCTTATACCATATCGAAATATTTTTGAGTTATTGTTAAATCTAATAAGGCATTTAATTTATCTATTGAGTTTGCTGTTGTTTAATAGTACAATTATAAATCCTAATTATTATTTTTAGTATTTTTCAAATTGGTATATTTATTTTTTTTTAATTGTATGTAAGCATTTTTTCTTTTCTGTTTGTGATTTTAATCAAACATTTAATTATAGACATTCTGAATCGGTTATTAAATTTTCTTCTATTGTAAATTCATTTTCTACGTTTATGATACGCGTAATTATTGGCACTAAAAAGTAAAATATGATACTTAAGCATTGAAACAAAGTGTTTTTCATGCCTGATGGGAAGTTATAGATTAAACTGCTTTAGTATATATTTTTTAAAAGTTCATATAATACAGGATACATATTATAGGACACAAGTTGAAAAGTGCTTATGACTTCGGTTTGTCTGTCCGTCTAGCAGTCTGTCCGCACTCTAACTCTCGAAAATATACTCTGATTGCCCTGAAATTTTTGGATGTTATTGACGTTTACCATAGCACGGTACCTATTTGTAATGAAGTTTGTAGCATGCTTTGTTCATTTACAGGGACAGCCAAAAGTTTTCCGTTACATTACAGCCTATGGAAAAAAATCGTTTCAAATGATTTTTTATGATTTTACGCACGCTTTCAAACAGAATAAAATTTATATGCATTTATGAAGTGCACTAAAATATGCATTCTGTTGACTATGCGATGCAAAGAATAGTTATTGTTCATTTACAGGGCTAAAAAAGGAATTCAAATACATAATGATATAGGGGTGGAGGGAATTGTTTGCGGCATACTTTAATTATGTTAATCTATTTCATATATAATGAAATTGATATATGTCGCTGAGGTTTACATACTATAAATTATTTCATGTATAATACGAATAATACGTATATAGCATTTACAGGGACACACAAAATATTTCAGATACTATATTGTATCCGAAGTACTGTTCATTAGCGATGATTGCTGGAAATATATTTTTAATTATGATATGCGCTTTTATGATTCACTATATTTATGCATAGTATATTGTGTATATAAATGCTATAATTCCTATACAAGGCTACACAAAAGTATTCGTAAGGATTACTGGGTATGGGCGCAAATTGCTTAAAGGTGGTTTTTAAATGAGTTATGCTCTTTTTTGCTGAACTGCATTTAATTTACCAAGAAATGTTTGTAGAATATAGATAAAACGATATACAGGATCACGTAAAGAATTGGATACATGACCGTCTATAAATTATAATTTCTGGAAATGTGATTTCAGCAGTTTTAAGAGTGTCTTAGTTTGAATTAAATTATATCTAAATAGTGGCGTGTAATAAAGATTCTAGGTAAACTACAGGGTTGTACAAAAGTATTCAAGTATGTTTCCATACATTAGTATAGATTGCTGAAAAATAATTTCAACCTGTTAGGCGTTTTCTTGCTAAACTAAATTTTCCCATTATATAGTATATATGCACTTAAAAAAATGGGAAGTCAAAATTGAGTAAAAAGTATACTCAAATTTAAATGCGTCACATACTCAAAATAGCTCCGATCCAAATGTACTCAAAGTTGAGAAACACATGTACTCATTTTTTATTCATTGGTTGTGATCAAATATGAATCATTATGTACTGCCCCCCTCCCCTCCCCAAAAAAAAAAGAAAAACCTAAAATTTAAAGTAAAAATGTACTGACATTTATTTCCCGTTCAAAGTTCTTAACAAGAAATGTTTAATTGATTATTTATTAAGAAAAATAGCAAAATTCTTAACAAGATACTCAAATCGAATATTTTTATGACAAGAGCATTATTTCCAAGCACTTTCAAAATTATTTTTAAAATGCTGTGCATAATTTAATATTTACATTAATAAACATCATTTATGCCGCCATAAATGAAATGAACCATTACAGGGTACAAAACTATTCGTTTGTTTGGGTTTGATAACATGTGATGTTTCAAAATAGAGAAAGCATGGGTTCATTTTTGATCCAAAAATATTCAATTCGATATGAGTACGTCGGTTTACTTATTTTTGAGTACTTCATTTTTCTCAGTGTATCAACCTACAGATCAAATACAGGGTTGTTCAAAAGAATTGGAAAACATATTTGGCTATGGACGGTAACTGCTGAAATCAATTTTTCAAATGTTTACTTAGTTATCTTATTTACGTCATTTCCCTAAATTACGATGTCTTGTTAAAGCATTCAGAAAATGTTGGAAAGTATTTTATAATCTATGATTAACGCATGATTTTTCTTACTCGTTTTTTTTCTATTTCCCAGATCAGTCTTTTCCTATAAAACATACCAAATCTATTTAGCTCATATTCACAAAATACAATATACACGGGAATAAAAAATTTAAATAAATATCGCTTATCATGCCGCTCTATAAATAATAGTTGTATTAATATCTGTGAGTCTCCATGTTCGTATTTAATAAAGCAATGACAAACCACAACAAATTAAAAAATTTACACATTCTAAATATCAAGCTTGAACTCAATATCAAGCATAGAACTTAATATCAAGCATAGAACTGAATAAAAAAAATATGTCAGTTGATAAGCATTGTTTTTTAAGTGGAAAAATTTAAAATGATTTAGAAGAATAGGATTCCAAAATAACGATATTTTGCTAAAAAGTAGGGTAAAAAGATAAGATTTTATATTTACAGCAAAAGGTTATTTCAAAATTCATCGCTGTATTAATACTTAGAAAATTTTCCAGAGAGAATCCTTCGCCTTATATACAATATTTCAAATGAAAATCAAATATCAAATTAATTGCTTAAAAGGCGCAAATAGTGAAAAAGATTCCAAGCCGGGACTCGAACCCGGGCCATCAGTATAGCACACTGATATTCTACCGACTAAACCACATGGAACGACGCCCAGTCTGTAAAATTTCTCACTATTACAGGTTGGCAAGGCTACAAACGCAGCACAAGGTGGAATATTTATCGTGAGCCACCGACATGCGGTAAACACGAAACTTAATGAAATCCAGCATCGAAACTATATTAATAATTGGAATTTTTTCCAGGGAGAAACATTCGCCTTCCATACAACATTTCAAATTAAAATTGCCTTTTAAGCAATTAATTTGAAATTTGATTTTCATTTGAAATATTGTATGCAAGGCGAATGGTTCTCTCTGGAAAAATTTCCAAGTATTAATATAATTTCAATCGATACTGGATTTAATTAAGTTTCGTGTTTGCATCATGTTGGCGGCTCACGCTAAATATTCCATCTTGTGCTGAGTTTGTAGCCTCGCCATCATGTAATAGTGAGAAATTTTCCAGCCTGGGTATCGTTCCATGTGATTTAGTCGGTAGAATGTCAGTGCGCTGTACTAATGGCCCGGGTTCGAGTCCCAGCATGGAATCTTTTTCACTATTTGCGTCTTTTAAGAAATTAATTTGAAATTTGATTTTCATTTGAAATCACAGTGTTTATGACAAGTTCGTCACAAATGACCCATATTTCACAAATTGGTCACAGTGTGACGTCAAAGCATTGTCGCTTTCGTCACAGGTTCGTCACAAAGTTAATGCCAAAATAGTCACAAATGACACACTTTTCACAAATTTGTCACACCGTGGCTTCACAGAGTGGTCACAATGTGACGTCACAAACGACCTCTAAAACGGCCATAACGACCTCGCATTCTAGTCACTGTGACGTCACATCGACGTCACGTGACGTCACATCGACGGTCACAAAATCACAGTGTGACTTCACAACGACGTCGCCGTGACGTCACCATGCCTTACGGGACGGGCACCATTGCCGCCAAACGTAATAGTTGGCGCAAAATGAAAATCATGCGAATTGAAACATTTTGAAAAAGAAAAGAAAAAACACTGTCGATAGTAAAGTGAGCCTTTTAAAAATATCACATTTGGAAACTACAGACTTTTACGAACTATTTTATCAAATCACAAATATATACTTAAAATAAGTTAACAAATAACTGTTATACAATAAATTATCTATATTATAAAGGACAAACATATCTGTGCGTAACGCATACGTCATTTTGCGAATGGCAACACTTTGAAATTCGAAATAAAATTTTTGTTTTGCAATTTTCTCTATTGCAAATTTTTAAGCTTCTAAACATTGCCCATTTTAAATTTTTACACCGTCGTATAATGAAAAAAATGTTCTGTTAAATGCAATTTGTTTGAAATCTGTATCTCAATTTATTTTTTAGATATTAATTTTTTTGTAGTTTTTAATACCAATTTTCTTATTGTGGCAACAAAAGTACCCCATTTATATTGAAATTCATTGAAAGTAAACAAAAATAAGAGATACTGTATCTTTTTGTTGCCATTTTCTCCTAAAACCTGAAAAAAAAGTTGAAATTAAATTATGGGTTTTGTCAAGAATATTGTCTGTTATTCCGTGATAATGACGTCATATGCATACTTTTTGATAGACGAAGTTTAAAACTGGATCGTAAAAGTGGATTGCTTTAGCGGATACAAATGACGTCATTTTATGAAAAATCGTGTATTTTAATTCTTAAACCTGAATTATGTTTTGTAGAAGTGCGTCATTTTCACAGGCCAGCTGCTTTGAAATTCTTCACAGGTGAAAAAGCTTCACTTTTGAAAATAATGCAATTGAAATCACACACAGATAAAACGCAATGTTTTACAAAAATTTAGAGTATCTTTATAAAAGAGAGGTGGCGTGCAAATAATAGTGATTTATATTAAAGAAATTGATGATTCTCACCTTGATGGATTTGCTTCGCCGAGTTAGACAAGCAAACAAATAATTCATGGTTCAAAATAATATCATGTTCCTGAAATTTTTGTCCAAAATTCTCTTCAATAATAAAATTTTAATGCTATTCTTTAGGACTTTCTACTATAATTTTATCAAATTAACGTAATTTGCTTAATTCAATTTTTTCCTAATTTTATATAATCTATATATTTAAAACCCAAGTGTGTTATTTAGTCATCTGCCTTAACCGTTCTACTAAACCAATTTTACTAATATATTTTTTAAACTGAAAGCTCTTCATTTGTAGATGTGATCACACTATCTGTTATTATTATTTTTTAAATATCCCCACTTTTATATTTTAATTTTAAAAGCATTTTATGAAATTTTTTTCAAAATGATGAAAATTAGATAGCTTTCATTATTGCAGACTAGAGAGATAGAGGTATCTTTATCTTTAGTCATGCTATTTTCTGATAAAAATTCAAAATTGTTGATAAAAAGTATTGTATAGGATTAGTGTCACAAAAGTCCATTAGGAACAGATTATTATATTAGGGGCATAATAACGGAAAATGACATAGTGCTTTTGAAAACACGCATTTTTCCTCATAAATTTTCTATATTGTTTTTCCTTCTGCATGTGTACTGATACTAAGTTTCAGATGCAAGGCGAAATGCTTATTTAAGTGAAAATGAAGTCATATTTAAAAGAAAATGATCATTTTCTTAGCTAAAACTAAATATTTGAACACAAATGCGTCTAAAAAACATAAATTACGGAAATTTTTGCTTTCCGGAATTGAGATTAGAATCTGAAGTAAAGAGTGCGTCTGTTCACATAAAAGATGTTGCTGACAATAGTGTTTTCAAGTTTTGAATTAAAATTATTTTTAAATGATCAAACAAAATACAGTTTTTTAAAATGTGATGAATATGGATATGAGAAGTACGTATGCAGATTTTGAGAAGGTGAAAATTGCTGTTTTTTATCCCGTAGTACCAAGCATAAGAGACTCAATTAATAACCACATCCTAATAATTAATCTTTATTATATTTTACTAATTAAGTATCTATATTATAAAGAACAAACGTATCTGTAAGTAACGCTGACGACATTTTGCGAATGGCAACACTTCACGATCAAATTTCGGTCTTGAAATTTTCGCTATTGCAATTTTTTAATCTTCTGACCATTGTACATTTTCAATTTCCGTCGCACAGGGAAAAAAAAAAAAATATTTTCAAATGCAATTTGTTTAAAATCTTAATTGCCTGATGTATTATATTTTCTAAAGTAATTTTTAAGCATGATTTATTTTTTATTTAACTTATCACGTGCCAATACATAATAATAATAAACATTTTCCAGATAAAGCAACAAACATTTTTCAGCATTTGTTTCTGACTATTTTTGCATACGTACCACTAAAACGCATCACTAATACGCACCTCTAAAAACTCACCACTCTAACATATTTGTGAAAGACAAATTAACGAAATTAATACTTGTTTTATAAACAAATAAAAGAATAATATTAAACCAAAAACACAAATCAACGAAATTTGTAATCGTACAGTTTAAATTTTTAGATCACCAAATAGGATTTTTTTTAAAAATGGAATTTGTTTGCAAAGTTCATCTCAGTTTACTGTTTGTCTATGGTTTTAAAAACTATTTTAAAGCATGAAACCTTTTTGAATTTATCTATATCGCGCGGGGCTCGATTACGAAAAACTAATCCGTTTGCCCTTGAAACAAAATAAAGAGTTCATCCTTTTTTCTGACAGATAATATCCATTAAAAAAACCTTCCCAATAAATAAATAAAATAATATAAATAAAACAAAAATTTAACAGACATGTATAAGCTCTGAAATTATCAGAATATAAAGGATGCAATAGCTAGCAAAATCTTGATCAAATAGCTCTTAGCATGCGGCTAATAAGAAAATATCGCTTTTGATAAATTTCAAAAAAATATTTGAGTGTATAATTCGTATTTTCCATATGAAAAATGCTTTTTTAGTTTAAGTGGGCAATGTAAAATATATATATATATATATATATTAGTTTCCAATTTAAAAAAAATGTTTTCACCTATGTTTTTTAACCTGGGAAACCCGGGCACGATCATCTAGTATCCAGCAGATCACAATGTTTCGCATGGTTTACAATAAAAATCCTTTTCTCGATCAGGGTTAAAATAACTGGCGCATTAGCATGCATTTTAGCATGGTGTCCGTATAGCGGAAATGTACCATTTTGAAATTGAATTTCTACCCCAAAGAATAGGATTATAATATCTAATCTAAGAGGTGGCCATAATTAAACTGACAGTACTCGGAGTGCTCTCTAGTGCGATCTAATTAAGAGAATGACACGAAATTTTGTAAAAAGATTGAACAAAACGGGGGACGAAGAATTCCGGAAAAAAAGGTTAGTTCCAAAAGTCACCGCTAGGGAATGTGTGGCGCTGTGTAACAGAAAAGAGAGCTTAAAAATTGCTGAATCAACACTGAAATAAAATTACCTTTTATTTAGCACGTTTAACGATTTTAGTAATGATTCTGCGTTTTTTAAAACTCTCTTTTCTGTTACACAGCGCCATTTATTCCCCTAGCGGTGACTTTTGGAACTTTTTCACGGAATCCTTCGACCCCCGTTTCATTTAATCTTCTTACAAAATTTGGCGTCATTCTTTCAATTAGATTGCGCTACAGACCTCTCTGAGAACTGCCAGTTTAATTATGGTCACATTGTACATGTACATATATCGACATACATTGGTTGAGTATTAGTTTATCTATTTCATATTCAGATTTATCTTATTCTCTTTACTACAGCCTATCTGTTTGAATGCCTGTACTGTTTATGTATATTATTCTTTTATGAACGTATCTTATGTTTTTACTGATGACTCTTTTTCTGTTTTATTGTCGTTAACTTTTAATCAATATTTCCCACATATTTTCAGAATTTCCGATGTTAAATGTTTCACCTATACAGAATAACTTAGTAGTCTTAAAAAAGTACGTAAAAGAAGCTCTTTTTCTTCGTAAATTTTAATTTTTATATTTGCGTTTACAATCTATAAAAACAAAAAAGAAAAGAAAAACTTTCAGCAGCATTTTTGGAACTGCTGTTTTGCAGTTATCGTCTTATATATTTTTTTTAATTATCAAATTTTAAAACTCCAATATATTATTTTTAAAGCATTAAAAAAATGCGCTCAAATGAAAAATGAATCAGTAATTATTAAAGCTATAATTTACTGAAAAATCTTATTTCTTAGTTATATACATATATATTTACATAACTGGCAGAAAAAATACTTTTAAAAATATGAAAATTAAGATACTCCCGAAGTCACTGAATTTAGGCGCATCATTTTTCGATAGAAAAATGTTAATGAATAAGAACATTTTACTTTTTTTTTTTTTTTAAACTAACAATAGATATTTTAATTAGGAATTTTTTTATGAAATTCTTTAATAAAATATATTTAATAAAGCGTATTTTTCTATGTTAGAATCAATGAAAATATTACTTGAGAAGGAAAGTTAAATTACAAACTCCAAAATAGAAATTTAAATATTAATGGAAAAGACATAAATTGTTATTTTTCTAAACTTGAGAAATATCAAAAATTAAATGAAGACTGGAATAAGAAGTAGAAAAAATAATAAACATAATAATGATTGTCTGGATTGCAAAAAGTCTCTCTGATATGTCATGTACTTTATTCAAACGTTTTATATCCCTTTATTTGATTAGATTATATAAAAATTTGCTTTGTTGTTAATGTTGCTTAGCAAGTTTTTAAACAGTTAAGTTAAGCAGGTAAGTTAAGTTAGCAAGTTTATTTTAAATAATTTTAAACAACGTTTTTTCTTCTTTTTTTAAACCAACTATTTTCTAAGAAAATTAGTAATTCAACTATATAAAACTTATCCAACTCCCAAACTTCTTCCAACTTCTTATATCCAAATTCCAAATCTACATCGACAATTTCCTGTTTATACAAAATTGCTAGAGCTGTAGTTTCTTTATTCAATTTTATGTCTCTGGTATGCAAAATAGTACCTTATAAGCCCCCTACAGATAAAAACTTTACGAATAGAGAAAATTGCGTACTATGAAAATATGCGCAATGCCCTGTTACGTGAAGCTATGGAGGTTCATAGTTCTAAAACAAAACTTTGTAATGATATGGCACATCTACTTATTGACTCTCAGTGGATGAAAATACTTAAAGAGGGTAAAGAGAGAAGAAAAAAAGAAAAAGGTATGAATCGGCTGATCTCGAAGCAAGATAAATAGAGAAGCGAAATACTTTCTGTCAATCAACTGAGGATGTTCCGGACAGGAACGTAAACGTAATTCTAGTAACTTTTGATTATGTTTTTTAATAGTTGGGCACAATATATTTTTTTAATGTTACGTTTAATATTAGTCTAAGAGCTGTTAAACATTTTAGGGAAGGTATTTGAGGCACCCTGAAAATTTGTGAAGCACTTCTTTTGTAATGCCTGAATACAAATTCGAATGTCTGGCTGAAGGATCGTGGCCCAAAAACTGTGCCAGACACGTGTCAAGTGCCATTTTTTGACTACCCAAAAAAGGTATTTGAGGCACGCTGAGATTGAGACAGAATAATATTTATGCTTAGAAAAAAATATTTTGAAAATGACAGACACTTTAGTCGGCCCAAAACCTGTGCCAGACACGTGTCAAGTGCCATTTTTTGACTATCCAAAAAAGCTATTTGAGGCACGCTGATATTGAGACAGAATACTATTTATGCTTAGAAAAAAATATTTTGAAAATGACAGACACTTTTGTTGGCACTTTCTACTTGCCAGACAACACAGAATGTTAAACGCGAGTGCCAGTAAAGGTGGACTTACAGTGCCTCGCTGAAGATCCATTTACTGACTTACGATACAAACAAAGCATCAACCGCGTTGCATCTTAAGATGAATTTCAACTGGATGCGGGCGCAATCACAACAAATCTAACTGTGATAGGCTCTCGCAAGACCACGTGAATCATAGCAAGCATGCAGTTCAGAAATTTTTGGAGTACTAATCATGTAAAGTAAGAAAAAATTGCGCAAAAAGCGACGAAAAAAATCACCGTTTTTCGTGAAAAAACGCTACAAAAATCTTGCGAAGTATTGAAAATTTGGCAAAAACATGGGTTAAAATATAAAGATATTATTTTACCATCCAATGCTAATCTGAAAGAGGGTTATCATAGACATTACTACAAAAGTTTTATCGCTTTAATGAAGAAATACGGCGACGACAACGCTTCAGGAATATCCAATGTGCCTTATTCTTCATTAGGTATAGTATAATTTTATTTTTTATTCCTTATAATAATATATTCACAAATAGCATAAGACATTCATAGTCCTTGACTAAAAATAAATCTTTTCTATCGGATAGATGAAAAAACTCATTGTACGAACTATAGAATATATTTATGTGTACTATTTATATCTTTTACCTGTATAGCTCAAGACAATAGCTGTAGCATCAGCTCGTCTACGAATTTATTAGCTGCATGAATTTCAATAGTTGCCTCAATGAATGTAAAGAAACATTTTACACCAAATATTTTTTTAACCTCATATAATTTTAGAAACTTTTAACTAGGAAGGTTTGAATAAGTGCTCAGAAAACTTTTATGAAAAATACACTTTAATGAAAAACTTTGTCTACTCTTTATACAGAACTAGTTTAAGAAAGCTTAAATAAATATACTTTTATAACTATGATTTTGTCATATATATTTATATGACACATTTATATGACATATTTATATGACATATTTTAACGATCGTTTAATGACGGTTAGTACAAAATTTAAACTGATTAAAATTGCTTCAAACTGAAAGTTAAGGGCCGATTCTGAGCACTGTCAATTTGATTTCGATAGTGTTAGTGTCGGGGACAACATAAGAAAAGTATTGTTGTCATAGAAACAACGACTTATGTAATGTCGTAATGTATAATGAAATAGTTCTTAATCGGACAGTTACTTTTAAAGTGCGCATAAATTTATCCAGCCGGTGAAACCGTCCGAAAATTAAATATCTTCAGCAACACGCAACTTGTATATATCACATAAGCTTATAGAAAAAATCACAAAATGTTTCATTGTTTAAGTTTAAATTCATTAAGTACCGCGCATTCTAATAATCATTTAACAAGCAATTTTCAGGTGCATTAAAATATTTACGTTTGGCGAGGAAATTTTTTGCCCGCCAAATCGCGCGCATTCGTCTTTTAGCGCCAAATAATAGAAAATATTTTATTTTTTAAAGGCTTTCTAGTGAAATTCCGCAGCTAAATTTTACTGATACTTTAAAACATACATATGTATAATAAGCATTTAATAAGCATATAAGTTTAATAAGCATTTTTAACACTTTTCAACAAAGTTAAAAAGTGTTTGTGAATTTGGTTTGCTTGTCTGTCTGTCCCTCGCTGATTTATCTCTAGTAAATATAGTCCGATTGCCACGAAATTCATAGAAGAAGGCACATTGGATATTCCTGAAGCGTTGTCGTCGCCGTATTTCTTCATTAAAGCGATGAAACTTTTGTAGTAATGTCTATGATAACCTTCTTTCAGATTAGCATTGGATGGTAAAATAATACCTTTATATTTTAACCTATGTTTTGCCAAATTTTCAATACTTCATAACATCCTTGTAGCGTTTTTTCACTAAAAGCAGTGATTTTGTCGTCGCTTTTTGCGCAAATAACGCATTTTTTTTCCATGTTTACCACTCCAAAATTTTTATAACTGCATGCTTGCTATGAGTCACGTGGTCTTGCGAGAGCCTATCACAGTTAGATTTGTTGTGATTGCGCACGCATCCAGTTGAAATTCATCTTAAGATGCAACGCGGTTGATGCTTTGTTTGTATCGTAAGTCAGTAAATGGATCTTCAGCGAGGCACTGTAAGTCCACCTTTACTGGCACTCGCGTTTAACATTCTATGTTGTCTGGCAAGTAGAAAGTGCCAACAAAAGTGTCTGTCATTTTCAAAATATTTTTTTCTAAGCATAAATATTATTCTGTCTCAATCTCAGCGTGCCTCAAATACCTTTTTTGGGTAGTCAAAAAATGGCACTTGACACGTGTCTGGCACAGGTTTTGGGCCGACTAAAGTGTCTGTCATTTTCAAAATATTTTTTTCTAAGCATAAATATTATCCTGTCTCAATCTCAGCGTGCCTCAAATACCTTTTTGGGGTAGTCAAAAAATGGCACTTGACACGTGTCTGGCACAGGTTTTGGGCCGACTAAAGTGTCTGTCATTTTCAAAATATTTTTTTCTAAGCATAAATATTATCCTGTCTCAATCTCAGCGTGCCTCAAATACCTTTTTGGGGTAGTCAAAAAATGGCACTTGACACGTGTCTGGCACAGGTTTTGGGCCGACTAAAGTGTCTGTCATTTTCAAAATATTTTTTTCTAAGCATAAATATTATTCTGTGTCAATCTCAGCGTGCCTCAAATACCTTTTTTGGGTAGTCAAAAAATGGCACTTGACACGTGTCTGGCACAGGTTTTGGGCCGACTAAAGTGTCTGTCATTTTCAAAATATTTTTTTCTAAGCATAAATATTATCCTGTCTCAATCTCAGCGTGCCTCAAATACCTTTTTGGGGTAGTCAAAAAATGGCACTTGACACGTGTCTGGCACAGGTTTTGGGCCGACTAAAGTGTCTGTCATTTTCAAAATATTTTTTTCTAAGCATAAATATTATTCTGTGTCAATCTCAGCGTGCCTCAAATACCTTTTTTGAGTAGTCAAAAAATGGTACTTGACACGTGTCTGGCACAGGTTTTGGGCCACGATTCTTCAGCCAGACATTCGATTTTGTATTCAGCCATTACAAAAGAAATGTTGCAGAAATTTTCAGGGTGCCTCAAATACCTACTCAAAAATGTTCAACAGCTCTCCTACTATATATTTTATGGAAACAAACATGTATGCATCACAGTGAGTTTAACTGTTTTTTCAATATAAAATAATGCATGGAATTGGAATATAAACAGAAAATGATAAATACAGGCATTACAATTTCAGATATAGATAATTACATTTTTATATCAATTTTGATGTTTACATTTTATTTTTTGTTACCTTGCTTGAAATTTGCGGATCTTAAGTATCCATACACCTTCAGACACCTTTTTTGAAATGTTTGATAATTTTGCTGTATACTAGTTTTACATGATGATATTTAAGTTAAAACAATGTAAATAGAAAAATATGAATGAAATGTATGAATATGTTGAAAAATATGTAAAAAGTTTAGCAATTACAGAGAATTTTTTTTAATGAAAACATATTCAAAATTATGTAAAAAATTGCATTTCCCAAAACACGATAACTAAAACACAAATCAATGTATTGATATTTTGTAAATTGCATAATAAAGTGTTTTACTTTCTTTTAATAACAGTAATAATACTTTCTTTAGGACATAGACTGTTCTCAATATTAGCATTTCTATCGTGGATGCTGTGGCAGTGTATGTACTAACGCAATGGAAACTTCACAAAACTTGTTGCAACTTTGTCACTTATACAAATGTTAAGAAAAAACTAATTAACATATTGTCATAGGTGAAATATATTCCCTCAATAAATATTTGTAAATGATGTACACAAAATTTAATGACACATGTAGGATGTTTTGTTAAATTGGAAAAACTTCATTTTGCGAAAATGCTAAAAGTAACTTTTAAACACAATTGTTTACTTATTACCTCCATGTTACTTATTACCTCCGTTTATTTTCTTGAACGTATAATCAAATTTAAATGCTAAATTTAAAATAAATAAGAAAGTAATTAAAAGTTTCAACTTACTTTCGGTTTTCCGAACGATATTTCCTGTTGTAAAATTCATCAGCAAGCTGTAATGTAAATTTAAACGGATGTAACTTGGTTTCCAATTAAGATATAGGTACAACTTAAGCAGAATTCCATAGATAAAAGATTTTATTTTAATAATATTGCAAAAGTGAAAAGGCGATAGGTTGATCGAAAATTGCATTTCAAAGGCCTGCGGATGCCTTAACAATTGTTCGCTATGATATTTTCGAAAGTTACAGTATGCTAGATTTTCCTGTCCTAAACTCATAATACACGACTCCTAAATAAATGCTATATAATAAAACGTCCAAAGTCTAGAACAAAAACCGGTAAAATTTCTCTGTATTAAAAATATTTTCTTTTAAGAATTTCCCATTAAAATAAATATCGTACATTATTAAGAGAACACATAGTTCCCTAAATGCTGAGAATAATTCTGAAACGCGGATAACAGCTTCTCTTTTTACTTTCTTCTATCTTTACAAGAAGAAAGTATTGGTTTCATGAAAATTTTCGAATTCCAGTTTTCAACGGATTTACATGTTTTATGGATCAGAGATTCCAAAAAAACATGTTTTTACAAAATGTCTGTCTGTCTGTCTGTCTATATGTGACACAAATTTTGTGGGCGCTCTATCTCAAGAATTAATGCACGGAATTTAATAAAAATTTATATTCAGGTAGTCCCTGATATAGTTTGGTGCTGATTAGTTTTTTGGTGCTGATTAGTATTTGGTGTAAATTGCCCTGCAGGTGGCGCTGCTATGTAGCATTTTGCAGGATTTCCGCAAAAGCTCTATCTCAAGAACTAATTCACGGATTTTCATAAAACTTCAGATTCCGTTAGTCCTTGGCATGAATGGATGCTGTTTACGTTTTCGTGTAAATCGCCCAAAAGGTGGCGCTGCTATGCTGCATTTTGTATTTACACTATTTTCGCAGTAGCTCTATCTCAAGAACTAAAGCACACATTTTCATCAAACGTCGCATTTAGTTAGTCCTTCATATGAAATGATGCTGACTACGTGTTGGTGTAAATCATCCAATTGGTGGCGCTGCTGTTTTGAATTTTGAACTATTCCCTCAATAGCTCAAACTCAAGAACTAATGCACGAATTTTCATCAAACTTCAGATTTAAGTATAACTTGATTAATATTCCTGCTGATAATGTGTTGTTGCAAATCGCTCAACAGGTGGCGCTCCTATGCTGCATTTGTCATGATTTGCGCAATATCTCTATCTCAAGAACTAATGCACGAATTTTCCTCAAACTTCATATTCAGTTAGACGTTGACATAAGTTTGTCATAATTAGGTTCTGGTGTAAATAACTCAATAGGTGGTGCTGCTACGCTGCATTTTGCTGGATTTACACGATTACAGCGGCAGTCATACCTCGAGAACTAATCTACGAAGTTTCATATTTTTAGAATTCTCATGATGAACACAGATTGCCATTTAATTTGGCACTGAGATAGTGAATTTTGAATTATGGACATGTATGAGATAGAAGAAAGTTTAGTGATGGCCACAACGTACTAGATTAACTTTGGATATGAAATAACCCTATCGTGACCTCGAACCACTAAACTGTTAAAAATATTCCTCCAAAATTACGCGCAGAGGCCGGCAGCGGAGATTCCAGTCATACCCCGTAAAAAAAAAAAAAAAAAAAAAAAAAAAAAAAAAAAAAAAAAAATCCATGCCTTTTGTGTCAACATGTACTGAGGAAAATATATGGGGTCGAACCGTATTTTTGCTAATACATGGGCCAGAACTGCAAGAATATGTGGATTGTTCTTAATTTTCTAAGTATCGAAAAATATCCCCGTAAAATTACGGGCAGAGACCGGCAGCTGAGATTCCAGTCATACCCTTAAAAAAATTCATGCCCATCATTTTGTGCAGCCCGTAATTTTACGGGGAAATTTATAATGCACTTCAAAACACAATAGCACTTTACTCTCTGTTTCGTAGCTCGTTAGATATTCATCACAGAATCGCTTTTTTGGCGAGTTAAAAATATGTTACGATCACGGTTAATTGACATTATTTTTCGAAACACGACTAAAATGAAGGGTTACACCCTAACGGAAAAAAATTTATGAGTTCGTAGCATATTTTTTTAGTTTATCAGACCTTTTCTCATCAAATAAGGCTGTTGCCCGTGAAAATTGCAGAGCAAACGCTCAAAATTTTACAGTTTTTTCTAAGAGTATATTTGATCTACCTGATGTGAAAGCGGGACAAGACGAATCAGTTTCAAATTAGATTTTCATTAAGGCATAATTTATATGCGTAATCTTTGCCAAACCTTTAATGCTACATTTATTTTAAAAAATTTCAATGAATGCTTAGCTTCTAGATTTAATATTTTGTACTGAATAATTTACGAATATTTTCAATAAAAGAACTGCAGAAAAAAAAAATTCCAGTAAAATTTTCTATTTTAATTTACTATTTACGTACATTAAGGATACTTTAAGGGAATTTTGAAATATTTGCATTATATCTCTTTCATAAGAATGGCTGTGTCTTTTTATTATTTTAAATTTCAAAAATTATAGATAACAAAAAATATTGAATTATGCTTTAAAAAAAACTTTAAATATGTATATTTCAATACTGTACAGTTTAATATTTCAAATACAGTAAAAAAGTATAAAACAATTAATGTTTCTGCTGATTTTATTTCTAAAGCTTACTTAACTTCATAAAAAAGTATAGTTAATAATAAAGACTGCTTTTTAATTTTTGACAACTGTTAATCAAAAAAAAAAAAAAAAAAAAAAAAAAAATCTATATTTCTGCAACGTTTATTAAGGGTCATTAACCCATTTCTGCTTATCGTCCCATTTTTGGGACGTTTCAAATTTTCATGAATAAGTATATTTTACTTCTCCTTTATAACCTGGAAATTGTATGAAATAATTATTTATAAATGTCTTTATCTATTAATGAGAGATTGACAGCATAAGGTGGATATTTATTTGTTTAAATGAAGGCTTTTTTCGGTGTTTATAAATTTTTAATTTTTCAAGATGGCGAAATGTAAAAAGTAAATTTATTTGTAATTTTTTCTATGAAGGATCCAAAATCGCAAATCATAATTTTAGTTTGTAGACTTTTTTATAATACGTATTTTTTCTAAATTGCGAAGTTAAATGTTCAAGCCTATTTTTTATGCATTTTTGTAACGTTCAAAATATAGGGTTCTAGGCACAAATGGGCTCACATTTTTGTTGGACATTTAGCAGACAGATATTTATGTAATCTCCTTTTGAAGATATTCATGAAATAAATTGCTTTTAAGTCATAAATACGATTATTTTTATTTTATTATTAATAATAGTTATAATGATATTAGTATCTCTAAAAAATTAAATATATATATTTTTTTTTGTAGTTCATAAAAAAACTAATTATAGTACATAATATACAACTTAAAAACTTTTTAAATATAAATTTAGACAAAACATATAATTATGCATATTATTCTACTAGAAATACTCATATGTAGTTTTTTTACATTTTATTAAATAAATACAAAAAAATTAAGTGTATTTTTTTTTAGTATTTTTCCAGTTCATTTTAGAATATTTTAAAGTGATTTTACCAAAACATTTGAGAAAACCAAAATTCAGGCACAAATGGGTTAAATAAAGAATTTTGAAATGCAATGACAAAGATTAATGCGATAGCAAAGATTACGCATTTTGGTGCCTTATTTTGTTCAGAGATGTATTAGCAACGAATTGGATCCGTAAAATCTGGAGGGAATTTTAGGAATATTACGGAGGTAAATTTATGTTTTTATAAAGTGTCTTAAATTAACTTTTAAAGCAGAAATTGTGACTAATTAGTTGAATTACAAAAATAGGAATTACCACTTAATCATTAACTGGTGTTCTTCTTTCACTGGATTCTTCAATATGTATTTCAAATAATATGTGTTTTAACTTTCATTTTTAATTATTTCATAGCTTTATTGAGATTTAAAAAAAATTATAACAATTAAATGAACATTTGCACCATGAACCATGCACAAAATGCTTTGTCACATTTAAGTGTTTTGTACGTTTTATTTGGGTATAAATTCTGTAAATGTGACAAAAAAGACTTAGTACAAAAATCATATATTGCTTGATTACATTACAGATAATGTTTCAAAACAGAGCAAGTTAGTTTAGAATTAAAAGCCCAGTATTCCATTCTTTTCTGCTTAATAAATTACTTATTAATTAATACTTATCTAATAAAATGCCAAATATACTCTAATTGTAACAAACTATGTGGAATCCCATCTTATTTAGGTACATTGACCTTAATATGCGATTGTCGTTCAACAGATAAATTGAACGCATATGGAAGTTTTCTGAGTAATTATGAAGCGAGATAATTACTTTCGCTTTGTTTTATGCATTTCTTTTATTTATTACTTTTTTATACTTTTTCGTAACTTATTTTTTTATTTAATCATTACTTTTCAGAATAATTGCTTTTCTTTTGGTTCAAAAAATGTTTCGAAACTGTAACATAATCGATTTATAGGAATCTTTATAATCCATTTATAGCATCGTAATCGATTTTTATAGTACGTAAAAGTATCTATTGCAGATCCAATTAATACCTGATATTTTTTCGGCATATGTATAATAGATAAATAGAGATATACCACTTTTATAAGCAAAGTTGCATCTTCTGTTTCAGAAATATACTGTTCTTATTTATGAATTCAGCTTTGTATATTTTTTATGGAGCACTTTCTTTTAGAATTTGGCAAAATTTGATAAATTGGATTCTTTTTTGTTCGAAACAAAAAAGTTTTAAATTGGATATTTGAATAATTAAAAAAAAATATATACTTTTTTTTTCTACTGTAAAAATAATTATGAAAATAATTCAATGGGGCCATCTGCACAATATGAACTTTGTAACAGTAAAAACTAAAATGATAATTGGACCATCTGTTAAAAGGTTTTGTGTTGGTATACATAGAAAAATATCATATAACGGAATTTTATAACCTCCTTTATGAAAAATTGTAATTTATTGTTGGTTGACTTGGTTGACTGAGAACCAGAAATTGACTTTCGAAACTTGTGAACTATCCGGAATAGAATAAGGAAGCCGTATTTGACAGAGACTTGATCACCACAGTGTTTCCTAATAGTAATTTGTGCATTATTTATGAAACTAATTATGAAACTAATTTTATACATGCGAAATGCATGTATAAAATTATTGTTGTATCAAGATTTACAATATTCCTTATTTAGATCTCAAAAAGTTCTTAACAACATATAATCAATAAAAATCGCTCAAAATATATCCAAGCAGCCTTTACTTCTGTTATACTAAAGGAAACTTTATAATGTCTTTCAAAATTTAGAATCTTCTTTCTATTATCTTTTACAAAGAAAACTTATCATTTTATCGAAAATTAGTTTCGAATGTCAAGGCACAATGTTGCACGCATCAGAAATTAATTAAGCAGCTTTCAAGTACACAAAAATGCACTAATAACTTAAACTGCTATGTTTATTTATTTCTATTTTATATATAGCGGGTGAGTAAATTTAAACACAGAAGATAAGTTTTTAAAACGTTATTTCTGTCGTACCAACAAGATTATTTTTTTATTTATTAAGTTAAATGTTTTTTAAATCATATATCATCGTAAGTTAAATGTCTAAAACAAATATCAGTTGAAATATAAAATATTTATGCGTAATATTATAACGTTTATCAAAAATTTTAATTGACATTAAGCTAAAAGCTGTATGATAAAGTTATAAAAATGTTATTAATTAAATTAGTTCCCTCAATATGATTTTCTTGGATATTAAAAAAAAATAATGATGTTAGCTATATATTTGTTTCTTTTTGTTCTTCTAGAAAATTCATAATAATATGTAATGCGAATGGGTAACGCTATTGATTCGAATTATTGTAAAAAAAAATCTATATTTTATTGATTTATTAAAAAACTCATATTACAAGTATGATTTACTGCATTTCAAACCATGTGAAGGGATTTCTTTTACGCATATAAGAAATATATTTTTGCCTTCAAGAAGCAGAAAGAGTTTGTCTAGTATCACCTATGCATGTATATTATACTTTTCTGAAATGGGCAAGTAATACGTCTTATTTCTATTATGGCTTGCATCTACTGCACTAAGCATCACATAGTAACCCCCCCCCCATATATATATATATATATATATATATATACAGTACAGTCCCGATTATCCGCGGAATTGTGTGGCAAGGGCACAGCGGATAACCCGAAAAAGACTGTAAATGGGGTGCAAGCACGAAAAATAGGAAATTCAACATAAAAAATATATTTTAGTGTACAAAAAACTTAATAAAACGTTTAAAATACATACATATGCACATTACAGCTGAAACCTTTTCTTTACGTCTAAATCACTAAAATAAAGAACAGTAAACAAGAAACAGTGGCATACATATTGTGTAAAAAGTATTGAGTTACACCTTTTTAAAAGAAATCAGTCACTTGTTTTTGTTTCTTGCTTTGGAAACACCTTTTCTATCTCAAAAATAAAGTTATTCTTGATATGCTCCCCTGGAGCGTAAATATGGTTGGCAATTTTGTTTCACGAAATTTGGTGTCTTCTATTTCTAAAAAAACTTTTCTGTTAAGCTTGTTAGATTTGACTTACCTTATGTCTTCCATTAGTTCAAATTAACTTTCTTTCATCAATATGTTTACCTTATGATTAATTAGAACAGATAAATAAAATTATAAAGCAAAATTAAAAATAATAATAATTAGGTCCTAACACGCCATATCGAATTTGTCTGAGATAAGCAAATATTTATATAGAAATAAAACCTCCGGATATTTTACTATAAATATAGACGAAAAAACTATGTATTATAAATATTTAAAAAAGAAATGTTGTTTTAGTAATTTCTTTAAAATATTGATATAGATCAATCAATAATCTATATGATAACGTATGCCAATTTTGGATTTCGTTGTCACTAGAAACTTCTATAAAGATGTCACTTTTATAAGAACCAATAGGATTTGTTCTACACTAATTTAATCTTCCCAATTCTCATTAAATCTCATATGTGATACATAACACCAACTACCTTACGCTTTACGAACATCAATTACCTTGTCAAGATAGTGATCATCTCCTAACAACGATATGCCAATATAATGATTATTGTTACTTTATAATTAACAAGAAATGATTACCGTAAAATCTGGCCTATAACGCGCACTATCCTTTGACGCTCACCATCATATAATGCGTTCCATCGTATAATGCGCATCTACCATTTGGTACTGTGTTTATCTACTTTTATGTATATTCGCCGTATAACGCGCACCCTTTTCTTTACAATAAATACCTTGAAATGTACCTTTACATGCGATGCGCTTAGCTTTTGAAGTCTAAAGTATTTCAAGGCATTTGAACAATGGTAAACTGTGACAAGCTATAATGTGAACAATATTTACTTATAATATGGAAAAAAATATATGAAATCTCCAGTGATGTTTGATTCGACAGGAATTAAAACAATTGATGTGAAAGGAACAAGAACATAATAAGAATTAAATTAAAATAATCAAAAAACCCGACTGCATAAAAAGCGAACTAATTAATTAATTCTCATCAATATGAAAATATTTTTTTTATATTACTTACCTATTTTTTTATTTACTTGTATTGATGACTTTTAAGTTGTGCTTAATTGTTAGTTCCTATCTATAAACACTGTTTTGATGAGGCCTATAGATGCCTAAGAAGGTTAGAGTTTCAGTAAAACTACAGATCCTGCCTACACAACTTCCAGGTTGAGTAATATTTAAACGGAGCTTCTGACTGTAAAAGAGTCAATGAAATATCGTCTTCATTTTGAAAGACCTATCCAATGATATACCATACAATAGGGTGCGTAATTTTTTTTTCGTTTCTATCGCCATTTTGTATTTTACGGCCGCCATTTTGAACTTATAAAAACACAACCTAGCCTAAAACTATTGGACGATTAAGACGAATCGATAGAGATCTCATTCATTAAAATCCATCCAGCCGTTGGGAAGTTTCCAGAGTATAAAGAAATCCACAGACCCAGATACGCGTGAGACATATAACCTTCTTGGCAGTTTGGTAAAAACAACAGGTTACGAAAAACCTCACTTCACTTTTGTGGTTTCCTGCTTAGCGGACTGTACAAAATTAAAATCCATGTTTATTTTTAAAAGAAACAGAATGCCGAAATTTAATTTGACAAATGATTGTAATTTCCCAAGATGTTTACTTATTAATGGATTAGAGTGACAGTGATGGTGCAGATGAAACATTATTCAACGGTACATGTAGAAATGTGATTTTTTTATGCTCAACTTTTCCCTATTTTTAAATCTATCATTTTTATATTCGGCGTATAACGCACACCCATAAAATTCGATATTATTTTTTTGTACTAAAAGTGCCCGTAATACACCGCATTTTACGGTAATTGTAACAAACAGACAGTTATAAAAGTATGGCATTTTAAGGAATATTCTGGCAACTGCGCAAATAACTATTGTTGTAATTTATTAAATGTTGAAACAATGACTAAATATATATTGTGTGCGTGTATGAATGGTGAATATATATTTGAATTACACATAATTAACCATGAGATTTAAAATAGAAAATAACAATCATAATTAGTCAGAAAGCAATTCATTATTAGTTTTATATTGCTTTGTTAAATAAAAATACAAATAAGAAATAAATTATTTCGTGTAAAAACGCTTTTCTGTTTAAATGTCTAGTTACCAGTATCAAATTATGTATCCTATGTATATCTTTTAAATTTATAAACCATCATCTACTGTTAAAATAAATTAAAGTTAAAATAAATTATGTTTTGTTTCGTTTAGTTTTAATATTCTTTTGATTATTTTATACATAATAGATAAGTTTCTCGGGGATCTAGGATGCATTATTTAAGTATTATTAATGAATATGTTTGAATTTGTTTTAAAGATGAAATATTTTATTGCGACTGTATTAAATTATTCCATACGTGGATTGTATACTTGTTTCGTTTGAAAAAAGAATGTACTTATTTATATTTTTTCTTGTTTTTTTTTTTTTTTTGTATTTTAAAGATTTTTAAAATGATTTAATATTGTTTTTATCATTGGCAATTACATATCAGTTCCATTATTTATGATTATATTTTTAAGTATTTTCGATAAACTATTGTATCGAGATTGAAACAAACATAAATTTAAATATTGTGAAGTTCGCATAACTCAAAACTAATGATATAACTTAAAGCTTTGTCTCTGAAATCACGATAATCAATTATAAATTTATTAATACCAGATGTCCGAATAATGACGGATTATTTAAAAAAAATATATTATTTATATTATTCTTATATTCATGCTACATAAATA
Organism: Maratus speciosus; assembly: GCA_963932465.1. Classification (NCBI taxonomy): domain Eukaryota; kingdom Metazoa; phylum Arthropoda; class Arachnida; order Araneae; family Salticidae; genus Maratus; species Maratus speciosus. The sequence continues at coordinate 14,257,505 of OZ010786.1, forward strand.
TAATTGTTTATCAGAATTTACTATTTTCCCAAGTATATTGAAGCAAACATTTCTATCACTTGCTAATACATAATTTGAGGTTATAATATGGAATGTACAGTAGAGCCCCGATTATCGGCGGAATTGGGTGGCAAGGGCACCGCGGATAAGAAAAATCGCGGATAATCCGAAAAAAAACTGAAAATCTGAAGTTAAGAAAAAAACTGAAGTTAGAATTAAATAAACAATGGCAGTAAAGAATGTTTTTTATTCTTTAAACAGATTGAATAGAAAAAAATTCAATAATGTAAAGTACAACACATGTACACGAATATAAAATAAAAACATGCACTGTAGGCCTACTCATAGAAGCCAACTTAAAAAATCTCGAACATCAGTTTGTTTTGCCAGTCACTATAAAATTATTTTTTTTTTAATGCAAAAAGATCAGATCATAAAAATTTATTTTTCTTTTCAACCGTTTGATTTCGCAAATCATCTACAGAAATGTTTTTTCACCCTCCTTGTAGACGTAGTGAATGAGCTATTTATAGATTCGCGATTTTGTACCGTTTGTAAAGAGTTGTTACGCAATTTCTTATTCTGAAGTTCCATTATATTATTATAAACATAAAGAGTGATTAAACAAGCAATACTTTTTTTCTTTAAGTCTTATCGGATTATTCAGCATGCCTTAGGATGCTGGTTTAGACGATGTTTATTGTATTACTGCTTACTTATAACTTACATTTTATTTTAGCAAACACCTTTTACTTTTCTATTTTTATCAGAATTTCGGGTAATTCGAATTTTTTGTAATCCGAACACGCACCGGTCCCAATTAGTTCGGATTAGCGGTGTTCTACTGTATTTTAAACGTGGCAACCGAAACTAGTAATATTCTTCTATTACTTTCGAATACATGAATTAATCTGTTTATATTTATTCGTAGGGTTTATTGTTACCTTATTGTTGGCTTGAAATTAAAAAAATTAAAAAAATCGCTTCGCGGATAATCGGGCTCTACTGTATTTAATTTTTAACACTTAATTCAAATAATTTTATTTGTTAATACTTTTCATGTACAAAATCTTTTCTGTGACGCTTTTATGAAACATACGATTTACATTAAAGACATTTTTTAAAATAACTTTTAGTGTCCCAATATATAGATATCATTTCTTATAAAGAGTATCTCTGACAAAGTAAAATTAAATAATCATAACTTATATAAACGAAATTATAAAATATTGCAGAAAACTTTTTGTGTACATTAGAAAGTCCTATTAACGGAAATGTTAATTACTTCTTCGTATTAAAAAATAATCAAGAATAAAATCATGAAAAAAAATACATGATGATACAGGAAACACACACACAAAAAAAAAATCATTGACAGTTTTAGAGAAATATCAGGGAAAAAATGTGATATGTTTTCCATCCATTTAATCCATTAATAAATATACATTTTAAAACTTTTATTTAAGATATCAAGGGAATAACCCGGGCTTCCCGGAATACGGAATGTAGGCGAAAGCATCATAAATACTATTTATGATATTAACAACCTTTTTTCTCTGCACAGTTTAAAAGGCACGTCAATGAATGGGCTGCTTCTCGAAAGATTCGGCAAACGGCTTTTTACGTAGCATACTTATATATCGTTAAAACCCGCTGCTTGATAAAAAAAAAATTGCAGTTAATAAAAAATTATTGAAAAAACGTATCAGCAAGTCTTGCAGATTGCGGCTAGAAAGCCTTGTACGGATCTGTCTTTTTTTTTTTTTTTTTTTTTTTTTTGACAATTAATAGATTTTTTAGAATATCGAGTAGCAAAACAAAAACCATATTTATATGAAAAATAGCAATAATGCGTTCAAACAAAGTTTTAAAACGTATGAAAAGCGTCCCGAGTTAACAGCCGAAGAAATCAACAAAGACCGGTATTTAAAATCAGCCTTTTCGATTCTGTTCATTTCGGCGGTTTAAGCGATTACATGTCCTAAATTTATTAACCATTTAGAAATGGTTGTTGTTTTCGGTCGAGGATGGGCCCAAATGATGCTCGCATTTTATTTTTTTAACGAAATTCAACGATGTTCTTTACTTTTAGAAGAATTTTTATTTGAATAGGTAATAGAAAAGCATAAAATCGTTAAAAATTGTTTGAATATGTAAACGAAAGGCATAAAATCGTTAAAAATTGAAAAAGTTACAAAATGAATAGGCGCAAATTATCAGATATGGAAAAATCCAAAGCCAAAGAGCGACGCCGAAATGAAAATCTTCTTGCAAAGCAAAAATCGAGGTCTTCAACTCATTATGTAGGCCATGAAAATCGAGGTCTTCAACTGATTATGTAGTCCATGAAAATGGAGGTCTTCAACTGATGATGTAGCCCATGAAAATCGATTACAGAATAAAAGACGAACGCGAAAAATGAAACAATCTAATGTTTAATCGATTGATAGTAAAAGGCCATGTCTCGAGGGGCTCCAATCCACTAGCCACGTCGTTTTACAATCGGTCGATTCTAACAGGGAAAATTTGAGTTCAACGTAGGTAATTTGTCGCAATTTGTGGATGATTCGGTGGAACTGCTTTCGATTTGTAAACTGTTTTTCTTCTCGAAAAGGGACTTGGAGAGTTTATCGATGAAGGTTTTGGTCGTCTGAAGTTTGATCTTTGCGATCTGTTGTTGAAGAGGATGCGACGGAATTTGGTAGACGAAATAAATTCCAAATGGTCGCTGTAATCTATTAAATTACAATTTTTATTATTTTATTTTATTTATTTTTTATTGTTTTATTTAATTATTGATGAATGTTTTGATTTCGTTATAGAATATAAGCTGGAAATAAATACTGTGCTATTTATGCTAATTTACGTGAAAACCGATTTATCTATTGTAATCGTCTTCACGCGTAGTGATAGATTAAAAAAGAAATCATGTTTGAAAATTAATTAAAAAATAGTAAAAATTGCGCAATTTGCTATACAGTTTTCAAACGAATGAAAGTACATTTTTTCCCTGTTCGACGGTGTAAAAATTTAAAACGCGCGGTGTTTAGAAGTTTGTAAATTTCGAATAAAATTGATAAAAGTTTAATTTAATCGTCGACTGTTGCCACCGTCAAAATCACTTCAGCATTACGCACGGATACGGTTGTCTTTTATAATATAGATAGCAACCTAATAGAAACCTGCATGTTAATTCAAAAACTGATAATCATGATATTTTCTAAACGATTATGATTATAGAGTTTTTTGTAATAATTTCATCATTTGAAATCTCAAATTTTTTTAAAAGTTTCTTAAAAAGCATTTACGTGTTAAACGTAGGATCGTATCAAATTTCATGCTATTTCCTTAAACACAATAAAAAAATATCCGAATTTTACAATGATTTAAACTCTCGCAGTCCCTTGAAGTTTGTTTGAAAAGCGTTAAAATATAGTATAAAAATATTTAACTTAATAGCATTTTCATTGTACATGTAAATTATATATTATAATTCGTATTTTGTATCATCTTCATTAGCATTTTGCTGTTACTAGTCATCACGAATACTATTTATGTGAATGAATGTTACATTGCACCCTTCAGACATTTAGTTCGATGTTCTAATGTCACTTTATCCTGGAATTATTATTATTCATGAAATTAATAATTGTCATCTGCGTTTATGCCGGATTTCTGAGAACTTTATCCATTCCTTAATACAAGTGTTATTCATTAGATTATTTATTCATAAAATTTCAAACTTATTAATTTTAATTTTTTTATTATTGATTAGGAAATTTTCTTTTTTTTTTTTAATCTATGTTCAACTTGAGAAGAGTTTAAGTTAGTTTTAAGAAAATGCATCAAATTTTTTTAATAGCTGCATAATGTCTTTTTTTTTTACGATATGTTTAAAATGAACACAAAACTGAAAATGTAAAAACTAAACTTGCACATATTTTGTTAATCGCCTATGAAAATTCCAACATTTGAGTAGATATATGTTAAAATTCCTCTCGTGCAAAAACGTTTCCACAAGAGTGTGATTTCATTTCATATCTTATTTGTTTGGATTTAAAAATGTGCCGTCCCTAAGTACATGTAATAAAAAATATTAAGAATGCAGACAAAACCTTTTACTCGGTGACTCTTAAATTATATATATTTTATATGTCTGATCTTTCACAAATAGTGTGTGACGTATTATGTTTTGTGTGACGCCATTTTTAGGTTCGTTGGTAATTATATAAATATGTATCGCCTATAATCATCGTCTGGTCAGCCCGTCTGTCTGTCTCTCTATCCGCATATAACAGACCAAAAACTACCCAACTAATGGTTTTAAATTTAATATATATAATCGTTGAAGAATTTTGTCGTGTTCTTTCAAATTTTACGAAAATCGAATGAAAACTTAAAAAGGATTTTAATAAAAATTTTATTTATGCTATTAAATCATGTGATAAGTAATTAATTGAATTATATCCCATGCTAGGTAATGATTCTAGGTTGCCCTGGTGATTACGTTCTATTTAAGATGGAGTCATATAATTTCCGTATTACTGAATTTAATATATATAATAGCAATAAATTTTGTATTCATGCATTTTTGAAAAGCAGCAGTTTTTGAGAATCAGTTGTTAAAAAAAGTGCAACAGCAACGGCAACAAGATCAGAATACTTAAAAAATAGTTATTGTACGAACGCACCTCATTTAGTTGTTGATCCAGAGGCTCGTGCGGTTTCATGTCAGCTGACTTAAGCAAAGTATACATTTTTGTATTTATCACAATATCAGCATGACATTTATCCATGATACTTTCAAAACCAGGATAGCTAATGGGCGCCATATTGGAAAATGGCCGCCGTCGTTGAGGGGAAGGGCTCATGTGGTTTCATGTCAGCAGACTTGGAAAACCATATATTTTTGGATTCACCAAAACATTCAGTATGACACTTACCAATGATACTTTCAAAACCAAGGTAGTAATTAATGGGCGCCATATTGGAAAATGGCCGCCATCGTTGAGCCATGGGCTCATGTGGTTTTAAAATCAGCGGACATGGTAAAACATACATTTTTGGATTCACCACAGCATCAGCATGATATTTAACCATAAAACTTTCAACAACAGAACGGACGCCATTTTAGAAAATGGCCGCTGATAAAGAGTGTGATCAGAAAGCTTTTCTTTTTTTTACATGCTATCGATTGAAGAGACAATAGATAAAGACACGCAAGGGTCGAAAGGTACAAAGAATTTAAGCCAAAGTCTTGCTGCAATCGAGAGATTATATAAACTGCAATATGAGGGCAGCATTTCGTCACACGATTCGTGAAATAACCAAAATCAGTTCGTCAGAAAAATCTGTTCTACATAATGATTTCTCTTTGTGCAGGATCCAGAAAGACGATCGTGATACATCATATTTACAGAAAATGAATGGATAAATCCATTTTAAGATTAAGACATGGTAATAAAATCAACTGGAGCAATGCCAAATCTAGAAATTGTCGAAGACAAATGGTAAAAGCTCACGAGGTTTGTGAAGAGGCTTACCACAGATTCAAGAGAGAATATGTGTCTGCAGACTCAAATCCAGAAAGGTTTTTCAAACCTCTAAAGAAAAAGAAGTTCAAGACATTTCTGACTTGAAGAAGAAACAGCGTGTAATGTTTAATAAATCAGAGTTTGTTGTCAATGCAGAAAAAAATCTGTTTACTCAAATAACGATCACTAGTGGGCGAAGAAATTTGGATATGAGACCTTTCTATTCCTACCATCTAGGGCCTAATCCATGGTCCTTTTCAACACTTGATTGTTCCATGTGAAAAACTGCAAAATCAAAACTGATGGATGTTATGAGAAAAGACTGCTACTGCTGAAAGAATTCCAAATGAAGGTATTGTTAACATCAATATCATATTTTTAAAGTGAGAAAATGTCGCAAAGTGTCTGACAATTTGGAAGCCCCTCGAGGAGGTTACACTGTTAATCACTATCATTTATATAACCAAGGTTCGCACACTCCTTGGAATTTCCAAGGACTCTGACACCACTATTAATGATAAGAAAATTTACATTTAATTTTTAGAACACAGAATTCGCAATCACCGCCTTCATTCGCAGATTTTGCAATATTTTTCTGCAGTGAAATACTTTGAAAATACTGTTAAAATTTAGTGGTGAAGCTGTGCGAACCCTGTATAACACAAAAATAACTGTTCAATCTTTCTGTGAGAATCTAGATTTCCTCAATAAAAATTTCGCCAGATTTTGAAACATTGCTGATAAGTTATAAGATTAATCTTTTAATGATCGTGAACTTTCGGTAGTTGACAGTGATTAATCAGGGGACAGTGATATTTTTCGACTGCAAAAGACGCCCTCTTTCTTATCATTTTCCTAGCGGAGTTTATGAAGTATGTTATTAAATTGATTCGCAGTCAGAATACCTGGGTACGCTGCACATTCAAAAATACTGAAAATGTCGCTCGCCTGCAGAATGTTGTATTTTGTTTCCATGCTCATACGTCAGAAAGTATTTTTATTTATTTATTTTTTTTTTATTTTACTAAGACAATTCATTTCTTGCAGTTTTGAAATGTACATGGTACATTTTCAGGAGTTCTGTTTAAATATTTGGTTAAATAAATCTATTGAAGTAAATCTCTGTGAATTCCACCATCCCTATAAAATCATTAACTACATTTGAAAAAAAGAAGAATCATTGATTATGGTTTATAAGCTTTCGGATATTTCCTAGTGCATGTCTTAAACAACAAAGAATAAAAATGCGTCTAGCATAGGTTATGAAAAAATTTTCAAAAGATTAAGAATATTTTTTAAAAACTTCGCTGTATAATAATGTAAACGAAATACCTAATTAAACATTTTAGAAAACGCATAAAATATTTAAAAACAATACGATTTCAGCAGCGATTATCAATAGCCGCAATAGTATTCCGATTCTTCTGTGCAGTCCTGTGTTCCTCCTATAGATTTATAAATATTCTACACAGTATCTAAAATTAACACATAATATGTTGAAAAAATCCCTTCAGCTCTTTCTACCAATAGTAAGAAACATACTTGAATTATTTTGTACAGACCAACATCTCGTTTCTTCTAATTTTAACTTATTTTTTAAATAACTGGATTATCTCCCCTTTAAAATGATAATAATATATGTTATTGTTGTAATGCAAATGCTATTAAGTCTTCTTACCTTTTCACCAGAAAACATTTCACAGGCATATGCCAGAAATATTTTCGGATTATTTCTCCTCTTACCATGACAATCTATTTCTCGTAGTTTTCTCGTAAAATTTTGTTTACGAAAAACTAAACTAGAAAACGAAATTAGACCAATTAAATGAAATTTTACTCCTATTACACCAATGATATTTGGGAAACTGAAAGACCATAAAAATCCATACAAAATGAGGTCGATTGTTAATAAAAAACTAAGCCCAACCTATGACATAGAAAAATACATGAGAAAACAATATGATGGAATGCTCCCCCCCCCCCCCGCCTCTGATGTATCAGTTAATTCAATACAAAAATTTATACAGATAAAAAGAATATGAACCGCAACCGGATGACTATATGATAAGCTTAGACGTAACAAACTTGTACCAGCCAATTTATCTTAACGAAATAACAGAAGAAATAAACAGTGCTATACAGAAACAATGTAGAGACACAGAAATTATTAATACAATGGAAAGTGCAACAAATTCGATATTAAACGAAAATTGTTTCAAATTAGCGATAAGATGTATAAACAACTGAAGGGTGTACCAATGGGATCTCCCAAATCAAATGTAGTTTCCGAATGGAAAATGCAGATAATGGAAAACAGGATAATACAAGATCATAAAAATGAAATACGCCTTTGGATAAGATATGTAAACGGCATATTTATTATAAAAAACAGAACGGTAAACCTAAAAAGCTTGTTAAACAAAATAAATAAATATGATAACAACATACATTTCACAATTGAAGAAGAAAAGAACCGATCTCTGGCATACCTTCATGTGAAAATAACATACGAAAAAGGACGAATAAAAACTACAATTTATAGAAAACTTACTGGCAACCTAAATATAGTTAAAAACAAGACAAATACACCCATAAACTATAAACTTGCAGCCTTAAATGTATACATTTATAGAGCATTATATATATGTTCAATGGAAAGATTACTTAATGAAGAATTGGAAATTATTGAAAAAATAGAACTTAATGCTGGTCACCCACGAAAAACAACAGTTAAACTAATTACAAAAGCTAAAGAGAAAATTTACTGGATCCAACTTGGACAAAGAAGATAAGAATATACCCCACCCCCCTGCCATTTAGGAATGGATTATCTCTAGAAATAAAGCGTGAAATAAATAAATTTGGAAAACAAGTTCCGATCACACCCAACCCCTCCCTATTTAAAATGATAAGAAACGAAGCCGGAAAGTACGAGGAAATACAGACAGCGGGGGTCTATAAAATTAAAGCTTCGAATATCGAAAATAAAGAAATAACATACATAGGAATGACTAAGTAGAAAATTAATGAAATATATAAAGAAAATATTTGCGATCTAAAATACAATAGCCAATCAACAGCCATCTCAAGAGCAAATAAAAAACCCCTCCACAACACATTAATGAGGGAAGTCGTAGAAATCAACTTAGAAAAATATAACATATGCAACGACAGTACACATTCAACTATCGACTCTCGTTGGCGGAGAACGTTGGCGAAGAGAGAGAAATTGAAGGAGGAAGAAGAAAAAAGAATGGAAGCTGTAAGATCTCATGCGAGCTGCAAAACAACATCCTTTCAACTGAGGATGCCACCGGAGAGGAGTGAAAACGTTATTGCTTGGGAGTTAATCCATTTCAAGTGGTACAGAAAATAATTAATTCGTTGCTTGACCATTTTAAGAAAAATCTGAAATTTTTTGTACAGAAACGCTAACATGATGGAAGTTAAAAATGACTATTATTTTAATTTTATTAATTTTTGTTTGCGCATAGCGGCCATCTTTGTTTCATCGTCTGCAGCAATTTTCTTACATGAAGGGTTTCCGGAATTGTAAATATTTCATCGTTTATTTCTCTAATTCAAGTGCGGATTAAAGCAAATTGTACAGAATACATTGTGCTAAAAATTTGGTAATAAAGTAGTTTTCTAAAATAAATCCTTATTGGTGAAATTTAAGCATAAAGTTTCAGTTTTTTTTTTCAAAATTTGTCCGTTTACAAGAAAAAATTTTTCTAGCAAGGATAACTGTCAACATGACATATATATATATTTACAAATAGGTCGAACGTACTTGTACTCACACGCCAAGATCCAAATCTGGGGCTTGCTTTCTCTTCTCTAAAAAAAATCCCAAATATTTCAAAAATGTCAAAATATCTCTGCTGTGGCACAAGATAAAAATCTGAAGTTTTCGTTTCTGACAGTATTGTATGGTAGTGTTATGCAGAAGAAATTTCAGGATGGAGATTTGACTACAAGCTAAGATATGGAAAGGGCAACTTGTAAAAACAATACTGCCAAACTATTGTTTTGTTGTAGTCAAAGGTAAATATTTATCTCAGTGTGTCATTTAATTTTTTTTATTATCTTTAAATAATAGTAACAGGAAATAAAACCTTTTGCAAAGCTTAGCAATTAATTTAAAAAATAATTATTCCCAAGGCCTACATTTTGAATGGTTTCAAGTAAGTTTTGTATGTTGTAAGTAATTTTAGTAACTAAAAGAAACGTCTGCACTTTTACATAAAGAAAAAAAAATATTTTTATACAAAACCTGAGACAAAAACAGAATAGGGAAAGAGAAAAGCTGTTAATATTGTCATACTTGTTGAGACACGATCAAACGTGTCAAAACACATTCTTCCTTGTTGGTTTAAAAACTACAATTTTGACCTTTCTCAAAATTTTATTTGTAGGAACCAAGTCTTGTCATCTCTTGATAACTTGATTGAAGTTCTTGGCCCTGCTGGCTCATAGAGATGAACTTTGAAATCACTATGTGCAAGTCTCACTTCATTAATAATTCCTATCTTGCTTCTTATCATGCAAAAATGCCCTTTTTCTGCAGTATAAATTTTGAAAGGGCTTTGAATATCTTTACTTTGTGAAAATTACTCGAGGCTGATGCTTGGTAACATCGAATAAATGTTTCATTTACAGGAACCTACCTATCGTAGGAACATGTTTCAGGGACTCGGAAGCAGCATTAAAATTGTGGTTTTTAAACTAATAAGCATGGATATGTTTTGACTCATTTGATCATGTCTCATCAAGTATGTCAACATTAACAGCTTTTCTCTTTCCCTATTCTGTTTTTGTCTCAGGTGTTGTATAAAAATATTTTTTTTTTCTTTATGTAAAACTGCTGAGGTTTCTTTTAGTTACTAAAATTACTTACAAAAAAAATTATTGAAACCATACAAAATGTACGCTTTAGGTATAATTATTTTTTTAATTGATTGTTAAGCTTTGCAAAAGGCTTTACTTTCTGTTACTATTATTTAAAGATAATAAAAAAATTAATTTAAATGACACTCTAAGATAAATACTTACTTGTGACTACAACAAAACAATAGTTTGGCAGTATTGTTTTGACATGTTGCCCTTGTCATATCTCAGCTTGTAGTCAAATCTCCATCTTGAAATTTCTTGTGCATAACACAACCATACGTCAGAAATCAGAACTTCAGATTTTTATCTCGTGCCCGTCAGACATATCAAAGCTTCAAAAGTGCGATTTTTGATATTTTTGAAAAATTTGGGATTTTTTTTAGCGAAGAGAAAGCAAGTCCAAGATCAAGTACTTTCGGCCTATTTGTAAAATAAAATATGTCATGTTCACAGTTTTCCTTGCTAGAAAAATTTTCTCTCGTAAACGGGCAAATTTTGGAAAAAAACTGAAAATTTATGCTGAAATTTCACCAATAAAGTTTTATTTTCAGACACATTATCAAATTTTTAGCCCAATGTATTCTGTACAAAATTCTTTAATTCGTACTTGAATTGGAGAAATAAACGATGAGATATTTACAATTCCGTAAACCCTTAATGTGAGAAAATTACTGCAGGCAATGAAACAAAGATGGCCGCCATGCACAAACAAAAAATAATAAAATTAAAATAATAGTCATTTTGAACTTCCATCATATTAGGGTTGTTGTACAAAAAATTTGAGACTTTTTAAAAAAGGTCAAGCCACAAGTGCTGGACCACTTGAAATGGATTGACCCAATAATACTATGTACATAATAAACAAAAGAATATTTTTTCCCTCATAGAAATAAGTTTCCGCAGATGGAACGAATTCCGCTTATTTAAAAATTCTGAAAGTAATTTGTTCTGAAATTTAGCGTACAAATTCATGTAATTTATACTTATCTCTCGCATCAAAAATATACTCTTTGTCGGATTTTGCTTAGAGAGAAATTCTTTTAAACTTTGAGTTATTTGATATTCTTTTCAGAACTATTATATCGTATAAGAAGGATGATTCTGTACAAAAATATGATAATTTTCTACGCGTTTATTAAAATAAAGTAACATGTCATTACTTTAAATCAACCGCTATAAAAGAGATTATAATGGCGATGGATTCAACGAATTTTAAATGTCGTCTTTTATTTTACTTTTCGTCGCGCTCATATAAATTGAAATTCCTTGTTTAAAATAGTTTAAAGGTTAAAATTATCTTACTCTTGATACTCAATTGCAGTATGTAAGGAATATTTTACAGGAATATTTTGTTCAACAAATTTATTTCAGAAATAAAGTTGGATTCTATCAATAAATTTATAAAATAAAACATTCAGTGTTACTGTTAGAAAAAATACATGCCTGACATTTCTTGACGTGTGTTCTCTCGCGCCTCAATTTATTCAGTTCTATGAATTCAAATAGCATTATACCTCATTATATGAAACAAGTACTATAAAAATTTTGTTTGTAAAGTCAATTCCTACTTAGGCCATCAAAGGAAAATTTAATATAATCCCTTATATTACTTATATTACTTATATTAAGATAATATTAGTTTTTGTTGCATTAAAATATCTCAATTTGTTGATTTTCTATAAGCAAGTAGGTTTACAATGGAACTCTATAGGAATTTGGCGAAATATTAGAGATATCGCCAAGTTGGCGTAACTTTTGGCCGCCAAATTTGGCGATATATCGCCATGTTGGCGACAAACTTGGTGGTATTGGGTGACAGAACAGGGTCCCCCTGTTATCTTGTATGCGGTTTTTCCGGTTGGGTGATCCTATGGTAACCCCTTATTGAAAATACTTTCATATCTTCAATAACCAATGGCCGCCATTTTGTTTCCCATGCAAAACTAAAATTAATTAATTAAAATTTAATTAATTAATTAATATTTGATAAAACTGTATTAACCTCAATTGTCATCCAGTACAAGTTTAAAAAAAATTATTTCAACTTGATAGGATTAATAATGAGTATTTTATGAACGATTGAAAATTTGAACAAGATAAATATATAAATAAATAAATAAATATAGGGAGAGTGTGAGCTAATAGTAGGAATTGAAAAAAAGAGGAATAAGTAATTCGATTGCCTTTTATATATATATATATATATATATAACTCCCGGTAAGTCAGGATCGTTGAGATTTATTGTGTATCCATTTCATGGTTGTTCGTTGGGGTAATCATCTTATATCATTAATTTTTTATGAATCTACACGTATGATAGGAAAGAAAAGGAGAATTTAATTAAACATATTAAGAAAGAAAGTGCGTAACATTTACGACTATCTTGCAATGAAGAGCCGATAGGAAAGTGAGTTACAAAACACATTTTCATCTTGTGGCTTACATCAATAATTTTTAACAAGTATATTTTTTTTCTGCACTTTGCTGCAATCATCCAATTAAGTATAATTGGCTATTTATATTAAAGTAAAAATGAAATAAAGGTTCGGTAAAAAAGTTCAATGTATAATTCAATTATAGTGTTTATAAGTTCTTATGCAAGCCAGAAGAAGATACGTGCGGGCATATGGCTATGCATTACATATTTCATATGATACGAAAAAAGAAGAAATACAGACTTTCTGGTTTTTTATCCATCAGCTGCAAAGTGTTCTTTCACTTTTTACTTTTAATGATGTTATTTTCTGTAGCGAAGGAGGGAAAAAGGTTTCGGATCTTTATTAGGGGATTATAAGATTGAAATATACTCCATCAGTTACGGTGTAAAACAGAACACGGTGAAGATTATTAAACAAAAAGCAAAGTAATGGTTACATTATGTGTTCGATATGCCAGCTTGATATGTTCGATAAGCGACAGCTTCGGAATTAAATTCATATTCAACAATGGATGATTTAAATTCTGAAGGGTCATATTATATTATTAAAAAAAACGCATAGGGAGCATAGAATAGAGTTTTATAGAAATTATTTGTATAAAAATTGAAATTGGTTATATAGCACGTGACGATAAATAGAAATATATGGATAAATCTCAGATACATATAGGACATTTAAAATTGTATTTTATTTATTTATTTATTTATTTATTTTGGTATATATCAATTGATTTTTATAAATCAATTGTGCAACTGCAGTTGTAGCGAAATACAGAAAAAATATATATGTAAACCTACGTAAATAACCAAATATGCCTATTTGTGACTAAACAATTAAAATTTGAAAAACATTTCATATTTTTTAAAACGATTACGTATTTTTCTAAATTATGGATTGAATTTTTTTTTTTCAATGTTCTATGTGAAGTTTACGATGAATGATCGTGCACAAAACTTTGCCCCCTTTTTATTTTTCAAAACGCTCCAGCTTTTTAACTTTCAAGCCAAGATTTTTTAATGTATCAACTAATAATTTTAAACTTAACATATGTAAAATAAATTAGTGTAAATGCATACTCTTTTTTAATGCCAAAATATATTCAACTTAATGGAGTAAAAAAGGCGTTAATTTTTAGCTGATTTGGACATTTTTTTAAAAAATATATCATATGATACGATCATTTAATGTATCTAATAAAAAATTTTAAACTTAATATATGAAAAATAAATCAGTGTAAATTAATAAACTATTTTATTAAATTCCAAAATAAATATAACATTATGGAGTTAAAATGCTGTTACTCCTTACCGTATTTCGACTAAATTTTTAATATATAATTTGATGACTTTTATTTAAATTATCAACTAAAAAAATTTAACTTAACATATGTAAAATAAATTTGTCTAAACAGATACTCTTTTATTTATTCCAAAATATATTTAAGTTCAGAGAGTATAAAAGCTGTTACTCTTCAGCGGATTTGGACAATTTTTTAAATATATCCTTGGATGACGATTTTTAATAAATCAAAAACAATGTTTTAACTTAATATACGTAAAATAAATTAGGTAAACAGATAGTCCATTATTAAAAAAAAAAAATTCTAAAATGTATTTAATTTCATGGAGCAAAAATGCTATTAATCTTCAGTGGATTTGGACAAATTAGTTGTCAGTAGAAATTGTGAATCGTCCAAGAAATTTAAAGTAAATATCATCATAATGATAATTTTAATATTTATAACGCCAATTTTAACTATAATTATAATTTTAATATGGCCTAAAGTAGTCTTCAAAATATTAAAAAGTAAAAAGAAAAAGAAAAAAAAAATTAATCTTGTCAAATTGATACAGCAAAGCTTCTAGCCAAAATGATTGTAAAGAATGTAATTTATTAACATGTAGAGGAAAAAAAATACCGAGATTGTATTCCAGAGTTTTCTTTTTTTTTTTTCATATTTATTTCTTAGAATGTTCAATATTAATGATACATATCACACATGATAATTTCTATTAAAGAAATATTTGAAATAAGCTTTAAACATACAATTTTTAAAGTTAATATTTATTTAAAAAGGAAAGCATTTAAATGGAATAACTCTCTCGAATATAATTAATGTGGCAAACCTATCATTATAAATTAATACTTTGAGAAACAAAGCCCGAAAATTCAGAAAAAAAACTGCTTTTTTAAATGTTAGACATTTAATGAAACCCTTAACGTGATTGGTTTTTTTTTCTACACGTGACTTTAAATGATAAATTTCCTTGCATCGGTTATCTTTCTAATTTTTTATTGAAATACTTGAAATCTATAATAAATTATGAAAAATAACTGTTTTTGAGTTATCAAAGTAATTTGCACGAGAGAGTAAAATGTTTCACTTGGCTTCTGTTCTTTAACTTTTCGATTTCTTAATTTCAAAAATTTTTTACACATTTTTTTTTAATTTATAATTTATTAAGTAACTAGATATTTTATTGTAATTTTTTTTATCAGTGAAATGATAAAGTACAAGAAAATTTCTATAAACTGTTTTATATTTTGAAAATTAATGCAGTTGTTTTATTGCGAAAATTGTATAATTGGTTATAAAACAAAATAAAAAGCTGCATTTATATTGATTAACCATATATTTGTAAAGGAATAACCCAAATAAAAGTTTTAATGCTGATATGAATTTAATATTTATAAGCTTCAAGTTTTTGCCTTATTAGTTTATTGAGGATTCCCATGGGTGCTTACTTTTTAATACCACTATTACTGGAAAATGATTTACACCTTTAATGAAAGAAATTCTGTAATTAAATACGGTCAACAGGATTATTCGGAAATAGTGGTATTCAAAAGTCAGTAGATATTTAATCCCTGTTATATGTGGATATTAAAATGGTTACTTTATTAAGCGATTTTACCTAGAATGTATTGTCAAGGAAATTTCGAGTACTTCCTTTTGTATTCTATATTTATTTTCATTTTTAACTATGATTTTATAGGTGCGTTCGTAATTACATAAATACGTAGCACCTATTTCATCATCTGGTCGGTCCGTATATAACAGCGCAAAAACTATCCAAAGGAATAGTTTGAAAATTAATGTATATAATCATTACGGAATTTCATTTTAAATTTTGTGAAAATCAAATCAAAATTTAAAAAGATATTAATAAAAGTTTTTTTCACACTGTTAAATCCCATCAAACGTAACTAACTCAATGCTATCTCAGTATACGTAACGAATCGAGGTTCCCATGGTGATTATGTTCTATTTAAGATGGAGTTCTATTATTTCCGTATTACTGAATTTAATATGTAGAATCGTAATAAATTTTGCATTCATGCATTTTTCATAAGAGTACAACAGCTTTTGCACTAAGATCTGAATATGTATAAAATTAGTTATAGAGCTAACGCACCTCAATTGCCACATATGACGCACAATTTCCGACTTGTTTCTTTAAAATCACACTGTTAAATATCTGCATAAAACTGTCCAGTCATTCGACCGATTATTTTATAAAACGGTTACCGTAATTTAACTTTATTCTGACCATAATGTAATCAATAATATTGTCAGATAGTTAAATAGTACGGTCAAGTAACCGTTATCTTTAGAAATTGTTGAAATATAAAACAGTTTACTACAAATTTTTAACATTGCTGAAACAATGAAAAAAAAAATGTAATTTAATAGATTACAACGACCATTTGGAATTTTTTCAATAATCGAATAAATAAAAATCGAAAGAAGTTCCACCGAATCATCTACAGATCGCGACAAATCACCTTCGTAACAAAATTTAACCGAAAAATCTAAATTTGGTCCACCAAATTCCGTCGCATCCTCTTCAACAACAGATCCCAAAGATCAAACTTCAGCCTATCAAAAGCTTCATCGATAATATCTTCAAGTCCCGTTTCGAGAAGAAAAACAGTTTACAAATCGAAAGCAGTTCCACCGATTCCTCCACAGATTGCGACAAATTACCTACGTTGAGCTCGATTTTTCCGGATTAGAATCGACCGATTCTAAAACTAAGTGACTAGGGGATTGGAGCCCCTCGAGACATGGCTTTTTACTATCATTCGATTAAACATTGGATTGTTTCCTTTTTCGTTTTCGTCTTTTATTCTGTAATCGATTTTCATGGGCTACATAATCAGTTGAAGACCTCGATTTTCATGGCCTACATAATCAGTTGAAGACCTCAATTTTTGCTTTGCAAGACGATTTCCATTTCGGCGTCGCTCTTTGGCTTTGGATTTTTCGATATCTGATAATTTGCGCCTACCCATTTTGTAACTTTTTCATTTTTTAACGATTTTATGCCTTTCTATTACCTATCCAAGTAAAAATTCTTCTAAAAGTAAAGAACATCGTTGAATTTCGTTAAAAATAAATAAAATGCGAGCATCATTTGACCCTATCCTCGACCGAAAACTACAACCATTTCCAAATGGTTAAAAATAATATAAATTAAAATATCCTAATACAATATTTTTGTGAAATTCTTCAATTTCTGCTGCTCTAGAAAAGAAAAATAAGCACAATTTTTACTCAAATAATCAAATATATTTAAAACAAGGCTTAGAATTTAAATTTAGAAAATACTGTTTACATGTTTTTAAAACAAATGAATTACTTAACAGAAATGAGAAAATGGCCAAGTTACTTATTTAAATGTCTGTAATTTGTTTATCACTTACTTTAATTAATTTGCTGAATACAGATTTTTTGAAATTCTGAATAAACTTTGGGAAAAAGAAATCATTTCCGAGAAAGATTTTAATGGCAGCGATTGACCCATTTCATGAAACAAACTGGTTTTGTCTAGGATAGAATCGATTTTCTATTTTGAAAACGTGGAAAATTAGTGAGTTCCACAATTCATTTATATTCTGAACATTCGACTTTTTCCTCACAATGAATATTACTAATAGCAGAAGAGTATTTAAAAAAAAATCGGCGAGAGAGAAATTGCTGCTTGACAAAACTAGTTATTGAAAAGTATAAAGAAAGATTAATAAGCTGCGTTAAGTGAGACGTGGATTTCTATTTTATGTATAACAGCATTAAGACAAATTAATTTATATATAATAGAATAATTATTTAAAGAAGCTCTTAAATGCATTTTTCAGCACATGAACTTAAAACAACTAATGGGTTTTTTTAGGTATGACTTTTAGTTATGACCCAGTATACCTTCTGTAAACTCAATCTTAAAATATTTTTAATTTCTCGTACGACAGATAAAAATTTATATAGGACTTTGTAATATATAGGATTTAATTTTTTTCAAAAACAGTAAATTTGTTCAATTAATTCAGAATATTTTTATTCTTTGTCAAAGTTGTATAAGGTAATAAAATAAAAATATTAACATTTACTTCCAAATTTTATACCACAGAGCACAGATTAATGCTCTAGCTATTCTTCATATATATTCAAACTACAATGTGTTTAATGTTTTTATTAATTTAGAAAAAGAAACTAGTATGTTGTAGCCATCACAAAACTTTCTTCTATATAAATCACGTCAATTAAATCATTTAAATAGTACAAGAAATTACGTCAATTTAGAACCAACTCATATCAAAGTGTATCTGAATTTGAAGTTTGATATAAATTCGTGGCTTTGTTCTTGAGACAGAGCTATAGAGGAAATTATGAAAAATGTAGCTTAGCAGCGCCTCCTGTTGAGTGATTTACACCAATACATAAACAGGAATAATTGATATCCAGGTATACATGGATCTGAAGTTCGTTGAAAATCTAAGCATTAGTTCTTGAGATAGAGCTATTGAGGAAATTACAAAAAACAGCATAGCAGCGCCACCTATTGAGAGATTTACACCAAACCGTATAAAGTGTCAATTCATGTCAAGGACTAACAGATTCTAAAATTTGATGAAAATTCGTGCATTAGTTCTTGAGATACACCTATAGTGGAAATTCTGAAAAATACAGCATAGCAGCGCCACCTGATGAGCGACTTACACCAAAATGTACAATATGTCAATTCATGTCAAGGATTAACTGATTCTGAAGTTTGGTGAAAAGCATTGCATTAGTTCTTGAGATACAGATATAATGGAAATTCTGAAAAGTGTAGCATAGCAGCGTCACCTGTTAAGCGATTTGCACCCAAACACAAAATGCTCTAATTCAAATCAAAGTATAGTTAAATCTGAAGTTTGATGAAAATCCCAACATTACTTGTTGAGATAGAGCTCTTTCAGAAATCGTAAAAAATGCAGTATAGCAGCGCCACCTGTTGAGTGATTTGCACCAAAATGTACAAAATTTCAATGCATGTCAAGGCATATATGAATCCAAAGTTTGATGAAAATCCGTTCATTAGCTGTGGAGATTGAGCTATTGGGGAAATCGTGAAAAAGGCTGCATAGCAGCGCCACATCTTGAGCGATTTACACCAAAAACTAATCAGCACCAATTTATATCAGGGGCTAACTGAATATAATTTTTTATTAAATTCCGTGTATTAGTTCATGAGATAGAAACACCCACAAAATTTGTGTCACATACAGACAGCAGAATCACAGATGCACACACTCACAGACAGACATTTTGTAAAAACATGTTTTTCGGAATCTCTGATCCCTAAAACGTGTAAATCCGTCGAAAACCGAAAGTCGAAAATTTTCACGAATCCAATACTTTTTTGTAAAGATAGAAGAAAGTAAAAAAGAGCAGGAGCAGGTGCAAATAATCTTGTTGATTTACTAAGTGTTGATTATTTATTGAATAAGTACACAGAAATATAGACACATAAATAGTTCAACGAAAAAGTTTTTTTTGTTTGCTGCATTGAGAATTTCAGCGTAGTTGACTGTTAAGTCATTGTGTAATCTACTATTTCTATAGACGGGTTACCTTTTCAAGTACTATAGTAAGTATCATCAAAACGACAAGTACCATAAATAGTACTAAAAAAACGGAGATTCTACTGGCAATCTAGACGCCAGTACTATTTCCGTATTTTTACGGAAAATTTTTCAAAAAATTTACAGAAATATTTCCATTTTAATTTTAAATAAACGGAAGTTTTTCTGTAATTTATGGGGAAATTTTTCCGTTAAAATACGGAAATAGTACTGATGTCTAGATTGTCTGTAGAATCTCCGTTTTTTAGTCCTTTTTTTTTTCTTTTACAGTGGACACACACAAATTTTGTAGAAACTGGACCTCATTCATGATAACTAATATTAATAATATATAAGATATTTTAAAGCGCCAGTATATAAAAATTATGTACAGCACAATGGTCATTTTGTAGATGTAAAATGTTGTTATCCAATAAAAAGAACAAGTGATAATTCGTACTGCTTCATTAAATTTAAATTAAAACCTTTGAGGGCAATCAATAATTCCTTGATCCGTTACGTATACATTAGTATTTGAGAAAGTGAACGTTATTGGATAAAGACATGCACTGAAACCTCAGTTCGAAGTACGAGATTTTTCATGTATAAAATATTTGTATTAGCAGAAAGTATGCGTATTTACATCATGCATTTGACCATTTTCTTTTAGACCGTAAGAAAAATTATAATAAACATTTTTTGTAACATATTCATTCATGCATAAACTAAAAAACCTATTTAGGGAACCAAATTTTCAAAGTGTTTCATTTTAGTGCAGTGGTACTATTATTTCAAAATCCAGGATTCATACGAATTTGTTGCAAAACAATGCGTTAATGATATAACGTAATGAAGTATTCATGGAACCATTACGAAACCAAAACCCTTCCAATGAAAATCGAATTACAAAAATTGGAGCATCTTTTAGAAAGGTATGTTGTGCTAATTAGAATTAACAAAAATGTAAAACTGGGTAAACTCCTATTCTGAAGTCCATTAACCTTTAACT
This sequence comes from Maratus speciosus, assembly GCA_963932465.1. NCBI lineage: Eukaryota > Metazoa > Arthropoda > Arachnida > Araneae > Salticidae > Maratus > Maratus speciosus. Next base: position 14,278,265 of record OZ010786.1, read on the forward strand.
GATGTGACTAAAATTTGCCACACAACAGATGTGATGTGGTCTCTTAGACCGCTCGAATAAAATGAATAAAAAAAGATCACTTAAATGGTTGAATTTACTTAAATTTTGTCCCAACAAGGTCCTTGTACTTCTCTTAGGAGCATGTGAATTAAATTGCATGAAAAAATTATTTTATTCATATTATTTAACTTCAGTACAGAAAAAATTACTTTTTTTTTTTTCAAAATAAACTGTAGTTTCTTAATTTTGCTAATTAAATATAAATATTAATCGTGTACAAAATTGTTTAGAAATTATTGTTGCAACAAAATATGAAAATTGAAATGTAGTGTTTATTTAAAAAAAATAATATTTACCCTACGAATATGCAAGAGTCAAAGTACATCATTATCGCAATCAATACACATTTTTTGCGTACATTTAATGTATATAAAATGCACTTATAAGTAGTTTTCTCTAAACTATTATTTCGGTAATAAAAATTATGTTTAACTCCATCAGAAATATTTACATTTTCAGAATCGGAAAGTTCAGAATTCTCATCGTGATCTCTTCCGTCAATAAAATCAGCATCGTCGGAACATTCAATATTGGAAAATTCTTGATCTGACCAGTTGTTCATAATATCTTAGTCCTCCCCACTTAATCGGGTCACGGATAATCGAATATCCCGCTTATTCGAATAGAATATTCCGGAACCGAATTTATTCCCATTGGTTCTATGTTATGTTCCCCGCTTAAACCAAGTACCTTTTACGAAAGTCCCCGCTTAATCGAATAACAACTGTGCGACCTATGTTTGAAAATAGGCATGGAAAGCACGTTTCAGCTGGTATTTCCTTCCACCTTTTGTCATTTTCGGATCCTTTAGGCTTAAAACTAATTTTCAGTTCTTCCCGCATTGATTTCGGCCAGCAGGTGTATAATGGACAGGTCAAATGATTTCCCACCTTAATCTCCCCACCATCACTTCTTGCTGTTAACTAGGCTTTAATGGCAATGCGCCGTCACTCGAGATGGTAGTTGTAATATTTTGCACTCATTCGAAAAATAACTAGATAATTATTCCTTTAAAATTCCACTTAAATAAAGCACTTTCAACGATTTTTTTTTTTAAGGCAGTATAAGTAACGTAAATTAGAAGCAGCAAAGTTTTGACCAAATTCACACGAGCGTCATTAAATGTGAAGTAAACCATATAAATGTATGTACTGACATTAAATTAATACGTATTTACTTTATATTAGCATTTCTATTTATTTTAGTTTATTATTCTATTAACGATTTATTATGCTGTTAATTAAATATATCGTAGATGGTTATTTTGCCTTTTTACTACGCATTAAATATTGCAGTTATGATTCCCCGTTTAATCAAATAACTCGCTTAATCGAATATTATTTCTGGAACCGCCAATATTCGTTTAAACGGGACGACTGTATTTCCTTCTGGCTGAGGAAAGTAGAACGTTTTCGAGGTTGCAACGCAATCATATCACACAAAAAAAAAAAAAATAGACATTAAAGAAAAAAAAAATAAAGTACAACTAATCACGAGTATTGTACTACAGTTTCAAATAGTCACACAACTCATGTGATGCGGTCTAACAGACCCCAGAGTAACAAATAACACGTTTAAAATCAACTCACAGAATTATCGCTTTGTGTGTGACCATGACTAGCTGGTGGAAGAAGGTACGGGCAAGTAATATTTGCAATTTTAAGGGGTGTAACTGCGTATAGCTGGGAGTCGCAGGGTCTGTGAGACCGCTTGACATCAGTTAAATGTTAAAAATCGTCTATGTCAGCTAGTTTAATAATGCAAAACAGTGTAAGACAATTTTTTTAACAGTTGAAATTCAAGAAGGTAAGAAATTTGGGAAGCGGAAAAGTGTGGAGACGATTTTTTTTTTTTTTTTTTTTTTTGCTATTTAGGTGTCCTGCACTTGATAATCCCTGAACCACTGATTAGAAGCTTCTATCAGGATGTGCGACCTTAAAAGCCTGCGTAACTATAGAATACTGTCATTACGACTATGGAGAATTCAATGTACAGTGGAGGCCAAAATTGTGGACACTTTTGGAAATTTGTATGTTTTCTAGATTTGTATACTTATAGAAAATGTTAAGTTAAAAAAAAAAAAAAACTCTGATACATCATTTTAAAGAGAATTTAATACTAATTTCGATACAAAAAACAAAATTCAAATATTTTCAATACAAAATCAAATAATCAGCAGTAATTATTGAGATACATTAGATACTGATGATTGCATTGAGCTATCAGTAGTGACCTTTATTTTTTATTACAGCTTCACACCGATATTTCTTTGAGCTTATGAGAGTTTTAAGGGTCTTCCTTCGTTATTACAGGAGGCTAGTAAACAATTATAGCCTCAATTATTTCTCTGTTATTTGGTAGGTGCAAGTTCTCAAACGGGCGATCACAAGTTCTAATAGGATGGGGGTCAGAACTGTTTACTGGACATGGCAACAATTCAATGCTCTTTGTATTAAACCAACCTTTCGATATATTTGCTTGTGAAAAGGAGCACAATCCTGCTGAAAAATAAATGAAGTGTTGTTGGGAAAGATAATCCTGATAGACCGGGAGCCGGCAGCACAGACAATCACCTCATCGAGTTCACGGATAAAATTTTAGGATTAGTTAAATCTTGATCCGCATATTAAAATGCAGTCGGTCTGCCAAGTCATATCTTGGTGTAAAACATCTGAAAACACGATTTTAGCGGTTGACTCGTAGGTTTACCATTGTGTTTTCCTGCACCAAAAGGTATGAAAACATGGAAGACTCGGAGCAGGAAAACACAATAGTAAACCTACGAGTCAGCCGCTAAAATCGGGTTTCAGGTGTTTTCCACCAAGATATGACTTTGCAGACCGATTGTGTTTTAATATGCGAATCAATATTTCCTACAGTTTCATCCATGAACTCGATGAGGTGATTGTCTGTGCTGCCGGCTCCGGGTTTATGATGGAAGGTTTAAGTTTTAGTTCTAGAAAAGTGTCAATATATTTTCTTGCATTCAGTGTCCCATAGATTATATGAATCCGACAAATACCGTTTACTGACAAGCATAACAAAATCATGATACTAACTTGACTCCTCACAGTTGCTTGAATACAGCCAGAATGTAGCTCTTTTCTACGTCTTACATATTTTTGCTCATCACTACCGAAAAACAATATTTTAGTTTCATCACTCCATATAACACGTGACCAACGATCATCTGTCCAATTAATGTGTTCCACTGAACACTGTAGTCTTTTTTGCTATGCTGTAAATTGAAATACGGCTTTTTTTCGTGGAATTCTACCTTTTAGTCCAACGTATGATTAAACTAAAACATAATTTGAAGATCAAATAAAAAATAAAAACATTTATTTCCTACATTGTTTAAGTCCGAGAAGGGACGGATATTAAGATGTTTCATTCAATTAGTTCTACATTTAATGTTCATATTTTGTAACAAATTTCTTAAGCCAATTGAAGATTAAAAAATATAAATAAAATTCGTAAAATATGATACTTAAAACACCCTAAAAATTAGATTCCGTTCAAATGAAATTGAAATAAATCTTAGACTTCTTCCATTTTTAATTGAAAATTTTTGTATTGCAGATTTTGTATTATGTTTATGACAATTGTACATAAAATGATAAAATGTGTGCAAAATATAAAACCAAAAAAAAAGGTCTAAAATTTATTTCGATTTCATTTGAACGGAATCTAATTTTTTAGGGTGATTTAAGTATCATATATTGTATGAATTTTATTTTTATTTTTTAATCTTCAATTTGCTTAACTAATTTGTTACAAAAAATTAACATTAAATGTAGAACTAATTGAATGAAATATCTTAATATCTGTCCCTTCTCGGGCTTAAACAATGTAGGAAATAACTGTTTCATTTATTTATTTATTTGTTCAAATTATGTTTTAGTTTAATATGTCAAATTTTTTTTAATAACTACTGCATTCAAACGAACTCATTTCAAAATTAATAGAGGGTATCATCATCAGGCTTTGATGTATGCGGTATTGCATCACAATGTGTGATGTAGTTAACCAATGTATAATTCAAAATATTTCACTACTGTAGTAATGCAGGTTGCTATAGTTCGGACAAAAACTTCCAATCTGAACGTAAAAAATCTATAATCAAAACAGAAAAAATTAACTTAACTTAAATTCAGATACTCTATTTCCCAGTCAGGAACACTATGAATGCAAAAATAAATTGTGTTGAATCCTTACTGCTAATAGTGGCCGAGAGGTTCTGCTCTCGAAGCTGGTAGACAGGAGGTGCTGGGTTCGATCCCAATCGCGCCCGTCGGCCTAATCGTTCGGAGTTTCCGTGGTTTTCTTCAAGCCGTGGATCTTCCATGCGTTAATACGGATTAGGTTCCCTTAGAAAGACCCCACGGAGGGCACTCCCCCCGGGCCTATATCCCTCGTGTAGATAATTGGCCGTCAAAAATCAACCCAACCCTTACTGCTAATATTTAACAATATTATAGATGTGATAGAGTAAAAAAGAAAAAATAAAAGTTTTACTTAAATTTTGTTACCTTATTCTCGCCCAAGGGGTGATGTAAACACATCAGAAAATCATTACGTAAGTTTAACTTGGGGTATAAATAGTTCTCATCTCGGAAAAAAAATACATTTTAAAATTTAAGTTATGTAATTCCTCACTAAGTTCGCTACCAGCGTAATAATAGCTATCCATTTGAAACTTTTTACTAAAACATAAACTTGACCAAAGCAAAAAGTTGTTCTGAAAATATCCTTTTTATTTCCACTATGACGCCATATTCACCTTTTTAATTCTTAAAAAAAAAAAAAAAAAAAAAAAAAAAAAATCAATTTAATATTTCACGTGAAAATCATTCAACTAAGAAGAAAAAAAACTATTATTAAGGCTTTGGAAATTTTTGCAACAATGAAGAAAAAATGTTACATTTTCTATGAAAAAAGTCCGTTGATTCTCAATGAAAAAAGCGAAATTCGGAATTACTAAGAAATATATTTGAATAATGTAAAAAATATTGGCTCATGTTTCTTTCTGGGTTATAATTCACCCATATGCAAGGCATTTTACCATTCAATTTTACCCTGACGTCACGCAAACCTTTTTATACTTTAAATTTATAATATAATTATAATTAGTAAAGAATAAAAAATGAGTGGCATCAGGGACAAAAATTTGGGAAGTAAAAATGAAAAAGATATGGTCTTCATAGGCTTTTGCATGTTAAATTAACATTGAGAAGTGACACTGGAAATAAATAAATATTGCGCTGCCGCGCAATACTTAAATAAACTTCTCCGGATTGTTCTTGAACTGACATAAACACCAGCATCATTCAGTACATTTCTGACGGCCGCTGATGATATTTTTATACCATAGAGACATAACCTTTTTTATTCTTCTGTCATCAACGGATATGGTGCAACTTTTTTGGCCTGTTACTGCTTTGTTTTGTTGTTGAATTTTTCTTCTATTATCGTAAAAAAAAAAAAAAAAAATAATAATAATAATAAAATAAAATAAATTGTAATTTAATAGATTACAACGACCATTTGGAATTTTTTTGACTTAATATTTACTTAGTTTTAATTTTGGGGCATTCTAAATTTCGTCCACCGTTTCCGTCGCATCCTCTTCAACAACAAATCGCAAAGATCAAACTTCAGAGGACCAAAACTTTCATCGATAAACTCTCCAAGTCCCGTTTCGAGAAGAAAAACAGTTTACAAATCGAAAGCAGTTCCACCGAATCATCCACAGATTGCGACAAATTACCTACGTTGAGCTCAATTTTTCCCGGTTAGAATCAACCGATTGTAAAACGCCGTGGCTAGTGGATTGGAGCCCCTCGAGACATGGCCTTTTACTATCAACCGATTAAACATTAGATTGCATCCTTTTTCGCGTTCGTCTTTTATTCTGTAATCGATTTTCATGAGCTGCATAATCAGTTGAAGACTCTGATTTTCATGGCCTACATAATCAGTTGAAGACCTCGATTTTTGCTTTGCAAGACGATTTTCATTTCGGCGTCGCTCTTTGGCCTTGGATTTTTCCATATCTGATAATTTGCGCCTACCCATTTTGTAACTTTTTCAATTTTTAACGATTTTATGCCTTTCGATTATCTATTCAAACAATTTTTAACGATTTTATGCCTTTCTATTACATATTCAAATAAAAATTCTTCTAAAAGTAAAGAACATCGTTGAATTTCGTTAAAAAAAAAAAAAAAAAAATGCAAGCATCATTTTGCCCCATCCTCGACCGAATACAACAACCATTTCAAAATGGTTAAAAAAAAAAATACTTTAGAATTCTAAATGTAGTCACTGAACCACTTAACGGTTTTGCAATTTCAGTATAAGAAAGGACACATTCCTATAATACAGTAATCTGAGTTCTTATTCTAGGTGTCCAGTCAACTGTTTTATTTGATGCCATTGCTTCTTGACTAAATATTAAATATATTTACAAAAATTCCTACTAAAATATTAGAAAGTTTAACAAACATTCCTACTTGTAATTTGATTACATAAAAAAAAGTTGTCTTTCTGTACAATAAAGCACAATAATGACTTTTCCCAGCTTCAAGCATGATAAGAGCTTCTGTTAGCAATTCCTAACATTTGATTGGTTTCCAGAACAAGAATGGTGATTGGCCAAGAAAGTTAGAAATTACAATCCACTTCATCACTTTGTTTGTTTTTCAGATTAAAGTGAGTATGTTTTTTTCGTTTGTATTGCAAATATTTGAATTTTGATTATCTTTAAAATGACATGTAAAAATTTGCATTTTGTGAAACGTAACACTTTCTATAAGCATAAAAAGTTAGAAAACATAAAAATTTCCAAAAGTGCCCACAATTTTGGTCGTCACTGCATTTATTTCTTAAGATAACAGCGTGTAAATACCTTATTAAATTAATATAGAAGACAATAATTGAATTAAAATAATTCAAAATAAGTAGTTACTGCCCGTCAAGATTTGACGGTAAATAACTCGAATGTTTCATTAGAAAAATTCTTGAATTTTTAATTAGTTGCTTTTAAATTAATTATTGAATGACGAATTACGTGACGAATTTCTATATTGCATAAGTAATTCTTATTTCTTTAAGGCGATAGATGGTGCTGCCAGTCTAACCTATTCAATGATGTGAAACAATTTCAAGTTTATAATTTAGAACTAATTATACTTGCTTTTTATCAGAAAATAACCTAAAAACACCATGTAGAGAATTTATTTTTACTTACTGCGACTTCATTTTTTTTAATAACAATATCTATTTCCATTTATGAATTTTTATTAAAACTACACGCCCATTAAAATCTACCATGAATTTTATTTTTATCTGTCTTATTCTCTAAAAACCTAAATTTGAAACTTGATGCAGCTAACGATTTATAATATATATTTTTATTACTTGAATTTTATTTTACATTTTTATACATTTTTTAAATATTAAACCTGGATACCAAGGTATATAGCTCCTATACGAATATTTTTTTTTCTTTGCGTTTTATTTTTTACGCAAATGAATGACAGTTTTCTTTCTGACACATGCATATGTATATTCTTGATAATGATCAGAATATATGATGAACATTTTAGATCAGCTCAATTTATTTAATTAATAATTGTATGTAAAATATTTCAGCTAAAATGTTTTAAGTATAAAATCATTATTTTTTCAAAATATTATTGAGTGTTAAAATTTATTTAATTATAAAGCATTCAAATAATAATAAAATAAAACTCCAATAACTTCTCTTCCTAATAAAATATGTCATTATTGAAATGAATTATCGACAAAAATTTTACACATTTTCATTTTGCCATGCTTGGGTTCCAACCTGCTTCCACTACAAAAATTCACAGCTTTAAAGTATTGCGTTAACCAGCTACACTAGCGGGAACTCGTTTTACTTCCTTCTAAATTAAAGAGGTTCGAAAAGCAGTTGACTCATACGAATGTCTTGAATATATGCCTCGAATTTGAGTTCTGATCTTACAGAAATAGTTTTGCGTTTTAATATTTATACCTTATTTTTTTTCAAAGAAGTAGCTACCACTTAATATGCTACTTTCCCAGTCTTCGTGTCTAACTATTGGCAATTCATAAGACCACCAGACATTTCTAAAATCACTGCGTTTCTCTTCTTTGTGTAATATGACCAAAACAATATGACACCCCCGAAATAAACCGCATCTAGCTCTTAATAGACATAATAATTTTTTTGAATGTTAATAATGCTGAAAGAGCCAAAAAATATTAACTTTATGAAAGAAAGAAAAGCTTGTTTACAGTAAGATGGAATAAGAGACCTGACGAACTTAAAAGAACTTCGACTTGTGATGTGATAGTTCAAATGAGTGAGCATTTTTGCGCATGTGCAGCGCGTCACTCCAAAGGCAGACTTGTGCTTATATACTGCGCATGGGCAACTGTTGAATTTTAACTTAATATTGAGGCTAATTAATAAAATATTTGAACAAATGAATGGACGATAACAAATCTGTGGTCAAACATCTTTCATTTAAAACAAACATGGTGTAATTTGATGTAGTAGTTTATTCTCACGGAATGTCGAAAGAAAACGCTTAGCGTTTTAAATATATAAATATGTTGTTAGTTTCTCGAAATTGCCGTTTCAAAATTAAACTCTTAATTTTTAGCATTTTTAGTGAGTTCAAGAATCTTCATATTATTTATAGAGCGAAAATTTTTCTTGTGTTAAAATAATTCACTTCTATAATAATATATGGAAATTATTCCAGAGAGAAACATCCGCCTTGCATATAATGTTTCAAATGAAAATCAAATTTCAAACTAATTGCTTAAGAGACGCAAAGGCCAATATAGTGAAAAAGGTACCATGCCGGGACTCGAATCCGGGTCATCAGTATAGCACACTGACGATCTACCGACTAAACCACATGGACCGATACCCAGCCTGGCAAATTTCTCACTATTATATTTTGGCAGGGCTGCAAATGCACCATAGAATGGAATATTTATCGTGAGCCACCGACATGGGGCAAACACGAAAACCGTCACGTTAGTCACTTGTGGAAGTAGCAGCTGTACCATTACTGGAACCATCAGAGATAGCACACACATGCTCTGGGATTGCTTGTGGGTTATACGGATAAACCACAGTTACTGAAATCCAGAATTTCAATTGGAATATTGAATGCTTATAAAAAGAGTGTTTTTTAAAAAAAGCTTTTTTACATTTATGTATTTTTAAATTTTAAACTTGATAAACTTAACACGAATACATTGCAGAAATTAAATGCATTCACAATTGTACTTCGAATTTGAGCAATATCAATTTATTTCAAAGTTGAAAATATTGGCTACTTATAGGAACGTTAATGTGTGCCATAGTATTTATTTACTACCATTTAAAATAGAGCGTCCTGCGATTAAAATAAATGAAAAATCTATAAAAAATAATGATTTTTCTACAGACATTTCAAGCATCCTATTTATATACAGACACAAAGAGCTAAAGCAAATAGAAACCGAAAACTCTACAAACAGTGGTTAAACAAATAAAACAAAAACGTTGACTTATCCACGCTTTTGACTTCACTCAAACAAAGAGATCATTCTTTAGATGACGTTGAAGTGCACTTGTCGAATCACTTTAGTAGCGGGGAAAAGAATTACATAAAAAATTTCGAATGTTCGATGAGAAAAGATAGAAAGCTGATGGTTCGCATCGAATTGCTTCTCACAAGTACTGAGCTAACAGATGGGTGTCTGTGTTAGGGTCTGCGTGTGATAATTCCCATTCCCCTGCCCGTAATATGGGTCGGCTCTAACAAGCGAAAAAAAGATGATAAAAATAAATAGATAAACCGGAGTACAAATACAAAAAATATATTTAACACCCATTAAAGGAATATAAAAGGGCTTTTGAAGAGAAATCCGCAGTTATGCATGTTATACATTTTGGTATACTTTCAATGGTATTGATATTTTGTTAGGCTAATTAGGATTAATATACTTATGAAAGAAGTAGTGTGTTGCTATGATTCGTACACTGAGAAAGAAAGACAAATGCCTCTTAAGCCTTAAATGCGTGATTTTTTATTTTGTTTCTAAAAAAACATAAATGATTCTCTGAATGTTTTATTACACAGGAAAAATAATGGAAAAAATCAGAGATAGATTTTTCATATAATAAGTCAATCGAATTTTTAAGTTAATCGAGTCTCTATTGTTGCACATATGCAATACAAATAAAAACTACTGTCGTTGGGCTCTTTTACGCTGAAATACTGCAGATTAAATCTATAATAATAAGGAAAGAAGTTTGTGTGTGAGTGTGTCAACGGTGTTCTGAAGAGACCGCTGCTCGAGAACTACAAAATTTGGGGAAAAGGTACGTCTATATATGAAGTTTTGCACCTCGAAGCCAGATTTTCAATATTTAGATTAAACTTTTTTAATTTAATTTTTTATGCGATTTTTAGTGCTTTTTTAAATTTTGAGGCGATTTTTCCACATTAGTGAAGGAATAAGGTTTCTTTCTTTTACCCCAATATAGTAAATTTTATTCTCTTTTCAAAAAAGTTTATTCGGAATTCGTACAGCGATTTTGAATTTTTACCGAATTTTTTGTACGATTATTGAACAGCATTTAATGCATCCTCATACCTATAAGGGGGAGGTTACCGTAGGGGGAACCCAGTTCTGTCGCCAAATACCACCAAGTTTGTCGCCAAAAGTAACGCCAACTTGGCGATATCTCTAATACTTCGCTCAATTTCCATAGACTTCCGTTGAAAACCAATAGGGTTTATTTGCTTACAGAAAATCAACAAATTGAGGTATTTTAATGCAACAAAAACTAATATTAAATTAAGGGATTATATTAATTATATTTAAGGGAGTACAAGTAAATTAATTATGAATAAAAGTAACATGATACATTGCTCATCATGATTTCCCAAACATAAATTTTAAGAGAGCCCACAGGTCAAACGAATTAGATTTGAAACTTTATCCAATTATAGTAAATTTTGACTTTCGTGGTCTTTGAACTTTTTATGATTTTTAATGCGATTTTTACGTTTTTTCGCGATCTGCTGCAATTTTTTGACATTCCATTTCTGACCTAAAGTATATTCTGCCCTCATTTCAATAAAGTTTATTCGGATTTCGTATAGCAATTTTCGAATTTTTCGGGAATTTTGTATGTGATTTTTAGTGTATTTTAGCCATTTGCTACCATTTTTCCTCATTAGTGCAAGGAATCAATTTGTAATCTTCGACCACAATAAATATATTTTTTCTCTTTTCGAAATTTGTGCAGCAATTTTAAATTTTCTTTTCGTGGTATCTTATTGTGATTCTCAGAGATTTTTCGCATTTCCTGCTATTTTTTAACGTAGCTGGGCAACGCCGGGCAAGTTTGCTAGTATTTTAAGAAAGATGTCACTACCTTATTTTATATAATTACTTATTTTATAAAACTTAACCTTTAACCCTTTATTTCCTATGATATAATACGTTCTAGAAATTACATAGTTGAGAGACTTTACCCGAATAAATTTCAATCTACTAAAAAAAAACAACTTTTCAAAAGTAACAAAAAAAGCCAAGCGAAAATAAAAGGGGGGGGGGGGGGAGTTGTGGCTAAAAAATAGTGTGATATCAAATTTCCAAGCTTATATTATGGTACTTATTTAACATTTTTTATTAAAAATTTACCATACGTAAGTCGAGTACCTAAGTATGCGTTGATAGAAAGCCTTTTCTCCTTTACTAAATACACCATAACGTGTTTCTGAAATTATTTTTTTTAATTATGCATTATGGGCTTGGTGGCCATCTTTCCATATTTTACACAAATTTCTAAGCACACAAGTACATTGTTAAGATCGGAAATTCGAAATTGTTGCTAAAGCAAACATTTTATGCTTTTAATTTATGGAAATGAGTGCCTAGAAATTTGTGTCTTAAAATAAAATTGAAGTAACTTCAGGTTTCATCTTATGATTTTTTTTTCGGAGGGGGTTAATTAATTAGTTAAAGCAGTAAAAATCATTTTTTTTTCAAAATAAAAGACTTTCTTAATTTATCTCTCTGTAGCCAAAACTAGAAGGCCAAAATTCTTAATAATGCAAACATATTACGAGCTTGTCTGCTTAGAAATTTGTGTAAAATATGGAAAGATGGCCGCCAAGCCCGTCATGCATAATTTAAAAAAAATTAATTTTCAGAAACACGTTATGATGTATTTAGTAAAGGAGAAAAGGCTTTCTAACAACGCATACTTAGGTACTCGACTTACGTATGGTAAATTTTTAATAAAAAATGTTAAATAAGTACCATAATATAAGCTTGGAAATTCGATATCACACTATTTTTTAGCCACAACTCTCCCTTTTTTTTTTTTTTTTTTTTTTTTTTTTACTTTTGAAAAGTTGTTTTTTAGTAGATATCAGTTGTTTTTTTTTTAAACAGATTATATATAATTGAAATAATTCTACTCGCTAAAATTAGTCCTTGTATAGCCTTTATAAGCAGGGAACAAACACAATAGTATACATTTTGTTTACCTATCATTCATTTTTTAGAGTAATTAATAATTTAAAAGTAGGGAAAATCAATTTCTTCTTTCAAAGCATCAGTCTTTCTCAATTTATATCTCCTTAAAATTTTCTATGAAGGATGAAAATTTAGTAAAAATCAAATAGATTCAAAATAAAATATATATTTACAGTTAGTCTGTCAGTTAATTGTTTGTTCTAACTTTTTTTTGCTGACGGTTTTGCAAAATAAATTTATTTTTACAAATACCTATGGATAATCCGAGAATGAAGCCCCGCTGGCATCTAAGGAATCGAAGATCTGTCTAAAGAAGTAAATCTAGCAATTCTAGACATGATGATGAAACATTTTTGATAAAAAAATCTAAAAATTTAAAGATATAAACTGTACATATAACTTCATCTTCATTTAGATCGTGTTATAGAGAAGAAAGAATAAATATGTAATTTTACTCAAGTCTGTTTATCCATACCTATTTGCATAAATGTGAGAATATAATATCGTATAAAAATTCCCGTAAATTGATTATCTTTAATAGTCTATTATTAAAGCCGCATAAACATTAGAATTAAATTTTTTTCCAGTTAAGAATTGCCTGAATTCTATAGTCTTATCGTTCGACAAATTTGTTTTATGTTTTTTTTAATACCCAGACACCTTTTCTAAACTCTGACAAGTTATCCAAATACTTACATCTTTCTATCGTATTTCTTTTTTTTTTGAGGGGGTGGGGGGGGGGGGTGAGGAAGAGCGCTTAAGAACTTCGTTTTGTTCTTAGAATTCTGAATTAATCTTTGAAAAGATCTACCTACATAAGTCTTGTGGCCGTAACGTCAGTGAAGGCTTACTGTGGAGACCCGAAATTTTTTGGTTTCCATCTGTTTGTTTGTTTGTTAGTTAGTTAGTTAGTCTGTCCGTCCCGCGATAACTGCCGTAAAAAGCATCCGATTAGCTTGAAATTAAGGATGTATATTGGTGAACTCCCCGGATTTAGCTGAATAGTTTTGGGTTAAATTTTGTTCATTCGTTCGGAATATATAGAACATTTCATTTTGTGACATAATGCTTTTCTGTGGAAAGTCAGACGATTTTCAAATTTTCATTTATTGAAAGAAATCGCTCACATGAATAATAGATTTAAATGGTAAATTTTGGATGCTGAAATTTTTAAATAAGAGTATAAATTATTCCTTTTAGTTTGCAATTTTGTCAAAACATTTGTCAGAGCTTTTAAATTAGGTGTATAACTTATGATGGAATTTTATACATGTGTTCGAATAATATAAAACATTTTATTTTATGAATTTACTTATATATATATTTTTTTCTTTTAACAGTTGCGTAGCATCTCTATCTCATCTAAAAATATCATAAATGTGAAAGTATGTATGGTTTTTTAAGTCAAATCAAAGTTAAAAGGAATGAATTAATGAATGCCTTTGTATAGATATTTGCATATAGATTGATTTAAACGCAGAAATGCAAATAGTATTTATATATTATATAGAATAATATTTTTATTTATGTATTCAACTATTTTGATTATAAATGAAAAAGTTCGTTATTTTCATACAGAATAAACTGACATTATTCTATTAAACTTTATAAATTTTATTGTTGCCAAAAAAAAAAAATAAATAAATAAAAAGGAATAACAATTTCTCCCAAAGAGTTAATTTTAATTTGTAACATTTTCATGTGCAAAAGGAAAATGGAATAAGCAAATTACAAATAATAAAAAAGATAAATAGGACAAGAATGAATACATATAAACATTTCACACCAAATACCACCTAAAATAATTTTTGTAGTGGTATTTTCCCAACACTACGAAGAAAGATTCCTCGATTTACATGTTTTTACTTGCCCTTCCTTTTCTCATTGGTTGCGATTTCATTTTTGCAATTGTGTATATTAATTGGCACAAAATTTTACATTTTTATGACTGAGGTATATGTAAGGCCATACAAATAAGAAATTCCGTATTGTCTCCTATAAAATGTGATAAAGTGTTGGTTAACTATATATGTTTCTATTAAGAGGAGCAGAGCTGCCAAGCCTCCGGCGTTCTGGATACCAGTATTTTAATACAAAAAATGTTACTTTATTTAATTGAAACATTTGCGCGATTTAAAAGAACAACATTTTCTGTAAGATAATAGTGTTGTGCAAAAAGCCTCAGACTTGCCATGTCTGGTGGGGAGTGAAATGTTTTATTTAATGCATTTATCTCTATTATAATGCTACGTGAACAACGTCCCGTGTAACAGCTTGTAGAGTGTAAAATAAATTAAATTATTAAAATAATCCCTATTACGAAAAATGAAACAAAATGCCCGGCTAAGGGAAATAAAAGGTTAGTTAACCTTTCGTAATTTGACCTGAACACAGGGGTGCGTCAAATTTCAACGGTGTTTGTAACATCACGATTTTAAATTAAATGTGGATACTATTAAAAGGCTATCACAAAAAATACTTAACGGCGCCAAATCACGTTTATCTATTTAGTCAATTGAAAGTGGTTACGATGAGGAATTATTAACCGTTAGGTTTAGAAGTCCCCCTACTTTAGGGGGATTTTAGTAAGTTAATCCTATCGAGTACATTTTTAGATATTTAGATTAGACCTTAGATATAAATATTGCAGAATGGTAATCAAAATTATCTTTTGGAAACAAAAATTATAAAGGTATTAGATTTCTAAATTAGATGTCTCAGTTTACATTTCCAAAAGTTCTTTATCCATTAGATACAGGTGTTTGTGTTTAGCAGGCAAGTAAATACTGCTGTAAGGATATTAGGATAACGTAAAATGCTTCACAAAATTGTTGCTTATACTTATAAATCGCAGTGTAAAAAGGAATCTAAGATATAGGATAATCATTAACTCAATAAATAGAAAATTACAAATGCAAAATAAATTACACAACGGGGAGTTCAGAGGGCGCCCCCCTGAAGAAATTTGCTTTATTATATAAAAATTACTAGAATAAGTAGCTCGTGAGAATTTCAGAATATCATTACATAACAACGTGTTTAATTTAACGCTTCTAATGTCTGAAATCATCGAAATATTTTTTTTTCCTTTTATGAATGTTTGTGTAATTTAAAAAGTTTAAATTTTGTTTTTGTAGAAAGATTAATATTACGCAAAGTTTGCTAAAAACAATAAGTTGCAGGGATGACGTTGAGGCTCTTGATCTGCAGATTTACTAGTTGCAGAATTTTCATTAGCTAAGAGTTGCATCAACTTATACATCATGTGAATATATTAAATAACTTTTATAAAATACTGGATGGGAGCCATTGATATTTTCAGAGCATTTGCCTACATTTTAAACTTAAGTCATTTACAACTATTCATTAATTTTCTATACGAATTAAAGTCGTTGTTTCCATGGTAACTGTACCTTTCACTATTTCTTGTTTGTTTGTTTTATTGAACACATATATATCAGATCACGTGGGGATCACGGCGGATTCGAACCCGCCCCCACCTACGCTCTCAAGCGATTTGCGGCGTGGTGTCTTATCCACTCAGCCACGGTGGGCCACTATTGCTTTCTCTAATACCCAGATACTCAAATTTAACCAGCTGCGCTTAGAATCATGCTCATAACAGAGTACATATGTAAGAGTGGTTTCATGGCATACATAATCAGTTGAAGACCTCGATTTTTGCTTTTCAAGACGATTTTCATTTCGGTGTCGCTCTTTTGCTTTGGATTTTTCCATATCTGATAATTTAAGCCTACCCATTTAGAAACTTTTTCAATTTTTAACGATTTTATGCCTTTCGACTACCTATTCAAACAATTTTTAACGATTTCATGCCTTTTTTTTACCTATTCAAATAAAAGTTCTTCTAAAATTAAAGAACATCGTTGAATTTCGTTAAAAAAATAAAATGCGAGCATCATTTGGCCCCATCCCCGACCGAAAACAACAACCATTTCCAAATGGTTAATAACCTCTTCATAGTTACCCACAATTCCGAAAAGCATTCTTTATCTTTAGAATTCTCAGAGACTCATGCATTTTTCAGATTTAAAGATGCCATTATAAGAAAATGTTACTCTTGCTGACACTGCTTTTTGGAAAAATTTCACTGTTGTATATATGTTCTGTAAACTAATATATTTTCGAGATTATTGAAGAAGTTATAACAACAATATTTCTTTTGCTGTTATTATCTTAGAAAAAGTTTTCGAACAGTTTTTATGTTGTATTAATCAGTTTTCTCAACTGGAAATATCCTTTTTAACACTTTCCAACATAGTTGAAAATTGTTTATGAAATCGGTTTGTCTGTCTGTCCGTTTGTCCGTTTGTCCGAGCTCTAAATCACGTAAATATAGTCCGATTGTCATGAAATGGATATATGTTATTGGGGTTTACTATGACATGTTCAGTATCGAAAATGAAGTGAGTAGCTTTAAAGGCTCATCTACAGGGATGCTCAAAGAATTCTGTTACATTACGGTCTATGAGGAGAAATTGTTTGCGGTGTATTTTAATGATATTACATTATTTTAATCATATTGAAATTGATATATATCACTGAGGTGTACTATAAGGCTCTAACTGGAATAATGGGTGCATAGAATTTATCGTTAATTTACAGGCACACACAAATGAATTTGGATGCAGAAGAAGAAAATGAACAGTAATTGAACTATTTAAACCTACAAACAACAATTGTTGGATGTGCGTTTTCTGTTGTAGAATAGGTTTTTTTTTAATTCTCAACAAGGTCAATTTATTGGCGGAAATTCCATCGTTCCAGCCTTAAGCGCATACTGCATGAGAACACACAACAACCCTAAGACTCACAAAGTGTACAGGCATTGTGCGCTGACTATTATCGACAATGCGTTGCATTCGCACGTTGATATTTCCCTCGTGGATTTTGTTTTCGGTTGAACCCTGTTTTACACAGGATGGTGTCCTGAACCTGCAAAACAGGCACATATGGGCACATGAAAACCCAAGGTCTACACGTGCCCATGCACGTCAACAACGTTTCGCCGTAAACGTTTGGGCTGTTATTATCGGTGACATGTTAATTAGTCCTTACCTACTACCTCAGCGCCTTGACAGGAATACTTATCGCATTTTCTTAGAAAGAGTCTTGCCGGATCTGATGGATGACGTTCCAGCCGCTACATGCCGAAACATCTGGTTTCAGCATGATGGAGCGCCTGGTCATTTTAGCTACACTGTGCAAGAATACCTCGATAGGAGATATCCTAATCGCAGGATTAGCGGAGGTGGACCAGTCGCATGGCCACCGCGATTCTCCGATCTGACTCCCCTGGATTTCTATCTTTGGGGACACTTGAAGTCCAAGCTGTACGAGACGCCCGTAATATCGGACATGGGTCTCGTCGCCAGGATCTTGAAAGCGGCGGCACGTGTCCGTGACACACCTGCCCATTTTGAATGGATCCATGAATCCATGCGTCGACATTGTGAAGCATGCATTACGGCGAATGAAAGGAATTTAGAACACCTTCTGTAAATTAAACCATGCTCATCTTAATAAAAGTCATATTAATACCTCCTTCGATATCCTTTCTTTCTTCCTCTTCACACCTGCGCTCATCGTCCTCTAGCGGTCGCAGTTTGCATTTTCGAACACGAGTTCCTATGTAAATCCTGTTCCTCATGATATGACAGACCAGAGTGTTAAGTTTCTAAACGACCTGTTGAGACACCCTGTATATATATATTAATGAATGTTTCAGATGAAATTCTACAGCTGAACAAACAATGAAATCCAGAAATAAGGTATCATTATATTCATTGAAGAGCAATAGAAATGTTGAGACATAGAGGGCAGAGTAATCGTTAAAAAATATTTGAAAAAAAATATATAAAAAATATTAATGTAGTAAAGGGGAATGTTTATAAATCTTTATTATTATACGACACAGTTAAATCTATGATCAATTTGAATACCTACATTACGGTACTAAAAATATTTAGTAACAACAAATAAAATTACATAGTTTTCGATTTAATTGTTAATCAAATGTAGCCTTGTAATATTGATACAATATATAGTTTACAGTTTCGTAATTTTTATTGCAGTCAAGATTATTCCAGAAAAATGTGTTTCAATGGATGAAAAAAAAAAGTTTCATTTATGTTTTTAAAAATTCTGAATTCACATAAGATAAATAAATAAAAGCTAATAACTCAATTATGTTCTGTTGAATTTGTTCGACACATCTAAGATCATACAGACCTTCCAGTATTACTAAAAATTTCTACTTTGCTACCACTATTTTAAAACGATAATTTTTATCCCAGACTTCTATTTCGGGTGTTAAAGAAATCTACTACGAAGATTTGTAATTTTAAAATTGTAGACTCTTCGGGGTTGCCAGGTTGGTTCAATTTTATTAATTTCAAAAATTTCAAATTCATACCAGAAATTCTGAAAGCAGAATTTCTACTTTAGACAATCACGAAATATCTGTCATTAAATGAAGAAAATAATAACATAAAGAATTTCTGGTATGAATGCGAAATAACGGAATAGAAAAAAGGCGAAACTGGCAACCCTGGTATATTTGTGTTCCTTAACCCGGGAATGCTCGCGCATATCCAGGATATGAACGATTAACACTTTGCCACCAATAAATTCAAACAAAAATCGTCATCTTATTTAATCGTTGACATTGCTCACAAAAATAATTTGATGATTACTTTTCGAAAATTAGTGGTGAGAAATGTAATAACCGTGCCCAGCCTGGGTATGACATACCCTGCGCGAGCAATCTCGGGTTAATATGACCAAGGATTTTTAGTATGAAGTTTATATTACATTAGTTGAAAACTACTAGAATAAAAAGTGAGCAGTTGCGTCATGTAAAAAAAAAATCACAAGGTGTTTAAATAATATCTTATCAAAATCAGAATTGCTGTTTAACTTTATCTATGTCACTTGATTTATACATCTAAGATACCTTATCCAACTATCAATTGTGAGATATACGTTTTATTTCTTTATTTACGACATTTTCTAAAAGTGAAGCTACATCGTAAATTTTATAAACTAATTTAAAAACTTTTCTATCTACTTTGCAACTATTTTATGCTTGAAAAAGTGAGAGATTTTACTTTTCGAGAATTTGACATTGTAAATTTGTTATTTGACTTTAATTTTTCTTTATTTTCATATGAATGAAAAATTACAATTAATTAATTTGTTTCCATATTTAATTATTGTAATTCATATGAAAATTAAATAATTATAAGTATTAATCGCGACTCTTTTATGAATATATTTTGTTAAATTATTTTTAGTATACCAATCTTTTAATATTATTTAAAAATATCTAAAAATATTATGCAAAAATGTTTTTGAAAGAAAAACTGTATTCTTTTTACGCTTATAAAATTAAATTTATAATATACATATATATATATCACAATGTTTAACAGAAAATTAGAGAATATTAGATATTCATAAACATGATTTCGGGTACTGTATTTTTAGGTCTGTTTTCAAATGATAAATGTTATGTTCTGTAATCAAAATGAATATTGAAATACATAATATATGCTTTTAGAATACATTCTGTTTATAATAAACAACGATCATCCACTTCTTTGTTAAAAAGTAGCAATTCCATTATTAGCTAAGGTTATTTTTTTTTTTAAATTATCACTATTAGTCACAAAATAATAACCTAAAAGCAGTATTTAGTACGAATAGGAGTGCATGTTCTATAAAATGGAAAACTAAGGAATAAAATCGCTGGATAATATCATTCTTACAAACAATATATTCTTTATGTTTTAAAAATTGCTTAATCTTGGAATTACTCAGAGTCACTTTTCTATTAAAGTATAGTAAATGTTAAATCCCAAAAGTTCGCTTGGAAAAGAATAAAGCTTGAGTGTAATTCCAGGGAAAATCTGAGAATGACTTAATAAGTCAATTATTTGCAATTTATATGATTGTAAATTGTTAACGTAAAACTAAAAGATGGACAAAATGTTATTCTATTTTAAGACTGCTTCCATTAGGTATTATTTTGCGTTTGATTATCCCGCTATTTATTATTGCGCTTTCTTGAATATCTGATGATTGTAATTAGGCTAAGTTCGAGAAGAATCTTAATAGTTTTCGGTACTTCTTAGTTATCCCGTCGACCAAATTAATATCGCCAAATTGTAAGATTAATTGCCAATAATGGTTGCCATTAATTAATTAATTGTAAGATTAAAAGACAAAAATGGCCAATAAAACCATTAATTCGACGTTTTATTTGTATTTTTATTAATGTTTTACTAATTTATTTGTTCTTTCGTTATTTAAAATAAAAATTATGTCAATGTGTATAATTTGGCGAGTGGTTTGCCAATTTACATAATTTGGCGAAATGGGTCGATGGGATAACTAAGAAGTACCTAGTTTTCTTGAAGGGCCATAGATCATTTTAATCGATATAGCGTTTGATGCTTTTTATATGCTAAAGGGCCAATTATGTAAAATTTGCGTGATTAGGCTTGCAAATGCAAATCGAAAGGAGAAAAGGTTGTACAGTAATGAAATTTTTAGTAATTTAGACAGTCATTATGGACGGAGATATGAAGAAGACAGTTACTTACACTCACATACTCGGTCGCGCAAAATCACACAAAAGTCACATAGAATCACACAAGAGTAACATGAAATACTTAGTATTTAATGAAGATTGAAGCATAAAAAATTACTTTCTTAATTGTAGTATGGTATTAGACATTAGGTTATTAGGCCACTATAAAACTTTTCTCCAATTAAAAAAGAAAAAAAAATCTAAAATTGTAGAAGAACTTTACAAAGACTACAATAATTAAGTACAGTTTTTTTTTTTTTTTTTTTTTTTTTTTTTTTTTTTTAAATAAGATCATTGGAATTCCACATAACATTACTCAAAAACTTTTTTTTGTCATCTTTGTATTTATACATCATAATCTTAGCTTCCATTTTTTTAATTTAAAAAAAAACATAATATTCTTAAAGTAAAATTTAGTTTTCTCTGAGTTATTTATTAAGTTTTTAACTCTTTATGTCCCGGCGGTACTTTAAAGAACCATTAAAATAACTTGTTATAAAATTAATTTAATACATCGATTAGTACTAATACAGTTTAGAATAAAAAATATACTTTATCTTGTTCCAAAAACATTATTGGCAGCAAAAAGAAAAATACTTTTAAAAGGATTATTTCTTTTCCATTTGAATCTTTTCAGCTTTTCGACGTTGAAAGATTGTGGGGGCGAAAGTTTCAGTTATGAAATATTTCTAAAATTCTATTGGAACAGCATTACATTTTTACATTTCCTAATTCTATAAAATACTAAAAAAATATTTGAAATAAAGGTTTGAGTGTAGCTGTAAATATTTCACAAAATCGCTATGTATTCAAATTTAATTCATTTATTTTAATTGTCGAAATCCTTTTAAAATTTATTAAAAAAATGTGCATTTCTTCTGATTTAGTTATAAAAATTCACAAAAAATGCTTCAGAAGCTGAAATTTTGATTAATTCATAATTTGGAACATAAAGGATTGAAATAGCCGTTCTTTGTGCTAGCAAAGTTTTTTCTATTCATTTTTTAGTTCTATTAACAAATGTATAACTTTGTTTAAATATTGCATGTATTTATATTATTCATTTTAAAAACTTTTATGTCTCAAAACATTTTTAAAGGGAAACTTCCAAAACGTTAACAATTACTATCTACATTCATTTTCACAAATTAATTATCCCGCAGCCTTTAACTTCATTTCCTTTCAAACTGTTAAACTTTATACTTGTGAAAATTAACTGTGATAGCCTGAACTTTACATTTGACTAATTTTCAAAAACTAATCACATGAACTAGAGGTGCAGAGTATAACAAGCTGTTTGATGTCAAAATTAATTAAGATTTTTATGAAGCTTATTTTACTTTTACAAATTCTGATAAACTTGTCAATGATCTCTTATCATCACCTTTTCTCTCTTCAACTTGGATATTACTTTTGTAATTCTTCTCACTCTTTTCTTATCTCTTTTCAATTTTCATTGTTTAAAAAAAACTTTTATTTCTTTTGTTTCCCTCTCTCTTTATTATTATTCTTATTTACCTACTAATTTTTTATGTGCTTATTTTTTATATATTTTCATATTTACTTCTTTATTTCATTTTATTTTTTTATATTTTTTTATATTTATTTTATTTTTTTTTCTCTTTTCTTTTATGTTAATTTTTCCTATCATTGTGGCAACACATTCCAATTCTACATGTTCTCCTGCGTGATTCGTGCTTACATTTCAGCTAGCGCCCATTGTCGCACTCTTTGTAATCTCTCCTCTATCCCGTTCTGTTCATTTGTGACATTGTGTCCTTACGGACACGTGTTTACAGTAGCTGATGACGGGCAGTTATAGTTTCCATCTCGAAACACGTCCTGTGTATTGTTTTGAGTTTATGGTGATTAATACAAAGTTTTGTTATTTTATTTGTGATTTATCGCCAGTGTTTCGGTGCTGTTTGAATCGGTTTGTTTCGGTGCATTTTTGTACTTTCCATTTTTTTAATAAAAACAAATAATATTCTTAGTTTAAAAAATAGTTTTCAAAGAGTTACATTTTAAACTGTTAAAATTTCTTGCATTCATTTTTTAATTCTATTAATAACTGCATAGCTTTCTTAAAATATTATCACATATCATAATATTCATTTTTGGAAAACTGTCATACTTTTACATCAAAACATCAATTTTTTTAAGTGAAACTTCCAAAACATTAACATTTACTATCTAATACTTTCATTTTCACAACTTAAGTATCCCACAGCTTTTATCTTTATTCCCTTTCAAATCGTTAAATTTTATTCTTGTACAAATTAACTGTGATCTCCTGAACTTTAGTTGTACGAACACTTTGCTTACGTTTGACTAATTTTCAAAAACTAATATCATGAACTAGAGGTGCAGAATATAACAAGCTGTTTGAGGTCAAAATTAATTAAGATGCTAAATCTTGATTCGCCGAAGAGCTATCAGCACATATAAATAGCAAAAGTGTTTAAGTCTGTACTCAATTTAAAGTGAAATACATTGAAGAGATAAAATTAACGATGGATAAAAATTAACGAAATATGCTTAAAATTGCTCAACGTTTATTAACGGCAAGATACATGAAATAAGTATTGGTCATATTTAATTTATTTATTTTCTAATTGCACTACATTGTATCTAGTCTTTTTTGTAAGTTTTTTTTTTAATTAATGTTAAATTTCGTTGAAAACCGTACATGCTATAAACGAAAATCATGCCAAAATTCTTCAATTTTTTAAAGAAATCCGTATACCTCCCCACGAATACATGAGCTATTATTAGACATATGAACACAAATTTTGCACACGACCTAGCTAGTCATGTGTTTCAGCAAATGATCATTTCTTTCATTTAATTTTACAGGGTGATCTCAAATAATATTTGTTATTCATTTTGCTGCTGGTCCCCTGAATTTCCTCGTGATCAAATTTTCGAGGGGAATTATCCGGTTAACAAGTTTTTTATATTCCCAAATTTCTAAAATAATTCGTTATTTATTTAGATATTCGAGAAAATGTCTAAAATTAAAAGTGTATATTTATTTTTAGTTATATAGTGTATATGTGTATCAAACAATGTGTTCTAACAATATGAGAGTGTACTGTGAGAAAACATTGTTCACAACCTTCCGCGCGATTCTCAACCATCGTTGTGCTTTATATATACATGCATAGAATGCGGGCCTTGGCATCATAGATAACATACGAGGGCATCAGAAGCCAAGGGATGCAAGTGACAAAATTTCGATTTGGAGTAAATTGAGTTCAAAGATAATTGACGTTAAAGTTGAACATCAGTAATAATTGACTGAATTGAAATAGGAAACTGCTGCTTGTTTCACAGTGGTCTTTGAACTTTTATTTCAATAAATGTGAAAAAATTAAGGTGAAATTTTCTTTAAATATATAACTGATCATAATTAATCTGTATTGTTCATTATTCGACAAAAGTGGTTGATCTTTAAAACACAACACATAATTAGAAAATCCCTTATATTTCTTTGCCTCAAAGGAAAAAAGCATATTTTTAGGTCTTCTGTGCACTTAGTTCAATTTTGTCACATATACCGCTTGGCTTCTGGGGTCGTCATATATGATATACAAGTAGACAGATGACGATATACAAATAGATCGACATTTCTGTAATCTTATTTGAATGTTACTTAATCTTGTGAAACATATATTAACGATACATGGAGAAAGATCTCCAAAAATATTAAAACTGTTATCATCGAAAAATTTCTAAACTCTTTTCGTAGCAGGCAAATTCTATTAAACTATAAAGATTATTTCAAATAATTTGTTGAATCCTTACATTTAATACTAAGTTTCTAAACGAAAGATGCTTGTCTAGTCTCATATTTCGTTGAACATTTAATATATTAAATTTTATTCTAGTATAAGCTTCATAAGTTAAATATTCGAAAACCTTCTTTTCTGAAAAGAACTTGGTGAGAAAAGACGTCCCTTTAAATCTCATAAAAGATAATCCTTGCTAAGATATTTAATAACGAGCATATATAGGAAAGACAGATTCAATTTTATCAGAGAAACTCTACAGATCCATCCAAAGCGAGAAATATGCTTACGAAGTAAACAGATGTATATCTCCGTAAAGGCACGAATAAAAAAATACATAAATGTATTTTAATTAAAATAATTTCTGATTTCACTGTAATATTTTAACGAGAGTTTAAAAATTATAGTGAGAAGGATGTCGAAAATCTATTCATTAAGATGCTCCATGAAAGATTTTTTAATTATTAAATATATTGTTTATCAATTTCAACTCAGTTTACTTCAAAACGGTTACTTTTGATTTTCTTCTTTTTTGTAAGTCAATTGTGTTTTATGAAACAAAATTTAAAGAACAAGTAAAATGCATGCATATATTCCAGGAAACAGCGTACGGGGGCTCCGCAAAATTAAACTGAGTGAATTAATTTGAAAATAATGATTTATGTCGACTTTTATTTACTTTAGATTTCCGTAAATGGCAGAATAGAATGTAAGTATGAAACTATCATACCTTAAATTTTATTATAATACTAGATGTTTAACTCGTTCCACACACGCGAGTTCATGAATTTAATTCT
This sequence comes from Maratus speciosus, assembly GCA_963932465.1. Lineage (NCBI taxonomy): Eukaryota > Metazoa > Arthropoda > Arachnida > Araneae > Salticidae > Maratus > Maratus speciosus. Next base: position 14,304,091 of record OZ010786.1, read on the forward strand.
AAAGACAAAAATAAAAATAACTTTCCGATTTAAAAAATATTTTTCTACTACTATGCATTTTTTAATAAAATTTAATTTATCATGTTATTATGGCAGCAGACGATAAAACGATGTCTTTGGAATAAGGGAATGAATAGAATAAAGAGTTTGGTTGGTGTTTGTGATAAAATGTTTTTCTTTATTTTTTAAAAAGGTAATAATAAAGCTCAATTAAATATTATTTCCATGTGAGGTAAAAGAATTATCGTAATAACCACTATAGCTTCTTAGTACTGCAGCGTAGCGTACGAAATATGTGTATCTCACATTGGTTAGAAGTTGCGCTTTTAGGGGTTAAACATAAATAAAGGGGAAAATTTGTGAAAAAAAATCCATTTAAAATTTTCGAATTTTTAGCCTCAATCGCTCATGGGCCTCCTACCAGCAAACCGTGTGCCAAACTTCGTGGCCATAATTACTGTGGATTCCGAGATTTTGATGTGACATAGATATTCGCACGGGTTTTAATAGGGTATATAACATAAACGTTAATATAACCTATTACACTGTAAAAAAAAAAAAAAAATCTGTAAAGTTACTGAAGTTTTTCTATAAAACAGGGATTCCTAAAACTTTTTATGTAACGACAACAACAAAAATTCATGTAACAGACACACTTTTGAGCCGAAAATCAAAAAATCTGTAAGGTTACTAAGAATTCTTTAGGAAACTGGGATGACTAGAACTTTTCATGTAACTGCAACTAGGGTTACAGATAACATTTTACTAAGATCACTGTAATTTTAGCAGATTCATTTGTAAAGTTACAGATTACTGTAGCTTATCAAAAACTAGTTTTGTAGATTTGCAGTTTTTGTGTACATTTACAGATGAAAGTTTAGTAAGCATGTAACTTTACATCTGTAAAACTACAGATTTTTTTTTTTACAGTGTATAACCTAGCATTGTTAAACGGTGTCTTTTTTGCAACAAGATTATCTTATGAGAAAGTTAAAGTGCATAAAAAAAGCAAATGAACTTCCTCCATGGAAGAAAGATTTTCCTTTGTTTAAAAATTGAAAATCCTTTCAACGACAGTAATGATTTTGAAAATTACCAATGAAAATGTGAAACAAATCTAAAGATAAAACATAGGCTTCGGTTTACTGATTTGAAGTTTTCACTCAATTTCAAACGTCACATATTGAATTAGATTGCTCACAATTTTGGATATATTATTATAATTTAATGGGGTGTAGGGTTGTCGCTATGAGTCAAATGTCGATCAGTTTTCTGCTGCTCAAGTGCTTCAAATGGGGTAAATAGCTTCCCCAATTGAAAGAGAGATATTCTCATCCATGAGCATGATTTTTTATATAATATCATGTGTTTTAAGTCCCGACGAATTGCATGCAGGCGATGGCATTATACAACAGATGTACACTTACTAATAAAAATAACACATCTAAGCAAAGTACAGTTTACTTTAACCACTTGAGGGGCGGTGGTATGTTTATGAAACCACTTAATTTTAGTTCCCAAATGCCACATTAACACCAGAATTTTGGTAAAAAAATTCTGTTTATTATGTGTGTGAAATATAGCTTTTTTCTTATTTACAAATAAGTTTGTTTTCAAATTCCTGTGTCATTCATTAATTTCAACACTTTAGCAATGGAATTGCTTTGCCCCTGAAAGGGTTAACAATAAAATAGAATTAAATATTTTAAATACGTCCACCGAATTAAAAAGTCTAAACGTTTCGGCAGCAATGCCTGATACATTGTGACACGTTCTTAAAGACATTTAATATTCTTAACTTGATTTTTTTTGTTAAAATTAACTATATATTTTTTACACGTGTTATTTTTGACAGCAAATGTACACCTACTTTATAATGCCGCATTACGGCGTGGAATTAGCTGCGTATTTAAACTAGTCATCGGATGCGGAAAATAAACATTAGAGGTTTTTCGTACATTTTAAGTAACTCATCATTTAATACTAAATCGAGGACGCTCTACCACTATTTTATTGACTTTATTTCGCTCCCTTGTTGCGCCTTCGAGATAAGAACGCTAACTCTATAGTTTGCCACTATGTGCGCCATAAACAGTTTCATCGCATAGCACATATCTACCTACTTATGCTTAGATAGCACATTCATGACTGTATCTGTCGTTTTGAAGTTAAGATGATGAATAGGACTTTAGTGGGCGCCATGTATGTCTTATATATATATATATATCATCATCATCATCATCAACCGTTTTCAATCCACTGCTGGATGTAGGTCTCCCCCAGATTTTTCCAATGTTTCCTGTCTAGTGCTTTAGTCATCCAATTTACACCGGCTACTTTTCTGATTTCATCACTCCATCTTACTTGAGGTCGTCCTCTTGGCCGTTTTCTTTTTAATTCTTCTTCAAGTTCCTGAAAACGATTTTCCGAAGATAGGGATCGTCCATTATATGTAGCCAAGGTCATCAACTTATGGCAGCCTAGCCGAGCCCGGTTATTCTTAGCACCCTCTGTCTTCATGTCTTTCTAATCGCTGCCGTAACCAGGAACATTCAGACCCCCGGTAATTAAGGGCCGTGATTTATTTTGTGAATTAATGGTAAAATAAGGGGGGTAGGTGGCCAAATTCCTCCACGCTGGCCAAGCGGGTTGGAGGAAGCCCATCCGCGTTCGTTCCCCATGCACTAGGCAAGGGCACTAACAGGCTGTACCGGTGGAAGGTGCGGATTGGACATTAAGTCTCCGCTCCCAGTCGATTCCTTTAAGTCCTCCTCGAAGGCAATTAAAGGGTCTTCTCCTGGTTAATAAGCAGAGGCTAATAAACAGCCCATATATATATATATATATATATATATATATATATGTATGTATTAAACTTTTTTAAAAGTTCGAAATAGTATAATGTTCGTTTACAGAAAAAATACAAAGAAAAAAAAATAATTTTGAACAAAAATCAACCTCAAAAGAAAACTTTACATATTATTTACTTTTTGTAATTCTTTGAGAATTATAATACAGTATATATATGCAAATTCTTGAAATGTTTACATAGGAGTACAAACGTTTCGACTGGTTTCTCCTTTTCAGAAAATAAAATTTAAGAATATTAACTTATTTCTTTAAAAATGTAACGTAAAAAAAATATGAATAACAATTATATTTTCTGCGAGACACAAAATGTCAATCAACAAGAGACTTGTCGTTCAAACTCAAATTTATTGAAATGGGAAAAATACTTTAATTTGATAATGGTGTTTTCAATTTTATTTTCCCCTAAGATGGTTCAATAATAGAATGTCAAACATTATTTATTATGCAAAAAGATGTCTTCAGAGAACAATTTACAAGAAGAGGCATTAGGAAAAGAAGAACTCTGTTTGACATTTTCGAAAAATTTTTATCCTTCAATCAAGAAAAGTGCAGTCTCATTAATCAGTTAAGAGAATCTTTTTACAGTGTTTAAGCCTCTGTAATCGGTGTATGTACTTTCTTTTATTTTAAATGTTTTATGTTTTTTGGGGGAAGCTTTTCCAGTTTTATTCTAACAGTAGGTTTCTCTGATATTTGCATTTACAGCAGCTAATAATATCGTAAATATTAAATGTCAATTTTCCAAAAATAAATAAATAAATAAATAAAATTCTAAAATAATTGAATACTAAAAATCTTTTATTTTTTAAATATATTTTCCATTACAATAAATTCAAATAATAGATCTTAATGTTTATATTAGTTAAAAAAAAAAAAAAAAAAAAAAAAAGAAGTGTTAAAAAATAAAATGGTGTGAACACTTTTTTGATGTTGTTACATTGATGTGAAAATTAGTTTTCATCTATTTTAAAGACACATTGTTCAGAAAAAGTTTTCATTATTTATATTATTACCTAATTTTGGCATCATATTTGTTTTCATAAGAAAATTACACATTTCGATACCAAATAAGAATTCTGGTTAGGAACTAACAGTACAGGATTTATGAAGGTTTAAAGTTTAGACCCCTTACTGTTCTTATTTTACATCGTAGCAAAACATATTGCAATTCAGGTAGATTTTAAGCAAAAATCGAAAACTACTTGGTGGAGGTTAATTTTGGATTCTGATATTTGAAACTTCCAGAAATTAATTCTTGTTTTTGTTCATAGGTTACTTTTTTTATGAAAATATTTTGAACACACACACACACATATATATATATATATATATACATATATATATATCAAAATTTAGTAACCAAAAATAAGTTAACTGTAGTGTGTTTATGTATCACTTTTGTTTACACACTACATAAGTGATGTGGTGTATGTAAATTTATCCACGGATGGAGTATTGTTTTTTCTGAAAATGACAAACGCGAAATACATTATTTTTATTTATTCTTTTGTCACTTTGTTCATAATTGAGCTTTTATAATAGGAGATACTTTTATAATAGTTTTAATAGTTTAATGGTTTTATTAGTTTTACAATTGATTATATCTCTTCATATATATATATATATATATATATATATATATATATTAATTACTGTGATTTGTTAATTGTAATTACGTGATCATTCCATGTGTTTGTCAAAATCGTTAGAATAGTCATAAGGTTGATAATGGAATGATTAGTGCAGTTTTCTATTATTTTTCTGTTTGCTTAATGCGATTTTTTAATGATTCCCTGTAATTGATTTTGAATAACTCCTGTTTTGTTTTCCATAATTTATCCATTCGGAATTCAAATCCTTTCAAATGTGGTTTCGTAGTTGATGGGGTAATTTGAGTAAAGTAATTTATGCCTCACGGCTTACTTTAATAAAACAGTTATTAATTGCGATTTACTTACATTGTGGAGTATTGCTCCTGATAACGTGTTTCACAATATAAGTTTCCACTTTCTTCTTGTAACAGTTTCACATTCTCTAGTGGATATTTTTCTCCTCATACTGATGCTTATTTTTTTTTCAATATGTGCAGTTTACTTAAGTGGATATCCATTTTTATTTTGCATTATAATTATTAATTCATTAATATATTTCCAAATTCTACATACTCTTTTTTGTTATTGCCTAATTATTTTCTGTTTTATAAAACTTTTGATAACTGACGACGGTCCTTTTAGACCGTAGAAATGTAAAAATTATGTAGATGTTGAAAACTAATGATTGGCGTGAGCCATAACAGAACAGACCCTTATATGTTGCGATTGTGATTCGTCTTATGTCAAACCAAAGGCAGGTCATGAATAATATATTTTAATATTAAAATATTAAATTTTCTCATAATAAGAAACATGATTTTCATTGCAAAAATGTTTGGAATATATTTAGACCTAAGAATTGTGTCTTATTTGAAAAGGAAAATTATTAGAATGATTGTTTGGGAAATAAAATATAAGTTTGTCACGTGGTTTTAATATCAGCATCCTTAAATTTTGAACTCTATGAATTCTTGAAGAAGTATATAGGGTATAATTGTTTTCCCCGTTTGCGAAAGAATTCTAATGTGGGTGTATCCATTTGAAAATTCAAAGTTAATACAATTATTTATACGTAGATTACACCTATTTCTAAAAACTGGACTCATATTAATTTCAATTGCTAAACGGTAGAAATTAACACTTTGAAACCAGTAAAAATACATTTGCTTTGACTGTTTACATGTTTCAACTCTACCCGCGTCGATTTCAAAACAAATAAAAATAAAAATATTCTACTAAAATTTCACGGTCTATGAAATGCCATAATTCAATTTTTCATTTTTTTCTTGTTTATAAATCACATAAACAGCACTAATTGATATCAAAGTATACCTAAATCTGAAGTTTGATAAGAATTCGTGCATTAGTTCTTGAGATAGAGCTGCAGTGGGAATTCTAAGAAATGCAGCATAGCAACACAACCTGTTGAACGATTTGCAGCAAAACACAAACAGCACTATTTTATATCAAGGTATACCTGAATCTGAAGTTTGTTGAAAATCCAATCATTAGTTCTTGAGATAGATCTATTTCGAAAATCGTAAAAAAATGCAGCACAGCTGCAGCACCTCTTGAGCGATTTACACCAAAATGTATAAAACGTCAATTCATGTCAAGGACTAACTTAAACTGAAGTTTGATGAAAATCCTTGCATTAGTTCTGGAGATTGAGCAATTGCGAGAATCGTGAAAAATACTGTACAGCAGTGACAGCTGTTGAGCGATATACACGAAAAACTAATCAGCACCAATTTATATGAGGAAATAACTGAATATAATTTTTTATTAAATTCCGTGCATTAGTTATTGAGATAGAGAGCCCAAAAATTTGTGTCACATACAGACAGACTGACAGACAGACAGATATTTTTTAAAAACATGTTTTCAGAATCTCTAACCCCTAAAACGTGTAAATCCGTCGAAAACCAGAATCTGTATGTTTTCAAAAACCAATACTTTCTTCTTGTAAAGATAGAAGAAAATAAAAATCGGACCACCACGTTCCGATTTATGAAGAAATCGATTTTTCTTCTATCTTTACAAGAAGAAAGTGCTGTATTCGGGAAAATTTTTAACTTCCAGTTTTCGACGGATTTACACGTTTTAGGGGTCAGAGATTCCGAAAAACATGTTTTTACAAAATGTCTGTCTGTGTATCTCTGACTCTGTGACTCTGTCTATCTATATGTGACACAAATTTTGTGGGCGCTCTATCTCAAGAACTAAAGCACGGAATTTAATAAAAATATATATCCCGTTAATCCGTGATATAAATTGAAGCTGATTAGTTTTTGGTGCAAATCTCCCAACAGGTGGGCCTGCTTGCTGCATTATCCATGATTTCCACAATAGCTATATCTCAAGAAGTAACGCACGGATTTTCAGAAAACTTCAGATTCAATTAATCCGTGATATAATTTGGTGCTGATAATATTTTGGTAAAAATCGCCCAATAGGTGGCGCTGCTATACTGCATTTTGCAGGATTTGCACGTTTTCCGCAATAGATCTATCTCAAGAACTAATGCACAGATTTTCATCAAACTTCAGATTCAGTTATACCTTGATATGAATTGGTGCCGGTTGCGTGTTGGTATAAATCTCCCAACAAGTGGCGCTGCTCTGCTACCTTTTTCACAATTCCTGCAATAGCTTTATCGCAAGAACTAATGCACGAATTTTCACCCAACTTTAGATTTAGTTAGACGTTGACACAAGTTGTTTCTCATTAGGTTTCGGTATTAATCGTCCAATAGGTGGCGCTGCTATTTTTCAATTTTCACGATTTTTGCAATAGCTCTGTCTCGAAAACTAATGCACTATTTTTCTCCAAATATGAGATTCAATCAGACGTTGACAGAAGATGTTGCTGATTAGGTTTTGGTATAAATCACCCGATAGGTGGTGCTGCACGGTGGGTGATTTAGCGATTCTAGCTGGCCAAAATTATTTTTGGCGTCTATATAGTCGCATCGCCATGAAATTGAAAAATGTTATTGATATTCACTATTGATTGTTAGATATTTCAAAATGTAGCGTGTAGCAGTCATAATTTCATTACAGGGACATTCAAAAGTATTTCATTACATTACGGCATATGGGAAAAAAATCGTTTGCGGCGGTTTTTAATGATGTTACATAATTTCACACACTTTGTAATTTATATACATATCTATGAAGTGCATTACAAGGTGATTGCTATAGAATATGGTATGGATAGCATTTATCGATCATTTACAGGGACACTAAAAAGAATTAAGTTACAATACGGTCTATGGAGAAAAATTGTTTGTGATGTATTTTGTTCATGTTACACTATTTCAAAAGTACTTAAATTGATATATATCTCCGAGGCGCTCTATAAGATGCACACTATTGTATATGATGTGCCATTCATCTTTCATATACTGGGGCACACAGAATAAATCAGTTATATTTTTATCTGTATGAACAATACTTGATGGAAGTGCGTTTTCAGTTTTGGAACACTTTTTTAAATTATAAAAATTGCATACTATTTAGTGTGTATAAATTCTATCAATCATATACAGGGAACATCTGAAGTACATTTCCGTTGATTGACGGAAATTGCTGACGAGGAATTTTCTTCTGTGCTATGCGCATATTGTGAATTATATGATAAATCTGTGGTTCATATTACAGGGATGCACAACATTTTTGGCTATTGTTTCGACTTTGATTAAAATTGTGTTTCCATACGTGTTATATGTTTTACAAATTATTGCTTAGACATCGCATTGTCCTCTGTTAATGTTATTAAGAGTTAAGTGACAGAATTAATTCATTATTCGTATGAAACTAAATTATTAAAGCAAACGTAAACATTTTCTATTACAAAATCTATTAGAAATCTAGGTACAAAACAAATATTAAGGAGGAATACGTAAATAAATAAATATACATATATATATAAAAAATATATTTACAAAAAATCCTTAGACATTTTCTGACATTTCATCATCTGAATATTCTTCATTATGACTTTCCCCAGAATCATAACTTTCTTTTATCGCTGGATAAAGTGATAATTCAGAGGCTACCTTTGAAAAAGAAACAGTTTTCATTTTTGCTTTTGCTCTAATACTTGATAAGAAAGGATCAGAATTCAATAATAGTCTGTTGATAATGTCTAGGTTACAAGCTTTTCTTGAAAATTTTCTCTCATAACTGAGTCTGTATCCACGGAAATGTTTATTTCTTGCTTCAGCAGCTTCTTCGGACAATCGTCCAATGGGTAGAAGCGCATGCTCAATAATAACAGGACCATGAATTAGAGCCTTGCGTAGAGTGGGAGCCATAGGAAACCATGGATATAGTTCTACGTAAAGTTTCGCGGTATCCATAGGGAATTTAGCAAACATTTCTGTGTCAATTCTGTAGCCGCTTGAAATAACTTCTAAAATAGTTTTTTGTCGATGAATTAAGTTTACGTCTACCCCAGTTGTATCAGCTGATATTTCTGGATCACTAAAAAATCTCCTACTTATGTTACCATTATTGGTATTTCCATATCCAGATTTTGGAGTATCAATGATGATACCAATTTTATTTTTGAACTCATTCTGTATTTTTTTCTTTCTGTTCTCGAGAATAGATTTTTCGTTTTTGTCTAGTCTCTGTTGCCATTTTTTAATGTGTAATTTGTAGGATAGATGCAATAAACTTTCAAAAAACTTATTCTGGCATGTAAGATGGATAATCCAAATTTGTATGAGCTTTCATGCTCAACTGTTGATCTTTGCAAATCATTGAATTGTTTAGATGTTGCACCACAAATATAGCATTTAAAAGTTGATTTCGTATCGGTTACTGCATTACAGACTTTGCCATCAACCATAGTCAACATCATGGAATGTTTAACACTTGCATTAGGAAGTTTTGTTGGTTCCAAAGCTTTTATTTTGTCCTCCACTTAATAAATTTCTTCCCTTGTTATATCACTGGTCTCTTTCACATATCTTATTCTTATTGGTCTGCAGTTTCGGGGGGATAATGGAGTAGGATTTTGCCAAATAACTTTGTTATTAGTCACGCAAATTGGTCGCAATGATACCATAGAGCTTTGAAATATATTAGCATCAGAGTGAGTGCTTTCTTCAAATTTTTGCATCATATGTGTTTGTTTAGATCCATCGCAACCCCATTTAGTAAATAGCAGCATTGTTCCACACTCGCTCTGTGTCAAAGTTTCCATAACTTCATCTAAATATAAAATCAATCTTGCGGTAGTGTGATTCAATAAGTCTTGTAAATTGATTTCAGCGAAAGTCTCTGTTACAAGGTAAGATTCGGGATTCGGGTAACTTTTTTTTTTGATGTTTTGTATAATGTTGTAACACGGCCATAACTTCCTATCACTAGTTCGAATTATATTATACTGGTTTCTTGTTAAACCTGTAATAAATGTATTCTTAATGAGGAAATATTACGTAATGAATATTGACTATTATTATACACAATAAATAATTATTGAATTAAAAAAATATTGTGAAAATTGTAAATTGATCTGAAAAAGCAAAAAACTAATTACCTGACAAAAGCTTTCTTTTTTTCTTTAAGACTTCTCAAATAAGCTTTTTTGTATTTTGTGGGTCGTTTAGGAGATCCTTGATTGTCCTCCAGAACTCTCGCAGCATCTTTTCTGCCAGCTGATTGAAGTTTCATTTTAGTAGCGAAAACAATTTTTCCAGGTTCTGAATTCTTGCGTAACTCCTCAGTTTTCGTTCTCTTCGAACGTTCGCTTGATTTAGCAAAAGCTTTTTCTGGTCGTCCAGGTAACTCGCGTGTAAACATTCAACGTGGTATTTCAAAACTGCTTTGCAACCAAGATTCATACTTTTTCATGAATTTCTTATGCATTCGGTTTGTAGATAACCACTTTTGTCTAAACTGAAATTTACATACAATCATTTCCTGCTTAAAAACTTTCACTTGTTCTGCATTATAATTTTCCTTTCTCAACAAAATATTTTCCGCCAAATCAAGTTTTTCGTCAAATGTGGAAGCTTGTTGCTGTTTTATAACGTTATAAAAGCTTATTCGTGTGATTGGCTTAAATTCGGATGGCCCTGGAAAAAGAAAAATGTAGTCAGAATTAAAATTTGAAATCTTAATTTTAGACTTCATACGATAAAAATTGCTGTAAAATCTAGAGCTGCACCTAGATGCAGACAAGTTAACTTTTATCAAATAGCTAAGACTCTAAGATGTTTCATAAAATTAAAAATTGAGGTTAATCGAGTTTTATCATATAACTTTTCCAATTTTCAAAATAAAAAATTATAAAAAAATGTAAAGTCATTAGCAACATTAAATGTAAAAAATCTATTGATGAAATAAAAATTTATACACATAAATTAAAAAAAAAGTAAAGTACATACCTTCTTCTGAAACATTCATAATGTATTATTTCTCTTAAATTTACTTTCTATTAGAGACTAAAACAATATACAAAAAAAACATCGATTTGTTCTGCTTTAAGTAACGTCAACTTCACTCTAACCTACTGGTCGTACGGTTGAACGTATATCAAAAACATCTGCTGGGACACATCATCTGCTCTTTAAAGATACATGCAGTAAAAAAATATTTCCGGTTGAATCAAATTTGAAAAATCGACTTTTGGCTAGCTAGAATCGCTAAATCACCCACCGTGTGCTGTTAGGCTGCATTTTGCTGGATAGGAATTCCATATCTTTAAGAATCCTCATGAGGGACATAGACTGCCATTTAATTCTTACAGTGTACTAGCGAATTTTGAAGTATTAACATGTATCAGATAGAAGAAAGTTTTGGGATTGGTACATCCGACTAGTTAAACTTATAAAATAGATGCTTTTTCACACAATTGACGGGGATTTGTTAAAATTAGGAAAACTAAAGAATCGATCGCTTTGAAAGCATTGTTCAGAATGGTGTCATATTTTTAAAAATACAGAATGAATTTTACTTATTCAATATAAAAAATTCATAAGTGCTGTTACCATTATTTTCAAATAGTAATTTCAGCAAATATCTTAAATTCTTGCATAAGACTATATTTTTAAACTGCAGCGTTCTCTACCGTTTTGCGTGCGGTTTACGGCGGGATGAGATAAATATTACTTATTCAAGATAGAAAATTTCATAAGTGTTGATACCACTATTTTAAAATAGAAATTTCATCGAATATCTTAAATTCATGTTTAAGACCGCCACCCCCTCAACTAATGTATCTACGGATAAGTTGTAGAAAGGAGTTTCGTTCAGATACATTTTGCTAAGAATAGAGTGCGCTCCCTTGTGGTGAAATGTGGAACTAACATACAGCGATTTTTTTTTTATTATGAAATCTAACAAGGCGATCTGTTTGAAACTTTAAGATAGTTTGTAATACATAATAAAAAGTTTTGAGAACAATCGCGCGAGAAATTTCGGGGGGGGGGGGGATGTTAAAAAAGTTTGAAAACCTTAGCGTTCTTGCAGTTTTATGTATGTTTTATTGAAGGAGTCTTGAGATAAATGCTACTCGTTCAATATAAAAAATAAGTGTTGATACCACTATTTTAGAATAGTAATTTCAGCAAATATCTTAATTTGGTGTTTAAGACCGCCAACCTTTTGACTCTGTCTACGGATAAGTTGTAAAAAGGAATTTAGTTCAGATACCGTTTTGGTAAGAATAGTACACGCTCCCTGGTGGTGGAATATGGAATTAAAAGAACGTGATTTTATTTAAATTAAGAAATCTAACACGGCGATCAGTTTGAAACTTTAAGACAGTTTATAGCACATAATAAAAAATATTTTAAAATAACTAGGGGGCTCAGCCCCCTGATCGCTAACGCTTGCCAACCCCCATGAATTGCTACGTGGTTCATATTGGGATAGCTACGCGATCGCAGCTCGCTTTGCTCGCTCGCCACTTTTTATGTCAACTCTAACCAGAATGCGTGCTGTCTTAAATCATTACAACGTATTAAATTTACAAATATTTTTAAGGTATAAAAATGTAATGGAAAACTTTGTTGAAAACGTAAATAAAAATGTACCTTGGAAGCAGAATTAATTAAAAACCTTAGTGAGAACACAATAAAAATTATTTTTAGTTGGGTCGCTATGCGATCCGAGCAATCAACATATAAAATTTAAAAATATTTTAATTCATAAGAAAGTAATTGAAAATTTTGTTGAAAATCTAAATAAAAATGCATTTAATCAGAAGTTTGGCGCTGTGACTTGTTGATCATCATTGAGAAAGCTAAGCGAAGAGGAAAATGACGCCGTTTAAATTTAAATGGCATATTAGTGTCAGATGTGGTTCTTCCCCTTTCATTTTGCCTATAGTATTGAAAATCACGGCTTAAATTAATTTAAAACTATAATAAGATGCTGTAAAATATGCTACGCATCACGATATCGAGATGTAAACAAAACGTTTTCGCCTGTATCTAAATACAACCTTGGATCAGAAAGCTGATTCACTGAATTCCTCACGTCACCGTAAAACGGACCAATAGCAATTGCCATTCATGTATTCGTCAAACGGTTTGCGTTAAAAGAGAGATTCTGACTGGATTTTGATTTGCTGAGTGGGTTGAGACATGTGACCTTAACTTAACCACTGAGAGTCGTCGCTTTGGCTGTTGCCAAACAGCAAGCTACAAATACAGCCATTTTTTTAGCGCTACGTAAGATAAATTTATAAATTGATGGCGCAAGAAATTTCGTGAGGGGTGAGGGGAGCGCTTTTTTTTTATCCTTAGCGTTTTTTACAGTTTTATGTGTGGTTTTTAAGGATTTAATATTTATAAATTATTTAACAATTCGACTTTATTAATTAAAGAATAAAGTGTTTTGAAAGGAATATTAAACGAACCCATCTGTGTGATCTGTGATCACACTTACCCACTTGTTTAGAAAAGTGCTGTGCGGCGATACTTGATCCTATCAACCAGATGGTTAAGTTTCCCTTAATTAAGTGGTTTTGTTATTTGTTAACCTTTTTATTGTACACTGTACATAATGAAGGGTTAATGGTTATATATATAAACGAAGTAAATTTATTCAGTAAATCTATATTAAAATTGTGGAATTGAAAGGAAAATTTTTAAAACTTATTAAAGGAAGATATTAAAAATTACTATAATATCCACAGAAAGAAAAAAAAGTACTGAAATATAAATGGGAAAGTTGATAGATTTTTTTTTCATTTAAATAATAGCTGCAGTCGGAAAATAGAAAGAATAGAAAAGTCTAGAAATAATGAAAGCAGCTTAAGAGTTGTGAATGATAAGTTAAGTGATAAGTAATCTACGAAAAACATAGCATTGATTGTAAAACTACAGGAAGATAGACAAATTTCACAAAGCCGAATACAGTGATGAGTCGCACTATGTGACAACTAGTGTTACCAGGTCATGTGTCACAAAAACTAGGACAAGGAGAGAAAAAATTTCGTTTTCCCTGCTGTACAATTATACCTTCTCAGGCAAAATACTGTTTAAAACTGAATTTCCTCCTGCGACATGCAATTCCGGCTCAACAGATTTTGTTTAAGCATCATATTTTCAAAAATATTTTTTATAATAATTAAATGATATAGCTTAAAGTTATTTCGCTTTCTTTTAACTGATTTTATTTCTCTTAACAAATATTTTAATATAAAAATGTGGTTTAAGCCTGCCATATAGTGGATCAAGCTTCCCATATGTGAAGAGCCTTGACCCTTTATTTACTCATGATTAAACCACCCATATGTGGGGAGCCTTGAGCCATTATTTGCTGATGATTAAATAAATCTTTTTTGAAGGTTCTTATATATTAGACTTATGTCTCAGTTTTATTTTTATAATTGATTGCATATGGAATAAAATGATACATAAAACTTTATTTTAGGTTCAATATTTAAAAAATGAAAAATCAATTTGTAAAAGTGGGTCAACTCTCCCCAGTCTCCCCTATATAACGAACAATTTTTCTAAATAACATATCTAAGAATTTTTAATATTCAGTTTTCATACCTTTCTATTCAAAACAATTAATGAAAAAATAATGACACTAATGTTCCATTATAATAAAAACATATGCGTACACTTTTTTATGTGCTTGTTTTTAAAGGCTACGAAGTGCAATAAAAATATTTTGCCAAAAAATAAATATGTAGGGGAGACTAGAGAGGGTTGACTATACGGGAGGCTTGACCCATCCATCAGTTTTCATATTTAAAAGAATTTCACAGTTTTATCAATAGGTGTCAACCAAAGCTACTGGAATGCTCAAAGAACAGTCTTTGTCTCATACAGATAATCGTTGTTTCACAGATATGTTTTCAGCGTAAAAGTTGTGTTTTTTAGAAATATTTTGTAAGCTTTTTTCAGATAAAATATATTATAGAAATTTAAGTAATGTAGAAATACGGAATTTTCATTCCAGGCATAAAGATTGTACAGTAAGTTAGGCTTAACCCGAGAGTAGTCGCGACATTTTTTAGAACGTTAGTAGTCGCGCTCGGTCCATTTGCCGCCGTTACCAGCAGGCCGAAAACGAAGGGGAAACTTGCCGGTGTTATCAGATGATCGAAAACGGATAACGTAGGGTGAAAATATTGACTAAACTTTAAAAGATTACAGCAATTATTCATTTTAAAACCTTTTACAGCAATTATTTATTTCGCTTAAGTATATATTCAGTTGGCATCTAGATAAATATTTTTAATAACTCATTCTTCGTTTTGCATAAATACTTAACCCCTTGGGGACGAGCGACACGTATACGTGCCGCATGAAGTGCTCGGAATCCTTGTTTTTTCTCACCAGTAAAATTTTATTGTAAAATTTGCTTTATTCAATCAGCGCATTTTCTCAATTCAAGAAGACGCAAATTTCTGTTTTTAAAAAACGGTGACAAAAGATTAAAAATTTCGTAAATGGCTCCC
The DNA here is from genome assembly GCA_963932465.1 of Maratus speciosus. Classification (NCBI taxonomy): domain Eukaryota; kingdom Metazoa; phylum Arthropoda; class Arachnida; order Araneae; family Salticidae; genus Maratus; species Maratus speciosus. The sequence goes on from OZ010786.1 coordinate 14,319,489, forward strand.
GTCCCGAAGGGGTTAAAAGTAAATAGTAAATGATTTGATTGAATTTCTGATGTTACTATTAATCAATAATTAGTAGGAAAACATTTACTAATATGAATCTAAATTTATGATAGGGGTATTTTTATTTATTTATTTATTTATTTATTTATTTTTTTTTTTTTTGGAAGGACAGAATCAGAGTCAGGTAGAATTTTTTTATACTCGGGCACTCTATATCCATTTAATAAAATAAAATTAATAAATTTAGCATTAATATATTACACTGACATTAAATTGAACAATTAAACTGAAAATAAAAATGGAACCTATGACATGCAACAGAAAATCAAATACAATACCAATAATTCACCAGCATATTGCGGGCGAATAATTCATTTAATACATATGAAAAACCATCAAATTTGATGCCATAAACAATTAAAGACAATATATATATATATATATATATATATATATATATATAATATATAAACATTCTGTACAATAATACCATTGCAAAATAAGGAAAATGACCAATAATTATGAAATCACAAATAGCACATAAATCAAATATTATTAAAAATGTATAATTATATATATATATATATATATATATATATAATTAAGAAAAAGGTAAAAAAATACTTAACTTCGAAATTATAAATGTAAATGTTGTAACTACGTTTTATTTATTTATTTATTTTGTGGGGTGTCTGTGTGTGTATGAGGGGGGATAGGAGGGGGGGGGGGGCTCTCGAGATTTTGTGATTAAATCCATTTTTCAAATGAAAATGCACGATTTGTAGTTTTTCTACTTATTTCAGGGTGGGAGCAGCGCCCTTGAATAAAAACTCTGGATACGAATTTCGCTCATATAAAGTAAATAATAAATAAGTTATTGAAATTATATATTTAATTTAAATACATTTGCAATTGTAAATTTAAATCCTAAGATGGATAAATTATTTTAATTAATAGAATCACTGAAAGGATCATCTTAATAGGGATGTATTTTACAGAAACTATTTAATTAAAATGAATATTCAATTGTACATTTCATAATAAGGTATTAATGTTATAATTTATTGTTTTATAATAACGTTCATTAATTTAATAAAAACAATAAGAAAATTTTCTCCGAAATTATAAATATGCAGAAATAATTTAATTTAAATGAATTTTCTCTCATATTCTGGAAAACATTATTCTGAAAAATAGTTTGAACAATTGATGAAGGACAACAAATTTAAATTTGTTAGATACTGTCCCCAAGCCTCTATTGGATTTCAATAATAATTTCTGCGGCATTGTTAAAAAAATTTGTTTTTACTTACAGTATGAAAATTTAAAAATAGATAAATTTTATAAAAAATACTTAAAATATTTTTTTTTAAATCATAGTATAAACATTCACTGAATTATCCAAAAGAGATTTTTATTTGCGTAATTTCTAACCTACATTATAAAATTCTCATTATTTTTCTTATTGTACAAATAAATTATATGTATGTTCTTCGCAAATACACACACTACATTTCTGAGAAGATTGTTTTATCTTTCGAATTTGTTTTATTGTACAAAAACGATACATTTCAGATTTTGGATATACGGCAACTTTTTTTACTGATTCTCACAAAATTCTCTTCTCTTTTTTTTTTAATGGTTTTGCAGTGTTATTGTCTATTTTCTTTCATTTATATGTTCGGGTAATAAATGGAAAGCAAGTTTTTCAAATAATGGTGATGAATTTCCCTTTTTTTTCCATATTTAAATAATTATCGATTTGAGAATTTATTCCCGCAATATTTGACAATGAAAAAAAAATGTAAGTGACCATCCATCATTTTTTTGTGCGAACTGACTACACAACTAATATAATAAAACAATTTTAAGTCACATCCTAAAAGTAAAAAAAGCACTCTTTGAACGAATTATATAGCAGAAGGAAAGAAAGACGAAATAACAACAGACAGAGAGTCCGTACTTCGAAGAAACCTTCCCCACAGATTTCGCGGAAATGGGAAAGGATAACACGAGGGGGAAAAATTCAACTAACGTAAGTGGTCGCAACGCGGTCATTTAGACCGATTGAAACTTAAGAATGCAATAAAATGCTAAGAAATAGCAGGAATGACTTGCCATTTTACTACACAAGAGTGTGAACACTCAAGGTCAGCTACACGGAATCTGGCTATCGTAACTTTAACGGGAAATGAGTTACAGGAAGATAACGAATTTCGGCCGGGGAAAAGACCAACGCGCGACTATTAACGGGAGGCTTAACATAACAAAGTGACTTTCTTTACCAAAAGGGCTATATAGTGAGGCTTGACTCAGTCAACGTGAGGGAGAGTTGACCAGATTCTCAAGGTTCTCTTAATTAAGTGAATATGGAAATGTTTTTATTATACACCGTACATAATGAAAGGTTAATGCTTATATATAAAAATAATGTAAATTTATTCTGTAAAGCTACAGTAAAATGGGGTGATGGAAAAAAATTAAAACTGAATTAAGAAAAAATGTGAAAAATTACTATAGTATCCACTGCAGGCAAAAAAATTAATGAAATGGGAAAGTTGATTGGAACTTTTTCCATTTAAATATTTCTTACCATAGGTAAAAAGAAGTATTGGAAAAGACTAGAAAGGACTAGAAAGTATGAAAGCAGCAGTCTTAACCCTTACAGGGGCAGTGCTATGTGTATGAAAACACTTCATTTTAATTCTCAAACGCCACAATGGCACCAGAATTTTGCAAAAATCTTTTCCATTTAATATGTATGTGAAGTATAGCCTTTTTCTTATTTCCAAATAAAGATGTTCTTAAATTCCGGAACCAGTTATTTATTTCAACATTTTAGTGCTGGAAGTACTTTGCCCCTGAAAGGGGTATAGATATTAATGATAATTCAAGTGCTCATGCGGCTGAAAAATAACGTAGCGTTGTTCTAAAAATTTTAGGAAGGCATGTAGGCAAATTTTACCAGGATGAATACAGTGAAATGAAACCAAAATATGCGACAACTAGAATTGTAAGGTCGAGTTCCACAAAAAGTTCGACAAGGAGACAAAAAAAGCGGGACAGTGGTTCCTAAATCCGGACATAACAATACATGAAATCTTATAAAAACGGGACCTGTCTCTAACAGAATACTCTCGTAAATGATAAAATTTCATTTTGTGCAATTATACCTGCTCACTCAAAATCATGTTTAAAAGGAAAATTTTCTCCTCGGACTTGCGATTGGGTGTAAACAGGTTTGTTTAAGCTTCATATTTTCATAAATATTTTTTTTCTTAAAATTTTAAGCATGTAGCATAAAGTTATTTTGCTTTTTTTAGACTGATTTTATTTCTCTTCACAAACATTTCAATAAAAAACAAAGTGAGTCAAGCCTCCCATATAGTGGGTCAACCCTCCTATATAGTGGGTCAACCCTCCTATATAGTGGGTCAAACCTCCCATATAGTGGGTCAACCCTCCTATATAGTGGGTCAAACCTCCCATATAGTGGGTCAACCCTCCCATATAGTGGGTGAACCCGCCTATATAGTGGGTCAACCCTCCCATACGTAGAAAGCCTTGACCCATTATTTTCTCATCATTAAAATCAATCATTTTTCAAATTCCTTACATACCACGCTTATATAGCAATTTTATTTTGATAACTGATTGTATAACGAATAAAATGATATATAAATCTTTATTCTACGTTGAATATTTAAAAAACAAAAAAAAAAATCATTTTGTAAAAAGTGCGTTAACCCTCCCTAATCTCCCCTATACATTATTTAAATAACACAAAATCTTATTAAATTTATCAAAAAAAAAAATCATCTTTTTTTAAAACTTTGCTATTAAAGAGTTGCTTCGGGGAAAAACGCTGCCTAATGCTGTTATTTCTTCAACTTTTCCGTCTGTTGTGCTTTCATACCTTATTTTGATATTTACCGCCTGAAGTTATTTTTACACAAAAAATATAAGTTGAGCCTAAAAAATATTAAGAATGTGAATAAAGGAATATTGTTGTTACACAATAAAAATTTTTATCATTATTAAACTACAAAAAAACGAAAGTGAAAACTTTCATGTGCTTTTTAAAAACTTTTTATTTTAATTACATTGTAATTTTTAAACACTATTTTTAAGAACACTTGTGGCTGTATTTGTAAATGGTTATTTTTTTCAGTATAAAGAAAAAATATTTTTTTAAAATGTATATTGAATATCATTTTATTTTGTAAATCATAAAAGGAAGAAAAGTTCTGGATGAATTTGTAATACTCTTGTTCTTCATTCACATGTTACATAAATATTTGTAATTTCTGTGCGTTTAAAAAAAAAATCGGATTATTCAGTTGTCCAGAGTAAAATGAAAGAAGAAAAGAAGATATTGAAATTAAATAGTTAAGAAATATACTTTTAATGCAAAACGTAATTCATTGTCGTGGACAATTGACTGTTCGCAGAATATGATAAAATTGTGCACAATATATGTGAACAATTTGACAACAAAATGAAAGTTTTCACTTTTGTTATTTGTCGTTTAATAATGATAGAATTTTTTATTGTGTAACAACACTATTCCTTTATTCACACTCTTAATATTTTTTTGGCTCAATTTATGTTTTTTGTGTAAAAATATCTTGAGGAAGTAAATATCCAAATAACGCAAGGATCATTGCGCAAACACATCAATTAAACACATGAATTTTGAGAGAATCTATAGAGATTTTAGCCAGAGATATGAACACGTGTAATGATGTATTATCATGTAATATACCGAGTATTTTGTTTGGTCTGCTTGGGTCAATGGAGTATTTGGCTTGGAATGATCAATGTCGCTTCATGGACTCATCCGTCCTCCCCCCCCCCTCTCCTCTTTTTTCTAGTTTTGGTATCGCCCCTGCGATATTTAAACCAGTATGAATTCTGCAGGTCTTCTTCTCATTTTCACCCCATTGATGATGACCAGGGCTTGGTCGAAAACGCCTGGGAAATTTTGTTTTTAGCATCTGAATATTAATTTTAATGTTTAAAACCTGTTGATTGCTTTTAACACCTATTTTAGTAATAAAAGCTGTGAATCATTAAATGTATTCATATTTTAATTTAATATATGTGAATTCAATAAGATGCGTACACGATTGTTTTTGGCGTTGAATATTAATCCTATCAGATATGGCACTCAAATTACAAGAATCAGCAATGTCATTATCCATGATTTTACAAGTTTTATATGAATAAAATTACAGAGAAATAGATTTGTTAGATATGTGATTTCATGAAAACGAAAACTGTTGTTCTGAGACCCTGCCCCGGTTGAAAATAAATGGAATTTTTATTATAAAGAAAAATGCTCTTATGCGTTACATTTGAACAAGCCAATTCGTTAGTCATGCAATTTCAACAAAACATTTAAAAGAAAGAGTTGCTATTTTTCAAATGAGTGAAATATGCCCAGGCACTCAGTTGGAAAATAACAACTCGCGTGATTTATTTACCAACTAGCACGCTATGCCCGCTACGCTGGTCAGTATTTCCAAATGAACCTTAGATTAAACGAAATGGTGAATTAGAACTTGTATTTTAAACAATATGAATCTTCAGATGGAATTCCCTTCTGCGTTGCTAAATTAGATAGGAATGTCATTGCGATATTATATTACCTTATGCATTGGACAAAATTTAGCTATTAAGAAGCAATTATTTTATTGATTATAAACAATGTACTTTTGGTAGTAAAATGAGATCGTTATGACAATAGGAATTGAAATTTTCTCATATCTGACAATATTAAATTAGAGAGCATTATAATGAAAGCAGAGATTGACCACTGAACATGAATAATGTGCGGGTGGTTTATTTTTGTTTGTTAGTCCTTGAACTCCTGGCCTCTCAGCTCGCGCAATATGTGATTCTGGCAGCTTAAATATAATTTATTTAAATAATTATTTAAATTTATTTAAATAATAATTTAAATATAATAGTATTAGTTACATGTCTTAATAAACGCCCTCTTGTGCTGCTACTGTTTTCCCTCTTTAGATTCCAGCAGAGTAAATACCGTCAAAAAAGTAATAAATTATTTACGGACAAAGAAGAGTGTTTAACTTTCACATTTAAAGGAAAAGTGACACATAAAAATATGTGTTTTTAAAGCTGAATTGTTGGCGTCATTTTCACAGTCTTTTCATTTTGTAGACCAGTTACAATCATGTAACCGTTAACCCGGGAAAAAAAAATGATGACTTTAATGAACTTTTCAAGAAAAAGCTTATTTGAGCTTGAGATTTTTCCTGAAGTGTTAATTACTTGATAGGTATTTAGGAGACAAGGGACCTTCAAACACATTTGTTTACTTTTTAAAAATTTCACTTTAACCCTTTATCTATTGATGGTACTTATACCATTAAAGTAACTTGTTATAAAATTAATTTAATACATCGATTAGTTGTAATATAGTTTAGAATGAGTTATAGATAATTTACTTTATCTTGTATCTTTATCAAAACAAAAATATTTTTAAAAGGATAATTTCTTTTGCCTTTGCATGTTTTCAGCTTTCTTGGCGTTGGGGGATAAATACGTAATCACAAAAGAAACAGACTTGAAATAGTATAATGAGAGCTTGAAAACTACGAGCGGTCGTAACATACGCTGAAAGTACTTGTTCATGTCCGATTACGAAAACTCAACAGCATCGAGCGCGGTTAGTACTTGGGAGGGTCACCACATGGAAACCACTGCAAGTTCAAATATTTCTATAGACACTTCTACAGATATTTCTATAGCTCTTGTTGAAACTAGCTTATAGAAAAAAGAGCCGTAATACTTTGTTCTTTTTATAGAATTCTATAAGAAATTTTTGTAAGGGAAAGTGCTGGGCCAGCAAAGGAATAGCAGTGGGATAGGTGCTAGCACTGCAGGAAAAATGCCGAATTGAAATAATGTGATGTCATACCAATGCTGGCTTGCTGTTGGTCATCTATGATGGGCCACCTGCATTCCGCACTTTTTGACTGCTTTATGTAGTGGCACCATTGCACTTTACCGCTTCCAGCTGATGGCCCACTGTTTCTTTCTTTGCTGTGATATTTCTAATGGAAGAACATTATATTTGTACACTTCCTAACTCTACAAAATACTAAGAAAAATATTTAAAATAAAGATTCGATTGGGGTTATAAATATTGCACAGAATCCCTATAAATTCAAATTTAATGAATCCTTCTAAATCTTTCAATCCTTCTAAAATCTTTCTAAAATTTCTTAAATGATTAAATTATAATATGAAGATTATATTAAATTATATTATGAAGATTATAAATCTTCTAATGCAGTTTAAACAATTCACGTAAAATACTGTAGAAGATAAAATTTTCAAGAATTCATAATTCAGTTCATAAAGGGTTAATTACTATTCAAGGGCACATATATGTATTATGACATACATTTGTCACTCAAGAAATAAAAAAAAAGAAGGTAAATGAGGAATTTTCTTGAATATTTTAAGCAGTTTGAAGCCCTTTTAAAAATGCCCCACGGGAATTCCACATCCACTAAAATCCCCAATGTTTTTTATGCCACTTTGTTTTATATATAGAAATAAAATTGTGCATCGAATTGTATATATTTGAATATAAATGTAGGAAACAAAACATTTTCTAAATTTTATGAAATTTTCAGAACATTTCCATTGTATTTCTGCAGTTAATTACCTTTATTTTTTCTAATTATAATTAGTTTAAGAAAACGATGCACAATTTTATGACATATTGAATGACAAACAACTATAAGTAATATCGGGGATTTTAATGGATATGGAATGAGCATGGGGCATATTGAAAAGTTCTACATAGCGCTTAAAGTATTCAAGAAAATTCCTTATTTTTTTCCAAATTTTTTTATTTTATTTCTTGTGATAAATATATACCATAATGCATATAGTGCGCCCTTGAATAGTGTATAAAGGGAAATAAAAAAATAAAAATAAAAAAGAGTTTGAAGGTCCCTTGTCCACTTAATATCTGGGGGTTTCACCCAATACAAAATGTAATCTTAAACGAGATAATGAATTGTTGTATGCTGGTGATTTCATTCAAACTAGTTACTTTTTTTAATTTAAAAGAACTAGGGGGCTCGGCCCCCTACGAGCTACGCTCGCCAACCCCCGTCCAGACACCGCAGGCTCTAAATGCACGCTAATTTGATCGTCTTTAAAAAGATTTCGAAAGAGTGAATTATAATTTAAAAAACAGTGGCGATCTCCCTATAAACGAATTTCTATTCATTTCTCTTTGATTGGGGAATTTTAACGCCAAATCCGCTGCGGTACTGCTTGATTATCTCGTCGACCAATTTCGCCAAATTATATAAATCGCCAAACCACTCGCCAAATTATACAAATTGACATAATTTTTATTTTAAATAACGAAAGAACAAATAAATTCGTACAACATTAATAAAAATACAAATAAAACGACGAAATAAAAATAACTTGATGACGTAGACACGTGTAACAAAATTTCAAAATAAGCTAATATAAAAGGAATTAAGTAAACAGAGTCTTTGTCTCGTGGTATTTTTTAACAAAGTGAAAAGAACGATCTTTTAAATGAGACATTTTAAATTAATCGTTTTTAATCTGACGTAATTTTTACCAAGCTATTCTTTCTCTTTTAAATAATCACGTGAAAGTACTTTTGTTAGCAATGAAACATTATTTGCGCTTTCCTAACAAAAATAGTTCAAAATATCCTCTCAAAATATTAAATAAATGTCTAGCGCAATTTCTAAATTTAAACATTTTTGCAATTTTATTTTGTGTTCATTTTATGTAATAGCTATAATGTGACGTAAATATGACGTAATTTCTCCTAAGACTTCTAACGCATGTTAATGAATTTATTATTTTACAATATTCTTTCTCTTTTAAAATTCACGCGTATACTTTTTATGACGTAATTTTTAATAAGTTCCTGCTTTTTATATGTAATTATTTAATTCTAATTTGAAAGTTTTTTTCCTGCTTATAATAGTCACGTGTAAATAAATTTTCAATTTGAAGCAAACATTATTGCTTGCACTTATTATACAGTTGGCAACAGTTTAAATTAGTGCAATTTTCTGAAATCTGTAAAAAATATCTCTAGAAATGCTGAAAATTTGAATTTAAAATAGAAATAAAACCTGAAAAAATGAGCCAAAATAAAAAAATTAATGCAATCTGCACTCCGGCAAATTCTAACGCATAAAATGATCTAAAAATGATTACACTGCCATGTATAGTTTTTGCTGTTATAAAACTTTTTTAGTGGAACGATTTTGTCCAACTTTAGCATTAAATATCTCTTAAAATAATTCTTCGATTTGAAAACTGTCTGCATCAGCGTGTTTATCAAACATTTCTGTATAAAACCACCGATTTTCATATTTTTGTATGCGTTATTTTTCTTAATATTAACGAAGAAAGACCTCCGGTGACAAAAAATTCAAAACCGGCGGCGGCGGCGGCGGCGGCGGTGACAGCGGTAGTTACTTTTTTTTAGAATAGAGAGATTCCTTTTGCTTTATATTTGAATTTGCTACATAAATTTTGCTGTATTTTTAAATTAGAAGAGTCTGTTGTAGCAAAATTTATTTCTTAATGTTTAACCTAAAACAATATTATATTTATTACCCGACTGACAAGAAGGGTTATGTGTTTCACGCGTATCTGGGTAGGTGGATTTGTTTATACCCTCGAAACATCGCAACGACTGAATTGATTTTAATGAATGAGGTCTTTATCGATTCGTCTTAATCGTCACTTGGTTATAGGCTAGGTTTTGTTTTTACAAATTTAAAATGGTGGCCGTAAAATACAAAATGGCGGTAGAGACGAAAAAAATTACGGACACTATTGAGTGGCCTATCATTGGATGGGACTTTCAAAATGAAGACGATGTTTCATTGACTATTTTACAGACAGAAACTCCGTTTAAATATGACACAACCTGAAAGTTGTGTAGGTAGGATCTCTAGCTTTACTGTAACTCTGACTGTCATAGAAATCTATAGCCTCAATAAAACTGTGTTTATAGGTAGTAATTAACAATTAAACACAACTTAAAAGTCATCAATACAAGTAAATAAAAAATAGGTAAGTAATATAAAAAATAGTTTAACATTGATGAGAAATAATTATTTAGTTCGCTTTTTACGCAGTCAGGTATTTTGATTTTTTAAATTTAATTTTCCAAAATTATCATAAAAATTGTTAAATTTAAAATAACAGAATTTATGTTTCAATCTTGTTGAAAGTTTTGTTTTAAAATAGTAGTCCGACATCAACTACATAGCAACTAACCAATGTCTTACTTTATTTTTATTTTTTAAATTTCAGTTATTGTACTTATGATTTTAGTTAGATCAAATACAATATGAAAACTGTGTTTGAAACAATAGCATTGAAAGTTATTTAAGAGAATTTTTTTGGGGTCATTAAGGCTGTTCTCAAATCCAAAGGAGTTACTTTCTGGCACATTTCTGAATTAATTTTTTTTTTTCGAAAATGCGTGAAATTTACAGGCTCATTTATTCAGAAATTATTTAATGGAATGATACTTTCAGTTTTTTGGAAAAGGCAAATTATCTTTCACAAAATACTGTTAAAGTGGACGTTTTTACCCGTATGCTCCGACCGGGGGAAAGAAGAAAAACTTGGCGTCAAGTAACAATAATCGCTAATAATTATATAAGTAGTATAATTATCAAAATATGGAAAATGCTATTCAATTTCAAATCGATTCAATAGTCAGACCTGACAATGTTATACCTACATGTTTAAAAATGTATCAGAATGTTTCGTGTTGTTGAGCAGGGAGTTTGAGAACCACCTTAAAGAGGCAGTTTATTAATTTTGCTTCCTAGTAATAGGCGTTTTAATACATGCATTAATTTTTTTTAAATAATCGTTATAAGAAAAATTTAAAAAATATATTGTCAACTTTAACTATTTGCCTGAGGAATATATTTGAAAAAAACGCGCCAAAAATGGATTTTTTTTTTTTTTTTTTTTTTTTTTTTTTTTTTTTTTTTTTTTACGTCATTCTACACATTTGCCGAAAAATTTGCATGAGCGAATTTTGGAGCGAAATTTGGGCGAAAAATGAATGTTGGAAATAAGAAAAACAGAGGCAAAAACTTAGTAGAATGCGAAGTGCCTGACTAAATGAGGGAAAATAATCGGCAATGTGTGGGTGCACAGGATTTTTCTCTTGCCCGAACTGAGGGCGGACATTCCAAAATTCGCTCATTTGCGTTGCACGAACACAGTTTGAGCGTCACAGGCAATGGATTAACTATGCACCACAAATTCTTCTGAAATTTCAAAGGGAACCTTATGATATTTTCCTAATTTCATAATCATCTAATTTCATACATTCATTTAACATGAATATTCTGAGCACTGTCGAAAGATTCATGTGAAAAATAAAATTCGGAAATAATGTTCACTGAATATCAGAAGGGTGATGTATGTAACAGCTAAAGGGGATAATTAATGCGTGCCTAGCGATTATACTGATATATGAAACGTGAGTACATCTACTTGACAAACAGAATGAGAAAATAATTATCACGAGCATGAAAATGGAAGTTGGAGGAATTTCTTCTTACAATGAATTAAAAATTTAATAGCTTAGAAATTTGGAATATTTCTTAAATTCCTTCGTGGATGTAATGACTTTCAGGAATTTTCATATTTCTTAAATACTTTGCAGTGATATATTGTTAGTAGAGATTTTTATTTGTGCTACAGACATGAATAACCTTCTGTTTATTTTTTACTGATCGGATCAAATGATAAAACTTGTAGAAAATCTTTTAACGCAGAAATAAAGACAATATTTGAATGTTAAATTAAAAAAATTAACATAGTCGAAATTAAATTAAAATTTTCTTAAGTTTAATCACAGTTTTAAAAGTACTTATAATCACAGTTTTAAAAGTACTTATTTTGTTTCGATACCAAATATATCAAATTTAAGGGGAAATTAAATATAATTTAATATACAAATTAAGACATTTCAATATACAAGGTGTCCATTCTCAACAATGGCTAATTTTTAAACATAGTCATAGATAGATTGTTCCAATTACAACTGATCGGATGTGGTAATTGCAAAACTTTCTTGTATCTCATACATGTTAATACTTCAAAATTCGCTATCACAGTGGCAAAATTAAATGCCAATTTATGCCCATTGTGAGGATTCTAAAGATATGAAATTCCGTGAATTAGTTCTTGAGATATGACTGCCACTAAAATCATGTAAATCCTGAAAAATGTAGCACAACAGCGTCACCTATTGTATGATTAACACCAAACAATAATCAGCAAATCTTGTGTCAAAATCTAACTAAATCCTAAGTTAGATGAAAACTCTTTAGTTCTTCAGATTAGTTCTTCAGATAGAGCTATTGCGGTATCCGTGATAAATGCAGAATAACACCACCACCTGTTGAGCGATTTACACCAAAACATAATCAGCACCAATATTTATCACTGCACTGTAAAAAAAAAAAAAAAAAAAAAAAAAAAAAAAAAAAAAAAAAAAAAAAAAAAAAAAATCTGTAAAGTTATTAAAGTTTTTCTAGGAACTGGGATTCCTAGAATTTTTTATGCAACGGTTACAACAAAAATTCCTGTAACAGACTCTGTTAGAGGGATATTTGTTGTTGCCATTACATAAAAAGTTCTAGGAATCCCAGTTTCCTAGAATTTTTTTTAAAGTGTGAATCTAAAGTTTGATCAAAGATTGTGCATTACTACTTGAGACAGAGCCATTGCGTGAATCGTAAAAAATTCAGCATAGAAGCGCCACTTTTTCACGATATACTTCAAAATGTAAACAGTACCAAGTCATATCAAGGACTAACAGAATCTGCAGTTTGATATAAATCCGTGCGTTGATGCTTGAGATAGAGCTTTTGCGGAAATCGCAAAAAGTTCAGCATAGCAGAGCCACCTGTTGAGCAATTTACACCAAAAAAAGGCTATTCATGTCAAGGACTAATCGAATCTGAATTTTGATGAAATCCGTGCATTAGCTATGGGGATAGAGCTATCGCCGTAATCATAAATGATGCTGCATAGCAGCAACCTGTTGAGCGATTTACACCAAAACTAAGCAGCACCAATTTATATCAAGGACTAAAACTGAATATAATATTTTATTAAATTCCGTCTATTAGTTCTTGATATAAAGCTTCCACAAAATTTGTGTCACATACAGACAGAGTCAACGACTCAGAGGCAGATATTTTGTAAAAACATGTTTTTCGGTATCTATGATCCCTAAAACATGTAAATCCTCCGAAAACCGGGAGTCGAAAAATTTTACGAATCCAATATTTTCTTCTTGTAAAGATTACATTACTTTAAAGTACATCTTTACATCTTCCTCCCGATGCTACTAATAAAATAACCGCCAATAGAGAACGGTGTACTCTGTGAGCTCCTAACTGCGCGATTTTAATGTGCTTTAGGTACTTTTCCAGTATAGGTGCCTTGGCGAAAAAGGAAATTTGGTAACATAATTTCCGGGAACCTATTCACTGTTTCATTTTATATACACACGCATTTTTTTCGATATTTATACGATTTATTTAACATAAAAAAGCCGTTTCTCTAATTTTATAGAGAAACAGATGTAATTTGTACTTAAAAACATCAATAATATACATATAAAACAAACAAAAATGCTCATCAAATTTGTTTTCAAAGCTGTTTATATGATTTGACAACAAATCTCAATATTTTTCCGTTATACGGACATCATGCCAAAATGTATGCTAATGCGCCAATTATTTCCAAATGCTAAAAGATATTTGTAATTTTATGCCAGCAGTTTAATATGAGTTTTATTTTATTGCTTTATTTTATAGCAGTTATTTGTTCACTTATTTTAAGTATATATTTGCGATTTGATGAAATAGTTCGTAAAAGTCTGGAATTTTCAAATGTTATATTTTTTAAATACTCACTTTAGTATCGACAATGGTTTTTCTTTTATTTTTCAAATGCTCTTCAATTCACGATTTTGCGCCAACTATTACGCTTGGCGACAAAAGTGTCCGCATAACGGAAAAGTACCCAAATCTTACTTTCTGATGCCCAAATTACACCAAGCTTTTTTAAAAAAATGCAAAGGCCCTACAGTGTAAAAGTACCAAACTGTCTATTATTTTGCGCTATCCGTGTTATAGTTTGTACTATATGCAAGGGGAGTGGAGCGAAGAGTTTAAACATTAGATATTAAAGATTCGGCACAGGTGCCATATACGCCCCATATTGGCGCGATTTTTTTTCTGATGCCCAAATTACACCAAGCTTTTTTAAAAAAATGGCAAAGGCCCTAAAGTGGAAAAGTACCAAACTGTCTATTATTTTGCGCTATCCGTGTTATAGTTTGTACTATATGCAAGGGGAGTGGAGCGAAGAGTTTAAACATTAGATATTAAAGTTTCGGCACAGATGTCATAGTGGCGCGATTTTTTTCTGACACCAATGTCATATACACAACGGATACTTAACTGGCGCCAAAGTGTCGTAATTTTGCTTGATATGGTAATCCGGATGTTGTTGTTTATGCTGTTGATGTTTTCGGCAAATTGGCGTCGGAAAAAATCGCGCCAATATATGATAACGTATATGACAACTGTGCCAAAGTTTCTGTAAGGTTTCTATAAGTTTCTATAAAGCAGTATAATCAATATAATTAAGAATAAAATAAATGCAAAAGAAGACTAAAGAAGAAAGAAAAATCATGCGTTAAGCATAGAATATGAAACACTTTCCAACACATCCTGAATGATTTAACAAAACATCGTTATTTAGAGAAATAAGGTAAATAAGATAACGTTACTTCTTAGATATCCCGTCAACCAATTTTGCCAAATTGTATAAATCGCCAAATCAATAGTAAAACATTAATAAAAATACAAATAAAACGTCGAATTAATGGTTTTATTGGCCATTATTGGCATTTAATTAATTAATTAATGGCAACCATTATTGGCAATTAATCTTACAATTTGGCAACAGTAATGTGGTCGACGGGATAACTAAGAAGTACCAAGATAACTAAGTAAACATTTTAGAAAACGCATAAAAAAATTAAAAAATTGATTTCAGCAGTTACCGTCCATAGCCAATAGTACCGTTATTACATGCCACTATTTAGCTAAAATTTAATTTAAACTACTCTTAAAACTACTGAAATCACATTTCCAGATATTATTATCCATAGACGGTTATGTATCCAATTCTTTGCGTAACCATGTATATCATTTTATCTATATTCCACAAACATTTCTTAGGAAACTAAATGCAGTTCAGCGTAAAAATGCCCTTAAAAACCACCTTTAAGCAATTTACTCTCATACTCAGTAACCCTTACGAATTCTTTTGTGTAGCCCTGCATATGAACTGTAGCATTTATACACCCAGTATAGTATGCATAAATGTAGTGAAACATAAAAGCGCATATCATAATTAAAAATGCACTTCTAGCAATCATTGATTATGTACATTATTTCGGAGAAAAGTTTCTTGGCGAGAAAGAAGTTTTCCAACGTATTTTCTGGCAACCTATTTACTGCTTCATACTCACAAGCAATTTTTTCCATATGTATGCAATTTGGCAGGCAAAATAACACCATTTTGGCGCCAGTTAGGTATCCCGGTTCATATCTGAAATCTGTGCCGTAATTTGTATATAAAAAAATTATATATATTTAGAAACGATTTTTTATGCATATAAGTGCATATATAAACAGATATAAAAGTTCATTAGATTTGTTTTCATAACTGTTTATATATTTTCGCAACATATCTCACTTTCTGATGCCCGAAACGCGCCAAGCTTTTTTTAAAAATGCGCTATAATGGAAAAGTACTTAAATAAATAATTAACAGAAATAACAAATTATACAAACTAAAACTTTTTATTTCGAGATCAAATCATTGTTTTTAATTTCGATTAAAAATACATATATCCTTGGATAACTTCAATTGAAATTAGTTTCACAGCTTAATATTTCATTCTATAAACCTAAACAAACACAAGTGAGTCATTCATCGTGAAACGTCAAAAATATTAAATCATTGATGCAATCATTCACAAAGTAAGTTCTCCAACAATGAATGGGCAATATTCTAATGAGGTCATAGTAGGTAAAATGGTGGCGGTATCGTTTGTTTATGGTTTGTAATCACAAAGATTTAATTTTGCTATGTCTCTTAGTTACATTATTTTATTGTCGTATTTATGAGATCAGAACAAAAGCATATTTTTTCATTATTTAGTTATTAAAGACGAAAAAAAATTATAAATGTGCATGATTTGAAAAATTTAAATAATTTTCTTTCTTAATACTAAAAAATAACATCGGGAAGTAACAGCGAGTTTAAGTTAAATAAGTTTAGCTGTTTAATTCTGTTGTAATATTCAAAATAACTGTATTTATTAGATTTCAGTAAACAACATCAGGGCCAGATTAAACTTTGAAGTTAGAGGAATTACAATGTCATTTCAGGACCTTTCTTTTGGAGAAGCTTTTCTAAATTCCATATATACATGGAAAATCTTCAATGTTAGAAATATCATTCCTAGGACGGACATAACACGAGAACGGCCTGCAATTTTACACAAGTTTTTGAAAGCTACTTTATATCAGAAATTTTACTAAAAACTGGTTACTTTTTTGTTATAGCGGCCCACACTATTAGGATTATGGCAAGTTGCAGCCAATTTCGCCACCGTCGTAACCAAGATCGTGAAGCACACACATATAATACCATATAATACCACTTCATGAAATCGTATACGATAATTTAATAGTTTTTAACGTTACTTCAAGTGTGTTATTTATTTATTTTTAAGGCTCAACAATCTAAATTGTCCAATATATGAATTTAAAAAAATGTAAACAAAGATTGAATAGACATGACCGCAAAAAGCCTCATATCTGCATAACACTTGGAACCAAACTGTGCAGATTACTCTACACAGTTTTTCATAAATGTGTTTTCTTAAAATGCGTTATTTTCATCTATCACTGCGGAACAAGCGAGAAAACTCATATTCTTGCACATGAGTTGTATATATCTTTATATCTAAATTTCCGTCATTTTTGACGGGCTACCTTTCTAGTAAAAATATATTTCCAATTTATATTGTAATGCTAATTTAACTCTCAACTTTTATCTTTTTTTATATCTGACGATTATTTATATTTCTAGTAAATTTCGCAGAAAAAAAGATGCTTCAACTTTAAACAGCTATTACTCGGTCTGTTTTAGTCGTAGAAATATGAGTTTTCTTTCTTACTTCTTAGTATAATAGGACATTTTCACTAAATATAACTTATACGACCGTAATAAAATTTAAATTTCATAATTTTTTTAGAAATTTTTTTATTGAACGAAATTGGTTTTAAAATACTTATTTACCTCATTTAAAACATTTTGTAACAGAGATTATATGACTAACGGTTTGTGATTTAACCAATGGGTATCTTTGAGTGTAGACACATGTATATTTTAGAGCTTAACGATCGTCGTAAATTTTCGTCATTTAACAAGAAAGAACAGTTTGAAAATTGTCGAAAATATTGGGAATATTCATGTCAGAAATATATTTGCGAGAAATTCAGACGGGACATCAGACGGGTGAAATTTGCAATTGTTAAAGACGAAAAATATTGCCCGTCTAGAGGTTAAGCTAAAATATGAAACATGAGTACATCAACTTGACAAACCGAATGACAAAATAATTATAACTCGCACGGAAATGAAAGTTAGGCGAATTCCACCATGAAATGAATTAAAAATTTCATAGCGTTGTAATAATTTTAAAGTTTCTCGGATTCATTAGTGTATGCTGTTATATTCAGGAATTAACACATTTGTTAAAATGTTCCTTTAATATTTTTGATACATATTTCAACCAGACATTATATTGTTAATAATGTTTCAGTTGTAACCTGGCAGTTATGGTAATTAACGGTATAATTTACAACAGATTATTTTTTTATAGTGAAATTTTTAAATATTATATAATTGAAATACACTTCACATTACAGATTTTGTTGAGTGTACTCATGAACAGTAAACTTATACACTTAACTGACGTGCCATGTCGCTTACAAATCGATAAGGGCTAGGTTCAACTATTGTTCTAAAAGAGTTGTTATCGATAATTGGTACTGTGTATTCACGTGGTTGGTTTTCATATTTACATCGTCTTATTCGAATTTTGAATTCGAACTTCTAGTTTTTTGTACATTTCATACTTTGACAGTGTCGTCGCTAGCATCATTTTTTCTTAAAATTCGTTGCTGCGCTTTAGCCCTGTTTGAACTCGTAAAGAAAAAATATCAGTATGTCACTTACAACAATGTTGTACTAACACTATCTGGTTGTATTCCTCGCATACTGGGATATTTAGCATTTACGATCAACGCCACTTGTGTCATGTAGTTGAGGATATAAATAAGAAGATTTCATCCTGAAATTCGATCTTCCATCATCAACAGCTTACTAAATAGAATCTCATGAAAAGCAACTAGTTTTAAATGATCCCGCAAGCCACAAATCTAAAAAACATCAGTCATAAAATGAAGTGATATCATAAAAAAAGAAGCAAAGTATATATATGTTCATACTCCGAATGGCGAGTAAAAATCTAACACTACTCTTAATGTTTCCAAAGGACTCGGAGTGAGGTAAATTATTAGAGACCTGCTATGCAAAATTTAGACTTTTATAATGTTTGTGTTTCAAGCGTTTGCATACTACTATATGTCTAACAATTTTCTTCTTGTATTACTGCACCCATGAAACTCTTAAAAGTTGAAGCTTCAGTGTTTGTATATCTATTCTTATTTATCATAATGTAGGATCGATTTCTTGATTTTATTTACCATTGTATTTGAACGAGAAATACCACTATTTCAAGAAGATTTTTTAAAATTAACATGTGAATATTTCGCATTTGTAAAATAAAAGGAAAAATAATGATCATATGAATATTAATAAAAATGCATCTAAAATAGACGTTAATTAAACAAAGCTATATTGCACTAAGCATCCATATATAGACTTCCACGTGACTGGTGAAAAATCTTATTTAGTTAGCCTTCTGTTTTAACAGTATTATATAATACTAGGAAAATCCGTGGCTTTGCTAGCGTAATAGTTGGAATAGGCCAAGTGATATGTGTTCTCTAATTTTTATTAGAAAAATTATACTTTTAGGAATAATTCTAAAATTACTAATTAAGCCGTAGTTTGACTAAACTTTATAATTACACTGCATTAAACAGAAGAAAGATTTAAATTAAAAAGAACAACTAAAATTAATTCTAAATAAAGGATAATTTAGAAAGTATTTTGAAGCATTTATACTTATTTCATACGATCATTTCAGCATTCATTTGAAGTTTTAAACGACTGTCACTATTAATTTTCAACCATTACTTTTGATATTTCTTGAGATTGCGTAGAAATCGGAATTTAGAACGTTTTTGGAATGCTTTTCGCACATTTCCATCTCATTTAAATTTCGAATTTATTTAGAAACTGTCCTTAGAGAGCATTTACATCTTATAAGTAACAAACATGCAGAATGTCAAGTAGCCAGCTCATAGCAATATCACGAAAATCACAATTTAGAATGTTTTTTGTTCCTGCAACACCCATATGATTGTGAAACCGACATGATATAGAGCTTATAATAGAGCAAGGGATGTCACGATCAATTTTCAAATATTACTTCTGAAAAAGTTTTGAGATTTTTCCTTAGATTGCGTAGAAATCGCCATTTAGAACGTTTTTAGAAGGCTTTTTAAGTATTTTCATCCCTTTTAAATTTCGATTTTTCTAGGAAACGTTTTTAGGGATTCTTTATATCTAATAACTAACTACCGTGGCGAATTTCATGTACCGAATCCCTTCACTAACACAATAATCGGATTTTTAGAACATCTTATGCTCGTGCACCCCTTGGGGTGGTGGCACCGACATGAAATGTAGCCTATCTTGGCTGTAACCATCATTGTCACACCACTATTTTTGAAATCGGTTAAGTACTTCCTGAGATTGCTTAGAAATCATCATTTAGAACGTCTTTTAGAACGCTTTTCACACATTTTCACTCCTTTTACATTTAGATTTTTTAAAGAAATGTTCTTAGATATTATTTATGCGTTATAAGTCCTAATTTCAAGTTGCTATCCTCTGCAGCATAACAAAATTCTCAGTTTAGAACTTTTTTTCTCCTGTAACCCCTACGTGGTAGTGGCAGCAATATAAAATAAAGGCTAAGATAGAGCAAGGGCTGTCACCATCAATTCCTAACCATTACTTTTGAAATCAGTTTGATACTGCCTGAGATTGCGTAAAAATCGCCATTTAGAACCTTTTTTAGGACGATGCTCGCACATTGTCACCCCTTTTAAATTTCGAATTTTTATAGAAATGTTCTTAGAGGTCATTTATATTTTATAAGTAACTACCATGCCAAATTTCCTGTTTTTAGCCCTTCAGTAACAGAAAAATTACAATTTAGAACTTTTTTACTCCTGAAACCCACAATTGGTAGTGGAACCGACATACAATAAAGGCTATGTTATAGCAAGGGCTGTAACCACCAATTTCCAACAACTACTTTTGAAATCGGTTTTATACTTCCTGATATTGCGTAGAAATAGCCATTTAGAACGCTTTTTGAACGCTTTTCGCCCATTATCATACATTGTAACATTCGATTTTTTTTTAAGAAATGTCTTTAGATATTATTTACATCTCATAAATAACTACGACGACAAATGTCATGTTTTATGGCCCTTCAGCAACATAAAAATGGCATTTTTAGAATTTTTTTTTTCTCCTGCACCACCTATGCGGTATTGACATCCACATAAAATATAGCCTATATTGGAGCAAGTTCTGTCAGAATCATTTTGGCACCATTGTTTTTTTAAATCAGTGAAGTACTTTTTGAGATTTCGTAGAATTTGCAATTTAGAATGTTTTTAGAACGCATTTCGCGCATTTTTGTCGCTTTTAAATTTCGAATTTCATAAGAAATGTTCCTACAGTTCATCTATATCTTATAAATAACTAACCATTCCAAATTTCATGTTTCTGGGCCCTCCAGTAACTCAAAAATCGCATTTTTAGATTTTGTTTTTGCTCCTGCACCCCTTTGAGCTAGTGGCAAGCATAAGATTTAGCCTATGTTGGAACAGGGACTAGCACCATCATTTTGATACAATTAATTTTGAAATCGATTCGGTAGTTCCAGAGATTACATCTTGCAAATAAACAAATAAATTTAACTTCTTTATAATATTGGTATAGATAGATTCCTTATGTTGGAAACGAGACATCTTTTGTTTAAAAAATAATTCCGTCATAAAAAGGATCTATTTTATCAGTTTTCCCTTAATTTTAAAACAGTGTATTGAACGTATTTTTGCAATGAAACATTATGTTAATACTGTACTTGTAATAATACATAATTACTGCACTTACATAACCATTTCCTGCCCGTCTTACAACACTTTTTGGTTTATTACTGATCTTTCTATTTCAAATATTTATAAAAGTGATATAACTAGGAATAAATTTATTTTTACGATTTTCACAATTTTTTTAAATTTCAAACTGCATGTATTAAATATACGCGTGCAAGCCGCAAATCAGTTTTCACATATTATACCTAACTCTGAGTCCTTTGGAAACATTATGAGTAGTGAGATTTTTACACGGCACTCGGGGTGTGCACATTTATATCGCTTCTTTTTATATGATATCACTTCTTATAATGACTTTTGACTGACTTTTTTGTGACTTTTCGTGGCTTGGCGGGATCATTTACAACGAGTTGTTTCGCATGAGAAATCACTCCTTTTTGTATGCCTTTTCATTTGCATTATATATATTCCATTTTAATTCTGAAAAGAAGAGATAAAAGTTACAGAGTTAATAAAAATAATTTAATAGTGATGCTATAAACTTTTCAAATGTGTAATAAGTCTAATAAGACATAATATTTCACTATTTTAAAATACTTCAAAACCATTTATTTATTCTTACATCATAACACATCTCGGAAGAATTATTTTATTTATAGAAATGATAAATTGTGACGAACAAAACAGAATAATTTTTTCTGTTGCTCTATAAGCTATATAGGTTGATTCATTAATTAACTCAGCAAGGATTTTATCCCAATAATTTTTAAAACGGTAATTTTGCATTTTCAGAATTCATATAAATTTAACTAAAATTAAAAATATGTTTACTAAAAAAGTGCATAAAAATTTATTAAAATATCCCGCTACAAAATGAACTGGTCTTTAAAAATTTAAAAACCATTGATATTACAAATCATATGAAACAGAAAAGGTGATTCTCTAGATCTTTCGATCGCAAACGTGATCATTTTCAAGGGATAGCTTCACCAAATAGGGAGTGCTACCCCTTCTTAGTGATCACGAGCTTTTGTACTGTAAAGTATTTATAAACTTCTAAGTTATTTATAAACCAAAAAATGTGAACATTCCTCTTGAAAAAACGTGGTGGAACTTACATAATTTCCACAATCTTGTCCGTTTATAGTTTCTTTTCGAGAGTTACCTTTCCATTTAAAGTTCCTTTTCCAAGACCTCGGCGTCGGGGAGCGTACTCGTATCTCGTATATTCTCCTATTGTTTATATAATGAAATACATCAAAATTCGTTTAGTATTAGTGAATTTATTTAATACAGAAAATCGTATATTTTAGCGTACATTTACTTAAACAAATGTTATTATATTGCTTATTATTTAATTATATACTATTCCGAGGATTCTATTTGTCAAAGCTAATAATCAAAGACATTTCTTTGAGACTAATTATGGCTCAAACGACAGAATATCGATGGAACAAATTTAGCTAGCAATGTGGATTAGCGTAGTTAATAATCTAAAGGAAGATTGAAGTTTCAGTACTTGATTTATAATTAAAATTGTAGTTAAATAAATGTACATTCATGTTTATGTAAAACCATGCAGTTATATACCTTTCATATTGAAACTAATTTAAAATACATTAAATACTTGAATTATTTTCAATAAAATGCATTTTTGTCTTTGTAGAGAGATTAATAAGAATATTACAAAAATTTAGAGATAAATATTTCCAGATTTCCAGATATTAGTTGATTTTAACCAATTTTTTCTTTTTACATAGATGGTGCTCAAAGGTATAATAGACAATACCTTAATGGGGCTTATCTGATAAAAAATCTAAGAAAAGAGTCTTTTTTTTAAATACATGTTTTTTAAGCTAAATAATTTTTATTCGAACAAAATAAGCTGCATGGAAATTTTCAAACTGGAACAGTGTCAGTTTAAAAATGATAATGTGTTTTTAAATCATGTTTTTCCTATTTGCGCGCTCTGTAAAGAAACAATATGTTTCTACAAGCTCATTTCATTTGCGTAAATTTGTATAAATAGGTTATACCTGCAAACGCCAGATATTCATTTGTCAATTAAACGATTTCAGATATTTTTTTTTTCTTGCGATTCTATTTTTTTTTTCTTATCATGCATTACAATTCACGCGGGAATCAATATATTTACCTTCTTAGTTTATAACACTTTCCAAAATAATAAATATTCAAGAATTCGCTTTCTCTGGCTGTTCTCCGATGCTCGTAAATATAATCGTATTCTCATGTAATCCATTCCATTTTTTTCAATTAAATGATTTAAGATTTTTTTTTTCTTTTTGAAATTCGATTTTTTATGGTGTATCATGTTATACTGTGTTACAATTCACGCGGGATTCAATATGTTTACTTTCTTAGTTTTTAACACTTTCCAACATAATAATCAAATGTTCAAGAATTCGCTTTGCCTGACCGTTCTCCGCTACTAGTAAATGCAATCGTATTGTCATGTAATCCATTCCAATTTTCCAATTAAATGAGTCCAGATATTTTTCTTCTTGCGATTCGATTTTTTATGATGTATCAAAGTTATACTGTGTTACAATTCACACGGGATTCAATATATTTACTTTATTAGTTTTTCACACTTTCCAAGATAATAATAAAATGTTGAAGAATTCGCTTTGTATGGCTGTTCTCCGACGCTCGTACATAAAATCGTATTCTCATATAATCCATTCCATTTTTTCAATTAAATGATTCCAGATATTTTTTCTTATTGAGATTCGATTTTTTATGGTGTATCATGTTATACTGTGTTACAATTCATGCGGGATTCATTATATTTACTTTGTTAGTTTTTAACACTTTCCAACATAATAATAAAATGTTCAAGAATTCGCTTTGTCTGGCTGTTCTCCTATGCTCGTAAATATAATCGTATTGTCATGTAATCCATTCCTATTTTTCAATTAAATGATTCCAGATATTTTTTCTTCTTGCGATTCGATTTTTTATGGTGTATCATTTTATATTGTGTTATTCACGCGGGATTCAATATATTTACTTTCTTAGCTTTTAACACTTTCTAAGATAGTAATAAAATGTTGAAGAATTCGCTTTTTGTAAATATAATCGTATTCTCATGTAATCCATCCCAATTGTAAATTCAATTATCCCAGATATTTTTTTCTTCTTGCATTTCGATTTTTTATGATGTATCATGTTATACTGCGTTACAATTCACGCTTGATTCAATATATTTACCTTCTTAGTTTTAACACTTTCCAAGATAATAAAAAATTGTTCAATAATTAGCTTTGTCTGGCTGTTCTCTGATGCTCGTAAATATAATCGTATTCTCATGTAATCCATTCAGTTTTTCAATTAAATGACTCCAGATATTTTTTTATGATGTATTATGTAATACTGCGTTACAATTCACGCGATATTCAATATATTTACTTTCTTGATTTTTAACACTTTCCAAGATAATAATAAAAAAAAATGTTTAAGAATTCGCTTTGTCTGGCTGTTCTCCGATGCTCTTAAATATAATCGTATTCTTATGTAATATTTATAAATTATTAAGTCTCGCTACAGAATGTTTACTATTGAAAATAAAGTGTATTGCATTTATAGTTAGTTTGCATCGACACACGTAAACTAATCCCGTTACATTTTGGTGTATGGTAACAAATCGTTTGCGTTGCATTTTAATCTTGTTATTTACTTCAAATATAAAGAAACTGAAATGGATTATTAAGTTATAGTCCGACACGTTTTGTACAAATTATCGTGTACATATCATTTATTGTTCATTTACATAGACGTTGTAATAAATCATGTAGAAGGATGGACTATCATTACTATGTGCACTTTCAGCTCTCATATGTAATTTTAAACAACTAAATTTCATAATTTTAAGTGGCGAGTATAAATTCTAAAGCTCACATAGTGAGCTGCATTAGCGAATTCAAACACATTACCGTATATGGGCAGAAAATAATGTTTTACTGCTTTTTGGAGGTTTTAATTTATTTTTATTTAGATATCATCACTTCATTGTAAAAAAATAGAAATTTCTTAACAATATTTATTCTGTTAGTTTTGGAAAGTGTTTTCCAATCTATGCTAAATGCATGATTTACCGCTCTTGTTAATTTTCAGAATGAAAGTCTAAAATTAGACTTGGTTTATACTTTGCAATCGCCAGTTTATTTTGTTTGCTTAATTGATTTCTTAATAGTTTGTTCAATAATGCTTTTCCGTACTGGGAATTCAGGTCATAACAGGTTAATGTATTGTAAACAAATGCTATATAGGGGCTTTACGTAAACTTTGGTATTCCCAAAGAGATTGTGATATTTGAATTTATCAGGAACATCAATTAAATAGCCCCTAAGTGCATTTAAAGGTTTAGAGCTATCAATGGAACCCTCATTGGAGGAACATTAATATCTTGTAAGTTTCTACTTAACGGAATTCCTTATTGCAGTAATCTGAAAATTGTGTTTTCCTGACAAACAAATGTCAAATTTTTGCTTCAGAACTTTTATTGCTTATGAATCTGTGAAAAAATAATTTTTGTTTCCAAAATACACAGGTTCTCCATAAAAAATTTTTGGATATTTTTTGCTTATTATTTTGTTACTTAAGAGCATGATGGAAAATATTTTTAAATATTCGTAAAATATAATTGGAAAATGTATTTTAGTGCAATTGAAAAACGTTTTATTATAATCGTTATTTGATTACTAAAGTTTTGAGTTACAAATTTCTGCATAGGTAACTTTGTGTTAATAAAAAAAAAAAAAAAAAAAAAAAAAAAAAAAAAAAAAAAAAAAAACTTTTTGAATTGTATTTTACGTATATGTAATAATATTTTCCGTTATGTTCTTAAATCGAAAATTATGATATAAGAATAGCCCGACAAAATGTTTGGGGCACTCTGTGATATTGAAGTATGGTATTAATAAAGACACCGATTTTATCAGTGGATAACTAAAAAAATACTGTTATTTAATAATCTGCATATTATTCGAAAATATTGAAAAATATTAACTAAAATATTAACAAAAATATTAAATATTAAACATTTAAATATTAACTAAAATATGAACAAAAATATTAAATATTAAACATTTAAATATTACCTATAATATTAACAAAAATATTAAATATTAAACATTTAAATATTAACTAAAATATTAACAAAAATATTAAATATTAAACATTTAAATATTAACTAAATTATAGTTAAGTTCATTTTCTTTATAATTAAACTTTTAGAAATTTGTTAAATTATAAGACATTAATGGAGCTTCTGAAAACATCACCTGTAGAAAGTTAATTGAAACAGAAGTTTTACTCTTGAAAAGATTAAATACCGGATGAGTCAAAAGTTCGTTACAAATTTAAAAACTCATAAAAAGGACGAAATGATGATAAAGGAGTGCGGTTTGAAGAAGGAGGTCACAAGACGGTCGGATTTTTTTTTTTTTTTTTTTTTTTTTTTTTTTTTTTTTTTTTTAGCAGAAAAAAAAAGTAAAACCAATTTTAAATGAAATTTCATTCTTAAACTTCTAAACATCCTACAATATTACTTTTTACACCGTCGTATAGAGAAAAAAATGTACTTTTAAATGCAATTTGTTTGAAAGCTGTATCTTAATTTGTTTCTGAGTTATTAAATTTTTTTTGTAGTTTTTATTACTTTTTTGTCATAGTGGCAACAGAAGTATCCATCTCTGTTGTAAGTAAAGGGAAATACAGAAATACTGTATAGACCAATCAGAAAGCGAATAAAATGCGGGTTAAACCAATAAAAAGCTTCAGATATGTTTTTGGTTTCCTACCCTGACGAGAACAATAGCCATTTTTCCAAATGATTAATGTATATATATATATACATATATATATATTGTATAATTATATGTATAGTGCGCTGACAACCCCAAACACAATGAATAGGACAACAGCTGTTTCGTAGAATGTTCTGGAGTTCATGTTGAACATTTCTTATTGGAAGAACAAATGCATAGAGCGTATTGCATTATTAGAGCAACATAACCTTCTGAACATTCTACGACACAACTGTTGTCCTGTTCATTGCGTTTCGGGTTGTCAGTGCCCTCTACATGTGATTTTTTAATAAATTGTTTTGCTGCTAAAACAAATCCGACCACTTTGTGAGCCCTTTCTTGCAAACCACACCCTTTTATCACAATTTCTTCTCTTTTATGCGTTTTTAATGTTGTACCGATGTTTTGCTCACACGGTATATGTTTTACACAGCTTCAATACAATTTATTCACCATTGAGATGTTTGTGGTTTTGAAATTCAAACAATTCATTATGAATAATTCAAAAATGTAAACTCTCATTTAAAAAAAAAAAAAAAGGCGCATTAAATGAAAAATTTATTCCATTCTCCGATTTTTGAAACGTATGATAATAATTCTCGGAGGAGTGATTTTTACTGAAATTTAGAATTTTTACAAAAATGCACCAGACCTGAAAAATTAATTTTTCTTCAACACGACATTTGTCTTCTAAACACTATACAAATTTCGTGAACACCCATAATTGCTTAATTTTTTTTAAGAATTAGCAATTGTTTTAAAATATAAGAAATGGTTATTTTAATTAGATTTTGCACCTAGTTTTCTTTTTTAGCAGTCATTTATTATTACATTTCCATAATAATTATATTTTCGTTGATTATCTAACGTTCCAAAATATTTGTTTATAAATCGTTTTTCATATGCATACCATAAAAAATAGTTGTTTATACAAAAACGTTTTACCAAAGTCTGTACAAAAAACTTTAAATTAGGATATTTTCTTGATAGTTTTCAAGAAAAATATTAAGTCACTAATTACACAATAGAAAATTTACTGTTTATTTAGAAACTTTTTTTAATTCTGTTTTCTTTTAATATTTAGTGTTTTTAATACGGTATAAAAGGTTTTAAATAATGTATATTTTTTTCTAAAATAAACATTTTTGGTATCATTTTTTAATTCCTACTATTAGCTCACACTCTCCCTATATTTATTTATATATTTATATATTTATATATTTATCTTGTACAAATTTTCAATCGTTAATAAAATTCTCATTATTCATCCTATCAGGTTGAAATAAATTTTTTTAAACTTGTACTGGATGACAATTGATGTTAATAAAGTTTTTTCAAATATTAATTAATTAATTAAATTTTAATTAATTAATTATAGTTTTGCATGGGAAACAAAATGGCCGCCATTGGTTATTGAATTTCAATGAAAGTATTTTCAATAAGGGTTACCATAGGGGGGGGGGGGGGACAATGTTCTGTCGCCAAATACCGCCAAGTTTGTCGCCAACTTGGCGATATATCGCCAAATTTGGCGGCCAAAATGAGTCGCCAAAAGTGACGCAAACTTGGCGATATCTGTAATATTTCGCCAAATTCCCATAGATTTCCATTGTAAACCTACTTGCTTATAGAAAATCAATAAATTGAGATATTTTAATGCAACAAAAACTCATATTAGCTTGATTATATTAAATTTTTCTTTGATGGCCTGAGTAGGAATTGACTTTAAAAACAAAATTTTTATATTACTTGTTAGAAATATTTTCATATAGATATTTTTTATTTAATTTAATATGCGTACCGGATTACAAAGAGCAACATAAATCTAGCTATATATGTAATTTTGGAAATATGTGCATTTCTTTATTTCTTGTTTTAACTCTCCTATGAATTATGTTTATTTCTTTTCGAAAATATTGCTTACTGGTTACCTTTAGCAAATTTAGATACTGAATTATTAGCTTTTTATCTGTGTAATTATGTATTTCATTAAATATGTGCATTTATTTTCATATGTTTTTCTTTCGTTCCTCTTCTTTTTTATAAATAAATAATAACGTTTAGAATCCTCGTATTTTTAAAAAGTGTCAAACTTTTATGTAGACAAATTCATTTATAAACAAATAATAACGTTTGGAATCCTCGTATTTTTTAAAAATATCAAGCTTTTATGTAGACAAATTCGTTTATAACAATGTTTTGTTTTTGTTTGCGTCCCCCCGAAAATAATAATATTGATAAAATTTATATTACTAGGGGGCTCTGCCCCCTACGAGCTACGCTCGTCAACCCCCGTTCAGACACCGCAGACTCTAACAGCACGCTAATTTGACCGCCTTTTAAAAGATTTCGGAAGATTGAATTATAATTTGAATCTGACAATTATAATCTGACGTAATTTTCACCAAACTTTTCTTTCACTTTTTAATATTCACGTCAAAATACTTTTGTTAGAAATGAAATATTATGATCATCTTAAAATGTCAAGTAAATGTCTCGCGCAATTTTTAAATTAAAACTGTTTTGCAATATTATTTTTTGTTCATTTTACGTAATAAGTGTAATATGACGTAAATTCTCCTATTTAGGACTTCTAACGCATGTTACTGAATTTATTATTTTACAATATTCTTTCTCATTTAAAATTCACGTTAACTATAGTTTTTATGACGTAATTTTCAATGAGTTCCTGCTTTTTATATTTTTTGTTTATAATAGTCACGTGTAAAATAAATTTTTAATTTGAAGCAAACATTATTGGTTGCGCTTTTTATACAGTTGGCAACAGTTTAAATTAATACAATTTTCTAAAATTTGTAAAAAATATCTCTCGAAATGCTGAAAATTTGAATTTAAAATAGAAATAAAACCTCGAAAAATTATTCAAATTAAAAAACTAACTGCAATCTGCACACCGGGAAATTCTGACGCATAAAATGATCTAAAAATAATTAAATTCCTATGTACAGTTTTTGCTCCTATAAAACTTTTTTAATGGAACGATTTTGTCCAACTTTGGCATTAAATATCTCTTAAAATAATTCTTCGATTTGAAAACTGTCTGCATCAGCGTGTTTATCAAACATTTTTCTATAATACTACCGATTTTCATATTTTTGTATGCAACAGTTTTTTTAATATTAACGAAGAAAGACCTCCGGTCACAAAAAATTCAAAACCGGCGGCGGCGGTGGCGGTGACAGCGGTAGTTACTTTTTTTTAGAATAGAGAGATACTGGAATTTAAAGAAATCAATATCACAAAAATATATTTATTTTCATTCACTATTGTAGTTGTCGTTATATAATTCCATTTATTTTGTATGAACATGCACAAAAGAATAAATTACTATTGTAAAATGAAAGTCTTCTTTTATGGTATAATTCAGAAGAAAATTTACCCAAAAATTTAAAAGAATCTATAATAATAAAGAAAGAAGTTTGTGTGTGAGTGAGTGAGTGTGTCGACGGTGTTCTGATGAGACCACTGCACGTAGAGCTACAAAATTTGAGGAAAAGGTACGTCTATATATGAAGTTTTGCACCTAAAAGCCCGATTTTCGATTTTTGATTAGATTTCTTTTTATTTCATTTTTTATGCGATTTTTAGCGTTTTTTTATGTTTCGAGGCGATTTTTCCATATAAGTGAGAAGAATATGGTTTCTTTCTTTTAACCCAATGTAGTATATTTTGTTCTCTTTTCAAAAAAGTTTATTCGGAATTCGTGCAGCGATTTTTGAATTTTTAGCGAATTTTTTATGCAATTATTGAACAGCATTTAATGCATTTAATAAGGATGTTACCGTAGAGGGACACAGTTCTGTCGCCAAACGCCGCCAAGGTTATCGCCAACTTGGCGGTATATCGCCAAATTTGGCGACCAAAATGAGTCGCCAAAAGTGACGCCAACTTGGCGATATCTCTAATATTTCGCCAAATTCCCATAGACTTCCATTGTAAACCAATATGGATTACTTGCTTACAGAAAATGAACAAATTGAAATATTTTAATGCAACAAAAACTAATATTAACTTAAGGGATTATATTAATTATATTCAAGAGAATCCAAGTAAATTAAATTGTGAATAAAAGTAGCATGATACAATGCTTAGATTATTGTATTTTATTGATATTTTCGACGAAAGGGTTGCCAGTGGTCAGTTTGGTGAAAATTATAGTTGGTAAATGAATTGAAATGGCTATATCCGTTAGAAAATAATGTAAACAACTCGCGAATTAAAAGAAAATAACTGTTATTACTTTCTTCTATCTTCAATAGAAGAAAGTATTGTAATCGAAATTTTTTTCGACTTCCGGTTTTCGACGGATTTGGATGTTTTAGGGGTCAGAGATTCCAAAAAACATGTTTATAGAAAATGTCTGTCTGTCTGTGTGTCCGTCTGTCCGTCTGTCCGTCTGTCCGTCCGTCCGTCTGTCCGTCTGTCCGTCTGTCCGTCTGTCCGTCTGTCTGTCGCCATTGTACCATCAAAAAGTATATGAAGTTATGTATAGAATTAAACCAAAATTTTATTATAAGTTTTTGGCTATGGCAAGCAGGTCCTCCCGGAATTTGGAAAAAATTCGCCGGTAGGGGGCGCTGATATAACAATTTTTGTGCGATTTTGAATATTGTACCATCCAAAAGTGTATGGAGTTATGCATAGAATTGAACCAAATTTTTAGTTTAAGTTTTTGGCTATGGCAAGCAGGTCCTCCCTGAATTTGGAAAACATTCGCCGGTAGGGGGCGCTGTAAATGCGTTTTTTGTTCGATTTTGAATATTGTACCATCGAAAAGTGTATGAAGTTATGCATAGAATTGAACCAAATTTTTAGTTTAAGTTTTTGGCTATGGCAAGCAGGTCCTCCCTAAATTTGGTAAAAATTCGCCGGTAGGGGGCGCTGTAATAGCGATTTTTGTGCAATTTTGAATATTGTACCGTCCAAAAGTGTATGAAGTTATGCATAGAATTAAACCAAATTTTTATTTTAAGTTTTTGGCTATGGCAAGCAGGTCCTCCCTAAATTTGGAAAAATTCGCCGGTAGGGGGCGCTGTAATAGCGATTTTTGTGCGATTTTGAATATTGTACCGTCTAAAAGTGTATGAAGTTATGCATAGAATTAAACCAAAAAAAATTTTAAGTTCTTGGCTATGGCAAGGAGGTCCTCCCTTAATTTGTAAAAAAATCGCTCGTAGAGGGCGCTGTAATAGCGATTTTTGTACAATTTTTGTGCCATTTTGAATATTGTACCGCCGAAAAGTGTATGAAGTTATGCATAGAATTGAACCAAATTTTATGTGTTTATTTTTGGTCATGTCACGAAGGTCCTCCCTGAATTTAGAAAAATTCTGCCGGAAGGGGGCACTATAATTGCGATGTCTGTACCATCTCCATTATTGTACCATCGAAAAGTGTATGAAGTTATCCATATAATTGGACCAAATTTTTTGTGCATGTTTCTGGCTATGGCAAACAAGTCTTCCCTGAACTTGAAAAAATTCCGAAAGAAGGGTGGGCTATAATTCCGATCTCTGTGCCATTTTCATTATTGTACCATCGAACAGCGTATAAAATTATGCATACGATTGAACCAAAATGTTTGTGCTTGTTTTTGGCTTTGGCCAACAGGTTCTCCTTGAATTTGGAAATATTGCGCGGTAAAGGGGCTCCGTGCTAGCGATTTTTGTATACTTTTCTTGATTTTTCGTAGTTCTATTGTGCATCGGCGGCTCATGCAGCGGCGGGAACTCGCTTCCTGCTATGACGGCTATTCGCAAACAGCTGATAACGACAGAATAAGGAAAAATTAATAATTTTAACAAATATCATGATATAGATTAACTCGTTTTTTAGTCCGTTTAATTGACTTGAGCAGAAATTTAAGATGAAAATCAAAGTTGGTATAGTATTGAACTAATAATATTGAAGTATTAACATGTGTAACTAGGTTTTGAAATATTAAGATGTATAAGATAGAAGAAAGTTTTGGGATTGGCACATCCAACTAGTTTTTTTAATTAAAAAATAGAATCAAAAACCTTTTTAATGTGAGATAAAATTTATAAAATGAAAATATTTAATTTAAATATGAAAGTAATGTTTATAAAACTTAAAAAATAAATTAGTATGAAAGAAGCAATTGATACATTATTTGGCGATTTTTCGCTTCGCCAGGTTAATAAAAATGTGCCTGAAAAAACTTGAAAAAATAAAATTTAAGTAACAGTCTTTTAGTCCTTCTTTATTTTTGTATTCAATTTAATTATCATTTTTATGTAATTTTCCCATCGTATGTCTTACAGGAGAAAGGCTTTATTTGTGAGTTACATGCTAATTAATTATTACCTTGGTCGCCAAACAATGCAATTTTAAGCCACAAAGGCAGAATCGTGAAATAAGCCAGGCGAAGGTCGCAATAATTTTTTTTTTAAGTATAGGAGAACATTTCGGAGTAAATCTTTATATTCAAATGTAAATTATATAAAAAGGAGTTAAAATTATAACTATGTAGTCAAATATTTAAATTTTAATGTAAAAATGTGCCATATACACACATATTTTATAATCTTCGATAATCAAGCCACCACCAAATGACATATTTACTATATTATTGAAAGTTTTGTTGGCACAGGTGTCGTATACGCTCCATGGTACAAAATGGGCTCCAAAATGGCGTTATTTTGCCTGACATGGTAACTCGGCTATTGTTGTTTATTTATTAATAAGTTGTTTATTTACTTTTATTTTCTTTTTTACAGTTATATAAACTGTTTTGTTCTATAGACATTAATTAAACTTTTTATTATTTATTGCTATTTCCTTTTAAAATAATAGAAAATAATTTAAATATATATGTGTAACTGGTATCCAAAAACGATGTTTTCACCAAATTGGCGTGAAAAAAAATCGCGCCAAACCCGGTACGTATCTATGCCTAATAATTATTTACATTATTGTGATTACTTAGTATCAGGCAACAGATTGAAAAGTATTTGATATATTTTTGATATATGGGCTTTGGTGAGTTAGAGAAAATGGCCTTGGCGAGTGAAGTGAATTTTACGTATATTTACTGGCAAACTATTTATTTTTCATATACATATAAGCATTTTTTTTTCAATATTTATTTTATTTATTTATATAAAGAAGAGCTATTTATCTACCTTTAAATACGAACAGAAATAATTTGTGGTTCTACCTGATTATCCCGTAGACCGAAAAAAAAAAAAAATATCGCCAAACTATAAGATTAAATGCCAATAATGGGTGATCGTAAATATCAAATTTACTTGACATTAAACATTTTACACATGTTTGTTACGTCATCAGGTGATTTTTAATTCGATATTTACGTTTCTTCGCGATCTGCTGCAATTTTTTGACATTCCATTTTTGACCTATAATACTAAAGTAATTTCTACCTTCATTTTAATAAAGTTTATTCGGATTTCGTATAACAATTTTCGAATTTTCCGGGTATTTTGTATGTGATTTTTAGTGTATTTTAGCGATTTTCTACCAATTTTCCACATTAGTGAAAGACGTTGATAGAAGTTGAATCAACTTTCAATCTTCGAGCACAATATATAATTTTTCTTTCTCTTTTCGAAATTTGTGCAGCGATTTAAAATTTTTTCGCAATATCTAATTGTGACTTTCAGAGGTTTTTCGCGATTCGTGCAGTTTTTTTTATGTACCCGGGCAACGCCGGGCAAGTTAGCTAGTAACATTATAAGAAAAAAAACTTATTTTATTTTTTGCACATTTCATTTAGTGGTGACTTTGGGAAAATGCCAAAAGTTTGTGGGATATAGATAACGCATCTCCCAATGAAATGTTTTGATGTCATTATCAATAGGGAGAAATTTTCAAGAAAATAAATAAAAACATGGCGGAATAATCTATTTTCAAAAATTATATTAGTGCATCACGGACGATTATCTGCATACGATATCTAGAAATGTCGAAGTTTGATATATATGATTGGTAATTTACAGACTATTTTGTGAGTCTTATGATAATTAATTGTTTTATTCGCGCGAACAAAGTGTTCTAATGACATTTCTATCCATCTTAAAAATAAAATTACTCGTGACATAGCTTTTTTCAAACTTATATATTGAGTTTTTTAAATTGAGAAATTGGACGTACCGATGTGCTTATATTTAAACACTATTATATTAATCAATACTATTATATTAAAAAGCAATTTTTTTTTCCTTATTTAGTCAAATTTATCTGCATTTAACAGAGATAAATTACTATTTGAAAATAGTGGAATTTAAATATCTGTAACTCGGTGAAAAATGAAAAAAATTATCTTACTGCGAAATAGGGTTGGACGATATCAGAAATTTAATATCGCAATATATCAACGACTTAATACCGATATTTGTGATATATAGAGATAACCTTAAACTGTGTAATAGAAATATTGCTAATTTTGAAAACAAATGGTACAGTAGCAACAAGGTAATTACCAACAGAGGTAGCAAGCAACGAATCAAAGTTTTATACCTATATATTATGTTCACACAGCATTTTAAAAATGTATATATATATAAATCTATGCAAAATAGAAATATTTAAAAAAAGAAAACTGTGATATCTGTTTACACGTATACAATTTGTTGCATAGTACTTGTCTTTTAAAATAGCATGTTTTATTTTCTTCCTGCTTAATCGATTATTTATTAATAGCATTTTAAGTGTTTAATTACTTCGCATATAATTGAGAATATTGTGAAAAATCAAAAAAAAAAAATATATATATATATTTTTACATTTAGGAAAATGACGATTTTAATAGCATTAAAATAAGGGGAAAAACTAAAATTAATTTAATGCCACATGCCATGCTAATATACTTGTAATTAAAAAGGTTTCAGTGGATGGTAGATGCAGAAAACATGTTGTTTTTTAATATTTCTCTAAGGAATGATTGCATTCTCAATCGAAACAATTCACTGTATTTATAGCTTTCTACCTATTTACTACAAGAAAACAACATCAAAACCTCTTTAAAAAATATATAAATATCCAAATTACATTCCGGAATAGTTTTATACTAAATTATTTTTTAAAATAAATATTGCTTTTAACCTAAATTATCAAGACAGCAGTGTTAAATTCATTCGAGAAACATTCGCTCTAATGAAATACAACAAACGACACAGAAGAAAGAATATCAATACACAATATGAATAAGCATTGTATTTAGTAGCATAGTAGACGTTACAGATTGGGAAGCTTTTTTTAAAAGCAACGAATCATCACAGTGAACGAGTGCTTCGACCTTGACTTTTCCCCAGCTGGACAAGAAACAAAAAGCAAAGTTTAGCATTAGCGGACTCTGATTGGTTGTTTGCAAGCTGAGCATCCCAGGTGTTTGTCTAAGAACTCAATGATAACCAGCTATAGTCTGTATCAACTGGAACAATCAATCACAACGGCGAAAAAAAAGAAGTACGATAAGAGTTATTCAGTATTACGCATTCAGGCAGTGGAATAAACTCGAAGTTTTCAGCGAAGGAATATTGCAATAATAGGGATATTTCTAGAGATAATCAGAGGAAAGAAAAATAATCGAGGTAGATTTTCTGCTTTAGAGAGGATGGAAGGTGAAAACATTGAAATGGAATATTAAGACAATTTTTTCGGGTATGTGGGGGTGTGCGCAGAATATTGTTATTTTATTTGGATTTGAGATATTCTATGCTCTTTTTCGACGCTCAAGTTCAAAATTTCAGTGTGCTCAAAAGTTTGTTATTTTATTACTCTACATCAATAGAGTCAATGTTTAGATATTGTTATTGCGATATTTAATAAAATATCAATATTTCTCAATATATTGATAAATAATCCAGCCCTATTGCTAAACAATCTGATCTTTTAACGCATTTCCTAGTTGGGAGCAATTTTAAACATAGTTTGTTATTTATATGTAGTAAATGTATGTTTCAAACTGTCAGTACATAGAGAACCGGATAAAATCTATAATTACATAAAAACTATAATTTCAATAAAATAATGTGCAACTTAACAAAACTTGGATAATAAATTTCATAATAAAGAAGAAGTTTTACATTTTTTAACTTTAATTAATGAGATTTTTTTAATATTTATAGACAGTTATTGCTTATACACTATTGTCGCTGTAAACGTAGTTTTATTGGCATTGGTGAAAAATGAGTGCATTCCGCTTTATGAAGATCAAAATTTGAAATTTGGTGGAGAATTAAAGAAGTATTAAAATTTAATGACTCAAAAATCAAACATGAAACTTTTTTCGTCAACCCACATATAATATATTTATCTGAACAAGATTGAAAATGTTTCTATAAACAACATTATACATAATTTGATGTAAATTTCCAACTAGGCGAAAAATGTCCCTAACAGGATTCGAACCAGGGATCTCCTGGCTGAAGCCGCCAGTGCTCTGCCATCTGAGATATCCCGGACGAATGTGGTGGAACTTTGCCACACAGCTAACCTCATTGAATATAGCTTTTGGTCTGAAACCTGGTTCAGCTCAACAGAATAAATCTTAGGTAATGGAACTCCAGAAATCGCTGGATACGAAATTACACTAAATTAATTTTAACACAATTATTCCAATTGGTAAATAAATCATATTAGACATAAATTTCCAAATGGGCGAAAAATATCTCGACCAGGATTCGAACCAGGGATCCCCTGGCTGAAGCTGCCAGTGGTCTGCCATCTGAGCTATCTCGGACGAATCTGGTGGAACTTTTTCACCCAGGTAACCTTAATGATTATAGCATCTGGTCTGAAACCTGATTCAGCTCAACTGAATAAATATCAGGTAATGGAACTCCAGAAATCACTGGATACAAAATTACACTAGATTAATTTTAACACAATTATTCCAATTGGTAAATAAATCATATTACATGTAAATT
Organism: Maratus speciosus; assembly: GCA_963932465.1. NCBI lineage: Eukaryota > Metazoa > Arthropoda > Arachnida > Araneae > Salticidae > Maratus > Maratus speciosus. The sequence goes on from OZ010786.1 coordinate 14,357,757, forward strand.
TCCAACTGGGCGAAAAGGAATTTTTTATAAAGAATCTTGTAAAGAATTAGAAGATTTTATTAGCCCCGGGTACGGAATGCTATTTCTTTCTCCCAGCTTATTTTGTGTAATCTCCAAAAAATAACGTTACCTTACAGAAGCCAGCCGTAAAACGAAGCAGTACGATTAAATACTCTATAACAATTTTTTAAAACTTCTAAGCATCGCACATTTTCGATTTATATACCGTCGTATTGGGATAAAAACGTACTTTTTAATGCAATTTGTTTGAAAACTGTATATCCATTTATTTTTGAAATATTAATTTTTTTTGTAGTTTTTAGAACCGTTTGCTTAATATTGGCAACGGAAGTACTCCATTTCTGTAGAAAGTGAAAGAAAAATAGCAATGATATCTTTTTGTTGCCATTTTTCCATAAAAACTGATTTTTTTTTTTTTTTTTTTAATACGTGCTATTTGGAGAAAATATAAATGAAGGATTTCTGATAAAATATGGAGCTATTAGAAACTAAATTTAATTTTAATATCTATGTTAATAATACACACAAATGAAGGCCTGTGCATCTTTAGATAGCCGATTTTTTTGTCGAGTTTTTTGAATGACGAATTTTTTTTTTTTTTTGTGTGTGTGTGTGTGTTTATTATTCAGCGATAATGACGTCTTAAACGTACTTTACTGTAGATGTTTAAGAGTGGATCGTAAATGTGGAATTCTTCAGCGGATGTGGATGACGTCACTTTATGTAAAAAAAAAATCACTTGTTATAAGTCTTAAAACTGAACTACAGTAGAATCCCGGTTATCGGAATTTCCGCTTTCACCGAGTTATTTTCTTCTGATGGACTGATGGCTTCCATTATTATGAAACAGTCATTATAAATGAAGTGTTAGGTGAAGATGAAAGAGCAGCCGTAAAAAGTTAGAACTCTGATTTTCTGGTCAGAATGGGAAAAAATGAAAAAAAAAATATGGCCATTTTTTCCATTCTGACCAGAGTATTTGAGCTCTTTTTACGACTGCTCTTTCATCTTCACCTAACACTTCATTTATAATGACTGTTTCATAATAATGAAGTCCAGTCCATCAGAAGAAAATGATCCATTTCAAAGGTATGAGTTCGATTAATTCGGATAATCGTGACTCTGCTGTATCTATATTTATATACATATATTTTTTTGTCACCGGGGGCGACACTAAATTCTGATAAAGCACAATTCCTGTTTTCTAGTTTATTAATTTTCATTACAAATATATTACTTTCAACATATTTTATTGACAACTAGCTGTTTAACCCGTTCTACGGACGGGTGTTCATAAATTTAATTCTAAAACCAAAATTAAAAATAAAAATCGGTACAACCAAATTTTAGTTTATGAATATAAAAATGTGTTATACCTGTTAAAAATCAGTAATTACACAACCAATATGAAATATGTGTGTACACAAAAAATCAGGTATGTATTTAATAATCAATAAAAGTAAGTATTTACACAAACAAATTAAAGTTGGGAATATAAAAATCAGTTATAAAGTCAATATTTACACAACTAAACACCCAGTTGTAAGAAAAAATGAAATTTACATCGAGACTGAAAAAAATGGAAAAAATTATTTTAAAATGAAAAATCTTAGCAATGTTTTCCACGTCACCAATGAGGTAAATTGCGGTATACTCGTTCTTTTTGTGAGTATTTACACATCCAAATTCAAGTTTAGGAAATCGGTTATAAAGTCGATATTTACACAACCATACAAAAATTTGTAAGAAAGAATGAAATGTACATCATCATTGTAAAAAACCTGAAAAAATTGAAATAACTGAAAAAATTTCTTTTAAAATAAAAAATCTTTGCATTGTTTTCCACGTCATTCATGAGGTAAAGTGCAGAAGACTAGTTTTCGTTTGTTTGTTTGTATTTTAAAATACAGCAAAATAGTCGCGACTTAAGATAAAACTTCACGGAAGACAATGTTTTGTGTAAATGCCTTATCAGACTGTGAAAAAAGTTTTCCTCTTTTTGGTTCGTCTTTGACCCAAACACGTACACATCCTCTAGAAGTTGCGCTTGAAAAGGATACATACAACATCCCATGTGAAAAATATGAATGGGGAAAATAGATTGCAACTTTTCTCAAGGTTTGACTCTGAGATTTATTGATAGTCATAGCAAAAGCGATCCTAAGTGGAAACTGACGGCACGTAACTGGAAAGGTAAACTGATATTCGACGGTGTAAGCAGGATCATCGGTATGAAAACACGTGTGCCTCTCCTATGTCCTGTCAAAACTTCTGCATCTATAACATTTTGAGACAATCTTCTGACTATTAAACGTGTTCCATTACAGAGACCACTGGACGGATTCATGTTTCTAAGCAACATAACAATAACGACAACTTTAAGATTTAACTGATGTGGTGGCATTCCAGAAGGTGTTAAACTATTTATGAAATCCATTTGCAAATTGTTTTGTTCTTCTTCATCATCACAAAGCATTGTATCAGCACTAAAATAAGTTTTGACTTCGCTAGGTACTTTTCGTAAAACCTCCTCATTCAATATCTATGATTACTCATTCAATCTCTAAGAATCCTCATTCAATCTCAAAGAGTCCTCATTCTTGGAACATAAAATGGCTCTTTGCGAAAGAAGATGATCAAGATCAATTTCAGACGAACCAAAAATATCATCCACTATAGAATACTGCACTAAACATTCTGGAGGTATTTCAGTAATATCTTCTCCGAGTTCATAATCATTAGTCAACCAACCATCCCCCAGGCAAATGAGTCATTCCAAGGAATCAAGTTCCTCCGGCTCCGTTGCCATATTTGTAACCAGATTGAACTGTCAAAATGTTGGGCAGAGAGAAGAATTCTTGATACAACTTTCAAATATGAGTGTTTTGTTTGCATGTATCATTGCCATACAAATCTCGCAGAAGTCTCTCAACAGCATTCAAAGCATGAATATGTGCCATGGTATATTCATGCCATATAATAAGCTTAGCCATTTTCAGTAATCTTCCTTCAGATGTATTTTGCCGAACTTTTTAAGCTGAATTATCCAATATGGGGACTGGTATTTTAAACTGAGAATGTGCAGTGCTTCCAGCTTGCCAGAGTAACGATGCGATGCCTGTCCATGCAACGGGAATAGCAGTATGTCCCATTCGTCTGACGTAATGCAGAAAAGTATTGAATAGAAAAGTTTTTCCTGGTCCCGCAAAAGCATTGACAAAAAAACCTTAGCGACAGTAGCATAATCATTTTGAATACTTTCAATGACAGCATCAAAAATTATACGTTGTTCCGGATTTAGCATGTTTAACAATCGTTTCCCCTCTGCTATTTCTTATTGTAAATCATAGACATCGAATTTGAGGGTTCAGGTAATTCAAGGATCTGAAGTGTCACGATGTGTATGCGTAGATGATTGGCTATGTCTTGAAGGGCTCTTTCTTTACTCGCATGTAGCGGCAGATAGCGAGAAAAATCTTCTGAGATTTCTGACTTAATCTGTTCCCATAATTAAATCGGTAAATTTGGATTGCCAAAGACACATATGAACGAAAACAGTTGTCACACTTTAGGTGGAATTTCAAAACCACATGCTTCAGTTAAACAATGTTGTCATCCATCATCATCTTCTAATAAATTTGTTGCACGGTATGCACCCTTGAATGCTTCATGGACAGTTTTCTCATACGTCCTTAATTCCTCGAAAGATTTGGCACCGGGAACATGACAAAGCAGCATACGAAGATGGAATCGCTCAATATCCTTTGGGCTTACAGAATACATCCTGATACTATAAAGTTGCCTAATGTAACACGCCTTCGTCCCACATTGCCTTTCCATACAAAGTGCTTTGGAATTTCTGTATAGAGATAGATGTTTGCTGAAGGATCAGAACTGTTAAGTAGAAACCAAGCAGTAAGCATGGTGTGTTTATTTATTGCTCTTTCAAAAGCTTCCGGTTTCTCCGCTTTCCTAAAATACACAGATTGCACGTCTTGTAGATGCACAGTCAATCTAATAATAACATGAGACTTATTGTGCTGCATAGGGTTCTCATGAAGCCGCCACATTGCCTCTGGTGCCGAAACATACCGTTCATTTAAGCGTGGCGTACGTAATAAGTATATCTCGAAAAATATTTTTCTACTACTCTGCATTTTTTTAATGACATTTAATTTATTATGTTGCTATGGCAGCAGACGTTATAATGATATCTTTGGAATAAGGGAATAAATAGAATAAAAAGTTTTGTTGGTGTTCGTTATCAAAAGTTTTCTTTATTTTTAAAATAAGGTAATAATTAAGCGCAATTAAATAATCTCTAATTATTTGCATGCGAGGTAAAAGAATTATCGTAATACCCGCTACATCTTCTTACTATAACAGAGTGGCCTACGTAATATGTATATCTCACATTGCAGTAAACATATAGAACCGGTTTGAACTCACGCGATTACGGATTGAACATAAAAAAGGCAAAAACTCGTCAAAAATATAAAATAAAATAGAAAAAAATCCATTTAAAAATTTCGAATTTTTTGCCCCAATCGTTCATGGGCTTCCTACCAGTAACCCGTGTGCCAAATTTCGTAACCCTGTGCCCTTTGGTTTCCGAGTTTCTGTGGTTATAAACATACGCGCACAGATATTAATAGTATGGATGATTATCCTTCGGCAATATTTGACATTTTTATTACCGTTGCAGACATCATAAGTAACTTTTATCAAAAATTTTTTTGACAATCTTACTTTAAAAGTAAATATTTTGATTTCTTCCTTGAAAATTAATTACGGATTTAGATATATAAGGAAATATGATCCATAAAATATTTTCTTTTTCTGTTTACTATTGAAATAAACCTTTAAATAATAATGTAGCTTTCACTAAAAATTAATTAAAAGATATATTTATATTTGTTTAACTAAGTAAATATATTCAAGAGAAATTTGTAGTAATGAAAGTCAGTTTTGAATGGCAGTAACTAAATTGTATGAAAAGTAAACAAATAAAAATTTTTAATGAGAGATATTTCTAAAATATTTTAGTAGGTTTTAAAAAATAAAAAATATGAAATAATATCTACTTAGATAAAGTATTTACTTTCGTCGTAAATCAGCTTTTTCTTATTAATTTGTAATAGCTACATAATATTTTTACTGAAAATATTGCTTCAGTTATAAATATACATTATAAATAGTTGCATTTCATTATTTTGTAAATGTATAAAAATAAAATTGTTAGTGGAATACAATAATTTTTATCTTAAGGAATGCATTATAAATACCTTTATCGAATGAGTATCACTATTTTATATTCTGTTTTTTTTATTATTATTATTATTCAGTTCAGATTTGTTTGCTTACAAAAATGCAAATAACAATCACCCTAAATTTTACATCTGTCTCTCACTGTTTAAGTTTTATTCTTCCTTATTTCTTTTCTTCATGATATAGATGTAATATATTTAAAAATCCTGTTGTCTTTATTTCAGGGGATTCAGCTTCGATTATTTTGTTAAAAAGTGACACAAATGTCGAATTTCAGATTTTTATTTTAAAATGTACCGTTCTTAGAACATTCAATTTTCGGAACGATTCGGTAAATAATAAAGGGGATATACTTAAATTCATCAAGCATTCCCGCTCAACGTCCTTTAAATGTCAATCTTTAAACTCATTTTTCGCAGTTCGCAATTTTTTATATTTCCATTTTACTGGAAATGCTTGTATAATAATTAGGCAAATTGTCTGATTTTTTTAAAAAGTATCTTTAGACCCTGTGTGTGATAACTAAGTATCGGATTTTTGATATGATTGTAACTTAAAAAAATATATATTATGAACTTAAAACATGTAATTTTTTCCACGGTTTTTCCATGTACATTCACTATTAGGTAGATTTCGTATGTAATACTACCTATTGGCGTCGTTCCTATGTTGGAATTTCTGAAAACTTTTTGCAGATCTACACCGATCATGACCCCAAGAACCCAAAACCACCCTCAGTAAAAAACTTTATATCTATCTATCTATCTATCTATCTATGTATCTATCTATATATATCACTTTCTTCTGGGCACGATAACGACCACAATTCAATTCTACGCAATTCTCTTCCAAACTGATACATAAAATCAAGAGGCATAAAATCTCGTTCAAGTTCGTTAATGAACAAAATCGGGCCAAAGGGCTGGAAATAGGGAGGGGTTTAGTGAAAATAGAAAAAACCCCGTAACTTCTTAAATTTTGTACAAATCAAATCAGTTTAAAGTTTTTATTACTCCTAAAAATAGGGCCAAAATTTTATGCATCACAGATTTTTCATAAAATTAAAAATGGTCTCAAGGGCCGCAAAAAATAGGATTTTTGGGAGACAAAAATTCATAACTTCATCAATTCTCAAGATATCAAATTCAATTAATTTTATTATAAATTTCCTGAATATTATCTACAACTTTTATATTCACAAGTTTTTGATAGTACCAATTCGTACTGCAAAAAAAAAATTAAAAACGAAAACAAAAAAAGGGGGGTTAAGAAGAAAAATTTCCATAACTCCGTCAATTCACAAGATATAAAATCCCCATGAATTTAACATATATCTTCTTAATAATGTCTTCAACATTTATACAGATAAGTTTTTGATAGGAACAATTCTTACAGCAAAAACAAATTAAAAATACATAGCGGTTGAAAAAAAATCATCTTATTAAGGGTGTATTCAAATCCAAACTGCTTATTTTCTGACTCATTTTTGCTCTCAAACGCATCCAATTGATAGATTCTCTTCTTCAGAAACTATATAATGTACCGTAATGATCGATTATTTTTTATAGAGGCAGAATATATTTCAAAAAAGGATGTCAAAGTGGGCATTTTGAACAGAAATTCCCGAAGCGATTGTGTTAGAAAGAAAAATATTGCCCTACTGAGGAAATAATTGTTTATTAATCAAGTTTTAATTAATTGAAAGAAAACAAGAACACATGCCGCTTATAAATCTTGTCAAAAATCCCGTCTGCAAGTTTCGTATTTTTTCTATTAAAAATGAATCTGAAAATGTGCCAGAAAATTTCGAGTTGTTGAGCATGGAAAAGTATTTTTTTTTAATACCGCCTTAACATGATTCTGATAAAACCAGCTATTATATAAAAATGAAATAAAAACTCGTCAAAAGCGGCCAGATAAAACTGTTAAAGTGGATTTATATCTAATCATGATTTAGTTTTTGTTGGAGCAATTAATATACTTAACTTCGAAATCTACCTCCGCCTGTAGGCCGGGCCGGCAGGGATTTTTTTTTCTTCTGCTGATCTAATCGACTAATAAAAAATCCGATACTTAGATTTGTAGAAAAAAGTATTTTTTTTTATTAAATTCAAAAAAAGTTACTGATATATTAGGAAATAGCACGTTTTATATTCTATTATGAATTTACTTTAGTCAAACATGAACCTAAAATTTTAATATAGGGCATAGTTACAAAACTAGAAAACAGGAATTCTGCTTTCCCAGAATTTAGTGTCGCCCTAGGTGAAAAAAAAATATGTATATAAATATAGATTGTTCAGTTTTAAGACCTAAAATACACGTTTTTTATATAAAATGACGTCATCCGCATCCGCTGAAGAATTCCTTATTTACGATCCAGTTTTAAACAACATCTACAGTAAAATATGCATAGGTCGTGACTACCACTGGATAATACACAAATCCAAAAAAGAAATGACGTCATTCAAGAAACTCGACAAAAAATAGGCTATATCATGATTCATATACTTTCATTTGTTTGTAATATTAATATAGATACTTAAAATTAAATTTATTTTATAATAGCTCCATGATTTGTCAGAAATCATTCATTTATATTTTTTCAAACTAACACGTATTTTAATTACATTTTTTTTTTCAGTTTTTATGAGAAAATGGCAACAAACCGTTATAAGTGCTATTTTCCAACTATTTTTCCATTACTTTTTACAGAAATGGAGTACAAGTTTCGCAAAAATTAAAAAAATGACGCTAAAAATTTAATATCTCAAAAATAAATGGATGCGCAGTTTTCAAACAAATTGCATTTAAAAGTAATTTTCTCCCCAATACGACGGTATAAAAATTGTAAATATGCAATTCTTAGAAGTTAAAAAAATTACAGAAGAATATTTAACAGTACAATGATACATCTGCTGTGTTTCACGGCTGGCATATATAACAGAACTTAATTTTTGGATACCACACTTTATTTTCCGGGTGAAAGAAATAGCATACCGGAAGCAAATAAATTTTTTTTTGGTTCCGAGTCCGCTTAAACGAAAATAACTTACAAGCTAATTTGAAATATCAATAATTAACAGACAATATTTTATTATCTAATTTTTGATGAGACTTTAACTTTACTTAACTTGTTATAATTATATATATTTACTTTTTATATATTTATTATATAGAGAGATGTACCTGATTCAAATCTTTCTTCAAAATTGATTAGCCTTCTTTTTCTATTCCTCTTTAAAATCGGGTTCTAAAGTGAGTACTTTCATATTCAAACTCTATATTCAGCATTTAGGAGATGGCAAAACACAATAAATGAAGCACTTGCTGTAGAGGAAAATCTACAGTCACAATATATTTGTTCAGTTAAAAATATAGAGTATCTCACTCTATTTACGTTCATAGCCTTAAAAATAATAAACATAATTGGAGCCATTCTTCGTACAATGTAAAATGTGCAACCATCACGAAATCAACATCACTGTAAGCACACATTTTAAAATTCGTTCAGTGGCATCGCATTCTATATCAAATAAATTTCGAAACACGGAAAGCCAACCTCAGTGCTGTTTGGGTGGGCATGTGCAACTTCTTATAATAAGGTTACATTTCCCAAAATTCTGTAGTCCGATGAGCAAGTCTGATGAAATTATATTTTCACTATTGTTAAAGGTTTAACATGTTCACGCCGGCGCGGTGGGTCACACTCCACTGTCTCAGAGTTGTCAAGATTCCGGCTTTTTGCACTCCACTGTTATTTTAGAGAAAATGTTGTTCTTTTTAAATTGTTCTAATTAAATAAAACAACATTTTCTGTATTAAAATACTGGTATCCAAAAAGCCGGAGTCTTGGCAGCTCTGAGACAGTCGAGTGTGACCCACCGCGCCGGCGTGAACGTGTTAAACTAAAATAGGAAGTTTGAATTACATGAGACACCTGGTATTTTCGACGGTGTGGCTGAATTTCTCTCTAGTTTCTTATATAATATTTTTGTAGCTGTATTTTTGATTTTACAGCCCTTTACTTTCAAAGTATCTTTCACTACAATTTTTAGAGTATTCCTGTTCCGCTCGTATATTTTTATTTTACTTTTTGGAGGAAGAATGCAATATTTAGAAAGTTATATACTACACAATGAATATTATAAATAGGATAAACATATGTTTTGATAAAAGTGACAAATTAGATTTAATTTTGACCAATAAAAATATTTGTATTGAAACTATGTTCCATTTAGAACAAACTGTTGTTTTAGAATATAAGTTGTAGATGTTTTAATTTTATATTTAATTTGTACCAATTTTAGTGATATGATATTTGTAATGGTAACCATGTAAGGTTTTTGAATAAAATTAAATTTCCAATCATATCGCTTGTTCACACTTGATAAATAATTATTTGATGTCCTTGACAGTTATTACTGTAGATTCACAACTCTTTTGATATATTTCGTAATTCCTACTTTGAAGCATGAATAATCCTTAAATATCTTTCACGGTCATGCATACACAGGGAATATGTAAATCTGCAAAATTTATAGAATGGCCATGCATTCTTTGTGAAGCATTTCCTATTTTTGTCCTAAAACGCGAACGTATAAATCACCATATGATATAAATCAGCCTTTGTTACAGAACATTAACTACTTACAACTTTCATACCAGCCTGCTTTTGCCAAATTGCAGATTAATACATAATTACTTATTAAAAATGGTAATATACAAGATTGAAACTGAAGATTATATACATGTCTTAACGCTGTTTTGTTTGAAAGCTTCAGTGCCATATTCTTTCAACTCTTTGTGCAATTATAGAACATTTCATTTAGTAGTGTCAGCGACTGATGATTTATTTTGTGAAGAACTTTCGAAAAATGTTCACTCCCAGCCTTATTTCTAGTTTAAAAGATCTGGTTGAAATAGCATTACACCAATATACCGCCCTGGCCATCAAACATAGAGATAATTGTGATTTACAGGTCTTAAAATATATTTATAGAAACGTTAAAATAAGAAATGAACGATTATGTTTAAAAACTAGTAAGAAAGTTAATGCAAACTTTAAAAAAAAACATTTAATTTTAATTGAATAACCAATTAAATACAACTAGCCAGTGTTTTTTAAGATATTTAATTCTATAAATTTATTATATTTTGTTATTTTATAAAAAAATATTTTCTTTGTGTTAAATTATTTTTATTTTCTGCTTTGTATAGTGAAAATTAATATTCAGGATCTGAAACCCAATTGTTCCCTTTTATTTATTTTCAGAAACATTTCTCTTTTCATTTTAAAATGAATTCACCTTTACAATTTCTTTACGATTCAACTGTTCAATAAAGTGTTTTGAGAATAACAAGATATTTAGAGCTTCAAAATTAATTACGACTCTTTTTCTCTTGAACAAATTATGAAAGCATTCCTGAAAGATTTTTTTTCAAATTGAAAATATTTTGTAATATACTGCACGGCGCTTTAGAATTAGAGACAAATACTTCTTAATCGGGAACTTATATTTCTCAAGGTTTACAAAGAAAATAATATGTAACCTATTCATAGTTACCAACGATTCCGAAAAGCTCTCCTTTACCTTCAGCAACCGCTGAAGTAAATAGATTTAAGAAATTTAAAGAGGCTTTTCCGAAACAAAAGTTACTTTTGCTTTTAGTAATTGTTGGAAACGTTTCCGAAAAGTTTTTACAGTGTATTAACTGAATTGTTTTAATACAACGAATGCATTAAAAAAAAATCAGTGATAACAATTCTCAACTATATATTTTCATATTGAACAAACATGATAAATTAATAACATTAATATTTGTATAAAATTTATAGAAAGAACATTTTTCTGTCATTATTTTATACACTAGTACCAGAAGACTATATTATGCTATAGGCTAGACTATGTACTCTCTCCATATAAAAATTTCCTTACGCAGCTGAAAATATATACTTAAGATTTGATAGCATCCGTAAAACTGTGGTGATTGTGATTAGAGGATATTGTTAATCAATATTCTCTAATCACTGTAAAAACTATACCAATACACTGTAAAAACTACTAGGAAACGTGCCCGAAAAACATTAAAAGTAAAAGAAAGTTAGTTTTTATAAATGCTTTTTAAATATCGGAAATATATTGGTTTCAAAGACTTCTGAAGCTGAATTAGTTTTTTTGAATCGCGGTAACTTAGAACTGGTACTATTATATTTTCGTAAATCTTAAGAAAGATAAAAACTAGATTAAGGAACATTTGTCACTTTTTCCGCGTGGGAAACAACAGATAATACATGTTTATTAAAATATTTTAAGGATGCAGTAAACATCCAACACACAAAAAAAATTTCTTTTTGATAATGCAAAATATTTCAGATGCAAAATTAATTTTGCGAACATTAAATTATTGTGACTATTAAACGCGGTTCAATGCAATTAATTTTTTATCATCGTAAACATCATTAACTTTCTATTTTAAAGTTCTTTGCCTTGATATATAGAGACTTTTGAATAAAAGATTGAAGTCATTAAAAATTAATGAAAAAAAGGAACTGAAAAAATAGGAAGTATATTTCAAATTAAAAAAAAATGGTTTTAAAATGATATTAAATGATAGAAAATTGGAAAATTTGGTCCTGTGTTTTTGAGATTATATCTGCTTAAATTCTGACGCAAGAAAATGTAAACATTTCAGATAAATTTTTAATGGAGAATATTTAATGATTTAAAAACTTTGGCTCGGGGCATGTCAATTAGTACATAGAACATAACAATGAAGAAGACGAAAGTTAATGAATTTTTTTATGCAGAACATTTTTGTGAACTTGACTTGATGATTGCATCAATTAACATATTAATAATGGCCAGTGCATTTGCATACAAAAACATCTTTTGAGCAAGAGAATATATAATCATAATTATGCAAACAAAAATTACATAAAGGTGCCATTAATCAAAGTATATTAACTGCATAGATTTTTGGAACATTATAGGAAAATTATGCTTGTTTTTAAAATGAAAAACATATACATACATATATATATATATATATATATATATAATTAATTAAATTCAGAAAAATAAATTTTGTTTATTATTTGTTTCTAAAATTTATTTTTGTGTTTCCATTTCACTTTTGCTAGAGGTTATGCACAGTGGATTTTGTGTTTCACGTTGGTAGATCTTAAACAGCCCGTTGGGTTGGCTTCGGTACAATTTTGCATTTTTTCCAATAGCTTCTTTTCAGAAGTTTCTTACAAGTATGCTGTTTAATTGCAAAGACCAGATAACCAAAAAGCTAAATAGTTGAAGAAAAAATAAATTGAATGAATGAATAAATAAATAAATATTAATAATAAAGAATAAAGTGATATATTTTATGTTCAGAATAGATTTGTATTGTCTGTTAAACCACGTAACTATCGCTCTGCAATATTTATTCAACTTCCTCATTCACTAGTTAAATATAAAATTGAACAAGTAAAAAACAATCAAAAAACCCGACTGCGCAAAAAGCGAACTAATTAATTATTTCTCATCTATGTAAAACTATTTTTTATATTATGTATCTTTTTTTATTTACTTGTATTGGTGACTGTTAAGTTGTGTTTAATTGTTCGTTCCTATCTATAACACCGTTTTTATCAGGCCTATAGATGTCTATGAAGGTTAGAATTTCAGTAAAGCTAGAGATCCTACCTACACAGCTTCCAGGTTGTATAATTTTTCAACGGAGTTTCTGACTGTAAAATCGGCACTGAAACATCGTTTTCATTTTGAAAGACCTATCCAATGATATGCCACTCAATACTGTGCGTAAAAAAAATTTTCGTCTCTACCACCATTTTGTATTTTACGGCCACCATTTTGAATTTATAAAAACAAAAACCTAGCCTATAACCCTCGGACAGTTAAGACAAATAGATAGAGACCTCATTGATTAAAATCCATCCAGCCGTTGTGATATTCCGAGGGTATAAATAAATCCACATACCCAGATATGCGTGAAACACATAACCCTTCTTGGCAGTCAAGTAAAAAATGGATATATTTAGTATGAAACACACTATAAAATAAATAGTTTATTTCTAAAATTTACAGTTTAAACAAGAATGTGTATAATTTCCTTACATAAAAGAAGAAATAATATTTTTTCTTAAAATTATAATTTACTTTTTTACTGTCAGTTACAAGAAGAACAAAAGTGGTGGTAATTTCGTTTTTTAACTATCCGAAATTTTTAATACATCTGATGTTCAAAATTAGATGCAGACAATTTTAATATTTAATCAAATTCCAGGTTTAAATGTCGTCATATTTCCCTTATATTAATAAAAATTAACAACTTAAAAGAGGGAAAAAATCACTTTGTTGAAATTTCGTAATACCTAATTAATTTTCTAATACCAAAAGGAAATATCAGCACTTAACTTTAACTTTCAAATTTTCAATAACTTTGCATTATAATAGAAATACTTTAATGTATTTAATGACCGAGAAGAAAATGTATATACTTTTTATGAAAAAAATATTTATTAAGTTTTGAAATTTGTTCATGATTAAAACTGTTGACGTTTATATTTTTCTCTTCCTTCAAAAATCTTCCTCAATAATTCTATCTCAGATTTATTTCAGTAATATTTTAATGAGGTTTTTTTAATCCATAAATGACATTTTATCAGTTAATAAATATCATCAATTGGCTTAAGATTTATTTAGTCTGTAATGTATTTTGATTACACATTTAGTTTGTTTTTTGAAAGTATTTTTAGCTTGAAAAACAAAGATACATAAAATACTAGCCAAAAACCACAGCTTTGCTCGCGTAATTGTTGAAAGTTGCCAAGTAGTATTTGTGTGCATATTTTTATTATCGGAGATTATGCTGCGAATGATAATTAAAAAATTACTAATTAAGCCTCAGTTAAACTAAACTTCATTCATATACCGCATTAAGAAAAATTAATGAGACATAAATGTGACTTGAATTAATAAAACGAACAAAAATGAATTCCAAATAAATGATAATGGTAATTTGATTTGTGTTTTGAAGACTTTCCTCTCATTTCATTATCCATTTGAAGTTTCAAATTTTTTAGAAGCCTTTTTTCGCGAGCAATTACATGTTAAAAATAACCAACATACCAAATCCCAAGTTTTAGTTATACAAACTACTAGAACAACTATATAACAGAAATTCCTTATTCTAGAACGTTTTTCGGTCCTACACACTTTAATTTTTTTTAAATTTTAAAAACTGTTCAATGGGTGCATTTATGTCCCTAAATAATAGCAATGTCAAGTTTTAAGTTTCTATCCCCAACAATTTCAGATCATAGAAGTTTTTAAAACGGTTACAGCTAATCTTAAAAATAACCACTATGCCAAGTTTGAAGTTTCTAGTACGGTAGTTTTCCAAAGACCGAAATTTTAGAAAGTTGTTTGCATTTTGCAAATTTTTAAATTTTGAATTTTTTTAAATCTGTTCTGTCATTTGCGTATTAAAAATAAATGAAGTCAAATTTTAAGATTCTATCCTAACAATTCTAAGTAAACCGTAATTTAAAAAGTTTTCTACTTATTTCACAAGTTAAAATTTCAAATTTTCAATCAACTGTTAATACCGTGATCTATCTGCATCTTAAAAGTAACCACAATTTTGAGAAGTGTGTTGCTCCTACACCTTTTAAATTTCGAAATTTTTAGAAAAATGTTCTGGCAAGCATTTCTGGGTCTTTAAAATAAGAGCCATTCCAAATTTTAAGTTTCTAGCCTTAACACATAAAAAAAATATTAATTTATTAATGTTTCTGCTTATTTCATTCTTGTAGTTTTCGATTTTTTTAGAAATCGTTCATATCAATGTTTACATGTTAACCCTTAAATGCCTGATTTTCCAAAAATAATTGTAATAATGTTTTTCGGCTTTCATTTTTTAAATAAATCATGGGAAAAATACTTAAAGAAATCATATTTTGTTTTAAGTATAGTTTACGGCTAAAAAACAGTTTGTTACTAATCGGCAATACTGGTGTTTAATTGGAAAAATAATTTGCCTTGATGAAATTCTATAATATTAAACACACAAGAATTTTAGGAACTATAATAAAAAATAAATTTTGCTTGCTCACTGGAGTTCAAAATAGGGTATTTCGCAAGCTTCCAAACAAAACAAAAAGAACAAGTAGCAACAATTGAAAAAATAAATCTATCTTTATTCTTAAACAGCACAAGTGTTGCCATCTACATGTTGAAAATCAATTTAATAATATTTTCAGAATGTATTTTATTGGAATCATTAGGAATTATAGCTTCAATATTATTCTAATAGTATTTTAAAGCCTAAATTGGGTATGTTGCCGAAAAGCGACACCAGGCATTTAAGGGTTAAAAGTTATCACCACACCAAATTTCACGTTTCTAGCCCGACAATATCACAGAAATCGTGGTTATAGGAAGTATTTTAATCGTTATTTTACCGACATAAAATATAGCCTATGTTGAAGCAGAGATAGTCACGAGAAATTTTCCAAAAATGTTTTAAACTGTTCCGTAGTTCTAAAGATTACCCCTTACATGGAAACAAATACACACTCAAAAATTACTTCTTTATAATATCAGTATACATTAGGGCAAATTAAAATACAGATTCTGGATAATAAGAAATTCTATATACTTGAAATATTGACAATAAGATACAAGGCAATACAAAAAATACTGAAACTGAGTAGACAGTTTCACGCTTGAAAATATTTAAAGAAAACCTCTTAAAAGCACTCCATTTGCACTCATAATGTGAAATCAAAGAACAGATGGGTTAATCTAAACAGTTCATGTACCTTTTCTATAAATGTTTGAATGCAATTTTGTTTTAAATTATTAATTTAGTAGGGTGTCTGTTTTGAATAATACCTTAATGTTTTAACCCTTATGACAATGACCGAGAACCTTTTCCACTTTTCATTCCGATTTTAGGGTGTTAATGTCAAAAGAAACAAAAATGAATTTAGATCCCTATTATTTGTAGTATTTGCGACCCATTTGTATAATCACTTTAAAAAATTCCAATTTTTTAATGATTATTTTGGGGCATTAAACAATTTTATGTCTTTCATCAATGACCAAGGTACCCAGGTATCCATGCAAATTTTCTGTGGTGAAAATAGAAATTGATAGATTATTTAGATTTAGATCAATCAAATATTAAATTTATTTGAAAATAAGAGTTAGACATATTTTTTAAGCTAAAAATGTAACGAAATTTTGCATGTTGGGGCAAGCTTTATAATAGCAAAAGGTGTACGATGTACATCACATACTGATTTTCCACATTGTTTACTTGATTTTCTGTGTTAGTATCTTACAAGCTCATCTGACAAACACCAACTATTTTTATCCTTCATATTTCACCTCGCTTGAATATCTTTGGACCGGGTTCTGAACTTGTGACAGTTTCAAATACGGGCAAACAAATTTTCAGTATACTTTCAATTCCCGATTTAGTCGAAAAATGTCTCACAACCTGTATATTTTGCGATCGGTCTTGAATTGCCGAAAGACTCATGGTTTTATCTAATTCCCGCAAAAACAGTGTGGTGTTTGTCTGTTTTATGGCTAACCATGTTATTATTTTCAGTATTTATATTGCAAGTGCTGTTATATCCCCAATATCGAAAAGTAATACAAGTGCCCGTCTGCTTGTACGCCTATGTTTTGCATATCACAGCAATAATTTATCCGTGATATTCACTCCAGATTTCATTTTATTATAAAACTTAATCATTTCGGACTTTCTTTTCGATTCCGTGATGATTTTATTATAATGCATAGTAGACATTAGAAAGACAGCTTTGTTAATTATCGGAGCATACGAACAAATAATTAAGCCATCATGAAATCAAAATTCTATGGATAACACTTGACGAGAATTGCATAACCTCATTTCTTCGGGAATATAAGGTTTGTTTATTTTTAAAGTGCCAATCATTGTGAGCTTCCAGGATAGTAAATGCTACGCCAAAGATTGTGAAGAAAAAAAAGTTGCCCATGATGAAGTTTCGTCCAGAATCCTTGGATGGAGCGACCAAGTCTCTTACAACTCTTTCACATTGGTTTATTTATCACTCTGTACCTGATTTTTGGTGTATGGTTGGCCTTTGAGACGATAAAAAATTTTTGCTTCACATATCTGCCACATGTTGATCCTATATTTAGCCGGTTTAGACATAATATGTTGGATGAATCTTATTCTTCCTCGATACCGAAATATTTGCAAGGCAACCGTTAAGTTTTCCATCGGTTTGCATTTTTTGAATACGTTATGATTTAACATATTTATAAATTACGAATTGCTACAGGTATATAATTTTGAAGATGCTCCGCAACTTGTGTGTTCTTGTTGTCAAACCGAATAAATTTAAGACTCTAGTATCGGTTTACATTCATACTTGCTCTATACAATAAATATGCATTTGTTCTCCACATTTCTAATATGTGATCTTTGTTTGAAATGTTGACACTTGAAGTAATTCATTTTTCTAAAAATGCGCCAAATTTCTTTGCCGTTAGCTTTATCCAAAAAAGTGAATTTTTGATTGGATTGTCGTGGTTATATTTTTTCTATATGCTGGCGTTTCTTTTTTATTTGTACATCGTACGATTATATCAAGCATTTCTTCTGTAAAAGTTGATCTGAATGTGTCCCGATTAAGAAAAACAATATGAATATTTATTTGTGTGTAACTTAAAAAATATATATTGCTGATTAAATATGGGCATGATAGCGCAATTATGTGGCGTACTGCCTTGCTGATAATTCTTCAATTCTTTTAATTGTTTCATAAAACTATAAAAAAAATAGCGAAATATTACAGAACATTCATGTTTATACAAGTGATAAAGACACGAAGCTTTTATTCTAAAAGATAAACTTAGTTTGCATTTAAAAATACATCCGGAAATGAAATCACAAGTGCCGTAAATCACTTCCTTATTTCCACTTCCTCTTCGGCAAAGGCGGGGCAAACATTTTATAACATAGGAGTGTTTTATGATATGCGGCATTCTATAAAATTGAGATGTTTAAAGACACGCGTATGTTAAAATCCCAACAGGTACCCGGGTACACCGGTCATTGCATAGAAGGGTAAATTTTGGTCATTGACATAAGGATTAAATGATTATTATTAATAAATGCATTTACATTTTTTAATAGGCTTTATATAAAGTACAAAGTGTGAAATGAAAGGAGATATATGCATGTATTCTAAAAATATAAAACATTTGTCTGTCTGCGTTATATATTATTTGAAATCATGCATTTATTATTAAGATTTTCTTTATTTATTTGTTGAAATTGTCAAGCAACTTCCTTTCATGGCATATAATAAAAAGGAAATCCTATAAATTCACACTACGTTATTGATACAATTGAACATGTTATTTTAATAGAAAACTTATATTCAGATAATTTTCTTATGTTTTTTAATCTAATATGATAAGATTTTTTTTGACAAAACCCTCGGTTAATACTATAGAATAATCCTTTATTTAGTTTCTCCAAATATGTTTTATATAAACATTGGACTTCCAAATTATATAAGTCTTGCAACTTTGCATTTGAAATAATATTTTCCCCAATTTCTGCTGAAAATGCGGTTGTTTCTAGTTAAGAGATGTGGCATTATTAATAGGATAAGTTAAATATATTGTACAACGCGATGTTTATATTACTGAAATTACAATGCAAAACGTATCGGTAGATAAACTGGCATCTTAAAATAGTATTTTTTTTTATTAATTGTGAATATAAGTTGATGACACAAGGAACAGCTCAGGGAGACAGAGTCCCTTAATGAAAGGTACTTTTAATTATAAAATAGTTAAAAGAACAAGAATTTTCAGAGAATCATTTCACGAAAGCGTCTTTAATGTAGCAGTTCTTGATGTCCTAAGTATCCCAGGAATCGCATATGTTTAAAAATATATAGGGTAGATATGCCAATAATGTACACCTTTGGTTTATAAAAAAATGACCAATAAATATTGAGCTTTTATTAATTTCTTCATAACTCACATTTGTATGTTTTATAATCTGAGTTGTCGTTGACATTCTTAATCAAACCAATCAAGAAGCAGAAAATAACATTTAAAAGTTCTGCTTTTTTTCAGTGAAAATCTTAATGAAGATGCCAGGAGCTGGCTTCAATTAATAAATTTATATATTCTTTATTTTCTTTCAAAATTTGAATGCTTTTGTCTGAGTAGTAATACAAAACTGTGAACTTTATATACTAATGGCCACTTAAAAATTTTCTTTTTTTACTTTCTTCTATCTTCAATAGAAGAAAGTATTGTAATCGAAATTTTTTTCGACTTCCGGTTTTCGACGGATTTACAGGTTTTTGGGGTCAGAGATCCCCAAACACATGTTTATAGAAAATGTCTGTCTGTCCGTCTGTCTGTCGCCATTGTACCATCAAAAAGTATAAGAATTTATGCATAGAATTGAACCAAATTTTTATTTTAAGTTTTTGGCTATGGTAAGCAGGTCCCCCTGAATTTTTAAACAATTCGCAGGTAGGGGGCGCTGTAATAGCGATTTTTGTGCGATTTTGAATATTGTACCATCGAAAAGTGTATGAAGTTATGCATAGAATTGAACCAAAAAATTTTTTTAAGTTCTTGGCTATGGCAAGGTGGTACCCCCTTAATTTGTAAAAAAATCGCTGGTAGGGGGTGCTGTAATAGCGATATTTCTTCGATTTTTGTGCCATTTTCATTACTGTACCATCAAAAAGTGTATGAAGTTATGCATAGAATTGAACCAAAATTTTTGTGTATGTTTCTGGGTAGGGCAAGCAAGTCCTCCCTGAACTTAAAAAAATTTCGCCAGAAGGAGGCGCTATAATTGCGATCTCTGTGCCATTTCATTACTGTACCATCGAACAGTGTATAAAATTACGCATACAATGGAACGAAAATTTTTGTGCATGTTTTTGGCTTTGGCCAGCAGGTCCTCCTTGAATTTCGAAATATTGCGCGGTAAAGAGGCTCTGTGATAGCGATTTTTGTATACTTTTCTTGATTTTTCGTAGTTCTATTGTGCAGCGGCAGGAACTCGCTTCCTGCTAAGCCCGACTAATCGCAAACACCTGATAACAACAGAATAAGGAAAAATTAATAATTTTAACAAATATCATGATATAGATTAACTCGTTTTTAGTCCGTTTAATTGACTGGAGCAGAAATTTAAGATGAAAATCAAAGTTGGTATAGTATTGAACTAATAATATTGAAGTATTAACATGTGTAACTAGGTTTTGAAATATTAAGATGCATAAGATAGAAGAAAGTTTTGGGATTGGCACATCCAACTAGTTTTTTTAAGTCTTTAAGGCTCGTGTTCATTATTGGAACGCTTAATTAGTCAATTTCCAGTAACAGGCACATCATGTAGACATTGCTAAAAATGCAATTTCAGTAATGTTCATTACGCATAAATTCTTCTAACTTAACTGAAAACCTAAAAAATCAATTTTTAATTTTTAGCACTTTCCAGAATGTAATAACACCAAGATTGTTATAAATAGCTGCTTTAATTAATTTTCTGTGGCTAATATAATTTTCAATCTTTTAATCAAATTATTTTTTTATAACTCTGCCTTGCATATTTTAGAATCTGGTAAAAAGAAGCAGAGAATATTTTTTAAGGACATAGGGTAAAGAGGGGCTCATAGGGCTCAATCCCTCCACAATTAAGTTCGAGAAGTTGTTAAAAATTTATTATATTCTATCTTAATAGCTTGCTTATTCATTTCTGACAACAAAAAAAGTATTGTAATATTAATTAAATTTATAGTAATAATGATGCTAGTAAATTTGCTGATCAGTGGTCTCAAACGTTAGTTCGGCAGTGTTATTTTGAAATTATTTTTAATACTCCAACCGCAGTATCTTTTCTTTCATATTTGTAGTACTAAATACTATAAGTAATATATGAAGCAGTTGCAGGGAGTTTAACTTTAAAAAATACAGAATAGATGGCAGTAGAGAAATATTGATAAATATTCCGAAACGTTTTTTCATTTTTTTTTTTTTTTTTTTTTTTTTTTTCCCCTTCTAAACCCCTCACTATCTCAATAATTTGACAGCTGTAATTCCCTGACATTTAATATTTTAAATCATCAATCTAAAATGATTTAAATGTTGATCTTTTCGTAATCACAATAAATAATTTAAATTGTGAATAATTCTCGCAAATAATTGATTAATTATTGATATCCTAATTGTTGAATTTATTTGAAAAAAGTATTTTGTTTTATTAGCATGCTTTCATTAAATTCTGCTTTTAAATATAGTCATAAAACAATTATTATTATTTTTTGTGGGTTGTTAATGGAACAGAGAATATCTGTTACTGGAAAAGAGGGTGTCTATTACTGGACTTTTGGGTGTTTTGATATATTTTTGTTATTTAAAATAAAATTTTGATACATGTTGGAAAATGAAACTATGTGAATGGTTAAATATTTTGATGGATTAATGTAGTATTCAAAAAACTGAAATATAATAATCATAACTATTAAATAAAAAATAATTTTAACCCTTTGAATGGATTGGACTCTCCGTTTCTCAAAAATGAATTTAATCTGTTGTAGACAAAACTATTTTAAACAGAATTATATTTCAAGATGTACATTAAAAAAAAAAAAAAAAAAAAAAAAAAAAAAAAAAAAGTGTATTTTAGAAACAACCAGGGAAAGAAAATTTTAAGTAAGATTATTTTAATACAAGAAATTATTTAAGGGTCTCAATTACTGCCACATCTACCCTATATCCGAAAACACAAAATAGTGATATTTAAGATATTAGATAATTTGAAAATTTCGATTAAAAAAAAGAGTAGTTGTGGAGTTGACGCTTAGATACCTGATCTGCAGATCTCTTAGTTTATAGCTGAAATATTAACAATTTAATCAAAGATATGCTTAACAAAAATTAGGACATATGTACGATCTGACGTAAGTTTGAAATGGACATACATTTTTGTAGACTTCTTCATTAAATATTAAATGTGTGTTCTGTGTAACTCTATTTTCCAATATTTGCTAAGAATAATATATATATATATATATATATATATATATATGTAATAATAAAAAAATTCGCCTCTTTTTCTTAGTAAAACTATTTCAAATTCTTAATATTTTTCTTTTTTACCTATCTTTAATAGTATCTTAATATCTTTTGTCTTTTATTTCATTCATTTAAAGTTGCGTATTCTTTTATTATTCTAAAAAACCTTAATCCATTCGCCTAATCTTATAAAACCCATTAAATTACTTTTTCATTTTATTCTAAAACTAAATTATCTTTCTTTCGAATGTTTTAATATCATTTATTCTTTCGTGTTCTATACCCACAATTCCATGCGTTCGCCAGCGCTATTTGCGCTTTTATTCTGACTCCGTATAAAGAGTTCTTTATCGACGTCATCCTTTCCCATCGAATCATAATTTGTTCTATGTCCCATCCTCCCCCACATCTCTTCTAGATTGGTCTTTTACTGTTCTGTAACCGTCCGAGCGTTGTTGTTCGGGGTACAAATATCGTTACATCGGCGATGGAGAGAAGATTTTACGTTTTTCTGGTTGTCTAATTAAGCTGCATTACTTGGAGTGAACGTTCGAATGTGTAGATCCTATTCTTATAACATCTAAAGTCTTATGAAGTGATGATCGATTTTTGTGAGTGGATGGAATAACTACTGGAAGTGTTTTACTATGTTTTTGTCAATAAAACCAGTTTAAAAAGTGACGATAACTCTCTATATTCATTACGTAAGGGAAATTATCAATGTGTTTCGAGCCTGTCTTTCTCGCCACCCTGACTGCAATCCGGTATTTTCAATATAACGGATGGATGGTTTTGATTGCTCTACTACATTTTATGTCGAGGTGTACTGGTGTCGCCTAAATATCTGAAAGTCGGTAGCAAAATGCTACACACACACACACACACACACACACACACACATATATATATATATATATATTATTAGAACTATTATAGAACTATTTTTTTATTCGTTTGGAGAATTTTCCAATAATCTCACTTTACCTTATATACGCCTATTCATCTGTAACGTAAAATTTCGAGCTATAGCTATACACTTAAGAAATTTTATTTCGTGCATCTGGAACATGCTTTAAAAAAATTTTATTATGTAATTTTAATAAGGTATTATGTAATTTTCTTTACTGCAAGAAAAAAAACAATGGAGAAATTAATTTCTCGTAGTAAGAGAAACTCAAAAAGATATTTATAACTGTTGGGGTAACTGGATCTAATATGGTCCCGTTACCCCTGAAACATGCCCTAGTTACCCCATTCTTGAAAAAAATATGGGGTAACAGGAACACCGGCCTTACATTTGAAGCATGAAGCAAATATGCATATGTACCTAATAATATTAATGTATTTATGTATCTAATCTTTAAATAAAAGATTGTTTAATAAAAGTACGTTCGTAGAAAAAAAAAGTAAACACCACTTACTAATTCTGCAAAAAATATATAAAAAAATCGTAGAAGAAAGTTACTGGTACCACACGATTGGTAATAAAGTCTAGTTTTAAATGATGTATATCAAATTTTCTCAGGGGCCATCTACATATTAAAACTAACGATAACTTTTTTCCAATAGCAGTGCACAATTCTGACGGCATAAATGAACTGTACACTCTTCAATTAGCCTAAACACAAATTTTTATGCAATTCGTGCAATACATTTCCGAGAAATTAATTATTTTAAAACGAGCGTATTTTAGGGGTTGTATCCAAATTGAAGTTCGGTACTCGATTTTTGACCGACAGAGCCCCCTTCCTGATCAAGGCGCTTTAAGCGCCACTCAAGCAGTCATTGAAGACTGTTATATTAGAGGATAACATAAGAAATTTCAAAATATCTAGCCACTTACATCATAGCATAATTTGAAAACTACTTGGAAGTGAACTGTGAAATTTTGCATTTCCATAAAGCCGGAATTAATTATCTAAATCCGTCAAAAAACTGTAGGTCACAATTCATATTTTTTTCGAATATTAATTTCATAATTCATATCATAGAATTATAAAAATTCCAAATTCAACCTACTTATGTTACGGTATTTTAGTATTATTGCTACACAAAAAATTAGTACATTAGGAGTACAATTTCAGTCGATATTAATAAAAATATGAAAATGCAATTTTACATTAGAAGCACTAAATTTTAAATGTTTATACTTCAAAAACTTATCATTCAAATGACTTGGAATTTGGTTTCTAGGCATAGTTTGAACCGAAGGCTTGAAATGTTAAATTTCGGTACTGACACTGAATAAAAATGATGTTTGAGTTCGTTTTAATATGTATATGGCCCACTAAGCAAATTTTATATATGTCATTTAAAACTACACTTTATTTCCAATAGTTCGATACAAGTAACGTTTTTAAACGACAATTTCTTCATTCTTCATTCTTTCAAAAATTCAGTTAGTAGGGGGTGTTTACTTTTTTTCCACCACTGTTTTACTATATTTTAATAAAAAACAGAGGAAGTTCAACCAAATGGACGTTGTGTTTAAAAAAAGAGACCTAAATTTTCGGCAATCTATCACAGCAAAGGCAGAGTTATGATTGAGTTGACTCAAGTTGTTTTAAGAAGCAGAGATTGGAGTGTTGACAAAAGATAAAACATCAACGGTTGTTTATAAAATAGCATATGGCCCAGTTATCTCGTGGGTCAAGTTATCCCAGCTTACCTTATATTAAATTCACATGAAATTTTGAACATTGAATTTCATTGAAATGAAATTAGACTGACCCACAGTGGCCCCAAAAATAACCCACTAATCGAATTTTCCCGAACATGGGACTTAGTTCAATGGTCACCGCACCACCAGAAACGGTATATTACAAAATTTTGTGAAAATGTTTCGAGCCTTTTTTTAGATTCAATTAGCTTGACTCTGACACATTGTGACCCAAAATGAGCCACTAATAGAATGTTCTCGAACATGTGACTTAGCCCAATGGTCATCTGATGCCCAGAAACGGTATATTATAAAATATTGTTAAAATGTTTTGAGCAATTTTTTAGATTCAATTAGCTTAACCCTGACCCACTAATAAAATTTTCTTGAACATACGAACTAGCCCAATGGTAATCTTGGGCCCGAAAACCACAGATTGCAAGTTTGTCAAAATCGTTAGAGCCGTTTTCTAGACAAACTTAGCTTGACCCACAGTGACCAAAAAAGACCCACTAATCAAATTTTCTCGAACATGTGGCTTAACCCAATAGTCTTCTTGAATCCAAAACTCCATAATATAGAGTTTAGTGAAAATCGTTAGTGCTATTTTCTAGATAAGAATAGTTTGACCCGCAGTGATCAAGAAATGACCAACTAATCGAAATTCCTCGAACATGTGACCTAGTCCAATAGTCTTCTCGTACCCCAAAATGGTTGGACACAAAATTTAGTCAAAATCGATTGAGCCGTTTTTTAGATACAATTAGCTTGACCCTGACACATAATGATTCAAAATAACCCAATAACAGAATTTTCTCGAACACGTGCCCCATCCCAATGGTTTTTAGGTGCCCGAAAACGGTAGGGTGCAAAATTTAATCAAAATCTTTGCAGCCGTTTTTAAGATAAAATTTACATTCACACACACACATACACAATTTTTGCTCGTATTATAATATAAGATGAAAGTTTGTACTGCGAAAACAGAAGTTTTAAAATGTGTAATATGATAAGTAAAACAAAATATTGTGTTTATAAGTATATTTTCCTATTTTAGTGGCTTATGGAAGTAATTGATTTAATTTCAGGAAGAATGGCTGGGGCGAATTGAAAAAGAGCTAAAAAAGACATATTCCAGAGAGATAAAATTACTAGTTCACTACATTTTTTAATTAATATTTCAATTGGCTGATAAAATTTTAAGTAATGTTAAAATTAAGTCATAACATTTAGAAATATAAAATATTAGGAAATAATTTATTTTAAATATTCCCAGATATTTTTTTACTACTGCAATAGTTTTAAATTTAGGAAACAAAATTACATGACTTATAAAATATTTAGGTAAGTAGTATTAAAAAAAAAAAAAAAAAATGAGTATCAAAAATTGTTTTATGTGAATTTTTTATCATTCGTCAAGGGAATATATTAAAAATCAGACAATGAGAGCATTTTCTTTTGTGAGAGTATCTCTTTTATTTAAATCAATCTGGTTTTTTAAATCTGGTGTGTAAAGGTAGAATTCTGTAATCGATTATATTTGTAACCGACTAGAAAGATATTCCGTGAAAAAATGACGGAAAATGTGATATATAGATGTACAATATACAACTCATGTGCAAGACTAAGAGTTTTTCTCGCTTGTTAAGCAGTGATGGATGAAAATAACACATTTTAAAAATGAAACATATTTATGAAAAACCATGTATAATGGATACATAGAAAAATGTAATTTAAGTGTAAATTATCATTTGGTGTGAAAACTACTGGATATACGACTTTTTTGGCGTTTTTTTAGAAGCTAAAATAAGATAAATGGCTTCTTTATGTTAAATATATTGTATAAATATTTTTAAAAATGCGTGTGTAAATGAAATGAA
The DNA here is from genome assembly GCA_963932465.1 of Maratus speciosus. Lineage (NCBI taxonomy): Eukaryota > Metazoa > Arthropoda > Arachnida > Araneae > Salticidae > Maratus > Maratus speciosus. Next base: position 14,384,723 of record OZ010786.1, read on the forward strand.
ACAGTGAATAGGTTCCGAGAAAATATATTGCCAGATTTTTTTCTCTGCCAAAGCCCCTAAAGTGGAAAAGCACGAATAATTTAACTTTTGTATACGGCTATATAAAGCGTGGTACTTGGCGTACTTTTTAAACGTTTGTCATAATTTTTGTTCAGAAGTAAGATATTTTGCCAAATGATATAAACAGCTACGAAAACAAAATTAATAAACATTTAAGTTTATTTACATAATCTATATCCAGACCTATAAGCATTTTATTTATATCTATATTATTGTTGTTTTTTTATATACGATTTACTTCTATTTGTATACAAAAATAGTTAAATGGCTGCTTTATATTAAATAAATTGTATTAATATTAAACAATTACTTGTGTATATGAAACAGTGAATAAGTTGATAAAAAATATGTTTCCAAATTTCCTTTTCTCTATCTCGCCAAGGCCCCTATACTGCAAAGTACCTAAAGCACATTAAAATCGAGCAGTTAGGAGCTCAGAAGCTCAGACAGTATAGCGCTGTCTGTTGGTGGCTATGTTATTAGTAGAAACGGGATGAAGATGTAAAGACGTACATTTTCGTGTATTACACTTTAAATTCTTACCCATAGATTTTGGAAAAAAAAAAAAAAAACCCTTAAAAGCGCGGAGTTTAAATTAAATTGTAATGACTTCGATTATAAAAGACTGACGGTTTTAAATGAAAATTTCACCAAATTAGCCAGCTATCGCCAAGTTGTCTTCATATATGACAACTTATTTTTGTCGCCAAATTTGGCGATATTTCGCCAAGTTGATGAACATTTGGCGCTACTGTGGTAACCTTGCATTAGTATTTTTAAACAATTACTCATTAAAATGAGGTGTTCAAAAGATTGCTGGGCTGAGAGACCGTATGTTGTTGCTTGGCCGAAACCAGCGCACGAACTAAACACTTTGAGGCTTTCAAAAGTTCATGAAAATTTTAAATCACAAAGAAATTGCAAGCTTAGCAGGATTTCTTTTGTAGTTTCTGTAGCTGTCCTATTAAGAGCAGAAATGAGCAGTAAATTTTAGTGCTGCCATCTGTTGGCACTTTCGACTAGCATTTGGTGGATTGTGCAGAAATACTGGAATAAGTCAAGTTCTTGGTTACTGCGCGCTGGAATGTTGATATAGTTTGTCTGAAGCACTGACTAAACATATTTCAAAATGGATAATTCTGTAGAGAACATACCTCACAAAAAAGTGGTTGTTTCACGCGGGAGGTCGTTTTGGCATAAACACGCACATCTCAAGAATAATTCCATCAAAACTGACTCCAAACAGACGGTTGCTATGTTGTATTTTTCTATTATGTTTGTATATTATAGCTATATCATATGTCTATATCTCGCATCTAGGCTTTTTAATACTTGATATGTAGTGATAACATTTTCTACGATTTATATTTAAAAATAAAGGGTGCATAGCAACCGTTTGTTTGGAGTCAGTTTCCAACCAAAACGTCATGACTGGCGTCACACTGAAAGCGTCTATTGTTGCTAGACTATGAAGAGGTGTCCAAACCAGAGACAGATCCCCCTCCTCCAGGTAAAGCAAACGTGGTTGCGGATATGCTATCACTCCCAGATTGTTTACAAGATTCATGTGAGATAAATACTGTTAGAATGGGCTTCCACACTAAAAGCTCTAAAGCCATTCAAGAACAAGAATTGAAAGACATAGCTGAGCAAAATTATGGAATGTATTGAGAGTGGTCCCCCTGCTACAGATTTAGTTAACTAGTCCGAAAAAGACCATCTAATGAAAAAAGGTGTACTGTACCGATATGCACATGATTCTGAAGTCGAAGAAGATTAATTGGTAGTTCCAACTCTTGACCGTGAAAGGATTCAAGAATACCATGAAGGCCAAATCGCTCGACATTATGCCGCTGAAGGAAGTTTCCGGCGAATTGTTAAAATGTATTACTCGACAGGCATGAAAATCATTAGATGAGACTATGTTAACGTTGTCCTCTATCACCCGATATTAAAACTCAAATCAAAGGCTAGCCCGACTGCTGAAAATTCGAATTTGTTCTCAAAGACCGGTAACTCTTTCTATAGATTTGTTTCGATCCCTTCCTGAAAGCAAAAGTGTAAAACGATGGATATTCATCCTTGAAGATTCTGCAACACGGTAGGTGGAAATGTTCGCATTGTCACAGGCTACCGCTAGGGAATGTGTATTGACAATCCTTAATGAAATGTTTTAGGTTATGGTAAACCTAAAATAATAGTGACAATAAACCTCAATTTGTGAGCGATGCCATGAAACTGTTATGTCATCTGTTGGAAATTATGCAAAGTCTAATACCCGTTTAAAATCCTCAAGCGAACACTGTTGACCATAAAAATCGAGATTTAAAACGTCAACTTTCCTATTTAGTACGCGATGACCATGGCTCCTAGGAAGAATGGTTACCATTTGTTAGTTGTGCAATGAATTCAGCAAAATATGAGACTACTGGTCAAATTGACGAGTATTTACTGTTTGCGTGTAAGATGAGTACACTCAACGATGTTACGCATGATGGAAGGACTATGATAAAAAAAACAACAATAATTTCGTTCCTGAAATTAGCCGATACCTTAAAACTTTTGCAATTCTCTTCTAATAGCTCATCCAAATAATCCATATTATTTAGGTTTGCACATACCACACATCTTCACCTAGTCCATATCGAGGTTATGATGAACTACGACCCATGTAACAGCTACGGAAGAGTGATACACCGCAAAACTTTTTGGTTCCGAAAACGTCCCAATGAGGAACCAGATAAGAATTTTGTAACCAGGGCTGCAGATTCGGAGTCGCAGTCGTGGAGTCGGAGACGAAGTCAGGCCCCTTTTTGAGAGAAAGATTTGGAGTCGGAGACGGATCTGTTAATATTTCCGGAGTAGTCCATTTGACAAGCAGGGCTGCGTTGTCGGAGTCGGAGTCTGAGTTGGAGTCAGGCCTATTTTCGAGCGAAAGAGTCGGAGTCAAAGTCTGATCTGTTAAAATTCCCGGAGTCGGTGTCGTCCATTATTCCCACCGACTCCCGTCCATTTTACAAGTAGCTCTGCGTTGTCGGAGTCGGAGTAAGGCCCTTTTTGAGCGAAAGAGTGGGAGTCATTCATTTTCCCACCGACTCTGCAGCCCTGGTTGTAACGCGCAATCACTTTTGCCGTTATTCTGGGCTGTCCCAGAGGGCACTATGATCGTTGGTTTTTCACACGAAAAATCTTTTACCGCCCGTAGTTATTATCTATTTTGTGAGAAATATGGTCGCATACGTTGATCAGTAAAATATAATTCACCTGTACGAAATGTTTTGATATCTGAGATTGTGTCTGAAATAAATGTGATTTGAATTAACAGGTAAATCTTTACTGTGTTGAAATTCGTATATTACACAGTACAAAACATGCATTTTATTCTATATGATCAATTAATCTTAAACATATTAATCAGAATTTTATCCCTATTTTTTAAACTAAATTGGTTATATAGATATTATATTGTTGACATATGTAATAATTTTGTTTGTTAATTAATTTTAATAAACGAAAAAAAAATGCAGAAAAATATTAAGTAACACTTTAAATATAAACTTTTGTTTTTCATTGTAAAATTTTATTCGGAACTATTCAAAACATTTTATCTATGAAGCTATTTTAATATCACTGTTCAAAGTATTTTGCCAAAATATTAGTAAAACAAAAACACCGAACCGTGTTTCTGGAAATTTTAAATGCTGTGCATAAAGGATCCGGTTTATTCATATTTATGTTCTTTTATATTGGTCAAAATCTAAAAAGAATTGCTTTGGCTTTTTCAGATACTTTACTAAAATCACCCCGAGTGTAAACAAGACATATCCTGGATAGTTTGACGATTTTGAAAGATATTGAAATGTTAAAAATATTTTCTTCGCATCTGTCACTCACATTTCATATAATTCGTTTTTTATATCGACAAACAAATGCTGTGACTTTTGAGGGAAAAAATGAATATTTAGAAATATAATAAAAAAATATATTTCGTATGTGGGATTTTAGTGAATTTTTACATTTGTAAAATTCTTTATTTACGCATTTTAAATATTTAAATCAAATAGTGTGCATTTAAATAATGATTCTTAATAACTTTCAAATATTTATGCAAAATAGACAACGTTTAAATGAGTTTTACAGTGAAAACATATATATTAATCATTTTTCTATTCCATTGATGATTTTCAGTCCCAAAAGACTGCGTCAGGCATTTCGGGTCAGAGTAGTTGTAGAGAAATATTAAAGAAATGAATCCTTCTTGATATTTTTCTGATTTATTAGAACAGTAAAAAAAACACAGATTTTGACATTTACAAACACAATGACATATACAGTTGCAAAAGTTCTAGTTTGAGAATGAAATTTGGCTAGTTAAAAATAACGCTCTATTTAGTATACTTTCATCACATGTAAGCCTTAAATTACATTATGAAATATATCCCCTGCCTATTCTGGGTGCAGATAAATTAAACAGAATCAGATTTGCATGAACATAACATGAAACAGATGTAAGGGGTGCTACCTTGCTTTTAGCAACTAAAATGGTCAACTTTGACTTTATTTTACCAGGTTGTATCACATATGTGACGGTGGCATATGCTGATTCTTAAACATCGCTAAATCCATGCAACATGATCTCTTTACTGGAAACTTGGATCCATCAAGGAATTTGAATAGAACAAACTTGTTCAAATTCCTTTTGGAATATCTCCCACTTTGCTTGGAAATATTCAGGAATAGCAGTATCCCGGTCTAACTTCATCAACACAATTGCTGGTAAAACATTTTGTATAGAGACCGTACGTGGAGCCAAAAATCTTAATGGATCAAATAATTTTGCAGATCGTGAAAAAAAAAATTCTTTTTGTTATGTTATTATCAAATTGTAAGTGAACTTTAAAGAAAAAAAAATTATTTGAAGAATCCGAAATGCGCCCTAAGGCTTTGGAACAATCATAAGGATGAATTTCTAAGTTTGTTGATTCAAAAGAATTTGAAGATAAATGAGTCACTATATCATAAGAATTAGATCTCCAATTCCGTAAATGAAAATCTCTATTTTCTAAAGCCAGTGAAAGTTTTTCAATCACTATTAGTCTCTTCACTTGAGATTGAACCCTACATGCAATCATCAACATAGAAATTCTCTTTAATTGTTGAAGCTGCAACAGGATCATCCTTTTCAATATCTTTACCAATTTTAAATAAGCAACCAGTAGCTAAGAATGAAGTTGATGATATGCCATATGTAATACTTTGCAGCATGTATTCCTTTATAGCTGAGTATACTGACTCTCGCCAAACAATACGTTGTAAATCTTGATCATCTGGAGCAATCAAAACTTGTCTATACATCTGCTGAATATCGACTGTAAAATCAATAATATTTGTTCTAAATCTTATCAAAATGGTAAAAAGATTTGGTTGTGGAATTTGTCCAACTGTTAAAACAGAATTTAAAGAATTAGCATTAGGAGGTTTGCATGAACCACCAAACACAACACGTAACTTTGTAGAAATAGAATAACTTTTTATAACAGAATGATGCGGAAGATAATACAGTTTGTTGCTTGTAGGATTTTAATTTTTGTCGATAGGTGTCATATGACCAAGGTCTTCATATTGCTAAAATTTCTAAACTCATTTTCAAAATTTTTATCAAACTGGAATTTTCTCTCCATAGCAAACAAACGTGACTCGGCCATTGATTTAAAATCGCCTAATGACATCACATCTTTATAAACCGGCAACTTAACATCAAATCATCCTGCTAGAGTTACCTTGTAAGTTGAAGATAAATGTTGCTCACAAAATTCTTCTTCCTCAGACAAATGCGGTTTATTATAACATTGATTTTTTTTTTGCTTGCCAAAATTTTTGCAATAATATATCAACATTTGATTCGTTTTCAACACTAAGAAAATGAGATTTAATACTAGAAGAATATTTACATTTAGGTTTCAATTTTCCGGCTACCACCCAACCAAACATAGTGTTTTGTGCAATTGGATCATTCTCGGTACTAACAACTCTACCGTATCTTAAAATAGTAAAGAAACAGTCAGATCCTAAAATAATATCATATTCCTATGGTTTCATGAAATCTTCATCTGCTAACGTAATATTTTTAAGATACTATATATTTTTCGTATCAAGTAATTCTGCAGGTAATTGAGATGTACCTTTAGGCAGGATGTATGCCTGAACCTTTAAGGACCCATAATAAAGCTTTGAAATTACTGTAATATTTACTGAACCACGAGTTTGTCCAGCCAGTACTCCAGCAATTCTATTTAATCGAATTCTGTCATTCTTTCTTTTTAACCATAAAGTTTTTATGACATTTCCACTAAGAAAAGAACATTCTGAACCAGAATCGAGCAGAGCACTAAAAGAGTAAGCTTTATTTTCCTTATTATATAAGGGAACTTTAGCAGTAGGTAAGAAAGAAAGACATTTAGAATTATTGAAAGAAGCATTAGAATTAATTTGTAATTCATGAGACGTTGACTCTTGTACAAATTCTTTATTTGACTGAAGGTTTTTATTCTCAGATGCATTTGGAAAAACTTTATTTTCAAACTTAACAGTGCAAGCATTATTACTTTTATTCTCTTCATGTAAGAGTGTATTATGCTTACTTTCACATTTAAAACATTTCAAATGAGAATTTGGGCATTCCTTAACTTTATGAGAGTTTAAACATAAAAAACAACAGTTACTACGCTTAATAAATATCTTTCGAGCAACAACATCCATGGATTTAAATTTAACACATTTTATAGAGTGGATGTGTTCCTTGACACTTTAAGCACACCTTTGATTGTTTATCATTTGAACTGTACTTGAAACTAACAAAATTTGAACTTGTGGAATGTTTCATATCATTTTCATTATTACAGATGAGCTCTAAAGAAGAACATCTTACACTTAAGAAATCAAAAAAAAAATTTCAAAGTGGAAATTAATTTTCTGTACTTTCAATGGACCAAAGACCGCGACTTTCCGGATCAAGCTTTTGAAATAACAGATATATTAACCATGGGTCACTATTTGTAGCTTCATCCCAACAGCTTTCAAATCCCTAATAACTTCATCACTAGTATTCAGCAAATTCTTTCTATTTATGCTATTAGGATGCAGACCTGATTTTTGTTCTAAGAATATTTTAATTAAAGAATTTAGAATCTGTGTCTTTTTATCATACCGGTTTAACAACGTTTCCCAAGCTTCTTAATAAGATTCATTAGAAGGGGAATGTGCTTAATCAGTATAGCTTGTTCTTCAGAAAGTAGCACTTTAAGATACTAGAATTTCTGAATGTCACTTAAAACTACTTGCGAATGGGGAGTAGAAACAAACATATCATTAAAATTTGTCCATTCTGAAAATTTTCCAGAAAATACAGCAATATTCAATTTTGGTAGTCTAATATTACACCGATTAGGAATAGTAACAGAAGAACCTTGCACAGAATTGTGTGTTGCAACATTAACAACTTCTGAAGGATTCAAATAATCTAGTTTTTTTTATATTTTTTTTCTTTTTAACAGATGACCAGGCCCCTACCTGCCGGATCGTCCCAGCTGAACGGGTTTCATACCTGGTATCGGGGCGGTGACCGACTAATCTCCACGTAGCGACTATAAATCTGACGAGAGCCTAAATCTTCATCCTATCGGCTGTGCATGCTGCTTAGATGTGAACTTTGTTATTCCGGTTACTTAACATTTTGTTCTTGTTGTTTTGTACCTCCGCTTTGCTACTCAAGTTGGCCTCGTAATTTAGAACCTTGATCAGGTGACGAGACCTTCACCTGGCAAGGTACCTCCAGAGGTATAATTCAAAGGTAACTTGGGAGATTTTGCACCCACGACGGATTTTAAATACACCAGGCGCCATTAGTGTACATGGCGGACCTCGGCTGACTTCAAACCGATGACCAGACCCCTAGCTGCCAGATTTCCCTAGCCAAACGAGTATACTTGTCTGGCGTCGGGGAGGTTGTCCGCTTCATCGCCGCATGGCGACCATCCAGTAGACTAATGCCCCGGCCGACCTAATTGTGAAACCTGTAATTTGCTTGTTTCTCTGTTGTACCGCTTGCTTAACTAAATGACTTTGATGATTTGGCTCCTGCACATTACACACATATATCCAGCTTAGGGAGTCGAGAAATCTGGATTTTAGATGCCTAATCGGTGGTTTGTAGTTGTCGTGAAAAGTGGTTCCTGAACGAATTTAGAGGAAGGGAAAAAGAAAACAATAGGTGCCGCTGAAAGACAAGTATCACCATAGGAAATTTTGGACCAAAATGCAAAGCGAGCTCACGATATTGGAGAAATGAGACTCCACCTTTCTACCGCACCCCACCGGAAAAAGATTGGTTCCGTCGGCTGTCCCATAGAAGCGGGTCCGTTAGACCGTGCAGGCCGCAGCCTATATGCACCTAATAAAAAGGCAGCAGTAAAAAAAAAAAAAAAACCTGAAAGAGAAGGGGGTTAGTTGAACAAATTTATTACACTTTTGACTTTAGGATTAGTTTTAATACTTTGAAATAAATTATAATTATACTATGCACCAGGCCAAAGCTATCTAAATGTAAAGGATACGATATTACCTAAACTACTAGTAATTTGTTTAAGAGTACTAACAGACAGTTGTTAACTAAAAATACCTGTGTTAAAATTCTGCTAATTCTAAATCATCATCATTTAAACAAGAATCTAATCTTAAGAACTCTTTAAGTAAATTATCTAATCTTTGCAATCTAATCCAAATTTAATTTTGGTATTCACATTATCAAAACTATTCTTTAATCTAGTTACAGAGCCTTTAACTCTACCTCTCAAAGTGAGCAGATTTTTTCTCATAATCATTCATTTTATACAATACGTTATAAGCAGAATGATTTTCAAAATAAAATTAAGCAGATTAACTTCAAAACGAAACTAATAAAAATTACTTCAAAATCAAAAGTAACCAGAATTGCTTGAAAACAAAACTAATCAAATTAAATTCAAAAACAGAACTAACTGAATTAAATTCAAAAACAGAACAAATCAGATTCAAAAATAGAACCACTATAAAATGTTCATGATTATTTAAGAATATTCTCTCATACAAACAATAGTGGAATATTCTGTTCTCAAATGTGCATAAAATTAAAAATCTTCAAAATACTTCAATGCAAAATAATAATTCACCATAATAATAATATATTAATAATAAAATATTTCAAGCAAATAAATCATAATGTTTTTGAGAGAACAACGTATTGCATTAATACTCAATAAAGAAGAGTTTATAGCTATCAAAAAGAAAACGCCAAAAGAACTATCCGTAAAAGGCGGGTAATGTCTCTAACACTTCTAAAGTCCGCTGAATGATTGTAATGGATACAACCAAAACCTTAAAGAACTATCGACAAATCTTTGCATACATATGCAACAAAAACTACTTAAAACAATAAACTACTTAATAGAGATTTGAATTTAATTTAAAAAAATGTACAGTTCATCACCTACTTCCAAGACATGTTGTTGAGAGAAAGACGCTGTTATATGAAAATCATTAAGCAGGTGAGAAGTGGAAAATAAACTTGTCACAATTGATGAAGCGTGGATTTATCTAAATAGCTGTAATAATAAAAGACAGATTTATTACCGGAAAAGAGGCTAAAAAGACTTAAAACTTTGGTTCAAACACACCAAAGAGTTTTTCTTAAGGTTTATGGTGATTACTGGAATTTCTTACAACGGAAAATTAAAGATCAGAAAAATTGAGAAAAATGTCAAAATTAACTCTACTTATTATCAAAACAATGTTCCAATTCCTATTTTTAAAGAAGAAATTCCAAAACTTTATTCTACGGACGTTAAAAGGGTTGAGTTCCACCAAGATAAAGTGAGCAGTCCTACATCGTAAAGTACAATCGTATTTCTGGAAAAATTGACATGAGAAACTGGAATAAAGTGTATACCGTTTCATCATATTCCAACGTCCCCAGATGTTTCACCAATGGATTGCTGTACCTTTGGACTATTAAAAAAAGATCTTGCGGAACGCCGAACAACTAATTTGAGTGGACCTTTGAAATGGTGTGCTGAAGGAATGGAACAAAATTAAACTCACAGTTTAAAAAAACAAAAAACAATCGCGCTGCAATATGATAGACCATAACAATGTCTACCAGATAGAACATATTAAAAAATAATTGTTTTAATTTATGTATTTTATTTTTGTTGTCAAAATCGTTATCAATATGTGTAAACATTCTCTATAGATGTTCCCTCACTAGCTATTTTTCTAAATATTCCTATTTTTGTATTTTAAATTTAATTTGAAATGTTTTTATGAAATTTCTTCAAAATGGTGGAAATCGTATTACTTCCACTGTTGCAAAAATATATAATAATAATAATACAAATACAAATAAGTGCGAGTAGTAAGTCAAAATTACGTCCACTACTAATCCTATCACAATATTAAAATATTTATTTGCTTAAAAGATGTTATAAAAAAACATTAAAAGTGAATTAAAAATATATGTTTACAGGTTTCATAACATGTTTTATATCAATACATGATTTATAACGTCTTTTACCTAAATAAATATTTTAATATTGTGATATAATAATAATAATAATAATAATAATAATGGGGCTTATTTATGCAATTTTTTTTTATTACAATTAAAAAATGACGCCAGTTTTTAAAAACACGCACTTCCCACCAAAAGCTATGTTGCATTTCAATAGAATATTTTCATTCCGCTGATATTGAGTTTGATATACTTTGCGTAATGCTTCAGTAAGGGCCATATTTAACAGTAAACAATCATTTTCTTTGATAAAACTAAATATTTTAATAGGAGTGCATCTAAAATACATCAATTTCTGGAATTTTTGTTCCGCGGTACTGAGACTAGAACCTCAAGTTAAAAATAAATGAATTTTAATATGCAAAGTTGTAGCTGAAAAACGTGAATTCAAGTTAGAAAATCTATCTGTATTATAAAGCGTAAATGTGTCCGTGCGTAACGCTGACGTCTTTTGCGAATGGCAATATTTGACGATTAAATTTCGGTTTTGCAATTTTTGCTACTGCATTTTAATAATTTTTAAACATCGCTCATTTTCAATTTTTACACCATTATTTAGGGGGAAAAATCTTCTTTTAATTTGCTTGAAAGTTTTATCTTCATTGAATTATTTATTATGACCTTTTAAATAATTTTTTCAAGCACATTTTTCTTTAAATCTATCTTCATTGCGTGCAGTCTCAATTATGAAATAGCACATTTGTACTTAAAACAATGTAAATAGCTCAGCATTTTTATCGGGCTAATTTTTCATAGCGATATTAAAACTTCCTCAGTCTATTATTTTAAAAAGGGACTGTCTGTTTGTATTTCATAGCTACACCTCCTAGAATATGGATCGCTGGCGATCAAATTTACTCAAGTTATCCGCATAGATCCAACGATGTCAAAAGTCGTAGGAGAATTTTAAAATTTGAAATAGTTTTAGAAGTATAAATTTTTGCATAATTTTTAATGACATTTCTGTAATGATGGAAACCAAATTGCTCCATTTTTGTGGAGAAAAGAGAAAATGAAAGGGATTATTAGATCATTATTTGGAATCATTTTAAAATTGAAATTAACTTTTATTTGAACAATAGTGAAAATAATATTGTGATTCAATTGCATTATCTTAAGAAATACAAACTTATTTTCACATATTCGTGTTTCCGGAATCAGTTTATTTTTGAAAGCAAAAATTCGTCTGTCAGTAGGAACTTTGATAAAAATTCTGCTGATGTCAAAAGAAAAAAAACACCGTCAGTTATTTTTATTTAATTTGAAGTAGGAAAATAGATTTTCAACCATTGCCTTAAGGTGGTTATTAAAACTTTTCAGGAGCGAACGTTAAAAACAAAATATTTTAGCGAGAAAAAATATATTTCTCTATTTCTCTATTTATATTCTTAAATATAAAATGCGTCTGAATGAATCCGTCAAGACAAAGTCATTTTTGTATAAGTTGACCCAAATGACAATTTCTACCAGCTCCTAAATTCGAAGCCACAACTTGGAAGAGCGTAAAGATTTAGTTAAATAAATTTATCAAATATGTGCATTTTTACTGGGAAATTTTTTGACTTAAATTGTAAATAAATGTTATTATTTGAAATATTGTATTTAACAAAATTAATACTATAATTACTTTCTAAATTTACAATAAAGATAGATTTCACTTTCCGCAAAAAAATCGTATGATGTGATGCAATTCAAAAGCAACACAACGGGTTGCTACACAACTTAAAATTTTCAAAGAGTTCGGAGAAAAAGAAAAAATCTTTTATTTTAAATATGAAACTACCTTATAGGAAAAACAAGAAAATATCCTCTTACGAACACTTTTAGCTAAATAGCAAAACTAAATAGCAAAATATTTTACGATTTCATTAATTTAAAAATATAAATTCATACGAAATCGGAAAATAATACAAATATGATGTTTATTCATTAATTTTAATTTAATAAAGAAAATTTTAATTTAATTTAACTTTACTTTTATTTTATTAAAAAAATCAAACAAAAATGGTAAATCTCTGTTAATTATGTATTATAATATATTGCCATAATATATACTGTTAACATATTGCTCGCTATTTTTGAAAGAACTGCAAATGAATTTCTTTTTTATCATCTTTTTGATATCAAAATCTATTAGATCATCTTCAACTGTCAAGCGCATAAGATAAACGAGCACAAAATACCACTTTTTTTCCGTATATTATTTTAAACTCCGAATAGAAAATTTTCTCCAACCTAAATTTAAATTCTATCAATCTTACAATATAAAGTTAAAACATGTTTCAATATTTAAAATAAGTTACATATTTAAAATATTTCATACTATCCATGTGATAAATAAATATATTGTTTTATACAGTGTTTCTGTATATAGATAATGTTATAAGTTGTCACCATATTTGGAAATAGTAATATTGTTATTTTACCTATGAGAATATCTCTAGAAAAAAAATATCTTACTAACAACGTATTCATAAAAATCTCATATCTTTCCAAAGAAATCCTGAAAAACAGAATACTAGTACGTCTTCAAGATTGAAGTAGCACAGTCAAGGTTTTTTCCAACAGAGCGACAATTGTCCAAACCAGAAATCAAACTTGAATACCTTGGCTCGCCGCGTCTCTACTTATCGAGCAATACGGACGATAACTGGCTCACATGATTCACTCTGATATGTTGGACATGGATACCAACAGCAGCGAAAATTATATATCTATATATATCTAAATTATATAGCTATAAGTATGTCATGTACATTATGAAAGTGTACAATAAACACTGTACGATAACTCCAACCTTGAAACCAGTTGAGAAAAATTTCCTTCTCTTCATTATCAACAGAATAGTACTTAAAACAATGACAGGGATTTTATGTAGATAAAATTAAAAAGAAATATAAATTTTAATTTATTTTTTATAACTATTGCGTTTAATCCAATATTGTGGTAATACCGATTATCTTCTTAAACCGCTGATAGTAGAAATATACTTTTAAATACCAAAATGATACATAGCTGTTAAATATGGCTTTTATTTTACGAAAGGCAACATAAATTTCAAAGGCAGAATCCTTATATATCTATTTTATTACATATTATATTTGCATATTCTTGTTGCTTGTAAGAAAGAATTTAGAAAAATCTTGAAACACATCGATAAAAAATGCAGTTGTGTTTTTTTAGCATACCAAAAATCGCCAAAATAAAATAAATCGAAGAAGCCTAAAGTAGTCAATGTATAAAAACACATTCTTATTCTGTTTAAAGATAAAAGTCTTACGCAATGTTTGAATAATTAAAAAAATAGGATCGTTAATCGAAAGATTTCTGATATTTCTTTTAATGCAAAAATCCAATAAAATTCCATTTATTTATTTAAAAAAAATACTAATATGTCTTAGGATGTTATATTTAAATAGGTTACATGTTTTGCATATTTTATAAAGTATATACTTTTTTAAGTAACAAAATATAAGACTATGTAAAAATTCTAAATATCTTACATTGAATGGCGTATCATGTGTTATTATTAGATTAACTAGAAGGACAGCTCGTTAGTAATGACGGAAAAATGAAATATATGTATAAGAAATAATCAATAATGAGTTTTTCTCCCTTTTTCTCAATGATAAATGAAAATAACACATTTTAAAACGAAACACATTTATGAAAAACTATGAATGTAATGAATGCATTAAAAAGGCAATTTAAGGATAAATTAAAATTTGACCTCAAAACTTCGAGATATGCGATGTTTTTTTTTTTTTTTTTTTTTTTTTTTTTTTTTTGTAAAAACTTTTTCCTTATCTAAATGTTGACCTTGTCCTTGGGTACGTTCGACATAAATTTTCAACTTCCCTTCCTCTTTAAATCTTGAAACACCTGCATATAATTGTCCATGAGAAACTTTACATGTCCTGAGTTTAAATTAAATTGTAGTGAGCTCGATTATAAAGATTAATGGGTCTCAATGCGAATTTCGCCAAATTAGCCAGCTACCGATCATATATGGTAACTTATTTTTGTCGCCAAATTTGGCGGTAATTTGTCAAACTTGGCGATGTTTTACAAAGTTGGTCAAAATTTAGCGCTATTGTAGTAACCCTGTATTAGTACTTTTCAACAATTACTCATTGTTGAAGCAGATACTAATTTCTCCATAAGAAGTCTAACATGGCCGCGATTAATGAGGTGGTCCAACCGGAATTGTGAGGGACACACAGAGACTTGGATTTTATATAAATAGATACAGATTATTGCATTCTAATATTAAAACTATACATATATCCGATTTAATAATGCTTTTCAATGTTTGAATTTTGTGTATTATTTACGTTTTTATTTCAATTTTATAGTTCTTAGACATTTCTCGTGATATGAATAACGATACATATCTTTATCCTGTTTACTTATTTAATAAATCTTTCTAATGGCCGTTTACTTGGACTTCAGGAAAAGGTATTAGTCTGAGAACATAGAATTATTAATAAATTCTGACAAGTGATGACAATCACATGCGATCTTAAATTGATTAATTAAAGGTTACAATTCAAATACTGAAAATGATCAAAACATGAATGTTAAATTATAAAGATTCATATATAAATTCATGTATTTTCAGTTATTACGAAAGCATCTTTTGAGTAATTGTTGTTTAAATTTGACAAATATAAATTTTTTGAAAGGCAGTTCATTAATTTATAAATATTATCATTGTATTATCATTATCATAGTTATTGAAATTTTCCTAAGTATAGTTGTCTATATAAAGTATTTGTATTAATTATTAAAAATTAGAGAAATCAGTACAAATTTAAAAAAACAAAATGGTAATATTTTTTATTGTACTGAACTCCACATAAATCAAATCTGGTATCAATTAAGAATAACAATTATAAAATTATATTTTACTCAATATTAAATAAAGTTAATTTCTTACGCTCTCGCTTAAATTGAACTGATTTTCTTACACAGGCTAGACAACTGTTGTGCAGTGAGCTTCAACCTCAAATTGAACTGATTTCTTTACGCCGGGTTGATAGTGACTGCAACAAGTATTAAAATTACAATATAAATATTTTCACATTTTTTTAAACATTAAAAAATTGACGAATACAGGTCATAAAAAATGCATAAAATTAACTTCAAAAGAAAAATATATATCAATTCTTTTCTGGCAAGTGCATGTCAAAAGTCATGTTTTAATCGTTTAATTTCATTTCATTAATGATGGAACATCCAGTATTGCCTCTTTGTCTTCCAAATTGACTGCGGAATGATGAAGAGTTAATCATTTTGTCTTATGTATAGTAACAGCAGATTGCAAACAAATATATAATTTTTAACCCAATATATAATTTTTTCAATGCCTTTCAAATTGGAACAAATGGCATCTACTTATCCAAACAGCATGGACATTTGTAGTTATAAAGTTCCACCACTACGCAAATAGAAGTACTGGCTGTCCAAATATTGTTATATAAAATATTTTTTACAGGTCCAAGAGACTCATTTACTAATCGACAGGGAGCCGGCAGCACGGACAATTACCTCATCGAGTTCGCGGTTAAAGTTCTAGTATTAGTTAAATCTTGATTCGCATGTTAAAACCCAATCGGTCTGCCAAGTCATATCTTGTTGGAAAACACAGGAAAACCCGATTTTAGCGGCTGACTCGTAGGTTTACCATTCTCTTTTCCCGCACCAAGAGGTATGAAAACATGGAGGACAGGGAGCAGGAAAACACAATGGTAAACCTACGAGTGAGCCGCTAAAATCGGGTTTTCAGGTATTTTTCACCAAGATATTGTAACGATTTCATACAGTTCCTATGTAGCACTCAGTAAACGACGCTTTTACATCGAAACACTTTATTAAAGCAGAATAAACAGTTCACATTTAAAAATAAAACCTCCTCAAACACTTTTAAAAGAAACCGTCACTCTAAAAATAAAAGGACAGTCTGGTCCACACCACTCCCCAGCACATATCTAAAAATTTATCATTTCAAAATATAGTCAGAAAAAGAATCAACATGTCCACACTATCTCTTTCGAAAAACCACGTCTTCAGCTTTTCACAGATCAGTTCTCATCGCTTCACTTCACCTCCTTTCGCATATCGAACTTTTCTCAGCACGGCTAATCGGTCTAGAACAGGCGACCATCAATGGACAATTCTAGGCGTGGACAAACGCTGGGCCAAAGCTAGTCCGGTGAGTCAGGAGATCGGAAAGGTTTGCGAGTTTTCTTCGGTCGTTACAGATTCCTCCCTCCCCCCTCCAAATGTTGGACATGTCCAAACTGGGTCATGGACAAGAAAAAATAGTTGCGACAAGTTCCGCTGAACACCAAGTTTTTTTTTTCCAAAATGTTCAGGAAATTGTTAATTTTGTCACAAACACATCATTTCGCCCTTTCCTGATCCATCACAGTCATGTGCCACCCTAAACAAAATTCTTTAAATTTTAAAGTCACTAGCAAATTTTGAAACGCGAAAATACAGCAATTCACAACATGTCGGTAATAATACAGATACTTAAATTACACTATAGGGTAAATGCACCAGTAGTCGCACCCCCCCCCCCCCCCCAGTAGTCGGCCACTTTGAGATAAAATACGTTATGAATTGCTTATTTTTGATTTCAAATGAAATATTACAATCCCCCTATATGTAGCCATCCTTTATACGTCATAACCCATCAGCAAATAATTGTGGGTATTTTTATTGCGTTAGTAATTAGCCACTTTTTATTTGGTTGCGGTCAAATAACAGTTTTTGCTATTTTTTTGTTAACCGATGACAAAATTTTTAAAAGACTAGTATTAATTTATTTTTTATTATTTTCTAAAATTAGAAGACTCTACTATTAAAAAGTTTAATAAACTGATGTTTTTCAGTATCAAAATTCAATAAGTGTGTTTGTATTAATTAATTTTAATGTGGCCGACTATTGGGTATTATATTTACTTACATGTTCAGTAATCAGCCACCACGGTTGACTACTGGCTAAAAGGCTATTTCACTTTTTTGAGTCTACTTTTAATAATTTGATTTTTTTCATAAATTGATTATCGCAATTTGAGATTTATATAACCTTTTACTTGCATTTTATTTTATGTACACTATATATAAGATGCTCTGGGGTAATAACGCCACGTTAAGATATTACCAATTTTTACGGCTTAGTTTTAGATTTTTTTTCCCAAACAAATATAGGATTTGATACAGTAACTTATTGATTATGTATACAAGAAAGGCTATTTTAGCAGATAGCTATTCATAAAATATAGTGGCATGATTTTTTGACGAATGCTATTAAGCGTTATTACCCATCTGTTGGGTAATAAAATAGCATTTAAATCGCGGCCCTCAAAACGGATCTTATCACAAATGCGCCCAAGAAATTCCCTTGCACTTTGTCCTGGCTCATACGATGCCATTATTATTTACTTTAGTGTTGCATTTTTAGATTTCATAGTGTTTACAAATAAAAAATGAGAACAAATAAAAATTTAATTTAAAAAATCAAAAAATCCGACTGCGTAAAAAGCTAATTAATTATTTCCCATCTATGTGAAACTATTTTTATATTACTTAGCTATTTTTTTTTTATTTACTTGTATGGATGACTTTTAAGTTGAGTTTAATTGTTAGTTCCTATATATAAACAATGTTTTGATGAGGTCTATAGATGTCTATGATGGTTAGAGTTGCAGTCAAGCTAGAAATCCTACCTACACGACTTCCAGGTTGTGTCATATTTAAACGGAGCTTCTGACTGTAAAATAGTCAATGAAACATCGTTTTCATTTTGAAAGACATATGGAATGGTATGCCACTCAATAGGGTGCGAAAAAATTTTTTTCGTCTCTACCGCCATCTTTTATATTACGGCCGCCATTTTGAATCGATAAAAACAATACCTAGCCTATAACAATATTGGACGGTTAAGACGAATCGATAGAGACCTCATTCATTAAAATCCACCCAGTCGTTGGGATGTTTCGAGGGTATGAAGAAATCCACATACCCATATATGCGTGAAACACATAACCCTTCTTGGCAGTCGGGTAAAAAGACTTATAGATATCATTCATGCACAAGTTAAATGAAATTGATTTGCACTCATACGTTCGTCAGTGATTGCAACATTCACGAATTTCTTTCGTTTGTGATCGAGGATTTCGCGAATTTAGTACGTTTTTGAGACTGCTGCATCCAGTGAATTTTTTTTTGTTTTTATGAGTGCTATGCGCTCATTCGTTCGTTAGTGTTTGCGGCGTTCACGAATTTCGTTCGTTTGAGATCGCGGCTTTCGCGAATTACTGCTTTTTTGAGACAGCTGCACGACGAGGTTGTTGCACCCAGTGATATTTTTTTTCGGTTTTCAAGAGCGCTATGCACTCATACGCTCGTAACTGATTGCGGCGTTAACGAATTTCATTCGTTTCTGATTGCGGCTTTCGCGAATTTAGTGCGTTTTCGAGACTGCTGCACGACGAGTTGGCTGCATCCAGTGATGTTTTTTTCGGTTTTCATGAGCGCTATGCCCTCATACGTTCGTTAATGATTGCGATGTTAACGAATTTCGTTCGTTCGTGATCGTGGGTTTCACGAATTACTGCGTTTTTTAGACTGCTGCTCGACGAGGTTGCTGCATCCAGTGATTTTTTTTTTTGTTTTCATGAGCGCTACGCTCTCATACGTTCGTAAGTTATCGCGGCGTTAACGAATGTCGTTCGTTTGTGATTTCGACTTTCGCGAATTTAGTGCCTTTTTGAGACTGCTACACGACGAGGTTGCTGCATCCAGTAATTTTTTTTCGGTTTTGATGAGCCCTTTGCGCTCATACGTTCGTTACTGATTACGGTGGTAACGAATTTCGTTCGTTCGTGATCGTGGCTTTCGCGAATTACTGTATTTTAAATGCTGCTGCACGACGAGGTTGCACCAGTAATGTTACTTTTTCGGTTTTCATGAACGCTATGCGTTCATGAAATTAGAGTAGAATTTATAAACTTAATAAATAGCACTCAATATATGAGTATGGCTATGGGTATGGGATGGGTCCTGCACAGAGTGTCTGCATTTTGAAATTTTCTTCGTTTCTTATGATTCTTCATTCTCCTTTTCCTCGATTTCATTTCTACCTTTTTCCTCTCGAAATTAACAACATCTGTTATTTCTGATAATCTTTCAACACTCTTGCTCGGTCTCCTGCATTGTACAGCCAGCCTTTTCGGTCTACAAGTAGACAAGTTCAACACAGTTTTAATTCAAAATCTCTGGAAAAAGTCTACAGTCAATTTACTCATTAATGAGAGTTCCTGTTCAGTCTGTATTTCCCTTGGAAATATCATTCGACTGAATATCTGCAATATTACATCAATTATAGACGTCGATTCAGAATTCACCACTGGCACTGCATCTGGGTAGCTAGATGCCATACACATAGCTGCAATCAAATATCGATTTCTATATAGTGGGACAGGTAATGTTCCACAAGCATCTACATTTATCCCGCTAATTGTTTCAGATTCCCTGGATACCAAAGTCGATGGAGCCTTTTTCTTGCCATTAGGTTTTCCAGCTCTCTGGTAAGCATCACAAGTTTTCACCAACTCTACCATTTCCTCCACTATTCCAAATTCTTTCGTTTCTATTTCCGTCTTTTTGGCCAATGTAAACAACGGAGCCAATTCTTTACTCTTCTGTTGCTCCTCAGCAAATCTATTCGAGTCCACTCTCATCAAATCCAAAATAGTTCGAGTTTCCAAAACCTTCGGAAAAAGTTTACAATTTACACCAGAACACTCATCTCTCTCCTCCTTCAATTTTGCAGTCAATTCCAATTTCTCTTCTAGACCATTCACCAACTCCGCCTCTGTTGCCCTATCAACATCATCGATATTTGATTTTATCTGTCCTCTCTCAGAAACTTCTTTAAACAGACACACAAGGTCCAACAAAATTTCATCAGTATAATCAGGCACCGTAGGCCAATTTACCTCCCTCTCCATCTCTTTGCAATCCTCTTTAACCAATAGTTTTTCTTCCACATGTTTAAATTTTACGCCCGTAAGGCCTTTATAAACCTCTCTATCAGCCTCTGTCTCTTCTGAAAATTTAAATTTCTTCTCTTCAACAGTTACTAAATCTCGCTTTTCAGCAAGTGGTTTTCTCCACTGTGCCTGTATCACTACTGCATTCATAATTCCTCTTTTCTTTCCACTATCACCTAAAAACTGAAAGTTCTCTTTTAACAATGCAGCAGTTCTGTTTCCGAGAATATATCTCCCCGCATCCAGAGCATTTCTAATAACTGCTGCCCTAGTTTTAACATGACCCAATTCACACTCAGTTTCATTTTTGGCCATTGGCAAACGTGTCATTCGATGGTTGAACAAATGCTGCACCCACACATATTTTCCTGTCATACTTTCAGGCGAAACATACCTTTGACACACAATATCGACTGTTGCTCTAGTGTCTCTTAATATTGGAATACGAATCCCATTTATCCTTCCAGAACTCGTGCACGGTGCAAATAATTCATCATCAGCTCTATTTCGAACATGATTTACAGTTCCTGTTTCAATTTTATTTTTAAGTCTAGGACACTGAGGCCTAAAATGAGTTGAATCCTCGCATTCAAAACAACGGAACTGTCGCCTATCAAAATTGAGTTCAGGTTTCCGACCATTAAAATAGTTTTCCTTATCGTCTACATCTTGCACACGTTCATTTCTCTGGTTAATTTCCTTTCCACGGTTTCGAATGCCATGTTTTTTTCTCACTTCGATTCTCATAACACACTGAATCTTTGTTACGAACACACCTTCTTACATCTTCAAACTCTTCAATCTTAATCACAAGATCAACTGGCGAAATTATAGTTGTCCAGTGATCCAAAAATCTATCCTTAAATTCAGGCGGTGCCCTTTTTTTTATTTGTTCAACAATCATTAAATCTTTTAATTGAACATCAGTCTCTATCTTCAATCCATTCAACCAACCCTCTAAATAATTTTTTATCTCATAGTAAAATTCATGGCAAGTACTATCGGTTGCTTTTTGAGTTTTTACAAAGTCCTGACGAAATTTTTCTGGACTCAGTTTAAAAGGCTTCAGTAATACTGTCTTAACATATTGATATTCACTAGCATTTTCTACCAGTTCACTGGCTATAAGTTAAGAAATTTCCGACGGTAAAACACCAATTAATTGAGTAACCCACTTTTCGGGGCGATCTTAAGAACCTTTGCTTGTCGCTTAAAAAGTTCCAAGAACAAACTGATATCATCTTCTTTCACATCAAATTTCGGCATCAATTTCTGAATCTCCACTCTCAATTCAAATTCCATATTAGATTTAGCCGAATCGTCAGGGCTCTTACTGCCCTTTAATTGTAACTCCAATCTCTGCTTTTCCAATTCAAACTTCCTTTCTTCCGACCTCTCTCTCTCCATTCTTTCATTTACAACTGTCAAAAGCATTTCCTTTACAAAATCTTCATCATAATTAACACTTTTCATTATTAATTCACGTAAATCAATGATTCGCATACCATCGTTAATTTCCTCCCCCAAATCCACTGCTACAACTTTTAGGTCCTCTTTTTGGCCTTTTCCAAAATACGCCATCTTAAAGTTCAGTTTCTGCACTCTAATGCGTAGTTCAAACCTTCTCTTAGAGCAACGAACATTCATTTACTCAAAATAATAATAATCACCAAATTAATGCATAAGCACATTTTTAAGCAAATAATTAACTTTAAATATTTGAAACACATCAGTTCAATCATATATATACCAATTCTTTTTCAAAAGAAAACACACCAGTTCAATCCTAAATATACCAATTCTTAAAATAAAAAAAAACCACACACACACACACCAGTTCAATAAAATTTAAAGACTATATTTCAGTTTCCAGGGATGAGAGTTCCGACTTTTTGCACACCAGTACAATCTTGGAGAAAATGTTGTTTTGTTAAATCGCAAAAATGTTCGGATTAAATGAAATAACATTTTCTCTAAGATTATACTGGTATGCAAAAAGATGGGAATCTCATCCCTGAATTTCTGAAATCACAAACTTTTTTTTTTAATGTGGGAACTCGGGCTTGTAATTACTCATTAAATAACACTAAACACCATTATAAACTTGAGCCTGACACCATTAAATTTTAAAGTAGATTATATTGAAGGTTAAACTATATAGAGAAATATATACGAAAGAAAGTGTCGTAATTTTAATTACATCATTATTCTGCGAAAATGATCACAGCGCATTCTCATAACGCACAGATCATCATTCTACTGTTTTACCGCCGAAAACACAACTCCCTCTCTCCTCGCCGTCATCTCTCCCTTCGTTTCAGTTCCTGCTCACACTCTCGCGAAAGAACGTCCGTAGCTCAAAAATCTGTCCTTCAAGCGCATGCGCGCTGTCTGTTCATCGGGAAAGGAAACAAACAGATTGAATGCGCCTTGATCGGCAGTTTTGGGAGAAAAATAGATGGCACTGTAAAGAGTAGGCATACAGGGAAAGCTATTAAAGGAAAACTTTCCCACAAATCGGCGATCCTGACAGCTTGATCGACCTCGATCAATAGAGTGGACCATAGGAAGGAGCAGCAGGAGCACCTGAAAAGACAAAGAAAAAACAGCAGCATCCGAAGCTCTATTTTGGAAAAAAGTCATCATTATTAAAATTCCTCATCAAAAATTATATTATTTCTTGAAAAAAAAAATCTTCCTATTCTGTTTTATGTTTCTTCGTCGTTCTTTCTTCTTACGTCTTATCGTCTTTCCTTTTCTTACGTCTTTCCGTCTTCTTTTACCTTACGTCTTTTCGTCTTCTTTTACCTTACGTCTTTTCGTCTTCTTTTACCTTACGTCTTTTCGTCTTCCTTTACCTTAAGTCTTTTTTTTTCGTTCCTTCGGGATTAATTTTGTCAAAATCGTTTAAAGTCAGTCCGGTGGTGTGTCGTAGTCGGGGTAGTGTCATAATCGGTGGAATTATCAGGAACGATACCATATTCGTCAAAATCGGTCAAAGTGTCATCTTCGGAATTTAAGTCAAATTTACCTGCATTTTCCTCGAAAAAGGATCTTCTATATTCAGGTCTCTTTTTAGTAAACTTCTGCTTAGGTTTCTTAACTTAGTAATTATTAATTTCAATTTCATCTTCAAATTCATCTGATGAATTAGGAATATTCTTAACTTTCTTAGAACCATTACTCCTCAACTTCGCGTTAGACATCTTCTTAATATTTTCTTTTCTAAAATTTTCTTCCTTTATTACCTCAAATTTCTGGTTATCGTCATTTCTGGAAGAATACAACTTATTTTCTTTATTTTCTAACTTAGTGGAATCTAAATCATTTTTAAGGGTTTTAGCACTGTTAGTCATCTTAATTTGCTTTTTCAACTTAGCTATTTCTTGTCTTAAATTTTCGAAATCTCCCTGGGAATTATTCAATTTTATCTGGATTCTTCTTTTGGACATTTTAATTCTAGAACACTCATCTTCTGATCCTTCTAACTGTTTTTCAAGATGTTTTGAATAGTTATTTATTTTTATTAATCGTAATCTGTATTGTTCTGAACGTTTACTTTCTTCATGTAATTGGGATTTTATATCTTGAAAATGTCTCTCTAATTTTCTATACAATTTACTACGTCTGTCTGATACTTCTTGTTCTAATTTATCTTCCAACGATGTTATTGCAATTTTCGACTTCGTTTTTTCTGACAAAAATGCTTCTTTTAAATCGATTACATCTAATTGCAACATTTTATATTTTGTTTCAACTTCTTTAACTTGGGCAGTTAAATTTTCATTTTCTAGACGTAATTCTTTAATTTCTGAACTAGAATAGGACAATTGAGGAACAGACAAATATTCGTTTTGATTTAGAATTTGTGGGTTGCTACTGTGCAAGGTGGAAGAATAAGGGTTAAATTCAGAATTTACAGTTACTTCACTTGAATTAATAACGTTGACTAAGGAATTATTCTGACTCTTATTTAGCTTAACATCATTACCAGAAACAATTAAGGAGCCTTGTTGTATTACATCAATACCAATAATTAAATCAAATTCAATAGCTTTGTCATCAATCACAAAAATAGATGTTTGGAATTTAGAATCATCAATTTCGATTTCGGTCTCAAAGTAACTGATTGGTCTGAATGATTTTTTACCTAATCCACTTAACAGCATATCTGTTGGTTCTAAGTTTACATAACTTTTAATTTTATCAAAATTACTTTTCTTTAGAATAGTTCTTTCACTTCCCGTATCGATTAATGAAATTAAATTTAATGAATGCAACTTTACATCTTTAAAAACTAAATTCTGAGAACAGGTTAGAACATTTACTTGAGAATCATTGGGCAACTTTGAATCTTTGGTTTTACCACATTCGAGTGATTTGTGGCCATATAAATTACAAGAAAAGCAGAGGGGACCTTTATCTTTATTTCTACACTGATTACTTTTATGGAATCTATCGCCACAATTATAGCAACGTATATCAGATTTATTGGGTCCAGATTTATTTTTAAATTCAACTTCTGTTTTCATCTTAGGCCTAACATCAATATCAGGTTTACTATCATAATCGACACGCAATTTATCATAAATTTTAAGCTTCTCTTTAAATTCAACAACATTTGGGCAACCATACAAAAAGGATTTTTTAAAAACAGGGTCGTTAATTCCATGAATTACATACTGAATAAGTGCAGAATCTTCTATGTTACCTATTGAACATAACTGTTTCATGCTCAAAAAATATTCGTCCAACGATTCGTTTTGTTTAATTTTCCTTTTAGATAGCAATTCATGTAGTTCTGCTAAATTGCACCTTTTACCAAATTCAGAAATAAGTAACGCTTTCATTTTAGACCACGAATTTATTTTTGTTTCACTTTCAATAACCAATTTAGCTTTGCCTGTCATACGGCGTTTAGCCAAAATCAATTTGTGCAAATCACTAACACTAAATAAAGAAACAGTATCTTCAAAACCGGCAAGCCATTTTTCAACAGTTTGAAATTGACTACCATCAAATTCAGAAATCATATTTTCAATATCGTTAATGGAAATGGATGGTTTAAGAACATAATCAGGAATTAAAATTTTCTGATTTTCATTATTTTCACAACTAGAACTACCAGAATCATTTCTCAAATTATTTTCAGAAACACTCAAAATATCATTATTTTTACTCGATTCATCATCGCTCTCATCATCACTAAGAGCCCCTTCATCAGGAATTAAATTAAATTTCAATACATTAAAATTACATAACGAAGAAATTATTCTGGCAGCAATTTCATCGAAAGTTCCAGAATTATTTATACATAAAACATTGCAAATAGTAATCAAATCATTAACAAAAAACTATCTTTAATTTCTTGCAATTTTAAGTTATATTCATCCGAATCTATTTCGAAAGCAAAGCCAGTAAAATTTCGAATTCTACGTCTATTATTTCTATCACCGACTTCTCCAAAAATTAATGTATGCAACGTCTTAATGCTCGAAGACTTTTCCGCTTTCAATGAAAGTTCTAATTCCTTAAAATCAATTAACTTTGACATATTGAAAAGGAAAAAACAAACTCACTTCTTAGAATGCGTATCCAGCTTTAAAATATTCGCTGCATTGCTATTGGAACACTCTATTACATTTATTCCACGCTGTCATCACTGTTAAAGAAAGGCGTCATATCCCTTATATTGAAAGCTTCTGGGCGGCGTCAACCAACAGGACATCAACACTTGAATTATTAAAACCAAAACTTTGTGGGCATAAAGTTCTCATCACAGTTCTTGACACCAAATGTGGGAACTCGGGCTTGTAATTACTCATTAAATAACACTAAACACCATTATAAACTTGAGCCTGACACCATTAAATTTTAAAGTAGATTATATTGAAGGTTAAACTATATACAGAAATATATACAAAAGAAAGTGTCGTAATTTTAATTACATCATTATTCTGTGAAAACGATCACAGCACATTCTCATAACGCACAGATCATCATTCTACTGTTTTACCGCCGAAAACACAACTCTCTCTCTCCTCGCTGTCATCTCTCCCTTCGTTTCAGTTCTTGCTTACACTCTCGCGAAAGAACGTCTGTAGCTCGAAAATCTGTCCATCAAGCGCATGCGCGCTGTCTGTTCATCGGGAAAGGAAACAAACAGATTGAATGCGCCTTGATCGACAGTTACGGGAGAAAAATAGATGGCACTGTAAAGAGTAAGCATGCAGGGAAAGCTTTTAAAGGAAAAGCTTTCCCACATATACACTATCAATCCAAAACTAGAGTTTCAGGATACACATATAAAATACCGACTGGCACTTGCGAACCGCTATACAAATACAAATTATAAAAGAGAGTTTGGCACAAAATCCCCAAAAATAAATTCAACTTTCCGAATTATAAATATTCAAAACTACAAACATTAATGGCACACTGTAATGGAAGAAAGGGGAATGACATACCTTTTATTTCTTCACTTTATCGAAAACCATCTCGGTGGAACTTCCACTTTATACATTTCACTTTACACTGTATATAGTTCCTGTGTAGCACTCAGTGAACGGCGCTTTTACATCGAAACACTTTATTAAACCAGAATCAACAGTTTAAAAATAAAACCTTCTCAAACACATTTAAAAGAAACCGTCACTCTAAAAATAAAATGACATTCTGGTCCATACCACTCCCCAGCACATATCTAAATATTTATCACTTCAAAACATAGTCAGGAAAAAAACCAACATCTCCACACTATCTATTTCGGAAAACCACGTCTTCTTCTTTTCACAGATCAGTTCTCATCGCTTCACTTCATCTCCTTTCGCATATCGAACTTTTTCTCCGACGCGGCAGCACGGCTAATCGGTCTAGAACAGGCGACCATCGATGGGCAATTCTAGGCGTTGACAAACGCTGGGCCAAAGCTAGTCCGGCAACTCAGGAGATCGGAAAGTTTTGCGAGTTTTCTTCGGTCGTTACAATATGACTTGTCAAACCGATTGCGTTTTAATATGCGAATCATGATATAACTAATCCTAGAATTTCATCCGTGAACTCGATGAGGTGATAGTCTATGCTGCTGGCTCCCGGTTTATAATGAAACTCCAGTGCTTATATACTTTTGGAGCATAACTCGACATCCAATCAGGAAACTAATCGGTACACCATACGAGGCATAAGAGGTAAATCTATTGCTATTTCTTACAGGGATGAATAAAACTGGTTGACTGCATGGTCTTATTAAGTTGGTATTAAAGCCGTTTCATAAAAGTGTGTAATAAGATCATTTTATTAGGATTTTATATATGCAGGGTAATTTTTTTTTTTTACATTTGCATTCATTACATATATTAGAAGTTTAAAACAAACGGAAACATTCAGTAATGCTTGCCTACATTTAGGAATTTTGTTAATCAACCCGGATTAATATTTAGTCATTATGTATCATCTATAATAATAAAGAAAGAAGTTTGTGTGTGAGTGAGTGAGTGAGTGAGTGTGTCGACGGTGTTCTGAAGAGACCGCTACACGTAAAGCTACAAAATTTGTGGAAAAGGTACGTCTATATATGAAGTTTTGCACATCGAAGCCCGATTTTCGATTTTTTGATTAGATTTTTTTATTTAATTTTTATGCGATTTTTAGCACTCTTTTAAGTTTCGAGGCGATTTTTTCCATATAAGTGAGAAGAATATGGTTTCTTTCTTTTAACCCAATATAGTAAATTTTGTTCCATTTTCAAAAAAGTTTATTCGGAATTCGTGCAGCGATTTTTGAATTTTTAGCGAATTTTTTATGCAATTATTGAACAGCATTTAATGCCTTTCCATACCTATATGAAGGTTATTGTAGAGGGACACAGTTCTGTCGCCAAATGCCGCCAAGTTTGTCACCAACTTGGCGGTGTATAGCCAAATTTGGCGACCGAAATGAGTCGCCAAAAGTGACGCCAACTTGGCGATATCTCTAATATTTTGCCAAATTCCCATAGACTTCCATTGTAAACCAATATGGATTACTTGCTTACAGAAAATCAACAAATTGAGATATTTTAATGCAACAAAAACTAATATTTAAAATACTAGGGGGCTCTGCCCCCTACGAGCTACGCTCGCCAACCCCCGTTCAGGCACACCAAAATCCAAAAAGCACGCTAATTTGATCGGCTTTAAAAATATTGAATTTAAAAAAAAGAAGTAGGAATCTCTTTGTAAACGGGTTTCCATTCGTTTACCTTGGATTGGGGATTTTTAAGACCAAATCTGCTGCTTTTAAGAGATACAATGTCTGTTTTCGTATTTAATTAAAAAATAGTTAAACATTTGAAAATAAGCTAATGTAAAATGATTTAAGTAAACAGTGTCATTGTCTCCAGGTATTTTTTAAAAGCGCTGTAAGATAGTTCTTTTAAATAATTCATTTTAAATGTGTCGTTTCAAATCTGACGCAATTTACACCAAAGTTTTATTTCTCTTATTAATATTCACGTGAAAATACTTTTGTTGTTAGAAGGAAATATTATTTGCGCTGTCTTCGAATTCACGATAATAGTTGAAAAGATTATCTCGAAATGCCTCGTGCAAATATATTTTTCAATTTAAATTGTTTTGCCATATTTTTTGGCCATTTCAAATATGACGTAATTTTAATGCATAATTCTGATTTTTTTATTTTAAGATTTTGTTTCTCTTTTAAAGTTCAGGGTTCTTATGACGTAATTTTCCTGCTTTTAACATGTAATCATTTAATTATATTTTTAAAGTTTTTTTTTTATGTTTGTAATTGTCACGTGTAAATAAATTTTTAATTTGAAGTAATCATTATTGTTTGCGCTGTTTATACAATTGGCAACAGTTTAAATTAATAACATTTTCTAAAATTTGTAAAAAATATCTCTCGAAATGCTAAAAATTTGAATTTAAAATAGGAACAAAACCTCAAAAAATGAGTCAAATAAGAAAATTAAATGCAATCTGCACACCGGGAACTTAAAACGTATAAAATGATCTAA
This sequence comes from Maratus speciosus, assembly GCA_963932465.1. Taxonomy (NCBI): domain Eukaryota; kingdom Metazoa; phylum Arthropoda; class Arachnida; order Araneae; family Salticidae; genus Maratus; species Maratus speciosus. The sequence continues at coordinate 14,414,466 of OZ010786.1, forward strand.
AAATGATTAAATTCTCATGTATAGTTTTTGCTCCAATAAAACTTTTTTAATAGAACGATTTTGTCCAACTTTAGCATTAAATATCTCTTAAAATAATTCTTCGATTTGAAAACTGTCTGCATCAGCGTGTTTATCAAACATTTCTGTATAATACCACCAATTTTCCTATTTTGTATGCAACAATTTTTTTTTAATATTAACGATGAAAGGCCATGTTTAAGAATTCAAATTGGATGCCGATATACCCGGAATATCTACGCAGATTTTCATTGGTCCATTTCCAAATCAAAACTTTTTTTTTATATATAGAAGGCAAACACTCATACTACAATATATATTAAAACATACATACACACATAAATAACGCCTGCATTCAACAGTTAAAGGTATATATAAATATTATACAGACATACAAACAATAAATACAATAAACCCAACTGGAGTGAAAAATTAGCCAGAGCCAGGAATCGAACCCGGGACCAAAAACTAATATTAACTTAAGGGATTATATTAATTCGATTTTTCCACATTAGGGAAAAGAATGCAGTTTCTTTCTTTTAACCCAATATAGTAAATTTTAGTGATTTTCGAATTTTCAGCGAATTTTTTATGCGATTATTGAACAGCATGTAATGCATGTCCATACATATAAGGGGGTTACCGTAGGGGGGATCCAGTTTTGTCGCCAAATAACGCAAAGTTTGTCGCCAACTTGGTGATATATCGCCAAATTTGGCGACCAAAATGAGTCGCCAAAAGTGACGCCAACTTGGCGATATCTCTAATATTTCGCCAAATTCCGCTAGACTTCCACTGTAAAGCAATAGGGTTTACTTGCTTACAGAAAATCAACAAATTGAGATATTTTAATGCAACAAAAACTAATATTAACTTAAGGGATTATGTTAATTATATTTAAGGGAGTCCAAGTAAATTAATTATGAATAAAAGTAACATGATCTAATGCTTAGCATGATTTCTAAAACATAAATTTTAAGAGAGCCCACAGGTCAAAGGAATTAGATTTGAAAGTTTTATCCAATTATAGTAAATTTTGACTTTCGTGATTCTTGAACTTTTTGAGATTTTTAATTCGATTTTTACTTTTCTTCGCTATCTGCTGCAATTTTTTGACATTCCATTTTTGACCTACAGTACATTCTAGCCTCATTTCAATAAAGTTTATTCGGACTTCGTATAGCAATTTTCGAATTTTTCGGGAATTTTGTATGTGATTTTTAGTGTATTTTAACGATTTGCTACAATTTTTCCACATTAGTGAAAGGAATCAACTTGCAATATTCGAACATAATATATATATATATATATATATATATTTCTTTTCAGAATTTGAGAAGCGATTAAAAATTTTTTCGCGATATCTTATTGTGATTTTCAGAGTTTTTCGTAATTCCTGCTGTTTTTTGACGTACCCGGACAACGCCGGACAAGTTCGCTAGTAAGTAATAAATGTTTAAGTAAATGAAAAAAAAAAAAAAAAAAAAAACTTTAACGAAGTTAACTGTAATTGCAGAAATTTACATGTTTTACATTTGTTTATTTCACTCGTAGCTATGAAAACATTTCACTATTTTATCTGATGAATTATTAAAACTAACGCTTTAAATAACGTTTTCTTAAAGGACAGTTATAATTCTACAAACAACATTTGAAAAGCGAAAAAAAATTAATTATTTTATAATTCATATGGTATTTAATATGTTATAATTATATTGCAAAAAGCATATTTTTCCGCAAAATCTAATTAATTTTTACAAATGAACGAAAATTAAGATATTTTCTTCTTTGAGAAAAGTTTATAAATTTTAAATGAGAGCTTCATCCTAAAATGTTGTTTGCTCTTATTAATCTGTTCCAAATACCACATACTTTATTTCGTTAACTCTTATACAAAAAGTGTTTCATGAAAATAATAAAAGATGTAATTTCGTACAAAAATTCTATTTTTTACTATGTAATATGTGATTATATTTCTGCGAATACATATTATGGAAATTTAAAATAAAACATTTGATGTAGTACACTAACACATAAATTAAATTACGTGCTTAATTTGGGAAAGTAAAATTCATACGTATTTTTGTCAAAATATTTCAAAATATCCGTTTAAAGGTGTAGGTTTAAACATACAGCTTCTTATCAAAAGATAATTACCAAGATTTTGATTTCATTTGTATGAGAAGACGATTATTACATCTTGAATGCAATGATTTGATCATTTCGAGTACAGACAGCTATTGTATTTGTACACTACTCCAAACAAAGCATGTGACCTACCAGTACAAGCGAAGTTGGGGGGGGAGGGGAGGAGTGGGGGTGTTTTAAAAGTTTATACACCTGGAAATGTCAGAGCAGAGTTCAGTGAAAGATATAGTAGTTATAGTACAGTAGAAATAGCGTTAGACGTGGAACTAATTGGAACAAAATTTATACTTGTTGTAAATGGTATGTAACGTTCTCCTAATGAACATCCTAAAAATATACATTCGTACTGTTGCGCAAAATGTTCTTTTTCGCGGCCATTTTGAAAAAATGCGATTTTTTTTTTTAATCTTAAAAAATCATGTGGGGTATCAAATACATGAAATTTAATTCTTAGAAAGAGTATGATATTGGTTTTTAAAATTAAAATGTCTATAAAGATCAACTTGGGGGGAATTTTAGAAAAATGATACCTACCAGACTCCGTAGGTAAATCTTAAATGGAGCTATGCTACATTACATTACACCTATACCTGATACTGTTATGTGACTAGTCCTACTGCAACATTAATTGTTATAGCAATATTTTCACATAAATGTTAATCAACTTTTGTAATTTCTATATAATTTATTCATTACGAAAAGTAAAATATCAAAATGCTCTTATCTCGAAATTTCCAAAGAATCGATTTCGCGTATTCCGCCTTAATTTTTTTTCCGCATTTATTTAATTTTTCTAGATTTCCACATCTCAAAGAAAAATCTAATACTAAAAGTTTTAAGTTATTAATATCAGCAAATGTTCAACTTTCCTACTAGCGCGCATGCGCCATTCTGTGTATTCACACAGCTGTGTATGGACTACACTTATGTTCATCAGCAATGAAGCAAACAGACTAAATGTAGAGACTCCTATTGTAACCTTTGATCAGTGCTTGTGGATAAAGGCACTGGAAATTAAATGCGCTGATCACAAGAGAGAGTTTGACAATGTGGTAATTCGACTTGATGTTTTTCATATACTGATGTCATTTCTTGAAGCTATTGGAGGACTGATGGCTGAATCGGGCATAGAAGAAGCCCCACAGACAGTTTATGCTGAAAATTCAGTACCGAATATGTTAAAAGGTAAAGCATATTCACGTGCTTTTCAAAGACATTTTCTAATCCCTTCATCTCTCACTACTTTATTTGGAGCTGATTTATTGAAATGCAACCTACCAGTTAAAGTTACTACAATTTCAGATTTTAGCGAGATCGCATCAAAAAGTCAATGCACTACCGGTTAACGCAACGGAAGGGGAGTCAAATGATGATTTTAATCTAGAAAAATTTATTCACCTTTTTCAAAAGTGCTCAAAGGGTAATACAAAAGCAGAAAAAGTTATTTCAAATCCTGATCTTCACAAACTTTCAACACTAATACATGAAAGGAAGAACCTTCTTAAATCACAAAGCCATACTGCTAAACTCTGGCTGTTGTATCTGAACATGGTGGATATTATAAAAACGTTTATTTCGCTTAGCGATCAGGAAATTTTGAAATGCACTTATAGGCTATTGAGCATATGCTACCTCTTTCGCGAGTTCAGGTCATAACAATTATGCTAAATGCGCAAAATATACCTTCAACAAATGCGGGAACTGAAAACAACGAACCCAGAAGTCTACAAAATGCTGAATGAAGGTCACTTTACAGGAGGACAGGAAGTGGTCTGGTGTTTGGACGGATATGCACATTGAGCAAACGCTCATAAAAGGCACTAAAAGTCGTTCTGGTATAACTCATGGAGGAGGTATGACTGAAAGTCAACGTGCAACTTGGATTTTGAGCCATTCTCGATGTAGTGAAGTAGCATGTGCAATGAGTTTGCTGACCAATGTTTCACGTATTGGCAGTGAACAACATATTGATTTAACTGATGCAAGTATGGCAAGAGATTTCAAACCTATGAAAAAGGTAATGCAATTTTTTATCGACCACAATCCATTAACTGCTACTTCAACTGATTTATGGAATATTTTAAATGGAATTACAGATAGTAAAAACAAAGTAACTGAAGAAAATGCTGACATCATTTGAAGAAGCATTCAAGATAAACTTAGAGCTAAACTTTTTAAAGGTGAAACTTTATTGAAATCAGACCAAGCAGTAACCATGTAAGTATTGAAAAAAGGAATTATTATTACTGGTGAGACTCACCAATTAGATTCTCGTCTTTTAACACAGAGGATGGTTGCTTGTATCTGCTTGAATAATAGCGCTCAAGATACAAGAGAGTTTTTCAAGTACGAGTTATCCATTCTATCAACTTCATTATTTGACCATGGTACACTGCAAATGAGAAAAACGGGTAAATCATCATTGGCACACACATTAGATAGCATAAATGTTTATGAAATACACCGGTCTCCTTCCCAGCAAATCTCTCACTACCTTCTTGATGGCGGTGCATTAATTCACCAGTTACCATTGCCCGCTTCTGCAGCGTTTAGCGATGTCATAAGGCAATACGAATTGTATGTCAACAGAAGATATGAAAATTAACAATAGTTTTTGATGGGTATGAAAAACCAAATATAAAAGATATGGAGCATAGATTACGCATGAAGCAGTCGTCTTTTGTAGTATTCTTTGATGAAAATTTACCCATAATCATCAAGTAAAACAAATGTCTTTCTAACTCTACAAACAAACAACGTTTTACCAATATGCTGGAGAATTATTTTCAAGAAAGGGGTCGTTCCGTCATTCATGCAGAAGGTGATGCTGACACCGTAATCGTCAGAGAAGCTTTAAAAATAGCCCAAGAAAAACATGTCACTGTAGTAGCTGATGACACTGATATTTTAATCCTACTATTATATCATTCTTCGAAGAACATTTTCATGCAGTCTGCGACACAATCTGATAATGTTCGTGACATTCAAGTCATGGAAACATCTATTGGAGTGGAGGATTGCAAAACTTTACTTTTTATTCGCGTGTTAACAGGATGTGACACCACCAGTGTAATATTTGGGAAAAGTAAAAAAGAAAAAAAAAATCATTCAATCAAAAATTTTATGCGAATGGGCTTCACATTATGGATCATCGAAAGATGTTTGTATGGAAGAATTGGTTGAAAATGGCTATAAAGTTCTTGTGTCACTTTATGATGGCAACATTGAAACAAGTGACCTAAACGTGCTTAGTTATGAACAATACATGAGAAAAATAGCGTTCGCTAAAAAGAATTTGATATAGCTCGTTTGCCTCCAAAACAAAATGCATCAAAATACCATCTACTTCGAGTGTATTTGCAGTGTTTTATATAGAAACATCTAAATATTCCAACTCCTCATCCTACACTGTGCAGTTGGTTGATGGAGAATTTCAACCGATACTAACAGACTTAAACCCAGCACCAGACAAACTGTTAAATATGATTAAACGTGCTTGCGGAACTACAGTTGAAGATCCATGTAACATTACAAAATGTACATGTTGCCGATATGGACTTGCATGTTCTGTAGTTTGTAAAAACTGTTGTGGAAAGGACTGTGCAAACACAGGAGACAGCTTTGAGTTAGATGACGATGAAGAGAATATTTGAATTTGGTTACATAAATATGATTTTATAGATATAATTAAATCGTTTTCTTGTGTATTTATTTCAAATTTTTGGAATTTTTTAAATAAAATGATGTTTTTCAAGAATCCAAAATTCTTCATTTTTTTCTCCATTATTTTTTTTTATTAATTTCTACTTTTAAAAACAGATATCATATTCTTTTTCAGCTCAAAATTTCTTGTAATTTGATACCCCACATGGCTGTTTGCGATTTTTTTTATCATTTTTCATGTTTTTTTTTTCAAGAAATTTGCGCAAAATTCCGCAAAAAACGCATTTTGCGCAACAGTATGAGTGTATATTTTTATAATGTTCATTAGGAGAGCGTTAACTACCATTTACAACAAGAATTATTTTTGTTCCAATTAGTTCCAGCTAAAGGTGTTTTTTTCCCTTATTTCTACTGCACTATTACAAGAATGTTTTCCAGAAGAATATGAAAATTTTAACAACCGGCGAAAATCTAGAGTTTTTGTGTTTCCTGTAAGCAGTTTAGCGTATGTGCTTATTTTAATGATAAAAAATAATTTTTTCCTTAAATAATTCTAATATATTATTATTATATTATATTCAAAGCTGGAGTAGCACAGTTGAAGTTTATTCCAACAGAGCGAAACATGTCCAGACCAGGGATCGAACCTGGATACTTGGCGTGCCGTGCCAATGCCTTACCTGTTAGGCTATCCGGACCGATACCTGGCTGACATAATTCACTCTTATTAGTTGGACTTGGCTGCGAACTGCAGCGCTATTTCATTCATCCGAGCTATAACTATAGCATTTACATGATGAAACTACTTTAACACGGAAACTCCTGTATACCATGTAATTAGGTCATATATTGTTTCGCTCTGTTGGAATAAACTTCAACTGTGCTACTCCAGCTTTGAATATGATATAATCCAGTTGGAAAAAATATTCGTTCTCTTCATTATAATTCTAATATGTTAATCCTAATTTCTTGTTGATTTATGTTTCATGTACTAAGAAAAGAAATAAACTCTAATTTATGAGATATTCCCTTCATTAAATAATAAGAGATTCTGTGAAAACGCATACTTCTAATCTTGTGATTGTATTTAGTATTTTCGATTTTGAACGCTGAAATAAAAGTACTTTAAAACTATGTAAAAAAAAATAATAATAATAAGCGTTATTTCAGCAAATAAGAAACATTCTGTAGAAAGAGTATAAGTTATTCATTTATAGCATAATTTAATGTATCCTATATATTAGAGCAAATGGAGGAAAAACCCATTAGTCAAGTACCATACAAGACAAAAGGATGTGCACTAAAACATGAAAATCCATAAAATATGAATTATGCTTGAGCTATTTTTTAAAAGACTATTCTGTGGTATCGGTGAAATATGTTCTTACTGTCGGCGTTTCTGTTTGTTTCCCTATGAAACCTGAAATATATAATATGGCTTTAAACTAAAGACAATTTTAAGAGAAATTTTTAAAATTGCGTATTTTTTTACGTTGTTGAAAGTAACAATACAGGAAAATAAAAGAATTAATATTGCAGTATAACAGGACGTAAAAAATCAAGTATTTGTCTCATGCTTTAAAGAAAGCGTGTGAACTTGTACTCTTTTTAAAGTTATGTTTTAGTGAATAATATAATCAAAGAATTACGCAAATAAAATAATTTACCTTGAGTAAAAATTCAGTTTGAAATTGTTTTGTAAACTATTTACTGGGTCATTTTAAAAATCTGTCCATGTTTTGGAATAGCAAAATGAAAATTTTAGAAATAATCAGAAGTTTTAATCTTTTGTAACTAGTTGCCTGACCTCAAAAACCATAATATACAACCATCAGCAGAGACAAAAATTACTAATTTAACATTTTTAATAGTCCAGGCAATAGGGAATTTTACCTAGAAAAATTAATGGTAGTTCTGGAAATCAACTTACTGTATACTTTTTGGGTCGCTGAATCCGAATTTGTAACTTCCCACCAAAATTTCCTCCGGCAACCCCCCAAATTTTGGTAAAAAGCCAATCAAAAAAGGTTTTTATTAAAAAAATTAATTTTTTTATTGTTTTAAGGGAAACGTATCTAGAAATTCAGAAAGTAGCCAAAATTTGCAACAAATTAGATGTATGGCATTATGACTTACGATAAAGGGGAAGGGGGGGCATCTACCTCGGAACATGCGCGTGGTGCTGCGTGGACTAAATTGCGCAATTCCACTTAACCACTCACACGTTTACATTCGCCCTCCCATCTCCCCTCCGAAGTTTCCTAATAAGGTTTACTTTAAGTTTTTTGGGTCGCTGAATCCGAATTTTTAACTTACCCCCAAAATCCCCCCCCCAAATAGTTGTTATTAACTTAAATTTCTTGTTGTTTTAGGGGAAAAGCATTACGAAATTCCGAAACTAGACAAAATTTGCAACAAATAGGATATATGACATTATGACGTAGGATAAACGGGGAGAGAGGGGGCTGCCTCGGAACATTCCCCGCGCACTTTTCTCAAAAACCAAATCTTTTCAAAAAATAAATTTTTTGGAGGGTTGCCGGGTGAAATTTTAGTGGAAAGTTGCAAATTCGGATTCAGCGACCCAAAAAATATAAAGTGAGTCGAAATCCAGAACTAGTATTAATTTTGCCGGGTAAAATTCCCTATTCCCTGGACTTCATAACTTAGTGCACGTAGCGCCGCAGTGCATGTTCAGAGGCAGCCCTCCCCCTCCCCGTTCATCCTACGTCATAATGTCATATATCCTATTTGTTGCAAATTTTATCTAGTTTCTGAATTTCGTAATGCTTTTCCCCTAAAACAATAAGAAATTTAAGTTAAAAACAAGTATATGGGCGGGTTTCGGGGGTGGGTGGGACTTTTAGGGGAGGTTAAAAATTCTGATTCAGCGACCCAAAAAACTTAAAGTAAACATTATAGAGAAAATTCGGAGTGGAGATGGGAGGGCGAATGTAAACGTGTGAGTGGTTAAATGGAATTGCGCAATTTAGTTCACGCAGCACCGCGCGCATGTTCCGAGGCAGATCCCACCCTCCCCTTCATCCTAAGTCATAATGTCATATATCTAATTTGTTGCAAATTTCGTCTACTTTCTGAATTTCTAGATACTTTTTCCTTAAAACAATGATTTTTTTAATAAAAACCTTTTTTTTTGGGGGGGGGGGGCATTTTACCAAAATTTGGGGGTTGTCGCGGGAAATTTTGGTGGGAAGTTAAAAATTCGAATTCAGCGACCCAAAAAACATATAGTAAGCCTTTTTTCAGAACTACCACGAATTTTGCTGGGTAGAACCCCTATACGGTCTCTATTGCCTTGACAATAAACTAATTTTTAAATTTTATTTAACTTTGTAATGAGATAAGTGAGCACGGTATTGCCATCTGCGGTAATGACAAATTAAGCAAAATACTTTTATTTTACCCCAGTCATAAATGGCAGACAATATATCTTCTGGCCCATTCAATGACTTTCAATTTCTTATATAATATAAGCAGATTAACAAATAAAAGTTCATTTAATTATCAATTAGAAGTAGGTACGTTGATAACGTACAAATAATACTCACCAGAACATTCAAAGTCTTTGCTTGTTTTATTGAAACTATAAAACTATTTTCTCTATTCACCTAAACCTGATTGCTAGTTGACTTTTAACACGTTGAGTGCCACCGTGACTGATACTGAAGCTAAACAATTTACGATATTTTAAGTATTTTTTAAGAAAGTATAACCCTGTAATAAATAAAAGGTAAGCAAATTTTAAATATATTTTCAGTAATTACTTAAAACAATATATATATATTTAGTTTTATATCATATTTTAGACCGTCAGTCATCGGTTAATGACGCGTTTTAAACGGAAAGTTCGGTGCCAGTCAACGGTGACTGACGTGGCGCTTAATGTGTTAAGGAGTAGTTTTGCCTTGATAAAAAGGCTTGTGCTGCCCTCTAAAAAATTCCAGATGAACTTTGTGTCCGTATCATGGCAATGACACTCTTTCTTGGAATACAATTTAAAATATTTATTAAGAATTATAGATAAGTTTAATTAATGAAAATAAATATTTTTTTTAATTAATAGAATCTTAATAAATAAAAATGTATTAAAAAGTTTATAACCATCTGTTTTAAATAGAATAGATAGTCAAATTTTTAGCTAATAAATTGCTTGTTGGGACAACCTACGGTAATGACATTTTGACTACAAAATAATATATTTCTTATTTTATTTTTTTTATAAATAATAGTATATCTGTAAATTACCATTAAAAGAGCATGATGTAACGCGCGCCACCCGTTTCAAATAATAGACTTTACCGACAGTCACGTGACCAGCTTGCGTGAGCTTTGCCGAGTGAGAAATGCTGTGAGTTCGTTGGAGTTCTGTTCTGTTTTGAGCTGTGGTAACATGTAAAAAGTTATATCCGTGTTATTATATATGTGTTATGTGCCGTGCTATTTGTGATGTGCCGTCTTACCAAGATTAAATAAAAAAATATTTAAAAAGTTATACCCCGAGAAAGTATTATCTTGAAATTATGTGAAATTTCTGTGTGATTTTAATCTGAGCTAGCCTGACAATGATAGTTAAAATGCAATAATTTGAATTATGATATTTAACTTTTTTTCTGTGCAAATGTGAAAGGACTGTAAAACACGACACTTTTTAAAAAACACCCTACTATCAGCTTTTAAAGCCCGATCTTTTCTAAATTACAGTTGGTTCCATATTTTATACTATTAATTTTAACACGATTATACTGATTGTTAAAGTTATCTTACGAAACGAATTTTTCAAACTGAGTGAAAAATTGGCAAAGCCGGGATTCGAACCCAGGTCCTTGGCTTACATTGCCAATGCTCTACAGTTTAAGCTACCTGCGCTGGCAACTGGTGAGAATAGGTAGTGGCCAGGTAGCTTAAACGGTCCATATTTTAAGTAGCATATTTACTTAAAATACATTTTATACTTTATACACGCAGCTTACACTAGATCATACAAGACAATGTCATATTAGATAATGTTGCGTAGCTTCTAATTTGAAACAATAGGTGTAGTTCACTAACACTTCTGCAAACCATTCGGGGAATCATTCTTCGGATTTTAATTTTATTGACTACATTTTGTAAAGATATGACTATATACAGTTCCTTTGAATGCATGTTTTAGATAATTAAAAACAAATATAAGATTGTTCATTTAAAATTATTAATTTATCGTAGACAAAAAAATTTGGATTGCAACATTTTATATCCATTAGCAAGTGTTGATTTTATTCGGAAAAAATTAAGATAATATCCTAAATTTAGTGGTATTTTGATAGAAAATTTTACAAACATGTGATAAAAATTTATGCGTACTATCGCTTTTTTTACATTTAAAATAAAATCGAATATATACATCCGAGCTAATAAAAGAAAGTTTCATTCTGTCTGTATGTGTATATGTGTCTTTGTGCGAAGGCTAGCAAAATCTACGGGACGTACGAAGCGGAAAATGTTTGTGAGACTATCCCAAATTGTTTCCTGTTGCACCTGAGACACAGAATTTTAAATTTCTTATAATTAGTCGAGTTATTAATTTAACACCGTAACTCACTATCATAAAAAGTCATTTATTTGATCCACGGTCAAGGAAAGCACCCGCGCATGCGCACAAACCTGTTTGCGCACCGGGAGCTAGCGAAGAAATGTTTTTCGACTTTATTTCTGTTTTCTGATTGTATTGTTTCAATCACAATCATCCAAACCGTTCGGTACAGTTAAAATTGAAAGACATATTCAGAAAGATGATGCTTGTATGTCTGAAATGCCCCAATCAATTCGAAACAATGTCGCAGTTAACCCTTGAAAATTTTTTCTAAAATGTCTTTTTTCCGAAAAAGTTTTTCCACCTCATTGCAACACCCTCCAGGACGTAATTTTAGAAGCACCGGCAAACTCAAAATATGCTCTTAAGGATGTATACCAAAAAATACTTTTTCACCCTCAACAGCTCGACACTTTCTGAGACATTTCCAGACTCATTTTTAAAAGTAAATATATGAAACTTGCTGATGTGATTTTTGAAGAGTTGTATAAGGGGCTGTGTGATTTCATTTTTCGCATAATTAATTAGGATTTGATTTTTAAGCAATTATTTTCTCAGTATGACCATTTTTTTTCATTCCCAGATCTCCCGCTTCGGAAATTTTGGTTCAAAACGCCAACTTTGACAGAATTTTTTATAATATTTTCTACATTTATCAAAAAAAAAAAACGACAAGCATGGAACATTATGTAGTTTCTAAATAAGAAAATTTGCAAGTTTGATGAATTTGAGATCCAAAATGAATTTAAAAATTAATCAGAAAAATTGCAATTCGGATTAGAATACACCCTTAAAGCTGAAACCTTCTCCTAATCAATGGTATAACTGGTTTTTAAATATATAAACTTTAACTCTTCCAAATAGACCGAAGAATGGAGGTCACTTAGCGCCTCATGGAAACGATGTCTTATCTACCCTAAAATTACTAAATATCCGCATTTTAGCGCAATCTTTTTAGACATCCCAATAGACCCGATTTACATCAACTACAAAAATTTCGAAACGTTCGGACGAATAGAGAGTATTTTTACAAAATAAAATGCGTGCAAATTTCGATTTCGACTAAATCAGTAACAATCTGAGTGTTTCATCGGATTTTCGTCTCTTCAGTACGCAATAATAGATATACCGGCAAATCAAGAATATGATCTTAAAGCTAAATCCTTCTTCTAATCGATGGTGTAATCGGTTTAGAAAAATATGATAGATGGAGTGGCTATAAATGGATGTGATATTAGGTTGTTGAAATATTACTTTCACATTTGAAAACTACAAATCACTCGAAGGGGCTAGACTCTTATCTATAAACAATATAATCTTTCTTTATCATTGCTTCATCATCTTGTTTAATCGTGTCATCCATTCAGTGAAAATAGAGGATGTAAATTCAGGGTTTTTTTATTTCCCAACAACGAGACTGGTAAATTCTAGTTGTTAACTTTCTTGAAACAGCCTGGTTTTCTGGCTTTTTCTATCAGAAGATATTTTAGTTTCTCTCCTGTTGAACTGCAAGCTATCAAAATGGTAATTCTCTCTTTAGAAATCTTTCCATCTTTACAATTGTCTCAGGCATTATTTGTTTGATATTGCCCGATAAAACAAATCACATTCATAAGCGTTGAATATGCCTTCTTTTTTGTAATTATCCAGCAAATCAGAAATCCGTCTTTTAAAGGAATCTACTGCTTCCATTTAATTATAATAAGATTCTCCATTCAAAATTTTCTGATAAATGTTATTTCTTTTCTTGAAAGATTATAACCAGACGTTAGAAACTGAAACATTTGCTACATTGAGTTTTTTTTTCTTCAAAACTCTAGAGGTGCTTCTTGTAGAAAAGGTGCAGAAACTCTAACATTCGTCCCACGCATGTTTTTAAACCATTCTACAATTGCTCTATTTACTTTTAAAAAATCGAATTTTCGAATTTTGCTACTCTTAGACTCATTTTCATTTTCTTCAAATCTTTCTAGATATTCTGATTTTCTTTTTAAACTATTGCGTACACAAGTTTTACAGATTTGAAAATTTCAGCTGCTGCGCTTAAACTATTATTTTTTATAAAATTAATAACTGCTTAAACTTTATCTTTTTAACACAGCGCTTTATTCTGTTAAGATTTTTCAAATTTAGATTCTTAATTCTCTATACTTTAAGAATAAAGATAACTGCATTAACAATGAAAACTTGAAAAAACTACCAAAGCAATAAGAAGAAGTATCACTTTCATACAATTGATAATATTGAATGTTACAAATCTTGTAAGCAGTACAATGAAAGAACATATGCAGATCTGTTCTTGGAATTTCTTAGAATATATGTCAAGGAATACTTTTTAATACAAACCTAAACAATCGCAAAGTCATCTCCTCAGATAAACGTAATATTAACATGTGACTTAGTTAGCCAATGAGTAGCAGGCGCAAGCATATCTATCCTACTATCCGTCTATATGCGCTTGGGAAACATATTTCATTCCTCTGTCACCTCTTGAGAAATATGGGAAAGGAAGGTCACTTCAGACGGGTGCAAATATCATTAAAATAAAAGACAAACTGGTCACTTTGCACATTAAAGAGGTGGTCACTATAGGAGATAAATCTCTGTATTTTTTATGGATGAAAATAAAAATTATGGAAAATGGCCACTTTAGTCTTTCAGTTTGAAAATTTTCGGCATGCAGAAAAATGGGTGGTTACATTTTACAAGTTCCAATAAAATTGACTGACAGGCCATCTGGTCACTTTACACTATAGACACGTGGTCACATAACGGACAATTATCATATTATTTTATATGAGCACGAGTAAAATTTTGCAAAGGCGGCCGCTTAGAAGGTTACACTGTACATACATATTTTGAATGTCTCTTTTATGTTTTGAAAATGTAGAGTGGCTTAAATTTGTATTTGTATGAGTTTTTTAAAATGTTTTACGTATTTTATATTTGGTGGCATTTTTGTGAAAAATGTTTGGTTAATATTTTTTATTGTTTAAATTACAATTACTTCAAAATTGCTTAAATAATATTAGTAAAAAGCGTACAAATAATCATGAAAATTAAAAATCATTTTTAGACTATTAAAAGACAATAGGAAAATGTTTATTGATTTAACAAGATACGTTTATCAAATTACTGAAATAGGTGTATCAATATGAAATTATTTTTTTTTTGTTAATACATTTTGTCTTTTATTTCTATATTAATTTCGGTAACTGAACATGGTTTTGAAATGACTAATAATTTCAGAAGAATTATATGATAATGCTAACTAAAGACTTTATACGAATAAAACAAAAATGTATTTGCATTTAAATTAAAACAAATAGGGAAATTTGTTTAATAATAATGGACTCATTTAATTTTCTGAGTCACGCAATTAGTTCATAAAAAATATTTCAAATACTGTACTTAATAAAACAGAATACAAATTAAAAATTTATTCTCCACTTAACAAAATATTCATAGTCAATAATTAATATTAATTTATGACAATACACAGAAAGGCATTTGACGCTTTCAAGGCAGAAGGGTATAAAAGTAATTAATTTCTAAAAATGCAGTTTAGTTGTTAAATCCATTATATGTTACTTCTGACCAAAAACATCCTGTTACATTACTGAAATATATAATTCAGGAACAATTGTTTTAGAGAATAAATTGAATGAAGATATATTATGTTTATACATAATAAATTAAAATAAATTTTAATTTCATTTAAGACTTACTGGTTCATTCCTCACAATTACGATGATACTATAAAAAATGTAAATTTAATTCTACCTTCTGATAAATACCAATTAATTTTAATATAAGACACCTTCAGATGTTAAAATTTAAAAGTACATAATTTATTAGGTTAATATAAATTACACTTCCACACTGCTGTTGTTATTTCATATACGAGTATAATAATTAACCATTGATTGATTTCATGCTAAGCCACGTATATCTAAGAGAGAGAATGCTATCACGTTACATGTTATGACGTATCATTAGTATAATTATTATCATATCACAAAATATGCAAAGATGGTTGATTAGCTACGATGAGATTTACTCGAGATTGGGAAATAAGTATTCGGTAGTTACTACTTTTAGATATTCAAAGATATCATACCATTTACACATAAACGCAAAATTCTTAGTACGATTGACATTAAACTGATTAAACTAAATTGCTCATTAAACTGAGAGAGTATTTGTTGACAAATGCTTCTATCATCGATATTTGCACAATATTTAAATAATATTAATAATAATCTAGACAGCACTGAATAGTAATAGTAATATATCATCCTATTTTAAAGTGATTATGCAATAATTATTCATAAAATTGGGTTTTAATTCGATGTTATAGATTTCTCTCAAGGATCCCAAAGATGTAGAATCTATAGTGAATTTAATGTACTTAATAAGAAGAGCGAAGCCATTCTCTATAATCCATTGCTGTAACTCTCATACGCTTAAAAATGTACTTTGTAATCGTGTTTTTCACCAATTCTGGTTATCGATCCAACTACAAAAAACTAGTCCGAGCGACGTGCGACTGTAACATAATGAATTGTGGTACTTTTCTAGTATAACAACTCCATTGTTGCCAAGCGTAATTGTTAACGCAAAATGAAATTCATGTGAAATGAAACATTTTGAGAAAAAGAACATTGTTGGTACGAAAATAAGGTTTTAGAAAAGGTAAAATTTGAAGATCACGAACTATTTTATTAAATCAATACAAATATATACTTGAAATAAAAGAACAAGTAATTCAATAATATTATACAATAAAGTAATAAAATAAAACCCATTTTATACTGCAGGAATTCAAGTGTAAATTTATTTTACATTTAACACTAAACATTTCATTTTTTGAAGGAAGACGTTCATAATTTTCTGAGAAAAACATTTTTATGTGTAATTCCAAAGTACTGAAATTTTTTTATTGCAGCTTCCTCATCATCAGGTAACTACCAAATGATTAAATCCATCTCAGTGTCAGTAATACGCGTAAGTTATAATTTAATGATAAATATTTTCGATTCTGGAAATAGAAAAATAAGATATTATCGAGATTACCACTAAATAATAATAATAATAAATTATTCACGTTCAATTAAATAATTTCACATACCACGCCCCTCCGGGTGGTCCCAAACTGACCCCTTTGGTGGGTCAGGAGTCTTGGAGCCCGGCAGAGTTCGTACTACACGAATGCGACAGGGCCGGATAGGGACGAACCACAGCCTCCACGAGTGGTTCAAAGTCGGGATGCGATGAGCCCGGAGAACCCGGGTAATGGACGTCGTGCATGGAGTTAGAGGTCGACTTCGGTGGGCATCAGAGGCTCTACACTCCCGGCACCTCGTTTCCGAGGCATATCGAATAGCGACGTTCATAGTCCTATCCCAGGTCTTTGATCGGGTGGTAACTCTGGGTAACGAATAGCAAAAGTGGTAGCACTATATCCACCAATTAACTGAGAGGGAACCTAAGAGAAGAGAGCGTGCTCTGTAGAAGAGGGACTTGGTGCTCTCTAGTGTCCGCAGGACTCGCGTTATCGCCATGCAGGATCTCCCGGAGATACTGTCGGGAGTGGCTACGAATAGCGCATGATACGCTCCCTGTGTCAGGTGGCTCATTCCGTCAAGTTCCCCCCAGCTGGGGCTGTTGTTGGCCGACCCCTAGGTGGGTGGTGATTGGTAGTGCCCTCTTTGACGAGAGGACTTCATAGATGGAGACGAGTGTGGAACTGGTTAACCGACGTCGTGCTGTAGCCAGTAGTGTTTTAAATGTGTTTTAAGAAATTAATAATGATATTTTAAATCACTTATTAGTAGAGGTTACTTAGGTTCCATTTCTGAGCACAGCAAAAGGTCGCTAAAATTCACAGAAAAATTCCTCTGCTGAAAGGTGTATATTTCATGCTATACAAATACGACATAATTTTGTATAATTAAAAAAATAAACATATATTCGTATTTTATAGATATTCTTTTAAAATATTTCATTGCAAAAAATTAGTTATTTAATGATTATTTTTTGGATCTATGTTCACATTTTCTTAAGGATTGATCCACTGTGAGGCGGCGCTTCGAATCTCAGACGAACTCTCGATCCGACACAGGTCCTGCGTATCTGTGAGCTTCTGGAGCTTACTGCGCCCAGTGGTGAGGACCTAGCAGTTTCCCAAATCTAACTTTCGAACGCTAACACGTAGGGGAGACCGGGGAAAGATGATGAATGTCTTTATTTTTCCGTTTTCCACTAGGTGGCAGCATCAAACGTACACTACTGGCTCTCCTATCGGCCGTTCGTTAAACAATATTATAGAAACTCTGAAATCGCCTTTTCTGCGTTAGTTGTGAAGCTTCGATTGTTTACCTCTGCCACGTATAACTTTTATGCATGTGTAAATAAGCACTGCTACAAATACAGGAAAGATATATCGTTTCCCTTTAATATTTTTGAGTGACTTAGTTTAAATATTATCTATTACCATGAGTAAATGTTAATTAATCGCCTTCCTTCATGACAATGAGAACGAATATTTTTAAACAGGCAGTCGGGTACAAGATGACGAGCTCACCATCCTCAGACTCTGGTAGTAGAAAACCAACGTATAAACCATCCAGAAGAAACAGAACTTATGGCAAATGCTTATTTTGATGCAATAAAGAAGCCTGTTAGTGTTTTTGATTACAAACCATTGCCTAAAGCAACACAATGTGAGAAAAAAAAAAGAAAAACACTGAGCTCAAGCATTCTTACAAGCATACTCATCAAAGAAATGTTAGAACAAAGGTAAAAGCAGAAAAAAGTCCAGGAACGCTTTAAAAAACAGATAAAAGGAGCTCGTGAAGCTAAAAAAGGACTAAAAAAACTCAAATTAAGTTCCTGTAGGCCTAACTCTATTGAATCCAGGCCAAAAAGTCCAGTTGTATCAACTTTAAATGATGGTGTTTTCAGATGTCCTGCTTGTGACTCACCAACAGAAGAATGGATCCAGTGCTGTAAATGCGGTGGGTGGTGGGATAAGGAGGGTTCCAATTATGAAAATAGCATTTTTATTTATGACTATTGTTAGATGCACAACTAAACACTTCAACATTACGTTACAATGCTTTATACTTAGATAGATACTTTGCAAAGTGTAAAAACACAGTTATCATTTGTTAATCCATGTAACATATTCAAAGATAATATAATGTTCAACCTTTTTCACTGTTGTCATATTGCCCCAGTACTGGAGCAAGATGCCGATTTGTTAATGTTATGAAAAAATAAAATTATCCTTTATATTTTTTATTTCAAAAATTAAATGGTAATATGTTTAATACTACAAAGGAATACTCTAACAACTCATGTAAAATTAATTTTACTATACGTAAAAATAAATTAATAAACAACAAAAATTTTTAAATAGTAATCTTTCCCAGGTCTCCTCTATCGAACACCATTGCACGGGTCAGGGGCACTCGTTCCCAGGTACCACAGCGGCCATGAGGTAAGATAGCGGCGCCCGGATTCTGCCGGTCTCGCATAGCTTCCCCGTTTCCGTGTGTGTTGGAGTTATGGGGGACCGCGTGACTCCGGACCCTCAAACCCCTTAGCGCAGCTAGGTATATCCCGTCAAGGAGTAACTCCCCGTGCCCTCTTGGGGTCGCTAACAGCATCTAGTCTGATCTCTCATGTCTCCTTGCGTCGAGCCACGGGGGAAACCGTTTGTCGTAGCGGAGAGATAGAACAACGATGACAGCGATGACCACCTCTGGAACTCAGCTTTCGCTTTAGAGTGTTAGTGCAATCACGAGGGGTAGCGGAGAGATATGAGGACAAAAACTCCTAGCGAAACGCTGTCTGCGTCGCCAGGAGAGGTGTTTCATCGTCTCTCCGGGTTCCATTAGAAGAACTTTTATGATTCCCTGAGCGAAGCGTTGACTGTATCGTCAGCAGAGAATTCCTCGTCTCTCCGGGTCATCTGACTAGAGGTACCTACCTCTTCTTATCTGCTGTCTCTCAAAAATGTCTTTGCCCGAATTATGGTATTTGATTTTGCGAGATTTCTGTAAAGCAACTACCGGGCGGGAATCCTTGGCATCGGCTCGTGGGCTCGACAACTTTATAGGTTTTCGACTGCTACGGGTCGCTGTGGTGCACTAAGTGGGGCACAATTGAAAGGACCATTTAGCTCTTTCGGGCAGGGTGGTGAGTAATGTCGCAATCGGGTGGTCGTCCTTTATTTTGGGATATAGCCGTGTGTGGTGTGAGCTGGACAGCGTGCATGTCAATACCGGCGCTTCTGTTAGGGGTGGTCTTTGGGTCTTCGCGATCAGAGTCTACAAGGGACTGAACGGGTCCTAGACCGGGAGGTGTTATCCACTTTATACCGCATATCATTATTAATATTTCTATATTTCATCACAATTGATTTTGTACACGTTTTATGTTTTTCTAATATTTTATATACGCACGGTGAAATGCACGAAGAAAAAGCATGTAAGCGACTTTTCTTGGACATAGCACCCTGATAGATTGATTTCTAGCACATAAATTATCTAATCTATAAAAAAAAAAATAATAAAATAAAATAAAAATCCGTAATTGGGAAAAAATCCATTTGAGACGTTTAATATCATTATTATAACACTTACCAGTGGGGAAGGCCGAGCTATGCTCGGTTAAAGATAATATTTACATCAGTTTTTAAGATAATATTTACATATACACGCACACGCATACAAAATTTATGCTCGTATTATTATATAAGATAAAATTATATCAATAGTATTGATGTCATCGTTTATTTTTTACGCCTATTTTACCTATGAATCTGATTATGGAATTTTAGGTATTTTCTTCGGAGGGTATAACATAATAAGTTGTTTTATTTCATATACGACATACTATTATAACTTTTTTATATTTCATTTAATTTTTGGAAGTTCTCTCACACTTTTTGTGCTTTACAAACAACATTCAATGGGTGATTTCTTTTGTGTTAAAAATGACACTCGTTTCATAATATATATATACTTGGGGGCTCTGCCCCCTGCAAGTTACGCTAACCAACCACCGTTCAGACACCGCAGAATCTAAAAACACGCTAATCTGATGGGTTTTAAAAATATTAGAGAAGATTGACTTATACTGAAAAAAGCTGTGTGGATCTCCCTGTAAACGGGTTTCCATTCAATTCCCTTTGATTGCAAAAATTTAAGGGCGATTCAGTTGCTGTTAAGACATCCAATGGTTGTTTTCGTTTGTGATTAAAGAGGACGAGATAAACATTTGAAAAGAAGCTAAAATAAAATAAATTAAGTATACAGAGGCTTTATCTCCTGGTATTTTAAAACAATCTCTATAACAATAGCCAAAGAATTGTGACTATCATCAACAGTTCAGGGCGGACCACTTCGCTTTTTATATTCTAGGTGCTATTTTGGCACTTTAATGTTAGCCAGGCACAGGTGATAAGTCGCCAAATATTATTCTATCGCCATCATTTCATCTATATTATAATAGTTCAAGTCATTAACTGCCATAAGCAAATACGGCCTGATCCCTTCGCCGCTCATATGAAAGTTTGGCAAAGATGTCAAATACGTACCATATTGACGCGATTTTTTAACGACGCCAATTTGGGGAACGCATAAACAGCAACATCCGGCTTACAATATCAAGCAAAATAACGATACTTTGGCGCCAGTTATGTGCCCGTTACATTGGCGTCAGTTTTACACCGTAAGTTTTCCATTTTGATTAAAAAATCAATTTTTTTTTCCGAATAAAACTACATAAAAGTTGCCATGGTCGCAAAGAATTCTAGGTACGGTTACGCTAGCCGAATGCAAATCTCGCCAATAGCTTTTTTTCAACTCGCCAGTTAGCATTTTTTTTTTCGAGTGGTAATATTTGGCCACATACGCACCGCAGGTTTGGCGTGATTTTCATTTTGTTACGAAAATTTGGCAAAAACCTCGTTTTCAAATACTAGTTACATATGCATTTTTGGTATTCCTTAGATATCCCGTCGACCAAAAATCTATCGCCAAACTATAAGATTAAATGCCAATAATGGTTGATCGTAAATATCACATTCACTTGACTTTAAGCAAGTTACACGTGTTTACGTCATCAAGTGATTTTTATTTCGACGTTTTATTTGCATATTTATTAATGTTATGCTAATTTATTTGTTCTTTCGTTATTTAAAATAATAATTATGTCAATTTGTATAATTTGGCGAATGTTTTGGTGATTTATATAATTTGGTGAAATTGGTCGACGGAATTAATTTAGTAGCATCGTATTTTTTAATTATTTTTTATTACTTTCTGAATGAAATATAAAAAAAAATTAATAATCAGAGATCAAAATAATTCTTATAATTTAAAAAAAGAAATAAAAGTAAATAAACATTTATTATCAAATAATCAGCAATAGCCGTGTTACCATATCAATCACAATAATGCCAATTTGGCGTCAATTAGGTACCCCGGTGAGTAGATAACATCTGTGCCTAATTTTTTTTCTTTTCGGTTTGTTTTTTTAAAAAAAGAAAGAAGTGAAAGCCACCAATTTTAAATGAAAGTTGTATATTTTAAATAAAATGAATGAAAGGATTATATTTTAAATGAAATGAAGAAATTATGAAGAAATGCGACTGGAAAAATGTTTGGCGAATTATCACCTGCGTCTCGCTAACATAAAAATACCGTAAGAATTGATTTCTCTATCAGAATCTTTCGATTTGGCGAAAGATTGTTCAAGTAAATTGAATTATGAATAAAAGTAGCATGATACATTTCTTAGCATACATTTAAGGTAACCTTTTCTGAAATATGAAAAAAAGAAATATCTGTTTGATTAAAATTTGAGTTGCCATCATTCGAAAAATGTATATAAAGTTAGAAAAAAATTAATATTTCGAAAACTAATTTGAATTTAAAAATTCTAATACCAGTTTGGAAATATGCGGATCAATATTGATTTTTGGTGTTAATTTCATCGCAAAGTATTACATATTTTAGGAGAAATTGCCGTGAAACATAATCAGTTGTTTAATCAGTCGATTCATACTTCCGTTTCATAAATTCGTTTCATTAGGATTTTATATATATATTAAAAATGATACTTTTACTCCTACAGCGATTTTTTTTTCGCTATATAAACGCTATTTCTTAGATATATTTATTTTTTCATATTTAAAATTTGTTCTTTCATCGTTAATTTTTTTTTTATGTAATGTTAATGTTAAAAATGATGTTAAATGTGTAAAATAATGTTAAAAAATATTATTCTAATGTTAAAAATGCCTCTCCTCCCATAATTAATTGTTTACATGTTAAAAATGATGCCCCTGCAATTTGTGCAAAAACTACGCAATTCATGCATATATATTTTAAGATAGATTTATAGAAGTTAATCGAAATATATTCAAATATAAATCTTTTTTCAAGTTTGAAAATTTTTTTAAAGAAATTATTGCATTTCTGCTTTTCAATGCAGGAGATTAATTTGTGAAGTCTGGAAAGACACTATTTTGCTTTAATTTCAAATGTCGCTAATGCATACCAATGTACTGCATCAAACCATTGGTAAATATAAACTCAAATATAAAAATGGATCAAACTTCACTTAGTTCATACCTTTGATTCTATTTAGTGGTTGAAAGACGAAAATTTGTTTTCATTTTTGGGTGTGTCAACAGCAAATCAGAATGAAGGCTAAAAACTCTGAGAACTTTGTTCCAGTTTTACAGTTACTTTCAGACAGCACAATAACATTTTGAACTAAAACAAGAAAGCGTAAGTAACGAAATTCCTTATTTTACACATTCAATTAGTGCGAGCTAATCTCAATATATGTCAAAATTTACTTGTAATTGAACTTTAAAACTGCCAAACCCTTTTCAGATACTTTGTATTTTCCTATAATTTTACATACATACGTATCTGGTATCTCTCAAATGAAGCACATAAATATATTTCATTAAAAATCAGTACACATATGTTTGTTAAAGACAAATATGGACTGAAAACTAATAACCTTTAAATGTTTGTAATGACCAGTCGTAAAATATTTCAAGCATAAACTTAAATAGTTTGAATCATAACAAGTATGCTACAGCAGTAATCTTGTCATAAGTGGACATTTCAGTTTCTGAAAACAGAAAAGATTAGATCAAATGATTCTTCTTGCATGAAATCGATACTTCTGCTCCGCGAATCGAACTGAAATCCTTCTACCTCTGATAAAATTGTTCCTTTCACTTGAATTATTTTTTGAAAGCAAGATTTTACCTCTCTTAAATCTTTCAAAATGAGAAAAAATACTGATAAACAAGATTAATCGGTACAAAAGCGTCTAAAATATGTGAAGTTTAACAAATTAAAATTCAAGATAAGAAATTTAACAGGTTTTCTGCATCTGAAACAATGAAAAAAAAATCTGCATCAAAAGTGGGGGAGATTAGGGAGGGTTGGCCATAGGGGAGGCTTGACACATCCATCAGTTTTCATATTTAAAAGAGTTTCAGAGTTTTATCAATAGATGTCGACAAAAGCTTCTGGAATGCTCAAACCAACAATCTTTGTTTCATACAGATAATCGAAATAGGTGTGAAAAATTCAACTGTTAGGCGTTTTCAACCTAAAAGTTGTGTTTTCTTTAGAAATATTTTTTAAGCTTTTTTCAGATAAACTATATCATAGAAATTTAAGTAAGTAGGTTTTGAGTAATGCAGAAATATCAAGCTTTTATTCCAGGCATAATTATTGTACAATACTTTAAGATTACACATAACAATGTGTTATTCATTAGTAAAGGGCTATATGAGGAGGTTTGACCCAGTTAAAGTGAAGGAGATTTGACCAGATGCGCAGGCCTCCCTTAATTAAGTAGTTTTGGAAATATTTTTATTATACACTGTACATATTGAAAGCATAATGATTATAAATAAAAAATAATGTAATTTTTTTCTGTAAAGCTACAGTAAAATGGGGGTGTTGGAAAAGTAAATGTTTAAAACTGATTAAAGAATGGTGTGAAACATTGTTATAGTATCCACTGCAAGAAATAATTTAATGAAATAAAAATAGGAAAGTTCATGGGAAATTTTTCCATCTAAATATTACTTACTATAGGTAAATAGAAACAGTGTAAATGACTAGAAAGCACTAGAAAATATGAAAGCAGTAGTCTTAACTCTTTGAGGGGCAGTGGTATGTTTATGAAACCACTTAATTTTAATTCCAAATGCCATATTGATAACAAAATTTTGCTAAAATCTTTTCCATGTAATATGTATGTAAAATATAGCCCTTTTCTTATTTCCAAATGAATTTGTTCGAAAATTCCGGTGCCAGACATTTATTGCAACATTTTAGTACTGAAAGTACTTTTCCCCGGAAAGAGTTAAAAGATTTAATGATAAATTAAGCACAGCTGAAAATGAACATAGTATTGATCGAAAAACTTAAGGAAAGATATGCAGACAAATTTCACCAGGATGAATACAATAAGATGAAGCCAAACTATATGACAACTAGAGGTGCTAGGTCGAGTTTCACAAAAAGTAGGACAAGGAGACAATAAAAAGCGGGACAGTGGCTTCTAAATCCAGCCATAATAATACACAAAACCCTATGAAAATGGATCCTGTCTCTAACGGCATACTGTATTAAATGTTAAAATTTCATTTTCCCTGCTGTACAATTATACCGGCTCAGACAAAATCCTGTTTAAAACTAAATTTTTCTCCTCTGATTTGCGTTTGTATCTAAACAGGTTTGTTTAAGCATCATATTTTCGGAAACATTTTTTTATAATCATTGAAGCATGTAGCATAAAGCAATTTTGCTTTTTTTTAACTGATTTTATTTCTCTTAACAAATATTTATCAGGATTTTGTTATAGAGTATAAAAATGTCAAGTTTTCCATTCATTCCCTTAAATGAAACATATTATAAATTTTATTCTTTCCACAAAAGAAAAATGATAACTTTCCATGGAATTAATTGCCTTAGAACATCTTTTAATAATCGAAAATGAAATGTCTGACTTACTGCTATGAAAAAGTGTGTCTGCATCTAGTGGAAAAGTAGGGAATTTTTATAAAACACATCTGAGATCTAGTATTAAACATAACTTTGTGTTTCAGAAGTTGTTCCACTAGAGGCAAACACAGTTTCTCATAGCAGTAAGTCAGACATCTCATTTTTTTTATTATTACCTATTTTTTTTATTATGTCCTACTGTGCTCTGAGGCGACTACATTTTTTTGTTATTTTCATTTGAATGTACCGAAATTATAATTTTAATTATGATAATGAATTTAAAGAAATGGATTTTGAAAGAAGTATTAAAATAAATACTAGAGAACAGGAATTCTGCTTTTTCAGAATTTAGTGTCGCCCCCGGCATTTCCATTACTTCATTTTCTTCTGATGGACTGATGGCTTCTATTATTATGAAACAGCCATTATAAAGGAAACATTAGGTGAAGATGAAAGAGCAGTCGTAGCATCGTCCCATTCTGACCAGAAAATCAGAGTTCAAATTTTTCCGCTGCTCTTTCATCTTCACCTAACGCTTCATTTATAATGGCTGTTTCATAATAATAGAAGCCACCAGTCCATCAGAAGATAATAACTCGGTTAAGCGGGATTCGGATAATCGGGACTCTACTGAAAACATGTTTCAATTTTATGACTTAAAGCACAGGCTTTTATTTTATGTAAAATGACGTCATTTACATTAATATAGAAACTTAAAATTAAATATAGTTTATAATAGCTCCCTGTTTTATCATAAATCATTCATTTATATTTTTCTCAAAGTAGCACGTATTTTAATTATTTTTTTTTCAATTTTTATGAGAAAATGGCAACAAGAAGATATAATTGCTATTTTTCAATATATATATATATATATATATATATATTTTTACCTTCTATTATAAATGGAGTACTTGAGTTGCCAAAATGAAACAAATGGCGCTAAAAACTACAAAAAAATTAATATTTCAAAAACAAATAGAGATACAGTTTTCAAACAAAATGCATTAAAAAGTACTTTTTTTTTCCAATACGATGGTATTAAAACTGAAAATGTGCGATGTTTAGAAATTTTAAAAAAGGCTATAGAGTATTTAATTGTACAATGATACATCTACTTTGTTTATTGCTAGCGTCTGTAAGCTAACATTATTTTTTGGACACAAAATAACCTGGGAGAAAGAAATAGCATACCGTACCGGAGGCTAAAATCATGTTGTTGATTATTTTAAACTTTGTGTATTTTTATTCAATTCGTTTATAAGTATATAAAAAATAGTAAAAATTTTAAAGCCTACAAATTGATTCCCATAACATTAAAAAGTCAATGCTTAAAAATCGACTAGTAACAGTTCAAATACAAAAGATACAAATACTATTTAACTATTATGCAGTATTTATTATGAAAAAATAAATAAAGAAAGAAAATAATGAACTCCCGTTCAGCCGGCCAATCCGTGAATCATCGCGTTGGAAAAGCTTTTCTATTATTGTAAAATGTCTGATTATATTTTGAAAGTAAGCGTTTGGCACAAATAAGAAGAAAAAATAAACTTAAAAACTTTTCTTATGATGGAAACCTAGTGAGATGCTATTTTATATTAAAAATGAATTTAATATAAAAAATTACCATGAAGCATATTATTAAAACTACAGAATGGTATTTGAATATACCCCGTAATGTAAGTTTTCTTTTTGGTTTATAATTTACAGTCTTTTATGTTACTCCTAACCAGCACTTAAATGAATTTCTTTTTTTCATCAACAAGTGACGCTACAATAGTCTCAAGTGTTTGTACACTGTTAAAAATTTGCAGCATTCTGTCCAGTCATTTGACCGTTTTTCTTTTTGAAAAAACGGTTTCATAACCATAATTTAACTATATTCTGACCATAAAAGTCCTTCCGGCCAGTGCCGGGAGGAAGAGGTAGCTTTCATAATCCTTATTTTAAAAAAGCCAACTTATATCATGCAAACACACGAAGCTCAATTTAGTGGAAACCGAATATAGGAGATTCAATACTAATTTTTATCAATATAATGAATGAGAATTTCGCGAAATTAGTCAGCTTTATCCAAGCTGCTTTTCTTTAAAGTAACTTATATTTGGCTGCCAAATTCGGCAATTTCTTAAAGTGCCTGTCATTTTAATACAACATGGTGGATGAGGCTAAGCAGTGAACTTGGTCGAGACCTTAGTAATTGCTGTGCACATGCTCACTCACATCGGAATCGGTTAATATATAGGAGTGCTGTCGCATGCAAAAAATCAGATTTTTCAAAATGTCACCCACAATAGAAATTGAAACTGCTATATCTGAGCCATTTTTTAAGGTAAAGACAAACAAAAAATGCTCCTGAATCCTTATATCAAGATCAAATACTTAAGAAAGAAACCTTTTTCAATTTCTAATTTTTTTGCACCTCACTTTAAATATATATATATATATTTTAATTTAATGGTCGCCATTTTGAAACAAGATGGCTGATGAATCTGGCCAGAGAATTTGGTCGAGGTGTTGATGTATACTATCCACATGCCTTCTTACATCGAAATAGGCGAATACGTGTGTTATCGCATGACAAATACAAGATCGTTTCAAAATGTTAGTCATGCTAGAAATTCAAAGTGCTATAAATCAACCATTTTTTAAGATATCAACAAAAGAACAAATTTTCAGAAACAAAAACTGCTCCGGAATCTTTGTATCAAGGCCAAACACATAAAAAAAATCTTTTTCATTTTCCAATTTTTTTAATACCTCATTTTGAATTTTAAATTTAATTTTTTTTAAATGACAACCCTTTTGAAACAAGATGGCGAATGAAGCTGGCCAACGAACTCGGTCGAGACATTGGTATGTACTATGTACAGACCAAGTTACATGCAAATAGGTTCTTAAATACGCCTGTTATCGCGTGACAAAAATCAGGTCGTTTTAAAATGTCAGCCACAAGAGAAATTCAAAATGCTATTACTCAGCCATTTTTTTTTAGATATAGACGAAAGAAAACTGTTCCGGAATCTTTGTATTAAGGTCAAAAACATACAAAAAAAAATCTTTTTCATTTTCCAATTTTTTGGTAACTCATTTAAATTTTTAATTTTTTTAAATGGCCGCCATTTTGAAACAAGATGGCGGATGAAGCTGGCCAACGAACTCGGTCGAGATATTTGTATGTACTATGTACACACCAAGGTACATCCAAATCGGTTCATAAATACGCCTGTTATTACGTGAGAAAAATCAGGACGTTTCAAAATGTCAGCCACGCTAGAAATTCAAAATGCTATAACTCAGCCATTTCTTAAGATATAGACAAAACAAAAACTGCTCCCGAATCCTTTTATCAAGGTTAAACACATAAGAAGAAAATATTTTTTCAATTTTCAATTTTTGGTACCACATTTCAAATTTAAATTTTTCTTAAAAATTTAAATGGCCGCCATTTTGAAACAAAATGGCGGATGAAGCTGGTCAACGAACTCGGTCGAGAGATTGGTATGTACTATGTACACACCGAATTACATCCAAATCGGTTCATAAATACGCCTTTTATCGCGTGACAAAATTCAGGACGTTTCAAAATGTCAGCCACGCTAGAAATTCAAAATGCTATAACTCAGCCATTTTTTAAGATATAGACGAAACAAAAACTGCTCCGAAATCTTTGTATAAAGGTCAAATACATAAGAAAAAAATATTTTTCCATTTTCAATTTTTTGGTACCACATTTCAAATTTTAATTTTTTTAAAAATTTTAAATGGCCGCCATTTCGAAACAAAATGGCGGATGAAGCTGGCCAACGAACTCGGTCGAGAGATTGGTATGTACTATGTACATACCGAATCACATCCAAATCGGTTCATAAATAAGCCTTTTATCGCGTGACAAAATTCAGGACGTTTCAAAATGTCAGCCACGCTAGAAATTCAAAATGCTATAACTCAGCCATTTTTTAAGATATAGACGAAACAAAAACTGCTCCGGAATCTTTGTATAAAGGTCAAATACATAAGAAAAAAATATTTTTCCATTTTTAATTTTTTGTTACCACGTTTCAAGTTTTAAATTTTTTTTAAAAAATTAAATGGCCGCCATTTTGAAACAAAACGGCGGATGAAGCTGGCCAACGAACTCGGTCGAGACATTGGTATGTACTATGTACACACCGAATTACATCGAAATCGGTTCATAATTACGGGAGTTACAGTGTGACATAGGTCAGATATATATATATATATATATATATTTCAAAATGCTAAAACAACATAACTTCAAAAGGAAGGTGTATATCTGTAGAAATTTTTAAACAGTAAAATATTTATAAAAACAAAAACAAGAAAGACAGGTAAAAAACAAAAACAGTCTGTTCTTCATCAGTGGGAGGACAGACAGAAAACTAACTCCACCCCCCACTTTTTAAAATTTGCAGATTTCTGAACACATGTTCACCCCGCATTCAATACTGAAAACTATTGTCATTTTATTAATCTAATTACATTAAAAAACTAAAACAACTCAAATTAAAAACTAACAAACATAATATTAACCATACAAAAACAAAAAACTTTAATAAAAATGTGTTTTAGAGGAATGCTTAAATTATCATTAAACTGAAAACAAAAAGAAAAAATATAAGAAAATAGCATGAATGCAGAATAAACATGCGCCCCCCCAAACCCGCAAAATGAAATTCTGTATAATGTTTTCCACCCGTCAACTATAAACAAATAAATTTTTTCTTCCAAATCCATTATCAAAAGCCAGAAATTCCAGGTCTGCAACATTCTTTCGTTTCAATTCATCGATAGACAGCCGTTCTTTTATCAAGACTTTAGGATGCCCATTTCATACAGAAAGATCCAGAAGGCTGCTATCACATGTTCACGCCGACAGTCCACATCGTTGCCATTCACTTTTAAGAACTGTCTTTAAATAATATTTCAAAAACTTAATAGGGTAATTGTTATTGTAAAATAAATTAGCCAATAACTTAAAAATCTGTTTATAAAAATTACTGTCTCTGCCACAAATTTTATTGAACCGTATCAAATCATTAATAATTATATTTATGTAAATTTTTTTATGCAAATTTGAAAACCAATGTGGCATGCTTCTAGTAAAAAAATTAAAACTATTTCTTTTATCGTACAAATCCAAAATCAAATTATTATCACTAATTTTGAATAAAATATCTAAAAATTCTGCATTATAATCATCACTGTTTGCTCTGTTCAATTTTAAACAATTTGGATATATAATATCATATTCATTAGAAAAATCAAAATTAAAAATCAAAATATCATCAATATACCTAAAGACCTTTAAAGACTTATTATATTTCATAGTATATTTAAATTCATAATAAAATAAAAATAAATTTGCTGCTGTACTAGAATAGTTTGTTCCCATCCCTATACCACATATTTGATTAAAGGTATTATTGTTAAAAGTTACATAATTATTATAAAAACAAAAATGACATAAAATTGAAAATAAATCTCTATTTATATTTAATTCATCATTTATACAAAAAACATCAAAAATACTCATTAAAACTTCATAAAGTGAATCAATAGGTATATTGGTGAACAGATTTTCAAAATCGAATACCTGCATTGTCAGAGGAGTCAAAGGCAATTTGCTCAAAATTTCAACACTATTGTCAATTGACCAGAAATAACTATACTTCTTAAATTTATGCTTTAAAAAATCATAAATCTTTTTTAATAAATTCTGTAAACCAATATTAAAATTTTTATTAATGCTTCTAGAAGTACTACAAATAAATCTAAATTTAATCGGATCTTTATGAAATTTAGGCGTTAAGAAAATAAATGGCAAACAGTGGTGATTAGAAACATCAAAATTATAAGAAAACATACTTTTAACTTTCTTCTTATATGCAAAAAATTTTTTAACTACAGGATTTTTGTCAATATTAATTTTTGAATAAAAATTTTCATTACCTAATTCACTCTCTATTTTATCAACATAAAACTTTTTTCATACTATTGCATAATTATTAGCTGCTTTGTCCACAGGGACTATAACAAAATTATTTTGTAAACTTTCAATAAATTTTATATCTTCATCTTTAAAACTTTGATATTCATATTCATCAGAATTTAAATAATCTTTTAAAAAATTATTGAAATGCCCCAAAATTTGAGACTTCCATTCAAAAAATGCCTCCAAAGGCATACTAAATTTATAACTATATTTCTTTATAAAATTATTGACATTATCCTTAAAAATTTTTACTACCTTATTACTATTAATTTTACTATTGATTCTAAACTTTGTACCAAAATTCATTAGATATTTTACATTTTTATTCTTGATTATATCAAGATTACCTGTAATTATATGTCCATGATAATTATCTATAAAATCTTTAAATTCCATATTATTACAACAACAAGTTAAAACTGTATTAACATTTAAAAAAGCTATTTGTCTGTAATTAAAAATCTTATTACTTAATGGTTTATGATAATTATATGAAACTGAAATGATACATTCTTTAAGAGGAAAAAGGTCGTAAATCTGTTTGCATATTGCATTTAAATTCAAATTATCAAAAGATTTTTGTTGAAATTTTATATTAAAATAAATAACTTCTTTATTAACTTTCTCTCTATTCATTAACTTAAAATTAATTAAATCATATAATAAATCTTTAAACTGTAAATTTTTAAATTTAAAAACATCCAAACATTTTTTAATTTTCTTAAGCACATTTATCTTTAATTTAAAAACCTCCATTTTAATATTTTTAACACTATAATTATTATCAAAAACAAATTCCATATCCTTAATCCATATATTAGGAATTATATAATTAGTACTTTTATTATATTTACGAGAACCCCTCTTTCCTCTTTTTATATCAACTTTTTCATTAAAATTACAAAATAAATCATATACCTTCAATAAATTAACTTTATTAACCAATGTATTTAAACCAAATGGATATATAGTTTTAAACTTCAACATATAATCATTTTCTTTTTCCAATCTATTATTTTTAGCTTCAACATGATCCAAAATTTGAATATTAATATTATTAAAACTATGAATTCTAAAATGTAAAATTTCAAATGTGGGGCATTTCTTATTATCATTGTATACATCTGATCTATGCTGATTAATTCTAACATGTAGTTCACCCTCCGTCTGCCCTACATAACTTTGCTGTCAAGTTAAACAATTAATTTTATAAATTACGTTACATCCTAAAGTCTTGATAAAAGAACGGGTGTCTATCGATGAATTGAAACGAAAGAATGTTGCAGACCTGGAATTTCTGGCTTTTGATAATGGATTTGGAAGAAAAAATTTATTTGTTTATGGTTGACGGGTGGAAAACATTATACAGGTATTCATGTTTTGAGTAATTTCATTTTGCGGGTTTGGGGGGGCGCATGTTTATTCTGCATTCATGCTATTTTCTTATATTTTTTCTTTTTGTTTTCAGTTTAATGATAATTTAAGCATTCCTCTAAAAGACATTTTTATTAAAATTTTTTGTTTTTGTATGGTTAATATTATGTTTGTTAGTTTTTAATTTGAGTTGTTTTAGTTTTTTAATGTAATTAGATTAATAAAATGACAATAGTTTTCAGTATTGAATGCGGGGTGAACATGTGTTCAGAAACCTGCAAATTTTAAAAAGTGGGGGGTGGAGTTAGTTTTCTGTCTGTCCTCCCACTGATGAAGAACAGACTGTTTTTGTTTTTTACCTGTCTTTCTTGTTTTTGTTTTTATAAATATTTTACTGTTTAAAAATTTCTACAGATATACACCTTCCTTTTGAAGTTATGTTGTTTTAGCATTTTGAAATGATATAATATGCTTTATTGCATTTGATATGTGCTGCTGTAGCGCCATTCATGCAGTAATTTATTATTAATTTTGGAATAAAAAATATATATATATATATATCAATTTTGAACGGAGGGTGGTTTCGGGGTCTGGGGGTCATGATCGATGAAAATATACCAAAATTTTTTGAAATCGGTTTCCTCCGAACGGCTGCAATAGGTAGCTTTTTTGTAAAGAAAGCTACCTAAAATGACCAATAATATGGTCAGAATAGTGCTAAATTACTGTTGTGTAATCGTTTTCGATAATAACGGTCAAATGACAGGACAGAATGCTGCAAATTCTTAACAGTGTACATCGTCTCATACACTCTTAAAATTTTTGCAGCATTCCGGCAGGTCATTCGACCGGTTTTTGAAAAAAAAGGTTTCATAACCATAATTTAACTATATTCTGACCATAAAATGGCCAATAATATGGTCAGAATAGTGTTAAATTCACGGTTGTGTAACCGTTTTCGAAACAAACTGTCAAATGACCTGCCAGAATGCTGCAAATTTTTAACAGTGTAAGCGTAAACTTGACAGTAAATAAAAATGCATATGTTTTGTGTGACGACTCCAATTATCGTTTAATGTGTCATATGAGTATCTGGAAAATCGAAGACGTTTTCCATTGTAATTCATGACACATGATAGTTAAAATATTTATCTCAGTAGCTCTACACTGTTAAAAATTTGCAGCATTCTGGCAGGTCATTAGACCGTTTTTTTCCGAAAACGGTTACACAACATTAATTTTAACACTATTCTGACCATATTATTGGCCATTTTATGGTCAGAATATAGTTAAATTATGGTTATGAAACCGTTTTTTTTTTAAAAACGGTCGAATGACCTGCCAGAATGCTGCAAAATTTTTAACAGTGCAGTACACTGTTAAAAATTTGCAGCATTATGTCCAGTCATTCGACCGTTTTTTGTAAAAACGGTTTCATAACCGTAATTTAACTACTTTCTGACGATAAAATGGCCAATAATATGGTCAGTGTTAAATTAAGGTTGTGTAACCGTTTTTGGAAAAACCGGTCAAATGACCGGACAGAATGCTGCAAATATTTAAGTGTGTACCGTTAAAGTTACTTTGAATTCAGGTACTAAATTACCATTTATTATATATATATATATATATATATTCTATGTCTTTATGTGCACTCCTGTGAGAAATGCATCTTTCTGTTTAAATTATATTTTATTATCAAATGAATATAGTCTGATATTATATGTTTGAATTATAGAGTTCAAACTTTTCCGGTTACTTTTTGATTACCCTGTATATAGGTAAGACAGAAAAGTTTTGCTGAAAAATGTAGAAGAAGAAATGCATCTTTATTGAAATCTTCAAATAGGAAAAATATAAATAAATGCAACATACTTACTGTACATTGTAAAAAAAAAATGTATAAAGTTACTTAAGTTTTTCTAGGAAACTGGGATTCCTAGAACTTTTTCTGTAACGGCAACAACAAAAAGTTCTAGAAATTCCAGTTTCCTAGAAAAACGTTAGTAACTTTAAAGATTTCTTTTAACCATTTGGAAAAATGGTTATTGTTCTCGTCAGGGTAGGAAATCAAAAGCATATCTGAACGTTTTCATTGGTTTAATCCGCAATTTATTCGTTATCTGATTGGTATATACAGTAATCTGTATTTCCCTTTGGTTTCAACAACGATGGACAGCATAATGTTGCCACTATGACAAAAAAGTTATAAAAGCTACAAAAAAAAATAATAATAAATCAGAAACAAATAGAGATATAGCTTTCAAACAAATTGCATTTAAAAGTACATTTTTTTTCTCTATCCGATGGTATAAAAAGTAATATTTTCGGATGTTTAGAAGTTTAAGAATGAAATTTTATTTAAAGGTGGTCATGAGATTTTTTGGAAATCTGATGACAGAAAAGCCTTTTCCCGAACAGCCAATGAAATGCTTGGCTATTAGGAAATCTGAAGAGTCGCAGGCGATTTTTCTTGCTTGTAATTTTTACGTGTAATAACACTATTAATCTTTAATTCATGGCGTACGTAATGTATGACCAGCTCCGTAGAAGTTTAAAAATTTACAGTACTACCGAAAATTGTAAAACTGAAATTTCTTTTAAAATTTGTTCATGATGGGTCCAGGAATGTTATCGTTTAATTCATGGCGTACGTAATGTAGGATCAACTTTGCGCGATTTTTTATGTCTTAAATTTTAGTCTTTGAAAAAATCATTTTCCAAATGGTGGTTGTAATTTGTTAATTTGCTTTT
Organism: Maratus speciosus; assembly: GCA_963932465.1. Lineage (NCBI taxonomy): Eukaryota > Metazoa > Arthropoda > Arachnida > Araneae > Salticidae > Maratus > Maratus speciosus. The sequence continues at coordinate 14,450,092 of OZ010786.1, forward strand.
ATTTATTTATTTTTTTATTTTATTTTATTATTATTATTATTATTATTATTTTTTTTTACAGTGTATGACCCTCCCAAATCAACATATGAAATATTAGCATTATTATATCCGATTTTTTTCAGATACAAAAATCAAATTTATTTTAGTGTGCAAAATTCATTTATGTGCAAAATATTCTTAAATAATACTTAAATGTACCCTTATATATATAATATCCTAATGAAACGAATTTATGAAACGAATATATGAAACGGCTAATATGTGTATCGATTCTTTGAATCGACTGATTAAACAACTAATTATGTTTCACGGCGATTTCTCCTAAAATATGGAATACTTTGCGATGAAATTAACACAAAAAATCTGTATTGATCCACAGATCTCAAAACTGGTACTAGAATTTTTAAATTCGAATTAGTTTTCGAAATGTTAATTTTTTTCTAATTTTAAATACATTTTTCTAATGATGGCAACTCAAATTTTAATCATAACAGATATATATATATTTCATAATTCAGAAAAGTTTACTATTTTAAATTAATTTGGCGACCAGTTTGGCCTCCTTTAAATCTATGTTAAGAACAACGCTTTTTTTGTATTTCGTTATCATTTTATTTAATACAAAACTTTCATTTAAAGATGAAACATTTAAATTGATGGCTTTCCCTTCTTTCTCAAAAGAAAGAAAAAAAAAAAAAAAAAAAAAACGAAAAGAAAAATATTAGTCACAGATGTCATATACGCACTGGAGTACCTATTTGGCGCAAAAAATGGCATTGTTTTGATTGACATGGCTATTGTCGTTTATTTAATAATACATGTTTATTTACTTTTTTTTTTTAATTTATATAAATTATTTTGTTCTATAGTTATTAATTAATTTTTTTTTTGCTATTTCCTTTTGAAAATGATAGAAAATAATTAAAAAATACGCTACAACGTAGTTATTCCGTCAACCAATTTCACAAAATATATAAATCTCCAAACCACTTGCCAAATTGTACAAATTGACAAAATTTTTATTTTAAATACTGAAAGAACAAATAAATTAGTATAACATTAATAAATATAAAAATAAAACGTCGAAATAAAAATCACTTGATGACGTAAACATATGTAACTTGCTATAAGTCAAGTGAATGTGACATTTTCGATCAACCGTTATTGGCATTTAATCTTATAGTTCGCGATAGATTTTTGGTCGACGGGATAACTAAGTAGTATCAAAAATACATATGTAACTGGTATTCGAAAACTAGGTTTTTTCCAAATTTTTGTTAAAAAAAAATCATGCCAAACATGCGGTGCAAACATGACATTTAATTTCAACTTCAAATCAATGTTTTAATTTACCACTCGAAGAATAAAAAAATTCTAACTGGCGAGTTGCAAAAAACATATTGGCGAGAGTTGCACCCGACTTTTTTTTCTTTCGGCACAGATGTCATATACGGCCCCATATTGGCGCGATTTTTTTCTGACGCCAATGTCATATACGCAACGGGTACTTAACGGGCGCCAAAGTATCCTTATTTTGCTTGATATGGTAAGCCGGATGTTGTTGTTTATGCTGTTGATGCGTTCCCCAAATTGGCGTTGGAAAAAAATCGCGCCAATATGGGGCATATGACATTTGTGCCAAACCTTCATATGAAAGGCGAAGGGATCAGACCGTATTTGTTTATGGCATTTGATGACTTGAACTCTTATAATATAGATGAAATGATGGGGATAGAATAATATTTGGCGACTTATCGCCTGTGTCTGGATAACATTAAAGTATCAATATGGCACCTAGAGTATAAAAAACGAAGTGTTCCGCCGGGAACTGTTGATGATAGTCACATGATATAGGCTATTGTTATAGAGATTGTTTTAAAATATCGGGAGACAAAGACTCTGAATACTTAATTCATTTTATTTTAGCTTCTTTTCAAATGTTTAACTCACCCTCTTTAATCAAAAACGAAAACAACGATTGGATGTCTTAACAGCAACTTTTTCGCCCTTAAATTTTTGCAATCAAAGGGAATTGAATGGAAACCCGTTTACAGGGAGATCTGCACAGCTTTTTTTCAGTATAATTTAATCGTCTCTAATATTTTTTAGACCCATCAGATTAGCATGTTTTTTATTTTTAGATTCTGCGGTGCCTGAACGGGGGTTGGCGAGCGTAGCTTGCAGGGGGCAAAGCCCCCTAGTTATAATATAAAAAAAATCATCAATTTTAAAATGTAACATTTTTAAAACACAAAAATTTAAGGGAAATTTATTGTATTGAAGATGGTTTAACTACATTAAATAAATTCTCTGTAATTATAATATGTGTTCTACTATCTACTAAAAATTATATTTACTAAAAGTAACAGGTCACATACAAAAGATACAAGTACTGTTTAACTATTATGAAAAAATAAATAAAGAAATAAAACAATGAACTCCTTCAGAATCAATACAATATTTTCTTTGTATTGAAATATACATCCGTACTAGTTTCCTTCCGTTCCAAGAAGTTTCGTTTAAAAACTTTTGTTATTGCACACCTGTGTTCCTGCAATTTATTAGACTGGCTTATAATCAAATTTCTCTGAACAATGTTCCTTTTCCCCCTCTTCTTTTAAGAATTTAATGTTAGATATTTCATACAGAAAATATTTTTATTTCTGGTATCCATTTCTATTTATAGAAATTTATGATAAGTAAAGTAAATGCATATTTAAAATGAACAAAAAATACATGTTATCTAGAACAATACCGGCAATTAAATGAAAGTTTATAATCACATGTCAGAAATATTTTTTCTAATTCAGTTGTTTTATTATTTTTTGAGAGAGTGTCCTGATTTATTCCATTTGTTCATATATATGTATAAATTAATAATTGAAGTTTTTATGTTAAAAGTTTGTATTTGGTTATAATCATTTGATAATAAAAGAAAATTCATGTAATTATAAAATTTTAAGAAAACATCTCGAAAAATATTCCTAAAATAAATGACAGAATCAGCGCTATCATTATTTCCATTCTGATAATGATAGCACATTTTTCAGTGTCTGAAGTAGAAATCATAATTCTTTCAAAACGCATCTTATGTTGTATTTCTTACGATGCACTTAGTGAGTGTCTTTAAATTGTATACAATATAACACTACTTTAAAAATATTTTTGTGTTAATCATATCCTTACATGGATCTTCTCTTTCATGAATTAAATAAAACATATAAAAAAGAGATGTGTGTAATCTGATTTTTTGTGGTCATCTGTGGTCAGCGGACTTATAACAGCGATTTAAAAATGTACTTCGCAATATGTTTCATTATACAGGGTAAGTCAAAATGAATATAGCGTTTACAAACGGCTATAACTATTTGGTATAAAAGAATTTATCGTAAGATTAACACAGAATGTAGACGGAACTTCAAAATTTCTTTACATAAGGCATAGGTGCAGTGAAGTGGAAGCCTACGCATGTACGAGTTGAAAATTCGCAACGACAAGAAACCTGTTCGTGTTCATTGCAGACGTCTCATTAGTAAAAATGACGATTCCTGCGCAGAAAGCATTCTGTATGTTAGAATTTAACAAATGTCATTCTGTTATCACAGTGCAGCAAAATGGAGCACACCCACACTGGAGTGCGGAGGTTCGCACACTTTTGAACCAACATCTTCCAAAGCGTTGGATCGGTCGAAGTGGAGATGCCGACGATGTCTTCTGGCCACCAAGATCTCCGGACTTGACACCCTGCGATTTTGTGCTCTAATGTCCAAAACAATTGAAGAACTCAAAGTACGCATTTGTAATGCGCTTGTGTCGGTGACTGAACAAATGCTTCAGAATGTATGGCGTGAAATGGACTACCGCTTAGATGTTGTCTGTGTGACGAAGGGATGTCACATAGAACATCTATGACGTATGTATACAAAATTTTGAAGTTCAGTCTACATTCTGTGTTAATCTTATCGATAAATTCTTTTTCAATAAATAGTTATAATTGTTTGTAATCGCTATATTCATTTTGACTTACCCTGTATATTTATTGGAAAATCTCACATTTGAAAACGAAATATTGTAATGATTAGAGTATTCTGTAACATGAAAGGAGTTTCGCTTTGATGTATGTGTCCATTATTGTGATATTATATTATGAAGCTGATTTCATCTTTTACAATTTTTTTTTCTTATTTCTTAAGTCTTTCTGACGAAGGATTTCATCTTGTGATTAAAAATATACATTTCTTACTCAAATTACAAAATTTTATCGCAAGAAAAACTATTTCCAGTTTGAAATCACTGTGTTGAGAAAAAAAAAACTAAACACTTTCAGATTCATGAAAACATTTACTTCTATGTTTCTAAGTTTAACATATCGTCTATTTCCACACAAAAAAATTTCTTTTATCAAATTATGTTATCTTACACCTGCGTTCGTTCAATTTATGAGATTGCCGGATATAGGATTTAAACTTCTCAGAAGTATATACTGCGAATATTTCTGTAATTTCGTAAGATAATTTTGCTGCTTAAAAATGTTTCAATACATGTCGTTTATGTTTAAATCTAGGAATGGAAGAAAATGTAAATTTGCATTTATTATTAAACGAAATTTTTTTTATAAAACTTTTATATATTTTTTTATTTTTTTTATTAAATAAAATATTTATATTTTTTTTATTAAAAGTGATATATTAAAATAAATTTCTTCTGTTACTATAAGATAAAGAAAATGTCATGTAAGGAATAACAACAAAAGAAAAATAAATTAATATATCACTTTACTTCGTTAAAAAAAAAAAAAAAAAAAAAAAAAAAAAAAAAAAAAAAAAACTCGTTTAATAATAAATGCAATTTTTCCTTTTCCCCCATTCCTGTAATACCTTAATAATACCTTATAAAATAAATGCACAAAGCCTTTTGAAAAAACTTTTTCTTTATTTATCAGGCACAAAGAAGACGTGCTACACTTTGAAGACAGGAAAAAAAACTGAAAGGAAATAAAGCGAAAATGACTGGTTAATGAAAACATCGGAGGGGCGAGCAAAAGGTACCAGCCAATAACACAGAGAACAATAAACAGAACAAAAGAAGGCATATGAAGCAAATTAAGTAACTGACGGAGTTAAAATGGTAAAAGACACTTACAAGAACTATATGTGCAATTTAAAAAAAGGAAAAAAAAATAACCATTTTTCCAAATGGTTAAAAAATGCAATTTAACAAATTACAACGACCAATGGAAATTGATTTTTTCAAAGACTAAAATTTAAGAAATAAAAAATCGCACTGAGATGATCATACATTACGTACGCCATGGATTACATTTTTCGGTACTGTAAATTTTTAAACTTCTACGAGCTGGTCATACATTACGTACGCCATGAATTAAACATTAATATTCCTGGACCAATTTTAAATGGAATGTCATTCTTAAACTTCTAAACCTCCCACAATATTACCTTTTAGACCGTCGTACAGAGAAAATAATGTACTTTTAAATGCAATTTGTTTTAAAGCTGTATCTCAGTTTGTTTCTGAGTTATTAATTTTTTTTTTGTAGTTTTTATTACTTTTTTGTCATAGTGGCAACAGAAGTATCCATCTCTGTTGAGAGTAAAGGGAGAATACAGATTACTGCATAGACCAATCAGAACACGAATAAAATGCGGGATTCAACTAATAAAACGCTTCAGATATGTTTTTGATTTCCTACTCTGACCGAGGACAATAATCATTTTTCCAAATGGTTAATAAAATAAATGATTAATTAAAAATAAATTTAATAAGTAGATTTAAAAACAAATAAATAATCAAAATAAGATAAAATAATAATAATAATAATAATGTCAAATTTAACTCTTAGTCTACGGTACATATGTTCTATAATTATCCCTCAAGGACATCACCTTTTTGAGATCTTTTTTACATGAAACATGACGGCCATAGCATGTATCACTGGGCTCAGTTACATGGTTATCGGCTGAACTGTTTAGGAGAATTAATGTCACAACTATACCATTCGAGTAAACAGTCGACGTGTTAGAGTTGAGCTAAGTGAAGTTAAAAAATTTTAGATTTATTACAAGACTTTATATAACCGAAAGGTTTTGGTATCTATACGTAGCAAAAGAATAAAAATGTTTCCTTAATATAACTTAAAAACCAAACATTGTCATCTATTTAACTCCACTTAAGAGCTATTAAAATATTTTTCTGTCTTATTTTATTCTCTTATATTACCATATTTTAAACTGGAAATTTTCTTTATTGTATGACAAATACCTACTTATATTGCTACCATATTTTGTTCATGCTGACCTCATTTACGTGCAATTTAGATTTTGTTTTCAATTATTTATTGTATTATTTCAAATAAATAATTCTTGTGTAAACACAAGTGTAAAAGATGGGATTCGTTTACTCCAATCATGTAATTAAATACTTAAAATGTTTTTCATTTAACATCACATACTTCTTACGCTTAACTATGAATATTACACCCACTTTGTTTCCACGTAAATTATTTTCTTCTTGATTTTCTCAAAGAAATGGTTTTTATATCCATTCGTGTCAAGAAATCGTCCAGCAGCGAATTATTATGGCATTCTTTGTGAACTATGCAGAAAGAATTTTTATGAGACGAGACACTTATTCATGTATCGTATGAGAGGTTATGCATGAATTTTTAAAAGAAATTTTCTTTTAGGATTTAATAGTAAATAAAAAATCTATTTAAGAAAAAAAATTAACCCAAACAAAGTCTGTTTTAGTTTTAAAAACTTTTTTAATTCTATTTAAGTTTCATTCAAAATATGTAAATAATATATGATTTTATACAATTTTGAATATAGTTTAAAAGTGTTTGTGATAAAAATTGGATTCAAATATAGTAGTACGTGCAATATTGTGTACGCTATCTTGGCACTAATCAACAGATATTTCATACAGCCCCTCATATTTTTGCTTCTTTTTGGGAACAATGGATTTCGAGCTAATTCTATTGACGATAATTTTCAGAATTTTCTAGCTCTGATTTTAAGATTTTCACAAAAGTTGCTCTATATACTTAAAAAATAAATTATGCACATTATATTTTGATTTCATTCGTGCATGCAGAGTGAAACATTTTTTAGTAAACCTGCTCATTTTTCATCCAGTTTACTTTAATTTTTTAATTCTGATTGCGTAGTTTTGTGTACAATGTTGTTTGTCCTATTTTCTGAAAATAACTTTTATATATATATATTAAAAACTCTGCAAATTATAAGCAAAAAACTTGGCGAAATTTGGGACTGTTTTTATAAAAACCTTAATTTCTCTACGAGTATACATGCTATCCTCATAAAAATGAACACAATATATTACAATAAGCCACTTATTAATAATCTCGAGTTTGAACGCTTATGCTACATTAGTTTTCACAGGGTTATCCAAAAGATATTCGTTCTTTTTCAATTAGTTGACGGTCTCCTATGAGGTTTCGTGAAAAAAATCTACGCAGGAATATATGACCTATACTATACTGTTTATACACGTACACGTGCAGTTTCAGGTTAATTCCTCATGTTTTTTTCTAGATATTTAACAAAACGTAAGTATTATTACAATAGAAATGCGTTTTCGAATATCATTATTCAAAATTTAAGCATTGAAAGAACTTTAAATCAAAAAATGCTTTCAATTCATTTAAAAACTTATAGCATTTTTATCTCATAAAATACATGAAATTTTAAGTGATTAAGTTTTAAAATAAAACATCTTATTTTTGCGAAATAGAAAAATACTAGGGGGGCTCAGCCCCTTGCTCGCTAACGCTCACCAACCCCCATGAATTGCTACGCAATTCATATTGGGATCGCAGCGCGATCCCAGCTCGCTTCGCTCGCTCGCCACCATTTATGTCAACTCTAGCCAGAATGAGCGCTATCATAAATCATTACAACGTATTAAATTTACAAATATTTTTAATGTATAAAAAAGTAATTGAAAACTGTTGAAAATGTAAATAAAAACGTACCTTGGAAACAGAATTAATTAAAAACTTTAGTGAAAACAAAATAAAAAATATTTTTAGATGGGCCGCTATGAGATCCGAGCAACCAACATATGAAATTTAAAAATATTTTAATTCATAAAAAAGTAATTGAAAATTTTGTTGAAAATATAAATAAAAATGCATTTATCAAAAGTTTGGCGCTATGACTTGTTGATCATCATTGAGAAAGCTAAGCGAACAGAAAATTGATGCCGTTTAAATTGAAATGGCATGTTAGTGTCAGAGGGGTCCTTCTCCTTTCATTTTGCCTATAGTATTGAAAACCACGGCTTAAATTAATTTAAAACTATAATAAGACGCTATAAAACATGCTACGTATCACGCTATCGAAATGTAAACAAAACGTTTTCGCCTGTGTCTAAATACAACCTTGGATCAAAAAGCTACGTCACCGTAAAACGGACCAATAGCAATTGTCATTCATGTATTGCTCAAACGGTTTGCGTTAAAAGAGAGATCCTGTCTGGATTTTGATTTGCTGAGTGTTTTGGGACATGCGACCGTAACTACCACTGAGAAACGTCGCTTTGGCTCTTGCCAAATAGCAAGCTACAAATACAGCCCTTTTTTAGCGCTAATTAAGAGAAATTTATATATAGATAATTAAACTGATAATTAATAATACAAACTTGTGTGCATCTGGAATTTAGTGGTATGTTTGTCTAGTGATAAGAGCGCTTTCTTTCCACGCAAATTATTAAATTGCCGAAACAAACAAGGGGTTACGTTATTATGATATGTATTCTATTTACTTCATTTTAAATAGTGTCAAATTATGAGAAACATTATAGATATGTTTTAAATATTTTTTTTATAATACAAATGAACGGGAAAAGGATGAAAAATAGAAATATGATACATAAAATGAGTAAGTGGAAATTTAAAATGCTATATATTTTTGAAACAGGTAAAAAACTTCCGTAAAAAATTAACATGATATTTCAAACTTTTGGTAATCCTTCAAACAAACATTTTAATTTTTACTTTTGAAAAGGCATTGCCTAATATATGTATCTATAATAATCATGCTTAACTGAAGTATTTTTACACAACTGAAAAGAAGGGTTATGTGTTTCACGCGTATCCGTGTATGTATATTCTTTATACCTTCGAAACATCCCAACGGCTGGATGGATTTTAATGAATGAGGTCTTCACCAGTTCGTCTTAACGACCCAATGGTTATAGGCTAGGTTTTTTTTTTATAAATTCAAAATGGCGGTAGAGACGAAAAAAATTACGCATCCTATTGAGCGGCGTATCATTGGATAGGTCTTTCAAAGTTAAGACGATGTTTAATTGACTATTTTACAGTCAGAAGTTCCGTTAAAATATTATACAACCTGGAAGTTGTGTATGTAGTGTCTCTAGCTTTACTGCAACACTAACCATCATAGACATCTATAGAAATCATCAAAACAGTGTTTATAGATAGGAACTAACAATTAAACACAACTTAAAAGTCATCAATAAAAGTAAATAAAAAGTAATATATTAGTTAAGTAATATAACCAAGTAATATAAAAAAAATATTTTAAGTCAATTCCTACTTAGGTCAATAAGATAATTTTTTTTCCCATTCTTCTTTCCTCTTGAGTGGCGTTTAAAATGCCTTGATCAAGAAGAGGGCTCTCTCGGTCTTAAAATACCTTGATCAAGAAGAGGGCTCTCTCGATTATTGAAAATTAATTAATTTAATTTAATTATTGAATTAATATTTGAAAAAACTGGATTAACATCAAGTGTCATCCACTACAAGTTAAAAAAATTTATTTGAGCTTGGTTGGATGAATAATAAGTACTTTATTAACGATTGAAAATTTGAACTCGATATATATAGCTAGAGTGTGAGCTAATAGTAGGAATTGAAAAAAAAAATATTTTCACATTGATGAGAAATAATTAATTAGTTCACTTTTTACGCAGTCGGGTTTTTTGGTTTTTTAAATTCAATTGTTTATTACAATAAAAGAAAAGTGGCAGATTTTAAAAATTGTAATCACGTTAATTTCTTCTCACTTACTAGAAATAATAGTTAAAAATCGTTTCTTGACTAACTAAGCGTGCATTTACAGAAACAAATAATCTCTTAAAATCTGCTTAATTCAAATAGTCGTCATCAGAATGTATAACTGAAAATTACAAATGCATATGAAAAATGGAAAAAATCATCAAATATAAACAAGTAATCATTTAACGCGCCCTACATTTTCGCGATTGCTCGTGTTCCCTCTATGTCGCGACGCCGTAAGTTATCCAAGCATTCAACCCATAAAATTAGGGATACGAAAAGATGATGTATCGTTGGGTTATACCTATATAATGATTTTTGATTCCTCCCTTCCTAATAAATGGAATCATATAAACTCCTGATAATTAATATCCCAATAATTATATAGGTATAACCCAACGAAAATTCAATAACAGATGTAAAGAACTTATAGCGGACATAAAATATAATAGAGGTAATACTGCTTTATCCCGGCTAAATCAAATAGAGAACATTAACATACTTTTTAACGAGAGTAAAATAATCTACAGGTCTAATTTTTATTTACAATTATTCATAAGAGAGTCCATTGAAATTTATTTAAGAGTTTCAAGAGTTTGTAACGATACATTATCTTTTCGTATCCCGAATTTATGGATGGTTGGACAACTTACGGCGTCGCGGCATAGAGGGAACACGAGCAATCGCGAAAATGTAGGACGTGTTATATGATTACTTGTTTATATTCGATGATTTTTTCCATTTTTCATATGCATTTGTGATTTTCTGTTATGCATTCTGATGAAGACTCAGTTAAAGAGCTGAAACATGTAAATATTGATTTTTAATTTACTTTTAATGTATTTTTATATAGTATTTTAAGCAAATAAATATTTTAACATTGTGATAGTGTTAGTAGTGGACGTAATTTTGACTTACAACTCGCACTTATTTGCATTGTATCTAACCTTTTATAAACATGCAAAATTGAAACATTAAAAATCGAAAACGCATTTAATTTCACCCACCAATGTATATATAACTGTATACATAAAAATATATATATATATGTATATAAATCTCGAAACAATTTAAAGATCCAGAGTACTCGAATAGCTTTACTGTATTCAATTTATTTTACTAGAAAATATATTTGGAATCCAATTTTCTTTGAAAGGAGACCCCATTGAAATTGATTTTGATGGCATGTAAATATTTCATGTGAATGGTTTTACAGTGGCTTCATAAGAATTAGAAGGCTTTTTTTTTTTTTTTTTTTTTTTTTTTTTACTGCTGCTGTGTTTTATAAACAATTTAAAAATTATTCAATATATACCGTGTTTACTCGCGTAATAGTCGAACTTTTTTTGTCATTTTTTCATTGTGAAAGTATACGTGCGACTATTATGCGGGGAAATCTACTGCACAATCTTGTACACTTTAATGCTTAAACATTACTGGTATGAAAAAACACATTATAAAAAAATTAGTAACTTACCAAATATTCAAAGATTATACGCTGTTTATTAAATAACATTTCTTAAGATAATATTTTTATAGACATAAAATTTACAAATAATCTTTGTAAACATTTTGACAAAAAATTCTCATAATAAATCACTTTCACTGAAGCCATCAATATCACTATTGTAATGTGAATCGGTACATGAAGAATATTCGTCATTCCATAAAATGACATATTCTATTCCGTCCAAAACTTTGAAGATACCTGTCAGCTTAAAACTTTTTAGAAATTATGTCGCTTGTTATTAAAGTCCAGCTTTGTGATGTCCAACTACACGTTAGTTCCAGGGATGGAAGGCTTACTTTTCCATTGGGAGTTTTTCTTTGTTCCCACTGACCATATTCAATCTCCATATACGCGCCTTATATTGTCTTTAAATGGGTTGTTAACCGATACGTCCAACGTTTGCTGAATCGATGCGAGTCCTCCAGGAATTATCAAAAGATCTGTTCTGCGAAGAAAATATTTTGACGATATTTTTCTGTTTCAAAACGTGGGTACGGCTGTTATGCGAGGGCGACTATTACGCGAGTTCATACTGTAATATATTGTATTATTATATATTGTACGAGAATATTCCTTTGTTTAAAATTCATGTTATTTTAATTTTCCTAATAAGAGTTCTTGTTTTTTTTTTTTTTTTTTTTTTTTTTTTTTTATCTTTCTTTCTTTAACCCTTTATCTACTAACGGTACTTATAAATACCATTAAAATAACTTGTTATAAAATTAATTTAATACATCGATTAGTTGTAATAGAGTTTAAAATGAGTTATAGATACATTGCATTATCTTGTTCCAAAAGCATTATTGGTTACAGATAACAAAAATATTTTTATTTCTTTTCCCTTTGCATCTTTCTTGGCGTTGTAGAGGGGGGGGGGGAAGGATTTTCAATTCGGAAATATTTCTAAATTTCTATTGTAAGAACATCATATTTTTACTTTTCCTAATTCTACAAAATACTAAGAAAAATACTTAAAATAAAAGATTTGAGTGAGGGTTATAAATATTGCTCAAAAATCTTGTAAATCAGAATTTAATTAATCCTTCTAAATCATTCAATCCTTCTAATATCCCTCTAAAATTCATTAAATGATTATGTAAATCTTCTAATGTAGTTTAAACAATTCACGAAAAATGCTTTAGAAGATAAATTTTTCATGAATTCATAATTCAGTACATGAAGGGTTAAATTCATTTGTTGCCAAATTACACGCCTGAAACAACAAGGAAAAAAAATAATGATAAAATTATATCAAAATTATAATTGCTCCAAGTCGCGTGCTTGAACAGATGAGTTCGAACCGAAATAGTCACACTGCGTTTTATTACAGTTAGATGCTAAGTTATTGCACTTGCATTATTCAGTTTTTTTTTTTTTTCATTATTTTATGTCCATGTATATGATCCATTTTACTGCTTTTCTCGTCATTTACACTTGGATATATATATATATATATATATATATATATTTATTTCAGCATTGATTATATTTTATGTTGAATAAAAATAACAATTTATCTGTTCAATGCAGGTTAATTTTATGTATTTTTCTATCTGGACAAAGAAAATTTCATGAAATCTTTTTGTAAAAAATATTTTCTTTGCAAAAATCATTATTTTCAGAAATTGCTCATTTGAAAACTCATACAATAGAAATAATCATAATTCAAATATTCTTTGCATTAGTTGAAGCAGTGTAATACTTCAGATTATTATTATTATTTTATTTTTACAACTCTATATTTAAGTTAAATTTTCTTTATGTTGCTTATATTAACATGTTAAAAGAAAGCAATCTCGAAACTTTTGTATAAAATACATCATTTTAAATTTTTTTAGTTTTGATTATACTCTAAAAGATGAGTGTTGGAATATAATTAGCATCCATCGAATTACCTTAAACATAATATATATTGTTCTTTTCGAAACTTTTTAAGTTATTATCATAACTTTTTCTCAGAAAAATTATTGTCATCAGGCTGATTTCCAATACTTTTCTTTCTCGTAAATAGGCTGTTGCAAACGAAGGAGAAGAGGATTTAAATTACAATGCTGAAGAATATTTGTGCAATACGTGCTGAAATAGAAAAAATGATTTTTTATAAATAAATCGAAATTGTTTTTTAATCTCGTTAAAATTTCGCAGACCTAGACGATGAAAACTATATTTTCGTTATCTTCAGATGAATAAAAATTAAATTTAAAACTTTAGGGAAACAATAATTTTTAAAGGAATAAGGAAAATTCACAGAATTATTTAAGGTGTAGTTCGAGAATAATTATGTTACGTATGAGTGTTGAAAACTTTCTTTTGAAAATAGTTGTAATGAATGGATTGTATATTAAGCAAAAGCATAAATTGCAGAACAAATAAAAAAAATAAAAATACAATTTATTTTCTACATTGTATAAGCCCGAGAAACGCAGGCATTTTATTCAGTTAGTTGTATATTTAATGTTAAATTTTGTAAATAAGTAAAACCAAATGCATAGTAAATATATATATATGAGTGTGTGGCACATAAAACGCTCTAAAAATTTACATTCCGTTCAAATAAAATCGAATTATCATTTTATGAAACAATGATAAGAAATACATAAACATGTGTTATAAATTTCTTATTTGACTTCTTTAAAATCTGTAAAGTATCTGTTTCTAAAATGTCAAATTTTAAATTTTACATTAAAAATTTCATTGTAATGGAATGCATTTATTTTACTTTCTGTTTGTGATATCACAACCACATTTTAATTATATTGCAGATAGAATTTTTCTGTTTGCGATAAGAAACTTTAAAATAGGAGTCATGCAATTAAATACAACTCGATTCAATCAGAAACTTATAAAAAAATAAAATGTTACATCTTTATTTGTGCTTAAAGATATCTCATACGTCGCATACAATTATTAGCATATGAAATGCCATTCATCAAAAATTAGTATATTTTGAAGTCAAAATGGTATAATATAAAAATGTTATGTTATGTAATAAGGAGTGTTCAAATGAAAGTCTTTCGAAGCGTTGCATGCGAGCAGTTTTCAATGTACAGTGAAACCTCTCTGTGCGACCACCTCCCTGAACGACCATTTTTTCATGGAATGGGATTTACACCCATAATCTGAATACTAATTTTACCTCCATTCAGAGACCACCCCAGTTGAACTCCCTCCATGAGAGACCCATATCTTTGAAGAAAATGAAACAAATTCCGTTTCTTCCTGGTCGCTTGAAGAAGCTTTTATTAGAAAAATAATTCCGGTTAACGCATTATTCATCAATCTTTGAAACTAGGTTTAGAAAATTTACTTTCTTCTATCTTTACAAGAAGAAAGTATTGGATTCGTGAAAATTTTCGACTTTCGGTTGTCGACGGATTTACACGTTTTAGGGGACAGAGAACCCGAAGAACATGTTTTTACAAAATGTCTGTCTGTGAGTCTGTGAATCTGTTTGTCTGTTTGTCTGTCTGTCTGTATGTGACACACATTTTTGGGCGCTCTATCTCAAGAACTACTGCACGGAATTTAATAAAAATTAATATTCAGTTAGTCACTGATATAAATTGGTGCTGATTAGTTTTTGGTGTAAATATCTCAACTGGTGGCGCTGCTATGCAGCCTTTTTCACGATTTCCGCAATAGCTCAATCTCCAGAACTAATGCACGGATTTCATCAAACTTCAGATTCAGTTAGTTCTTGACATGAATTGAAGTTTTGAACATTTTGGTGTAAATCGCTCAACAGGTGGCGCTGCTATACTGCATTTTTAACAATTTTTGCAATAGCTCTATCTCAACAACTAATGCTTGGAAAATCAACAAACTTCAGATTCAAGTATACTTTGATATAGATTAGTGCTGTTTGTGTTTTGGTGCAAATCGCTTAACAGGTGGCGCTGCTATGCTGCACTTTTCAGAGATTTCCATTATAGCTGTATCTCAAGAACTAATGCAACAATTTTCACCAAACTTCAGAAACAGTTAATCCTTGATATGAATTGACATTTTGTACATTTTGGCGTAAATCGCTCAACAGGTGGCGCTGCTATACAGCATTTTCCCCGATTTCTGCAATAGCTCTATCTCAAGAACTAATGGACACATTTTCATCAAACTTCAGATTCAGTTACTCTTTGATATGAAATGATGCTGACTACGTGTTGGTGATTATCGTCCAATAGGTGGCGCTGCTGTGCTGCATTTTGCACTATTTCCTCAATAGCTCTATCTCAAGAACTAATGCACAAATTTTCATCAAACTTCAGATTCAAGTGCACCTTGATAAATGTTGATGCTGATTATGTGGTTGTGTAAATCGCTCAACAGGTGGCGCTGTTATGCTGCATTTGTCATCATTTGCGCAATAGATCTATCTCAAGAACTAATGCACGGATTTTCCCCAAACTTCATATTCAGTTAGACATTGACATAAGTTGATGATAATTAGGTTCTGGTGTAAATCACCCAATAGGTGGCGCTGCTATGCTGCATTTTGATGGATTTATACGATTTTAGGGACAGTAATATCTCAAGAACTAATGCACGGAATTTCATCTTTTTAGAATCCTCATGATGAGCATAGATGCACTGTGATAATGGATTTTGAAGTATTGACATGTATGAGATAGAAGAAAGTTTTGTGATGGCCACAACACACTAGTTATTTATTCCTGTAACTTTTAAGTGTTTAAATACAGGCAATGAATTTAACTCTGATGACAAATTAAGGATGACGTTCAATAAACTCCTCTGCTCTATTCTGTCAGGAAACTCTCAAAGAAATAGATAAATTAATGAAATCATCATTATTTGTTCCCTCCAAAAAAAATAGCATTTATTTACTGAACTTCGAAAGGACTTGGATATAAAAGTTTTAAAAAATTAAACGGTAAAATCAAAGCAAAAGTCAATGTATTCATTTTTTTTTAACTCTGCAGTAATTAACTTATGTAACTAACTTCTGTTTTGATACTTAAATTTTCATATGTTACTTATTTTCAACAATTAAAATCTAGATTTAAACATGACCTCCATTAAGAGACCACCTCTCGGAGCGACCATTTTTTATTGGAACGGACGTGGTTTCTTTAGGGAGGTTTTACTGTATTTTCATAAAACAAACGCGATAGTGAAGGTGTATGTACCACGCGTGCGTAAGCGCAAGCAGATTTGTGATAACTGCATTCGCAAGGAGTTGGCATTCAGATAAAAATGGCTGGTGTGGATGCAACTGCGTACAAATCGGATCAGCGAGCTGTTATTAAGTTCTTAACACTAAAAGGGTGTAAGCCGGTGGATATCCATCGCAAAATACTGGCCGTGTACGGTGACACGTGTATCACAAAGCCCACGGTGAGGAAGTGGGCTAGAATGTTCAGCTACGGACGACAGGAGACAACGGAATTTCCACGGCCTTATCAGGCACACAAAGTTGTGACAGAGAAGCTGATTACGGACATTGACACTGCAACCGAGGGAAATAGACGTCGAAACATCCGTGACGTCGCAACTGTTTTAAACACTTCCATCGATACTGTTCACAATATTGTCACCATTATTCTAAACCGACATCGTTCTTCTCGGATGGAAATCGTAACCTTCCTAAGCAATGGGACCCCAGCCTAAACGCCATGGGTGAATTTCTTTTTAACAAACTTTGTATGCATTTCCCTCATTAAATATTTTTGCTTCTATCTTTGTATCTCTCTCAATTCTGTCCTTACGCATCTCATGGATACACGATTCGAATCACTTTCATTTGAACACTCCTCTTAAAAATGTTACCTTCGTCATGGAAATTAATATTAAAATTACGACATGTATGTGAACCCATGTGACATTATCGATTTCGTTATATAGCACTGTACTACAGACATTCATTCATGTATTCTTTAATCTCAAGCTGTCAAATAGCCATGCAAGATTCTTTATTGGAGATAAATTATTTAATTCAAATGATGTGAGTTTAATAAATATCTTGTTATATTTAAATTAATTGTATTATCCGTAGCCTTATCTGCCACATGTTAGATTAGAATGTTTGAGTATAATTCAAAATATGTTAAAAAAAATTACATTAGCAAACTTCTATTAATTTCCAGCAATAAATTAGAATCTAACTTTTAGATAATAAAAACTCGTGATGTATAACACTGGTCTGCATGATATCAGATGATTAAAAACCAATGACTGCCCTTGATGCATTTTTTAATGCTGATTACAAAACTGTTCTTAGTTTTCTTGTACCACGTATAGTTTTTTTTTTTTTTTTTTTTTTTTTTTTTTCATTCGACCCGAGTTGATTGCGAAGATTCATCGCTGAGAACAAGCATTATGTGGTAGTCGCACATAACGTAAATTTCCCTTCATTGCACACGAAAAATTAAAAGCTGGAATTTTCGCTGGTCCTCTAATCAAAAAACTGATGAAGGTCAAGGATTTTGAAAAAAAGATGAATGAGACAGAAAAAGACGCATGGACTGCTGTTAAATGTGTTACCGGAAACTTTCTAGGAAATAAGAAAAATCCAAATTACAGGAATATTGTTGAAACAATGCTCGAAAATTTCAGGAAGTTGGACAGTAATATGAGTGTAAAAATGCACTTCTGCATTCCCATATTGACTACTTTCTGGGACATTACAGTGAAGAGTATAAGGGAAGATGGAATGTAAATATGATGGCAGACTATTGTTGGATGTTGAAGAAGGACATAAACGATAAAGAAGGATCCGTAAGAAAGTTAAAAAGAATAAAGTTCGTTTAATTGAATACAGTTTGCTTTTCGATTTATTATAGACATTTCATGAAATTATAAGGACTTTTTTTACAGTATTTTTAACGTGTTTAATGAAATACTTTGTATGAAATTGTGATAAAATTTTAATTGCATTAATTAAAATACTGAAAACAGAACTTCGTATTTTTGTAAAATTCTGACATGATAGACAACAAGTAAGAAAAATCATGCGTACAGCATAGATTATGAAACACTTCCCAACACTCCCTGAAAGCTTTAACGAAACTTCGTTATTTAGGGAAATAAGGTAAATAAGATAACTAAGTAAATATTTAAAAATCTGATTTCAGTAGATACCGCCCATAGCCAAATATGTATTCCAATTCTTTTGAACATTCCTGTATTCGATCTGTATGTTGATATATCTATACTCATCTATACTAATATTATAAATAGGTAAAAATTGTTTATTTGTAGGAGGTAAGCTCTGGAACTACCGAACCGATTCCAAAAGTAATGGTATCAAAATGATGGTGTTAGTCCAACTTAGAACATAGGCTATATCTTATGTCAGTGCCACTGGCCAAGAGGAGGTACAGGATCAAAAAACGTTCTAAAAATGCGATTTTTGTGTTACTGAAGGGCCTAGAAACATGAAATTTGGAATGGTAGTTACTTATAAGATATGAATGATCTCTAAGGACATTTCTTAAAAAATTCGAAATTTAAAGGGGGTGAAAATGCGCAAAAAGCGTTCTAAAAAACGTTCTAAATGGCGATTTTTACGCAATCTCAAGAAGTACCAAAACGATTTAAAAAATAATGGTGTCAAAATGACGAGGATAACCCTTTCTCCAACATAGGCTACATTTTATGTCGGTGCCACTACCCTAAAGGGTGTGCAGGAGCAAAAACCGTTATAAAAATGCGATTATTGTGTTACTGAAGGGGCTAGAAATATGAAATTTGAAATATTAGCTACTTATTAGATATAAAGGATTTCTAAGAACAGTTCTTAAACAATTCGAAATTTAAAAGGGGTGAAAATTTGCGAAAAGCGTTCTAAAAAACGTTCTACATGGAGGTTTCCACACAATCTCAGGAAATACCAAACAGATTAAAAAAAATAATGGCGTCAAAATGATGGTGACAACCCTTACTCCAACATAGGCTATGTTTTACCACTACCCCAAAGGGGGTGCAGGAGAAAAACGTTCTAAATTGAAGTTTTTGCGTTACGGAAGGGCCTAGAATCGTGAAATTTGAAATAGTAGTTAGTTATAAGATATAAATGATCTCTAAGGACATTTCCTAAAAAAATCGAAATTTAAAAGGGGGTCAAAATGCACAAAAAGCGTTGTAAAAAAGTTCTAAATTGCGATTTCTAAGCAATCTCAGGAAGTACTGAACCGATTTGAAATATAATGGTGTAAAAATGATGGTAACAGACCTTGCTCCAAGATAGGCTATATTTTATATCTGTTTCCACTACCCCAGAGGAGATGCAGTAGATGCAAAATGCGCGAAAAACTTTCTAAAAACGTTCTAAGTGCCGATTTGCCAGCAATATCTCAGGAAGAATCAAACTGATTTCAAAATTAATGGTAGGAAATTGATGATGTGAGCCTCTGCTCTAACATACATGCTATTTTATGTCGGTATCACTATCACCTAGACGTTGCAGGGGCAAAAAAGCGTTCTTAATTTTGATTTTTGTGATCGGTAGGGGCTACCAACTTAAAATGAGGCAAGGTACATATGTATTATATATAAATGATTTTTAAGAACAGTTTCGAAAAAATTGGAAATTTAAAAAGGGGTGAAAATGTGCGAAAAGCATTCTAAAAACGTTCTAAATTGCGATTTCTACTCAATCTCAGGAAATATCAAAGCTATTTCAAGTAATGGTTGCAAATCAATGGTGACAGTGCCTGCTATAACGTAGGTTATATTTTATGTTGCCGTCACTACCATCTGAGGGTTGCAAAAGCAAAACATATTCTAATTTGCGTTTTTTGCACTACTAAGGAGTCTAACACTTTGAAGTATGGCAAGGTATTTACGTACAATATGCAACTGCTTTCTAAGAACAGTCGAAAGAAAATTCCAAATTTAAAAAGATGAAGTGAGCGAAAAGCGTTATAAATTACAATTTTTATGCAATATTATCAAATACCAAACCGATTGAAAAAATAATGCTGACAAATTGTTGGTGATAGAACCTGCTCAAACATAAGCTATATTTTATGTCTGTGCGACTACCACCAGAGGGTTCCAGGAGCTAAAAACTTTCTAAATTGCGGTTTATGTGATACTGAAAAGGCAGAAAATTTAAATATGACATGGTAGTTGCTTATAAAATATAAATGCCCTCGAAGGACTGTTGAAAAAATATTCGAATTAAAAAGGGGTGAAGCGAAGGGGAGGTGCGAAAAGAATTCTAAAAAAGTCCTAAATTACTATTTCTGTGCAATTTCAGGGAATATAAAAGTAATAGTTGCGAATCAATGGTAACAGTCACTGATCCTACACAGGCTATATTTTATGCCGATGATTCTATCACCTGGGGTTCACAGGAACAACAAACGTTCTAAAAAAGGCCTTTAAAAGCTTTCTAAATTACATTTCTGTGGAATATTAGGAAATAACAAACCGATTTCAAAATTAATGTTGGCGAATTAATGGTGACAGTTCCTATTATGTTGAGAGAGGTGGTAGGACTTGGAATTTGACATGATAGTTAATTTTAAGATGTAAGAAGATGGTTTCTAAGTAATTCAAAACTTCAAATGAATACTGAAATGAGCGTATTAATTGAGCATAAAAGTTTCAAAATATTTTCTAAATTATCATTTATTTAGTTTTATTTTGTTTTATTAATTTAAGTCTCATTTCTGCCTAATGCAGTGTAATAATGATGTTTAATCAAACTGTGTTTTAAATAGTAATTTCTGAAGTATTCCTAAAAGTAATAAGTACCTTTTAATAAAAAAAAAACTTTTAATAAAATAAAATATTAACTTTTAATAAAATAAAAATTTAGTTAGTGCCTTTTAATAAAAATTAGACACATAAATGTCACTTGGCATATTTCAAATATTACGCGAGCAAAGCCGCGAGGTTTGCTAGTCATCATATTATAAAGAGGAAAAAATTGTTTATTTGTCGGAGATAAGCTCAGGAACTACCGAAACGATTCCAAATGTAATGGTATCAAAATGATGGTGTTCGCCCAACTTAGAACATAGGCTATATCTTATGTCGGTGTCACTAGCCCAAAGGGGGTGCAGGAGAAAAAAGTTCTAAAAATGCGATTTTTGCGTTACTGAAGGGCCTAGAAATATGAAATTTGGAATATTAGTTACTTATAAGATATAAATGGTGTCTAAGAACAGTTCTTAAACAATTCGAAATTTAAAAGGGGTGAAAATGCACAAAAAGCGTTCTAAAAAACGTTCTAAATGGTAGTTTTTACATATCTCAGGAAATACCAAACCGATTTCAAAAGTAATGGTATCAAAATGATGGTGTTAGTCCAACTTAGAACATAGGCCATATTTTATGTCGGTGCCACTACCCCAAAGGGGGTGCAGGAGCAAAAAACTTTCTAAAAATGCGATTTTTGCGTTACTGAAGGACCTAGAAATATGAAATTTGGAATATTAGTTACTTATAAGATATAAATGATGTCTAAGAACAGTTCTTAAACAATTCGAAATTTAAAAGGGGTGAAAATGCACAAAAAGCGTTCTAAAAACTTTCTAAATGGTAGTTTCTACATAATCTCAGGAAATACCAAACCGATTTAAAATATATTGGTGTCAAAATGATAGTGACAACGTTTGCTCCAAGATAGGCTATGTTTTATGTCGGTGCCACTACCCCAAAGGGGTGTAGGAGCAAAAAACGTTCTAAAAATGCGATTTATGTGTTACTGATGGGCCTAGAAATATGAAATTTGAAGTATCAGCTACTTATTAGATATAAAGGATTTCTAAGAAAAGTTCTTAAAAAATTCGAAATTTAAAAGGGGTGAAAATGCGCGAAAAGCGTTCTAAAAAATGTTCTAAATGGTAGTTTCTACACAATCACAGGAAATACCAAACCGATTTAAAAAATAATGGCGTCAAAATGATGGTGAAAATCCTTGCTCCAACATAGGCTATGTTTTATGTCGGTGCCACTACCCCAAAGGGGCTGCAGGAGAAAAACGTTCTAAATTGCGGTTTTTGCGTGACGGAAGGGCCTTAAATCGTGAAATTTAGAATGGTAGTTAGTTATAAGATATCAATGATATCTAAGGACATTTCCTAAAAAAATCGAAATTTAAAAGGGGGGGTCAAAATGGGCAAAAAGCGTTGTAAAAAACGTTCTAAATTGCGATTTCTATGCAATCTCAGGAAATACTGAACCGATTTCAAATATAATGATGTTAAAATGATGGTGACTGATCTTGCTCCAAGATAGGCTATATTTTATATATGTTTCCACTAACCCAGAGGAGATGCAGGAGCAAAATGAGCGAAAAGCGTTCTAAAAACGTTCTAAATGCCGATTTGTCACCAATATATCAGGAAGAATCAAACTGATTTCAAAAGTAATATTAAGAAATTGATGCTCACAGCCTCTGCTCTAACATAGACGCTAATTTAAGTCGGTATCACTATCACCTAGACGTTGCAGGAGCAAAAAAGCGTTCCAAATTTCGATTTTTGTGATCGGTAGGGGCTAGCAACTTAAAATTAGGCAAGGTACATATGTATTACATATAAATGATCTTTAAGAACAGTTTCGAAAAAATTGGAAATTTAAAAAGGGGTTAAAATGCGCGAAAAGCGTCCTAAAAACGTTCTAAATTGCGATTTCTACTCAATCTCAGGAAATTCCAAAGTTATTTCAAAAGTAATGGTTGCAAATCAATGCTGACAGTTCCTGCTATAACATAGGTTATAGTTTATGTTTCTGTCACTACCATCTGAGGGTTGCAAAAGCAAAACATGTTCTAATTTGCGTTTTTTGCATAACTGAAGGGTCTAACACTTTGAAGTATGGCCTGTTATTTACTTACAAGATGCAACTACTTTCTATGATCTGTCGAAAGAAAATTTCAAATTTAAAAAGATGAAGTGAGCAAAAAGCGTTATAATTTACAATTTTTATGTAATCTTATCAAATACCAAACCGATTAAAAAAATAATAACAAATTGTAGGTGATAGGACCTGCTCAAACATAAGCTATATTTTATGTCTGTGCCACTACCACCAGAGGGTTGCAGTAGCTAAAAGCTTTCTAAATTGCGATTTCTGTGATACTGAAAAAGCTAGAAACTTTAAATATGGCATGATAGTTACTTATAAAATATAAATGCCCTCGAAGGATTGTCGAAAATAAATTCGAATTAAAAAGGGGTGAAGTGAAGGGGGGGGGGGGTGCGAAAAGCATTCTAAAAAAGTCCTAAATTACGATTTCTACGCAATTTCTGGGACTATAAACCAAATATAAGAGTAATATTTGCGAATCAATGGTAACAGTCTCTGATCCGACACAGGCTATATTTTATGCCGATGATTCTACCACCTGGGATTTACAGAAACAGCAAACGCTCTAAAAAAGGCCTTTAAAAACTTTCTAAATTACGTTTCTGTGGAATATTAGGAAATAACAAACCATTTTCAAAATTAATGTTGGCAAATTAATGGTGACAGTTCCTATTTCAACATAGCCCTTTATGTTGAGAGAGGTGGTAGGACTTGGAATTTGACATGATGGTTAATTTTAAGATGTAAGAAGATGGTTTCTAAAAAATTCAAAACTTCAAATGAATACTGAAATGAGCGTATTAATTGAGCATAAAAGTTTCAAAATATTTTCTAAATTATTACATATTTAGTTTCATTTTGTTTTATTAATTTAAGTCTCATTTCTGCCTTATGCAGTGTAACAATGATGTTTAATCAAACTGTGTTTTAAATAGTAATTTTTTTAATTATTCCTAAAAGTAATAAGTACCTTTTAATAAAATAAAACATTACCTTTTAATAAAATAAAAATTTAGTTAGTACCTTTTAATAAAAATTAGACAGATAAATACCACTTGGCATATTTCAAATATTACGCGAGCAAAGCCGCGGGGTTTGCTAGTATACTATATAATGGAAAAATTTAGTTTAGCAAGAAAATACATAACAGGTTTAAATTCATTTTTCAGCAATTTATACTAATAGATGGAAACGAATACATTTGTACAGCCCTGTAGTTTACCTAGTACCTTTATTACATGCCACTATTTAGCTTAAATTTAATTCAAACTAAAACACGCTTAAAACTACTGAATTTAAACTTCCAGAAATTATGACCCATAGACGACCATGTATCCAACTCTTTGCGTGGCCCTGTATATCATTTTATCTATATTCTACAAATATTTCTTACAAGGAAGGTCTCTATACGGGCATATTCAGAAAAATCTGAAAAAAATTACAGAGTGATCTTCTCATGTGGATATATATGTTTATAAAAAAAAAAAAAAAAAAAAAAAAAAAAAAAAAAAAAAAAAATGGCGGAACCTCGATAGAACTTTCGTAAAAAAATAATGAAAATTTCGTTTATTTGGCGATTTATCATCGGTTGGCGATAAAATGGAATTTCGATTTTTTTTTATTTTTATGCGAATACTCTTTAAGATAAAGATGTTTCATATTGAACTTGTTTAAATAAATTTAATGTAAATAACTTTAGTTTTGTCAGTTTTAGTTTGATTTAACTATAGTTGTGTCATATATATGAATATATATACTTACAATGAAAGTTAAATATCAAATTTTATGAATTAAAACAAAATTAAAATAAATTAACATTGTTTCAATATCTCAAAATTAAGTACAATTCATCACTGTCGATTCATTTTTGTTGCTTTGGAAACGACGAATTCTTTGATGTTAAAATGAATAACTGTTAAATGAATCTTGCTTTTGTTTTGGAATACGCTTAAATATATCAAACTATTTTTTATATATGAAATTGTTTTTAAAGTAATAAAATTAAATAACAAGCAACATAAATATGTAATACGAAAAAATGCATTTATTAAACCCTCTCACTGTTTATGTTTAAATGAATTAAATACTTTTTACATGCATTCAAAAAATCAATTAAGAAACAATTTTCAGGTGCATTAAAAACGTTTGCTTTTGGCGAGGAAATGTACTGCTCGCCAAATCGCGTGACGCTTTCATCTTTTTGGGCCAAATACTCGAAATTATTTTATTTTTTTACAGCTTTTCTGCTGTAATTCCGCTGCTAAATTTGACAGATCCTTTATTACATATATAAGTAGTTTAATTGGTATTATTTTCAAAATATTCTGAGTGTGCCTACTAAGGAGACCTTCCTTGTTAGTACACTAAATTCATTTCAGCGTAAAAATGCATAACTCCTTTAAAACCCACCTTTAAGCAATTTATGCTCATACTCAGTAACCTTTACGAATTCATTTCTGTAGCTCTTTATATGAACTATAGCATTTATACGCACTTTATGGTATGCATAAATATAGTGAACAAGTAGGTAAGTGGGATCACAGATCGCACAGAGGGTTTCGTTTAATATTATTTTCAAAACATTTTATCCTTCTGAAAAATCTATTAGTTCCACATTTCGCAACCAGGGGCTCACTCTATTCTAAACAAACCTCTATCCGAACGAAACTCCATTTTATATATTATCCGTAGATATATTAGTCTAGGGGATTGGGCCGATAGCACCCGAGATAAGTAGGCACCCCTGGCGGTAACATGTGGAACTAAAATATGTAAGACTATGGTGCATAATATGAAATAATTTGCAAAAGTGTGTCGTCAAAATTTGGAAAAGTGCTCCCCGGGTGAAAAGGGCGGAGGTTAGAAAAATTGCTTAAAATACCCAAGTTAGAGCCCGGAGGAGTAAATAATGTAAGACTTTTTGAAAATTTTATGATTTGCCGTGTGGTCTGAGGTATTCAGCGATACGTATGGAAAAATTCATGCCTCCAACTTAATTAGGGGCTCTCTTGGAAAGAATTGCTTAAAATACATATGTGGTAGCTCAAAGGGTTAAACGTAAGACATTTTCAATATTGTATGATTTGTTGCTTGGCCTCAGGTGTTCTGCTATAAGTATGCAAAATTTCAAATCTCCAATTTAATAAGGGCCTCATTTAGAAATAATTGCTTAAATTACGCATGTGGGAGACCAAAGGGTTAAATATACGGCTTTTTCAAAATTTTACAATTTGTCGTATGATATGTGGTGTTCAGCTATAAGTATGCAAAATTTCACGTCTCCAACCTAAATAGGGGCTCACTTAGAAAGAATTGTTTAAAATACACATGTGGGAACCCAAAGGGTTAAATGTACGATTTTTTCAAAATTTTATGATTGGTCGTATGATGTGTGGCGTTCAGCTATAAGTATGCAAAATTTCATGTCTCCAACATGTATAGTTTCTGAGAACGGGCTCTGTGACAGACGGACAGAGAAACAGACAGACAGACAGAGGAGCGAAACGAACAGGGTTTCGTCAGATGAACGAAACCCTAAAAAAGCGCATATCATAATTAAAAATGCATTTCGAGCAATCATTACTAATATACAGTAATTCGGATACAATATAATACAATATAGTATCTGAAATCTTTTCAAATACACCGCAAACAATTCCCCCTATACCATTATGAATGGAATTCTGTTGTGTGACCCTGTAAATGAAAATAACTATTATTTGCACCGCATATTCAACAGAATGCATATTTTAGTGGGCTTCATAAATGAATATCAATTTTACTGTGTTTGAAAGAGTGCAACACCATTAAAAATCATTTCAAACGATTTTTTCCCATTGGCCGTAATGTAACGGAAAAATTTTGACTGTCCCTGTAAATGAACTAAACATGCTACAAATTTCATTTGAAATAGGGAACGTGCTATGGTAGAGTTCACTAACATCCAAAAATTTCTGAACGATCTGAGCATATTTACGAGAGTTAGAACGTGGACAGGCGGCCAGACGGACAGACAAACCGAAGTCATAAACACTTTTCAACTTTGTTGGAGAGTGTTAAAAATGCAGGTTATTTTCGGAATAAGCATTATTTAATTCAAATAAAATTGATTCAGAAAAACTTCTTAAAAAAAATCATCTGACGAAACGTTTACAAATGCAGGCTAGTGTAATTTTACTAAATCTCGTTCATGATTATTTAGATATATTTAAAAATAAATAGTATAAAAATGTTCTTTTCTGGTGACTCGCAATTAAAAATTATAATCGTAAATTTAGAAGAGTTTAGCATAAAATGTATTTTCCCGGAAAAAAATACTTTTCTATTGAGTCATCTTTATTTTTATATTACAAAAATTGTATATCTAATAGCTATTTTACATTATACATATACCATGCCTGTGCGTGTATGTGTATAATGGAGACCGAGTCATATGCATAATAATAATAATAATATCTGCATACATTGAACTAAAGAATATGCGAATTTAGATTTTAACTTGCGATACGTATTCTTTGTATTACATTAGATATGCAAGAAAGATGTAATCAGTTTACGAGTTTAAAACTTAAGCTTCACATCTAGTACTAATTTTCTTTTAAACTGCACTTAAATCATTAAAATCACGTCAAAGTAGACAAATGATAACAGGACGCAACAGGAGGAAATGACGTTTTTTAATAGAAAACGTCATTGACTACATTAATATCGTACTTTATGCATCAGCGCTACTCCCGTAAATTAGTATTACGGGGACAGCGGTTTCAGGCAGGTTGCATTCAGTTGAGTCTATAAAATGTCAAGGAAGCTTAAAATAATTTTCAACAACAACAACAACAAAAAAAAAAAATAAATAAAAATAGCAATTTAACAAATGACAACGACCATTTGGGAAATGATTTTTTCAAAGACATTTTAAGACATAAAAAATCGCACGGATTTGATCCTACATTACGTACGCCATGGATTAAACGATAACATTCCTGGAACCATCGTGAACAAATTTTAAAAGAAATTTCAGTTTTACAATTTTCGGTACTGTAAATCTTTAAACTTCTACGGAGCTGGTCATACATTACGTACGCCATGAATTAAACATTAATAGTGTTATTACACGTAAAATTTGCAAGATTTTCTGAAACTTGCGTATTATCCAAGCATTTCATTGGCTGTTAGGGAAAAGGCTTTTCTATCATCAGATTTCCAAAAAATCTCACGACCAAACTTCTAAACATCCGACAATATTACTTTTTATACCATCGGATAGAGAAAAAAATGTAATTTTAAATACAATTTGTTTGAAAGCTGTATCTCAATTTGTTTTTGATTTATTATTTTTTTTTTTTTGTAGTTTTTATTATTTTTTTGTCATAGTGGCAACACTCTGTTGTCCATCGTTGTTGAAACCAAAGGGAAATACAGATTACTGTATATACCAATCAGATAACGAATAAATTGCGGATTAAACCAATGAAAACGTATATGCTTTTGATTTCCTACCCTGACGAGAACATAACAATTTTTCCAAATGGTTAAAAAGAGAGAGAGACGTACAATCAACTTAATAAATAATATTAAATATCTTTCTTCAGCCCCTAATTAATTAAATTGAAACATAATGACAAAAGAAATTTTGTTTATTTATCTTTAAACCTACCAGAAAATTACTGCTAAATTTTTTTAATCTTTTGAAAACTTTATAGTGTTTATTTTCCATAACTTTTTACATAAATCAGTGGAGGGGGAGGATAAATTTAATTATTGTATATTATTGCTGTTTGTTTATCTGGGAGCACGGCAGTGCGTCCGCCAAGTTCGCACAAGCCGTAAGCTACCTTTTCCTGAACCATTTCGGCATACTTTTCACCCCCTTATAACGTCGTTTTAGGGAGAGATATAGAAATTTTTCTTTTATACACATGTTCGTATGGTCAAACTGAACTAAGGTTCCACGATTTCATGTTTCTATGTTTAGTAGTTTTCGAAATATTAAATTCCGAAAAAGCGCTTTTTTGTCACTGACTCACTTCGCATCATCAAATAACTAAGGTACTTCTAAAAGTCGTAGAATCATGAAATTTCCCAAGTAAGACGGGTTTGTAGCACAATTAACCAGAAAAATCTGAAAACACAGAATTTCCGCTTCTAAACCCTTCAAACAGGAGGTGTTCATTTGGCCGTAAACAGTTGGTCGCCAAATGTTGGTCGCCAAAACACGATTACAGAGTTTTGAAGGGGGTCACGTGATTTTCAAGCAGAATAACATTTTATATAGATGCTTTTCCAAAGATGTTTGTTAAATAGAAAAAATGAATATACCTAAAACTTTTAATCAGTATAGGTTATGATATATTTACGATATTAAAACAATAAAACATTTAACAAAATATAACTGCAATTCGGTACGTTTCCGATATAGCAGCCTTGGCGAAATACAGAAAAACAGCCTTGACGAGAAAAGAAATTTGATAATAACGTATTTTCTTGCAACTTATTTACTGTGTCATATACACAAGCAATTTTTTCCATATGTATAGAATTTATTTAATGTAAGGAACCCGTTTATTTATTTTTATATTCCAACATAAATAATTTGTATATAAAAAATAATATTTTATTCATGTATAAATAAAATGTTTATATGTATATAAATGCTTATATAAATAACATAAAAGTTCATCAGGTTTGTTTTCATAGTTGTTTATATCATTTGGCAACATATCTCAGTTTCTGAAGTCCGAATTGCGCCAAGATTTTGAAAAAATGCCAAGGTCCCTATAGTGGAAAAATATCCGGTACTTGTTAGTTATCCCGTCGACCAATTTCGCCAAATGATATAAATCGCCAAACCACTCGCCAAATTATACAAATTGACATAATTTTTATTTTAAATAACGAAAAAACAAATAAATTAGTATAACATTAATAAAAATACAAATAAAACGTCGAAATAAAAATCATTTGATGACGTAAACACGTGTTGTCAAGTGAATGTGACATTTACGATCAACTATCATTGGCATTTAATCTTACAATTTGGCAACAGTAATTTGGTCGACGGGATTACTAACAAGTACCAAATATCCTAATTCCATATGAAAGTTTAAAAATCTCCTTTTAATTAAATGAAATGTGTAACTAATAAACTGTCTTTAACGATGTGCAACAGATGCGGCGTCCGAAGTCCGCTGCTAATGTTATATTGTGTTATTAGCCTACTTACTGTTAATTTATTGTTAATTTTAAATCTGTAAAAGAAAGATTATAGTTATAGATAAGATATGTTGGTCACCAAAACCCGATAACAGAAAATTAGCCTGAGTTATAAAGGTGTTACATGATTTTAAGCTGAATGAATTTTTATATGCTTTTACAAAAATCTTAAGGCAAATCTTTCAGTTTATCTGTCCATCTTTCTATCTTTTACTTCCTTAAAACAAATTTTATTAAAGACCGGGAGGCGTCTGCACAGATCATTACCTCATCGAGTTGACGGCTGAAATTTTAGGATTAGTTATATATCGATTAGCGTATTGAAATGTAACTGGTCTGCCAAGTCATATCTTTGTGGAAACCACCTACAGACCCGATTTTACGGGTTAATTGGTGGATTTTCCATTGTGTTTTCCTGCACCCATTACTCCATGTTTCCAAACTTTTGGAGGCAGGAAAATACAATAGTAAACCTATCAGTTAACTACTAAAATTAGGTCTTCAGGTGGTTTCTACCAAGATATGACTTAACAGACCAGTTGCATTTAAATATGCTAATCTAGTTTTAACTAATCCTAAAATTTCAGTTGTAAACTCGATGAGGTGATGGTGTGTATAGACGCCTCCCGGTCTATTATAAATGTTGGAATTCTAATCTCAATAGCACTCTGGTTAATCTGGAAATTATCCCTACTATTTATGGAACACTCTTCCTTTAAGTGCGTTTTAGTGATGTTAATGAACTTATGCATATGCATCATACATATTATACATATGCATATAATACGTAATACATTTGCATCATACATATTATAGGTATGTATATAATACATAATACATATGCATCATTATGACGTCAGAATAAACAAAACATTTTTTGTCGCCAAATTTGAGAATTCACATGATATATTAGCAAATTTGGCGAAACTTTGCTAAATGTCGCCAAGCTTGGCGAATATTTGACGCTAGTGTCTATTTTTCAATGAGTTAATTATTAATGCGAGCCATCTATTTTTATTTTTCCGCATATCATCTCAATAGTTAAATGATATAACGTACTAATATTTCCAAAGTACTAATAGTTTCGTCACTGCCTAAAACCTCTACTATTGTTATTATATTGTACTGTTATTATACTTACTGTGACTATGTTGTTAATCTTTATACCGCTAAAACATCTGTATTATATAAAGAGAATTTACGGAAACTATTAAAGCATTGAAACTGCCAGTTCTCCTTATGATTATTATAATTCTATAATATGTAACCTGTTAATCGATATGTACTTTAGAATGAATCTTCTATAATCCGGTTCCTCGCATTTTAGTTTTCAGGTTTCGAATAAAATTAGCTAAAATCTTAAAACCATGGCACATTGACTAATTCTTCAACACGATCTGATGAGAAGAATGATAGATTTTCAAATGGATCATGGCAGTGAGCAGGTAGACCTTCTATTCTTCCGTAATCGAGTCTATTGAAAAGGTTAACGTGAAACAAAAAGATATTAGCATCAATATGGTTTAATGCAAATGCAGATATTATCAAAGGACTTCATAAGAACCATTTCACTTGTACCCAGTTGTATCAGTTAAAATACAACAATTGGCAGTGAGCCCAATTAGAAAACATTACTTAATAGGATTAAAAATTTCCGCATTAAAGAACGAATCGTAACTGCTAAGGAAACATGCATAAGGGAGTTAAGAGATATTTGTGACGAAATATGGAATACCTAACAACACAAAATATATTATGTGCTTCCACGATCGTAAAGAGTTCTTGATTTCTCTATCAAAAGCTTCCGACTTGGCGAAAGAATGGGCAAGTAAATTAAATTATGAATAACAGTAACATGATGCAACGTTTAACATGGAATTAATATGGTAAATACTGCTTCCTAGAGGCGGCTAGTACTTTAATATAAAAAGAAATAAAGTATAAATTTGTAAAGCTCAATAAAATAAATTTAGGTATTTTTATGTTAGCCGGGCGCAAGTGGCAAATCGCGAAATACTGTTCCCAACTCCATTGTTCATATTGCATTCATTTCATTTAAAGATATATACTTTTCAGTCATCTCATTTAAAATAGATACATTTCCCTCATTTTATTTAATAGAATATTTAACATAGAAATAAATAAATAAATAAATAGGAAATAATAACATAAGCCAAAATATTTTATTTGAAAATCAAAGCATTGTTTCTAATTTACACATGTGAAAAATGAAAAATGCTATTGGCGAAAAACCAAAAGGCTAATGAGGAGATTTGCTCCTGGCTAACATAAAAGTACCGAAATTTAATTTTTTTCATATTAATATAGTTTGGAATAACAAACTTGAAAAAACATACAAAAAGTAGTGATATGCCAACAAAAAGTTTTCGGTAGAAAAAAAAAAAAGCGTCAAGTTCACCTTAATGTTTCGGCCAGAAAAAGTAGTGATATCTGAAGTTCGCACAAGTTAAAAGCCAAACATCCCAAATCTTTCATTGAAAATGGCTTCCTGCGACTTGGCCGTTAATGCCTTCGAGAGAGTTTTTTAAATTTTAAAATATGTACAAATGAGCTAAATGAGATATGCCAACTACATTTTTTGATTATTTTAGGCATTTTGTGGCACAGAGTACAGAAATAAAATACACATTTGAAAAAAGCATTTAAACAACTTCAGTCTATTTACATGCTTAGAAGTTAAAAATAACAAAATATTTGTATTCAGGAGATAATATCCCTAATTGCTAAAACATAATTAGTATCAGCTTTTAACAGTTTATAAATGGAATACCTCTTAATGTTTACAAACAAACTATAATAAATGTTCAAACGAAAAAAATCTCTTTCGTCAATACACAAGATTTCAATATTATACAATAAAATATAATGTATGATTTATTTAAATATATTGTGAGATTTGAAGTAAGTAAATTTTGTTTTATTTCTTGGGTTTTACGTTAATGACTTTAGCTTTAGACCGCACAAAATGACAATTAAACCACAAGTGGATTAAATGATCTGTAATCAAAACTAATGTTTGTTGAAACTGAATGGTAGTTATCAAAAATCTTATAATGTAATCTAATATAAATACTTATAATGTCTTCTTGTGAATTTGCCTTTTTGCATTCTAATATTACATTTAATATTTAAATAATTCATAAATGCGTAATTTCCAATTATTAATTTTGAAATGCTGTAGAAGGCATTAACGGCCAAGTCGCAGGAAGCCATTTTCAATGAAAGATTTGGGATGTTTGGCTTTTAACTTGTGCGAACTTCAGATATCACTACTTTTTCTGGCCGAAACATTAAGGTGAACTTGACGCTTTTTTTTTTTTCTACCGAAAACTTTTTGTTGGCATATGTCATAAAATGAAGATATATGTATGATCTGTAAATTTTATATATTTATAAGTCATAAAATGTTTGCTAGATATTTATGTTTCATATTTTATACAGCGTTGGAATAAATCTTAAATTCTGTAAGTTATTTAGGTAATACAAATACATTTTTCTGCGAAAGATCATGTTTACGATTTTCAAGTACATGTTTAAACTTTAAAAAATAAAGTATCTAAAAAATATTTATAAGACTATTTTATATTTTACATTCACATATTCTTGTTAGGTGTAGTTCTTGCAACGTGAATTCCAGAACATTCCATACTTGCGATGAAATATCAGACTAAAACATCCGAACTTAAACAGTAAAATACAATATATTTAAGGCTCTAATACTATATGTCAATAGTGTATACATTTTGGGATTTTTTTTTTTTTTTAAATTTAAAATGCACCTCTTTTCCTGCCTAGTAATTTTCGATTTCCTTAAATATGAAATTAATCTTGGAATCTCTAAATAAAGCAAATACTGATTTTTTATTAAAATGGTGAGTATTTTATCAAAAAAAAAAAAAAAAAAAAATCAGCAATCTGGCAACTCTGCAATTAATTAAAATGAAAAAACCCTTATAAGAAAATATATTTCAAAATTAAGCTTACTGTGCCGTTTTTTTATTTTTTTTCCATATAAGAAACGTCTTATAATCGATACTGTATTGAAAAATTATTTTCATTCTCTGTAAAAGAAGATACTTAAAGAAAGTTAGTGAAGTTTTATGAATATTTATAAAATTTTAGTACTTTTGCCGTCAATTCAAACACATATTTAATGTTTTATATTGTCGAAAATTATGTATACAGTTTTAAAAAAAATGTAAATTTAAGCAAAAGACAAGAGAGGAAATGCTTTTAAAATAAAGCACTAATTTGCAAAAAATGTGATTTTCTGTTTCTTAGATATTGTCTCATCTAATAAAAGAAAAAGGATTGAGAAATTATTAGAAACAATGCACATAACTTTTATTATTATTATTTTTTTTACAGTTATTTAATACACAAATATTTCACAAAGAATTTGGAATATTTTATGTATTATGAAAAAATTGTAGAATATTTTATGTAGTGAAAGAGGAGTAGAGTGTGTAGAAAGAGGAAAAAATATATATTTTTACATAATGAAATTATTTTTTTAAACAAATCGATTAAAATTTATTCTGTCAATGCAAAAAAATAAAAAAAATGGATTCTTTTAAATATCCGATTGACATAAATGTATAATTGAACTCAAATTGTGCTTTAACTAATTATTATAACATATATATATGTGTGTGTGTGTGTGTGTTATAAAATTTATGAGATGCTCTATAGGATTTATTCTATCTTTTCCTGAAACAATTTAATTAATAAACTTTTCCATTGGTCTCCAAATCAGTTTCTATATCTGCCCCAAGTAACACTTCAGATAGTCAGAACCACAAAAGAAATGTAAGACACAAGAACTAAGTAGACATTACCAAAGATAGTCAATTTTCTATCCAGTCTGAATTCAGTTAAGAATCTTACTATACAGACATATGTTGGATGTTACGGCACTCCACAAATGACATAACTTTTCGCCTGCTTTAAATCCCAAATAAAACTTCAAATATCGTGCAATACAAGTCCATATTTATAACCTGTAGGTCTAGGAGAGAATGGACACTTAACATATGCTGAAGTTGAAAACAATTATCTAAGTATTATTCAGGGGCATTTGTATAACATAAAAACCATATGATGATATAAATTGTAATAATGTGTGTGCTCCTCGGTAAAAACGCTAAAGACTTAGCAGTCTCCGACATCAGGCCTTGTGGCAGGTTCGAAACTGATGTCGAAATTGTTGAGAAAAAACCTCAGAGTTCCAAATTTCATTACTGGGCACTTCCATACAAGTGTAAACTTTGATCAAAAAAATATTTTTATAATTTTTATAAATTAAGTTAAATATATATTGAAATCTATTCCAACTTTTCAAGTTAATGTTCTAGACTCGAAACTTTTATTTTATTTGCAACTGGTAATAGTCCAAATAAACAACATGGCTGAAAAGTAAAAGGCTTGCAGTTGTGTACAAATAGTATTCTTCAAGACCACTTGGAAAAAGAAGGTAATTGTTTTTTATTTTGCATTTTTAATAAATGAATGCATGTAGTATAATATTTAAGGGTTTACAATAGCCTTAAAGCAATATTCTTGATAATAATGCATGTACAATAAAGTCTTGTATTGTGTCATTCTGTCACATGTTTTTGTGCATTTTTTTAATTTCAAATAGTAGGTAATCGTGCTCGATATGTTTTTGAAAAAGCTATCAAAAGAGAATACATAGTTATGTAATGTACGTTCATTCTGATTTTTTTTAGTTTAATCATATATATATATATTTTTTAAATAAACGTTTAAGAAACTTTCAGTCATTCCGTCACGTCAAATGACAGTTAATATCTTCAACCCGATACAGATCGGTTGTTCTAAATTTTCATTTTGTACTTCTTATGCATCCTATTTAAGATAAATATTAGTTTAAAAAATGAATGGTTTCCTAATTCACAAATGTTTCGAGTTTTAAGTAACAGGTTAACAGGTTAGAGTCATGGATTCAAAAATGTCTTTCCGTCACACTGTAAGATATTACTCAAAAATGAAAGAATAAAATTTGTAAAAACATTGTTTCAGATATATTTTTTAATCTTTTAGTCAATAACAGTCATGTGCAAAGTGAAAAAAAATATTTTGTGTGAAAATAGCTTCAGGGTAATTGCTTTAGCTGTAATTCTACAACTCAAAATGTTATTCGGTCACATATGGAATTGCCCTACTACGTTCTCCGCACTAAATATTCCTATTTGCTCTATAAAAAACTGTAAAGAAGTAATGTATGTTTTTAATCAATACTCACCTAAACCAAGAATAAAAAACCTAGCTTATCAAAAAATATATATATCTTATATATATATAGACATGCATAATTCTCTAGACTAAGTACAACAAATACATGGGAAATTCCAAATATTTTCGGAATTAAAAAAAAAAAATAGATATTCAATTGCTTTTATTCGCAGACAATGTTGAACAATTAAAGGTATATATAAATATGTTTATATATACCTTTAACTGTTGAATGCAGGCGTTATTTATGTGTGTATGTGTGTTTTAATATATATTGTAGTATGAGTGTTTTATTATAATGTTGAACAATGTTTACAATAGATAAGAGAATAACAGTAGTTTCAGCTTTGAAACCAAATCTTAGCAATCAAGTCATAAGTGATCTGGTTAAGAAAATTCAAAGGAGAGGAAGTGTTTCTGATGAATTTCGTTATCAAAGGCTATATCTAAATGTTATCTGAAATAGCTCAACAGATTATATCCCAGGTAATGTAACGTCAAATAAACGCTGAATACGTAATTATACTTGAATAATTTTAACACAATTATTCTAAATGGTAAGTAAATCATATAACATATAATTTTCTAACCGGGTGAAAAAGTATCCAGGCCAGGATTCGAACCAGGGACCTTTTGGCGTAAGCTATCATTAATGTACCAATCCTGGCCTAATGTAGCCATCTTGGACAAATTTGCGGCTGGCGTACAATTGGCACATTACACCAAAATGTCCCTAGTTCGAATAATTTGCCTGGGTGCTTTTTCACCCAGGTTGAAAAAAAAAATGTTATGTGATTTATTTACCAATTAAGATAATTGTGTTCAAATTAATCAAGTACATTGGAGAATGCTTCCTGTTCAACGCAGATGGGTAAATTTACGCACAAAAACATTCATTTTATCTGTCCATCTCTCCGTCGCAGCATATGTCCTTCTTTTCAAATGAAAATCAAATTTCAAAGTACAAAGTAATTGCTTAAAAGGCGCAAGAGCCAACATAGTGAAAAAGATTCCAAGCCGGGACTCGAACCCAGGACATCAGTATAGCGCACTGACGTTCTACCGACTAAACTACTTGGAACGATACCCAGATACGTCAGTGCGCTATACTGATGTCCCGGGTTCGAGTCCCGGATTGGAATCTTTTTCACTATGTTGGCTCTTGCGCCTTTTAAGCAATTACTTTGTACTTTGAAATTTGATTTTCATTTGAAAAATTGTATGCAAGGCGAATGTTTCCCTCTGGAATAATTTCCATGTATTAATATGTCCTTCTGTCCAAGCTCTCACTTCCGTAAATATTCTCAGATTTTCATGCAATTGATAAACATTATTTAAGGTCACCAAGGCATGTTTGTTATTGTATGTGAAATATGTGAGATTAATTCTTAATTTTGCAGGGGTATTCAAATTAATTCCACTGCATTATGGAATATTGGGAAAAAGCATTTGCAGAGTATTTTAATGAGATCACGTCATTTCAAATGTATTGAAACTGACATAAATCACTGTATTTCACTACAAGATGATTACGATAAAATAGGGCGGCATTCATAGTATTTATCGTTCATTTACAGGGACATACAAAAAATTACTGAAAGTGCATTTTAAATTTCATTATGCACTTTTAAATTTAACAATTTTTTTTCATATTACTCGTTGTATATAAATTCTATACCTCATACACAGGGCTGCATAACAGAATTCACATACCATGCTCTTTATTAGCGGAAATTGCTGAAAGGGATAAATAGATACAAATCTATTTATCATATACAGGGCTGTTCAGAGAATTTGGACAATTCTCCGATTGTAGATGGGAAAAACTGAAATTGGGTTTTCAAATGTGTTATGCGTTTCTATATGGTTGGATTAGACATAATAGTTTAACTTACTAAACGGTGCAGTTTTATTACATTATTCTGAATGTGTTAGAAAGTGTTTCATGATAAATGCTTGTCGCATGATTTTTTCTTTCTTGTTTTAACATATATTAGGTACAATCACGTAATGTATATCATATAAAATGGAATATGGGATTTTAAAATCGCAAATTATATTGTAACCAAACGTATTGTTAAATGTTTATCAAATTATTATTTTAATGGCGCTATTTTTTCGAAAATAGTTCTTCATTTTTTATATTATTTTAATTTAAACAAATAAAAATGGAATTAATTAACTTAAATGTGCGCATTACAGTTGAGATAAAATTGTTTACAGTAAAGTACCGAAAGTAAGCCCCCTTTAGCAGAGAGTAAATTCTAATGATATTAAGGGAGGCTTATAATAGAAAATTTTGTGAAAAGGATAGGAAAATTGGGAAGCTGCGGAGTATATTTGGACTTTATGAAATTTCACAGAATTTTGCATTTTGCAAAATAAAATCAGATTAAATTAACATTTTTTTTTTAAACTCTTCATTAGAAGCTAAGTAATTTTCATAAATAAAAATAATAAATTTATCAAACTGATTTACATAAAATAATTAAATTAGATATAAAAAATATGAGAAAAAATTATAAAACATAAATTTAATATAAATATTTATTAAATCTTACTGCATAAATTGAATGAAAACATTAATAATTCATTCGTAATATTACTCGTGGAAGTAATATTTGTACTGTAACGGAGCCGATGTCGTAAGGTGGTGTGGTAGCGGGCAACTTCAACGGCCAAGGCTTATTTAAAGTCGAAGAAATATTTTATTGTATCACAAACAATTAAATAAGGTTTTCTTGGTTAAATAAGTCATTTGTACAACATTCATCATAAATGGGTTCGAGTTCAGCTGTCAATAATATATTTGTAGAATCAAGTCCAGTCCTCGAGTGGCAAATAGCTTTCAGGGAGAATGTCTCTATGTATTTATACCACACAATTTTCGAAGATGAGAGTCGGTGATACGCGACAGGAATGTCGCCCTTTTAGTGAATGTCCGATCAAGGTCTAGGGACCTCCGATGTCTTTCTCCGGAGTGGAGAAATTTTACCGCCACGCCTGGCTACCGCTTTACTGTGCCCGTGAGAGATTTCTCCTCTACACGGCTGAAATCTACTCGGATCCTCAGCTTCCGAAAAAGAACTCAAAAAACCAAAGAACTCTCGAGAATGCTCCTGCATCCCCTTTTATCAGTTTCGTTTTTCCGTCTAGGACAAAAACCACTCCCATTAGCCGCTCACCATCTGTGACCATGAGCTCATAAACAAGCCCTTTCTCTATAGGCTGCAGTCAGGAACCTGACGTCAGGTCAATATGTAGTTTCACTATCTAGTTTCTCACGAGAAAGAGATCCTCGTAAATATCAAAGGAATATTTCTCTCGCTAAATAAAGGAGTTCCTTTCACCCTAGTGTCCTCTGCTAAGATTGATTGAAATTGATATATTTGTTTCATCTTTAGCGACATTTCCTAGGACTCTGAAGAAATTTGGAGGCCAGGTGAAAATACATTAGTTTCCCTATGCTGGCTTCTGCCTTGTAAATTGAGAGTTTCAATGTGAGATATCGTCGGATTCTCACAGTACAATCATTTGTGCTTTTATATGTATTTCAATTAAAACTATAAATATACATAAGATTAAAAAAAAATATTCAAACTTCAGATACCCATGGATTGATCAGGATTTTAAATTAACGTTTCATGTACGTTTTCCTTGTTGTCGAAACTTCAGATACCCATGGATTAATCAGGATTTTAATTTAACGTTTCATGTAAGTTTTCCTTGTTGTCGATCAATAGCATATAAACATTTTTATGTTTCATACTGTACATGTACAAGTCATAAAAGCTATGAGTATTGATATTGCATTTAATAAATTATCTGTTTCCTTTTACTACGATAGATCTGAAAATTTTCATCTGTTTTGTAATTTTATTTACACCAAATTACAAATTTGTTGTTAAAACCTCTGTCCATGAAATAATCATTGCCTCAACTCGAAGTTTCAGATCAGTTTTTATTATTGTCGATAAATAGTATGTGCATATTTGGTAGGACAATTAATGAATTTAGTGATAAAATCTTCACTGATAAATAGGGTATCTTTATATGAGAGTAGTTGCATGCCGGATACACAATTCGATTCTCTTAGAGGATTTTAGACAAAAGAATGCTTCGTTTCTAAGAAATAATTTAAGAATTTTAATTCTGTATTATTCAATTAAATCACAAATAAGTTGTGCATTTATGAATAAGTAATTTATTTTTAAAATTTAACATAATACATATAAAAATATTAATATAAGCAGTAAGAAACAAGGTTTTAATACACATTTCATCAATGTCGCAAAAGAAAAATGCTAACGATCATTGTGATATTGAAAAACGAAAATTTGTTTATGTGGTTAATTAGTGTAATAATTATATCGCATGTAAGAACGTTTTCTCGCACATGAAAAAAAAAACCCTGGATGGAGAAACTTAGCTGTATAGCAATCACCAAAACATGCATGAAATTCGTTAACGTTGCGATAACTATATCGTTTGTATGAGGGATTTGTACAAATGAAAACAAAAACAAAACAACACTACAGTGCGTGTAAAAACTATAAGACAGCAAAAAACTGCAAAAATTTTGATAAATTGAAAATGCGACAAGTGAAATGGTAATTTAATGTTGATCATAAAGTGGAAATACTAATATAAATGTCAACAGAATGTATCTATGTCCTTTTTATTGCGAAAAAATCATAATTGTGCAAAAAAACGCTATTTTTGACTGTGTAAAAACTTTAAGGACATCTTTATTATTTTTTTTTTTATAGAAATGGTATATATAATTATTATTAAGGATCGCCCGAAACAGGTTTTTAATGCCAAAACAGAAACCAAAACCCAATTTTGGAGATCTTCCTATTTTCGGCCGAAAACGAAAACGAATATGTTCTAAACTTTTTTAAGTAATTAAATTGTATGCATTATAGTAATTAATAAATACATAACTATATAATTAATTAATTATACGTATTTATTAAATATGCATAATAATTAATGAATTATGCGTATTTATGAAATATACAGAATTATTAATTAATTATACGTGTGGCCCAAATTGTCTCTGTGTGCCTTAGATCGAAAATCTGAGTTTTGCTGAAAACAAAATTGAGATTTTGGACCGAAACTCAACCGAAAATATCAGTATTCCGAAAATCTCGTTTCTTACGTCGGAAATTTTTAACATCTCTCATCGATTTGAGCTTTGTCGGTCAGCTCAAATGAGACTATCTATTGCTACGAACTGCGTTTTTTGTAATTATCAGTCATGACTGACTCAAGACTTGAATGCAAATTATAAAGCAAGCAATGTATATATAACTAAACTTTTTCAAGTGCTCATTAGAAGCTGCAGACATAACAGTAATAGAAAATTTTCAGTTTGAAACCGCAGAAGAGTTTCGAATACTCTTTGAGAAAGTTCAAGTATAACAGATCATCATTTACAAAAATCATTATAAAAGATAAATCGAGGTGTGTATACATAAAACTAAACTATTTTTTTTATTAAATGAAATTCGTATAATTAGAAAATCTTTCTGTGTAGTTGATGAATTCATTACGTATTATTTTATATGAAAAAAAAGAAAAGTTTTGAATCTAAGGCACAGAAACTTGGGACACACGTATATTTAATTAATAATTATGTATATTTCATAAATACGCATAATTAATTAATTATTAAGCATATGCATATTTAATAAGTGCGTTAATTAATTAATAATATATTTAAGTATTTATTAATTACTATAATACATACAATTTAATTATTTTAAAAAAGTTTTTGGACATATTCGATTTCGTTTTCGGCCGAAAATAGGAAGATCTCCGAAATTCGGTTTCGGCATTAAAAACCTGTTTCGGTTGATCCTTAATAATAATTGTATATATACCATTTCTATAAAAAAAAAAATACAGGTGTCCTTAAAGTTTTTACACAGTCAAAAATAGCGTTTTTTTTGCATAAATATGATTTTTTCGCAATAAAAAGAGCATGGATACATTCTG
This sequence comes from Maratus speciosus, assembly GCA_963932465.1. Lineage (NCBI taxonomy): Eukaryota > Metazoa > Arthropoda > Arachnida > Araneae > Salticidae > Maratus > Maratus speciosus. The sequence goes on from OZ010786.1 coordinate 14,492,937, forward strand.
TTGACTTTTATATTAGTATTTCCACTTTATGATCAACATTGAATTACCATTTCACTTGTTGCAATTTCAATTTAGCAAAATTTTTGCTGCCCTAATAGTTTTTACACGCATTGTAGATGCAGCCGTATTGGGTTCCAATACGGCAAAGTCAGTTATGTTTTGTTTAAAAATACTTCTTATAGACGAGAAATTCATTAATGGCTAGATCATCATATTGTATAGCGCTTTTTATGAAAAGCTGTGGACTGCGGGATAATAGAGATGTTCCTTTTATAGGTCTGCACGGGCCATGAAATGAAGGCGCGTTTTCAAACGGGCCGGCGAGGCAAAAAAAAAGTGAACGGGGCAGTCGGGCCGGGCCGATAAAAAAAAGTATCAGGCCAGACGTCCCGATATAAAAATTTAGACGATACGGATAAAATATGAGCTTTTTACAATGAACATGACTTTCGCGAGGATAAGTATAAATGTACGTCACGAGCCAATGCTAGTTTGGCAAGATCAATACAGAAATGTAAGATGTCCAGCGTAGAGATCGGCATTGGACTGTTACATGGTGTCTGACTTCGGCTTCAATTCTTTTCAGCAGACTCGTGCCGGGCTGAGATCATGTTTGCAATTTTTTACTGGACTGGGCATAATTGGTACGGAACTGGGCATAATTGTTCTCAGAGAATTGTTCAAGCATTGTTGTCGGCAAGCAATGTGTTTTGTAAAAATGTTAACAGTGATAATAAACTTCTGTTAACTTAATCTTTGGAAATATACCTTAAGGTGTTTCTCAAATTCACTGCTCAACAATATGAAACTTGAACACATTTTGTGACTAATTTTTAACTGTAAAGGCATAAAACTGATAAACCTGACTATTGAAGGGATTTGGAATCGAATGGTGTTTTCCGTTTCTGATAAATAAATTACTTGTCGAGTTATAAGAGATTCTTGTCATGTGGCTGCAAGTGTTTCTCCTTTCTCATGCTGTCGCTTCCGGAAACTGAATCCAAAACGCTAACTTTGACAGTATTTTCTCAAAGATATATTGACTGCATAAAAAAATGGATACCGCCATTATATTACATAGTTTCTGAATAAGAACTCCTGCCAATTTTATGCGTTTCCAAAGAAAAATTCATTCAGAAATGTGTCAGAAAGTAGCTCCTTTGGATCTTAGAAAAGCCTTAATAACTGACAGAAAAATATTTTCACAAATCTACTCTTTATTATACAGCTTCAAATGCTATGATGGTTTTAACCATCCTTTTTTCTTTTATTCTAAACTGTAATAATATTTTAATGAACCTTTATTTGAATGTTGAAACGTCTAAGAACTAAGTAATCATTGAAGTTGCTACTGTGTATGTTTTGTCTTGCGCAAGAATCTTTGTTTTAAAATATACTTTAAAATTATCCCATAAATATGTAAGCTGTATTCATTAAAGGACTCTTAATTATATGTCTGGCCAGATCGTGCAGCCCCTGTTTTCATTGATTTATGTACGGGCCGTGACGGGATCGTGCTGAACTTTTAATTTTTACATCGGGCCGGGCCAAGATAGCTTCCGTTCGGGCCGGCCCGGATCCGAGCCTGGAAATTTCGAGCCGTGAAGATCTCTCTGCCTTTATTTATACTATTACACTCAATCTATATTCGTTTACTTTTACGAATTAAGACAGGTCTGTAATTTCTCTTCTTTTTTATCATCTTATTTACTTCTTGTTATAAATTTGCTGTTGAAATCCAATAAGACCATGCATTAATCATGTCATGGATTTAATATTTTAGATCGGTTTTTCCTTATTGTCGATGTATACTATACGAATATTATGGTCAATTATTTCAAATGTTAAGGGAAAACTATGATTTCTACCCACCATCCAAGGATGGTAATAGGATTTAATAATGTAATGATTGTTAAAGATTTTTTTAAAAAAAGCTATACTTGATGCATCACTGAACACATGTAAATGAGATAAATATCGCCCAAAATATCACTTGGGTGTATTTTGTACAAAAGATGAGACAGTTTGAAATTTTCAAATTCAGATTATGTAAAAATTACAATTTAATATATAATGGTATAATGCAAATGCAAATACATATATTAAACATTACGCTATCCAAATTCACATCATTATAGCCAACATGTTACTTTCAAAACTTTATTACGCATTTAATTTTAATTTTACTTTGAGGAATTCCTTGTCATTTTAAAACAAATTTCAAATATTCCAAATATTAAAAAAAAAAAAAAAAAAACTGTGGTTTAAAACATCCTCCAATAATAACATGGTTCTCCTAAATACCTATAATACTCCTTAGTGCAAAACTTTAAAAGATTAGATTGTTATGTATCTTCAGTATTTTTCCTTAATAAAGTGGTTTTCAAAAAACATAAAATTCAAAAGTAACAAGAGAAAAAATGATATTTCCGTATCCCTTACATTTACCGAATTTTAAAACTATCTATAAACCATATTCATTTTAAAACATCTTTTTCATGTAATGTTACTAATAAAGAATATAAAATTTTAATTTACAAAGAAAACAAACTTTTTAAAATTATGTATGTCTTTTAGCGACATTATGATTAAGTTTAATAGTTCTTCTTATGTGAAGCAATAAACTTAAAACGCTGGAAATCGTAGAGAAAACAGAAGTATGTGGAGATTCTTAAAACAGTCTAATAACTTTTAAAGTCTCGAGTGTGCCATTAAAGGGAGATTTAGTTGATTACACGATTATTTTTTAATTACCAAGTCAATTTTTTAATAAAGAATGCATAAACTGCTGTAGCGTTTTCTAGAATTTGAAAAAGGTTTGAAAAAGAGTTAAAGTTTGGAAATATAAAAAATAATTTTTTTATTATTGGGAGCTGTATTTTTCAAGAATATATTTTAAAAAAGAAATGAAAATTTAAAAACATTTTTGATAGCATTAAACATTACATACAAAATAAAACACTTTTTCAGAAATTCCAAAATTATGTAAAAGCTCCCTGCAATATCGAGTAGATATTACGAAAAAAATGGATTCTAAATTCCTAATAATAGCTGAGTGTAATTAAGTTCAAAATTTCAAGAAACGTGACTGCAGATATTGAATAATGTTTCCAAAAGAATTCTTTAAGGATGCCATTTCAGTAATTTATTAATAATCTCGGTAAATTGTAGTAGGGGATATTATAATACTTTCCTCAGATTACTTATCATTACTGTACTATCAGACTCGCCCAACGTTCCCGAGACAACCTTAAATACAGTTAAAATTACCTTAAATTAAACTTACAAATGAAGATAATGATGATGTTGCAGGATTGTACCGATCGATCAAAAAACGATGACTACTACATCAATTACTTAAATACACGTAACATTTCCTTAAACATGATTTTGAAACAAACCTAGTAAGGTGGCTGCCTTGGCCATCCAAATGACCTATCATGAAGACGGAGATAGTATTAACGTTCACCCTTGGCAATTACGTGAATTTGAATTGCACAATGGCAGCGGAACGCAAAAACAGACTAATAGTGTTCCTCACTATAGTGATCGCTCCGGTCTGTTTCCAGTTCATATTTCTTCACAGGAATAGTAAAAATTCTCTCGAAATATTCTGTTTCCGGAAAAATTCATCGCCGGTATTTCCTTTTTTGAAATTAGTAAAAAGATTTTTTTTTCACATACATTTAAAATTATTTGAAAACATTCGTGTTTCTTCCATACAAGTACATAAAATGACAGATTGGAGGGTTAAAGATTCAAATAGAAAGGGTTAGATAAAGAATGTCATCATTCTTGCTCGAAAGATTACTTTTTTTTAAGTGTAAAAATTTTAAAATTATTTGTACGAATTCCAATATAGTTTATCGGCAAGGCGCCATAAAATTACTATAGCCGAAATTTTAAATTTGCATTGTTTTTATGACTTGCTCAAAATTGCGGGTGAACATAGAAAATCGCAAAATTATGCCTTCACTAACAAAAACTAATAAAAGAACAAAATAACAAAGTTTTAATAATAATCTAAATTTAATCCAAATCTAATATAATCATGATGAACAAAAATCTAAAAAAAAATCAAACTCTGATTTTCAGGTTCATTACCCGGAACAAATTTTGATCGTGCTTTGGATGCGATAGATTAACCTAACCATCACCAATAGACGCAAACACGCTAAAGAAAAGAAACACGTCCATTTAACTAATATAGAAACATATTAATAATGCAGTCATTTAGAAATTGTCAGAGGTTTGTTTCATTCTGATTAGAAGTGACTGCATTTCTAAATTGAATGCTTTTTCTCACTTATGTGTCACAAAATTTCACTGCATTGTACTGGGAACTAGCCACCTAGATCAAGCCATTAAAGCCACCCATCTTAAGCCATCCAAGATCTATACTGAACTGTGTTTATGACCAATGCGTAACTATGAATCTAGTACTGTATATTGTAGGGTAATGTTTAGGAATCCTTTGAGCTAAATATTGTTATAGGATGAAGGAAAACACACTGTAAGTTCTGTAATTTAAACGAGACCTTAGAAAAACTTGACTGCTTTCTGAATAAAAATGAAAATTTTCAATTAAATGTCTTACAATTAGGATGTCATTTTCCCAAGTTAAAGTGGTTTCTTACAGAAATTTTACCATAGATGTCGGAATGTAAAAAGTAAGAAAAAGATATTACTTCCCTATTAAAAAATATTTTATTAAAGAAAGAGAGACAAAATGAGTTGGGGGTGGTCTCCGACACAGAAATGTCCTCTGTCCGAGGATTTAGAGCCAAAATGAGGTCAGTTGAATTAAGTTAAAACTGCCAAAAAAAAAAAAAAAAAAAAAACGCTTCAAGAAAAGATGCAATCTAAAATTAATCAGTTAGGCTACCAGCCATATTAAAGTTTGACTAAAACTTGTTGGTTAAACATGAAAATCGACAAGGGGGTGCCATAATTGATTACTTAATAAAATAACAAAAAAGAGTACAAATAAGCCCTCAAATTGTTTTCAGAATGTTACGTCAAACTTCTGAAAGATGTATTTACATCCTATCTTGCAGGTGGGAATATAAATTTAAGGCACTTTTTTCTTTTATCCCAAGTCGCACGGTAGCTGCCCGAAGATGTTCAGCTTAATTTTGTTGACTGCAAGAGAAAAAGTTTTGGATAATAAATGAGCGTTAGTCATGTCAATTTAAGAGCATTTTAGGAGAGATAACATTGAGCTTGGGCTAGAAATAAGATATATTTGTGAATAAAGACGTTTAAGTGATATAAAGAAAATAAATTTAGAAAATGTATTGATTTAGAATATTTTGATACCTCGATACTTGATCCTTCTTCCTATATTTAATTGAAAAGCAATTGAGATTTCATATGTAAATATACTATAATGATTTTATATGATACACACTAATTCACCATGAATCTTGATGGTATTTTTAATGGTTTAATTTAACTTCTCTGAGACATTTGAATAGTGTATAAAGTCATTTGCATAATAAGTATACGAAGACATATTATTGTTTAATCCGCCGAAAATATGGAATTGCTTATAATAGAAATGCGTGAAAAATTACAAAATATTTTGTAGTAATAGCAGAATAATTGCTTAACACAAATTATTTCTGCTAACTGTCAAAATATTCTAATTATATTTATACATTTTTACTAACAAAAATGATTGAAATAGAAAGTTTAAAGTAATCGTGAAATATTAAATCAACTTTTATTGAAAGAAAAGCATACAACAAACTTACTAGTGATACAAAATAATCTATCAAATTTAATTTGAATTTTAAATATATTTTATTTTATGTATTTTATTTTTTTAAGGTTTCTTTATATTTATGATTACAATTTCACCATTAACTTTTCTTATAAAATCCTAATTTATATTTGCAGTTTATTGATAGTGCCTTAAATTAAGCGATTCCGTAGGACTTATTCGGAATACTAAATTATGATTATAAATCTAATATTTATGACATTTTTAGGGTTCCGTACTAAAAAAGTAAAAACGAAACCATTATAAGATCACTCCTGTGTCTGTCTGTCTGCCTGTCACAAGCATTGTACTCGTAAACTATGGAACGTGGAAAGTTCAAATTGGGGGAAATAATAAAGACTATTGACCCGAATATTTTCATATTATTAAACATTGACAAATACATTGACAAATACATTGACAAAAACATTGACAAATTTAGGGAAAATGTAGAGGGGCTAATTACATTACTTGAAAAAAAAAATCTTTTCTTTCTATATTGTATGGGGTATCATGTGAAAGCTTTCGTAACGGTGAACTCAAAAATACATTTCTTTTAATTTCAGATATTATAGTTTCAGAGATATTGTCGAAAACGTAGAGGACAAATATGTCCCTCTCCATCTATTTCCGAATCTACTGCAACTAAAAATAAGAAAAAATTAGAGGTAGTAGACGTTAACGTAAACCTTGCAGGAAAATTATAGCGATCACTCTGGGTCACATAGTCTTTGAGAAAAGCGTATTTTTACGGTACACACAAATTTCTATTTCCAGGCATTCAGCCAAGGTGTTGAGGAGCGCTGGAAGTACTTATCGCAGTAAAAGTATGAAAGCATTGTTGATACTGATTTTCGAAAAGAATAGTTGGTAATTAGCCGAGATATTAACTCTTAAATATATGTACGGTTTGGACGTACATAATGACAGGGGCGGTGTACTCTATGTACCATTAACCTTTAAAGCCCAGATAACAACTTTTAATGATATATTCGTGTAGTGCAATGTCGAGTAGCAGTATTAAAGCAATAAACGTCAAATTGTTAAAAACAGACTAATTTAAGGAGCCTTGTGCCTTTTAAATGCGTGAAAAATAAACGAAAAACTACAAAGTTTGAATTAGTCTATCTACAAAACATTTTTATGTATAAACATGAAATTTTGGATAATGATTAAACGGGTTGTGCTTTGTAATATGCTACCATTAGAAATTTATTAGCTATTTACAGAATTTGTGTATTGTTGAAACTCAAAATATCTCTTTTTTTAATCCATGAGTCATTGCGCGTATATCTCGAGAAAGCCATGAAATTTGGGAAAGGTACTAAACAAATATGTGTGTTTAAAATGATCTCCTTTTATCTATTTACGACGGTAATATTTTTAGTTACAACTATTTTTATTCTATAAAAAAGTATTTTTTTTTTCAATTTGTTTTATATACTATGTATTTAATGAAATAATTTTGAAATAAGAGTAGAACGTCGTTTTAGACACACATATTTGTTTAGTATCTTTACCCAATTTCCTGACAATCCCTACATACTTTCTTAAGATATCATGTGTGCAATGACTTATCTCTCTATTCTAAAAAAAAGTAACTACCGCTGTCACCGCCGCCGCCCCCGGTTTTGAATTTTTTTGTGACCGGAGGTCTTTCTTCGTTAATATTAAGAAAAATAATGCATACAAAAATAAGAAAATCGGTAGTGTTATACAGAAATGTCTGATAAACACGCTGATGCAGACAGTTTTGAAATCGAATAATTATTTTAAGATATATTTAATGCTAAAGTTGGACAAAACCATTCCACTATAAAAAAAATTACAGGAGCAAAAACTATTAATGGGAATTTAATCATTTTTAGATCATTTTATACGTTTGAAGTTCCCGGTGTGCAGGCTGTATTTCTTTTTTTAATTTGACTCATTTTTTGAGGTTTTATTTCTATTTTAAATTCAAATTTTCAGCATTTTTAGAGATATTTTTTACATATTTTCGAAAGTGATATTAAATTAAACTGTTGCCAACTGTATAAATAGCGCAAATAATAATGTTTGCTTCAAAAATAAAAATATTTATACGTGTAAATAAATTAAAAATTTATTTACACGTGACTATTATAAACAGAAAAAAACATTTGGAATTAGAATTAAATAATTATATACAAAAATCAGGAACTTATTAAAAATTACGTCATAAAAACTATATTTACACGTGAATTTTAAGAGAGAAAGGAAATTGTAAAATAATAAATTCATTAATATGCGTTAGAAGTCTTAAATAGGAGAAATTATGTCATATTTACGTCACATTACAGTTATTACATAAAATGAACACAAAGTAATATTGCAAAACAGTTTAAATTTAGAAATTGCGCTAGACATTTATTTGATATTTTGAGAGGATACTTTTCAACTATTTTTGTTAGGAAAGCGCAAATAATATTTAATTTATAACAAAAGTATTTTCACGTGAATATTAAAAAGAGAAAGAATAGTTTGGTCAAAATTACGTCAGATTAAAAACGATTAATTTAAAATGTCTTATTTAAAAGAACTTTCTTTTCGCTTTGTTAAAAAATACCGGGAGACAAAGACTCTGTTTACTTAATTTCTTTTTTTATAACGCCGCTCTCTTATTATAAACTAATTACTCTTAACTAAGGAAGAATGCATAACTATAATATTACTTATATTTTATTATATACATTATTTACAGCAGCTGCTAAGCGCAGCTCTCAGAACAAAACACATCTTACAACTGCGTGGAATATTCTGGTAACATGCGATACCTTACAAACAGATTGTGTAGTGCTGCCATCTATTAACGCAGATCTCAACTATTTGATTGAGATATGACACCCCTCCCTTCATAGTTGAAACGAACTACAGGCAATCTTGTTCTATGACTTCTTCGAGCTGGAGCACTTTTCTTACAGTCCTCGTCATTGTTTTTAGTCAAATTGTCTTTTACAGTTTTATCTGTCGTAACATCATTTTTACTACTCACAACTGTACCTGTCACAATATCACACGAAGGCTGAGATTGGCTTGGTTCTATAGTATTGTCATTATTCAGCTGTTCTTTTATTTTTCCATTAATTCCAGAAAAACGGTTTTGGTTAACCCTTTCATACCTATCATAATTACTGTAATATTTACCACTATGTCCAATATTTTCAACTTTGTCTGAGATTGGTTTATCGTTTCGATTTATCTCTACAACTCTCTCTGGTATTTCATAACTTATCTCTTTATTTCGCCTCAACTGATCAACGTGACGCTTACACATTACTCCGTCACATCTATTTACTAAAACCCATCTACTCCCCAATAATTTCATAATTTTTTCTTTTACCCATTTCTCCCCTTTTCCAAAGATTTTAACAAAAACTAAATTATGAAGCTTATACTTGTGAAGGGGTTGCTGTATTTTAGGTTTTGATGGTAATAACAAGTGAAGGGCTGTTCGAACTGCCCTTCTAAACATTAATTCAGCAGGAGTTTTACCAGTCACCGAATGAGGGTGGAATGATTTTCTAACAAAAATCGTGAAATTGACAATGTTATGTCACTTTTATCTAGCTTTTTAAGGCAATATTTACAGTTTTCACATCTTTCCGCTTGTCCGTTCGAAGACGGATGATAAGGTGGAACAGGCGTATGCTTAATTCCATTATTTTTAAGAAATTCCTCAAATTCATCACTTGTGAACGCGGGACCATTATCACTGACCAATTCAACAGGTAATCCAAATGTGGCAAAAATTCTTCTTAATACCTTAATTGTAGTTTTACTATCAGACCTCCAACCATTTAGTATAAGAATCGACTACTATTAAAAACATTTTACCTTCAAAAGGACCGGCATGATCGATATGGATCCTTTCCCAGGGCAGTTCAGATTTCCATTTCAAGGGTTCCAATTTGGGATAATCCCTCGCAAACATCTGACATCTATTACAAAAATTTACCATTTGTTCAAATTCTTTATCCACATTTGACCACCAAACTACCCCCCCCCCCTAGCTTTCGCTTTCATGCTTGATATACCCTGATGAACGGAATGTAGTAATTTTAATATATATTCACGGCCTTCCTCTGGAATGATCACTCTATGTCCCCACAATAGACAATTTTCTAGGCAGGAAATTTCCTCCCTTCTACGAAAATATGGTTGATATTCTTCTTGTTTGATCTTTCGCGGCCACCCATGTAACACCCACTCTAAAATTTGTTTAGTTACAGGATTTTCAGTTGTCCACTTTGCAATAGTTTTAGAAGTAATAGGCCAATTATCATTATTTGAAACAAACATTATTTCCGCAGGGTTACTCACTATATTTACAGTTTCTGGGAGAGGTAATCTACTTAATGCGTCAGCATTTTTATTATTTTTACCCTCGTGATACTCAATAGTATAATCAAAACCAGCTAACATTAACGACCATCTCAGCATTCTAGGTGATAATGTATCAGGTACCTTTTTAACAGGATCAAATAATTTAATTAAAGGTTTATGATCTGTTATAATTTTAAAATGTTTTCCAGCTAAATATTGGTGAAATTTAGTGACACCAAACATTACAGATAAAGCTTCTTTATCAATCATAGCATAATTCCTTTCAGTTTTATTTAAAGTTCTCGAAGTATAAGCAATAGGTTTCTCTTTACCCTCAACAATGTGGCTTAAAACTGACCCTATCCAGCAGGACGGTCGTTCTGCCAAGACAAGCTATAAAAAAATTCTAATGCCGCCAAACAAACAAACGCCAAGAAACAAAAGCCAGAATAGCGTAACTGCTTATTATACTGAACACAACTTGTCCATGTTAAATCGGCCAAACGTGGCATTTTAAAAATTCTGATATTTAAGAAAGCAAGTATCGCAGAGAAATAAAATTAGGACTAGAAGAATCTACTGAAGAAAAGCTTCAATTTGAAACCAAACTCGTCTCTATAAAATAATTATAAACAGAGATACAGGATTTTTTAAAAACGTCGAGGTACTGAAAATGATCAAAAAATCCTTCGTCAAACATATACTAATTCAATTAAGCTACAGACTTAAATAATCGACAGAAAAAAATATGGAATGCATTTTCGGACTGGTAATTACTCAATCTTCGTGCTTTTATACAATTTAGTTAAAAAAAATAAAATTTCTATCCTTAATATGCAAAAAACTGTTAATTCATTCTAAAATTATCAAATTGTGCCAAACAGTGATAAATCCACCAACGAGCGCGTACTATCCACATTATAATAGCACAAATCCACTTCAACTTCAATCTGGTAGATGAATATTTTCCATCAAGATTATTTTTTCGAATAAAACTGCATAAAAGTTAATTTTTAGAAAGATTTTTAAAATAAAAATGATTTTATAGAGAAAGGGTACCTTTTAAGAAGTATGCATTCAAAGTTATCGGCATTTTAGGTTTCATTCCTAATGTAAACAAAACTTTTGAAAATGAATTGAGCTGAATATGAAAAGGTTTTCAGGTAAAAAAAAACAAACAAACACAGAGGTCATATACGCATATTGGCGCGATTTGTTTCTGACGCCAATGTCATATACCCAACGGGTACTTAAATGGCGCCAAAGTGTCGTTATTTTGCTTGATATGGTAACCCGGATGTTGTTGTTTATTATGTTGATGTTTTCGCCAAATTGGCGTCGGAAAAAAATCGCGACAATATGGGGCGTATATGACATCTGTGCCAAATCTCCCTATTATTGAACTTATTTCAACATATGAGCAAACGGCGGCAAAGACGATGTCTCAGACGCATTGGTGTATCCTTTTAGTGCCAAAATGGCAATTTTATTCCATAGCAACCCAGAAATTTTGATGATATTATCCTTCATATGACAATCCAATAGAAGATATTGCGTGTGTTTTACATTAAATCAAACTTTGTGCATTTTATAATAAAATAATTTGTGTGTGTTTCTAATAAAAGTTTTGGCACCGATGTCATATACGCCCCATAATGGCGCGATCTTTTTCTGACGCCAATGTCATGTACGCAACGGGAACTCAATTGGCGCCAAAGTGTCGTTATTTTTCTTGATATGTTAACCCCGACGTTATTGTTTATGCTGTTGATGTTTTCGCCAAATTGGTGTCAGAAAACAATCGCGCCAATATGACATCTGTGCCATAGTTTTGTGTATTTTATAATAAAATTGTGCTTTTATACCAAATAAACAGTTTCTTAATAAATAAAACCAACATGCTATTTTCGCCAGCTAGGTCTAACAGGTAAGAGGTAACAGGTAAAAAAGCTGAAGAATATGAATTTGGGACTACTACACACACAAAACCGGGAAATAAACCATTGAGCACCAATTAAGTTAAAAATGAAACAAGATTAATAAGGATACAGGAAAAAAAAATTACCAAATTAAAATCCATACTCTCATAGCATTAAGTATAACAAATACACTCAGTATGCATTTTATTCACATTAAAGATAGTATACCATTAGAAATTAATATGATATTGTCCTTAGTAGGCCAAAAATTAAATATTATTTAATCGTTAACTTTATTAAATATTAATGAATATGAATATACACACACACACACATACATGTATATATATGTATATATGTATGTATATATAAGCTGCGTTGGCGTTAATACGTAAGTACCCCCCAAAAATGTATTGCGCCAACCACGGTGCGTTTGAGATAGCTGTGCTCAAACGAACATGAAGCATAAATGCCTACGAGAGTTAAGCGGTTTTCTCAAGAAAGATGAAATACATAACAACGAAAAAGCTACACAATGCTGACATGATCCGAAGAAGTTCTTGGTACTTTTATGTTAGCCAGGTTCAAAACTCGAAAATGGTATTTTTTTACCTCGTCAGTAGCAGTTTTTATTTTTTGCGTGGTAAATTAAAAACAATGCTTTGATAATGAAATTGGCATTTTTTTTTTATAATTAGCCCCGGGTACGGTATGCTATTTCTTTCTCCCAGCTTATTTTGTGTCCAAAAAATAACGTTATCTTACAGAAGCTAGACGTAAAACAAAGCATTACGATTAAATACTCTTTAGCAATTTTTTAAACTTGTAAGCATCGCACATTTTCAATTTTTATACCGTCGTATTGGAAAAAAAAGTTCTTTTAAATGCATTTTGTTTGAAAACTGTATCTCCATTTATTTTTGAAAGATTAATTTTTTTGTAATTTTTGGAGCCATTTGCTTAATATTGGCAACGGAAGTACTTCATTTCTGTAGAAAGTAAAGGAAAAATAGTTTTAAAATCGTAATTATATATTTTTGTTGCCATTTTCTCGTAACAACCAAAATAAAATGTAATTAAAATACGTGCTAGAAAAAAATATAAACGAATGATTTCTGTTAAAACAATGGAGCTATTATATACTATATTTAATTGTAAGTATCTATGAATCATTAGAAAGCCGTTATTATTTTTTTTTCGATTTTCTTGAATGACGGAATCTTTTTGCAGCATTTGTGCATTGTTTCGCGATAGTGATGTGTTATGCATGCTTTACTGTAGATGTTTAAGAGAAGATCGTAAAAGTGGAATTCTTAAGCGGATGCGAATGACGTCATTTTACATAAAATAAAACGTGTGCTTTAAGTCTTAAAATTGAAATATGTTTTGTACTGCAGTAGAGTCCCGCTTAACCGAGTTATTTTCTTCTGATGGACTGGTGGCTTCTATTATTATGAAACAGCCATTATAAATGAAGTGTTAGGTGAAGATGAAAGAGCAGCCGTAAAACAAAATATGGCCATACCCCCCTCCCCATTTTGACCAGAAAATCAGAATTCTAACTTTTTACGACTGCACTTTCATCTTCACCTAACACTTCATTTATAATGGCTGTTTCATAATAATAGAAGTCATCAGCCCATCAGAAGAAAATGCAGTAATGGAAATGCCGGGGCGACACTAAATTCTGAAAAAGCAGAATTCCTGTTCTCTAGTTTTTTTCTTTTCTTTTCCTTTTTTTTTTTCATTAAATAATGAAAGGCATGTATCTTAAACGTTTGTATTTTAAATTAAAGTTTTAATGTTATGCATTTTATATAAAATAAGTGAAAGGATTAAAGTTTAAGTAAAATTAAGGCAATACGAATGCATGAGAAGGAAACAATAATACGCGATTTATCACCTGCACCCGCTAACATAAAAGTAACGAGTTCATGATTTCTCTACCAGAATCTTCTTACTTGGCGAAGGATTGAGATAGTTAATTAAATTATGAATAAAAGTAACATGATGTAATGCTTAGCATACATTTAACGGGGATCAAACTGCTAGACAGAGGCGAAAATAATCTATTAAATTCGAAATTGAAAAGAATAGAAAAGAAAAGAATTTCCTAAAATTGAAATTTCTGTGATACCGTTCGGAATAGAAACCGACAATTTGGCACATAGTGGCTATTTTAAATACTCGATAAGAATAATTTCTAAAAAATGTAGAAATTAAAAGTTCGAAACGACATAAAAGCGTTCTATGAACGTTCTAAATTATGATTTATTTGCAATTGTTAGTCTGCAACAATGGCTGAATATGCAAATTGTTAGAAACATGAAATTTGACGTGCTTTTTATTTATAAGGCGTAAATGATCTCACAGAAAAGTTCCTAAAATATTCGAAATTTGAATGGATGCAGGCGTAAAAAAAAAAAGTTCTAAAATTGCGATTTCTGTAATATCGTTCGGGATAGTGGTCTGAATTTCGGCATGGCGATTTGTTTAAACATGTAAATGCACGCTAAGAACTGTTAGTAAAAAATCGAAATGTTAAGAGGTGAACCGAGCGGAAAAAGTTTTAAGAACGGTTTGCATTATGATTTTAATGAGACTGTTTGGGCTAGGAACATAAAATTTGACACAGATGTCATTTTCTAAGCCGTAAATGCTTTGCGTTTCCTAATATATTAGAAATTTATAAGTGTACAAGAGCAAAAAAATTCTTGTATTTTTGAATCTGTGACACTGTTCGGGATAGAATCCTTAAACCTGGCATGGTGGTCACTTACAAGATGTAAATGCTCATTAAAAACTGTTTCAAAATAAATCGAATTTTAAAAGGTTGAAATGAGTGGAAAGCTTTTTAAAATCTTTCTAAATTCCGGTTTGAATGGAATTGCTAGAGCGTGAACTTGAAATTTAACATGATTACGACTACTAAAACGAAAATACTCGTCCTAAGCAATTTCTAAAAAATTCGAAATTTAAGAGGTTGCAAGAGCAAAAGTCATTCATAAATTAAGATTTCTATGAAACTGTTGAGGGGAGAAACTTAAAATTTGACATGGTGATTACTTTTAAGATGTTAGTGCTCGCTAAATGCTATTTCTAAAAAAAATCGAAATTTAAAAGGGTGAAACGAGTAAAAAAGCTTTCTAAAAATGTTCTAAATTATGATTTATTTGGAATTCTTAGCCTTAAGGAAATCGAAATTTGACATAGTTGTAACGTTTAAGGCGTAAATATTCACCATGAACAGTTCTTAAACAAGTGGGTAAGTAAGATCACAGATCGCACAGAGGGTTTCGTTTAATATTCCATTCAAAACACTTTATCTTTTTGTAAAATCTATTACTTCCACATTTCGCAACCAGGGGGCGCACTCGATTCTAAACAAACATCTATCCGAACGAAATCCCGTTTTACATACTATCCGCAGATATATTAGTGGAGGGGATTGGGCCCATAGCACCTGAGATCAGTAGGCGCACCTGGCGGTAAAAAATGGAACTAAAATATGTAAGGCTATGGTGCACAATATGAAAGAAGGGTCAAAGGGGTGTCGGCAAAAGTTGGAAAATTTCCCCCCTGGTTAAAAGTGCGCATGTTAGACAAATTACTTAAAATACACAAGCTAGAGCCCGGAGAGGTAAATAATATAAGACTTTTTGAAGATTTTATGATTTGTCGTGTGGTCTGAGGTATTCAGCTATACGTATGCAAAATTTCATGTCTCCAACTTAATTAGGGACTCTCTTAGAAAGAATTGTTTCAAATACATATGTGGTAGCTCAAAGGGTTAAACGTAAGACATTTTCAAGATTTTATGATTTGTCGCTTGGCCTCAGGTGTTCTGCTATAAGTATGCAAAATTTAAAATCTCCAATTTAATTAGGGGCTCAGTTAGAAAGAATTGCTTAAAATACACGAGCTGGAGTTGAAAGGGCTAAACATAAAACTTTTTCAAAATTTATTATTTGACGTGTAATCTGGGATGTTGAGCTATAAGTATGCAAAATTTCACGCCTCCAACCTAAATAGGGGCTCACTTAGAAAGAATTGTTTAAAATACACATGTGCCCAAAGGGTTAAACGTACGACATTTTCAAAATTTTATGATTTGTCGTTTGATGTGAGGTGTTCAGCTATAAGAATGTAAAATTTCACGCTTCCAACTTAATTAGAGGCTCACTTAGAAATAATTGTTTAAAATACACATGCAGGAGCCCAAAGGGTTAAATGTACGACTTTTTCAAAATTTTATCATTTGTCGTATGATGTGTGGTGTTCAGCTATAAGTATGCAGAATTTCACGCCTCCAAACTAATTAGGAGCTCACCTTAGAAAGAATTGTTTAAAATACACATGCGGGACCCCAAAGGGTTAAATGTACGACTTTTTCAAAATTTTATCACTTGTTGTTTGATGTGAGGTGTCCAGCTATAAGTATGCAAAATTTCACGCCTCCAACATAATTAGGGGCTCACTTAGAAAGAATTGTTTAAAATACACATGTGGGAGCCCAAAGGGTTAAATGTACGACTTTTTCAAAATTTTATGATTTGTCGTATGATGTGAGGTGTTCAGCTATAAGTACCGAAAATTTCATGTCTCCAACATAATTAGGGGCTCACTTAGAAAGAATTGTTTAAAATACACATGTAGGAGCCCAAAGGGTTAAATCCAAAATTTTATCACTTGTTGTTTGATGTGAGGTGTCCAGCTATAAGTACCCGAAATTTCATGTCTCTAAGATAATTAGGGGCTCACTTAGAAAGAATTGTTTAAAATACACATGTGAGTGTTACCGACATATATTCTTCTGCGAGTTAAACCGATTAATTAAATAATAATTAATATTTCAGCTTGTAATTAAGATAGGACTTAGAAATAGGTATCAATAAAATCAGCGAGAAATTTGACATCGGGATGCCATAAAATTTAATCAAAAAATTTAATATTTAAAAAGTTAAAATTCCGTATTAAAATATGCTATTAAGAAAAACCGCAGCGTCGTCATGTCTACCTGCTTTGAAATCTTTTGAATTGAAATCTTTTTTCTTTGTCTTTCCAATTAAAGAAAATAAATTTTTATCGATCGATTTTTAGTGGATATTTTAACTTATACACATCGCAGAAATGGGAACTTTATACCAAAGGAAAGTAGATTCTTTTCTGCGTCTGTCTATTCCATTTACAAATTTCTGGGACCAATATTTTCTGATATGCGATTTCGATTTATAATGCCCACTTCATTTTTCGGCTTAATTTCCTCCGTGGTAACCATGCATCGGCTGATTTTACTGGCAACCCTTAGGAGAAACACGGATGATTTGGAGAAAGTTCATTTGAATCTGCGTTAAAAAGGTGGATTAGTTAATTTTAGAAGTTAATTAGCCCGTAATTCAGTTAATTACCAGCTTTTTCAAAATTTTATGATTTGTTGTTTAATGGGATGTGTTCAGCTATAAGTACCCAAAATTTCAAATCTCTAACATGTATAATTTCTGAGAACGGGCTCTGTGACGGACAGACGGACAGACAAAGGAGTGAGACGAATAGGGTTTCGTCAGATGAACGAAACCCTAAAAATCGAAATTTTTAACGGCGCAGGAGCAAAAAAGTTCTAAAATTGGGTTTATCTTGATATCCTTAAGATTGAAACCTGAATTTTGGCAAGCTGTTAATTTTAAGATCTAAGCGCTCGTTAACCCTCTCGATCCGCAGCCTGAGCTATGCTCGGGCATGCATTTTCCAGTCAAATTAATACTATTTGGTTATTCCCACTAGTTATCTTTTAAAGAAAACTTTGTCTGATTTAATCAGAACATTTTCCCCGATTACGATAGTCAAAAATTTCTGCTTTAAAGAGCCGGTGATAAACGATTAAAAATTTTGTAAAAGACGCTCATCGCGAAGAATTACTTACACAGCGAGAGTGTTAAGAACTGTTTCGAAAAATGAAGTCTATCTTTAAAGAGATTAAACAAGCAGAAAACGTTCTAAATAACGATTTAAATAGAATTGTCAAAGCACGACCTTGAAATTTTACATGGTTGTAACTTTTGAAATATTAACGCTCTCAGAAATAATTTCCTAATAAGTTCAAAGTTTAAAAGGGTTAAAAAACAAAAAAAAAATTCTAAAATTCCAATTTTTGTGATACCGTTCGGAGTAGAAGCCTGAATTTGGCATACTAATTATCTAAAATATGTAAAGGTTCATTAAGAATCGTTTCTAAAAATATCTGCACTGTTTTGTATGTCGTCCTTCATTCTCGGATTAGCCGTAGATATTTGCAAAGCTAAAACAATTTGAAAAAATTCTAAATATCTAACAATAAACAAATATCTAACTAAAAGACCAACTATTATGTCTATATGTTATTCCGACTTTATCATTTTTTTTACAAAATTTTCATTCTTCATAAAAATTAAAATACCATATAAATTGAAGAAGATTGATACTTTGAGAATACAAGTTAGCTTTCATTGCTTTTAAATCCTTAATTACTCTAAGAAATGAATGATATGTAAACAAAATGTACACACATTGGCTTTCCTTTCTACTTACAAAGGTTCTAATAAAACTCATTTTAATATAAGTGAGTAGATTATTTAAATTATATATAATTTGTTTAAAAAAAAATGAAATGATATCTACTAAAAACCAACTTTTCAAAAGTAAAAAAAAAAAACCAAGCTTAAAAAAAAAAAAAAAAAAAAAAAAAAAAAAAAAAAAAAAAAAAAAAAAAAGATGAAACTTGTGGCTAAAAAATGGTATGATATCATATTTCCAAGCTTATATTATGGTACTTTTTTAACATTTTCCACTAAAAAATTTTCAATTTATAAGTCGAGTGACTTCGTATATGTTGATAGAAATCCTTTTCTCCTGTACTAAATACATCATAACGTGTTTCTGAAAACTCAAATGTTTTAAAATTATGCATCATGGGCTTGGCGGCCATCCTTCCATATTTTACACAAATTTCTATGTACCCTAATCCGTAGTTAAAATCCGAAATTCAAAATTGTTACTTAAGCAGACATTATAAGCTTTTCCGTTACGGACTTGTATTCGGAGAACTTTGAGTTTTAAAATAATAGTGACCTAACTAAAGGATTCATCTTATGATTTATTTCATAAAATAATTAATCATTTAAAGGCAATACAAAAATATTTCTTTTCTCAAAATATTAGTCTTTTTCAATTTATCAGCTGTTTGCAGTTGAAAACCAAAGTTCGACATTGTTACCAAAGCACACATTTTATGCTTTTCCTTCACGGAATTGTGTGCTTAGAAATTTGTGTGTTAAGGTAATGGTGACATATCTTCGCTATTCCTCGTATGATTACTTTTTTAGGGTAATTAATCATTTAAAAGCAGTAACAATGAACTTTTTTTCCCTCAAAATAAGTCTTTTTAAATTTATTTGCCCGTAGTTAAAATTAGAAGTTCTAAATCGTTATTAATGCAAAGTTATTACCCTTTACATACTTGAGTTCTTAGAAATTTGTGTAAAATATGGAAAGATGGCCGCCAAGCCCATGATGCATAATTTTAAAACATTTGGATTTTCAGAAACACGTTATGATGTATTTAGTACAGGAGAAAAGGATTTCTATCAACATATACGAAGTCACTCGACTTACAAATTGTAAATTTTTTAGTGGAAAATGTTAAAAAAGTACCATAATATAAGCTTGGAAATATGATATCATACCATTTTTTAGCCACAAGTTTCATCTTTTTTTTATTTATTTATTTTTTTTTTTTTTTACTTTTGAAAAGTTGGTTTTTAGTAGATACCATATTCAGAAGCATCACAGTTTAAAACTATATCTTTGTTTACATCATATAATTCTAAAACAGGAGATGTAGTTAATAATTTTTTTTACTTTTTGAAACGCTTTTTCATGCTTTTCTGACCATGTCCAGTTTACATTATTATCCAATAATCTATGTAAGGGTTCTAAGACATCTGAAATATTAGGCAGGAAGTTTCTATAATAAGAAATTAAGCCTAAATATGAACGCAATTGTGATACATTATTTGGAATAGGAGCATTCAAAATAGCATTAACTTTTTCTGGAATAGGTCTAATTCATTCCTGAGATATTTTATGACCTAAATAAGAAACTTCCGAAACCATAAATTTTAACTTTTCCTTATTTAATCTTATACCATGCTCAGAAAAGCATTTCAGAACATTTTTAACTCTTCCAGAATGTTCTGCTTCATTACTAGCATTAATAATTACATCATCTAAAAATACACCAACATATTCAAATTTTTTTTAAATAAGTTCAATTTTTCTTTGAAACATACCAGGAGCACATTTTACCCCAAATGCTAATCGTAACACATTAAACAAACCTTTATGAGTATTTATAGTCAAAATTTTGCTACTTTCTTTATCTTCAGGTTGTTGTAAATAAGCATCTTTTAAATCAAAAACAGTAAAAAATTTACCACCTGATAATTTAGAAAATAATTCTTCCATTCTAGGAAGAGGATAATTGTCATTTTCAGTATTAGAATTAACTGTTGCTCTATAATCACCACATATTTTAACAGAACCATTAGGCTTAGGAACAATTACTATAGGACTAGCCCATTCTGAATGATCAACAGGTTTTAAAATACCCTCATAGTTAATCGTTCCAATTCAACCTCAGTAGCTTTCCTTAAAGCAAAAGGAACAGGTCGAGACTTAAGAAAAACTGGTTTTGCATCTTTTTTCAATTTTATTGACGCGGGAGGACCCTTGGTTGTCTCGATCCTGTCAGCAAAAACAGTAGGAAAATTTCTAATTAAATCATCTTTCGAAATGCTTTTAATCATATTTACATTAGGCCAAAATAATTTTGATGCTTTTAACCAAGTTTTTCCGATTAGACTCGGACCCTCCTCTTTAATAACTAAAATTCTTAAATCAGGTATACAATATTCATTAACAACAGCATTTACTTTTAATTCCCCCAAAACAGTTAAAGAATCTTTAGTATAAGTTTGTAGCCTAATATTAGATTTAATTAAAGGCAGCTTACCTGAGAACAATTTATGAGCAACACTTTTACTTACAATCGTATAAGCCGCACCACTATCGATTTCAAATTGTATATTTACACCATTTATTTTAACAGATTTTATCCATTACACGTTATTAGAGTTGTTGTCCATGAAATTTAAACAAAATTCTTCCTGAACAGTTTTAATTTTTCTGTTCTTATAAGGTTTCTCACTTTTCATTCCAAATTTTCTGTTGCGACAACAAATTTTTAAATGCCCCAATCGATGGCGGAAATGACATTCTGCAGATTTAAAAGGACATGCTTTTGGATTGTGATTTTTAGAACATCTGTAACACGGTTTCTCAGGCACGAATTTATCTTCTTCAGGCTTAGGTGCATGAGCATACTTCTGCACTTTCGATTTCTCTCCTATCGAAACACGCACTTGATTGACAGTTGTATTATCTCCGATGTGTAGGGATTTCACTCCAGCCTCAGCTATCTCAAATGACTCAGCTATTTCCACCGCTGTTTTGAACGTTAAATCTTTAGAATCCAGTAATTTTTGCTGTATCTTTTCATCTTGGATGCCAAACGCCAACTGATCATGCAGGTGGTCATTAAGCGTATTTCCGAAGTTGCAATGTTCGGATAAACGACGTAAATCTCGTACGAACTCGGCTATGTTCTCACCTTGCTTCCTTAGTCGTTTTTGGAACTTAAATCGTTCGACAGTTTCACTAGGGCGTGGTGAAAAATGACCCTTAGCTTTCTTTAAAAGATCCTCGTACCTGATTTCTTTCAGCGTATTTGGAACAATAATGTATCGTAAAATAGCAAATGTTTTTGTTCCAACCGAACTTAGTAAAATATTCTTTTTCATTTCATCATTCTTGATGCCGTTCGCTGAGAAATATAAATCCATTTTCTCGACGTAAATAGTCCAAGGAACATTTGCATTATATTCTTCCAAGCGCCCCAGGGTAATTATTTCTTTCTCGGTCATTTTCCGTGCCACTTTTTCTTTTTCTCTTTCAAAAAAGATTTTTTTTTTTCACTGCTTTTTAGTTTGGGTTAAATCCCATTTTCATCGCCACTTTTATAACGCCGCTCTCTTATTATAAACTAATTACTCTTAACTAAGGAAGAATGCATAACTATAATATTACTTATAGTTTATTATATACATTATTTACAGCAGCTGCTAAGCGCAGCTCTCAGAACAAAACACATCTTACAACTGCGTGGAATATTCTGGTAACATGCGATATCTTACAAACAGATTGTGTAGTGCTGCCATCTATTAACGGAGATCTCAACTATTTGATTGAGATGTGACACATTTATATTAGCTTATTTTGAAATGTTTAACTTATTTTAGTTAATCAAAGTCGAAAAAAGCGATTGTATCGTTGGTACTACTTAGTTAGCCCGTCGACCACAAATCATTCGCCAAACTATAAGATTAAATGCCAATAATGGTTGATCGTAAATGTTACATTAACTTTAAGCAAGTTACACGTGTCTACGTCATCAAGTTATTTTTATTTCGACGATTTATTTGTATTTTTATTAATGTTGCACTAATTTATTTGTTCTTTCGTTATTTAAAATAAAAATTATGTGAATTTGTATAATTTGGCGAATGGTTTGACGATTCATATAATTTCACGAAATTGGTCGACGGGATAATCAAGTAGTACCGCAACGGATTTCGCTTTGAAATTCCTCTCTAGTAAAGTAAAAAAAAAAAAAAGAGCTATTTTGATTTCAACAATACACAGATTCTGTAAAAGTCTAATTTCTTGTGGTAGCATATTACAAAGCACAATCTGTTTAATTAATAGTCAAATTTTTCTGTTTTTGAATTTTAAAATTTTGAATCTGTTTTGAAATTTTGAATCTGTGAACCCACTCTCCCATAAAATCGCAGTCGTTAGAACTATAATCCACAGAACTAAAAGTTATTGTAATACTGATGCAGCCTTCCAATTTGAAAAAAAAAAAAATAGAAGATATTTAGTGATTTAATTCAAAATGGCTATCCTTTAAGATGGTTAAAAAGGATTTTTTCTGAGCATCGCGTGTCATCCTCTGTAATTTGTAAGGCTCCCGCTATTTACATATCTCTACCATACAACAAATATCTTTCTGAAAAAATTTCTAGCCTTTTGAAGTCTCATAATATCTGTACATCATTCAAGACACAAAATGTTTTGAAAAATTTACTTTGCAAATCTAAACCAAAAATTGCCTCCTTACTAAGAATCGGTTCAATTTACAGTATCCCATGTAAAGATTGCGACTCGGTATATATCGGCGAAACTGCTCGTACTTGCGCCATTCACCTTGACGAGCATAAAAGTGCCTACAAATCTGGAAGTCTATAGTCCAAAATTGTACAGCATTCTTTAGATACCGACCATATCCCAGATTTCGAAAATATGAAAGTTATCAGATCCGGTTACAATAATATTAAAAGTAGGGTTTTTCTGGAAGGTGTGTTCACTCGTAAGCAAACGTCGCCGATAAATGAATCATGTGCACTTCCTCCTGAATACTCAGCATTGTTTTGAAATTTTTATACTTTATTTAATTTTAAGTGCTAGTAATTTTTAACTGTAAACGTGATATATAGTCTTCTGTCATTTAATGTTATTTATTGCATTGATGAGGGGCAAAAATTTTGCTCGAAATATTTGCTTTTTAATTGTATTAAATGTATTTATGTAATTTTTACTTGTATGTCTGATGAATTGTAATATATTTTGAACAATATTTGTTTATTAAATTTTCGAATTTCTTGTAATAATTGTTTTCTTAATTTTTTGCGTAATTATAATTTTTTTTAAACTTTAATAAGTAAACAACTTATAATA
This sequence comes from Maratus speciosus, assembly GCA_963932465.1. Taxonomy (NCBI): domain Eukaryota; kingdom Metazoa; phylum Arthropoda; class Arachnida; order Araneae; family Salticidae; genus Maratus; species Maratus speciosus. Next base: position 14,516,853 of record OZ010786.1, read on the forward strand.
ATTATCTGGGGGAAAAAAAGATCATTTGACCCTTTTCGGTAGGAATATGTATAAAAAAATATCGGTGGGTTTAGTGTTAAACATTCATTTAAGAAAATTCAAAAATGTGATTTATCTTTCGATAAATTATTGAAAATCCAATTTTACTGAGGAAAACCGCTGCCATCAAAATACTGCACTAAGGTAACGACTGCAATAGATAGTATTTCTAATGAACGCTACCTAAAAAATGTCCCATTTTTTTATGGCAGAGTCTTCCAAAGTTATGATATTTTCAATTTTATGGACCTTTAGTGTTTTCCGCCACTAAAAAGGACAGCCCTGTTTAATTTTACTGCCAGAAATCATTGGAAGATCAAAAATTCAAAGTGTCATAACTTGATAGGCTTAGATTGTAAATGGGACATTTTTCTAAATATGAGTTCTGGAAAATGAAAGCTGAATAAAATATTTCATATGTATATACAATGAAATTCTAAGAAAGTTTCAAGAAAAATTTAATTCGTAATTAAATAAGCATAATTATTTAACTGCAATAATAATTTTATTTCTTATCAATATTTAATTAGTAATAAAATAATTAATAACATCGCTCTATTCTAAAAAAAAAAAAAAAAAAAAAAAAAAAAAAAGTAACGTTGTCGCCGCTGCCTTAAATGAATATTTTGCCACCGGAGATCTTTCTTAGCTAATATTAAGAAAACTACTGCATACAAAAAAAAAATGAAAAAAATCTAGTATTATATAGAAAAGTTCGATAAATAAGCTGCATCAGGCAGTTTTGAAATCGAATAATTATTTTAAGAGCTTTTAATTATATAAGTTGGTCAGAAATGTTCGATTAAAATAGTTTTATGGGATTAAACGTTATATATAGGAATTTAATGATATTTCTAAGCATATAGGTTACAAACTAACCGTGCGCAGGCAGCATTTATTTATTTTTTATTTTACTTTTTATTTTTAGGTTTTATTTTTAAATTTTTAGCATTTCATGAGAAACTTTTTTCGCATTTATAACAGGTCATTATTTTAAATTGTGGCCAATTTTAAAAACAGTGCAAAGAATATTACTTTTCACTTTGTTTTACAAGAGAGCATTAAAAACAGAAAAAAAAAACCTTTAAAATTAGAATTAAATGATTACGTGTTAAAAGTAAGAAAATATTGAAAATTATGTCATAAAAATTATATTTACCCTTGAATATTAAAAATGAAAGAAAACCTTAAAATAATAAATTTATTAATATGCGTTAAAAACAGGAAATGGAGAAAATTACGTTATATTTAAAATGACCAAATAAAAGTATTGCTAAACAGTTGAAATTTAAAAATATATTTACACGAGATATTTATTTCATGTTTCGCGATGATATTTTTATCTATTGTTTCCAAATAATAATATTACCAATAAGAGGTAAATATTGAAGTGGTTTAATTTAAAAATACATTTATACGAGACATTTATTTAATTTTGAGAAATGACCTTTTAAAATATTGTTGCCAATTCTAAGACAGAGCAAATAATATTCATGGGAATATTAAAAAAAGAAACATCAAAGTCTACCATCCATAGTTTTAAAATGATAAAATCTATGCAATATTGTTCATGTATATCTTTAAGTATAGAGCAGATAATGTGTTTATCATATTAAAAATATTCCACGTTATATGCAAGACTGAAATGAGCATTGTATTTTATCGATTTACAGATAAAAGATAATTTTTTATTAATAGTAATACTTTCAGCCTGGTCTTTATCTTAATTCGTAAGAATAAAAGATTGCTTTCAATGTTTTAAATTAATCGTTATCCGATTATAATTATCTCTAATTATCGTATTCATTTCCATTAATTTTTTTTTCTTCTGTATTGAGAATTGTACTTCTGATTGTAAATGCTAGAATTTCGATATATAAAAATTAGAATACATTAAGATTTTTTTTAAATATCTAATTACTATTTTTATCTTAATGGTAATATTTGTATTCTGTAGATCTATAACTTTTGAATATATTACTTGAAAACGATATTGTTTCAGCTATAGTACTAATTATATTAAATTGAAGAATATATATATACGCATACATAACGCCTGCATTCAACAGTTAAAGGTATATATAAATATTATACAGACATACAGACAATAAATACAATAAACCCAACTGGAGTGAAAAATTAGCCAGAGCCAGGAATCGAACCCTCGACCACAGTATATAAGACTACAGCTCTAACCACTGAGCGCACCACCTGAGAGTCTCGCCAACTTATAAGGGCCCATGTAGCATGAGCCCACCCAATATAAGACTGCTTATCAGTGGTTAGAGCATCAGTCTTGTATACTGTGGTCTCGGGTTCGATTCCTCGCTCTGGCTAATTTTTTACTCCAGTTGGGTTTATTGTATTTATTGTTTGTATGCCTGTATAATATTTATATATACCTTTAACTTTTCAACTTTGTTAGAAAGTGTTAAAAATGGTCACATTCATTGACGTACATTGTAATATTAAAACACTCGATAAATTAGATGAAAATTAAATACATTTAATTAATATAGGAATTTAAATTAAACATTGTTCATTCCACAAAATATTTAAATAATGTTGTTTATGAATCTCAGTGTTTGGATGATAAGTGGAAATAAGAATAATTACAATATTATCTCTTTTTTACATAATTAATTCTAAAAATATTATAATTAATTTTAAAAATATGCTATACAATTCAAAATTATTTTAATCCGAATTTATGATGCACACTTACAAACTGTAGCTCATTAGATGAAGTTTATGAGAGCATACAAAATTGAAAATATAAAGTAATTAAAATTTACGTAGTATCTTGGTTTCTTGGGAAGAAATTAAATTCATTATTGATCCTCTCTGACTTAATTTTTTTAAAGGCGGATATCCTATTTTTCAACAGCTTTTGAATGCGATATAAAATACTATTATTTATTCTTTAAACTCTTAAAAATTTCTTCTTTAATCATTATAGCAACTACTTAATCTTATATTTTAATTTAATAACAAAAACACAAACATCTGTAAATAAATAAAAAAGAAAAAGCATTTACAAGCTACTCTTAAATATTTGGGACGATTTTTTTCAATTTTCATACACCGCTTTGAAATACAAGTCATTTTTGAAAATTAAAAGAATATTTTTCACAAATATTTTAAGTGACATATTGATAATTTGTAATTTGCTAATTAAAACTCAGTAATTGTTCAAGAAATTATTTCTAAAAAAAGGTTTTTCATTACTTTTTGCTTTATTTGTTTTTTATTCCTTTTCCTACTTGAAATGCAAGGAAGGAATCATTCCAAAAAATGTCTTCCTCTGAAAAGAAGAATTTTACTTTATTCATGTGAATCTTTTGTAAAGTTTAGAGCTCTTGGCGCGCTGTGGTTTACCTCTTAAAATCCTTCTGTGTTTTGTTAGTTTGTAATGTAGCTCCCTTTATATGCGTGGAAGCGATCATAACTCTTCCGAACTCAGAAAAGGTGAAACTACTAGGTTGAGCAAATTGTTCTGGGAAATTTGTGAATGATGCGTTGTTATGTGCAAATTAACAACAAAAGCAACAAGAACTATTCTTCAAAGTAGAGAGCATCATTGTCTACGACTTTCTACCATCGTTCTGCCAGATTCCGCATTTGATGGAAGTACCATGGCGGATCCTTGGAAGTGAAAAACTCTTGACTTGGTTCTTCAACTTCATTAAAGGATTCAAATTGACGGCTCTTGAAAAAAAAGGTTGCATTGATCGAAAGAGGACATAATCCGATGGAGACACGTCTGGACTGTAGGTGGGGTGTGGAAGAATTTCGACGACGCCCAACTGTGCTACGTACGATACAAATTCTTGTAAATATTAGATAAAAATTTTCCCAGAACTTTTTTCTCAACCTAATATTTCATTATTGTAATCAGAGGGTTTTTTATTAATATCCCGGCTAATTATGAAAAAAAAAAATCCGAGTCTCAGGTACATTCAGCTCTGTCTTCCTCTGTCCGAAACCAACATGCGATACATTTTTCTAGTTACATAAAAAATAAACTAGAAAACAGGAATTCTGCTTTCTCAGAATTTAGTGTCGCCCTCGATAAAAAACAAACAAACATGTGTATATAAATATAGATAATACAAAACATATTTCAGTTTTAAGACATAAAGCACACGCTTTTATTTTACATAAAATGACGTCATTCGCGTCCTCTGAAGAAATCGTCATTTACGGTACAGTCTTAAAACAGTATATACAAAAAAATATTCATATGGCGTCACTATCTCTGAATAATACACAAATCCAAAAACAGATGTCGTCACTCTAGAAACTCGGCAAAAAAATTGGCTGTCTAATGATTCACATGCCTCCATTTGTTTCTAATATAGATAATAAAATTAAATATAGTTTATAATATATCCATGTTTTATCAGAAATAATTCATTTATATTTTTTCAAAATAGCACGTATTTTATTAATATTTTTTTCAGTAGTTATGGGAAATGGCAACAAAAATATATAATTACTATTTTCCAGCTTTTTTTTCTTTACATTCTACAGACATGGAGTACTTCAGTTGCCAAAATTAATCAAACGGCGCTAAAAGCTACAATAATAATAATAATAATAATAATAATAATAATAATAATAATAACTAAAGATGCAGTTTTCAATGAAATTGTATTAAAAAGTATTCTTTTCCCAATACGACGGTATAAAAATTGAAAATGCACGATGCTTATAAGTTTAAAAATTTCAGCAGAGAATTTAACAGTACAATGATACATCTGCTTTGTTTTACGGCTGGCTTATACAACGAAACGTTATTTTTAGGAAACGACGCTTTCATAGCTGGGAGAAAAAATAACATACTGGGAGCTTAAGAAAAAAAAAAGCTCAAACAAACACCTTTCTTTCACAATGAAGATGTTTTATTTGTTTATCTATTGCAATAAACCGCACTTAAATTTTCATTATGCGTTTACTAAATTTATAAATATCAGATGTTTACATTTATTATGAAACGTACACAAGAGAAACTCTAAATAGACACTTGGGATTTAACGCTGCAGAATTATTCATTAACTGTTTTATTACTATCAAATTGGATTTTTAAAACAAGAACTATTCAATTAATTTGCAAAACTCTTGATTATTTATGACATTTTTATGCAAAATATCTCTCGAGTGTATATTTATCATAATTATGGACGAAGATACATACTCAAAAATAGTATTGTTCTTTCTTGAAATTATCCAGCACGTATATAAACCTCCATTAAATTAGTTTACATAAAAATGATCTTTTACACAGTAGTAATGCTATATAATGATATTTTTGTACTATAATATAGGTTATTTGTATTTATATACTTAGTAATCTAATAAAATAATGGCATTTATGATTAAATTATAAATATTCGGTTGAAATCATGGACTTTTTTCTCAATTAATAGCCAAAACAAGATTAAAAATTTTGCGTATAATAGGATTTTAATAGGTTTCAACATATTATATAGTGTATTTATTATAATAAATTGCATAATCGAAAGTAAGTAAAAGTAAGATATAAAACAACAAATTTTTCGCAGTTACATTTTTTTCTCAGAAACAAAATTCGATATAACGTACTAATTAATCACATATTAATTTAAGTAAATACTTAAGGCAGTCAAGAGTTATTATTATTCAAAGTTCATAGTGAGTAGTAATCAGCAGATTGATTTTGTATTGTACGGAATGAGCAACTTGGAATTGACGGTTTGAAAATTGCCTTGAATATGAGACTCCGAACATCTTGTAGAACCCTGTGGAGTAGAACAATTGTATTCATAATCAATGTCCAGAATTTCATAACTCTGCAAATGCGAAGAAAGGTGAGAAAAGCGCCCCAAAAGGCAATATAAAGACGATATACATAAGATAAGAATAAAGTTAAATTTTAATAAAAGAAACAGATAAAAATTCATTATTATAGAAAAAGAGAAAATAAAAGAGAAATATGAAATAAAAATACATACAATATGTAAAAAATAAGAAGATAGGGAACAAACAGGAAATGAAACCATATCTTAGCAAAGCATAACTCAGGTCAACTTCTCTCGGACAATATTTTCAAGAATAGTAACAGTTTCTACCGCACCAGGGTGAATGAAGATTATTTCATCAAAAAAATGAAATGCCGGTATGTTTCGAAATAAAGTGGTGACATTTATTGCTGTAATGATAGCTAAACTATTGCATTCAATTTCAGTAAGTTCTTTAAAAAACCAACATATTAAGAGCAAGATTTTATCAGTTAACAGCTAGTAAAAATCATAAAAGAACATACTTTATCGAATTAATACGAAGGGAAAATTATCAATATTTACTTCTATCAACATAATAGAAGATATAACAAACCACAAAATTTGCATAATTACATATTTGTATCCATGGTATTTGGAAGATGAAATTCAATTTCATATTTTTTTATGCACTTTAAACACAAATCTAAAATATGAAATCTTGCACTAGAAGGAAGTACAAAAAAATTATTGTTTGAGAAAAAAAAATAAGAGGAAAAATCGAACAATTAACTGTCATATCTATGTGGTCAGAAAAAGAGATTGCAACGAGGGGTACTACAAATATATATCATCAATTTCCAAATACTTCTTAAAAACATGTTTTTTTTTTAGTTTTTAAGATAAAAATTTTACGTGTTTATCTTCTAGTGAAAATTCTTGTATGTGTAATCATAATATTTTTTTTTTCACATAGTCTTTACTTTGAATAAAAAACGATCGGATTTCTTCTGTTTCATTTCTCAAATACCTGTACAAGAAAGGAAATATTTTTTTTCAAAAAAATAATTAGAAACGAAAAAAAAATACAATTATGAAAAATAAAATAATTTGATTAAACTTACTTTGCGCAGAAAACAAAGGACGATTCTTTTTTTTTTTTTTTTTTTTTTCAATAAAAGAAAACAAAGAATGAAAAAAAAAAAGTATTATAGAATAGCGAAAATCGATGCATCGTTTCAATGTTTTATCTTAAAAATGGATCAAAGTTATAATTCCTTGAAACAAGTAGATCTAACAATGATTATTATTTTTTTAACATTTTGTTTGCGACTATATGTTATATCTAAGATTTAAAAAGATACATTATTTTGTTGGAGAATCAGTAAATTTCTCTACTGCAGTTAAAGCATATTAGATAAATAGATCTGAGATTACAGAACGACTGTTCCTGATTTTTTATTTTAAAAATAGTATTTCGGTATTTATTGAGCGAACAAAACAATTAAACGAATATTTTTCAAAGAAATAAAGTGTAGAACATTTTCCTCAGTTTATGACATCGGATATACTACAAGAAGATTAACGCTTCATGTTATATTTTCGAGGTACTGCGTATCAGTTTTCATATATATATATTACAAAATTTAAATTTTTGCGCCAAGTTTAAAGTATTTTATGTAAATTTTCCTTTTTCAATAATATTCCGTATATTATACCGGCTTATTAAATTAAAACCGTAGTCTATTAATCTCTAAGATCTTAATTCATATTTATTCCAAATTGCGTAAATCTAAAAATGGCTCATTTATATTTCTTTAATAAAACTTTTATTATTTAAATTCCTATTAAATTCCGCTATTAAATTCTGGTATATCACATTCCCCTTAAATCTTTATTTAACTGCTAAAATATTATTCTGTCTTAAAGAAAAAACCTACTTATTTCAATTTATTCTTTTATTTAAAATATCCAGGTGTAATTAAAATATTTCAAAGATTAAAACTTCGCAGACATAAATTCATTTCTTTTATCGTCTGAAGAGGGAAAAAAAAGGTTATTTTTGCATAATCTCGACTACAGATTTTAACCTTTGTTTATGCTTTAGATAGCTGTTGCGAGGATATAAGAAGTTTCTAGAACAATCTTTTCAGCAGAGTATAAATACGAATGTCGGGAACCAGAGAGAAGCTTAAAGGATAAAGCATAAAGCATATAGTAGATGGGCTGTGAGCTTAGAAGCTTTTTCGTTTTTAGCATGTAGAGGTGAACGTAGTGGATTGCAGTCGTAGCAAACTGGATATTCAATGTGATTGCTCGATGGAGGTAGTAAAATGTTGGATGAATACTGTTTATTGTGTGAGCAGAATGAGGAAGCAACGGTATCGTAATGGGTGATAGATGTTAGATATTAACGGATTAAAGACTAGAACGCAGTCAAGAGATGGAGTGTTTTTAAAGTAATTGTGACAGGAAGAATAGACTTTATTCTTTTTACCATGGAAGGAGAGAGCATCTTCCCTAGATTTAATCGAGAGTGTGGAAATAAAGTGAATAATGTTCCAAACGACTGCCTTATGTTAATTCTTCATTTTTCTTTATTATTTTAAACCCAGTCGGCTGCCACCTGTGTAGTGTAGGAAAGGAAACCCTCATCATTTTTTTTCGACAATACAAACTACTTGCCGTCAAAACGTCACATATATAAAGTAATTCACATTTAATCGTTAACTTTACTAATCCTGTTTTTAATGAAATTAAACTTAATCATTTATTTCAATACGAGCAATGTAAATTTCCACTTCAAAGTGTTCATCTAAAAAGTTCTTTTAAATATCCTATTAGTTTAGATCGTAAAATTTTCAATTATAATAAGTTTTCTAAAAATTTCAAACACACTGATACTTTTACAATTAAATGCAATGATCCCCATCTAAATATATTAATGTTCGTCATGGACATGTTATAACTGATAATTTAGACATAGTCAATAATATTCACTTAAACTCTTTGATGCCTCATGGCACTAAATATCTTATTCCTTCACAGTGTAAAATACAGTCCATCATTAAACAATTCACATATTAGATTTCTTTCTTTACAAAATAGCTATCAACTAATATAAATCTACTGAATATTTTGTAGATCAGAAGCATTATGTCATCGTTCTTTTGAAACAACAATTACTAAAACTGCATATTGTCAAAAATTCAGTCTCTTTCTCTACCCTTAAACTACATATCCAAGAACTTCAAAACAATTTCATCATTACATATGTAGATAAGGCTGCTAACAACTATGCTATCATCTGCAAATATTACTATCATCACCTTCTAACTATAGCGGTTACTTCTGATAATATTTTCAAACTTCATCATGTTACATTAAAGGGAAATAATAATCATATATTAAGCTATCATAAAGTACTAGGAATAAAAATAACAACCTAAATTATCCTTGTTTCTCATGATTCCAAAGTTTCACAAAAATCCTCTTAAATTCCGCACAGTCACAATAGGTTATAATACGTATAATACTCGTGCTAATACATTATTTTTAAATACTAGGGGGCTCTGCCCCCTACGAGCTACGCTCGTCAACCCCCCGTTCAGATACCGCAGACTCTAAAAGTACGCTAATTTCATCGGCTTTAAAAAGATTTCGGAAGATTGAATTATAATTTAAAAAACAATGGCGATCTCCCTATAAACGGATTTCTATTCATTTCTCTTTGACTGGGGAATTTTAAGGCCAAATCCGCTGCGGTACTACTTGATTAACCCGTCGACCAATTTCTCCATATTATATAAATCGCCAAAGCACTCGCCAAATTATACAAATTGACATCATTTTTATTTTAAATAACGAAAGAACAAATAAATTAGTGCATCATTAATAAAAATACAAATAAAACGTCGAAATAAAAATAACTTGATGACGTAGACACGTGTAACTTGCTTAAAGTCAAGTTAATGTGACATTTACGCTCAACCATTATTGGCATTTAATCTTATAGTTTGGCGAATGATAGATTTTTGGACGACGGGATAACTAAGTAATACCAAAAATACATATGTCAACCGCTGTTTTCGTCTTTGATTAAGTAAAATAAGATAAACATTTCAAAATAAGCTAATATAAAAGGAATTAAGTAACCAGAATCTTTGTCTCCCGGTATTTTTTAACAAAGCAAAAAGAAAGTTCTTTTAAATAAGACATTTTAAATTAATCGTTTTTAATCTGACGTAATTTTGACCAAACTATTCTTTCTCTTTTTAATATTCACGTGAAAATACTTGTGTTAGAAATGAAATATTATTTGCGCTTTCTTAACAAAAATAGTTGAAAAGTATCTTCTCAAAATATCAAAAAAATATCTAGCGCAGTTTCTAAATTTAAACCGTTTTGCAATATTATTTTGTGTTCATTTTATGTAATAACTGTAATTTGACGTAAATATGACGTAATTTCTCCTATTTAAGACTTCTAACGCATGTTAACAAATTTATTATTTTACAAATTCCTTTTTCTCTTGAAATTCCCGTGTAATTATAGCTTTTATGACGTGATTTTTAACAAGTTCCTGCTTTTTGTACATAATTATTTAATTCTAATTCCAAATGTTTTTTTCTGTTTATAATAGTCACGTGTAAATAAATTTTTATATTATTACACGTATAAATATATATATATATATTTTTTTTTTGAAGCAAACATTATTGTTTCCGCTGTTTATACAGCTGGCAACAGTTTAAATTAATACCACATTCTAAAATCTGTAAAAAATATCTCTAGAAATGCTGAAAATTTGAATTTAAAATAGAAATAAAACCTCAAAAAATTAGCCAAATTAAAAAAAGAAATACAATCTGCACTCCGGCAAATTCTAATGCATAAAATGATCTAAAAATGATTACACTGCCATGTATAGTTTTTGCTGCTATAAAACTTTTTTAGTGGAACGATTTTGTCCAACTTTAGCATTAAATATCTCTTAAAATAATTCTTCGATTTGAAAACTGTCTGCATCAGCGTGTTTATCAAACATTTCTGTATAATACTACCGATTTTCATATTTTTATATGCATTATTTTTCTTAATATTGACAAAGAAATACCTCCGGTCACAAAAAATTCAAAACCGGCGGCGGCGGCGGCGGCGGCGGCGGTGACAGCGGTAGTTACTTTTTTTTAGAATAGAGAGATTCTTCCACAAATTTATGAGATATCAGTTACAAAAGACAACAGTCATTGTATTAAAAACAGTTTTGAATTGGTGGATAAAATAAAGCCATTAACAAATGTCAATGATATTATTACTTTATATTTCAAAGACCTTTTTAATAATATCATTCTAAAAGACTTACATTCTACTATCAATGCAATATTTATAGAATATTTCCCTTTATTAAATTTACCTGATAATATTGATACTGATTACTTCAAATCTTTGACTAATTTTCTACTATTTCATAATTTTATCTTCCAAGACAATGCATTTTATGAAAGAAAATTTATTAACAATAATATATTTCTCTACAGATACATAGATCATATAATTATTCTTTCTATTAATGATAATAATTCTGTATCTCTTCCTGTAAAATTCCCTTCTAATCTAGAACTTGGCACTTCTCATTCAAATATTTCCAATATGAATTTTATGGATGTTAAAATTAATATTCTCCCTAATAACACCCTAATATTCAATCTATACTAATAAAAGAACACATCCCGCTGTCTGTCTGTGTGTCTGTCTGTGTGCAATGGCTAGCGAAATCTACCGCACGTAGAAGACTAAAAATTCAGGTGAGGTTAGTTCAAGACAGGTCCTGATGCACCTGAGGCTCAGATTTTTAATATTTTAAGGGCCACTCTGGGCCCCTTTAAACTTATATGCACAAAATTGTAAATAACTCCTTCCTTTTATTCAATCTTCTTCGTTTTGGGGGAGCTTTCACCATTAAGTTATACTCGCCATTATACTTTCCAGTTATGTTCCTGGACCCTTGGGGACCGATACAAGGCCCCTTCAAGTTTCTGCGATAATAAATTGTTAATAAATTGCTTCCTTTTAATCCGATATTCATTTTTGGGATCATGTTTCCATTTAGTTATTCTCACGTTTCTACATTCCAGTTAAATTCCTGGCCCCCCCTAGCGAATCGCAGGGCCCCGTCTAGGGCCCCTTGAAATTTTTGGGCGCCAAGCATTTTTAAATCTGTAATTTTCTCACCTTCTAAGCGAATAATTTTATAGTTGAGACTTGCGTTCTTATTCCTTGACCCACACCCTCATATTTTTATTGGGGCCCTAGGACCCTTTTTTAAACATTTACCCAATATCTTGTGCATTTCTTTAAAATATTTTTCTAACGAATAATTCATACCATATGCTTAATTTTGACTAATTGAAGTTCTAAAGCGCTAAGTACTAAGACATTTTAACATGTTTTCATGTTAGGGCCCTTTTTTAACTATGAGATGGCCCATTTTGGGCTCCCTATTATAGCTTCCTTATAAATGGTCCGATTCACTAGCTTTTTTTCTAACAACTTCTTAGGTCCTCCAGCTATCAAACGAACGACAAAACAACTTCTCAGACTTCAGCTATCACCAGTTTTGAATATTAATAGTGTTCTTGGGGCCCTAGGTGTGGATTTTTTAAAGTGGATTTTTTTAAAGGATCTGAATTTCTTGAAATTTTCTTTAACACAATTCTAGAATCCTCTGATTACTTTAATAACTACTAAAAATACCTTTATACCCAATTACATGCACGTTAAGCCCCTGGCCCTTTGAAATTTTTTCATCATAAATTTTTACTAATTTCCCCCCTCTCAATACAATCTTCATTTTTGGAACCCTTTTTACATTTAGTTATTCTCACGTCTATACATTCAAGTTAAGACCCTGTGGCCTCCATGGATCCCGTAGGGCCCGGTCCAGGGCCCTTGAACTTTTTGTGCGCCATGTATATTGCCTCAACTAATTTTCTTACCTTTTCAGTGCATAATTTTAAAGTTGATTCTTGGACTCTACTTCCAGGACCAACGCCCTCATATTTTTATTGCGGCCTTTGGGCCTTTTTAAAAGCATTTACTTAATTTTTTACGCATTTAATTAAAATAATATTCTAACGAAAAATTAATACCCTATGCTTAATTTTGACTGTCTGTAAATATAAAGCGTTAAGTACTAAGACATTTTAACATGGTTCATGTTTGGGCCCTGCTTTTGACTATCAGTTGTCCCCTTTTTGGGCCCCCTATTATAGCCCCCTTAAAAATGGTCCGATTTAATAGCTTTTTTTCTAACAACTTCTTACGTCCTCCAACTACTACATGACGACAAAAGATTTTGAGTCTTCAACTACCACCAATTTTGAATATTAATCGCCTTCTTGGGCCCTTGGTGCAGCTTCTTTAAAAATGATCCGAATTGCTTGTAATTTTGTTTAACATAGCTGTAGCGTCTTCTGATTACTTTAAACAACTTCTCAAAAATATATTTTTATCAAAATACATGCCACTTAAGTCCCTGACCCCTTGGGGCCCGATACAGGTCGCCTTAAAGCTTTTGCAGTATAAATTGTCAATAAATTGCCCCTATTAATCTTCATTTTTGGCTGCTTCACTTTTCCATTTAGTTATTCTCGCGTTTCTATATTCCAGTTAAAATCTTTAGGCAACCTACGGTCCAGTTTGGCCCAATCCGGAGCCACCTTGAATTTTTTGTGTGCCATGTATTTTTCACTCCCCTAATTTTATCACCTTCTCATTGTATAATGTTAAAATTGAGTCTCGGACTCTTCTCCCTAGACCAACACCCGCATATTTTTATTGGGGCCTTAGGGCCCTTTTTTAAACATTTACCCCTTTTTGTGCATTTCTTCAAAATATTATTCTAATGTTTAATTCATACCCTATGCTTAATTTTGCTTTATACCTCAGCTAGCACATTTTTAGAACATTAATCTCCTTTTTCAGAACCAGCTTACTACAACTGCAGAACTACTCACTACAGCCGTAAATTAAAAATCGCGTTACTTTAAAGGTAACTTTAGATAAGGGATTTCATCCGTTTATTAAGTATCGTGGTAATGTTAAAAGTGTTTCATGGAATTTACAAGGGGAGGGGGCATCTTCCGTTGATTAGGGACGCATTCTTTCCTCGGTTTCTAAGGGCCAATTTCAACGGGATAATGATTCATTCAACTTAGATTTCAATTCAGCTACTCTCTGTATTATGAAATTTTATCCTTAGACTTCAGTTACCAACATTTTCTATAACATAAATGATTAATGGTGAATTCTTTTCTTGTATTCTGTCGGCTTGATTACTACGAGGTTTCGCTCGCTCAACTTGGTTTTCGATCGTCTCCTGCACGTGCAGGGAACTTCCGGTATATGCTGCCACCTGTACCGGGAACCCAGGTTACAGGTTCGTTCGGAAAGAAGTTTGTTGAGAATATACTAGACGCTGATGAAAGCAATGGGGACTCCGAAATTAGGTTTATTTAAAATAATTTCAAAAGATATAAAATCATACAAACTTGAGTTTGGTTTAAGGGTATTTTTTACAAGCCCCGGGCAAAGGCGGGTGGGACTGCCAGTATTTATGATAAAAGTAACGACTTTTCACTTAATGTAATTAATTTTATTAACTTCAATTCCTGCTTACATATTTCAGTATATAGAAATATTTTACTTAATCATAGTCTTCGTATCAAACGTTTATGTTCCTCCCAATTCTTACAGCCTAACATTTTTAAATTGAAGCAATTAGCGTTGTCTTATAATTATCCCGTCTCTTTTATTTCTGCATGGCTCAAATCCAAATATTCATTTTTTCTACTTTTTACCAGTATAAGCGTAAAAACATAAATTAAAAAAAAGGTCGAAAACACTATTATGGAGGGTGGGATGTGGATTGCTGAAAAAATTACAAAACTTACACAAAAAGAAAATGTATGTTTTAATACATTATACACTATTATAGAAAAATAATAAATAATAAAAATACCATTATGGAGTAGGGTGGAGCGAAAAAAATTATTTTTTAAAAATCAAAAACGGGTAGATGCTAAAAGTTGCCTTTATA